>JAUMIR010000001.1:485513686-486763686 GCA_030847615.1 Gambelia wislizenii | reverse complement strand
CTTCTATCTTCTTGTCTAGAAAAGCCCCTAGTGTTGCCAAGTTTTCAAAACAGCAATAAGGGACAGTTGAGATTCATAACAAGCAGGGTTGACAATCAATTAACAAGTTTGCATTTTACCAAAAAAACAAATGAAAGTATTGATTCCAGTTAATCTAGCTATGTATTTTTATGTAAAATTAACATATTGTCCACATTCATAAATTACATGATGCACACATTTCTGTCTTTATGAATGGCCCACACTTGAAAATACAGGATTTTTTGGCATCTTATTTAGTACAGTACAGTACATACAATAGGAAAGCTTTCCAACCTTCAAATAAGAAACATCCATTATATATAAGGGATATATATATAACATCCTTTAGCCCTATAAGGGACAAGCCCTCATATAAGGGATTTCCCTTATAATAAGAGACACCTGGAAACCTGAAGTCAACTTAGGCTGAAAGTTGTGGGGATAAACACATTTCACCATCCCTGCTTGATAAGTGCTGTTAAAACAATAATCAAGATGTCATTTCTCTTGTCAGCCAGCATGCAGCTAATTATTTGGGACTGTCAAGTATGTCATAACCAGAGCTTAATTTTGGGAATGACCAGAACATATGATCTTTATCTAGTCGTCTCAAGTGTACCATGCCAAGAGTTTGGAAAAATTGCTTTTTAGAAGTACCAAAATCCCCAGGCAGCATGACAACAGAGCCTGGGAGATGTGCTCCCAGAAAGGAGGACATTTTTCCAGATTCTTGAATGCAGTTTTGTCTGAAGGTACTTTGATGCCTTCAAGCTGTTGCACTGAGTGGTATAGCCCAGTGCCCTCTGCTTCCGTTTTTCCCAGACTTGTATGAGGTCTCAGTGGCCTTGGACCAATGTATCCAAAAGATTGCCTTCTGTTGTACATACCTGCTGATTCATTAAAATTACCGTGAAAAGCCCTGTTCATGAGTGCCCCAGCTTAGTTGGGCAACCACCAGCAGCCAGGATATTTCTCAGATATTTGCCTAATGTCATTACATTGTTCTGACTTTTTTAGAAGCACCATAGGAAAAGTTTTGTTTGCCTGTACTTCTGGTCAGTGGTGTCATAATTCTTTGTTTGCTGATGATGATGATTCTGCTTGTGTTCTGCTGACATGATTAATGATTATTTCTGGCTTTTTCTTGGAGGAGTGTTGTTTTGTTGTTGTTAGTGAGTCTCCTCAAGCACATATGTGTGAAGAAGCAGGATAGGAAATGGTTTAACTAACAAAACTGATAGCTTTTTTGAACTAAAACATCACTCTAGCATCCAAAAAACTTTGTGGTTTGAAACTGCAAGAGAAAAAACTACCTACCTTCAGAAGAACCATGCATGTTTTGGTCAGGCACACAGTTCTGGGTATGTTTCACCTGAGCAACAGGCATTTCTGTTGCATCTCTGTTAGAAGTGAATGGGTCTATTCCAGTGGTTCTCAACCTGCAGGTCCCCAGATGTTATTGAACTGCAGTTCCCAGGAGCCCTGGTGGCGCAATCCAGAGGTGGTGCAGAATTGCCCTTTCCCTCTCTGGCAGTTGGACCAAGATGGAGGAGGATATGACCAGAGCACTGAATCACACAGAGAGACAGTACTCCCGCTCCTATGTAGGTGATGCTTTGAGCTCACAGAAAATTTAATTATCCAGCTAATTTTACTTCCCACAGCACACACTTTGGGAGTTGCTGTTCTGCTCAGCATGGTGACCTGGCATGCACTGCTTGGATTGTCCACTGTTGTGTTACTCTCTCACTCATCCATCCTGCCCCACCCTGATGGGTAACTGGGTGTGCTTGGATAGCCTTATAGTATAGCTACAGATCTAAGCCATACATAAAACTTTGGAGGCTGTTTTCACCTATATGGCGCAAGAACCGAAGCTGCCAAAGCCTGAACATCAACACACTCCATGGCTCCAATAGCATGTGCCAGATTTTGCTGAGGACACCTGGCTGTGCCAAAACTTTGTGTTGCTCCATAATAAACCCTTTATGAGGGAGTCATCTGCAGCGGATGGTCTCAACTGCCAAGGAAAACATTTGACCAGAGACAGCATTCAAATCCTTATAAAAATAGTTACCAAAGAGAGTGGGGGGGGGGGAGGTGGAGAAGAAAAAAGTGTCAAACCAAAACAGGGTAGAACATCCAAGGAGTCAAATTATTAACCCTTTATTGAGTTTTGTGTGAATTAGCCAGCTCTTTAGAGAGACAATCTGCTTCATTTACGGTTCATTTTTAATGCTTTTTCCAGAACACAACTTGGGAGCTGCTACCTTCTCCAATAATAATGTTCTTTCCATAACAAATATTTTTAAATTGCTGTATAAGCAAGAAGCATGTTTCTTGCTTTTGTCAACATCAGCCAAAGACTAAGTGCTGATAGGGCAGTATTCCCAATTGTCTGAATAACATTTAAAAAAGAGATTCTTGTTCCCAAGGGCCTTAAATTTCGTTAAGTTAATCTATGATGGAGCAGAACTTTCATGTGTACCTCTTTGCAATGGATTTTTTAAAGTAGAGGAAATGCTTAGAAATGAAAAATGCACAATCCCATGCCAAATCAAAGGAGGTAACTTCAAATGTGCAAGGAATTGAAATATTAGGGCAGTGGCAGTGGGGGTTTTTCTCCTCCAGTACGATGGCATGATATGCTATTTTGGGATCATAGTGGATGCAATTACAATATTTAATGATGCTTGGTCAATATAAATTTGGTTCTAAAATGCTTGGCTTTTTTCTGTTTTTTAAAAAAATGGCCTTTATGATGCAAAAATAGTGCACTTGAATCAGATTAAGAGCAGCAAAATGTATCTTGCATACATTCCAGGCAGATGAGACAGGAGCTACTATGGGCTTGCTTATTTTATTTTACTTTACAGAGAAAAAATGATACTAGATTTTCCTTGTTTTTTTTCCAGGCTGTGAGGCTATGTTCTGGAAGAGTTTATTTCTGTCGTTTCGCCTGCATCTGTAGCTGGCGTCGTCATCTTCTCTGAAGATGCCAGCCACAGATGCAGGCGAAACATCACAAATAAACTCTTCCAGAACACGGCCTCACAGCCCGGAAAAAAACCAAGGAAAATCTATGGATGCCGGCCGTGAAAGCCTTCAACTTCACAAAAAATGATATTGTACTTGGAATTCATTTTTGAATGCAATGGAATTACTTGCATTTGCCTTTTGTCCCTGTGTGACCTCTGAAATAGCACCCTAGTGCCTGCATAGGGTGGGGGAGAGCTACCTGGATAAACTTTCTGCCCCTTCAGGGCTGCAGTCCTAAAGGGAGAAAATCCATTGCAACTATGGGATGTACAGTCGTCCCTTCACATTCGCAGGAGTTAGGTTCCACGGATCCCTGCGAATGTGAAAAAAACGCGAATATTGATTGCCCCCCTCCCCCGCCAAAGCGACCATGGGGCCTCCGGAGGCCCCATGGTCGCTTTCCCTGGACTCCCCACTCCCTGCCAAGGCCTTCACGGGGCCTCCGGAGACCCTCCCGAGGCTCTGTGGATGTCTTCGCGGCCCTCCCCCCTCCCGCCCAGGGCCTTCATGGGGCCTACGGAGCATCTCCGTAGGACCCATGGAGGCCTCCCCGGCCCTCCCAACTCCCTCCCAGGGCCTTCACGGGCCCTCCGGAGGGTCTCCGAAGGCCCCGTGGAGGCCTCCCCGGCCCTCCCCGCTCCCTCCCAGGGCCTTCACGGGGCCTCCGGAGGCCCCGTGTCGCGGTTTTGGGAGGGCGGGGGGCCCTCCCAAAACCACGAATAATCAAAACCACGAATGCCGAGTTCGCGAATGTGGAGGGGCAACTGTACTTGTGTCTCAGGAAACACACATAGGGTACACTGTACAGAGAGACAGTATGGGGCAAGAAGATTCATTTTCAAGAAAGCAGAAGAAAAGCTGTATATCAGTTTTCTGGGAAATCTCATTCCCTTTCTTACAATATGTCCCCTCTTCTCCTTTGCACACAGAAAGTAAATTCCAGACCAGTAGATCTTGTGTTCAAATACATGTGGGATTGGTTGGTTTAGACCAGGAGTGGGAAACATTTGGCAATCTAGATCGGGGTGGGCAAAATGCACCCTCCCCTAAGAGGTTTTTTGGCCCTTGACTCTTCCACAATCCCCAGACTGACTTTTTTTCTGGACAAAAACCAAGAATAAGTTGCAACTCATGAAAGCTTCCAGATGCAACAATGGACCTTTCAGAAAGGTTGCAAGGCCCCTGTTTCCTGTTGAACATAAAAAATGCCCATTTTTGAGAATCCTGCTGAGGATCCCAGGACATAAAAGTGGCTCCTGGACCTTCTGCAGTTGCCCCTGCCCCCATTCTACCTGTTTTGGGCCATGTAGAGGTCAAGCTAGAGGGAGTGCTGGTGATGTATCATCCAGAGAAATCTTGGGAGAGGGCAGTAGGTTTTGGTCGTGGTCGGAAAGCAGCAGGGGCAACTGGAATAGTTCATTTGCTACTCTGTCCCTTTTGTGCTTTTGCATTCCATTTCCCACTTAAGTGAGAGGTTGGAAATTGGGGATATAATCATGTATAGTTCCTGGTTTTAGTGGTGATGCCAAGGCACTTTTCTCAAAAGAGAATAGTTTTGAAGTCAATTGGGGGCACTAGGAGTCATTTGGGGGCAGTCAGAAAGAGGGACCTTGGGATACCGCAAAAGATACACAAGCTGTGTTTTTATTGTAGGTGATGTATTTATTACCTTTGATGGATCTCTGTGTGTGTGTGTGTGTGTGTGTGCGCGCGCGCATGCGCCCATGCACCTTCAAGCCACCAGTTAACAGTGGTGACCCCATGAATTTCACAGGGTTTTCTTAGGCTAGGAGTACTCAGAGGTGGTTTACCATTGCCTTCCTCAGAAATACAGCCTGCAGTATTCCTTGTCAGACTCCCTATCCAATAGGCCTCATCCTGGTTAGTTCCCAGATCAGACCAAATCTGGTGCCTTCAGGTTTTTTTAGGTCTCTAACTATATCCTGTGATATATATGCCTAACCCAGCAAGTCAAATGTGTGTAAAATGTGTCTCTGGTCAGCACTGCCCATCTTGTTTCAACAACCTGTGCAGACATGCCCATAAGTGTTAGTGGCCTACTTAAATGGTAATATGATGCCCTGGCCTGTTTATGAGGTGCTAACCATGTTTTGGGCTAAATAAACCCTGAGCCCAAGGTGTTTATGAGGAACAACCCAAAGAGATGATGCATTAAGGCCCTTATCAGCTAGCATACAGTTTTAGCAAGGAGGACTTTTAACATGATGTTCCTTCAGAACATTTTGATGATTCAAAAGGTCACGGTCATAAGGGCTCCTACATTTTTTAAGACACATTCCTTTTCCTGGAGGAGGAGAACATGTCCCTGCATGAAGGGACAGCGCTGGAAGAAGCTGCATTAGTTGAGGTTGTCACTCCTAACAGTTTCCGTGGCACTTACCCCAATGTGCCATGTGCTTTACAGATTCCCTCAACCATCCACACATCCAGGGCATTTTTAAAATGTCATTACTGGGTGTCCATTCTCCCATTCAGAAGGTTTAGGAGTGGAAGCTTCTCCACTACATACAATACTGATATTCAGATTGTGTTTATTCTGATTTTTTTAAAAGGAGAAAGTCAATACAGAGATGCAAATATATTTACATATCAATGATGGGAGCAAATAAATCATTCTTCTCTGCCACCATCTCACCTGCACAGTGACATCCAGTAGAGCTGTCTCAAGTGGTTAGGGGCCTCTTATGTTCTTCCCCACAGGAGCATCATGTAAACCACTTGGCAGCCTGCTGTGAAGAGTTTGCACAACAATTTGCAGATAAAATCGCTCAGATCCGCTCTGACTTGGATACTGCAGTTGATATAGGTCTTATGCAGGGAACTGGACAAGGGGGACAGTGTCCCTGTTGGGTCTGTGGGATCTTTCAGTGGCTTTTGATACCATCAACCATGGTAATCTTCTGAGCTGCCTCTCTGGCTTTTCTTCGCAAACGAAGATTCAGAAAGGACTCATCCCGTGCTTTCTGCAAGCATGCTGATGACTAAAAAGGCCAATCCGAGATAAACAAGTCCAGTTGCAGAAAGCCCAGCAGAAGGTCTCCTTGGGTGATGTTTCTGGGTTGTGATTCTTTCTGCATTGTCGTTTCTCTTCAAGACTTGTTCGGCGTGAGTTCTCAAATAAGTCTGCAGTATTGTCGATAGTGCGTCTCCATGCCTCCTGATGTGAGGCCAGGGCGGACCATTGTTGGTGATCAATTTGGCTGAGCCTGAGATGTTGTTTCAGGGAGTCCTTGTATCACTTTTTTGGAGCACCCCTCTTATGCTGACTCATGGTGAGTTCGCCGTAGAGTACTATTTTTGGGAGGCAATGGTCCTCCATCCTAGAAACGTGCCCTGCCCAGCACAGCTGCGTTCTCAATATCATGGCCTCAATGCTGGTGATCCCTGCTTGCTCAAGGACAGCAACATTCATCACATAGTCAGACCAGTGTATATTTAGGACTGTGCGTATACAGCGCTGATGAAGGCGTTCGAGGAGTCGTAAGTGGTGGTGATAGGTGACCCATGTTTTAGATCCGTAAAGGAGAATAGACAGTACAGTGGCTCTATACACATTGATTTTTGTGCTTTGCCTCAGGTTTGTTACTCCAGACTCTTCTTTAAAGTCTTCCAAATGTGCTATATGCCTTTGCTAATCTGTGATCGATCTCTTTGTCAATCTTGGCATCTGAGGAGATGATGCTTCCCAGGTAGGTGAACTGCTGAACAGACTTAAGCATAGATTTGCCGATGGCAATGTGGGGATGGTGGTGTTCGTCCTGTGGTGCAGGCTGGTAAAGAGCCTCCGTTTTCTTCAGGTTGACTTCCAGCCCAAACAGCTCTGCAGCTGTTAGGTGCTGCAGAGCTGCTTCTGTGTGGGCAACAAGGGCAGCATCATCAGCGAAGAGCAGCTCACGGACTAGATAGTTTAGAGTCTTAGTGCAAGCCCTCAGACAGCTTAAGTTAAACAAGTTACCATCAGTACGGTAACGTATATAGATGCTGTCTTCTTCTTCGATCTCCGCCGTAGCCCTTTGGAGCATCATGCTGAAGAAGATTGTAAATAAAGTTGGAGCAAGAACACAACCTTGCTTCACTCCATTAGTTATTAAAAAGGGCTCTGAAAGAGCATTGCCATATCTGACTTGACCGTGCTGGCCCTTGTGTAGCAAGATCATATAGCCCCTTGTCTAAAACAACTCCATTGGCTGCCAATCCATTTCCCGGCAGAATTCAAAATGTTGACTATGATCTTTAAAATCCTATGTAACTTGGGCCAGACTATTTGAAAAAAAACTCTCTCTATATATGAGCCTGCCCATGATCTGTAGGGGAAGGCTCTCTCTTGGTCCCACGCGAGAGAGAACCTTCTCGGTGACTGCTCCCGAGTTATGGAACTCTTTCTACAGGAGGTCCAGTTGGCTCCCTCCCTGCTGTCTTTCTGCTGGCAGGTAAAGACCTTTTTATTTAAGGAAGCTTTTGGGTTCTAGTGTATGCAGTGGATAAAGCTTTTAATAGAGGCTATAGTTTTTTTTATTTTATTATGTTTTAAAAGTATCTTTTAATGCTGTTTTTAATTTATTTTTAATGCTTTTTAAAACGGTTTTTAACATGTCTTTTAAATAGAAATCTGGGTTTAATTGTGTTTAAGCCTTTGTCTTAACAGCTTTTTAACTGTATTCTTTTAAAATGTTGTATGCTGCTGTGTTTGGAGAACGGCGGGATCTCTCTGGTTTTTCTTCGCAAACGAAGATTCAGGAAGGACTCATCCTGCGTTTTCTGCAAGCACGCTGATGACTAAAAAAGCCAATCCGAGATAGACAAGTCCAGTTGCAGAAGGCACAGCAGAAGGTGTCCTTGAGTGATGTTTCCAGGTTGTGATTCTTTCTGCGTTGTCGTTTCTCTTCAAGACTTGTTCGGCATGAGTTCTCAAATAAAGCTGCAGCATTGTGGATAGTGCGTCTCCATGCCTCCTGATGTGAGGACAGGGCGGACCATTGTTGGTGATCAGTTTGGTCGAGCCTGAGATGTTGTTTCAGGGAGTCCTTGTATCGCTTTTTTGGAGTGCCCCTCTTACGCTGACCCATGGCGAGTTCACCGTAGAGTACTATTTTGGGGAGGCGATGGTCCTCCATCCTAGAAACATGCCCTGCCCAGCACAGCTGTGTTCTCAATATCATAGCCTCAATGCTGGTGATCCCTGCTTGCTCAAGGACAGCAACATTCGTCACATAGTCAATCCAGTGTATATTTAGGATTGTGCGTAAACAGCACTGATGGAAGCGTTCGAGGAATCGTGTGTTTGGAGAAAGGCAGGATATTAAATAAATAAATAAATAAATAAATTTTTGTTATCCTGCCCAGCATCAGAAAATTCCTGAATTTTTTAAAAAAAGGGGGGGGGAGTCCTAAAACTGTTATCAGTGCTTAGAATAATTTATTAAAAACCACAATTTATCTGGGATTGTAAAAATATTTATAATTGGGGATTATTTTTATTTTTTGGTGTGCAGTAATTTGAAGAAGGCATTAAAACAGTGGTTCACTGATTAAATTGTATGTGTCCATTTGTCATCACTGGATGACCAAAAGCCAGGACTGGTGTCCACTTGGACACACTGTTACTTAAAAATGCTACCTTATTCCTGTGGAATAAGTGAGGATGAAAGACAGTCATTTGCTCAGGACTACTAGGTTTCCTTGTGGCTATGCAGTCAATTCAATCTTTTTTATTGTTTATTTTATTTAAATAAGTTTGTGCATGTTTTTTTGCTTGCCATGAATAAGCGACTACATACTACTGTATGGAACGTGTCATTCATTAATTAGGGAGTTGATTTTTATTTATTTTAAAACTATCCTGATCATATTTACTCACAGGCAAATCCTGCCTGCTTGATGGGATTCAATCATAAGTAGGTACTGTTGGTAAGATTGCAGCCTAAGCTTTCTTTAATTAGGTGACAACCTTTCTGACTTGTTAGCCAAGTATGGTATGTGGTAGGATCACATTTTTTAACTCAAGTGTCAAATGCCGCCTTTAAAATACAGTACTGACTTCTAAAAGCAATTTTGTAGAAAACTAAAGAAGATAATTTAATTTTAAGAATCTGTGTTTCCCCAAGATTTAGTTGTGAGGGGTCAGTGTTCAGGAAAAGAGCATTTGATATTAAAACCTCCTTTTTAAATCTCTTCTGATAGTTCCTGGTACCTTGATGGGAGATTGCTGCTGCTGATTACCTCCGTTTGTATTGTCTTTCCTCTAGCACTTCTTCCTAAAATTGGTAAGTAATTTTAAAGGGGCCCTTATTGCTGTCATAATTACATAATTACTTCTCTTTTAGTAGCAGTTTAATTGAGGGGTTTAAAAGAAACCCTTAATGGGTTGTTGGTTTTAAAGTGGGGGGAGAGATTCAAAGAAAGATAGAGGGGGGCAGATTTATTTGCAACCTATTCTGTCCCCCCAGCCTTGCCTAGTTAACCTATTACTGAGATTGCAGTAGTATTTTGTCTGCTCTACTAAAATAAAACCTTTACAGCAGAACATTAAAGAGCTGCATTTACTTATAGCATGCCATTAGTGGTAAGCCAGTTCTAATTCTGCCCTACAAAACTACATAAATGATCTGTGACAGGCAAGCTGGAATGTTGTTATTCTGAGTCTTAAGCTCCAGATACCAAGCCCTGTAATGGAAAACATACCTACAACGTGAAGCACTTTTAGCTCTACATCAGGATCACTTTCCTTATAAATTGCCTCTTATTTTTACTGTTATTTTACAGGCTTTCTTGGCTACACAAGTAGTTTATCATTTTTCTTTATGGTGTACTTTACTCTTGTGGTAAGTCTCAAAAAAAAAAAAAACCCTAAAAACCCAACCCAGATCACTGCTTATGTTAAGTTTTCTTATTATTTTGATGGATTTCAGAGTTCCTTCAAAACGGATGTCTGCTCTTTTAAAACTTGCCTCTAAAACCAGTGTTCCTTCTCCTGTCCTTTATGTGTGGTATGTGTGTATGTATGTGTATGCTTTAGCGGTTGGATCAGTTTGTTTGGCTGGAAAAAAATAAATCAGAAATATGAAAAGATATACCATTGTTAATTTTTTTGGACTGTAAAATGCAGCAAAGTGTATTTGTTTTGCTGACAGGGTAGTGAAAAATATTGGCCTATGTGCCTCCCAGCCTCCCCACTCCCTTCCTCCATGTGTGGAATGGAATTTCTTAATCTTTCCTTCCAACCACCATTTAATGCAACTCGTGCAGAAGAAAATGTCACATAGTCCAAGTAAATTGAATGTACATGTTAGTTTAATAATGAAAAAGCACAAGAAGCAGCAAAACTCTTCTAAGCAATTTAATATATAGATATTAATATATCAAATACCTTATTCTTTCCAGCTGAAAGGAGTGCCCCCCACCATTTTCCCTCTCTCTATCTCTCTTTCTCTCCCTGTGCCAACTAGGGCATTTCAGTGTGGTGGTATTTACAGCCATTGATTCTTATGTGATATATGGAAAACTGAATCCTGGAACACATTTGTTTTGGATTTGGGTTGGTAGAGGTTTCTGCAAACAAGAAAATATGTAGAAATGGAATAGCTTTTTATGGGGGGCGGAATAGGATACATTTCAGCATGATTCTATCTCCAAGACCTGCACTGATACCCATAAAACCCTTACCCTTAATAGTTCTCTGTGCAGCTGCCATAACTTTTAAAGAGTTTTTAAAAAGTTTTTATTCCAGCAGATATATATGCAGATCTCTGCCTGATCCTTCTTACATTATGGCCCTACAGAAGACTATGGCCTAATCCACACTACACAAATAATCCAGTTTGAAACTGGATTTTTTGTCATGGCTTCTTCCTTTGGAATCCTGGGATCTGTAGTTTTACAAGGTCTTTAGCTTTCTCTGCCAAAGAATGCTGATGCCTTGTCAAACTACAAATCCTAGGATTCCATAGAAAGGAGCCATGGCAAATAATCCAGCTTCAAACTGGATTATTTATATAGTGTGGACTCAGCACTATTCAAAGTTGTGTTGGTGGCTACCAATTTGGACAGCATTAAAAAGGGATTGGACAAATTCATGGAGCTTCAGAATCTTAATAGCTATCCCTCTGGCCTTCCCTGCAATATCAGAAACAGTATGCCTTTTTGTATGAATTGCTAGGGAGAGTAAGTAGAAGGGTGCTGTGGTTCTCATGTCCTACTTGTGGGCTTCCCAGAGACAAATATTTGACCACTGTGTGACCAGAATGCTGATGAAATAGATCTTTAATTGGATTTCAACATGGCTTCTTTTCAGTTCTTAGGTTGCCTGTACAACAAAGGTATGCTATGTCTAAATTAACTTCAAAATCTATTGAGGACATATATAAGTAAGCATCCTCTTTCACTCAGGGGACAGGTAGACAACGTACAACCTATGTATCACTATTTGTGATGCCAGCCCTTGCATTGTGGGTCCTTGAGGAACCTCCGCCCCAAATTGTCCTATGTACAGGTTGTGTAGGTTTCTGCTATAGGCAAACTTTTCAAAGGCAACTGTAACAGTGTCTGAGGTTACTGTGTTTGTTTGTTTGTTTGTTGAGCTGGCCAAAATTTACAGTAAATTGTTCTTGTATTAGCAGGAAACCACACATACCTTAACATGCAAGGAGATATTCTACCTCTCTGGCTTTTCTTCGCAAACAAAGATTCAGGAAGGACTCATCCCGTGCTTTCTGCAAGCGCACTGATTACTAAAAAGGCCAATCTGAGATAACAAGTCCGGTTGTAGAAAGCACAGCAGAAGGTCTCCTTGGGTGATGTTTCCGGGTTGTGATTCTTTCTGCGTTGTCGTTTCTCATCAAGACTTGTACGGTGTGAGTTCTCAAATAAGGCTGCAGCATTGTGGATAGTGCATCTCCATGCCTCCCAATGTGAGGCCAGGGCGGACCACTGTTGGTGATCAATTTGGCCGAGCCTGATATGTTGTTTCAGGGAGTCCTTGTATCGCTTTTTTGGAGCGCCCCTCTTAGGCTGACCCGTGGTGAGTTCACCGTAGAGTACTATTTTGGGGAGGCGATGGTCCTCCATCCTAGAAACGTGCCCTGCCCAGCGCAGCTGTGTTCTCAGTATCGTGGCCTCAATGCTGGTGATCCCTGCTTGCTCAAGGACAGCAACATTGGTCGCATAATCAGACCAGTGTATATTTAGGATTGTGCGTATACAGCGGTGATGAAAGTGTTCAAGGAGTCGTAAATGTTGGCGATAGGTGACCCATGTTTCAGACCCATAAAGGAGAATAGACAGTACAATGACTCTATTCTACCTCTAAAGGAGAGGGAATTAGGGATGGGGTGGAGAATGCACTGATTGGGAAAATCAGCCTTTCTCTTGCACAGTTTTTCTATGTGAAAGAAATAGAGTTTGGACCAGTTTGTGTGTTAAGCTAGTGGTGTGGTTGCCGCTTCTCATACAAATCCAACCAATTGTAGTGGGCCTGTCAGAAATGATAGCGACATATAATATTTTTACTCTCTGAGAAAATGGCATCAGAAGAGAGTGGCACTGGAGTTTGGCATAAAATCTGTGACACATCTTTCCTGCATGAGTTTCTTTTGCTGAAGCTGTGTGGGAAGAAGTCATGATGAAGAAGCAACCAGATACAAAATATGAAGCAGCCCCATGGATCTCTGTTCATGTTTCCTCTATGCCATTCTGGTAGCCTTTGGTTCATGATTATTCCTTTTTTCCTTCCTTCCTTTTTTCAACTTCCTTGTTCAGTTTGTTTTGTTTAATAAAAACTCAGAGCTTTTCTAACAAGGTAAAAAATGGGGATTGCTCTGCAGTAACGGGAATTTGAAGCAGCTGCTATTTGTCTTAACATTTTGTGGGGTTTTTTTGGCAGATCGCAGGCATGCAAAGCTGTCCGCATTTGCTGTGTAAACAGGCATGCCTGCGAATCAACATGGCAGCCGTGAGTGAATTACTCGTGTTTTACTTACCTCAATTTGTCACCGCCAGACAGTATTTTTTAATTATTTTTTATTTTTTATTTTTTTAAAATTTTATTTATTTATTTATTTATTTATTTATACCCCGCTCTTCAGCCACAAGGCTATCAGAGCGGCTTACAAATTGTTTTTTAAGCAATAGCTATTTATGCATCTACACTGCATTAAACAGTTTCCAATGTGTGTTAGCTAATTGCCCCCACAAGCTGGGTACTCATTTTACCGACCTACGAAAGGATGGAAGGCTGAGTGAACCTTGGAGCCCGCTGGAATCGAACTTGCAACATGGTGACTTGCAGTACTGGCATTTAAATATCCAAGATGCAAAAGAGGGACCTTTTGCTTTAACAAAAACAAACAAAGAAAGCAATTTTATCTCCTTAGTGTTAGTTTGCTAAGGCGAAAATCCAACATGGCTGCTCCGAGCGCTCGTCTTGTTCAGTTCGGTTGCTTGTCCCAATGAGCAGGAACGCGCATCTCCTCGCTGTTTAAAAAAAAAAAATACAGGAAGAGCCATGAAGGGTTTTCCCACAGAGCATATAGCATTTGGGGCTCCATTCCATCACAATACAGCAAATAGATGCAGGATCCCATTGAGGCAGATGGCATTCTCTTTGCATTCTGTGAGGAGTTTTTATCACCCTTTAGACAACCTCTCAGTTAAAATATAGGCTGCTATGCTGTTGGTTCACCCCTGCTAAATAGACCTATTCAATCAATTGTTGAATGGTGAGTCAACATGTAAACAAAGCTAATGAATTCAATGAGTCTACTTTAGTCAGGACTAAAAGAGAACTTCCTCTGGCTTTTCTTCGCAAACGAAGATTCAGGAAGGACTCATCCCGCGCTTTCTGCAAGCGCGCTGATGACTAAAAAGGCCAATCCGAGATAAACAGGTCCGGTTGCAAAAAGCACAGCAGAAGGTCTCCTTGGGTGATGTTTTTGGGTTGTGATTCTTTCTGCGTTGTCGTTTCTCTTCAAGACTTGTTCGTCGTGAGTTCTCAAATAAGGCTGCAGCATTGTGGATAGTGCGTCTCCATGCCTCCCGATGTGAGGCCAGGGCGGACCACTGTTGGTGATCAATTTGGCCAAGCCTGAGATGTTGTTTCAGGGAGTCTTTGTATCGCTTTTTTGGAGCGCCCCTCTTACGCTGACCCGTGGCGAGTTCACCGGAACTTAGGTCATTGATAATAATGGTTGCTTGGATTCAAATGCCTCTTTAGCTGTGAAGCTCACTAGATGATGCCAAGCCAGTTAGCTTTTCTCAGCTTAACCCAAGTCGCTAAAATAGGTATATGCATCACAATAAACTTCTTGGAGGAAAAGCGAGATACAGATAACAAATAAAAAATTAAAAACCAGAGCGTTCAAGCAGTTTGCTGCAAAGGGGAGTTCTAAATTCATCCAGAATCCCTATTCTTACAAAGTAGATGCTTCCATTGAAATGAATGGGTTAATCCACACAAAATCAGTGATTAAAAAGCAATCAAGTCTATTTATGTGGACAAGAATTATAGCCTTCCCATCTTCTCTCTGTTGTTTTTGTCACCCCGCAGCTGTTTAGGGGCTTGAGTGCAGAAATTAGCTGAGTCAGTTGCCCCCATTATTTTGGATTCTCCTTAAGTAAACAACCACCAGGCAAATGGTCAATCCCCCACCTTTTTTCTTTACCCCAAGACCCAGGATGTGATTAATAACCTTCTACTGCATAGTCTGGCTTGCTGTGACAGTTTTTTTGGGGGGTTTTTGTTCTCAGTGAGGTGGGCTTTTAATGGATTGAGTTAAATAGGTGCAGTAATGAGGGGCCATGTGTGCTGGTGCTGTAGAACTGTATATTTTAATTTTAAAAGACTTCTTTACATTTGAAGAAAACCAATTATTTAATAATTTTTACTTATATTAGATAGATAGATAGATAGATAGATAATATATATTATTTAATTGGGTATTTTATTTAACTAACGCTAATTGTTGTTACGTACCCTGGAGTAGATAGGAGTAGAAATGAAAGTAAATGAATGAAATAATAGTTATATTTATACAGGAGCTGCCTTTCCTTTCCTTCCACCTGAGCAGGCGTGGTATGCAGAAAATCATTGCTTTTGCTTCGGAATCATCAGGAAAGCCCTTGGACTCCCTTGGCTTGCATCGACTTGCATGCAGGTCTTGAATAATGTGTGTGGTTTTGCTTTGCTTTAAAAAAAAGAAGATAAAAATCAGGGAAAAGACTGTCCAGAAAAATGCTGTCCACCATGCAAGACAACCAGCCCATTAAGGAACTGAACCATGTGATAAAATTAGACTTCAAAGCTGTCAACAGAACTCCCTAAGGGCAGTGTCTCTCAAAAACTCAAAAATATTTCTGCAAGGTCTCAGAGATGATAATCATCTGCAGCTTGATCTAGAGGTGGTGGAGGAGAAGCCTTTTAGGCGAATTTGAGTATCTACAACCAACTGCTTTAATTGCTTGAGTACACCCTGTGTTTTGTTCTTGTTTTACTCTGAGTGACAGACCACTTTTCGGTATCATCATCTCTTTCTCTTCCGTTTCAAAAGTTGGCTTGGCCGTGTGGCATTACAGTAGGGTTGCTGTTTATCTCAGCCCTCTGTATCCACAGGCTCGTCATCCATGGATTCAACCAACCACAGCTCAAAAATAATGGGGGGGGGATCCAAAAAGCAAACCTTGCTGTTAGGCATTTTATAAAAGGGACACCATTTTACTACACCATTGTATATAATGGGACATAAGCATCCACAGATTTTGGTATTCACAGGGGGTCCTGGAACCCAACCCTAGCGGATGCAGAGGGTCCACTGTATCTAATGCCCTATAAGCACATATCTCCAACTGTACTGCACTTTCGATCCTGTAGGTTAAAGTGGATTCAAACTGTCACTTTTTGCACTACAACTCCCAGAATTCACCATCCAGTGGTAGCCATACTGGATGGGGTATTGTGGTCTCCAAAAGCAATTTTCCCAAGTTCTGTAGATGTCTGTTGTTGTGTGCCTTCAAGTTGTTTCTTACTTATGGCAACCCTATCACAGGGTATTCTTGGTAAGGTAATGTTTAGTGTGGGTTAGCCATTGATATTTCTGATATTTCAATAATGCCGAGAGCGTGTGACTTGCCCAAGGTCATTTAGAGGGCTTCCATGTCTGAGCAGGGATTTGAACCCTGGTCTCCCAGAGTCCACACCCAAACCACTACATCATGCTAGCTCTCTCTGTAGATTAGTTACCCTCTAGTAAACATTTAAACTGATCCTGTGTGTGTTTTTGAGTAAATCCCATTGGTTTTGATGGGTCTTGTTCCCCCATAGAGTTAGATACGATTGTCACATTAGCTTACCTTCTGTATTTAACTTCCGGGTGGTTTAACAGCATTAGAATGACTAACTCCAGTATCATTTACTGACCAGAACTCAGAATGTGAATCTAACTCTTTAATATCCATCTCGACTGAGCCATTCTGGCTTCGCTAACACTGTTCCAAAAAGTTTTCTTTCTAGGGTTTCTTAGAAGCTAGAGGCATCTTGTGTATCTTACAGTGCCCGCATGGCAAGTTAAGAGCCAAGTGCATGCGTGTCTGTGTCATATGAATATTTTATTGTTATTTATTTAACATAATACACTTTTAAATTCAAAATGGCAAAAATAAAGGAAATAAATCACCTCGGAGCTTGGTAGGGTCTCTTTCCTTGGAGGTCTTTAAACAGAGGCTGGATGGCCATCTGTCAGGGATGCTTTGATCGTGATTTTTTGCGTGACAGGGGGTTGGACTGGATGGCCCTTGTGGTCTCTTCCAACTCTACATTTCTACGATTCTATGAAATCCTATGTATTTATTTTAAATTCCATTTGCCACATTGAAATTCTGGGAGGAGTGATAAATGCAGTTCAGGTTTCCCAGCCAATTGCTTTTTGAAGCTAGGGGAAAAACTCATGTTAAGCATTTGCACAGCATTTCCTGCTATCACAAGCAGATACACTTCTTTTCTGTTCCAGCAAGGTGGGGCGGGGGGGGGTGGACCCTATACCAGACATATGGAAGCAATATTTTTACTTTAATTTTCTATGATTGGTTTCTAGGACAAACCACCTGTTCAGATTCTTGCCTGTGAAAACAAATAGTCACTGTGGCGACAGATACAGGCTTGGATCAAGTGGGCTGAAACCCCACTTCAGTCAGGGATTCCCCCTGGGTGATCTTGTCCTGTTTCCCATCTTTATTGTAGGAGATAATCTACCTTGCAGGGTTGTTGTGGAAGTGAATGGCCTAAGAATGACAAAACCTGGAAACTTGATTGGCCTCCCCACTTACCGCCAGCAGACAGAATTTAAGCAGGCTTACTTACTGTGACACTAGGTTTTTTTTTTAATGGGGTGTGATATACTTTTTTCCTTTTCACTATATTTTAATGTGCTTTTAATCTGATTTAATTTAGTCTTTTTGATAGAATCGTTTGTTTAATGGCTTAAGCTTTTGTATCAAATAGGTTTTAGTTGTACTTCATTTGCATTTGTTATAAACTGCCTGGGGTCCCATACTGGTAAAAAGTGGTGACAATTAATTAAAACTATTTGTACTCTAAACGTTTACAAGAGCTGTGATGTTAAAATAAGGAGCACTCAAATAGCATTCTGTCCCACAATGCAGCGCCATCTTTTGAGACTGTCAGTGTTCTGTCATTAGCTTTTTCCTCTTTTCCTTTCCTCTAGTTTCAGATAAACATATGTTGGCAATAGTAGTTTTGGATAGTAGAAGCCTCCCAGCAAAGGTGTGGAACAAGATCTTTTGAATTTAATGGGGTTTTTGCACAAAATCTTTCCATTGGATACAACTGTGATAGAACACATGTTTTTCAGCAGTGACAATAGTATTAATTATTCTGATATATTCTTTTGTCAACATATTTTAGGTGTACATACAGTATTTATTAGCTACAGTTTTGTTTCCTGCTGTGAGTTCAAGGTAGCATAACATGGTTCTCCCCATCCTCCTTTTACTCTCACATCAGCCCTGTTAGGTAGGCCAGTCTGAGAAAGAATGACTGGCCCAAAGATCTTCTTCGTGGTCTCTGTGAATCACACAGCTGGGTTATTCCTGCACCTGCGCAGAGCATTCAGAGCCTTCTGGTATCGCTAGGCAGAATGTGCTTTGCCTGGGAGCCTGTAATGCTGTTAAGATGACCCTGAATTAGGGTAACCTAATTTACCTCACCTCACCCCACCTTACCTACTGGGTGTAGCTTGGGGGGGGGCAAAATATGGGCATTGCCTCCCCCAAATTAGAATTCTGACTCCCTTGTCCACGAAATTTTCCTTCAGTCCCCAAATTTCTAGCATTGCATTAATTTAAAACTTCAGTTGAGAGTTTAGAAATATATTTTAAGCATCCAATGAAAAGTGGGAAATTATTATATTTATTTATTTAGATCTTGCTTTTTCTCATTATAGGGACTCAAGGTGGTTAACAATGAGTTGAAAACAATGCAAATTAAAACAATACACAAACATTAAAAATATAAACCTGACATTAAAAATTTAAACAATTTAAAGAGTTAAAAACATTAAAAATATTAAAATACAAGAAAACAATATACGGACCTTAAAATCCAAACTGCACAGCATGTACAAGTGCAAACCCCCATCAGATTATAAATGCCTGGTGGCACAAGAATGTTTTTACTTGTTAGCAAAAGGAGAGCAAAGACGGGGCCATTCTGGCCTCTCTAGGGAGGGAGTTCCAAAGTCTAGGAGCAGCCACCGAGAAGGCCCTCTACCTCGTTCCCACCAAACAAGCCCACCAAAGTATCCAAAGGAATGTAACCACAGCAAATGAAAGAGTTCTAGGTATTTGAAGTTATCAACATCTCACTCACTGCAGTGCTAGAAATTTGGGGAATGAAGGAAAATTTCATTTGGGGGAGGGTCAGAATTCTTTCTTTCTTTTTATTCAGATATACTATAGCATGAAGCTCTCTCATCATGCTTAGCAACCTGATTTCCCACAAGCACCTCTGTGTCCACACAAAGCCACGTGTAGGCTCTTCTGAAGAAATATGAGATTCTGGGCACAATTGCCCACTTTTCTCTGCTACATACCCAGCCGTTTCTAAAAGGGTTGTGGCTTTTTTAAAAAGAAGTGGAGTAGGGAGAGATGCGGCAACAGCAAGTGAGGACCCTTTAGACTTGGAGGCCTCAGAGCTGTCTTGGCCCTGCAGCCATAGGAACAACGCCGCCCACAATCAAATAGCCACAGTCCTTCCAGGTTTAATTGTATATATTTCTCCTTATGGGGAGGGGCCCTAGGCAGGTTCCAAGGTCTCTCTGGAATAGTCTTGGAACAGGCAGAGGGAAATAATGTCTGAATGAGGCCTGTCTTGCAGGCTGCAATGCCAAGGAAGATGCAGTCTGGACAAGCAATTATTTTCTTTGAATATTGCTATAGTTTATAGCTATGGACTGATTAAGTGGTGGGGGTTCTACATATGCAACACACGGCTATAGCGATTAAAAAGCCTGCAAAATATTAACTGTGTTCTCTTTCTCTCTCTCTCTCTCTGCAGATCATAATTAAAAAGTGGTCCATTCCTTGTCCTTTGCCACTAAACTTTGCTGTAAGTTTCTTCCAGATGCACTAATATTTTGAAGACCTTCCAGCCTTGTCACAATCTTATATGGAATTCTTTGAAATGCTAACTGTATCTTGTTATTTTATGGTAAAGTGATTGCTGATCAGTAGTCCTGAGTGTTTGGAAACAGCACAGTCTGGGTTGAAGCTAATTGGGGAGCTAGTGTTTCTCTGTATTTAGGAGTTTATACATCAGTGTTATATATTATATAACTTGCATGCTGTATATCTTTTCCACATTAACACATGCATAGGAAGTGTTAGAAGATGCATAGCATCTGGAGTAACCCTCTTTTGATAAAGTGGGAGGGTAAAGACAAATTGACTTGAAATTTTTCAGCTGTTCTTAATGTACAGATGGTTCTGTTTTGGTGGTTCCTAATCTGTGCATTCCTGGATTTTGTAGGACTTCAGCTCCCAGAATCCCTTACCATTGGCCATGCCAGCTGGGGCTTCTGGGAACTGAAGTTCAACAACATCTGGAGACCCAAGGGCAAACTCATTGCAGGAATTGTAATATATAGCCACCGTATGTGGACAGGTGGGTGGGTGATGGTGTGTTTCTCCCCCCCGCCCGTATTCACGCATAGGATTTTGAAGTAGTTTTAAACTTATGTGAATTGAATCCAGCCACTGAGCTTTATCACAATGCTTGCATGTGTGTCTTTTTCAGGTTTCAAATTCTACTGAAGAATGTAAACCAGCACTCTTTAAGTTTTCTAAGGAGGTAATCTTTTAACAGATCACAGGAGCTTAGAAAAAATGTATTTAAGCTTTGGGATAAGCCAGGACTTCTCAAAAAGTATTACTCTGTATGTACTGTTTTCTGAATTTGCTACTGACAATGCAGGACTCCTGTCACTGCCGTGGCAATCGTGGGGGCGAAGGGGTGGAGAAGCGATCTTGCCCCCCCTTCCCCCTTTGCCCCCATCATGGCCCCACTGAGGGGATGATTGCAGGGGTGAAGGGGGAAGGCGGGGGATGAGATTGCTTCTCTGTCCCTTCCCCCTTGGCCCCACCATGGCCCCGTCGTGGCAGCAATCGCGAGGGGGAAGGGGACAGAGGCAATCTCACCCCCTTCCCCCTTCATCCCTGCCATGGCCCCACTGCAGCAGCGATCGCGGGGGTGAAGGGAACGGAGGCGATCTTGCCTCCTCCCCTTCCCCCTTTGTCCCCATGATCGCCATGGCAGCAACAGGAGCTCTCCCAGGTGAATGGACGGAGCGATCTCGCCCCCCTCCGCCCCCGTTATCACTGCTGTGGTGGGGCCATGGCGGGAGCAAAGAGGGAAGGGTGGGGGAGGAGCGAAACCTTTCCCCCATATGCCCCCCCGGGATGGCGTTTGCTATTATCCGCGGAATTCACCACCTGCGGAATTCATCATCCGCGGATACGGAGGTGCTACTGTAGTTTGAATTCTTTTTTTTTTAAAAAAAAACATTTTTAGCCCTTGCAAGATGCAACAGAAGTGGTCTAATCAGCAGTCTGTACAGTCTATTTTATTTTATTCTTCTCTATTAATACTGCGCATCATAGCTTTCTGTAAAAATATAATGCAAATTGTTGGATTCTGTATCGCAGCAGCTCAGCCAGCATAGCCAATAGTGAAGAATGCTGGGTGTTGCAGTTAAACAGCACCTGGGTGCAGATGCAGGATTAAGTCCAAGAAAACTTTAGAAATACATGTCAAAAATTGACTAACCTTATTTTAAAATTTTCATTCCCCCCCCCCTTTCCCTTTTATTTTTTAGAGTGCCTATGCCATTCCAGTCATGGCGTTCTCATTTCTCTGCCATACATCAGTATTGCCAATTTATTGTGAGCTCCAAAGGTAGCAAGTCATTTGTATATCATTTCACTTAAAATCCAGTAGTGTAAGACTACTGCAGTTTTCCAAAAATCTATTTCCTCTTGAGTTTACTGGTATAGATGTCTAACATAAGTGGTTCTTCCAATATATTTAGCTGTGATGGGCAACCTCTGATTTCATGGGCTGAATGAAATTTACCAGGCCTCTCCCTCCAGCCCGCTTTCCTCCTCTGCAGAAACCCCACATGTCAGGAAAGGGGTGGGAGGGAGAAGATCACATAGGAGGACCTTTTAGTGTTACTAGAATCCACAATGCATTCTAACATCTTCAGGGCATTTGGTGGAAGAAAAGGAAATTATGGCATTATACAAGAGCCCTACTTAATCAAACTTGAATGCTCATTTGTTTCAACTTCCTGTTTCCTGCAGTTGGCCAGCCAGACTTTTGGTGGAAACATCACAAAGCAAAGCATGAGTCCATTCACATCATGAAATTCTGTTTATGATTCCGCTTTAACTGCCATGGCTGCATCCTATAGAATCCTGCAGGATTTGCAATTTAAGAAGGGATGTTTAGAATTCTCGGACAGAGTGCCCTAGTGCCTTCTCCACACTACAAACCCCAGCATTCAAAAGGATATAGCCATGGTAGCTGAAGCACAATCATAGTGTTATAATTATGTGGTGTAAATGGGCCCCATGTGAAAGCAACTGCCCTTCCACACTATTATGCCTGCCAGCGACTGGAATTCAGAGACATACTGCCTCTGTCTTTGGAGGTCCATCATAACTGGTAGCCGCTGCCAGACCTCCCTCCCCCATGAATATTTCTAACCACCTTTTAAACCCACCTAAGCGAACCTCCATCACCAGTGAGTTCTATCCATGAATCATCCACTGTGTGTAAAAGTAATTCCTTTTTAGGGAAGTGTTCAGGTGGCTAATTACAAATTATAAAAGTTGTAGAAAACTGATGTTCCTTGTGATTTACTTATTTGTGTGGGGGTGGGTGGGTGGGTGAACTGAAATCCATTGGTCAACAGCTGAAACAGTAATCAATAGAAACTTCTTTTTTACTGGCAGCATAACTTATGCTGTGTTTTTCTTTCTTTCTTTGCAGCCCATCCAAAAGCAGGATGCAGAAGGTAGCCAACACAGGAATTACTCTGAGCTTTCTAGTTTATTTTGTGTCAGCACTGTTTGGATACCTCACTTTTTATGGTATGTTCATTTTCTTTTCAAGATAATAATTCCTTTTTTATTTATACTTACCTGCAGAACTGTTCACCCCTCCTCCTCTTCTTCCATTCATTTATGTCTCCCAAACTGTGAAAATCAGACAAATACAAATAAAAGGACATACAAAGACATAAATAAAAACTTACAGGAATTTTGTTCAAATGCAATTAAGCTTTCCACTATTTAAAATAAACCCTTGAAGAAATCAAAATATAAAAATCAGTGGAACAGCACGCTATTAAAAGCCCTTGCAGTTAATTTCTAAAAGTCTGTTGGAATAGAAAAGTTGTCACTTTTTTATGGAAGGACAACAATGTGGGAGCCAGTCTAGTCTTAGAAAGCAAGTGCTCAAGCCTGGAAGCTGCCATTAAGAGTGCCCACTCCCATATTTCCACCAAAAGCCCTGAAGATGTTAGAGCCCAACAGGCTCACATAGGAATTACAGTCTTTCACGTGGCCTTCAGATAGCCATGACACTTAACGAAGCCTGCCAAGATGTTGATACTGCTGTTTGTCTGGGAGAACAAAATTTGGAGTTACTCAAGATTCTGGTAGGCCCCATACACCTTCCTCCAGTTTTCACACCTCCTTCCTTAGAGTCTAATCCAGTTTAGCATATGATACAGTCAGCATACAAGTTAAACAGATAGGGTGATAAAATGCAGCCTTGCCTGACCCCCTTGCCATTTGGAAACCACTCTGTTTCTTCATAGTCTGTCCTAATGGTGACCTCTTGTCCTGAGTACACGTTATGCATTAGGATAATCAAATGCTGTGGTGCACCCATTTTTTAAAGAGTGATACATAGTTTTTCATGATCTACACAATCAAAGGCTTTGCTATAATCAATAAAGCACAGGTTTATTTTCTTCCAAAATTCTTCAGTATGCTCCATTATCCAATGTACGTTTGCAATTTGATCCCTCGTGCCTCTTCTTCTGAACCGAGCTTGGACATCTGGCATTTCTCATTCCACAAATGGTAAAAATCTTTGTTGTAGAAGGTTGAGCATCACTTTGCTTGCATGGGATATTAAAGCAATGGTCCAATGGTTGGTACAATCCTTGGTGTTCCCTTTTTGGAGGATTGGAATGTACATTGAGCATTTCCATTCTATGGACAATTCTTTCGTTTTCCATATTTGTTGGCAGATTTTAGTTAGAATTTTTGTGGATTCTGTCTGTTGCTTGAAACAGCTCTATTGATATGCCATCTGTTCCTGGTGGTTTATTTCTCCCAAGTGCTCCCATCTTACTTTCTAAAATGGTGTGTTCATCTTCAAATGGTTTTTCCTTGAATGAATCTGTCATTCATTCATTTCTTTTATATAGTTCTTCAGTGTTTAGTTTCCATCATCTTTTCATTTGTACTTGTCATGTCATGTTTTCCCTTACTGGTTATATAGGAGCCCCACTCTGGGTTTAAATTTCCCTTTGATTTATCAGCTCTTATGGAAGAGGTCTCTCATTCTTCCTTTTTTGTTGTCATCTTCCATTCTTCTGCATTGATTATTATAGGAGTTCTCTTTGTCCCTGTGCATAAGTTGCTGAATAGTTGCATTCAGGGTTCTGACCCTATTTTGTCACCTTGTTCTTTTGTTTCTCATTGGTCCTTAACTGCTTGGAGTTTCATCTGTCATCCATTGAGGCTTCTCTTTCTTTTTGGTTGCAGATTGTGTCTTTTTGCATTCCTCCCTGACAATGCCCTTGGCTTCAGTCCAGATTTCTTCTGGCTCCCAATCAGTTAGGCTTAATAGTGCAAATCTGTTTTTTGTTTTTTGTTTTTTACATTATCTTTAAATTCTACAGAGATGTTTTGCAGGTTGTATTTTGACACAGTGGTTGGTTTAGTGTTCTTCTTTAGCTTTACTCTATTTATTTATATTAGCAGTTCATGGTTTGTGGCACAAACAGCTCCTGATCTTGTTTTTGCAGGGAGAATGGAGCTTCACCATCTTCTGCTTCCAATTATATATATTTCTATATTGGCCATCAGGTGATGTCCATGTATACAGTCACCTCTTTGGTTGCTTGAAGAATGTGTTTGCAGTGAACAAAAGAAAAATGCCCGGGAGTATGCTTTACTCATGTTCTTAATTTGATGGCTGCCAACCTGTTGGTGTATTACAATGGTAGATATCAGCTGTACACCATTGCAACTCACTTTTTGTTGTTGTTGCAGAGGTTAGAATTCACTACCAACTACACAACAACCAAAATCGCCCCACCCCACCTTCTCAGCTTCAGTCATCTGAATCCCACCCACTCATTGGCGAACTGGTCAGTGGAAATTAGGGGGAACAGCAGACAAGCATCCAGCAACTTTCCTTTAGCTGGATGCTAAGCAGTGACATCATCTGCAGGGACCTCTGGAGAACACCTGGAGGTCCCCATGGATGCCTTTCGATGCACCTCCAGCTATAGGAGAATAGCTGGATACTTGTCGGCTGTTCCCCTCACTGCTCACTGACCAGGAAATGGCTGGATTGGGGGCGGGGGCTGCAGCTAATAAAAGGTGGGTTGGAGGGTAGATGGGAGACTACATCTTCCAATGCAGAATCATGGCTCATGTGTTAAGTATAATCCACAGGATCCCAAAAGACCTCTGTTGTTGCTTGCTTAATATCTTTTAGCAATCTCAAACAGTTTCCATTGTGCAGCCCTGGGTCATATGAACCTGTCTTGTGTGCCATTCTTATAAGTTGCCGTGATTATTTTAAATCTTATGGAGAACTGAGCAAAAGGTGCAGAGGAAAAAAAAGTAAAGCAAAATACATTATTGCTTTATGAGATGATTTAATGTTTTTAACCGTATTGGTTGTTTAAATTGTGAGCCACTTTGAGTCCCACTTTGGGGGGGAAAGAGGGATGATGATGATGAGGAGGAGACCAGTTGGGACCTTTTACAGGAATTAGAATTATGGGATGATTGTCCAGTATCAGTCAACTCACTACACAGTTTTCTCATGTTCTTAGCAGGAACGTCTTCTGTTTTGAAGTGGAGAGCCTTGCACCTGCTGCTACAACTACTCCTCATAAAGTTTCTTATACATTTTCAGTGTATAGCTAGGCCATGCCTATCCTTATTTAATCCACCTCAGTTTATCATTGCTCTTTACCCTCTGAAGACTTCTATTCACAGATTGGTCTACAGTTTGGGAGTGTGTAGAGCTACGCAAGAGGCCAGGTTAACTTGTGCACCTCAGTCATTTCATGATGAATACTCTATGTTGGGAATATTGAACATTCAACAATGTTCCCCCTGTACTTTACTGGAAGTACCTTTACAAAACAGGCAGCCATAAAACGGATGACTTTTAAACTTCCTTAGAAAGCACAGTAAATCAGCAGAGTTTAACTGTTTAAAACATATATGCAGCAGTTGCGTGTTGATTTCAGCATGCAGGTTTAAGATAATCACCACCAATATTTCCCCAAGTTATATTTCTAGCATAAAAAGGACTCAGAGACACTTAAAAGTAGTTTTAAAGTATAAAAACATCTTTACTTACAGTCTCAGTGTATTTCTCACAGAATATCAGCAGCATAATAATAGGTGCAGGCTAAACTATTAAAAATGACTAAAAACTACATGATTACAAACGAAGTACCCCTGCATAGTAAGTCCTAATTCTAAAAAGGTATCATGGCGACTGGCAAAACACATGATAGCTTTCCAGACAAAGAGAAGGACTTGAACATACCTCTTCCTCTGGAAAGCCCTATCACATTTCAGCAGGAAGTTACATCAAGCATTCTGTTTGCTTCTATCAGTTAACCCTTTAGCAGTAAAAACATCTCAACTTATTGGATTGCAAACTACATATCCCAATACTCTAGCCCCTCAAAAGCTAACATAACTATAATATATATGTTAGTCTTTGGGTGCCACAGTATTCTTTATTGGTGATAACAGCATCACAGCATCACACAACAAGGCCAACACTCCCCCGGAGTGATAAAGATTGCATAAAACGTCACAACTGAAACTATGGGGCTGTGAAAAAAAAATCTGCTTAGAAAGAATGGACATGCAAATCTTCTTTAGAGAAAAAAATGCCAGTGGTTTGTTTTTCTTGTAATGTATGGTACAACCATAGCTGCAATGGAGCATCTGTTTTCTTCTTAAACCTGGATTTGAACAGCCATGCTTTCTAAGTGATGATTTTGGTTGTAATGAGCATATTCCACACTGAGTGTAATACCTGCATGGTTTTTAAAAAACATTTATAAGCAGCAACAGTTTAATGGGAGAAAAACTCTCAGTCATTATCTTATTACCATGACTATCTGAAACAGTGTAGGCATTGTTATTTTGTGCCTTCTAGTTGTTTCTGACTTATGGCAACCCTATGGCGAATCTATCACAGGGTTTTCTTGGAAAGGTTTGTTCAGAAGGCCTGCCTTTGCCTTTCTCTGAGCGTGAGAGAATGTGACCTACCCAGGAACACCCAGTGGGTTTCCGTGGCTAAGCGGAGATTTGAATTCCTGGTCTGCAGAGTTGTAATCCAATGCTCAAACCACTACACCAGACTAGCTCTCTACATGCTCTTAATATCTAGTCAGATTTCAGCATTCTTACACTTTATAGAAAGGAGGAAGAAAGGGTGAGGAAGTAGTAGTAGTTGTAGTAGTAGTTGTAGTAGTAGTAGTAGAAGAAGAAAAGTAGCAGCACCTTCAGTGGCTTTCTTTTTTTCAAAGGTCCATCAGAGTACTGCAGAAAGTTGGTGAGTGACCCATTTAAAACTGTGGAGTAGTTAGCTAATGTGATGTAAATAGAAGCTAATTGTTTTTTCAAAAGCATGGTCATCGTGCCTTGGTGTTTGCCAGTATCTATACAGTACAGTCAGCCCTCAGTATCCACAGGTTCTGCATCCACGGCGCAAAAATCTTCTGGAAAAAAATCCAAAACTAAACTTTGCTGTTTGCCATTTTATATAAGGAAGATCATTTTATGATACCATTGTATATACTGGGACTTGAGCATCCACAGATTTTGGTATCCACGGAGGATCCTGGAATCAAACCCCAGTGGATACTGAGGGTCCACTGTGCTGCTGTGTGTGCTTCTTTCTAAGAGAATGTTTCGGAGCCTTGTCTTGCTTCCCCCACTAATATTATTGTAGCATAGGTTTATGAAGCCAGTCATTTAAATGCATATAGTCATGTTCATTTAAATGCAGGAATATCTGTCTTCTAAAAGTGGCTTGAAATATGTTTTTAAGTTATAGAAACATAGTAGGAAATGTACTTTGGTTAGCTAGTCTGCCTGCCCCCCCCCCTCTCTTTTTGAGCAGGTTGAGCTCCAGTGAAAAGTACTTTGATTCCTGACTCTTTAAAGCGCAGATGACCATGTTTGTGCTATCGGTTGTCTATCTGAGAAGAGCTTCCTTTGCAACATGTGATAGATATGTGGCCAAAATGCAACAGATAGGTCTGCTTCGTTTTCATTAACTGAACAAGAGATATGATAAAAGCATACTAGTGAAGATCTCAAGGTCAGGTAATTGTTTCTTGTTCAGTTAAGAACAAGAAAAGGAAATGCTCTCTAGACATCAAACCTTCAATGTCTACATTTCACTTATGATCCCCAGTATATTGTAATTTATTTTCATTAGCTTCTGCAGCTTTTTTTTAAAAAAAAATCTGGGCAAGTGTTCTAATGTAGTATAAAACAGTGCTCAAAGTGGTGGTCCATGGGCAAGTACTGGTCCCTGAGCAATCAGTTGTGGGTCCCTGGAGAGTTTCCAGGAAAGAAAGAAACACTTCTAGCAAATGGGCACAAATATGGTACCGGACCTTAGCATGCTGGTGAAAAAAATGGTTGGTTCCCCACAATAGATAGCTTAAGAAGCGCTGATGTAGAAGATTTGTCTTAGAGCAGGAGTGGGCAACTATGGAAGCCTAGGGGGCAGTTGCCTAAATATTCCTAGAATAAAAGAGTCTGTGCCTGCTGACTAGAAGTACAGCAAGCAGAGCCCATTCTAACCTTGCTAGGAAGGGAGTTCAAGGGCCTAGGGCAGGGGCCAAGGCCAAGAAGTTGTTTTCAACTACATTTCCTCTCTTGGTTGTACAGGTCGCTCCCCCATTTACACGGGGGATATGTTCCCCGACTTATCACAGATATGCGGAACCATGTATAATAGCAAACTCCTCCTCTTCCCCCACTTTAAAATTTTACCAAGGGATGGCTTGTATTTAAACTGGGAGCACCTTTCATCTCTCTTGCAAATGTTATCCTCAAAGGAAGTCTGCTTCTCCAGAACATAAGAGCTTAACGTGAAATTATGAAATTAAACCTTATACTGGCATGACAGATGCAGGCAAAACGTCAGAAACTATTCCAGAACATGGCCTCACAGCCCGGAAAAACCCAAGGAAAATGTATATCTGATGCAACTCTATGGTCAACTTCTGGCAGAAGTTGACAATAGAGTCGTGCTGGAGGACCTCCCAATGCCCTAGAGAGACCACCTCCAGTGTGACTCTATGGTCCTTCAGATGCCTAGAGAGACCTTTCCCCCCTGATCACGGGTAAGTGAGACTGTGGGTACCAATCCCACGTAAATGGGGGGCAACCTGTATTCCATTTTCCTTGTCCAAAGCCTTTAATCAAGAGGTGAGGATGTTGTGGCTTGCAGGTCCCATGCTTTTCCTCAGAGCATTTTTGAAGCTTTCCATGGGTCTCCAGACCTCCCCAAATCTGTCAAAATAGCTTTTATTGGACCTGAAATGGCCAATAACACTCCCCAAGTGCCTGGGCATGCTACTGGCTATTTTTGTTGTATTCCCCCCCCCTTTTTTTTTAGTCCAAGACAGTTTTCAAAAAATTAAAAAAACACACATGCACACAAACTTGCAAATTGAAAAAAAACCTTAAACCATTTAGTTAAAACAATGGATCAATCAGAATGGTTTTTAGGATAACTGATATGCTAAGTGCACCTTCCGTTGGAGGAGATACTACAGTACTGTTCTTGTCACAAGACACCTTGTTTCCAACCTATGGAACTTTTAGTTTGCATTGAGAATATGAAAGTTTCACAGAGAACATCAGCTGGAGGTCTGCTCTGTTTCCCAGAGGCAAAAGGAGGGCATTATCCCCACCATAAGAATTCTGCACCACCTCAAATGAAATTTCCCTTCACTCCCCAGATTTCTAGCATAGCAGATAGTAAGATTTTGAACATTTTCCACACCTAGGACTCTTACATTTGCTCTGTTTGCATTTTGGGTTGCCAGTTCAGGCTCATCCCATGCACTGAGGCTTCTGGGCCAAAACTTGAGACCTAGGGGTGTTAAGTGTTATGCATTCAGTACCAACCACAATAGAGAGAGAGAATATAGTTTTCCTGTTTGGAAGTTAGTAGAGAAGTCATAGCTAACGGAGCTGTTCCCAGATCAAGGTGAAATGAGGGTATTATTCTTTCTCACCTACTTAGTGAAATGGAATAAAGGAGCATTTAATCTAACCTACTTCTAGCCAAGAGGTGGATGCAGAGCAGAGGGTGAAGCCTGGTGCTACAACTAGGAGTTAAGGAGAAAGACAGGGAGTTATGTAAACTGTGGGTACTGGCCCCACAGTTGTAGACCCCTTGGAGAATATTTGCAAGTTGCAGCAAACAAATCTATTAAGCCTTGCAAATTGTAGTAAGCTGCTGCTCTCTTAACTGAGCTGGAGATTTGCACACTACCCTTTCCTCGTTTCTTTGGAGCTGAGCCCATCACAGTTGGAAAATTTGCACCCTTATCTCCTGCTTGAAGATAACCCATGAAAACTGAAGAGTCAGGGTCAGGCCCTGAGGTCTGGCAACTATATTTGCATTCCCTTGGTAACTTTACCTGCCCATTTTCTTTGGATTCCTAAACTACTTCTAAATACTCAACTGAAGTTTTACCGTAAGTTACTGCAATGCCCTTAATCCCATAGCTACACCCCTTAGAAACCTACATGTCTCTAGGAGTTTAGCAGATGAGGGCTTTTCCCTCCTGTGTGTTTACTGTTGGGAGATTTAGAGTCTAAGTAGGACTTGCTTGTGCCAGCTAAACCTTTGTAGATTCTTTATGTGTGTAGGGACCAAAAAGACACATATTGGCATCTCAACATACTAAGGTTAGCCTTAGGTTTATCTCTGGGCAGGAACTATATTTTGTTTATTTGGTTTTTCTAGTCTCTTTCATTTGAGTTCCATATTTTCATTTTTTTTCTCATTCAACCATCACAGCTTTGTCATTTAGAAATTCAAATCTCTGCAGCAACAAAACTTGTTCAAGTAGACTTGAATATAGTCAACATAAATAAAGTGTTCCCTCCATGCTGTTCTGCTCTTTGAAAAGAAAAGATGGCATATTTAATTGTCTCATTGTGTAACAGCCTATTTTCTCATCCTCCATTGTTGCAAAATTGTGGTTGTCCTCCCATTTCTGTTCTCAATTAGCTTTTCTTTAATACCATCCAGAGTTTAATTTGCCAGGTTTCAAAGGTCAAAAAGTTAGTAGTGCACCCCACCCACTAGCTTGTGGAAGAGACTTGCAGCATGTCATTAACTTTAAAAATGAATATTATAAAATATGTTTTTGCCCGTTACACAGTGTCCCGAACTTCTTAACTCTTCTGTATAACCATTTTGGAAGCAGCTGTACAATGTCAGATCCTGGGTCTGTTTGTAACATTGCAATGAGTATTGTTATTATGTGATGGCATCTCACAGTGGCCTGTTCCAGATATCACAAGCATAGTCCACCAGACTTTCTCTTCTCTCTTATGTGAGTTCCTATAGTTGTCATTACCTCTAAATCATGGTTTATGAACCCATTGCAAACCATGTTTTTGAGGCAAGGTGCTACAGCTTGCTTGTCTTAATGTCATACAAAACTGTGGTTATAGAAAACCATGATACAGAGGAAGCAACTCATTTATATGACAGATGGAAGGGGAGGTCTTACCCAAGCTTGTGCTGTATGGTTGGACCTCTAAACCACAGTTTAGATTGTTACTTCAGAACAAGACCTTGTATCCATATTATGGATGTGGTGTCTTCTAGTGCATGTACACAACAAACACCAAGGGTAAAATCAGACCTAGTTTGTAACCAGCAACAAATGAGCTGGTGAAACCTTTAAAACTTTGACCAGGGACCTTTTTGGGAACATATTCTATGTGAAAAGGAAAGCTTTGTTGATGCTGTGTGCCTTCAAGTTGTTTCCAACATATGGTGACACACACACCCCATCACAGAGTTTTCCTGGCAAGATTTTATTTATTATTAATATTTTATTATTTAATTAATTTATATGCTGCCTTTCTCCCAGAAGGGACCCAAGATTTGTTCAGAGTGGGGTTGCTTTTGCCTTCTGAGGCTGAGAGAGAGAATGACTTGGCCAAAGTCACCAGATTTGAACCTTGGTCTCCAGAGTTGTTGGCCAATGCTCAAACCATTACACCACACTGACTCAGATGGAAAGGGAACCTAGATAATATTTATTTAAATTATTTAGCTTCCCTTTTCACTTAGAACCCAAGATGGCCACCTTTCCCCTGCTCTGTAATCAATGTGTCTGCTTGTTTGTCATTTCCAAGTAACATGGCTTACAATGTTTTTGCCTGGGGACAATTCCTGCTCATTGCTTCCTGAAAAGGAAATAGAAGTGGTGGACAAGTTTTAAAATTTGTCTGGTTAAGTTTTAATGGCTGGCCCTAATAATAATTCTTATTGGGGCACAATGCCCTAATTTTGTTCCCCTCTCCCATAGCTACACCCCTGGCTGCCAGTCAAGTCTGTTATATAGGGTTGCCCTGTCTTCTGCTTTATGGAGGACAGTCCTCTATTTGAGTATATTATCTTTTTAAAAGGTTGTTGAGTCCACTTTGAAAATAGAGAACCAACAAAAAGGCAGGGAGGTTGGAGTTTTCCATCAACACAGCCCTCAGACAACACACAAGGCAGGCATACCATCAGCTGTTCACACTCTTCCCCACTGTGACATTCTACTTTATAATGCATTGCCTACTGGAGTACAAATGGTCTGATGTATCCCTATTTTTGTTAAACGTTTCTGTTTGCCCAGTCATTTAAATGTTGGCATTCATATTTATTTATTTATTTATTTATTCCCTGCTTTTCAGCCACAAGGCTATCAGAGTGGCTTACAAATTGTTTTAAGCAATAGCAATTTACGCATCTACATTGCAAGAAGCAACTTCCAATGTATGTTAGCTAATTGCCCCCACAAGCCGGGTACTCATTTTACTGACCTACAAAAGGATGGAAGGCTGAGTGAACGTTGGAGCCCGCTGGAATCAAACTTGCAACGTGGTGACTTGCAGTACTGGCATTTGAGTCTGCTTTGCTTGAGCCTATGCATTGTTTTATAGATATTGTTTTATGCATGGTGTTATCTTGTCACAATTAGTTTTACCTGTGTATATTTTATACTGCCTGGAGATCTGTGAGACTGAAAAGCGGTATAAAAATTATTTTTAATAAATAAATGGTGATACACATTTCTACTTCAGTTGTAAGAAATATTTCTGAATGTACATACCGTGTTGACCCCATATCCACGGAACCAATTTCCACGGTTTCAGTTATTTGCAGGCTATAAAACAAAGACACATACCATAGAGTCATCCTAGGAAATGCCTAGAGAGGCATCCTCTCTAGACACCTCCTAGGTCCTCCAACAAAACTCTATGGTATGTTTTTCCAGAAGTCCATTGTTTTAATAGGGTTCACTGTTATCTGCAGTTTCTGCAGATTCTTATCCATGGTAAGTCTGGGAACTGAAACTCTGCAAGTACGGGGGTCTGACTGTATCCTCTTCTGAGCCCTTTTTTGTGCAGCTGGTAGTTTCCATGTCAGTGAGATAGTATTAGTTTGAACTTTAAGAGAATTAGCCATGTTGCTTCACCTGTTTTAATATCCTACTGTTAAATTGCTCATTGAAATAATGGGCAGGCCAGCACTTTTTCAAAGAAGCTTGCTTAGCATTACTGACCTGAAGCCCTTGGTTAATATTTCTATTGAGTTTTAATTCCTATGGTGTTATATGCAGGGGTGAGGTCTATAGTACTTCCAATTATGACTTCCAATCTAATAGCCTTTTAAAACAATTTCAGACCACGTGGACTCAGAACTGCTGCAAGGATATAGTAGGTACCTGCCCCATGATACCGTCATCATGACAGTAAAATTGAGCATCCTGTTTGCGGTGCTGTTGACAGTTCCCCTAATCCACTTTCCTGTAAGTATTGCAAACAAGTTGATTTCTTGGCGCAGCTAAAATGGCTTCCTTAATTATTTGCAGACCTCATTACCATCTAGTCTTGGATTTTTCTCCCATTCAAGTGGTTGATCCAAATCCTCAACAGCTGAAAAATGTGGCTTAAGATTCTGTGCTGATTTTTACTTTTTAATTTTTTTTAAAAAAAAATTGGATTGCAGTTAAGGCATAGCATTGTTTGCCTAATGTGATGTCCTAAAATGTATTTGGCTTGAATTCATATTTCATTTTCAAGCAATTATGCATTTTAATGAGTAAATGAAAGTTAGCAAAAAGCTTTCTTGGAATCTCAAAACCTATTTTCCACACTCTTATAATATTAGAGCCAGGGGTTGATCAGTGAAGCTAAATGGCAGAAGATATACACAGCTGCATAGCTTAAATTTATGCTGGCTTTGCTATGCTTGAGTCAATGCTACACTGGAGTTCTACTTGGTCACACTGTTGTGCGACCAATCACAATATGCCTTCCCCTCGCCTGTTGTACAACAGATACATTACTGGCACAAGTCTGATTAGGATACCATCCTTTTTCAACCTCTTCGAAAATGTAACCATTTGCCTAACAGTGTTTACTTCTGTGTAAGTTTCCAACAACATGCAGTCTTTATTGTGTCTGTCAACCATTTTTGGCTAGCAACAGCCCGAATGGTGCATTTTTGTTGTTCCTTTGTTTTATTTAACTATCAGAAACAGAACAATTCAGGGTGGTGTACTTGTTTGCTTCTGGCCTGACATGCGTGTATTCTTTTCTTTTGAATTCCACAGGCAAGAAAAGCTGTGATGATGGTGTTTTTTTCACATCTTCCCTTCTCTTTGATTTGCCACATTTTCATCACTTTAACACTCAATGCAATTGTTGTCTTGCTTGCAATGTATGTACCTGACATCACACAACTTTTTGGAGTAGTTGGTAAGGCTCTGTGTGTGTGTCTGTTTTCTTTCCCCAGTCCAACATTTTAAAAATCGGCATGAACAGGTCTTATTAATAACTAAATAACTTTCCTCTCATATTTTTCAAGGTTCTACCTCATCAACCTGCTTACTCTTTATATACCCTGGGTTGTTTTACCTTAAGATCAGCACAGAAGACTTAATTTCACGACATAAGCTTGGGGTAAGATATCAGTGTGATTTTTTTGGTTATGTTTTAGAATGCTAAACACAGAAGATAGTTATTGTTTTAGCAGGCACAGGCAGGTGCTATCCCACCCCACGGGAACGCCACTCAGAAAAGTTAACTTTTTGGATTATAGCCCCCAGCAAGTATGGCCAAACTCTGCCTAGGTAACGAGCAGCTGGATCTGCATTTTCTTATTCTGTGAGCAAATATTGTTTTAGAGACGTCCATTTCTGGTTAGAATCATAGAGTTGGAAGAGACCACAAGGGCCATCCAGTCCAATCCTCTGCCCTGCAGGAATAAACAATCAAAGCATTCCTGACAGATGCCCATCCAGCCTCTGCTTAAAAACCTCCAAAGAAGGAGAGCCACCACACTACGAGGCAGCGCATTCCACTGCCAAACAGTTCTTACTGTCAGGAAGTTCTTCCTAATGTTTAGGTGGAATATCTTTTCCTGCAGTTTGAGTCCATTGTTTCGTGTCCTAGTCTCTGGAGCAGCAGAAAACAAGCTTGCTTCATCCTCAGTATGCCATCCCTTCATATATTTAAACATGGCTATCATGTCACCTCTTAACCTCCTCTTCCCCAGGCTAAACATACCCAGCTCCCTAAGCTGCTCCTCATAGGGCATGGCTTCCAGACCTCCCACCATTTTGGTTGCCCTCCTCTGGAAGCGTTCCAGCTTGTCAATATCCTTCTGGAATTGCTGGGTTGCTGATCATATTGTTTGCCATTAATAAATGTACCATGTGGGCTTTCCTAGATGCTGCCTCTTCTAAGTGAAGGTTGAACAAAGAGGCATCCTGCAGATCAGTACGTATCATGACACATATAGGAATATAAACCTTCACATTTCATTCTCACATACAAGAATAAAAATTGCAGTGGTTTTCTTCCTACCCTGCAGATGTTTTGGTGCAATTTTCAACCACTTTTTGCTCTTCAGGACTCTTGAGGGTAGGGGAAATTGCCTTGTGTCCAAATATGTGTTGTATATGTATGGAAAATGTGGTTTTTGCACAAAGGACTTGTTTTCTGCACAGAAGTAATATTTCCATACAGAGAGCACTGTGTTTTGTGCTAAATACTTTGTTTCCCATGCAAACCCTCCACTCCCACATGCTTTGCACAGAAAACAAGTTTTAGGAGAAGTATGAGCATTCTTGTGCAAATGTTCTTTCCCAAAAAAAGTACCAAAATGAGAAGAATCTCACGGCTCTTCCCCATTTTCTCAGCAGGCTATCTTGAGTGTCAGGGGACCCTTTCCCCATCAGAAATGTTAATATTGATGAATAGAGTTTACATGCCTACATGTGAAATTGCCATATACCAAGCAGAGCTTAAGAATGCTGGCTAGGAGATCCTGGGAACTGTAGTCCAAGAAAACAACTTTTCCAAGCTCCAGTACTACTTACTGTCTAGTCTGATTCACAAGAACTCTCCAGGCGGAGGTGCTTTCTAACCTTTCTAACCTTTGGAGAATCCAAGAAGTGAATCTCCAGCCTTCTGTGTTCAAAGTGTGTTCTCTGCCATATGAACTATGCTGCATCTCAGAGATACAAGAAATTTGAACTGCGATATAAACATCTCAGGGGAAAAGTTCCCTGTTTTTATCTGAGATCTGAATTTAATTTGATTGCAGACCTTTTTTTTCACACACCAGGTCATATGTAGTTCATTCCACTGATAATGTTTTATCAAATCGTGCAAAGATTTTGTCTAGCCAAGTTTCTGTCTTGGAGGTTACTATAGCCTTACCCAGCTGAGAAGGCAAAACCTTTGGTGAAATCATTTCCTAAACCACAAATGTAGCCCATTTGTGTGAGCGGATTATCTTTTTCTCAGTGACATTTGAATATCCTCAAGAAGCAAGGTTAACATGTTTGTTTTAAATGCAACCATTTAAGTCTGCTGCCACCTAAGAGGCAAAATAATGTTCTCTTAATCACTGACTTAATGAATGAAAGTGTAAATTAGTTTCTGCTGCTTAGGATTTATCTGTTTGTCTTAATTCCTTCACAGGCATGTGCACTGCTAGTTTTTGGCCTCTTGGTCGGTTTTGTCAGTTTAGCACTAATCATGTACAATTGGATTCATCAGTGAAAGCATTCCTGCCTTCTGGAACTTGGAACTGCCACTCAAATAAACATTTCAGCAACATCTTAAGTAATATTAATGCCTCAAATGCTGCAGGGGGAAGGACTTCACAGAGGTTTGGAAACCATAACAAACTACACTGCAAATCAGTATTTTTCTTGCCATACTGCAAATCTGAGCTGGATAACATAGCAGCAGCTCTATCTTTGATACTTTTTCACTCTCCAATAGCCCCATTCTACTTACAGGCTTCTCTGCCTTGTGCACAACAGCCAGGGGAAACTCAGAGAGCACAAAGACATCATGTTAGATTGTCTGGTTCCAGTCTTAGGTGCTGAAGGAGAACTGAAGAAGATAAGTTGGGAGTTTTGGACAAAAACTCCCAGAATCCCCCAGCCAGCATGGCCAAAGGGTTTTGGGAATTGCCATCCAAAACCCCCCAGAAACTTTTCCCTGTTCTGCCTGTCCCTGACAGGCTAGTGAATAATCAAATGTCCAGTACCCAAATGTAGTAGAGTTGTGGCTGAAATCCAACAATACAGGCAGTCTTCTGAGAACATCCTATGGAAAGTGGCTGAAATCTTGCTCCACCTGCTGCTGTCAGTTCCACAGAAACAGCTTGCAAAGTTTCTCCATCTTCCTTGCCCACAAAGTGCTTGGATATGCAAACTGAAGCCAGGTCCTGTCTAGGTTTGATTCACGCCTGCCCTCCAAGACAATTTATAGTTCAACAGAGAAGCAAGAAATCATGGTGAGATTAACCCTGCCTGCCAGTGTGTCCTGACTTTTTAACTGAACAGTAAAATGTGTACAGTTTTTATCCTTCGCTGCATTCAGAGATAAGATCAAGGGTCTAATGTAAAATAAAACTCCGGTTTCTTTCAAGTGTGTCGTGTGCAGCGAAACTTCCATCTTAACAATTTTCTTAATGGCAACAATGGTCTTAATTTAAACCATGTGAAATAATTGGCGTGGTGTAGTCCATTCATGCGCCTGCATCACTGCACAGTTCTAATATGACTTCCTGTGAGGGAAGAGAACATCCCTATTTTGGCAGAACCGTTCACCACCACCACTTGAAAACTTCCATCAGGAAGAAGGTGAGGCTTGAAGTTTTCTCCAAGATACCAAAAAGGATCACTGTCCTGTGAGACTGGCCTGTAAGAGTGCTTCCAAACAAGAACTCCATGTAAAGCATGGCTTTGTACCATCATGGCCAGAGTTTGGGAAAGTTGCTCTTTTAGACTACAATTCCTAGAAGTCCCCCAGCCCACATGGTCATTTTTGAGTTGCACTGCCCCAAAGTTATTTTTCCATATCCCAGTCATAAGGATAGGGTTTTATTTCAGAGAACTATCCACCATCAACTCTGTCATGGTGTGAGAGCTTGTGGATCAGAGCTGAATTCATCATGTCCAAAATAAAGACTGTATCACTTAATAACTTTAGATTTGGTCCCAGCATTTCATTCCCTGGGTTCTGCAAAGCTACATAGCTGAAACATAATTCCAGCAGAGAATAAGTACCCTAAGTCTGCAGTTTTTAAAAAGAGAGAAGCAGGAATTGATTGAAACTCCCACAAACATGTAAAAACACACAGAAATGCCCACACCTCTCAAGCATATCAGGACCCCATACTACCCCTCAATCCCTCCATTTTCCTCTGAAGTCCCTCTCAAAATGGCCTGGGACTGTCATCATTTCGAGAAGGACTGCAGAATAAATTAGGTATTTGGGCTGCTTGGAGAGGGGATGTGGGCAGGGGGAAATTAGCTCCTGGCTTTTGCACAGTTGCCCACTCCTGGTTTAAGAGGAGAATCAAGTGGCATTTGGAGAAAGCAGCACAGCAAAGCCCAGGTGACTAAGGGAGATCTAGATGAAAGCAAAAATGTACCAGTCATCCTAAACTTTTTTTTTTTTTTTTTTTGCACCAAAGTCAAAACTACACAAGAAAGTACAGCCCAAAAAAATGAGGAGGAAAAAATCCCCTCCACCCTGGGAGATTCCAGAAGCCCTTTAAAACAAGACAGCCCTCCCTTGTTGCCTGAAGGCCAACAGCAATTTGGTGGAAGGAACTTTGCCTAAATGGGAGTTCCTATAGAAAAGGCTTTGTCTCACCCAGGTCATCCAACATCGGCCAGAGAAGGAACTTGGAGCAGGACTGAGCATTTTTGTGGCAATGTTTAAAGCTCTTTCTGCTCATTGTCTCTGTAATGCTTACAATAAATCTGTAAGCAGAGATTGGAAGTAGTAAGTTGCAGATAATCTTGTTACCTGTAACCAAGTAATTAGGGTGCAGTGAAGTTACATTTCAAAGGTACAGATGCCCCCCCCAATTTATGCAGGATTGGTACCCATGATTTCACTTACCTGCAACCAGGGGAAACAGTCTCTCTAAGCATCTGGAGGACCACAGAGTCATGCTGGAGGTGATCTTGCTAGGCATCAGGAAGTCCTCCAGCGCTATGGTCAGCTTCCACCAGACGTTGACTACAGAGTTGCATCAGATGCCTAAAGAGGTGTTCTCTAGGCCTTTTCTAGGTCCTTCACCATGATTCTATGCTACTAGCTATACCCAGCATAACATATACCGTTAACCCCCCTTTCCAATGGTAGACCTCACAACAACCCTGTAAGGTAGGCTGGTGGATTTTTAAATGCCTCCTCCCCCTTCTCAGTGTTCCGTACTTTTCCCGGAATTGCTGACGTTGACTCACTCTGTTGCCACCGCCACCGCTAGTTGACTGCCTGGTTCCTGATGCAGGTGTGCTGCCGCCGCTGCCAATTAACTGTCTGGGTCCTGTCACAGTGGCAGCAGTGGCTTCCTGCCACCACCGCCACCAGTTGACTGCTTGGGTCTCAATCTGGGCCACAGATTGAGTGGCAGGAATGGATTGTGAGGTGGAGAGGGAATTTGCATGTGGGTGGTGATTGGTTGGGTGTGTTTCCTGAGCAGCCAACATACCCAAGAGTGTGTGTGTGTGTGTGTGTGTGTGTGTGTATTCTATGGCGGTCCGCTATTATACGCAGCTTCACTATCCCCCAAGGATACAGGGGGCGACCTGGAATGTAAAGAGTAAGAGAAAACTTAATTGATTACTTTGATAACAAGCTTTCTAGTTACTTTCAAAAGTTAAATGTCCTGAGAATTTTAAGGAATGTTGGCAGCAATAAACTACAACTCTGGAGACCAGGATTCAAATCCCTGCTCGGCCATGGAAACCCACTGGATGACCTTGGGCAAGTCACACTCTCTCAGCCTCAGAGGAAGTTAAGGGCAAACCCCCTCTGAACAAATCTTGCCAAGAAAACCCTGTGATAGGTTCACCTTAAGGTTGCCGTGATTCGGAAACAACTTGAAGGCACACTAACAACAAGATCCAGGTTTTATACCATTGTTTTATCCTACATTCCTCCACCCTACTAGGAAAGGGATTGGAAAGTGACAGAAAATTTATGAACTGAAGCAGTAGTTACACAATGCAAAGTTAATTTTCCAACATTGTAATGAGTAATGACAACATGCTACTTTTCAAACACTGTGTCAAAAGCAAACTACATTTAAAAAGTAACATTCCAAGCTCTGGCTGGTAGATCCTACCATGACCACTGAAGTATGAAGATGAGTGAAAGTGCTTTGCTTAATGTTATCACCATGGAGTGGGTGATTTGAACTGGTGGATGTCTGATTCATGGGTCCATGTTAGTAAAATATTGGCTGCTAAATACAGAGATCAGAAATATTCCAAGGGGCAAGGGGGATTTTATTACTATTATTTGATTTTTATTTCTGAAAACCCATTGCTAATTAATGTCAAGAATGTGAAGGAAACTATCTTAATTTGTCTAAACCACTCCTGTTGCATTCTTGCCAAGGGGGCCTCCAGGTTATATTTGCTTTGAATGCTTCTGGGCAAGCCAGATATTATTCATGGAATAGAAACAACCAAAATAATAGTGTATATTCCTTTTCCTCCTCTTCCCCCACTTTAAAATTTTACCAAGGGATGGTTTGTATTTAAACTGGGAGCACCTTTCATCTCTCTTGCAAATGTTATCCTCAAAGGAAGTCTGCTTCTCCAGAAAATAAGAGCTTAACATGAAATTATGAAATTAAACCTTATACTGGAATGACAAGAATTCCAAGCGGGGAGTTCCTCATTATTTCCAGATGGATGGATGGAGTTTAATTTTGGCTGAAAGCTTACAAAAGCATTGCTGCCTTCTGAGCTCTCCTGCCTGTGTGCCTCTACTTCCTGCCAAAGCACAAAACCCTTGCTGTCCACCGGTCTGGTAGAAGACTTTTCCGTTCCAAACCAAGTGACCTTTGCTTTCCCCACACAGAATTTGTGCTGTCTATCAACGTTCCATAGTGACACTTTTCTGTGAACACTTGGAATCCTCACACAAGCTAGCCATAACCTAAAATACTATAAACACCCATTAGAGGTCTGCCAAATACTTGGCAGCCTAGGTCAAATCAGCATTTGGGTTTCACACTGACTTAGGTCTCCTGTTACCTGTCTTTTTTCTCCAACACTGCTTTTGGTTCTGGTCCTACAGAATTTCCTCTTGTTCCTATACTAATTTCCCTTTGCACCATGCCTTTTCTCATAGAATTCCCACTATAGCATTTCCTTCTCTCGGCCTCCTCCTCCTCCTCTTTTTAAATTTATTTATTTATTTAATTTAATTTGCAGTTAAATCTGTCTCTAGTTTTTCAAACCATCCTGGCTTGGGGTTCCTTTGGTCCCTGTGCCCTTTGCTGCTCTGCTTCTTAGCTGTTAGTCATACTTTGTGACCAGACCATGGAAAGGTTCCGTTATTATTGTTGTGTGCCTTCAAGTTGTTTCTGATTTATGGTGACCCTAAGGCAAACGGGTTTTCTTGCCAAGATTCTTTTCGGGGGGGGGGGTCCTTTGCTTTTCTCTGAGGCTGACAGAGTGTGACTTACCCACTGTCACCCACTGGGTTTCCATGGCTGAGAAGGGATTTAAACCCTGCCCTCCTGAGTTATAGTCCAATGCTCAAACCACTACACCACACTGCTGTGGTCCATACTTGACCACATTTCGGGGGGGGGGTTGTAGTTCCAAAAAGTAACTTTTCCAAGTTACATTTGTTTCCAAGTTACATTGTGACCAGTCTTGTCTCCAACCCCTCCCCAATGTAGCAGCATAATGTTCCTGCTATCTCTTGGTCCTGTGTGAAGTTTTTGTTCCCAGTCAAAACAGAACTTCCGACATCACTCTCAAAAGCTATCTTGTGTGTCCACCTTGCATTACTAAGAGGTTCCCAAAGAGCAATTGTAATATCAATATAACTCTGTTGTATAGTGCTAGATCTTCTGCACTCAGTTTTTAACGACATAAGTGGCTTTTCCTTCTCTATCTAATAGTTATAGGTCAATTTCACAAACTAGTCAGTTTCCCTCCCTATTAGAAATTCCACCAGAAACATGAAAAAAAGTTTGACCATTGAATTACATCCTTCCAACACAATTTGGCTAAAAGTTCAACTTTTTGGTCCAAGTATAATACCTACTTCTTGAGATTCCTGCTTTGCACAATTGATGTGAGTCCTGGCCTTAAAACAAAAGCTTTTGCCACAAGGAATGTGTTAGATTTTGGTTTTATTGTAGTAGATCCGTGATAATGATAATTGCAAGACATTACAGTAGGATAGCTAGCGTCTACTAAAAAAAGACTTAGGCTTTCTGACAACTGAAGACTTCTTTAGAATATATGTTAATGTTGAGAGAGAGTTTATGAACACTGAAATAATTGCAGATTGATATTTAGCAGATTGCTACCTCTAGCAATTTAAATTTAGGTGACAATTTGAGCCGTACACTGTTTCCCCATTTTGTGGGGGGAAACATGCTTTTTAAAAAATCCCAAACCTCCCCTAGTTATTCACTGATAAGGAAATTCCTCTAAAGAGAACAGTTTGTGAAATGTGGAAGGGGAATGTTTGAATTTCAAAAAACTACGGTTTGGTGTATTTATATCGCCTTCTGCAACAATTGTACTAACTTTCATATTATTAGCTTGTGTAGAATATGTTTGGAATTTAGGTATTACAGGAATAAGTAGAACATTAAAAAAAAGTTGAACTTAAAAAAAAAAGTCTTATACCCTCCTAAAGTAAGCTCTGTTGTGCCCACTAAGTCTTACTCACAGTTAGTATGTACAAGAGGACTGCAGACTGAAAATATTTAACTGAATAGTATTTTCCCCCAGAGAACCTGGATCCGTTGATATGACATTTCTCTCCTATTTTATATTCATAAATACCCAATTTGGCAGCGAGAACACAGCTGGCTGGAACAAGATTCATATGTGAGATTCATGGCAGAGCCCAGCTATCCTCTATCTAGATAGCATGCTGTACATTGCATCATCATGACTCCTAATATCTATGAGCTTCTATTAAAAAATGTACTGGGTTTAATTGACTTAAGGTTACAACATGGACGTTAGAAATGGAATGCTAAGGTTGCAATTCTATGAACCCGTGAGTCAGCCCTATTAACTACAGCTTCCTTTTGAGTAAATAGGCATGGTTGTTATACTGACAGTTTCCCAAACCCCTTTCCACCCCCTCCCAGCGACTCAGCCTTTCTGTGACATCACAGCAGCTGAGCCAATAGCAGTCAGTGGCCCCTTGACAAATAAGACTAGCGCTGGAAATAATCAAAGGATAATTATTTGTTACAGTTTATTATATTAAAATGTATTTTAAAAAAAGGCTAGGTAGTCATTCTGTGCCACCTATGACTTTTTCTTCTTGGATATAAGAAGTTTAAGAGATGCTTTGTTTTGCCATTATAAGAGCTGGCTAGTGTGAACTACTCTCTAAACCTAAAATAAAAGATAATCCAAGTGCTTACTTTATATACTCATGACAAGTGATGCACATCATCTTTGCCTTCCTTTCCCAGGATCTCTTAATTCTCCAGATTCACTGGCTTAGTTATGCAGTAATGCTCAGCTGTCTTGGTCTGTAGGGTAAAAAATTCTAAATAGATAACAGATGGTAAGAAGGACGCACCTTGTGAAAAGAGTGAAGACAGCTGTAAATCAGCTATTACATATTGCTTTGTCCTCTCAGGCTTAATCCAACATCCCCCCTTTTGAAGTCCCTGGATGGTTGTAGGTCCCCCTTTTCTGTGTACCCCCCTTCCCAGAGGTTAGGATCTGTTCATACTGAATGTTTGTAGCATCCTAAGAAGAGGAGCAGAATGTTTGAGCTGTCTTGAAATTCAGGATGTGAGGAGCTTAGCTGGAATCACAGGGTAAAGCTCCTTGTGCTAATACTGTGAGTTCTCAAGGGTGATCGAACAGGTCATGATGCCACAGCAGAAGTTAATGCAAGCGGAAACCAGAGATAATTAATGGACAGGCTTTGGTTAACCTTGCCTGTATCCAGTATTGGATATATCAGCCTTAACGAAATACTTTAAGCCTATGCAGCCCAAACAGAATGTAACCTGCTATGGCGTTATCAAAGGTTATTAGTCATGACGGCCATATAGATCTGGGTTCTAGGGCAATGGACTTTGAATAAATAATAATAATAATAATAATAATAATAATAAATTTTTATTTTTAACCCGCCCCTCTGCTCGGCAACCGGGGCGGCATACAGCAAGATTAAAACAACATAAAGTTAAAAAAATCCTTCCCCATCCTACCCTCCCACCCCTTAAAACTAAATTAAACTAATGGAGAGTTAAAACAAAGATAAAATACAATAAATAAATAAATAAATAAATAAAGGCAACGACAGCAAGGGGGTGGGTAGCAATCAGTCCACTTGAACCAGGAAGTTATTCCGGGAAGGCCTGCTGGAAGAGATCCATCTTTAGCGCTTTCTTGAAGCTATCAAGAGTAGTGATAAGATGGATCTCATCCGGCAGGCCATTCCAAAGTCTGGGAGCCGTAGAAGAGAAGGCCCTCTGGGAGGTCTGCGACAACCTAGTTTTCATAGGCTGCAGCAGGTTCCTCCCAGAGGACCGAAGTGCGCGGGGGGGATCATATGGGATGAGGCGGTCCCGGAGATAAGATGGACCCAAGCCATGTAGGGCTTTAAAGGTTAAAACCAACACCTTGTACTGTGCCCGGAAACAAATCGGCAGCGAGTGGAGAGATTTAAGCACAGGTGTTATATGCTGTCTCCTAGATGTACCCATAATTAACCTGGCTGCCATATTTTGTACCAGTTGAAGTTTCCGGGTTAGGCACAAGGGTAGCCCCATGTAGAGTGCATTACAGTAATCCAAACGTGAGGTTACCAAAGCATGTACCACAGTTTCCAGATCCCTTGTATCCAGGTAAGGGCGCAGTTGGCGTATCAGCCAAAGCTGATAACAGGCACTTCTGGCCGTCGCATTCACCTGACTAGTCATGTGAAGCGACAAATCCAGGAGTACCCCCAGACTGCAAATACAGTTGCTGGGGAGCAATTGGCATGTTAGGGCTGTACACCTCATGGCCTATTTCTGCATTTCCATCAGGCAACTGATGCTTGGCCCGTGTGACAGAAACAGAGGGCTAGATTTAATGTGTTTTTGACCATCTCCAGCTGGACACCTCTTACTGTCAATCAGATCTTGGGGAAAATTATTCCTGGACTACAACTCTGGGATCCCCTATCTGACATGGGGGGGGGGGGGCTGTCAAAAAAAGTAACACATTGCTCATGGGGCATTCTGGGAGTTGTAGTCCTAAAAAGTTCAATTTTTCTAAGCTCTGCACCATACACAGTATTAATAGAACTCAGGTCCTGAGTTATGCTGCCAATGGAGCCAAGAGGAAGCCACTGAGAAACAAGGGGGAAGAATCAGTGTGTTCCAGGGAGCCCCAACACTTTCAGAAGTAGATTAAAAAATTGGGCAGGAGTAGAAGCTATGGGGTCAAAACCCCAACAAATCAAAATCCAAATGGTTTAATGAGAACTGAGCATGCTCAGTGGCTGCAGAATGCTAAATCTTTGTGGTGGGATGAGGAGAAATGAAAGGCAATTTCTTTTTAAAAGATTTGGCTTGCTGCCTGGGATCATGCCATAATGGAATATTTTGTTGAAGAGCCTATCTTTGTTTTGGTAAACTCAATTTTGCCCAAAATTGCAATAAATAAATGAATAAGTGAGGCTGTGGTACACCTAGTTTGTTGCTGCTGCTGTTGTGTGCCTTCAAGTCAACTTCAACTTAGGACAACCCTAAGGTCAGCCTATCATGGGGTTTTCTTGACAAGATTTGTTCAGAGGGGTTTACCTTTGTGTTTCTCTGAGGCTGAGAGTGTGTGATTTGCCCAAGATCACCCAGTGGGAATCTGTGGCTGAGCAGGGATTTGAACTTGTTCTTCTGGAGTCCTAGTCCAGCATTCAAATCACTACGCCATCCTGGCTTAATAAATGCCAGTGAGCTGTGTTCAGCCTGGGAGGCCAACAATTATACATAATTGTATAGAGGGGAGTTAATCTGGATAGAGAAGGCATCTATTCCTACTTCCAATTTAAGGTGTGAGTATGTATGTTCTAAGCAAAGTCTCACTCCTGGATGCATAGTGCTTCTACAAGCAGGAGGAAAATGTGAACAGAATCTTCCTTTTTGAGCTTGGCTTTTCTGCTTTTCATGGCTCTATGACAGATTAGCAAGGGGAAATTTTCTTCCTCTTGGCATAGGGATTCACTGGTGGGAAAAGCTAAACCTCCTGACTGGTGCCTCTCATGCAGCTGTTGAAGACAGAAATAGCCCTGCCAGAAGGAAGCAAACAAAACACCCATCCCATAGGTTGGCAATGACGGCCCTGTGTCAAAGCAGAGAGAGGCTTGTCACACAATAATGGGATAAGGCTGCAGCAGGTGCAGCACAGGTGGAATGACCCTTAAGGCTGGTCCCTCCCAACACACACACACACACACACTGCCTTGGCTCTTGTGACTTTCAAAGCTGCACAAGAGGTAGAAATCAGTACAAATTTGTCCCATGATCCTGTGCACACTTACCAGGGAGTAAGGCCCTCTAAATGCAGTGGGTCTTGCTTCTGAGTAAATATGCATAGGGATTAGAGATGTAAAATTTCTGGAAATTTTGAAAAAAATTATATTTATTCCCAAGGGGAAAAATGAGGAAAAGTTTTTTTCACCAATTTTTTTTTAGGGAGGGGATTGAAACTTTTGGAAAAATTAAAAAATGCATTGTTATCCCCCCCCCCTTACAGACTGCAAGTTATCTTCTTATGTTAGGAACATTGAACTCATTATATAAAGTACAACTTTGTTAGCTTAAAATATGTTTGATATAATAAAAATACAGTTTCTTCAGAATATACAGTAATTACAAATTGAACTTAACTTTTAAAATTTTATTTATGTATTTGTTTGTTTTGTTACAAATTGAGTCACAAGGTTCTGGGTGGTAAGAAATGCTTGAACTATAAGGAACCTCTTTGGTTTTGCTAGTTTATGAGGAGCACCCCCCTCATAAAAACAGACGGAAACGCCAACGGTAGTAAAACAGCAAAAATTATTTTGTCTCCACTACTTCTTTATAGTGTCAAGCAGACATAATGCAGTCATTCCCATGAAAAGAACTGAGACAAGGAAACCATGGAATTGTAATTATCTGTTCTTGTGCATATTCATACATGAAACTCTCCCTCTTAGGGCTTTTCTACACCAGCCAAATACGCCGGTTGCCCCCATTACAGAGCCCTGCAGTCCAGATGATGCAGGGCTTTTGCCCTGTTCTGCCCCTGGGCAGTCCTCACCACCCCTGGGGCAGATACAGGGCTGGAACAAGGGCAAGGTGGGATAGGTCCCTTTACCACATTTCAAATAAATAGATACCCAGTTTAATGAATTCATGCCAGGATGGAATAGATCAGGCCCTGTGTGTCCACAGGTGCCCAAACCAGCAGGCTGACCCTCACTGCCACTGCTGCTGGTCACCTTTGCTCTGCCAGATCCGGGCAGCAGGCCTGCAGTGTGTGACCAAGGTTGGTTGCATTCAGGGGGCTTGTCACATGGTGCTGCTGGCTGCCTGAACCTGGCAGAGCAGGGAAAATGGTGGCAGTGGTGGCAGCCGCAGCAATGGGCTGGTTTTCCTGTGTTGACTCTAGCCTGTTTTCTTCAAGTAACAGACAGAACAGACCACCTCCGCAGCCAGGATACGCCTGCAGGGAGCCGGTGTATCCTGGCTGGTGTAGATGAGCCTTTAGTGTTTAGAACTGAGTTTGGGGCAGCAAATATGAGAACTCCTTGTCTGAAACATTTTCTTTGTCCTTCTAAAAGAAAATATTCCATCTTCTATTTTTTTTCTGGGGTGAGGGAAAGCTTCAGGGGGAAAAAATAGAACAAAAATAGGTTTATCCCCATTTTTTCTCACCCCACCCACTTCACATCTCTAATAGGGACACGGCCTCAATTGCCATCCTAGGAGAAGTTTCATTTTGTTATGCAGCTGCTAAAGGCATAAAAGCAGCCTAGAAAGGAAAAGCAAAGAATTGATAACCCTAACCCTAGCTAGCCATGTGTTATTCAACTGGAAACGCCAGCAGCCCTAGCCAGCATAGTCTAAAAGTGGAAGGTTAATAATAATAATTCCGTTCTGTTCAACAGCTGGAGGGCCACATGATTTCCATCCCTGACCCAATTGGATGGCCAGACATGACAACATAAAAATAGTTAAAAACCAGTGTGCATGTGTGTTTTTAAAGCTGAGGCAGCCATGTTATGAAACATCGTTATGTCTTAATTTGGTTTTTTTTCCAAGCACTGTTTTCTGGGATTTTTGCATATTCCAGTCTCCCTACAACCAAATGCCCCTGCCAGATTTCTAGCACTGAACAAAAGAGAAAATGGCATAATCCATATGAGGATTATGTTTTTAACAGGCCAACCAAAAGGACAGGGAAAGATATGAAAACATTTTAGGATTTCCAAATCTCCTCATTAGACAATGCTAAAATTTGGGAAAGTTACATCTTGGACTACAGCTCCCAGATTCCCCCAGCTAATGGGCATGCTGGCTGGTTGGATTCTGGGAAATGTAATGGGAAAAAAGTAACTTTCTGAAGCTCTGGGCAAGATGTCACAAAAAGGTGAACACAGAAAAATGAAGAATGAAACAAAGCCAACAACTTTGAGTTGATCTTGAAGGCAAGTTGTCTGCAGGGTTTCTTGAGCTGTAAAAGTGAATGAAGAGTCTTCCGACATTCAAATGAATATCTGTCATGTGGTAGGTTTCACCTACATTTGCTTGTTTTTATATATAATTTTTTTTTATTAAAAGAGTTTTCTGTCATATAAAGCTGCATAGAAATATAAAGAAAATATACATCAACACTACACTACAAAAGAATAAACACATGCCAACAAAAATAAAGTAAAAAACAATACAGTATAATAAAATAGTAACTTCCAACTACTGATGGTTGTAGAATGTTACACGTCTTCCATCACAAAACATCTTATATTAAACTACTATATCCTTATTGAATCCTAAAAATCTTCAAATTCCTATTAATAATTTTCCCTGTTGCTTCCTCAAAAAGACCCATCACCAATTCCCAATCCTTTTTAAAACTATCCAATGACTTTTCTCTAATTAAAATAATTTATCCATTTCTGCAAGGTCAATCAACTTCATCAATCAATCCTCTTGTGTCAGAGTAATTGCCTCTTTCTACTTCTGTGCATATATCAACCTGGCAGCAGTAATCATATATTTGTATGATTATCCTATGTTCTTTCTCAGTTCATTCTTCCAACAACCCCAGTAAGAAAAATTCTGGTTTACCTAGAGTAGTTTGTTTGGTGAGGACACAGGGGAGAACCTTTTTGGTGGCTGTGCATTTGCACAGCCAAAACTAGTGCACCAGCTGCACCTGTTCCTTGCGATGTCAGATCTGGTTACAGTAGCACATGGCTTGATTATGTCCCATTTGGACTATTATAATGCACTCTATTTGGGCTGTCTTTTAGAAACTGTTCAGAACCCTCTGTGGGTCTAAAATGCTGTGGCCAGAATGCTGACCGGGGCTAGTTATAGGGAGTATATAACTCCCTTGTTAAACAGTTCCATGGCGGCCTGTTCATTTCTGGGCACAAGTCAAAGTGCTGACTATGACCTATAAAGCCTTATACAGCTTGGGTCCAAACTATTTGAAAGACCATATCTCCCGATACAGACCTGCCAGAACTTTAAGATCATCAGGAGAAGGCTTTATTTGGGTCCCACCACCATCACAGGTTCACTTGGTGAGGACATGAGAGAGAGCCTTCTCGGTGTCTGCTCCCACTTTCTGGAACTCCCTTCACGGGGAGGCTAGTCTGGCCCTCTCCCTGTGTTCCTTTCATCAGCAGGCAAAGATATTTTTATTCTAGCAGGTTTTTAACATATAAGCAGCGAGCTTTTTATAGGGATGTTTTATCTACCTTTTTAATTATGTGTGTTTTAGAAATGTTTTTATATTGTTTTATTATTTTTATTATTGTTTTCAGGAGCTGCCTTGGGTCTCATTTTGAGAGAAAGGCAGTATACAAATGCAAAAAAATATATATGTATGTATGTTGCTTTGGGTCCCACATACTGGGAGAAAGGTGGGCTATAAATTAAATAAATAAATGTTGGGAGAAAGGTTTGATATAACTCAAATAAATAAATAATAAATACTGGGAACAAATGAGCCACAAAAGTACTGTATGATCCTCCATTTTTGAAACTATAAAATCCAATTTGTGTGGGAAGTACATCAGTTTGAGGTACTGCCAGTGTGAATTAAAACAAATCAGTGCTGAAACCATTTAGCCAGCTTCCCTCAGTCTGGTGCCTTCTGAGTGTTTTGTACTACAGCTCCCATCAGCCCCAACCTGCATGGGCCATGGATTTATAGTCCAAAACATCTGGAAGGCACCAGGCTGGGGCAAGCTGCCTGAACTAGGCAGACAAGCTTTTAAGAAACTCCCTGTGTAAATAGTTAGACTGAGCCTTTGAAGCTGACACTCTATTAAAGTAGATGGAGGCAATTCACACCTTTATGGGGGCTATAAAATTTCAGTCAAGCTGCCAGGCAGACAGAATAGCGGCTGCTCTGATCTACTGCTTATCTTGATGGCAGACGAACATGGAGAGGGAAACCCCCAGAAGACTAAACAGAGAAACTTGGGTGTGCTTTATATGGTTGTAATTCTGACCTAGTTTTAAAAGAGAAGGCAATATGCTTTTAAATCTTAGGAGATTCTACAAAGTGCACAGTTGGTGTAGTGGTAAATTTTGAACTGCAGGGTGTTGCCAGGATTGTAGCAGCACCTCACACCACACCCCGGCATCCAAAAATGCAGGTAGGTGTGTTGATCTCAAACATTTTTCTAGCCGTTTTCATCCCCAAACAGGAGCAGATGTTTTGTAAAAGCTTGAGTAGGTCTTGCCTACTCAAATCCAAGTCACTCCAAAATATGTTGGATTTGTAACAAATCTCCAGCTGCTAGAGCCAAAATCAGAGGGAGCAGAGGAGTCTAAGACGGTTATAAGATTTGAGGCCCATTCACACTACACAATTATAATGCAATTATTTCACTTTAACTGCTATGATTCCACCCTAGGGAATTCTGGGATTTGCAGTTTAGGGAGAGGCATTTGGACTTCTAAGCCAGAGCTCCTCTGGTGCCTCACCAAACTACAGACTCCAGGATTCCATAGGATAGAATTATGGCTATTAAAGTGGAATAATAGTTCTATAATTATGTGATGTGAACAGGCCCTAAGTCATAGTACCTGCTTATCAAAAAAACAAAAACAAAACCCAAGCCTTGACCACTACACCACTGCAAGTTTGGGGGCAGCAGAATTAGGGTTATATTTAATTTGTTCCGCTTCTGAAAATGTATACCTTTGGACTTAGTGGGACTTAGCTGTTACAGTGGGCTTCATGAAAACAGACCTCCCAAGTGATTTGCAAACTTGGACATTGGGACGGGAATCACTTAGCCCTCCACATGTTGTTGAAGCCCAGGTCCCAACATCCCTAGCCACCAATGCAGCCAATGGTGAAGAATGCTGGGAGTTGCAGTCCAAAAACATCTGGGGACCATCTGATTGCCACCCCTGTTGTACATGCAGGCACTTTCTACCTGCTGTAGAAAGATAGGTTTCAATCTTATCAGTTAGTGCTGGCCCAAATAGACCTATTGAATCAATTGGTGAACCAATATTTATGGAAATCCCATTGATTCAAGTTTGGATTTCCAGCAGGGATTTTAAACTGTTTTTAGCCACTGGTTTCATTTTAAGCCACTCTGAGATGTTTTTAAAAATGAGACACAATCTAGAAAACACTTAAATATAAACACAAGCAACTCTTCTTGCAACTTGCACAGTCCAGTATAGTTTTCTTTCCACCCTATCTGTACAAAGAATTTAAATGCATCTTGCCCTCCCAATTTTTAGTTTTGTTGGAATGCTCCTTGATCTGTATTGTTCAAAACATTATTACTTAAAGCTCCTCTGTTATTGTTGTTTAAGTCATCCTTTCACCTCCACCTCTGCTTTAATTTGTTGGTGTTGCCAATTGCCATCATGTGGGCTTCAACTTAAGGTGATCCTGTGAATAAGTGACCTCCAAGATCCCTGGTCATCAACTGCCATGCTCAGGTTTTACAAACTCAGGGCCATGGCTTCCTTGATTGAATCAATCTACTTGTACTGTGGTCTCCTATTTTCCTACCACATTCTACTTTGCCAAGCATTACTGTTCTTTTCCAGTGAGTCATGTCATCACATGGTATGTCCAATATATGACAGCATCACTTTAGTCGTTTTGGCTTCTAAGGAGCATTCAGGCTTAAGACCCATTTATTTGTCTTGTTGGCAGTCTGTAAAACTCTCCTCCAGCACTATCTTTCAATGTGTTGATTTTGTTCCTATCAGCTTTCTTCATCGCCCAGCTTTTATAACTGTACATAGAAATCGGAAATATTATGGCATGGACTATCCTGACCTTAGAATAGAATAGTACATCTTTACACTTCAGGATCTCATTTAGTTTCTTCCTAGCTGCCCTTCCAAGTCCTGATCTTCTGATTTTTTGACAACAGTTTCCATTTTGATTTATGACTGAGCCAAGGTATAGCATCACCTTTGCATTACCTCAGCAATTGTGAATTAAGGTCAGAGTTCTGCTCTTGGCTTCTCTGTATCTTTCCTAATAATAGAACTCAAGACCATCCAGTGCATCTGAATTCTGGGAACAGAGACTTAAATCTTATTGGAAATCCCAACCAGAGTAGATCCATGGATCAACTGTTGAATAGCAAGTCTCATTGAGTAAGGACTTTATCAGATGAGCCCCTTAAAGCGTTCTTTTGCTGACATAAAAAATCCATTTTTAAGCCAGCAAAAGAACGCCCCCCACCACACTTACCTTCTCTCCCAGCAAAGGCTTCCCTGGCAATGAAGAGGAAGTGAACGGAGCTCCATTCACTTCCTCATTCAAAATCCCGTGGATTCTCATGAGAAGATGCTCATGCAGGAAGTTAAAAAATAAAAACAAAAACAAGAAAGTTAAAATTTTAAAAAGCACTGGAACACACTTTAAAAGTCCCAAGTAACCTTGGGAGGGTCATAAAAAGTGTGTCACTTACCTGGATGTCAGGATCTCACCTGGAAGTGTTCTAGTCAGACCAGCCATTGAGGCTGCATTCACATGAGTTAAATGGCACAAAGTTTCATACGCCGGCAATGCTGGCACTGAAGTGCCATGGGGGATCTATTGACAGCTTCAGATGTCAATAAAATACGATGGGTTTTGGCCAGGACATAAATGCAAAAGAGCGACATCATCTGCTATGTGTGCCATTTTGTGTTTATGTGGCGTTGTTATGATGCCATATTTAGAGCATCTCATAAAGTCCTAAGTGTCTGTACTAGACACTTCTAGAGAGAGTCAATAGGGCCCAGGCCAGGGGAAACCATCTTAGGGTAGCCTAGCACTGTTTCCCTTGACCAAAGCAGCTGTCCTGATCTTTTTAACTTAGGGATTTTAACGGCATCTTGAGTTCAGTCCTCCCCATCACCCCTCACCATAAGCTAGGCTTCCTAGAACTGATGAAAGTTGCAGGCCAGCAACACCTGGAAGGCTATAAGTTGTTGACTGCTGTGAAGTGCCAGGAACTGAACCAAGACCTTTGTAAAGTACTTCACTACTGAGCTATGGTCCCTGACATATCCAGGTGATTGATAGAGGAAAAATATTTACTCACTGTTGGTACCAAGATTTGTTCTGAGGTGGCAGAACAAATCTCTCTCTGGCTTTTCTTCGCAAACGAAGATTCAGGAAGGACTCATCCCGCGCTTTCTGCAAGCGCGCTGATGACTAAAAAGGCCAATCCGAGATAAACAAGTCCGGTTGCAAAAAGCACAGCAGAAGGTCTCCTTGGGTGATGTTTTTGGGTTGTGATTCTTAAATAATACTATTTTAGACTGCAAGTGGGACACCATGTTTTTAAAAATTATTTTCTTTATATTACATACAAATAAAAATAAATAAAACTCCTTGCAAGTAGAAGACTACCAAAGCAGGACAAAACAATTCCCTGATGTGCTATTTATATTTTTGCAAGGGTCTCCTTCTCCTACTTTGCAAAGAGGAGGATTCTATAATGACAGAGTTCTGCTCTTCGCTTCACTGTATCTGAAGTGTATAGCCCACTCTGCTCCCTTGGGATTTCACAATGTGTTTGGTTACCCTCCTTCACCTTGTGATATTAGCTTTCTACATGCATGCCCCCCTCCCAACATATATCCACATAATGCATCATAATTTAGCAGCCCTTGACTTTACATTGTACTTGGCTGCAATTCTTTCTGAATATTGAAAAATTCTGAGCCCAGCTTCTGGCCTTTTGCAGTTCACTCAGCAGCCCATAATACACTCAGGCAATTCCCAGCACCTGGTTTGCATTTAAAGCTCATTTGCACATGATGTCACTTTTTTTATTATCAGCCCAGGAAAGGTCGAGAGGGATCATTTGGGGAAGGCTTGTATTGTTGAGTCTCCACAGGGCCACCTTGATGCCTTAACCATCTGACTTTGCATTTCAATTTTCTGGCATGATGTAATCAGAGGCACAAAGTTTATAATAAACTGAACAAGGAACTACTTGCCCGGGGGCTAATCAGCCTAGTTTTGCGGAACTACTTTTCTGGAAAACAGGTTGGAAAATTGAAGCAAATGTCATGTAGCAAATCAAAGTCATGTCTAAGAGTTCACCAAGCTTGAAAGCTGGGTGGTTGCTTCATGACATAGGAGACTTTGGAAAGGACAGAAAGAGTGGGAATTGCAGCTTGGTAGCAGGGTGTAATCAGTCCTGCCTTTAGGGCAGAGCTTGAAAAAGTTGTTTCTGACCTATGACTCAGAATTTCCCAGCTAGCATGTCCAATTTATAAAGCAGGGGTGAGAATCATGTGGCCCTCAGATCCAGGTCTTATCATCTTTTCTCAACAACCCTGTAATGTTGGATAGGACAGTGCTTCTCACACATACCTGATGGGAGTGACCGGCAATTCCCCCCATTGTGGTAGGAACTGGCACCATATTTTTGTCATTGACTATAATTGTTTTTTTCCTTCCTAGAAACTCTCTAGGGGCTGGCAGCCAATGGCTCATGGCCCAGCACCTGTCCAGGAGCCACTACTTTGAGTAGTACTGGGATAGGCCATTCCATTAGGCTGCAGAAGGCCCAGTCTGTCATCTCACAGGAGAGACCAGTTTCTTTGGTTCATCCTCTCCCTTTGTCTTTGTCTGTTTACATTTAAGTTGGTCACTCCAAGATTTTTTTTACACTGAAGAGCTTCTGCCTGAGATTGCTTTTTTCTTCATCTATCTAACTATCTATCTCAAAAGTAACTGAAATAAATAGTTTTTAGTTACTTTAAAAAAAATATTGCTACGGGACTATTTTACAAAAGAGATTCTCCTCAAAACAAATTCTACAAAATAGACTACAGTGGGCCCTTGGTATCCACTGGGGTTTGGCTACCAAAATCTGTGGATGCTCAACTCCCATTATGTACAACGGCATAGTAAAATGTCATCTCTTATATAAAATGGTAAACAGCAATGTTTGCTTTTTGGAAACCCCCCGCTCAAAAATTTTTTTCAAGCTGTGGTTGGTTGAATCCATGGATGGAGAATCCATAGATTCAGAGGGCCAACTGTATTGACTTCATCATTGCCTTGACAACAGTGCATGGGGCAGAACTTAAATGATGTGAAATTCTTTCTTGACCATTTAGTGAGGCCACACACCCCTTTAACTCTAGAAGTAACTAAAAGATCTTCTTTGTGGTCTCTGTGAATCACACAGCTGGGTTACTCCTGCGCCTGCGCAGAGCATCGGAACCTTCTAGAAACGCTAGGCAGAATATGCTTTGATACATTTTTGGCGGTAACTCCGCCCATCCTAACGGTCCCTTATAAGGGCTTCCCACCTAAATCCCCTCAGTTCCTTTCTTTCTGCCGCGCTAGCAGCTTGAAGGAACTTCTGTTCGCTAGGTGTTTTCTCTCTCATCGATCTGATTTGACTTGGCTTTGCTTTTTTGACGACGATTTTTGCTCTATCCCTCTGGTTTAATATTCGGCTTCTGATCGCTCTGGTTTTGATCTGTTTCTGGCTTTTGATGACGATTTTGGCTTACTCCTTCGGTTTTGGCATTGCCTCAGATATCATTCCTGACCTTGACTACGATTTTTCCTCATTGTGCTTATTATTGCAGCTATTGTAGGTAAAATGTCTGGGAGCGGAGCCTTTAAACGCTGCGTAATTTTTTCAAGCGAAGCGCCCAGGTGCGGATGGTCATTCCCGCTGTTTAATATGCTTGGGAGAGACTCATAATGTCAACACTTGCATCCATTGTAAAGCTTTTACACCACAGGCTCGGAAACACAGGCTCTCGCACCTGAAGTCTTTTTTTTACGAGAAAGCCTTACTCCCTGGTTCAGTTCCAGTCTCTACCTCTGCTTCAGCTCCTCCCTCTGAGTCCCGAGGCCGCGTACGCTCCCGGTCTCCTCCATCTAAAGGTCAAAAATGTCATCGGTCCCGAAGCCCGTCTAGGCGCCATTCCACTGCATCTGATCTGGAGGCTCTCCATTCCTCCCTTCAGCATGCGTCCTCGGATTCGTCTCGGGATCGATCAACACCGACCCGGGAGCCAATTCCATCGACATCGAAGGCTGTTCCTCAGGATAGAGCTCCTTCCACCACCGAGGCCCGTCCCAGTTCTGAGTCTGCCTCTTCTTAGTCTCTGAAGAAGAAGAGAAAAGAGAAACCTCTCTCTAAGCATGACTCCAGTAAGTCTACGATTAAGACAAAGGAGGGCTCAAAGAAATCTAAGCCTGTGGAAGGTGCTGCTCCAGAGATCCCCCCTCGCTGATCAACTGATGTCGAGGGCACTTTTGTCTGGCCTTTGCCTGTTTCCACCATAATGGAGCCCAAGACTTGTCGGCCGCGTACACCGTTGGGATCAGCTGAAATTGTGACGGTTGAGGTCCCATCCGTTACTGACGCTGAGAGATCCCCTAGGCGCCTTGAAGTATCCCCTGCTCTGGTCATATTGAGGGCTCAGTTGCTGGAGCGCCATTCTTTGGATGTGGAGGTCGAGGTCATCGAGTCCGAAGACGTCCCTCGAAGCCATGCATCTGCTGCAATCCATGATGATGTTCCGGTTTATTCTGCCTATGATCTTGCCTGATCCATCTGCAGGACAGGTTTCGGGTCACCCACGGGTTCACAGATCTACACACCGAGAGGTGATGTCCTCGACACCACCATCATGGGGCGCTTAATTACCCGGTCTCCGCAACTCGTCAATCTGGTTGTTGTGAAGCCAGTGTCGAAGAGGGATGCTGTGATCCAGGTGTCTCCTCTCGAACATCATCCTCTACCGCGAACTCCTCCAACTCCACAGCCCTGATCTCCCACACTGCTGTGAGACCATAGTCCTTCATCAGAGGGGTCGACCTCATCTTCCGCCACGTCTTGGGACCTTTACCGACCATATCTGCCATCACCTAAGACCGAGTTGATGGAGGATGATTCTGCCTATCCAACTGATGATGTGCACGCTTTTGGAGAGCAAATGGTCCGGATGTCCCATGCACTAGATCTAAAATTGGAAGAACGAGCGACTGATCCCGTGGACCCAATTTTCCAACGGATCCAGTCGAAGGCACCCCCGATGGCTTCCATCCCGGTACAGCCCTCTCTGTTAAAAATCGCACAGGGGTCCTGGGAAAATCCCTCATCTATCCAGTCGACATCTAAAAAGATAGATCGACTGTACCGTGTTGTGCCGAACATGTCGATTGGCTCCAGAACCATCCAAGGCCGAATTCTGTGGTCGTCGAAGTCGCACAGAACAAGAAACAACACTGGCCTCTATCATCTCTGCCAGACCCAGAGGGCAGGAAACTGGATATTGTCGGGAAGAAAATTTACTTGGCAGCTGGTCTCAGCTTCCCTGTGGCAAATTATTCGGCTTGCATGGGAACTTACCAGCAGGTCCTATGGGAGAAAATGAGTCATCTCATCCAGGACCTCCCTGAGGAGCGGCGTTGGATAGCGGAGGCCATACAATCTGAGGCCCAGTCCCTTGCGGGACTACAGATGAATTCAGCCCGTCATGTGGCAGACTGCGCAGCAAAAACCATTGCTGGTTCCATTGCGCTGCGTCAAAATGCATGGTTGCGTTCCTCAGGCCTTACACCTCAAGCCTCGGCCACCATAGAAGATCTGCCCTTCGACGAGTCGGGCTTATTCAATGGGTCAACCGACGAAAAGCTCGAGTTCACCCAAAAGATGAGGACCACTGCCAGGAAATATGGTATGGGCTCTACTTCCACCTCTCAATACTGTCCTAGAGGCAGATATTCCTGGCAAGCCCCATCGTATGGCCAACAGTTCTGCCGAGGGTACTCTGGCCAATCCTACCGCCGGTCCCATTACATTCCCTCTCCCTCTCTGGCCTCATCAGTGAGGAGCCAGGGCTCGGGTTCCAGATACCGCCAACCATCGCAGCAACGATCCAGGGATCAGAGCCGGAAAATTTTTTGATTGCCTTGCTGATGCTGTTTCTGTTTTTTCTTAGACACCTCTCTTTGGGGATCAACTGTCCAACTTCCGAGAGGCCTGGTCTTCTATAACATCAGACCATTGGGTGCTTCAAATCATCCAGACTGGCTATTGGATTAAGTTCGACACTCTACCTCCGACGGGACTGGTTCGATCAACACCACCCTCCCCTCCCCTCCTCGAGGAGGTGCACACTATTGCAGAAGGGGACCATTGAGCCTGTCGACCCCGACCTTCACCACCTCTGCTTCTTCTCGAGGTACTTTCTGGTTACCAAGAAGGATGGCGGTCTACGCCCGATTCTCGACCTCCGTGGGGTGAACAAGTACATAGCCCCAAAGAAATTCAGAATGGTCACCTGGCCTCCATCCTTCTGCTTCTGAAACGGAACGACTGGTTCGTCTCCATAGACCTAAAGGACACCTATTTTCACATCGGGATCCATCCGGCGCACAGGCGCTTCCTTGCGTTTCAGGTCGGGACCGAAGCCTTCCAATTCAGAGTGCTTCCTTTCGGCCTCTCGACTGTTCCTCGAGTCTTTACGAAGTGCATAGCAGTAGTGGCGGCTTTCCTTCGGCAGCAGGGTGTGATGGTCTTCCCCTATATCGACGACTGGCTGATTGTGGCAGAGTCTCGACATCAGCTCGAACTCGATGTTGGCCTCACCTTAGATGCCTTAGACTACCTGGGACTTGTTGTCAACATTGAAAAGTCTCAGCTCCAGCCGGCTCAAGTGATCCAATTCATTGGAGCTCGTCTAGACTCTGTAACTGCAGTGACATTCTTACCTCAAGACCGCTTCAACACCCTTCGGTCACTGATCCATACCTGCCATCGGTCACGGAGGCTTTCCGCTCTCTCAGTTCAGGTCCTTCTTGGTCACATGGCCGCCACGACATATGTGACCTGCCTCGCCAGACTTCGTTTCCGTCCACTCCAACACTGGTTCCTGCAAGTGTTCAACCCTCTCCTCGATTCTCCAAACAAGATGCTTACAATGTCACAGGCAGTTCAGCGGTCTCTGGACTGGTGGCTGGTACCAGGCAATGTCCTGTTGGGCATGCCATTTGACCTTCCTCAGCCGAACGTATCTTTGACAACGGATGCCTTGATGCAGGGATGGGGAGCGCACATCGAGTCCTACGAGATTCGAGGCTCTTGGAGCAATGAAGAGCAAGCTCTCCATATCAACCTCCTGGAACTGCTCGCCGTCTAGAAAGCATTACAAGCCTTCGAATCCTTGGTGAGGGGAAGGATTGTACTAGTACTGACAGACAACATCCCTGTCATGTACTACCTGAACAAGCAGGGAGGTACGCAGCCCCCGCAACTTCTGCAGCTCACACTGGACATCTGGGATTGGTGCGTCCGCAGGAATGTGGTTCTCCAATCCATCCATCTTCCCTGGGAGGAGAACACTCTTGCAGACGGACTCAGCCGCTCGAGTCTCTCCATCCACGAGTGGCATCTACACAGATCGGTCACCTTAGACCTGTTTCAAAGCTGAGGTTTTCCTCAGGTAGACCTCTTCACATCTCCTGAGAATGCTCAGTGTCCCCAGTTCTGTTCCAGGCGACGTGCTCCAGGATCGAGGGGAGACGCATTCCTGTTCCAATGGTTGGGTCCGCTACTATACCTGTTCCCTCCATTCCCACTACTGACAAGAGTGATTGCCAAGCTTCGTCGGGATCGAGCGAACACCATCCTCATCGCCCCGTGGTGGCCTTGGCAGCCGTGGTTTGCAACTCTGCTACACATGCCCAAGCATCACTTCATCCGTCTGCCATCCTGTCCGGATCTGCTCACCATTCACGAGGGCATGGTCAGACATCCCGACCTAGACACTTTCCGTCTGATGGCATGGAGGCTGATTCTGTGATTCAACCTTCTGGTTCGAGACTCTCGGGTTCGTCCTCAGGACCGAGGCAACCTGCATCTCTCCATCCAGACGTTCAGGCTGTCATTGATGCTGCATGAAGACTGTCTACTCGAAAGTCATACCACTACAAGTGGAAGAAGTATGAAACCTTTCTGGCTTCCCGAGGACCGAGTCCTGAACCGTTCTCCATTCCAACTGTACTGGAGTTTCTTCTCCAATTGTCTTCGGCGGGCCTATCGCTTTCATCGATCTGGTGCTACCTGGCAGCTATCTCCATCAAGTTCCAGGCGAGAGGATGTCCGTCCCCCTTTGTTGATGCGACGGTAAATAAATTTTTGAAAGGCTTCACCAACCTGCACCCTCCAGTGACCGAACCGATCCCGGTTTGGAGACTCGAACTGGTCCTCTCACAGCTGGTTCACTGACCGTTCAAACCTCTGGCTTCTACTGATCTGCAACTCATATCCTGGAAGACTGCTTTCCTTGTGGCCATCACTTCGGCGCATCGGGCTGGTGAGTTCTGTGCCTTGAGGTCTGATCCTCCATACACTGCTTTCCATAAGCACAAAGTGGTGCTTCGTCCCGACATCTCCTTCCTTCCGAAGGTGGTGTCCAGCTTCCATCTCAACCAATCCATCACTCTCCCTGTTTTGATGCAGGACCCGCAGGACGAGTTCGAACGCACCCTTCACCTCATGGATGTCAGAAGGGCTTTAGCCTTCTACATTCAACAGACTGCGTCCCACAGGAAGTCACCCAGACTGTTTGTGTCTTATGCTGACTCGAAGCTCGGAGAGCCCATTTCCCTGCAACAGCTATCGAAGTGGGTGACGTCGACCATTGCTCTCTGCTACGAACTGGCAAAGAAACCTCTGCCATCACAGATTCGAGGACACTCTACGAGAGCTGTCTCCACTTCAACAGCTTTTCTCTTTGGAGTGCCTCTAGAGGACGTTTGCAGAGCTGCAACCTGGTCATCACCTTTGACTTTTATTTCTCACTACAGACTTGACTCTCGTTCTAGGAACAAGGCTGCCTTTGGGAAGGCTGTACTGTTATCTTCTATTCAATGAGTGAGTGTTCATGTTGCCAAGTCACTGTTCTTATATATGCTTTGATCACTTTACTTAAGAATGTGCTCTTAATGTTTCAAACTCAGGTGTCTGTACATATGGTATACTTGGTGTAGGACATACCCGCCTCTAAGAGTGAAGCTTGCCAGTCTACACCCAGCTGTGTGATTCACAGAGACCACGAAGAAGATGGACAGGTTGCTTACCTGTAACCATAGATCTTTGAGTGGTCTTCTGTGAATTCACACAGACCTGCCCATCTTCCCCTCTATGTCCTACTACATCATATAAACATGCTTAATGTTCCTGATGCTGCAGATTGCGGCGTCGTTCAAGGAACTGAGGGGATTTAGGCAGGAAGCCCTTATAAGGGACCGTTAGGATGGGCGGAGTTACCGCCAAAAATGTATCAAAGCATATTCTGCCTAGCGTTTCTAGAAGGTTCTGATGCTCTGCCCAGGAGTAACCCAGCTGTGTGAATTCACAGAAGACCACTCAAAGATCTATGGTTACAGGGAAGCAACCTGTCCTTACAGTTACACAGCAAAAGGAATGAAGTTCTTCCTTGTGAAATTACAACAATCTAATGCCCTAATATAGGTCAACACCCCAGTATCTGCAGGGAATATGTTCCAAGAACCAACCCCCCCCAGTGGATGCCTGAAACCATGGATAATAGGGAACACTATTATTTTCAGAGACAAATGTTAGAAGTTGATCATGAAATCACATTGGTGGAACTAGAAATGCCTAGAGAGAAAGTATCCCCCAGCTGAGATGTGGACAAGTGAAACCATGGATACTGAATCTGTGGATATGGGGGTTGACCTGTACATAGTTGTTGAAAAAAAGGAATTAATCACAAGTAATTGATTGTTTGTAACTAGTTACTGGGAATTTCTGATCCCTGCTGTTCCTTTAAAAGCATTGATGACTTAGCACATGAATTCGAGTCCTGTTTGCTTTGCAATTGGGAAGGCTTCCTTTCCACTAGCATTCAGAGGAGTACTTGGGACAGAACAGACGCTAAAGAACAGTTTACTATCAACTTATTGTCCACTCTTGGAGAGGAGAAAGAACATTTTTGCAGATACTGCCCATCTTCATTAACAGCTCTGGCTGTCTTTGGAAAGCAGGCATTAACTACTGTACTTTTGCCTAATTAGGGGAGATGACCTGCTCCTTGAATAAAATTTGTTTTTTCCCCCCCAAAAGGATTCAACATATGTTTACAATCTATCTCTTTTGGTTAGTGATTTATTTAATGCACACTCCCCCAAGCACTTAGTGTAGTTTTGGGGGGTTGTGTGGGTGCATGATGATGAATTCTGAAAAGATAAATTCTAATATCATGCCCTCCCACTGTCCTGATTTGGTGGGAACAATCCCATTCTTTGTCATCCCACTTTTTAGGACTTTTTCAGATGTGTAAAAAGTGCTGCGGAGGGCTCGGGAGAGGTACGCACCTGTTTTGTGGCAGGGGGCCAGTTTCTGATGACACCGTCTCTCTCGTGTTACCCTCCATGTTCCTTCCGTGTTGCATGGAAGGAAAAGGCACCACTTTTTATTCATGAAGAACTTCTGTGAGTAAAAAGTGGTGCCTTTTCCTTTCATGTGACATGGAAGGAACACAGAGGGTAACGCGAGAGGGACGGCATCATCAGAAACTGGCCCCCTGCCGCGAAACAGGCGCGTACCTCTCCCAAGCCCTCCGCAGCACTTTTTCCGCGTCTGAAAAAGTCCTAAGCTGCTTTTAAAATGTTTCCGTTTCTCTCTTCTCCATCCCCTTTGTGTGCAGCTTACTTCAATTGCTGCAAACTCTGTTCAAACTGCCAAAGTTGTTTGCAAAGAGTAGTTTGCACTCAGTTGACTCAGAAGTAGGGAGAGGAGAAGAGAAAGTAGAATCTTGTCCTTCCCAATAGTCTCAAGCAAAAGCAAACTGCTGCAGCCTCTCATAGCTTGTATGCTCTTCCTTGTTAATAACTTTTGCTATCTTGACCAGACTTTGATGTTGCTTGCCCACACATATCCTGGTTGGCCAGACTTTGATGTTGCTTGCCCACACATATCCTGGTTTTTATCTCTGAAGTTGACCGTGATTAGAAAATGGCCAAATATGGCGCAGCAGCCTCCCAGCTCTTCCGGAACAGTAACGGCAGGGGGAGAGCATAATCCAAAACGGGCCCCCTGCTGCGCAGCAGACTCGCAACAGGGACGAGCCTGCTTGCATTACAAATCGCCATCCCAAAAAGTCCAGTATCTAGAAAGAATTCAGAGAGCTATTTTTCTCCCAGGGTGCAGTTTCCATAGTTTTTGGGCCCTGGCATAGCATGCTGGATCAAAATGTGTGCTGCTGTTGTTTTTATTTGCTGTCAAGTTGGAGTTGACCCTATGAACGAGAGGCCTCCAACTGCCCTGACCATCAAGAGCCCTGCTAGATCTTGCAAACATAGGATCATGGCTTCATTGATTGAATCACTCTACCTGTAGTTTGGTCTTCCTCTGTTCCTACTGCCTTCAACTTTACCTAGCTTTATGGTCTTTTCTAATGACTCATGTCATCTCATGATAAGACCAAAATACAATAGCCATAGTTTAATCATTTTGGCTGCTAGGAATAGTTCAGACCACAAGTGCCCTAGTCATCAGCAGCCCTGCTCAGCTCTTGCAAACTTGGCTGTGGCTTCCTTTGTGCAATGTGGTCAATGTCTTTTTCTACTGCTTTCTATTTTATCAAGCTTCTCTTCTAGCAAGTGATGTCATCTCATAATGTGACTGATGAAAGCTACCGTAATCTAAGCTGGAATCCTTCAAATGTGCACTCTCCTCTGTAGAATTCCTGTGGGTAACAATCTCTCTCTCTCTCTCTGGCTTTTCTTCGCAAACAAAGATTCAGGAAGGACTCATCCTGCGTTTTCTGCAAGCGTACTGATGACTAAAAAGGCCAATCCAAGATAAATAAATCCAGTTGCAGAAAGCACAGCAGAAGGTCTCCTTGGGTGATGTTTCTGGGTTGTGATTCTTTCTGCGTTGTCGTTTCTCTTCAAGACTTGTTCGGCATGAGCTCTCAAATAAGGCTGCAGCATTGTGGATAGTGCGTCTCCATGCCTCTCGATGTGAGGCCAGGGAGGACCATTGTTGCTGGGTGACAATACCAGGCAACAAAAGTAATTTAGCACTAGGTATGGGCTATCATCACAAATGATACTCACAGGAATCTTGAGATAGACAGTGAAATCTTGGAGGCATCTAAAACAGATAATGTAATAATGTGTGATTTTTAACTCCCTTCATATTGATGGGATAGACACATATTCTGGTCAACTGTAGAGGTAGTATTTTTAGATATCCTAAATGTCTAGGCCCTCAAAAAGCAGGTCATGGAATGAACCACAAGGGAGGTGTTAAGGTATTTAAGTTACAGGCAAGTTGATTTCAACTGAACTTCTTGAGAATAAAAGCAGTTCAGCAATGGAACCAATTATCTCTTCAAACCAATTGCGTCTTCAAAACGAGGCTAGGCAGCTACCTGCTGAGGATGCTCGAGCTGGAGATCCTGCATTGAGCAGGGGGTGAGACTTGATGGCCCACGAGTCCCCTTCCAAGTCTACGATTCTATGAAAAATATCATCTTTTCAGAAATAAGGTAGACTCTGGAATAACAGCAACCACCACCACTACCTTCAGTGCCTTCACAACCCCCACACACACTTTGGACTTTATCAGATGACCCTTTTTAAGACGTTCTTTTGCCAGCGTAGAAAAACCCATTTCTATGCCGGCAAAAGAAAGCTCCCCCCACACTTACCTTCCTCTCCTGGCAAAGGCTCCCTGGCAGTAAAGAGGAATTGAATGGAGCCCCATTCACTTCCTCACTGGAAATCCCACAAGAATTTGCTGCATGGGAAATTTAAAAACAAAAACAAAATATACACATAAAAAGTTACACTAATCGCCTAGGCACACGACGACGAGAGTTAAAGCTGTATTTTGTCCGTCTAATAAAGTCCTTTGAGCACATGATTTGGGGAGGGAAGGCTAATTTTAGACTATCACTAATTTGGTTCAGCCACATTTTATTATGGTATGAATCTTCATTTAACAGACTATGAATATAGGATTAACACAAACTTGACTAGTGCCATGCACCAAGTGAAAATGTAAGATCCATCTTAGCTTCTGTACAGTTGTAATCAAAATTGCATTTTGCATTTTCAGTTGAATTTGGGGAAATCATTTGAAGCATTTGTTGTGTTGAGCTATTTCAATTGCTTTTATTTGATTTGTTCATTGCAAACAACTGAAAGTCTGTAAATTTTGACAATAAACCTGATTTGCAATGTGGGGTTGATTAATTTTGATTACAATTGTATGTGGAATGGTGGTGGTATGCCATTTTAATCCATCTCAGGCAGCAAGATAACTTCAGTCAGTCCTGCCTCCCACCACCACTATAACACAATTTGGAAGGATCAGCCCTGCCACATTGATTTATTCTACAGTGGCTGTCTCTTGCTGATTTAACAGCCAAGAAGATGTACATTAGTGGTACTAAATAACTAAATACAATAACAGTGTTTATTTTGGGGGTGAACAAGAAGATGCATAATTGCCTTATGCTATATTGTTATTATTAGATCAGCATAAATGGGAAAAGGTGAGGGGCAGGAGGGAAGAAACATTTGACCAAGCAACACCAAAATGCAATCAAAGTGGCTGAAATTATTGAAGGAGAATGTATAAGCAGTTTGCTTTTGCTGAAGGCTACTGGGAAGAGCAAGATTCCAACCAACACTGTCTTTTCCCACTGCTGTGTTAACTGAGTGTAAACTACTTTTGTACTTTGAACTCAGTTTGCAGCAATGTAATTCAGCAGCAACCTCCCAGAGGGCCTTTTCGGTAATCACCCCCAATTTATGGAATGGCCTGCCGTCAGTAGACAAGCTTGAGTAGCTTTAAAAAAGCACTAAAGATGGATCTCTTTCGCCAGGCCTTTCCTGATTAGATCCTGGCCTCAGGATCTCAGTCTCCTGGCTTTTTAAAATTATGTATATATTTGTTTCTAATGTGTTTTTAGTTAGAAGGTTTTAATTTTATAGTGTTTAATGTCTTTTTATGGGGGAGGGTGGTGGTGTTTTTAGTCATTATTATAATGTTTTAATTGTTGGAAGCCGCCCCGACTGTTTTTAGCAGAGGGGCGGGGTATAAATAAATTTTATTATTATTATTATAGACAAAGGGGGAAGGTCGGAGGAGGAGAGAGAAACTGGGACATTTAAAAAACACTGAAAAAGTGGGATGGGCTGTCCCTGTCAAATCAAGACAGTTGTGGAGAATACGAGACATCCCCTCCCCCATGCCACCATAATGACCAGTTTTGGAGTTGTAGTTCAAAATTGTAACTTTTCCAAGCTTTTCCAGATAGCTTGATGTTCCGGAACACTGAAGATCATGATCTGAGTCCTATTGGTAATTCAAAATTGGAGGAGACCCTTGGAATCAGTTGCTGACTGGTGAGTCAGGATGTAAGTAAATCCTACTGATTCAATAAGTCTACTCTAGCTGGAACTCTGGTCCTATGAAAGTACTTTTCCTGATGCATTGTGCTCTGAACAGACTGTATGTATACCAGGTGCTGTAGGCTCTATTTCAGAGGAAGGAACTGACAAAACCACCTTTGAGGATTCCTTGCCTAAGAAAACCCTATAAAAATTCATGGGGTGCCTATAAGTCGACAGGTGACTTGGAAGGCACATGCATGCACACACATCCTCAGAAGATGATTTCTACAAGCCTCAACTGCATCCTCAGACATTTAGAGTATTGAGGCCAAAACAATTCTTCTCTCACACCCACAAATATAATCTGAATGGGCAAAGGAGTTGTTAACCTGCTGCTGACAATCACTTAAAAGACATGCATGTGTAAACTGAGTAATTATTTGGCAATTTACTGCTGGGGATTTATGGTTGTGGCAATTCCCAGGGTGCTGAAAAGGCTTAGGCCTTGTGGTGAATAAGAATAGCATCTGCTGTTCCCGCCAGCATGGATAATGTTACAAGGGCAAGCAGTCCTCTTGCACAATCCGGTCACCTGCTAGGATTAAGACAGAAAATGTCCTCCTGTGGGCTGGCATTGCACAACTCAGGGGCATTCTGGAAGTCTTATATTTCCCCCTCTGAGATGCTTGGAATGATTAGGGGTCGAACAGGTGACTTCTTCTTGAACTGGGCCATTGTGTCCCATGATCCTCTCTGTGTGCTGCCATTGGAACATGTCCATGACTAAGCGATGCTTTCTGGATGCATACTAGTGGTATAACAGCATAAACTGTGTACTGGTCTCTTTAAGGAGAAGATAGACTCCCTGCTCCCACCTCCTCCTTTTCCATCAGACTAATTCTAGCAGTCCTGCAGCAGTCCTGGGTTTAGAGTGCAGCCAGAAGGTATACATAAACCGCCCGCTTTGTTTTCTCATTAAATGAACTTGCTCTGTTACCACCTTTCATTTGGATCCTGAAGCTCTAGGCAATGTTCAAGAAATAACCCAATAGCTCCCACATATAGCCCTTTTAACTCAGAGCTCACAACTTACTTATTTTTAAAGAACAAATGGGTTCCCCTGCTGATGGCTTCATCGTGTTCACATGTAACCCTAACAGTTATTTTCCAGACTCTGCTTTCAATTATTTTTCTTTGGTTGTTCATAAACTTCCATCAGTGTAAATCATAGAATCATAGAGTTAGAAGAGACCACAAGGGCCATCCAGCCCAGCCCTCTGTCTTGCAGGAATACACAATCAAAGCAATCCTGACTGATGGCCATCCACCTTCTGTTTAAACACTCCCAAAGAAGGAGACTCCACCATACCCCAAGGCAGCACATTCTACTGCTGAACGGCTTTTACTGTCTTGAAGTTCTTCTTAATGTTTAGGTCAGTGGTTCTTAACCCTTTCTTTACCAAGAACCCCCTTAAAATATACTTTGTTGCCACAGATCCCCAAGACTTAACTCAAGATTTAAAACAACAACAACAACAATATACCATTAACAATTACACCATTCATCAAACAATTGAACAACAATGCACAGGCCTAGCTAGCCAGCCAGCCAGCCATCACCTTGGCTTCTGTCATGTGACTTTTCCACTATGGGGAGGAAGTGGGCTGAACAGCCTTCAAGCCTTCGCGGACCCTGTGAGGACACCGCAGCCCCCTGGGGGTCCATGGACCACAGGTTAGGAACCACTGGTTTAAGTGGAATCTCTTTTCCTGTAGTTTGAGTCCATTGTTCTGTGTCCTAGGAGATTACCAGACACCCTTAATATGCCACCACAGGGATGACAGGACATCACCAAAGGGCTTGAATGTCGTCGTCCCTGTGGCTTTATGCCCCCGTGCAACTTCTGTTCTGTCTGTGTTCCTTTTTATTGACAGCTTAAGCCATCAATAGATTGCCTGTTCCATTTCTGTCACAGAATCATGGGCAAGCGTTAAGGTGCCCAGTTCTGCTGGCATGATGCCAGCCATGGTGGGAGGTCCCTGCTGAACACTTCCGGGTATGATCAGGACATTGAGGTAAGTTACAGCCTTTTTTGTACCCTCCCTGGGTTACTTGGGGTTTCTTAGAATCATAGAACTGTAGAATTGGAAGAGACCACAAGGGCCATCCAATCCAACCCCTGCCACGCAGGAAATCACGATCAAAGCATCCCTGACAGATGGCCATCCAGCCTCTGTTTAAAAACCTCCAAGGAAGGAGACCCCACCACACTCCGAGGGAGTGTGTTCCACTGCCGAACAGCTCTTACTGTCAGAAAGTTCCTCCTAATGTTGAGGTGGAATCTCTGTTCCTGGAGCTTGCATCCATTGCTCCGTGTTCCAATCTCTGGAGCAGCAGAAAACAAGCTTGCTCCATCCTTAATGTGACACCCTTCAAATACTTAAACAGGGCTATCATATCGCCCCTTAACCGTCTTTTTTCCAGACTAAACATACCCAGCTCCCTAAGTCTTTCCTCATAAGGCATGGTTTCCAGACCTTTCACCATTTTAGTCGCCCTCCTCTGGACACGCTCCAATTTGTCAATATCCTTTTTGAATTGTGGTGCAATTCAAATGTTTGCAAATTAAGGACAAGTTCCATTCATTTGACAAGGAATCCACTCTTTTGACAGTTCTTGCCTTGCTTGGGACCACGCACGTGCATTCTAGTCGCAAAGCAATCTGAGTAGCATGCATGTGCGTGGTCCCAAGCAAGTCTTAAGTCTGTTTTTGTGCTTGCTATCATTTAAAAAGCATTCTTTCTCTTTTTATTTTTGAATTTCCCACGTGCTCATTCTCTCGTGAGAATGGCCCGGGATTTCAAATAAGGAAGTGAATACAGCTCTGTGCGAGCTATATTCATTCCATGGCTGCCAAGGGAAGGGGCAGGATGCAACAAAGGTAGGTGTGAAAACTTTTGTTCTCATGCTGGGATGGGGTGGTAGAGGAGATAGCGAGACGGGGACGCTATTTTTGTCTCCGTCCGATAATCTCCCTAGTCTCTGGAGCAGCAGAAAACAAGCTTGCTCCCTCCTCAGTATGACACCCCTTCAAATATTTAAACATGGCTCCCATGTCACCTCTCAACCTTCTCTTCTCCAGGCTATGATTCTTTACACTCATTAGCCGAGATTCTACATACGCACATAGCTCTGCATGCTCAGTCCCATGTTCTCCCATTGTCTGGCAGCTACCAAGCCCTCAAAAGGGCCCTGCTGCTGACCAGTGGAGAGAGGAGGGAGGGGGACCATAGAGAAGCAATTGGTCTCAGCTCAGTTGAAAGAGGGAAGGATTAAGAGTGTGCTCTTAAATGGAGTATGCTCACCTTTTCCTTCTCCCAGGCATTCAGAGCAGCCAGATCTTTGTGGTCTCTGTTGGCTCCTTTCCTCTGGTGAGAAGAAGCACATACTCTCCCAACTGTCCCAGTTTGACAAGGACAGTTGCAATTCATCCTTGCCATCCTACTTTTTCAGCTGCTTGTAAAATGTCCCAGTTTCTCTTTCCTCTTCCCACTTTCCCCCTTTGTCCTTAGCTTATTTACAGTTGCTGCAAACTGAGTTTAAAGTGCAAAAGTAGTTTGCCCTCAATTAACTCATCAGGAGGGGGAGAGGAGATGAGGAGGATGGCATCTTGCCCTTCCCAGTAGGCTCAGGCAAAAACAAACTGCTGCAACCTCTCCTAGCTTGTGTATCCTTCCTCAGTAATAGCCCTTGCCATCTTGACCACAATGTGATGTTGCTTGGCCATACATATTCCAGGTTGTCATCATTGGAATATTGGGGGCTATGGGAGCAGCCCCTTCCAGGGTTGACAGCTGCATGGGAGGGTTTTGGATGGAGAGCAAGGCAAGAAAATAGCCTTCTGTGTCCTTTCAAAAGTAAAAAAAGGACTTTCATGTGCAGAAGCTTCACTTGTGTGCACATAAGTCACAAACAGAATGCCAGCCAGTTTAACAAGAGCTGTGAAGAAATTTTCAAACAGATAACCAAATGAGTCCATTTGAGTTTTAAAAGAGGAGAGGAAGACAGTAAGAATTCTAGCAACACCTTTAAAAGTCTTGTGGCACCTTTGAGCTTTTGAAGGGTTTGTTTTTTGTGTTTTTTTTCTGGACTGTCACTCCCAGAATTCCCCAGCCAAAATTATTCACCTCTTCTGGGTTTGGTTGCATCCCCAAAGCCCTAAATAGCTAGCCTCCCGTATCTTTACACCTCCCTCAATGACAGTGTTTGGAAAAGTAACTTTTCTAGTGTGCAATTCCAGACTTTCTCAGATAGACACTGCAAAGAGATATTTGTTTTCTCTTGCAGAGGGGAGTAAATTGCTGTAATTATTTATACCAGCAGGTGAGGATTTACCTCTCTATTGCTCCATCTGAGTAGGACCAATGGGAGTTGCAGCCTAACAACAGTTGGAAGGCAGCCTTGCACTAAAAATTGTCCACTGCTGCTCTAAACTCAGCCTGGAAGTTCAGGAGAGGAGTGACCCAGAAGAAACTCACCTGATTTCTTTACAGCATTTTGGTAGGCCAACTATCATGTGAAAATGAAGATGCCCTCTTCCCCGCCCCTGACCTGCTCCTTTCTCTGCAAAAATGAGGTCCACCATAGGGTTCCATTTGCAATCAGTAGGAAACAGAAATGCAAGGCATTCTCCTGGCACAGGCAAGGAGTAGTAGGTGATGACCTAATAGGTCTCCTCTGCCTTTGAATACCAGCAGGCATTTCAGCCTCTTGAGGAATGAGGAGGCCGTTTCTGCCCTGCTTCCAACACCTGCTGAACCCAGATTCCCTGCATAGCGGCCAACTGTGTGGTTGCAATGCCTTTGCAGGAACACTGATATGATTTTTCACACTAGCTCCCTTTAATTAATGTGTGTGTGTTTGTGTGTGTGTGTGTGTACCAGCTGCAAAGACTGCAGAGCTCCTTTTCTTTTAAATGACAAAGGTCATCCTTTCTCACTTCTGCGTGATAAGCTGCACCTGTCAAAATGATCTTCTCTACCAAAGTATTAAGGGGACATCCATAAAATATGACACATTTTTATGGCACAATCCAATGCATATGTGCTCAGAAGTAAATCTTATTACCTCAAATGGGCCTGACTCGTTACCCAAATTACTGAGGTCTGTGGAAATTCCACATGTGTGGAAAAAAGCAATATCTCTATGAGGATTTTTAATTAGCTCAAATGGGACAGCAGGAGGCTGGGTAATGGTGGGATCTTTTGACCTATGTATACGGTACTCACTGATGAGCAAGGAAATAAAATATTTTTACAAAGGGGAATATTTAAGGAGAATATGGGAGGAAGATTTGAAACAAAAAATTGGAGATCATGAATGGGATAAGATATGGAAACAAAGACATCTAAAAATATGTCGATACGGATAAAAGAAAATTATTATAAAATAATATGGAGATGGTATTTGACACCAGCAAGATTGCATAATATAGATAAGAATAACTCTAAATATTGTTGGAGAGGTTGCCAAGAAATAGGTACATATATGCATATGTGGTGGAATTGTAAATTTGTACAGCAGTTTTGGGAAATGGTTTTCATAGAAATAGAGAATATTCTGAATAGAAATATAAAAAGGAAACCGAGCATAGCATTGATGTCAATTTATAATGGAGAGAATGGGAACCAAGCAGAAAAGGATTTAATAACAAATTTATTAACGGCAGCAAGATTAATTATAGTAAGACATTGGAAAATGCAAATAAATGTACAAGTGGAGGAGTGGTATAAAGAAGTTTGGAAGATGGCAATAAATGATAAGTTAACATGTAGAATTAAAGTAAGAAGAGGAAGTTGGAAAGAAAGTGACTTTGATAAAATTTGGAAAGTATTTGTTAAAAAAGTATTACAGACAAAAGATGGGAGGTTACCTCCACGAGAAGAAATGAGATTCTGGAAAGATTAGGTAAGGGATAACGGCTCCGGTGAAGGGGAGCACTGAGGTGGGGGGGGGGTTAGGGGAATTAATATTTTTGAATAGAATTATAGTAAAGAATCTATGTTAACCTTTGAAATTAGTTAATAGAAAAATTGTGATGTTTATAGTAATTTTATGTGTTATACTAACTAATTAAGTATTGATTGGATAATATAATGTATGATTATAATATATATATATATATATAAAATAAAAAATTAAAAAAGGAAATAAAATATTTTTAATTGAAAAATAAACAGCGAAATGCACATATACATACACTCAGGCTTCAAGCACTCACACAAGGCTATTGGAGAAAGTAGGAAATATTGGGATAAAGGAATAGAGTTTGGGATGATGGATTATACTATACTTGTCTGATGAGCAGATATTCATGTTGAAGCTGCGACCCATGGTGACACAGACTGATGGAGTGACAGGAGGAAGAGAAGCTGTGCACACTTTGGTCGTATTTTAGGGTGATATTTATACTTGGTATTCCCCCTGAAGGGGTGTTTTGAGTGGAATACAATGTCTGCCAGAGTTTCCCAGGATTAAACAATGGAATCCCCGGATATGTTAACAATCACTAATGACTGCAACATTAAAACTGATGGGGATCAGGCAAACCTTTATTGTTTTAGGACAAGTGAGAGGAAAGACCAGTTTTGCAGGCAAAGAGTGTCCAGCTACCTTGATGAGATTATTGAATTACTCATTCCAAGTAGGTCTAAGAGAATTAGCCCATTTCCTCCCTAACTCACCAGTTCAAGGCAGGGAAGTTGCTTAATCCTTACCCAGATGTGTCTTTTAGGAATTTTAGCAGACTACTTCCTTAAGTTTCCTGAGCAAACCTTGATTCTTTGTATTAGGGAATCCCGGGTCTACTACCAACCATGTGGAGTGCCAATAATAAGCCAATTTATAAAATATAGTCAATTAATGAATTACTAAAAGTGTGTGTGTGTGTGTGTGTGTGTGTGTGTGTTTGGGCAGGTAACATTATTGCTGAAATAAGCATGTAAAGGATGGCAAATCTGCTTCCAGCCAGCCCCCAGCCAGTCCCCTTGTATTCCATTCATCACAGTTTTGCTTTATGTTTCTTGTACCTGGATGTAGAGAATTGTTAATTGACCAGGAAAAAATAATTGCCTGGTCAGAGAATGCATTTGAAAGGTGGTGCTGGAGAAGAGTTTTGTGGATGTCATGGACTGCTAAAAAGACAACTGAATTTAGGTCTTAGAGCAAAGCAAGCCTGAACTCTCACAAAAAGCAAAGATGACTACACTGAAGTTATCAGTATGCAAAAGGTTCTTGTAGCACCTTTGAGACTGTGAGAAAGAAGCTGTAGCATGAACTTTCATAGATTTAGGGCCTGTCTACACTGCAGAAATACAGCAGTTTGACACTACTTCATGCAACACAGTTCTATCCTATGGAATCCTGGTATTTGTAGTTTTGTGTGGTATTAAGCCTTTTTTCTATCAGACAACTCTGGTGTCTCACTAAACTAGAAATACCAGGCTTCCATAAGTTACAACTATGGTGGATTAAGTGGTGTCAAACAACTGTATTTCTGCAATGTAGGCAGGCCCAAGTCTACTTCCTTAGATGCAAGGTAGACTAAGGACTTTAACTGACAAGCCTATAAAAATGTTGTTTTACCAACATATTTTACACTGTTTTTGTGCCAGCAAAAGAACCCAAAATATCAAACGTTGCTGTGATAGCATGAAAAAACAGCCTCATACTTCCACGTTCACTGCCAAGCATGATCTCAACGGTTCTCTCAAGAAGATGCAAGCGCACTTAAAAACAGCAAAACAGTTTAAAAAAATGTACACGCAAGCACTGAAACACACTTAAAAACTTGCCTGCAACATGGGAAGGTTCATAAAAAGAACGTCCCATGGCTAGTTTTCACATTCCTACCTAGAAGTGTTTTGGCAGGGATTGCCCATTGACGCTGAAATAGCCCTAGCAGAATGAGGTGTAGTTTCAGACGCTTGCAATCATGGCAAAAAAATGCCATGGCCGATCTATTGATGGCTTGGCCCAACAATAAAAAAGAATGCCTTATTTTCAACATATAATCGTGAAAGTACAGCGTTGTCTGGTTACTGGCATCCTTTCACGTTCATAGAATCATAGAGTTGGAAGAGACCTCAATGGCCATCCAGTCCAACCCCCTGCCATGCAGGAATGCTGTATTTGCTGCATCTGATAAAGTCCTAAGTAGACTTAAGTCTATGAAAGCTCATGATACAGCTTCTTTCTCTCAGTCTCACAGGTGCTACAAAATTCTTCTGCATATTAATATTCCAGACGATGTCGTTCCCCCCTCATTATGCACCTGTTCTGCTGCCGTTCCGTCAGTGCTGCTTTTTATTGACAAGAGAAGCCATCAATAGATCTCCCATTTACTCACGGATTTGCCTGAGTGTGACAAGGTGCCCCGTTTCGCTGGTGAGATCCCAGCGTCAATGGGAGGTTTGTGCCAGAACACTTCCAGGTGTGATTGGGACATCCAGGTAAGTGATACACTTTTTTTACCCCTCCCCAGGTTACTTTTAAAGTGTGTTTTTGTGCTTGCTGTCACACTTTTTCTGTTCTCTTTATTTTTATTTGTGAATTTTCTGCGCTTGCATCTTCTCAGAAGAATATGAGGGATTTCGATCCATGAAGTGAATGGAGCTCCGTTAGAGCTCCATTCACTCCTGGGCTGCCGGAACAATGTTAGCAAAGGTAGGTGCGGTGGAGAGGGTGATTGTGGTGGGTCAGGGATGGGACAGGGGTGGATTTAAGTATTCATGGCTTGAAAATATTCTTTAAAAAATAACAATCCAAAAGCAAACCTTGATTTTGACATCTTATATAAGGGACATCATTTTGCTATGCCATTGCATATAATGGGACTTGAGTATTCACAGATTTTGGTATCCACGGGGGTCCTGGAACCAAATCCCAGTGAATATGAAGGGACAACTGTACAGGGGGAAAGGGGGGGAAGGGAACAGTGGATACAAGCATTCAGATTTAGTTATATCAATTGATAATATGAAAGTGAACACCTTTAGTTCCATAAAGATCCAGAAAAAGCGCTGAAGGATGAATGATCCAAGGAACTGTAAGGCTGCAAGTCTACATTGATTGCCACAAGGATCCATGATGCGCTGGAGGTTGAGTTTGATGTGTATCATCAGTGACATATTCAATAAACAGATGCCAGTCTAAAGTGAAATTGTCCAGTTTTGTTTCTTCACTACAGAGTCTGATATTTGAAGAAAGTCTTTCCAACAGGCATGATGTCCATACACGACTCTGCCATGCATCCAGAGATGGGGCACCCACTTTCCAGCATTTAGCAATTTCTAAATGTGCAGCCATCAACAAATAGCCTAGTAACTTCCTGTGCTTGAGGGTTCCCAAATACATTAAGTGATACATTAAGTGATTCCCAAATACATTAATTAGTAAAAGTGCTTGACAAAACTGGATTGATTGTTGAGTGATACAGGAGATTTGGGAGAGAATCTTTACCCAGAATGCCTTTACAGTTTCACAATCTATCCACATATGTATAAAAGTCCCTAGTTCACCACAGCCTCTCCAACATCTTGGGGAAACTGTTTTAACCATCCTAGACAAGTCTGTGTGTGGGTGAGATACCATTTATGAACAATTTTTAACACAACTTCTTTTGCTTGGACAGATCTGGTTTTATATGGGGGTGAGTACCAGATGTGTGGGATCATCTTCTAGTTATATTTTTAAAATATTAGTTTTTAAAAATAGAGCTAAAGGAAACCATTTTAGGCCAAATCCACACAACACAAATAATTAGTTTGAAAATGGATTATTTGCCATGGCTCCTTCCTATTGAATCCTGGGAGTTGTAGTTTTATAAGGTCTTTAGCCTTCTCTGCCAAAGTGTGCAGTTGTCTCACCAAACTACAAATTCCAGGATTCCATAGGAAGGGGCCAGGGCAAACAATCCAGTTTCAAACTGGATTGTTTGTGTAGTGTGGATTTGGCCTTAGTTACTTATGAGCAGAGCCTGGCAAAGACTCTCAGAATCACCCAACCAGCATGGCTACTTTACATAAGAGAACAGAAATTAAAGACTTCTTTTTAAAAATGCAGCAACTAGCTACACTTTTGGGCTTTGGGTTTAACACTGTAATCAATCATTTTATAAAGTACAGTAACTTTCTGAGCTTTGTAACAGCAGAGATGAAACTAGCCCCCACCCACCCCTGTATGCAGCATATAGAACAGTAACTCCCAGCACTCCTCTCATTGGTTAGGGCTGTTGGGAGTTGCAGTCGACCACATCTAGAGGGCTGCAGGATGCCCAAGCCCTGGTGTAGAACAACTGTCTTGGAAGCTGCCTCTTTATCTACCCCATAGAGCGGCTTTGTCCTTGGTGTTGTAGTTTTGGTGTTGGACTAGGACTTCAGGAGACCAGGATTTAAATCCCTGCTCCACCATGAAATCCCACTGGGTGACCTTGGGCAAGTCACACTCTTTCGGCTTTAGAGGAAGGCAATGGCAAACCTCCTCTGAAGAAATCTTGCCAAGAAGATCCTAGGAGAGGGTCAGCATAAGTTGGAGTCAACTTGAAAGCACCTAACAACCAACCCAGCCTGTCTCAGTGTGATTTTTCTAACTGGAGGTTTCTTCTTTGTACTGGTGCTTGGGGAGTTGAGGCCATTATTGCTGGACTTATCTCGGATGAACACCAGATGGCTTGTCAAGGACTTGCTCATGTACTCTATGCTTTCCCTAAACAGCTGCTGGCTGAGAAACAGCCAGGAACTAGACTTCCTTCTTCACATTAGGATTATCGGCTGACCAGTAATGGGCAGGCCACATTTTCTTTATACAGTACTGTATTCCAGCCAGCCCCTCCTGGGTAGTGTTCCTCCTTGCCACGCCCATTTTGGAGGCATGGATGTTGGATGCAGAACTTGCAAATGTTACTCTTTCCAACTAGAAAACCCAGAATCCAAGGCCCAGAAATGTAACCACGTGCTGTTACAGGTTACACTTTTTTAAAAGGATGTCCTTACTATCCCATTTTTCTGAAGTAGAGTTTGGGAAAGTTACTTTTAGGCACTACAGTTCCCAGAATATAGAAGATAGCCAGCAAATCCTTCCACAATATAACTTTCTTGAGCTCCATGCTGGAGATGATCAACAGGCACTGGGGGAAAAATGGTGGCCATTAGTCCTGCTTTGAAGAGGACCATCCTTTCCATGAAAGTGTCCTTTATTAGAAGAGTTTGCCAGTCCAAGTCTGTTTGAAAGAGAAAGAACTGAATAAAAAACCAGCTTCCTATGGGCTGAATCAGTGGGGGCATTACACCTCCCACACTCCCCCTGCCAGCACCCTTCTCAAGGTCTGGTTGCATTGTTCCTTTTCCAGCATTCTCTAGCCCAGTGGTTCTTAACTTGGGGTCCGCAATGTCCTCACAGGGGGTCCACAAAGGCTTGAAGGCTGCTTGGCCCACCTCCTCCCTGTAGTGGAGTAGCCACGTGACAGGAACCAAGGCAAAGGCTGGCTGGCTTGGCCTGCACATTGCCATTCAATCCACTCCAGCCACAAACTTGCAGGAAGAAGCAAGAGTGCCTCTGAGGGAAAGTTTAATGGATGGTGTAATTGTATTGTTGTTGTTGTTAGCTATTATTATTAGGGTTTTAAATCTTGACTTCAGTCTTGGAGCAACAAAAGATTACGTATTTGTTTTTTTTGTTTTGTTTTGTTTTTTTAAAATCATTACATCCACTTATTTTCATTAGCTTCAGATTTAACATCACAGTCTTTACAATGGATTTTTACATTAAAAAAGAAAAAAAATTACACATAGAGGAACTACTTTATCTGTTATTCGTCCCTTTTTTGTGAATAAATTTTTGAAGATTAATTTATGCATATGCCTCTATGCGACCCTTCCTTCTTTGTTTAGCCACGGAGCCCCCTCTGAAAGGCCGGGTGGCCACCCTCCAACTCACCCGCCATCTTCCCCTGCCTCCCTGAGGCGGCTCTGCAGCTTCAAAGCCACGGAGCCCCCACTGGAAGGCCAAGTGGCTACCCTCCCACTCACCCGCTGCCTCCCCTGGCCTCCCACCAGACTTACCTTTGTCTCTCAGCAAAGGCTTCCCTGACAATGAATAGGAAGTGAACGGACTCTGTTCACTTCCTTGTTTAAAATCCTGCAGATTCTAGTGAGAAGATGCTCATCCGGGAAATTAAAAAAACAAAATAAAACCAACATCCAAAAAGTTGTTAAAAGCACATACACACTCTTAAAAACTTCCAAGTAACCCGGAGAGGGTCATAAAAAGTGTGTCACTTACCTGGATGTTGTGATCTCACCCAAAAATGTTCTGGCTGGTCTGGCAATTGACGGAGTAAGTATGGCGGGGGGAAGCGCTAAGTTTCATACTCCGGCATTGCCGGCAAAAAAACAGCATAGCTGATCTATTGATGGCTTGTCCCATCAATAAAATAGATCAGCTTATTGGTAGGACATAAATGCGGAAGGGTGATATCATGTGGTATGTGTTTTGTTATGATGCTGTATTTAGTGCATCTGATAAAGTTCTAAGTCTATAAAGTCCTCAGTCCCAAAGGTGCTACAAGATCCTTTTGCATACTGATATTCCAGAGTAACATTGCTATGTCTTTGAATAAATAAAAACACTTTGAATCGTCTTGAGATCACTTGAAGGTTTCCTCCCTGCCTCCACTTCAAAGCCACGGAGCACCGTCTGGAAGGCCAGGCAGCCACCCACCTGTACGCCCGCCACCTTCCCCAGCCTCCCCAAGGTGGCTCCATGGCTTCAAAGCCTTGGAACCCCCTCAGGAAGGCCGGGGAGAAGCCAGGCGGCCACCCTCCCACTCACCCGCCATCTTCCCCGGCCTCCCCGAGGTGGCTCTGCAGCTTCAAAGCCACAGAACCCCCTCAGGAAGGCTGGGTGGCCACCCTGTCGCTCACCCACCATCTTACCCAGCCTTTCTGAGGTGGCTCCGAGGCTTCAAAGCCTCGGAGTCACCTTGGGAAGGCCGGGAAGATGCCAGACGGCCACCCTCCTGTTCACCCACACACCATCTTCCCTGGCCTTTCCAAGGCAGCTCCGAGGCTTTGAAGTCACCTCGGGAAGGCCGGGGAGAGGCCGGGCAACCACCCTTCTGCTCACCCACCGCCTTCTCCGGCAGAGTCCTTCCTGCCGGCCACCTTACCCGGCCTTTCCAGGGTGGCTCTGGGGAAGCAAGGCAGGCCTCACCCTCCCTAAAGTGGCAATTGGGGCTTCATAGCCCTGCCTGCCACTTTCCTCCTTCCCTCCCTAAAGTGAGGCTTTGAAGCCCAGATCGCCACTTTAGAGAGGGTGATGAGGTTGTGGGTGGGGGCGGGGGGGGGGAGGCCTACGGCCACACATCAGCACAAATGGCTACGCGTGTTAGTGCTGACACGCGTATCATAGGTTCGCCATCACCGTCCTATTGTCTCCACTGAGCCAGTTCCATAAGGACATAAACATGCATCATAAGGGACATTGTTATAACTCTCCTCTAACAAGGCTGATGGTAATACATTAAATTTTGCTAGGTAAATGCTTTTCTATATTTTGGGAGGTTTAAAAATTTCAGGTGAAATTTCCAGGTGCTGTTTTTCTGCAATTCCCATCAGGCCTAACCAGTTTAGCCGGTGATGAGAGGTGGTGGGAGGTGTTCCCAACCAGCTAAATGGTCTCTATCCTTAGCCACAACCCAACAGCTTGGGAAAGAGATAGCAAGATATAGTGGAGCTTCTTTAGCAACCCAAGAATAGATGCATTCTCAAGTCTGGGGAGGATTCCTTTTGAAAGTCATGTGCTATGTGAACCTCTGCTTAGGTTGAGGGAAGCAGGAACACAGGAAACTGCCTTATACCGAATCAGACCATTAGTGTATCTAGTCCCCTTTTGGTTTGACAGTGGTTCTCTAGGGCAGTGGCTCTTAACCTTTTCTTTACCAGGGACCTCCTTTAAATATTTTTTGTTGCCATGCCCCCCCCCAGACTTAACTCAAGATTTAAAACCCTGATAACAATAACAGTAACAATAATGATAATAATACAATTGCACCTTCTGTTAACCTTTCCCTCAGAGGCACTGGAGGGAGAGGGAAGACTTCTCTTTTGCTTCTTCCTGTATGTTTATGGCTGGAGCAGACTGAATGGCTGTGCACAGGCCAAGTCAACCAGTCAGTCTTTGCCTTGGCTCCTGTCATGTGACCACTCCACTGCAGGGAAGAGGTGAACCAGGCAGCCTTCAAGCCTTCACAGACCCCCTGTGAGGACATTGCAGATCGCTGGGGGTCCCCGGACCCCAGGTTAAGCACCACTGCTCTAGGGTTTTAGGGAGATTCCTTGCTAGTCTTGCTTCAAGATGCCAGGGACTGAAACTGGGACCTTCACATGTTCTCTAGCTGTTTCTCCCTTGCAAATGACACAGTGATGGCATTTTCTTCTCCTGGAACAGGACTTCTTCTGATCATAGATCGTGTATGTGTGTGTGTGTGTGTGTGTGTGTGCCTTCAAGTAGCCTGACAACCTATGGCAACCCTACAAATTTCAAAGGGTTTTCTTAGACAAGGAATACTCAGAGGTATAGCCTGGGGAGAAAACAGACAAAGGCTGCAGTCCAGCATCCCCTCGGTGTAGCATAAATAAATGTGTGCAGAGATAATGCTGCAGTGCAGAAATACAATGTACAGTATCTGCTTCCACCACTGTCAGCAGAATACATCTGTTGTACTATGGCTAATAATTTGCCGTTATGTCTAATGTGACTTATGCATGGATACATAACTAACAGGATGCCAACAAAAAATGGTATGCACAAGTTTGGAATTTGTTTCCTGGAAAGGACAGAAGGGTCAACCTCAGGAAAGAATGAATAAGGAGGGGTGCCACCATCAGTTCCAGCAGGTTTTACCCTTTGTAGATGCACCTCATGGACACCAATGTCTCTTTCATACCACCTTTGTGAGCACATCATTGACAAAGATTGCCTGCTCTGACTGTCTTCTTCCATATCTTTCTGATGGATTGCTTTTGTTTGCTCTAAGCCATAAACCACAGTAGATAGCACATTGCCCATGTTGCAAAAGGTTCGAGATTGATTCAGAGCTTGAGGATAAACATCTTTTTAGTCCACAACTTGCATAATCCTGCAGCCAGTAGGACTAGCTCTAGCTGGAAGAGTGTGTCAGTTATAGTTTTTTTCAAGGAAAACTTCCTGACCTCTGCTTTAATAATGATTAAAATAACACTCCCCACAATCAACACTGAAAAAAGATCAGGGTCAATATTCTACATCAGTTAAGTATACTTAATTAAGTAACCTCTCCTGGCTCAACACTCTCAGATATGATGGAAACGTTATCCACCCGTGTTCCAGTTGCTGGCAGAATTGACCTCTTTCTCCCCATGCAGCTGATGCCTGACAAAGTAAGTGAGGTGGTGCTGCTGGTGTTACAATAGCGGCAATAGTGTCATAATCATGACAAAGGAGATTATCAGACGTGTTAAAAATGGTGTTATAATGATGTCATGAGATCACAAAAGGGCTTCATTATCAGACAATGTTGTGTCCCAGCATTATGCAAGTGTTCTGCTCCTGTTAGAGGGAGCTCTTTTTTATTGTCCAGGAGAAGTCAAGAATTGATCTCCTGTAGTGTTTGTGTTCCAGATTTCTGTGTGTGCTATGAGGTGCCCTGTTCTGCTGGTGCGATTCCAGCATCAACGGGCGATCCCATTGGGTACAAATGGGAAAACTAGGCACCGCATGCTCTCTTTATGAACCTCCCCATCTTGCTTGCAAGTTTCTAAATGTGTATCTGTGTTTTTCTGAACATTTTCTTTTTTAAGTTTGGTGTTTCGGGGCTTTTTAGCCCACTCACATCTTCTTGTCAGACACGCTGAAATCATGTTCATGGAGAAATGCGGAAGTAAGCAGCACGAGCACTTGTATTGCTGGATTCTTGGGGCAATTTTGTATCGTTATCACAGCAGTGTGCGAAAATGTGTGTTATTGTGCCAGAACATGAACACTGTAAAATATAGTGCCATGATAATGTTTTAAGGCACTTGTCTGATGACCTCCTAAGTAGTGATCATGAATACAGAACAGTTATCGAGATTTACTCATCCGTATATACAGGCCCCCTGTATCTGCAGAACCAATATCCGCGGTTTCAGTTGTCCATGGCTTTAAAAATAGGGACACATACCATAGAGTCACACTGGAAAATGCCTAGAGAGGTGTCCTCTCTAGGATTTGCTATGTCTTCCAACACAACTCTATGGTATGTTTATACTGGAAGTCCTTTATTTTAATAGGGTTTGCTATTATCCATGGTTTCGCTTATAAATGGTAAGTCCAGAATCGTATTCCCTGCGGATACGGGTGGTGGTGGTGACCTCTATGTGTGTGTGTGTGTGTGTGTGTGTGTATACATACTTAAACACTTAGTTAAGTATACTTAGGCCTGAATAATGTAAAGGTACCAGATTCCATCTGATCTTGGAAACTAAGCAGGGCCAGCCCTGGTTAGTACTTGGATAGCAAGCTGCCATTGAATGCCAGAATAAAGAACTGGCAAAACCGTCTATGAGTATTCCTTGCCTAAGAAAACCGTATGAAATTAATGGGGTTGCCATAAGTCGACAGGTGAGTTGAAGACACACACACACTCTCTCTCTCTCACACACACACACAAGCATATACTTAAATACTTAAGCATACTTAACTAAGTAGCTAATGTAGAATATTGTCCCATTTTTTTTAATGGGAGGTTGGTCTGTAAATGTCCTCCAACAAATCTAGTTTTTGGACTACAACTCTCAACATCCTCGAGCCAGCATGATCAATGGCTATACTAAGCATGAAATTCTGTAAGCTGGAGTCCCAAAAAGTAACATTTCCAAGTCTTGGGTATGTTTTAACTCCAGTTCAGCCCTGTAGATTCAAGTGAAAAAAAGCAGCACTTGCTAAAAGGCAAATGCTTTATTGAAAAGAGAGGTTTTGCTCTGCTCTGTTGGCCTTCTTGGCACAATAAAATTGAGATATATATTTGTAAGCTATGTTGACTGATTGCTTCTGCAAGCCAGTGATTGATTCCCACAGCTGAAAAACAGGATTACAGCTCTGTTTTGCCACCAGAGAGGGAGTAAGAGCCAGTGGTGTGATGAATGGGGTTCGTTCAAAGATTATGCTATAGATAGAATTGTCAACAGCAGGAGCTGTTTTTATTCTCCCTGTCTCTCTCAACATCTGTGGAGATAAGACAAGCAGGGCCTATTAACTTGGTTTCTTGGTGGCATCTGGTGATTATGCTTTAAAGCTGTTCCACAAGCTATAAAGTTCACACCAGTCAGGAGCTGGGATCCTACAATGTACTTGCATTGTGTAAATATTCACTCTCATAGGTAAGGGGTGATTCTACCATGCAACCCTTCTGCTGAATACTGACCTTGTGCCATTAACTGCGTATCAGTGAATGTGCTTGCTGTCTTTTCAATCTCCGTGAATCAAGTGGTACACTGAAGTCCCTGATGTGTGGGGTTTTTATTATTATTATTATTTATTTATACCCCGCTCTTCAGCCACAAGGCTATCAGAGCGGCTTACAAATTGTTTTAAGCAATAGCTATTTACACATCTACACTGCATTAAATAGTTTCCAATGTGTGTTAGCTAATCACACACCATCCAAGGGTGCCTCTTTCTGGGTTCTACGGGACCACTTATAATATTACAAACACAATCACAATTTAACTCCCAATTATCATTGTTGTTCTGTGCCTTCAAGTCATTTCCAACTTATGGCGAACCTAAGGTGACCTTATCCAAGGTTTTCTGAGGCTGGGAGTGTGTGACCTGCCCAGCGTTGCCCAGTGGGTTTTCATGGCCAAGCAGGTCTGGTCTCCTGAGTTGTAGTCCCAAGACTCAAACCACTATGCCATGATGGCTCCTTTTAAGTCCCAATACCTATTTTAAAAGCAAGAAAACAATTTATATATTAGACACATATGCCCTTTCCCAAAAGTTCCAAGCATCCAGTGAGGTGCCAGTGCAGGACTTGATTGCAAGATTCTTCTGCCTCAAAGTGTGGTGGTGTCTCCTTCTTTGGAGGTTTTTAAACTGAAGCTGGATGGCCATCTGTCGGGAATGCTTTGATTGTGTATTTCTTCATGGCAGGGGGTTGGACTGGATGGCCCTTGTGGTCTCTTCCAACTCTATAATTCTATGATTCTGCCTGGGCTGCTCAGTTGTACTGCAACCTTAAAGCCCACAATTAAAAAAGAAGCAAGTGCAACATAGAAATAACACTACTCCTCTGTTCTCTCCTAAATACACAACTGAAATACCACTATCTTATTCAAGGTGAAAAGGGCCTATTCCTCAGCCCTGACAACTCCAGCTTCTCTTCAGCTCCAGCTCTCTCTTTTCAACCTCAGCCTGCAAAGACAGGCCCTTCCTTAGGGTTTCTCCACCCACTGGGCCAAACCAGCATACACAGGGGTTACACATGTATGTACAACTGCATGTGCAACAGTTACACTTGAGGAACTCTGCTTGTACAGCTGTGAACTCAAAATATGGTCAAAGAAGGAAAACCACAGGTGTAAGGAAACTTATGTGTGCATAAAATATCAACAGGATGCCAGCCATAGGTTCCAACTTGCACTGTCTCTTTGCTTTCCATTCTCCATTCGTTTTTGCCTTTCACGTTCCACTGGGAAAGGCCAAACATCTGTCCCATTTGCACAGACAGGTTCTCCATGCAACGCCTGGAGAAACCTCCTCTTAGCAGGTTTTGAGCCATCTGACAGTCAAATGGGAAACTGCCTTAGGGTTAAATGATACCTTACACACAGTTGAGTACAACTTTTCCCAGCTGTTTTGTTCAGGGAAAACAAATTTTAAAAACAGCCAATACTACATGCAGGACTTGAAGTTGAATAGGTGGGGGTGGGCTGCTTAACCCCTTTCCTGCTTCCCCTAAGGTTAGGAGAATTACACTCAGATTTATGAGATCCAGGTTGCAGTCCCCCACCAAACTATGATGCTAACTGGGCCTGTCATTCTCTCTTACCCTGACCTATCTCACAGGATTGCTGCAAGGATATAATGGGAGAGAGGAAAACTTTACATCACTGCCTTGAGTCCCTTGGAGGAAAGGCAGAATATTAATGTAACTAAGAACAAAATAATGCTTGAATTCTCACAAGAAGCCAAAATGACTAAACTGAGGCCATTGTACTTTGGATATGTCATAAAATGACAGGAGTCCTTAGAAAAGGCAATGATGTCCGGTTAACTTGAAGACAATAGGAAAAGAGGAATACCACATTACAAATGGATTGACTCCATCAAAGAAGCCACAGCCTTGAATGTGCAAGCCCTGAGCACGGTTGTTAATAACAAGGTCTCTTGGAGGTCTCTCATTTATAAGATTGTCATAAGTCAAAACTGACTTGATGGCAATTAACAAAAAATAAAGTAAAATATTTAAATAATAAATGGTAACATATGTGTGAAGAAGAAATCAGAGCAGTTGTCTAAATGGCAAAAATATTCCTCATGGAATGTGAGGAGAATATGAGCTGTCTTAATGGCATCCTGCATCGTTTCGCCATATTCAGGGGGTGGGGGCAAAAATACCAAAAACTCTGAAGGAAAAGCCTTTGTGGCTTTTTACAGTGTTTAAAAAAAACAAAAACAAAGGAGGGGAATGTGCATTTCTGCTTGTCAGGACAAGCAACACAAATTGATTCATTTTCTCATATGAATGGAAGCACAAAGCTGATTGGCTGGATGAGTATAGAGGGCGGGGCTTGCTAACAAGGCAAGTGCCCAGAGCTGTCATGTTGGATTTTTGCCTTAGCAAGCGAGTCTCTCTCTCTCTCTCTCTCTCTCTCTCTCTCTCTCTCTCTCTGGCTTCTCTTGACAAACAAAGATTCAGGAAGGACTCATTCCGCGCTTTCTGCAAGTGCGCTGATGACTAAAAAGGTTACTCCGAGATAAACAAGTCCGGTTGCAAAAAGCACAGCAAAAGGTCTCCTTGGGTGATGTTTCCGGCTTGTAATTCTTTCTGCATCGTCGTTTCTCTTCAAGACTTGTTTGGCGTGAGTTCTCAAATAAGGCTGCAGCATTGTGGATAGTGAGTCTCCATGCCTCCCGATGTGAGGCCAGGGCGGACCATTGTTGGTGATCAATTTGGCCGAGCTTGAGGTGTTGTTTCAGGCAGTCCTTGTATTGCTTTTTGGAGCACCCCTCTTACACTGACCCATGGCGAGTTCACCGTAGAATACTATTTTGGGGAGGCGATGGTCCTCTATCCTAGAAACATGCCCTGCCCAGCGCAGCTGTGTTCTCAATATCATGGCCTCAATGCTGGTAATCCCTGCTTGCTCAAGGACAGCAACATTTGTCACATAGTCAGTCCAGTGTATATTTAGGACTGTGCGTAAACAGCACTGATGGAAGCGTTCGAGGAGTCATAGGTGTTGGCGATAGGTGACCCATGTTTCAGACCCATAAAGGAGAATAGACAGTACAATGGCTCTATACACACTGATTTTTGTGTTTCGCCTCAGGTGTTTATTATCCCAGACACAACCATCTAAGAGAAGGAAACTCTAATCAAACCTACGGCCCGAGGAAGCGAGTACTAAAGCGATAAAACAAGGTGTTGGCTTTTATTCTTTTTTTGTAAAGGTGAAATATCGCTCTATCACACATAGGAAAAAGTTTTTAAAAACTGTTCAGCAGCTGAAAATTTAGGTAATTAAAAATGTGAGTACTGTAATTCACTTGCACCTGCCATCTTGATCTGCAAGCATACAAAGCTTATGCCTGCAAAACAACAACAACAAAAACCCCATTAAGACAAATTTGTAGCAGCTGCTATAAATTGCCATTACTGCAGCGCAATCTGCTTCTTTCCCGTTGTATAGACAAGCCCAGAGAAGAAAGAATGTAGCTGAACAGTTTTGCTCTTGCAAGTTCTGTGTGTGCGGGTGCATCAGGTTTTAATAATAATAATAATAATATGAAACCTCTGTAAACAGGTCAATATGGCAAGTTAATGGACCTGGAGAATTTTTGTCAAGAAGCCTTCTTGAGCTGGTCCTAGTTTAGATTCATAGATCATCCATTTGTCACAGATGTCAGCAGGACTATCAAAAGCATTAAGGTCAAAAGAAGAAGAAGAGATCATCCATCTTAGAGGAATCTTGAACATAATAATGCAATGCAGAAGGTTTCTCCATTGGCTCAGCTACAGAGTGAAAACCATACGGAGCCTTGCATTCTCAGGCATCCAGGTTTCGTGACCCTCTCGCATATAGTTTAAGTATTTACTTGCAGATTTCTGCAAGCTTGCAAACTCTGCATTTAGGAAAATTACCCATTGTTGTCCTGATCAATGTTGATAATTTCACTTATTATTTGGATGAAAGAAAAAATTGTCTGGTTGCACCTAGTTTTCTTAAAATCTGTTTCATAACAAGTTCCACGCAAAATGCACCCAAACCAACCATTTCCACCCAAACTCCAAAGGTTGTCAGTCACCCCTCCCACACACATACATTGCTTTCTCACATGCCTCTGTCCCTTGTTTCTTGCACCCTACAGCTTGCACCACTCACTCTTGCATGAAGATGTTCAGGTTCTCAACCTACATCTAAATTTCATGTTTGGTCAAAACTAGTTCATAATTGTACATTCCAGAGCAACAAATAACAGAAGTCCATAGGTATCCAAAGTAGTTGACAGATTGGGTCCAAAACCTTGCTGTGGTTTTCAGTTTGGTCCCATTAGACCAAACATCAAGTCTGGGCACAATGTAATCAAGCATGTGGATTTGCACAGCATAACCAGACACACTTTAAATTATAGCAGAGACTTGGCACACAAGCTCCTTAAGGAGACTACCAGCTTCAGCTTGTGATGCTCAAAGCTCTTAAGCAAAGGATTCACAGCCTCAGAGGTGATTTTTGGTGCATACCATAGCTTCTGCTTTGCCTTCTGAGAGTCTCTGAACTATTCTGTACAAAATTATTTACAAATCTCTCTCTCTCTCTCTCTCTCTCTCTCTCCACACACACACAAACACACACACACACACACACACACATACACACGTGCACCGGGGTGTCTGGGAAAGGTACAGAAGAAAGTAATCGCAATCTCAGGGATCTGGAGCATATTCCTAGGAGAAAAGGTTATGATATGACCAGCTTTTTTAAAAAGTTGGAAATGAGGGATGTGTGAGTTTTACAAAATTATGTATGGCATGGAGAAAGGTGGATAGACCGAAGTTCTCTTTTTGCTATAATGTTAGAATATGAGGTCATCCAATAAAGTTAAATGATGGAAGAGTCAGGTTGGGCAAAATGAATTCCTTCTTCACCCTGTGCATAGCTAAACTATGGATGAAAATGGGTGGATGGAAAATATCTATCATGTGCTTAAACCCATTGAACTCAAGGAAATATAAATATACTTAACTCTGCACAGAGTTGTGGCCATCACCTTTCCCACCTAAGAACAAAAGAGCAGCCCTGTAAGGTAGAACTGTAATCTTTCTGGTCCAGTATGCTGCCCAAGATTCTAGATCAGCTGCTTAGCTGCCTGACAACCCCAATCCTGTCTTGCCTGGCAGCAGCGGCTACAACTGACATGGATCTGTTTGCTAGTTGATCAGAATGCAGCAGACTGCTATTCCCACCCCTCCTGCCAATGAATTCTGGTGTGACAGTCAGAAGAAGGATCTTTGTTGCACCAGAGATCACTTGCAGGAGGGTTGTTGGTGGAAACATCAGTTTGCTGTGTCCTGATTGACATGAGAACAGACCCCATTGCTCACAGCCACTGCTGCCCAATAAGGCAGGACTGAGGGATTTTTATGATCCCTATTTATTGTCAGGATACTAGGATAAGCAATCACTGAGCATTTTATATTGTAAAGCGCTAACATGGTATATTAAGTGCTGTTTACAATAGCCACCGTGAGAACTGAAGCAGAGGAAGGGATACTGTTACCACCCTGGGAACAACTGGGTAAACCATGTGTATGTGAATGGGTAACTACATGAACCATGAATGTAATGTAAACATATACTTGTACAACCATATATGTTCCCACCCTCCCTGTGCACTTGGATATTTGCTCTTAGACGTTGCACTTGTACTGAGCACTCCATGCTATACAGTACTGGATAGTTATTGCTGTGACTGCTGAATTATGTAGTCTATGTATTTGGAGTCTCAGACTCATTGTATACATTTCTTTAGTATGCTCATGTTTAGACACAATCTCTGTGTCTGTGTGCTCATTTCATCACCCTGATGTCTGCTGTTTTTACTACAAGATTTATTTGCTGCCTGGTTCTCTTGATATGCTCAGAGGTACCAGTGCGCGCCCGTGACACTTATTCCCTACACTGTTGAATATGTTGGAATCATGAATATGAATCAGTCACAAATTCAAAACTCTAGGTTTCAATTGCGATCATGAATTCCAGCCACTGTTTTCAGGAGTAGCAAAAAGATCGTTTGGGAGGACCACAAGCAGGACATGAGGGCCCAGGGCCCATGGTGGTACTACCTCTCTGCCAACTGAGATGGGGACAGGAAGTGTGGCCTCCTCCCTCCCTCCATGGAGAACAGTGCTGGCTGCACAAAATGGACAGCACTGCCCTTCCTGAAACCAACCAGGCCTGGGTGCATGCCTCTGAGGGGGTCCTTCTTCAAAGCAGAGGTATTATGGGTAGGATGCCCTGAGAAATGGCCTGTGACACATAGTTAATCCAATTCAGATAATATTATTCTAATTATGCAAATTACTCATACTCTCACCATGTGTTCTTCCCTTGTTTCTTATACACCACCACTCACACCACTCGGTCTTATGAATTGTAGCAACCCAGCATCCCCTATTGAAACACTCAACATTCTCCAACTTGGTTCACCCTTTAATTGGCAACAGTGTTTGATATCAATTTGACCTAACACGGGCCTTCCACAGGCTGATGGGAAGGAATCAAGCTAAGGGTAATATGTATCAAGCCATGGAAAGGGGCCCCATAAATTATCCAATATTCAGACCTCAACACAGACAACCAGCATCTCCTTTGAAATGGAGAAGTTTCTCCCTGCTTCATTTCTGGGAAAGGCAGACATCCATCTGTACAGTTGGTAGACTCATTGCTTTGCTAACCATGCTGTTACCCACTTCCGTAAGACAAAGGATGTTGCCTGTCAATCTGCAGATACCAGATCACCCCTATTTTTCAGTTCGGGAAGGGAGAGCAAGGTTCGGAGAGGGGAGAGGTGGAGATGGGATGGAATGATGTGGATTCGGGAAGAACAAGGAGTCGAACCCCAAAGAACTGGTTTTTTCCAGGGGTTTTTATAGGAAAATACCCCTTTGAAAGTGCGATTCAAATAAAAGGAACTTTTGTTTGCATTTAGTTTCCAATGACATGAACAAAGGAATTCCAGACAAGTCAGGAACTGAAAAATAAGGGTGATCTGGTATCTGCAGATTGACAGGCAACATCCTTTGTCTTGCTTCAGGATCAGGTGCAGTATTTTCCCAAAAGCCTTAGTCTATTTCTGTTTCTAACTATTTCCTGCCTTACTCTAATAGTCTTGTTTGCTTGACAAATGAATGTGTGTGATGTGTGAATACTCCTAATTCAGTTTAATAAAGTTTCGCCAGTTGTTCTGAATCTCCGACTTTGTGTTCTTCCTGGCTCCACCTGTATACGTAGGGCATAAGATTCCGAAAGTCATGCAGCCTCTCACACTGCCAGTTGAGTTGCTATTAATTCCCCATTGTTAGATCAGTTCATGCGTGGATTTTCCACGAGCACAAGGGTTTTGCATAACACCTCCTACTCCCTCTACTGCCTCATCTTATGTACTTAGAGTATCTCCTCCTTTGCTTCTTGCAATCCATTGCATGCACTGCTTACTCCTCTTCCCTCCCACTCCCTTCCTCATCTCCCTTTGCATTTTCATGTCTCTCTCCCTTGCTTCTGGTATCCTACCACTTGCATCACTCATTCTCCCTCCCTTCTCTTCATGCCCTTGCAGTGCACCCCTCTCTTGCTGCATGCACTCCACCACTCACACCACCGAATCCCCTCCTTCCTATACTTCCTTCCCTCTCCACACCTCACTATCTCTCCACCACCTTCCGGCATTCTCTCCCTTCCCTTGAGCCTGTAAAGCAGGGGCAGACTTATTTCTTGCAGAACAAAACTTCACCAAAGAGTGCCTCCACATTTTGCCCCATATCTCAGCTTTTACAAGGGGTAGAGACTTACTTTTAAAAAAAGAAAGAAAGCTTGTAATCTGGGCCTGATGATTGTGCAAGCAGGAAGTGGGTATCATGTCTAGAATCCAAATACAATCCAGCCAAACAGGCATGTGGCAACCCTACATTAGCTTTGATTCTTCTCATGGAAGGAGAGGGGGGAGGCGCCATTTTGTTCTCCTCAGCAGCAGAATATCTTAGTGTAGACAAAATACTCCTTTATGAAGTCTAATTTCTGTGCCCACCAAAACCAGGACAGACCGCAAGACAATAAAGTGTTACAGTGTTTGGAGTCTGTATTGACCATCAATCAGCACAGAAGTGAAGAGATTTCCGACAGCTGCCACTTTCTTATGTTCCAGCATGAGTGAAAAATAATGGATCAAATGGGAAATCAATGGAAAAGATGACATTTTATCCAATACATGCTTCAGAGTGCATTACAACTAAGGCTTTCGATTCCATTATTACTATGATATATTGCCAGACTGGGGGAGAGGAGCAACAGAAGAGGAAATCAACCCACCACTGGATTCTGTTCATAGGATTGTTTGTGCCAGAAATGACTCCTATGAAACATATGAGTGTTCTACTCTCATTCAGCCTGAGAGAGTGAAATAAAAGAGAGATTTCCTATAAATGAAGTGACAAATTGAAATCGTAAAATATTTCAAATGGTCCAGTCAGAGTTCTGCCAGAAATCCTGCATTTCCTAATATATTATCTGCAGCAGATGTAATCACAGTTGTATCTATGGTCCCTGTCTATGGTTGAGTTCTGTTATTTTTTTCTGGAAAAATGCTTGCAAAAGCAACTCTGTGCCATTAGGGAGCAATAGAGGTAGAAACAGATAGGCTTCCATGGCAGTGGGGTAGGGAATTCACCCTGGGCTTTAATCTGAACTTTAAAGGAATTCTCATGGGTGCTGAGCTCTACCCCCTGGCCTAAAACAAGCACTTTGGAGAGCGCCTTCAAAATGCAGAATGAAAACCAGAAGCAAATTCACTGTTTCATTAACACAGAAGCCACCAGCTGCCTTGGTCAATATCAGCTGGCTGTGTAAACCAACATTGTCTCTGCCCTCTCAAAATAGATCACCCCAAAACAGGACAAAGGAATACACTGATTTGCATTGGCAAACAGACAGATGTACATTTGGAAATAATTACTATAATCAAAATCTCTCTCTCTCTCTCTCTCTCTCTCTCTCTGGCTTTTCTTCGCAAACGAAGATTCAGGAAGGACTCATCCCATGCACTATCTATTCTCCTTTATGGATCTGAAACATGGGTCACCTATCGCCACCACCTACGACTCCTCGAACGCTTTCATCAGCGCTGTATAAGCACAGTCCTAAATATACACTGGACTAACTATGTGACAAATGTTGCTGTCCTTCAGCAAGCAGGGATCACCAGCACTGAGGCCATGATATTGAGAACACAGCTGTGCTGGGCAGGGCACGTTTCTAGGATGGAGGACCATCGCCTCCCAAAAATAGTACTCTACGGAAAACTCGCCATGGGTCAGCGTAAGAGGGACGCTCCAAAAAAATGATACAGGACTCCCTGAAACAACATCTCAGGCTCGGCCAAATTGATCACCAACAATGGTCCGCCCTGGCCTCACATCAGGAGGCATGGAGATGCACTATCCACAATGCTGCAGCCTTATTTGAGAACTCACGCTGAACAAGTCTTGAAGAGAAACAACGCAGAAAGAATCACAACCAAGAAACATCACCCAAGGAGACCTTCTGCTGTGCTTTCTGCAACCGGACTTGTTTATCTTGAGAGCGGGTATTCTCAAACAGTGCCATGATGTCAAGAGTGCGGGACATTTTGGGTATCTCAAAACTTTACATTTGGCCCGGAGACAGTTTTGGTGGCCCCGTATGAGGAAAGAGGTGGAGGAATATGTGAAGGGGTGTACCACTTGTGCAGTGTCAAAAGGGGGGTCAGGGAAGCCCAAAGGTTTGCTCCACCCTCTACCTACCCCAAACAAGCCCTGGGAGGTCATTAGCATGGATTTTATTGTGGAATTACCAGAGAGTAGGAAAAAGACGGTTATTTGGGTGGTGACTGATTTGTTAAAAACCAAAGAAGGGAAAGACAAAGGTTCCAAGCATGGTAAAGGGAACAAACCTCCCCAAAAAATTGTGTGGTCACCACAATGCCAACAAGCATTTGACAAATTGAAATCCCTTTTCACTTCTGAGCCTATTCTCAAACACCCCGACCCCTCCCAACCCTTCGTGGTCCAAGTGGACGCATCTGATGTGGCTATGGGTGGTGTTCTGTTGCAAAAGGGGGAGGAAGGGGATTTGAGGCCATGTGCCTATTTATCCAGAAAGTTCAATGACACGGAACGAAATTGGCCGGTGTGGGAGAAAGAGGCAGGTGCCATCAAGTTGGCACTAGAGACGTGGCGCCACCTACTGGAGGGCTCACCCAAACCATTCGAAGTTTGGACTGATCATAAAAATTTGGAAGTATTGGCTACCCCTAGGCGTTTGAGCCCCAAGCAGGTCAGGTGGGCCAGTTTCTTTTACCGATTTAATTTCACCTTGAAATTTATCCCGGGGAAGAGGAATTTTCTGGCTGACGCTTTGTCCAGGCTACCACAGCATGAGAGTAAGCGCAAGGAGGTCATTGATACCGTTTTTTCTCCTTCCCACTTGGGGCTAGCTGTCCTCACTCGGAGCAAGGCCAAGGAACAGAAATCCACTGCTAGCCCTGCTCAAGTGCCGGGTCCTACAGAAATTGACGGTGATTCCCCCTTGGCACCTGGACCGGTGCCCCAGCTCTTGAACCCCGAACCACCTTCCCCCGATCCGGGGACCCGGGCAGTGTCCCCTACGGCGGATGGCTCTGCCACGCCCACTGTTTCTCAAGGGGAGAAAGGAGGGTGGCATTCTCAATTGGCCTCGGAACTGCCCCTGGACCAGTGGTTCCTGGCTCACCCCAATGAGGTGACTGTGAAGGATGGGGTGGCCTGGAAAGGGGATCGCCTGTATGTTCCTGAAGTCTTGAGAGCGGGTATTCTCAAACAGTGCCATGATGTCAAGAGTGCGGGACATTTTGGGTATCTCAAAACTTTACATTTGGCCCGGAGACAGTTTTGGTGGCCCCGTATGAGGAAAGAGGTGGAGGAATATGTGAAGGGGTGTACCACTTGTGCAGTGTCAAAAGGGGGGTCAGGGAAGCCCAAAGGTTTGCTCCACCCTCTACCTACCCCAAACAAGCCCTGGGAGGTCATTAGCATGGATTTTATTGTGGAATTACCAGAGAGTAGGAAAAAGACGGTTATTTGGGTGGTGACTGATTTGTTCTCAAAGCAAGCGCATTTTGTAGCCTGTAAGAAGCTCCCCACGGCCTCCCAATTAGCCAAATTGTTCATTCAGCATATTTATCGGATTCATGGCATTCCGGCCAAGATTGTGTCGGATCGGGGGGCACAATTTACCTCGCAGTTTTGGAAGGCTTTCACAAACCTTCTGGGGGTGGAGCTCGGTCTCAGCAGCTCCCATCATCCCCAATCGGATGGACAATCGGAACGAACGAATCAGACTCTGGAACAATACCTAAGATGCTATGTGAATTTCCAACAATCTGATTGGGTTGATCTTCTACCTTTTGCTGAAGTGGCCTACAATAATGCCACTCACCAGAGCACTGGGCTCTCGCCGTTCAAGGTTGTGTCTGGGCATGATTTCGGTCCCCTCCCCTTGTTGGCGGGGTCCCCCAAGTCTGACCCCGTTTCGGTCTCCCAGTGGAGTCAAAAGGTCAGGGATGCATGGCCTCATGTAATCTCGGCCTTGGACTTTGCCAAAGCACGCTACAAACATTATGCTGATCAGAAACGGGATCCTTCCCCCAAATATGCAGTGGGAGATATGGTTTATTTGTCCACCAAATTCCTTAAGTGTCCCCAACCCTCTAAGAAGTTGGGAGCCAAATACATTGGGCCTTTTCGTGTTGTTAGGATGGTAAATCCTGTAGCTTTTGAACTGTCTTGCCTAAGTTATACCGTCATGTACATCCTGTGTTTCATTCCAGCCTGCTCAAGCCCGTGAACCCTCCGGACAAACACCATCCGGTTCCAGAACCTGCTCCTCAGCCGATCCTGGTGGATCAGGAACAGCATTTTGAAATTTCTGAGATTCTGGACTCTAGACTTCACCGGGGAGGGTTACAGTATTTGGTAAAGTGGAAACACCTGCCTTTGGGCCATGCGGAATGGGTTGCTTCTGAGCATGTCAATGCCAAACGCTTATTGCGAAAGTTTCATGCCCGCTTTCCCGATAAGCCGGGCTGAGAAAGGGGGAGGGTTGGTCTTCAGGGGGGCAGTATGTCAGGCTCATCCCTGAATTCTGGGCATTGGAGTGGAATTCATGGAGGCCCTGACATGTAGCTAGTATTTTCTCAGGATTTTGGAATGCCTGAGAAATGAGCCAGGCCTCCTGGTTGGCATGGTAACGCAAGTCCTACCAGGAACTCAAGGCCACGCTCCCCAGCTACTCTTGCTCCCCCGTGTCTGTTCTCACGCTTGATGCCTTATTATCTCTGGATAGTTTACATTTACTTCAGTAGCAGCTTTGGAACTGTTCCTTACGCAAGCTTCTCTTCTAATAAAGAGATTTATTGAAGAACCCTGAGTTTGTGTTCTGCGTACATCACAGATTGGCCTTTTTAATCATCAGTGTGCTTGCAGAAAGAGTGGGATGAGTCCTTTCTGAATCTTCGTTTGCAAAGAAAAGGCAGAGAGAATCATAGAATCATAGAATTGCAGAGTTGGAAGAGACCACGAGGGCCATCCAGTCCAACCCCCTGTCATGCAGGAAATCACGATCAAAGCATCCCCGACAGATGGCCATCCAGCCTCTGTTTAAAGACCTCCAAGGAAGGAGACCCCACCATGCTCCGAGGGAGAGTGTTCCACTGCCAAACAGCTCTTACTGTCAAAAAGTTCCTCCTAAAGTTGAGGTGGAATCTCTGTTCCTGGAGCTTGCATCCATTGCTCCGTGTTCCAATCTCTGGAGCAGCAGAAAACAAGCTTGCTCCATCCTCAACGTGACACCCCTTCAAATACTTAAACAAGGCTATCATATCGCCTCTTAACCGTCTTTTTTCCAGGCTAAACATACCCTGCTCCCTATGTCCTCCTCATAAGGCATTGTTTCCAGACCTTTCACCATTTTAGTCACCCTTCTCTGGACACGCTCCAATATGTCAATATCCTTTTTGAATTGTGGTGCCCAGAACTGGACACAGTATTCTAGGTGTTGTCTGACCAAGGCAGAATAGAGCGGCACTATTACTTCCCTTGATCTGGACACTATACTTCTATTGATGCAGCCCAAAATCGCATTGGCCTTTTTAGCTGCCGCATCACACTGTTGACTCATGTTCAACTTGTGGTCTACTAGGACTCCTAGATCCCTTTTGCACGTAGTCTCATTCAGCCAGGTCTCCCCCATCCTATATCTATGCATTTCATTTTTTTCGCCCTAAGTGCAATACCTTACATTACATTAAGGTACCTTACAGTACCTTAAAAGGAGCCCTGGTGGCGCAGTGGTTAAATGCCAGTACTGCAAGCCACCACATCGCAAGTTCGATTCCAGTGGGCTCCAAGGTTCACTCAGCCTTCCATCCTTTCGTAGGTCGGTAAATTGAGTACCCAGCTTGTGGGGGGCAATTAGCTAACACACATTGGAAACTGTTTAATGCAGTTAGATGTGTAAGTAGCTATTGCTTAAAACAATTTGTAAGCCGCTCTGATAGCCTTGCGGCTGAAAAGCGGGGTATAAATAAATAAATAAATAAATAAATTTCTCCGTGGAGGGAGAGAGAGAGAGAGAGAGAGAGAGAGATTTTGATTATAGTAATTATACTATAGAAATGAAATACACCCTGTCATAGTGGTGAAGACTGTGATTGCGAAGAAGGTGCCCTGGGTGTCTACACTGTCCAGAGTCTAACTGTGGATGACCCCTGCTTTCTATCTTATCTTATGATGCTTATCTTTAAGCCAGATTTGGCCTGGACAGCCCTTCAAATAGAGGACTGCCCTCTGTAAAGTAGGGCACAGAACCCTCTAGCTTTGTATCAAATGCCCTAGGGATGTAAACCTGGATGAAATTGTCAGTTCCAGCTAGAGTAGCCCCTCTGGATCACTGGAATTTACATAAGAGTTAACTCAACAAGTTATCATTGAGTCAATGGTCTACTTTAGTTGGGGCTAGCAGTTGGATTTAGCACTTTGATACATTTTTGAAGCAGGGTTAAGGAATACTTGCCAGATTACTGTTCTCCCATAAATGCCTTTTGTTGTCAAATGATCATTATGAGAATGCATGCCCTGATGGTATATCCAGCTGATCAATGAAAAAAAACCTGCTCATCAAGAACGCACTGGAAAACTGACTGGCGCCTACATTTTGAATCAAAACCCACCAAAACATGTGTGCATTCACTGTATTTTTGGAGGAGATTCTTATAATAGCCACACCATGTTTCACATGCATATAGATTGAAAGAAGGGAGAGACCTGGCAGGCAATTCCTCTTTTTATGAATAGGCCTTTCTTTGATCTTGGAGGCTGCCTCTGCACCAGAGTTTGTGGTTGTTTTCCAAGTTTGCAGAGTGGAAATTGGGAGAAACGGCAGAGCCCCTGGCTAAGGTGAGCTTTTCTGCTTTGAAAGTCAAAATTACCTTCCTCCTTCTGAGCATCTCATGGAATGTGTGGGTGATCGATTGATTTTGGGATGAATCCAGTTTTAGGAAGTAAGAACTGCAAAGACAAAGTGATAAAGCTGTAGCGAGACTCTAACACAGCCTTTTATTCTCCAACTGTCTTGATTTGGCAGGGACAGTCCCAGTTAATCCTCTGAACCTAAATACCCTAAAGGTACCTGGTCCCATCTGACCTTGGAAGCTAAGTAGGGTCAGCCCTGGTTAGTACTTGGATGGGAAACCTCCAATGAATACCAGGTGCTGTAGGCTATTATTCAGAGGAAGGAACTGACAAAACAACTTCTAAATATTCCGTGCCTAAGAAAACTACGAAATGCGTAGGGTTGCCATAACTCAACAGGGTGACACACACATACATCCCACTTTTCCAACTGCTTTTAAAAGGTTCCAGTTTCTCCCTCCTCCTTCCCTGTTTGTCCTCAGTTTACTTCAGTTACTGCAAACTGATGTCAAAGTGCAAAAGTAGTTTGCACTGGATGTTCTAAGCATCCAGCCATGCCCTTTCTTTCTCCCTCTTGCCATCAGTCAATCAGCACATGCCATCGTTTTTAGGGCTCTTTTTGGGGTTTACCTTCTTTCCCCAAATATATATATATATATTTTGTAATCTTGCAGACTATTGATTTCCTCCAAGCTCACTGGTACCTTCAGCTTGTGCATGGGTGGTCTCATAAATAATACCCCATACACTTGAACATACAAAAGAAAGAGAATTAATGTCTTTTTCCTCTTCCGCTCTCCTCCTTTTTCAGTCTTATTTATTTGGTGTTAGCCTAGATGGACACTGTGTTTACATATTTTGATGATGTACAAATTGCCTTCCTGATATTTTCAATAATGCTACACTCAATTACATTTTTTAAAAAAATTAGAGTAGTTTTAACATTTTCCCACCCAGATCACACTACTTCTTCCTTCCAGGTGAATGAATTTCTTGCAATCAAAAGCTAGTTCAATGGATGCGGGAATGAAAAGAAGTCAACAAAGACATCCTCAGATTCTTTTGAGCACTTACCTGGTGAGGTTGCCTTTAAATGGGCCTTAATTGAGCAGGAGATAATAGAGCACAACAAACTTGTCATTAAAAGAGGAGGTGCTTCTTGCCCTTTGCCCCCTATAGTTCCCTGCTTTTTGGGCTTACAGGCTCTTGAGAACAAGATGTTAGCAATTCCAGGTGCATCCTTTCATTCAGATTCAGATTCTGCCTTGCACTTAAAGCTGGATTACCTAAATGTGAAATAGAAATTTAGTTGGATTAACTAAATGTGAATCATGAAATGTGAAATCTCTCTCTCTCTCTCAGCACCTATTTGGCATTTGGCAAAACTTATAGAATCATAGAGTTGGAAGAGACCTCAAGGGCCATCCAGTCCAACCCCCTGCCATGCAGGAATACACAACCAAATCATTCCCGACAGATGGCCATCCACTTCATAATTCACCTTTTTGGCTACCACTCAGAAGTGATACATTCTCTCAGCCATACCAGAGACAGTTTGGCTCTGTGTATCAGTTGCAGGGGTGCAGAAATGGGAGGATGCAGTTGCACCCATGTCATAGAATCAAAGAATCATAGAGTTTCAAGAGACCACAAGGGACATCTAGTCCAACCTCCTGCCTGGCAGGAATACCCAATCAAAGTATGCTTGACAGATGGACACCTAACCTCTGATTTAAAACCTCCAAAAGAGACTTCAAAACATTCTGAGGCAGTGTGTTCCACTGTCAGCTCTTACTGTTAGGAAGTTATTCCTAATGTTTAGGTGGAATCTCTTTTCCTGTAGTTTGAGTCCATTGCTCCGTGTCCTAGTTTCTGGAGCAGCAGAAAACAAGCTTTATGAGGAGAGACTTAGGGAGCTGGGTATGTTTAGCCTGGAAAAAAGATGGTAAAGAGGCGATATGATAGCCCTGTTTAAGTATTTGAAGGAGTGTCATGTTGAGGATGGAGCAGGCTTGTTTTCTGCTGCACCAGAGACTGGAACATGGAGCAATGGATGCAAGCTCCAGGAACAGAGATTCCACCTCAACATTAGGAGGAACTTTTTGACAGTTAGAGCTGTTCGGCAGTGGAACACACTCCCTCGGAGCGTAGTGGGCTCTCCTTCCTTGGAGGTCTTTAAACAGAGGCTGGATGGCCATCTGTCAGGGATGCTTTGATCGTGATTTCCTGAGTGGCAGGGGTTTGGACTGGATGGCCCTAGTGGTCTCTTCCAGCTCTGCAATTCTATGATTCTATGATTCTATAAGCTTGCTCCATCCTCAGTATGACATCTCTTCAAATATTTAAACATGGCTATCATGTCACCTCTTCACCTCTTCTCCAGGCTAAACATACCCAGCTCCCTAAGCCACTCTTCACAGTGCATGGCTTCCATACTGTCCAGCTGCCCTGATCTGGCAGAGACAGTCCCAAAGAATCCTCCTTTGTCCCACTGTTTCAACTACTTTTAAAATGTCCCAGTTTCTCCTTTCCTCCCCCTCCCCACTTTGCTTTTGGCTTACTTCAGTTGCTGCAAATTGATGCATTTCTTCTTTTTTTCACAACGCACAAACAGCCACATTATTACAAACCCACCCAAACCTGATCCTACGTCTGGTAAATAAAGCTGTTAGTATGCAATTAATATGGACTCAATCTGTACTACAGCAACACTGCTTCTCCCTGTGACCCAGAGTGGAAAGAGTGGATGTTTTCATTTCCTTAATGCCTCTTTGGTTTAGCTGCTGGGATGTCACCCTAAGCTTCGGGCTTGCTGTTATTGTAAAGCCCAGGCGTATAATCCACCAAGATGAAGTGAGGTTGAGACCTTTCTCTGGGATCCAACCTGCTCTCTTCTGTTTGTTCTGTCTCCATTGTTTCTCAGACCATTTAGGGGGACCCTTCTAACTTCCAATTAATAACTGGAACCTGGATTATTTCAGCATCAGGCACACTGGCAGCTCAGTGCGTGGGCGATTGATTGCAGGTGAATGCTTCCAATTGCTTTTTTTCCTGGGTCATGTCACCAGCCCTCAGACCACCTGCATTGCTCCTAGAAGGGGAGGCAGCTTTTGTTAAATTGCCCTGAAGATACCACACCCCAATTCTCCCTCCCATGTGCTTCCTGGAGTCTAGGAGCACCAAGTATCTTGCCTGTCTGGAAAATGACTTCAATTAACCTTTTTTATGAGTTAAGAGACTCATAGCATCAGGCAGGTTTGCTGGGTCTTCCCTGGGGCAATGTGTTTGGAACACTTTGGTTTTTCTAGTGTGTGTGTGTTCTATTTATTTGGACAGCGTGACCAACAAAATGATTTGAAGTGCTTCATTGTGGCATAAAAATCCTGCCCTGCTCAGGGTTAACTTGGCTTTGAAACCTATTTAATTAAATCTTTTTAACTTGCCACCCATCCCATATCTGACCAGGGTGTAGTTAAAATGACACCATTTCTTAATTGGGAAGAAAACACAAGCTAGAAGAGGCTGCAGCAGTTTGTTTTTGCTGAAGCCTACCCATCTACATGATGGATAAAAAATCCGTACAGAGGGTTAAAAATCCAAAAAGGCAGGTGTTTGCAAACGTACAATCTGCCTACATGATTTTTTAGACCCCCTAAACTCCGTATGATTGCTTAGCCAGCTGGCCACAATGAACAATCTACCCGGAGGGTTGAAATCTCCCGCCATCTTTTTTTTAAAAAAATTGTAAATCTCCCTGTGATGCGGACAGTCATTTTTCTGTCTTTACAACATGAAATAAAAATGAATAAACATAAAAATCTCAGTTTTGTGGACTTACTGGACTCTTGCTTAGCTGGGAATCCAACATGGCGGCTGCTCCCAATTCTCCTCTTTGCTAGCCCCACCCCCTCTGCTCAGCCAGCCAATCAGATTACACTGCCTGTTCGTATGTGTGCAAATGGGGGTGTACAAACAATCAAGCATTCAAATGGCTATATGGATTTTTTCCAGAATCTGGCAAATTTACCAAACGCCAGAATGCCAGTCTTTATGGGGCAATTCACAGCCCCCCTTCTGAATGCTACATTTACATTCTAATGATTGTCTGTACAGGCGATCGATCTTTCGAATGCCATATGGATTTTTTTCATCATGTAGGTGGGAACTGAGAAGGGAAAGATTCTTCCCTCTCCTTTCTTTTTCCTCCTTGCCTAGGAGGAAGTGGGCGAAGGAGAGAGAAACCGGGACATTTTAAAAACAGCTGAAAAAGTGTGATGGCAGAAGATTAATCAAATTGGTCCCTGCCCAGTTGGGACTGGTGGAGGGCATGATTTATGCTTTCTTGGTTCACACCAAGTTTATTAGAAGCAGCTTTTGCCCCCAGCCAATGCTTTGGGCAAAACTTCAAAGTAACAAATTACCCAAATAGCTAGGTACTTGTAATCAGCTTCTTTTCCCAGTAGCAAAGATACAGCGGGCTCTCAGTATCCGCTGGGATTTGGCTCCAGGATCCCCCATGGGTACAAAATCCGTGGATGGTCAAGTCCCATTATATACAATGGTGTAGTAAAATGGCATCCAGCAAACAGCAACCTTCACTTTTTGAATTCCCGCCCCCCCAAATATTTTTGAGCCATGGTTGGTTGAATCCATGGATACAGAACCTGTAGATATGGAGGGCCGACTGTATATCTAACTTATGACTGTAATTTAACAAGAGATAATGTCATAGAATCATAGAATTGCAGAGTTGGAAGAGACCACGAGGGCCATCCAGTCCAACCCCCTACCACGCAGGAAATCTTAATCAAAGCATCCCCGACAGATGGCAATCCAGCCTCTGTTTAAAGACCTCCAAGGAAGGAGACCCCACCATGCTCCGAGGGAGCGTGTTCCACTGCTGAACAGCTCTTACTGTCAAAAAGTTCCTCCTCATGTTGAGGTGGAATCTCTGTTCCTGGAGCTTGCATCCATTGCTCCGTGTTCCAGTCTCTGGAGCATCAGAAAACAAGCCTGCTCCATCCTCAGCATGACATCCTCTCAAATACTTAAACAAGGCTATCATATCGCCTCTTATATGTCATTCCTTCTGTGATGTAAGTAACCTTTTTCTTTTTTAAAATTATTCTTATCAAAGACACAAATGTTATATAAATAAAAAAAATACAAAAAACCCCACACAAAAACAAAACAACACCAACCAAAACTAGCAAAACTTACTCACTACATTACTCCCCCCCGCCACTTAGTGAAGGTTTTTTTGGGGTGTGGAAAAGTCTTTTTTTAAAAAAAATCATTTTATTACTACTAATAATTATGTATACAAACAAGTTAGTGAAATGGTGTAGTAACAAGATGGTGCAAATATATAGAACAAACAACCAAAATCTGAACAAACAGAGCCAAAGTCAATTAGGCTGAGACGCAGATGATTTAAACACGTGGTTCTTCTTTTCCGCAGGCGCATTTATGGAGGAGGAGAGGTCGACAAGTAAGTGGGTGCAGGAGGGGAGACAGCAACATGCAAGACACCCTTCCTAAAAGGAAGCTGAGAGTTTGGAGGATGAGGACAATGGTCATGGTTGTTCACATAATCAATCAAAATAAACCATTCTTCCAAGAAATTGGATGCATGTGCATTACCATTATTGAACTTAGTTGAAGAGATTAGTTTTTCTGATAACCATGTGGACCAGATTTTTGTCCACCATCCATGTATCGAGAAGGCCCCAGTTTCCCAGTGCTTGGCTAGCTCATTTTGAACAGCCACTAGTAGAAATGCAATCGGTTTTCTATGCATTAAGTCTTATTATGATCAGCATAAAGGAACAGTTAACAAAAGAGCTGGGCAGAAACTTACAGTTTGCTGCATAATTTTTTTTTTAAAAAAAACCAACACTACTTGTACTTCTTGTAGATGCTATCCCATCAATACTTCTACTTAATAAATCTAGCTACTATTTAAAACAAAAAACCAAACCCAATAGCAATGCATTCTCCCACTGTTGTTTCAAAAAGTTTATAAACATATCCCATCCCTCTTCAAGTTTACCAAGGATTTTTCCTTGATCAACATAATCAGTTTAGCCATTTTAGCAAATTCTTGCATCTTCAACACCCAGTCTTCTCTTGTCAGAATAGACATACCGTATATTCCGGCGTATAAGACGACCCCCAATTTTCAACTAAAAATCTAGGGTTTGGCATATATTCGCCATATAAACCCCCCCCCCCAATTTGGCTGGCTGGCTGCTGGGGAAGCCTTGCCAGCTGATCCTCTTTGTTTCCCAACTCAGGATGATCTCCTCGTGAGTTGGAAAGCGAATAGGATCAGCTGGCAGGGCACTCCCAGCCAGCCAGGCACAACATTCACCCCTCTCTTCCACCTTCGGTTGCTCCCCAAAGGGGGTGAAGGCAGAGGAGGGGGCCGAATGACCCTGGTTTGCCTCGACCACTGCCCATTCCCTCAGTCTTCGTTCCCTTTGCAAAGGGAATGAAGACGGAGGGGATGGGCAGAAGGGTGGCTGGAGGGGGGTCTTCCCAGGTACCCACCCCCTCCCCGAAGCCGCGATCAGGAGCTTGATCGCGGCATTATTATTATTATTATTATTTGCATCCCGCCTCTCCCATCAGGATCGGGGCAGCAAACATACAAACATCAGAACAATCCCATACAAATGTTAAAACAGCACCATTAAAACAATTTCTATTATTATAAATAACTTCACACTTTAAATACTTTAAATATAATACAAATGTTAAACACCTAAATAAAAAAAGATCATAGAATTACTTTAGCCGTACAGTAGGACCCTGAATCTTCGTTTGCGAAGAAACGGCAGAGAGAGAGAGAGAGAGAGAGAGAGAGAGAGAGAGAGAGAGGCAGTAGGACCCCCGTATCCACTGATTCAATTATCCACGGGACACAAAATGGCACACCTACCATAGAGTAGAGTACCATCCATAGAAAATGTGTCCTCTCTAGCCATTTTCTACATCCTCCAAGGCAACTCTATGGTATTTTAAACTGGAAGTCCCATTATTTGCAAAGTTCAGGTTAAAAAAATAATAAATTCAAAACAACATTTTTGTAAAAAATTACCTTAGCTTACCAATTAAGCGCTATTATTCCACTTTAACTACTATGGCTGCCTCCTGTGGAATCTTGGGATTTGCAGTTTAGGGAGGGACAATTAGAACTGTCAGCCAGAAAGCTCTTAGGCCTCACTGAACTACAAACCCCAGAATTCCACAGGAGGAAGCCATAGCAGTTAAAGTGGAATTGAGAAGGTCTGTCTATATTGATTTCCCAAAAGCTTGTTATATTGAGTCTGTAAAGAAAAAGACCTAGTCTGCCAAAATATGTCTGTGTCAGAGAAAGCTGAGAAATATAACTGTACTTGCTCCAGCTTGGCCAGAAGCCCAGACACAGAGATAAGATGCTATGCTTAAAGAACAAAGAACTCATTTACAAGCTAAAGTGCAGAGCTAGACACATGCGCAGAGCCTGAGTTTTTAAGTTTTGTTCTTCTCTAATATAAAAAGCCTGTGTGCCTTTGTTTCTTTGGCACAATTTGGCAGGAATGATCCCCTTGTGTCATTGCTAGCAATAAAGTCATCTGAATTTAACCTAGACTTTTGAGCTTCATTGTTTGTTACCCAGATAGACCTTAACATTTTGGTGCATTGGCCGGGAAGCTCAGGGTCAGGGATATTTCCCCTGCCCCACATTTGTTCCTGGTGGTTCCTGGATTGCTTCATCACCCACGATGGGGGAGCTCCTTCAGCGTTTTGCTGATGCCCAGGTTTGGCTGCAGGAGTGATCAGGGAACGGCCAGGCCAATAAAGGGAGACAGAGGTTTTATTCAGATCGCTTTCTTTACCAGCGCTGGAAGATACCGGTCCAGGCTAGAAGACACCAGTTCAGGCGAGTATAGAGGGCCCTGATTTTTTCTGTACTGTATCTGCCCAACCCCATTTGGGTTGAAGGGAAAAACTGATCACTTTTCCAAGTCTGTTTCTGTCGGGGAGGTGGAAAGGGGGGTTTCCTGTTGTGTGTGAATGCTGCCTGAGTGGTGAATGAATCCCTTTTGTTTCAGCAGACCGGTCCCCCCAATTACCATGGCTGGTCTGTTTCCCTGTCACCCTCCCTCACTTGTCTGTCTGCTATCCTTTTAGAAATCAGTTAGGATAGGCAGGAGGATGGGGGGAGGCTCTTTAAAACCTCTAAACACCATGCATTCCTCTGAAGTTTTTGACACCTCCCAATGCAATGTTACTGACACGAAGACCAAAAGGCACCCACCTGAGATAATCTTTTATAGCCTGCCTCTGGAATGCAGTAATTGTGAGAACAATCCTGAGAAACCCTGAAAGATATACTATACGCTGCAAGGTGGAAAAAGATTCCTGATGATCCACCCCCCCCTCCTTGAGCCAGCCCAAGATGCCTGATTGTTCACTCACCAGAACAAAAGCCTGTTTGTTAACCTGTTCTGGAAAAAAAAAGAAAAAAGAAAAAAAAAGAAGTACTGTCCAGCACATGAGATTACTGTCCAGCCCAGAAGAAGAGTTTCCACCACCTGATGTTTGTCCCCCAAGGCAACTACCCTCTGCACCCCTGATGTCACCAGCCAGTATTCCCTACCACCCCTGGGGAACCAGAGATGTTAGTATATCTGTCCTTGGAGAAGGTTGCAGATAAAAAAACCACCCTGTTCCTGAATTTAAAGCCCAGGCAGCAAGCCCCTGAACATCCAGCTGTTTAATAGAAAAACAACAGAAAAATAAAAGCCAAAGTCCAACAAGAACAAAGTTCCTCTGGCTGGCTTCAAGCCATTACATTCCAAGCTGTTGTCTGTCTAAACAGTACCAGCCACAGTCCCAGCCCTCTGCAAGGGCTGCAAGGCCATATTTGATGATCCTTGTTAATATCTGCACCCACCACCCTTCAGCATCTCTGACTTGTTAAACTGGAAGACACATGGTCCTCTTAAGAAGAGGAACCAGAGAGATTTTTAAATATGGTGTCTGTCATAGCTGCTGCACAAATTCCTACCTGGGGCATATCTAACAGTTAATGGCCTACCTGATGATTAGTGAACAAAGAATGCAGATTCAGGCCAATTTAAAAGACAATGCCAGAAAGGCTGCCTGTGATGAGAGAGCCCATGAGCCAGATGTTTACCTACAGACCCTTGCTCCACTGTCAATCCCAGAGGATAAAAAGAGACCAGGCAGACTGTAGTCCTTTCCTGTGTGTCACAGTCCACCCCTGATATTCAGAAGAAATTATAGAAGACTGATGGGTTTGAAGAGATGTCCCTGGTCCCAACTGAAAGCTATAACATACGAGGTTTACCTCAATAGAAAAGTTAAAGAAAGACATGAGGCCATCAAGCAGATGAAAGAAAAGGCCAGTCTGCAGGCTGCAGCTTTACAACAAGTAACACATTCACATTAATTCAACAAGTATCCTTTATTAAACAAGACACTGCATTCTGATAACATGCAAAAAGCCAGAACTAAAGCTCCCATAACCACAGCCAACAGATAAGCCCTCCAGTGTAAGGACGGTATGCAGGGGGAGGAAGAAGATAGATGTGCCCAGGTGGCTCGCAGCCTTGAAGCCCCAAAAAGAGAAAAACATTCCCAGACTAGAAGGCGGCTGGCTGAATTCCAAGAACTGAGAGGCCAAGCAGGGAACCAGGCCAGGAACCTCATGTCAGGGCCTACCATGAATTCTACTCTAATACCCAGAATTCAGGAAAGGGCACAACACCCAGCAACAACAACAACCACATCAACATCCTGGGGTTGCCACTGATTCCTACCACCAGTCCCTGTTGAGACAGAACCAAGGTGCTTACTGCAAACAAGAAGGCCACTGGAAGGATCAACGTCCTGAAAAGCAACCGCCCCTGATGGCTTTGTGGAAGAGGATGAGAGGGTTTCCGAGAACGCAGTGTGAGAGGAGCTGGGGAGCCAGACTTCTTCCCTCCTGTGCCAGGAGACCTTCCCCCGAGGACACCATTCAACCCGCAGGTGGCAGCATTTCAGTCTGACCAGATGTTCCAACTTGACCAGATTGCCGAAGCCATGGCCTTGCAGGAGCACGAAGACATCAGAGAGACCAAGGTTCAACATGCATTCACTTCCTTGACCTCCTGCCCCTGACTGGAAGAGACTTCCTGTGCAAAGTGTGTGTCATCTTGTTCTTTCATCCTGATAGATCAGTAACTGCTACTGCTGGGAATCAGCTCTTGACCCTTACCTGTCCTGTACAAGAAGTCTGTATAAGAAGCCTGGAAAATCAGCCCTAATCTGGGGCTCTGTGTCCCTTGTTGGTTCAACACTCTCCTGAATCCTGAAGCCTCACTGAATCCTGAAACCTCACAAGTCACTAAGTAAGTTCCTGGTGTGTGGTCTGAAGATAATCCTGGAGGCTTGACCTGAAATGTTGAACCTATCTGAACTCAACTGAAGCCTGAAGTCTGTTTAGACATGTGAACCAATCCCAGTATCCCATCCCAGCAGTTGCTAGAGCATCAATGCAGACACACATTGAGAAACTGATTTAACTGAAGATCCTTATTCCTACTGTGTCCCCACGAAATGCATCTCTGCTACTTATAAAGAAACCCAGCCTTGGTTCGAATCATCAACCTGTAACAAGTCTTAAGACAGTTAAAACAAGCCTTGACCAGTCCACCAGCCTCGAGTCTGCCAGACATTTTCCAGTTGTTCATAGATGACGGCCAAGGAATGGCAGTTGGAGTCCTGACCCAGAGTTTTGGAACCTGGAACAGACCTGTACCCTACCTCAATAAAAGCATGGATCCTGTGAGCTGAGGATGATGAAGTTTTCCTCCTTAAGAAAAGTACAGAGCATACCCAAATAATGTCTTCCAGTGAGAGTGGTGATAAACTGGATAAAAGCTCAGAGTCAAAAAGGGGGGGCCAAGAAAAATCAGAAGGCTAAGCCAGTGGTTGACAGAGAAAAAGCCTCAAAGAAAGTTGAAAAAGGAACAGCTGCAGAGCCAGTAACAAGTTTTAGAGAGAAAAGGAGAAAGAGAAACCTGATGGTACAGGAATAGATGGTTGTAAAGCTATGGTCAGTGATGAAGAGAGAGAGAAAAAGAGAAAACCTGTTTATATTAAAGTCAAGGAGTAAAAGGATGAGGATGAAGATGATAAAGATAAAGATGGAGATGGAGAAGGTGAGGAAATAAAGATGAGAAGACTTCAGAGGGAAGAAAAACAGAATTTCAAGGTGCTGGCTATAAAAAAAAAACTGGAAGAAAAAAAAGGGGGGAGAGTTCTGATCCAGAATATGATTCAGATAATTACTTTAAATCCTGCTGCTCTTATGCCTGTTCCAGAAGCTCCTCTACATGACTGCAAAGAAATCATGACAACTGTCCCCTCAAAATGACTTGATTTAAGAGATGTGCCCATTCTTGGAAAAATTATAATGTTCACTGATGGCAACAGTTTTGTCAGCAAACGCCAAGCAAGCTATGTTGTTGTTACTGAAGATAAAGTTCTGATGACCAAACCCCTACCAGTGAAAACCTCAGCTTAAAAAACAAAATTAGTTGTACTAATCAAAGCCCTGCAATGAAACAAAGGAAGAGCCACCATTTGTACTGTTTTCAGATATGCCTTTTTAACTGTGCAAATATATAAAGCCCTGTAGAAAAAATGTGGGTTCCTGACTGCAGAAAAGAAAAAGAAAAAGAGAGAGATAGCACATATCCAAGAAATCCAATTGCTGTTACCTGAGATCTCAACCCCAAGAAAATAGCTATCATCCACTGTTCAGCCCATACTGGAGAGTCAAACTCTATTGCCTGAGGAAAAAAAAGGTCTGCACTGACAGAGCCCCTAAAGGAGCAGCTCAACAGTTTTTACCTGAACCTGAATTCCTGATGGTTGTACCTGTGCCTGATTACAGTAACTCTGAATAACTTGTCAGGGCTATTACAAGCACCATGAGTGATATAGTCTCCCAGACAACTGTATATGGATTCCTGTAGCTCTGAGACTTTCTCTGATATAACACATGCCTGACTCAGACAAAGAAGCCTTAAAGACACCTGATAGAAAAAACTTTCTATGTCAATAAGTTGTCCTTCTGTGTACAGAAGTGTCCTGAATCTGTGTTACCTGTGCCTGATCTAACCCTAGAAAGAGACTGACTTCCCACATCAGATCAATACAGATAATAAAACAGCTTTTACTGCAGAAGCCACTGCCAGATTAAATTGTGCACTGGACTTAAAACTGGAAATACCATTGTGTTTGGGGACTTCAAAATAGCAGAGAGTAAAATGTGTCAACCAAATTATCAAGCTGCAATTGTAAAAGATGTGCCATGAGATCTGTGCCAAATGAACTATAATGTTGCCTGCTGTACTGTACACATAAATATATACTCCTGAACCAGATGGCCTAATGCCCTATAAGCTGATATACAGAAGACTGTCACCCCTCCCTGTGATTGGGAAACTTGGAACTAAGGGGAGAGATTTCCCTCAAACAACAGCTCAGAGAGTTAAAAGATGCAGTCCTGGAAGTTGGCCAGTATACCAAACAAGCCCCCTTGGAACTTACTACCCCTAACCATGTTTTCTGCCCTGGTAATTCAGTTTGGGCGAAGAGTCATAAAGAAGATGCATCAAAAAGACATGAGAAACACCTTTCATTGTCTTGTTAACCATTTCTACTGCCTTAAAGAATAAAGAAAGTCCTGCCTAGATCCATTTGCTATAGAGGCCATCCCAATACCCAGCATCCTGGTCAGTTGCCTGCCAGCACAACCAACCTTTAGATGACCCTGAGGCAAAGATTCCCCAGTAATCATCCATCGAAGCCTCCTCAAGTACTGGTGCTTGAGAGAGCGAAGACCTCGGTCGCGACGGGAGAAGCCTCCTCGGGACCGGCAACCGAGTGAGCGAAGCTCTGGAGGGCGCTGCAACCTCTCCCGTCCTGGAAAGAGGAGTTGGTCACCGCCCGAAGATGAGAAAATCTGTCCTGAGTTGAATTGTCTGCCTTGCCTTATAACATAACATTTGTTTATAATGTTTCTACTGGGTATAATCATAATGTTGCTTTTGTTCCCCTTATACTGTAAAACCAAACTCACTAGTGATCCCTGTATAAGCTGCATCAAAACGGTCAGGGCAGGGAACAAAATTGGCAAAACCCTCATTTATCAGCACAAATACTCTTGCCAAGGGTTCAGAAAAATTGCACCTTTAAAAATATTTCTTATTTGGCCTGCCAGGAGACAGGAACAACTGTCTGTTACAATCCTAAAAAAACCCTGTCCAGAGACATTTTCAGGTACACCACATACACTCTGGAGAGATCCTGATGTCATGAGTTCAAATGAACTCATCCAACCAAAAGATAACCCTCACCCTAGAATCCTGTTATGAGCCCAGCTAGCTCAGTTGGTAGAGCATGAGACTCTCATCACTGTCCTGAGTAATATTGTGTGTTGTAAACTACTTGAGAGTCCCAGTCCTATGATCCTGGTTGGCCCAGTAAATCAGCTACTGGTCAGACTGCCACCCTGATCAAAGTTCCTGTTTCCTCTCCATGTACGGCAAAACATGATATGAGCCTTAATTTGGTAAAGCCACACACTCCAACACACTTTTTCTGAATCATGGACAAAAACGCCAACATCCTTTCATGTCCCTGAGGTTACAAAACATCTGTTTGTCACATTTGTTGAAAAGATAGCTGAAGCTGTGTGTTAATAACTTATGTCTGTGTGACACCTGAATTGAGTTAAATGTCAGTGAATTTTACCAAAACAAAACAGATGTTGTTTCACCCCATAGTCAGTAGATGCTCAAAACCACCATTGTCAACAAAAGGTGTGTCCAGGAAATTAACCTGTCTGCCCCAAAAATAGGACAGGTCCCTTTTGATATCATGACTCAGACAGATCCCAGGTTTGCTCAGTCAAGTTGGCCTAACTAATCCTGTAATCCTGTAACCTGTGGCCAGATGCTGTAGTTCAACCTGAGTATCAGTCATGATATATACCTGAACCTGACGGGCTGTACTGAATTTGTGGTCAGTATGCTCATTCTGAATTCCTGAATCCTGACACAGGGACCTGTGCCTTAAGTAAAATCCAACTGTCCTTTTTCCTGATTCCCTTGACAGACAGTGAGCGTTTGAGACACCTAGTTCACAACTAAAAGAATAGAGCATCTATTACAATTGGGGACTGAAAACTGATAAAATAGTTAAACTGACACATGTAAAGGTCTGAACTTTTGTTTACGTCTGATGGCACTGAAAAAACATGTATAGTGAGACTCCATCCTCCCTTCGGGAAAAATGAAGTCTCAAAGGGGGGAATGAGAAGGTCTGTCTATATTGATTTCCCAAAAGCTTGTTATATTGAGTCTGTAAAGAAAAAGACCTAGTCTGCCAAAATATGTCTGTGTCAGAGAAAGCTGAGAAATATAACTGTACTTGCTCCAGCTTGGCCAGAAGCCCAGACACAGAGATAAGATGCTATGCTTAAAGAACAAAGAACTCATTTACAAGCTAAAGTGCAGAGCTAGACACATGCGCAGAGCCTGAGTTTTTAAGTTTTGTTCTTCTCTAATATAAAAAGCCTGTGTGCCTTTGTTTCTTTGGCACAATTTGGCAGGAATGATCCCCTTGTGTCATTGCTAGCAATAAAGTCATCTGAATTTAACCTAGACTTTTGAGCTTCATTGTTTGTTACCCAGATAGACCTTAACAGAATGATAGCATTATAACAGTAGTGTGATAAAGTCCAGGTGACCTTGGGCAAGTCACATTCTCTCAGCTTCAGAGGAAGGCAAAGGTAAACCCCCTCTGAACAAATCTTCCCCCCCCCAAACCCCATGATCTGGAGCCGGATCGCAGCTTTGGGGAGGGGGTGAGTGGCTGGAGGGGGGGGGCTTCGGGGAGGGTTGAAGGGTGGCTGGAGGGAGGGGGCTTCTCAGCCACCCACCCCTCCCCGAAGCCGTGATCTGGAGCCAGATCCTTTGGGGAGAGGGGATGGCTGGAGGGAGGCCGCTGGAGGGAGGGGGCTTCGGGGAGTGTTGAAGGGTGGCTAGAGGGAGGGGGCTTCTTAGCCACCCACCCCCTCCCTGAAGCCGCGATCTGGAGCCGGATCGCAGTTTTGGGGAGGGGGGGTGGCTGGAGGGAGGACGCTAGAGGGAGGGGGCTTCGGGGAGGATGGAAGGGTGGATGGAAGGGGGGGGGCTTCCCAGCAACATTCGCCCGCCTCCTCTGTGTTTGGTTGCTCCCTAAAGGGGGAGAAAGCAGAGGAGGGGGGGCAAATGAACCGTAAGCACTTTGCCTCACCCCCCCCCTGCCTGATCTCCTGCCTCTTCGCTCCATTTGCAAAGGGAGCAAAGAGGCAGGAGTTCAGACGGCGGGGCGAAGCAAAGTGTATCCGCCGTATAAGACGACCCATGATTTTGGAACCTATTTTTAAGGGCTCAAACCTCGTCTTATGCACCGGAATATATGGTACTCTTCCATCTTTGGGTGTAAAGACGTCTAGCCACTGTAATCATATCTTGAAGAATTCTTCCACACTTCCTCTCAAGTTGCTCATCCAACATTCCCAATAAAGTCCAGGCTTCTTCTGGAAGTTTATTTTTAGAATATCCTCTATTAATTGGTGAATCTGAGTCCAAAACCTCTGAGCTAATTCACATGACCACCATATGTGGTAAAATCTCTCTTCCTTCTGATCACATTTCCAACATTTATTTGTGACATTTTTATACATCTTTGTCAATCTTTCTGGGGTCAAATACCATCTATACTGTAATGATTCTGTCACGTGGTGGGTCCCTGCCTCCTACTTCTGCTGAGCAGAATCCCCCCCCTCAGACCATTTATACTAGGTGCCACCACCCACTGACTTTAAAACCTCTCAGTGTAACCCACTGGGGAGTCAGAGGATTCAGTTTGTACTTTCGCTCTGACTCTGCAGAGATTTACTTCCCACCACCCTTGCAGAAGGAAAGTTGAGCAAGGCATGTACAGAAAGGGGAGATTTAAAGCAAGTTTATTCTAAGTAGATTACAGGGCATAGCAGAGATAGGTTTTCCATGTTTTTTTTTTCAGACTGTGAGGCCGTGTTCTGGAAGAGTTTATTCCTGATGTTTCACCTGCATCTGTGGCTGTCACCTTCAGAGAATGGTTGGGTAGGAGTGTGTGTGGGCTTTATATACTGTGAGACCCTGTTGGAGAGGATATGTAAATTTGTTATGCGAATGTCTAGTTTCTGGGTGCAGCCATGCAAGGAGGATTAGTGGCTGTTTGGCTAATGGTTGGCTAATGGTCCATTGTCTGCTGGAAGTCCCCCTGCCCCGGGGTGGAGTTCATTTGCATACACCCAGGGACGGGGATTTCCAGCAGACAATGGACCATTAGCCAAACAGACACTAATCCTCCTTGCATATCTGCACCCAGAAACTAGCCATTCAAATACACAAATTTACATATCCTCTCTAACAGGGTCTCACAGTATATAACACACACACCCCACTCCTACCCGACCATTCTCTGAAGATTCCAGCCACAGATGCAGGCAAAACATTAGAAATAAACTCTTCCAGAACACGGCCTCACAGCCCGGAAAAAAACCATAGAAAACCTATGGATGCCGGCTGTGAAAGCCTTTGACTTCTCATAGCAAGGATACTTTTCCATGGAAGGCTCCTTTCTTCCAGGTACACTTAGAGGTTAGAAGTTACAGATAAGTCTAGTCATTTCAGCCAAGGTTGTATAATAAACATAACCCCTAACATGCCTAAACTAGACAGTTTCCTAATCTACTTACAAGAGTGCAGTCCAGAAGTGATGGATGTCCATGAGGCTGGGAGTCTGGGCCTTTAGGCTCAGCCTCTACCAGGCATCCCCCATAGCTGGTATGAAAGTCACTCTGGTTCAGGCTTCTCATTGTTCCTCTCCTTTGTTATTCTCTCTGCCTTGTGGCCCTGAGGCAGTATTTATCACCTCTTCTCAGAAGCATCTCGAAGTTTGCTTCTACTGGACATCCTCATTGGTCAGCTATCCCTCATGACTTGTGACTCCTTCATGATGCTGACCCCCAATAAACTGTAACTTTACTCTCAATACCTAGTTAACTGCTGCCCAGATAATGGGAAAGCCGATAATCACATATACATCATTTTCTTTTTCTTTCAGATCATAACTCAAGGTAAGTTTCAAAGATTTTGTCCAGACCCTCTCCCATTGATCCATGTGTATTTGAGTACGATTATTCTGTTCCCACTTTATCATATTCGTTCACTTGTTCATCTTCCATCTCCATGCACAACAACATTTTATACATTTTTGCAATCAAATGCTCATTAGCTGAGCATAGTTGTTGTTGTTGTTGTTGTTGTTGTTATTATTTTAGGTATTTATACCCCGCCCTTCAGCCACAATGGCTATCAGAGTGGCTTACAAATTGTTTTAAGCAATAGCAATTTACACATCTACACTGCATTAAGCAGTTTCCAATGTGTGTTAGCTAATTGCCCCCACAAGCTGCGTACTCAGTTGAATCTCCAATTCTGATTTCCTTTCTTCAAAACCATACAACTTTTTAAAATCTATCTTAAACCTTTCAGGAGGTTGTCTATAAAAAAACCAGTGCAATACATATCCATCTATCTCCAATTTTCTTTGGATGTCATTATGTATTGCCCATTCAGTAGTAACATTTTCTCATATATGCCCTGTTTTCTCTTTTAAAAAATTCTATTCTATATAAAGCTTCATGTGGTGAATTCCACAATGGCAATGAAACCAAACCTTATACTTATTCCAAACCCTTAACAATGATCTCTTGACATAATGGTTATTAAATGTTCCATCAAGTTTAACTTTATCATACCATAAATATCCATGGCAGCTAGATTTCAAATCAAAACTCTCCAGTTGCAATAATCTCTCATTTTTTCAATGTAATCCCATTTTTCAGCCATACCAAACAGCAGGCATAATAGTACATCCTCAAGTCTGGTAGGCCCAAACCTCCTTTTTGCCTTGCATCTTGTAATATTTTAAATCTAACTCTTGGCTTTTTACTTTGCCAAATGAAGGCCAAGTTAGGTTTCTGCCACTGTTTGAATAGTGGGTCATTTAACAAAATTGGTAGGGTTTGTAACAAGAACATTTTGGACAACACATTCATTTTAACCATAGAAATCCTTCCCAATAATGACAATTTCAGTTGTGCCCATATCTGCAAATCTTGCTTAATCCCATTCCAGGTCTTAACATATTTATCATGCAATAAATTCAAAATTTTATTTGAAATATTTACACCAAAGTATTTAACCTTTTTATCAACCTTATATGCATATCTTTCTGCCAAAAGCATTTGTTCTTAATCATATGTTTCATCAAATAACTGTTTTTATCATTATTGACCTTAAACCCAGCCAAGTCTCCAAAATCACTCAACATTGTATTCAAAGTCTCAATACTTTCCAATGGCTCGTCTAAACAATAAATAAATCACTAAATCATCTACATAAGGTCTCAACTTAAAACTCTGCCCTTTTATTTCTACACCTTTAATTGCTTCTTCTTATCTTATTACTCCATTTAAATCTTCCAAAACCAATAGAAAAATAGAGGTGAAAGAGGACACACCTGTATAGCCCCCCTCTGAATTGTATAGGATTTAATCAAGTCATTGTTTATAGGTATATGAGCAAATTGTGTGTCATAAATCAATTTTGTCCGACCTATAGTATCTTGCAAAATTAATCTTTTCCAAAATTGCAAACATAAATGACCAATGTATATCATCAAAAGCTTTCTCTGCATCTAAAAAAAATCATAGCCATTTGCTTCTCATTCTGCTTCTCCAAATACTCCAAAATAACCAATACACATCTTGTATTGTCTCTTAAAAATCTCTTTGATAAAAACAACAACTCTGATTGGTCTTCATGTATTAAACATTGTAATATTTTTTTCAATCTTTCTGCTAAAATAACTGAAAAGATTTTATAATCTTTATTTAAAGGGGAGATTAGTTTATAATTTTCTGTACTCCCAAATCTCATCCTTCTTTAGAAATTAAAGTTATACTGTATTAGCACTATTCCATCAACCCATTATAGGTTCCCCTTTAGGTTGCTGTAAATGAGAGGACTTGAAGGCATGCAACAACAATGAAATGTACAGTAGGGCCCCCATATCCACTGATTCATTATCCACTGATTCAATTATCCACGGGGCACAAAACAGCACACCTACCATAGAGTCTTCCTAGAAAATGCATCCTCTCTAGCCATTTTCTAGGTACTCCAAGGAAACTCTATGGTATTTTAAACCGGAAGTCCCATTATTTTCAATAGCATTTGCTATTATCCATGGTTTTCGGTATCCACGGTCCTCCCAGAACCAATCCCCAGAAGATATGGGGGTCCTACTGTAATTAACAATGTAATCATAGGTTAGGGCCATGTGCAAAACCAGACCTCTGAAAAGTTACTTTTCTGGACCACAGTTTCCAGGATCCCCAGCCAGCATGGCTAGTAGCCATAATGGCTGAAGGATTTCTGTGAGGCATCATCAAAAATCAACTTTTCCAAGCTGTGGGGGAGAATAAAGTGGACAGCTCCAGTGTTTTTAGTTATTATTATTATTATTATCTGGACTTAGGTATGACTTGAGTGTCTTGTTCACCTGCCTGGAAAACCTCAAAACTTTTTCTGGGGGACTTTGGCTGTCATTACTGCTATCCACTGGTCCTTGCAACATCATCTGCCATCTTGTTTCACTTTTATGGGGGCCTTCGGCTCTCTTTTACTGGGTCCCCTTGTGCAAATGTTTGCGTAGAACTCCAATAACACTTTGCTTGTTAATTTCACAGTGCCCTGTCTTGACTATTACAAGAGTGAAAGAGGGACAGAACACACATTACCCCAAAACGCTGCAACCACAACACAAAGAGAAACAAACCAAACTCAGCAGTAAAAATGAAGCAATGCAACTTCATTTTTAGAGAAAATGAAGTTGCATTGTAGTGAAAATGACCCCTGAATGACAGATTCCCTGTTTTCAATAGATGCTTTTAGTGCATATTTTTTCTGGCATATTTTTAAAGCTGTTCACTCTGCTACCCATTGATCCTTGCAGAATCATCTGCCATCTTGTTTCACTTTTGGTGATGAGTAGGTTAATCATACGATCATGTGCAATGAGCCCTTGAGTTTAATTTAGGGTACATTTTCTCACAGCTCATCCCCTGTTGATGAAATAATGTAATTGCCAATATACAATCCATCATCCTTGGAAGTATCACAAGCACCATGAAGCTTGCAGGTATGGAATATGGCTAGTAATTCTGGCATTGTTTAAAGCAGGAGTAGATATAGTGTGGCCCCGGGGAGTGGTGAAATCCCGCCCCCCAATTGTTTCTCTCCAAACTTTTGCCATGGGGGGGGATGGGTCCCTTTAGGCATAGGAGAGACCTTTTGAAAAAGCAAACAGGAAGTCACTTCTCATCACTTCCTGTTGTTAAAAAAAGGCTTCTCGTTGGCCTAAAATGGCCCAGGAGCACGATAGCCAGATTGAAAAGAGGGAGGAAGAGGGAATGTCAGGAGGTTTTGCTTATCCTGCAACCAAGTAACAAGTAACACTTGCTGAAATTTCCTCTTTTACACAGCTTATTAAATGTCTATAGGAGGCTACTACATCTCTCTCTGGCTTTTCTTCACAAACGGAGATTCAGGAAGGACTCTTCCTGTGCTTTCTGCAAGCACGCTGATGACTAAAAAGGCCAATCCGAGATAAACAAGTCCGGTTGCAGAAAGCACAGCAGAAGGTCTCCTTGGGTGATGTTTCTGGGTCGTGATTGTTTCTGCATTGTCGTTTCTCTTCAAGACTTGTTCAGCATGAGTTCTCAAATAAGGCTGCAGCATTGTGGATAGTGTGTCTCCATGCCTCCCGATGTGAGGCCAGGGCGGACCACTGTTGGGGATCAATTTGGCCAAGCCTGAGATGTTGTTTCAGGGAGTCCTTGTATCGTTTTTTTGGAGCACCCCTCTTACGCTGACCCATGGTGAGTTCACCATAGAGTACTATTTTGGGGAGGTGATGGTCCTCCATCCTAGAAATGTGCCCTGCCCATCGCAGCTGTGTTCTCAATCTCATGGTCTCAATGCTGGTGATCCCTGCTTGCTCAAGGACAGCAACATTCGTCACATAGTCAGTCCAGTGTATATTTTAGGATTGTGCGTATACAGTGCTGATGAAAGGAGGCTGCTACATAGAAAAGTTGATAACAACATGTTGTGCAAGTTCAAACACAGTTGAAGAGGAAGTTAATTACTTTGTTTTGTTAACATTATTTAGTATATTTCTGAAATAAAATAATTTAAAAAAATAAAGGTCTGTAGGAGCCCTCTCCAGTTTTCCCTTTGCCCATGGCAAAAATGCTCTCCTCTTGCCCGAGAGAGGCTTGGAGACAAAATTGAGTTTTGTTTAAGGGAAGTAAAATCTCGGGCGGGGGGGAATGCACCACTCAAGCTCCCACTGTTTCCCACTCCTGATTTAAAGGGGTTAGTAAAATATGCTTTCTTTAACACTGGTGCAATTATTGTCTCTCACCTGTCTTCTTAGTTCAGTACAGTGCTGTATGTATATCTTAAAACCCATCCTAGTTTATCAGTCCAGGGCCTGATCCTTCTTGATCCATAACTAGAGTAGATGCACTGAACCAACTATTGAATGGTGAGTTAACACATAAGCAAACCTACTAATTCAACTGGTCTGCACTAATTGGGAAAGCCCGCTATAGTGTCATAGTGATGAATTCGTCCCATTATTACTTCAGTCTTACTGCACAATGTCATTGCCCTCTAGGCATTGTTGCATCATTATAAATGTGCTTTTTCATGCTGGAAATAATCCATTAATGACTCACTTTCCCGCTACAATTCAGTAACCAGTTTGGCTGTACATATCCCATAGCACTTTCTTCTGCAAAACAAGGTGTTGCAAGGATATTGTTCTGTCATGCTATTATGATGGTATTGTGCTGTGACAGCTACCCATTTTTAAAAATAAATAAATAAATAATGAAGCAAGGGGTGGGCTATAGGATGTGGCAATAGCGCTATTAGAAGAAAAAAATCATGCATAAACAGTGTAAATTACACAATTAAAGTGGAAATGAAGCAAGTGTGCAATAGAAAGTGTCAACATTCAGCCCTTATGAGAACGGCTGGAGCAGATTTCAAAGGAATATCACAGTATAAAGGAGTGATGCAGTAAGGCCCTAACTGTACAATTCAGTCCCAGGTCAGCAAATATCTATTTATTAAAATATTTCTGTCTCACACTACATCATGAGATATCATCAACAGAGAACAATAAAATCAATTTAAGCAGTTTAAAACAATTTGAAAGAATAAAGTAATTCAAACTAAAAATTTACATGGGGGTGGGCACAGTGTGGCCCATGGGCTTCATGGTCAACTTTTTTTGCACCAAAATATCTTCAAAGCCCTCTACGGGGTGTGGAGGGCATTTCCATACATTCGGAGCCCCTCCAGGCAGGACCTATGGGGGGGGGCACATTGGTCTGGGACCCAGAGAGCCAATTTCCAATTGTACACATATCTGGATAAGTGTATCACTGTTTATCCAGTCATACAGTACTCTGGGACCACATATATTAGATTATTCACATGCAGAAGCAAACAGAAAAGCTCCCCACACCAGAGGAACCCCAGCCAAGTGGCCAGACCTAGGACAAGTAATCAGCGTAGGCCTGCCCTTTTACTCAGTGCAACTACCCGTGTGGCAGGATGCTCTGATCTACAACAGGAAAAGCCCGGTGAGTGTGGCATTTACAGCGCTACTGCCAATCGAAGAAATCTGCCATGGTTAGGAGGTAGGTGCAGGGTTTCTCACCTGTGTAGTAAAGCCCTTGGAGGTCTCATTCATAGGGTCGCTATAAGTCAAAGTTGACTTGATGGCAGTTAATAACAACAACAACAACAATAGTCTGTAACATGCTATAACAGCCCCACCTTTTTAATAAACTCATAATTGGCTACATTCTATAATGTGGTGGGCTGTGGCCTTCCACAAGGTTGGCATTAAATCGGAACTCCCCAAATACCAAGGCTGGAGTCATGCTTAAGAGGAAGTGCAACCTACGTGCAAATTCACTTCAATGTACACCCCTGTGTGACTGTGGGCAATGCACACGCACAATGCATCACCATGTGCAATGGCACTAGATGCAGAATTCTACTTCCGCAACCTTGACCTAAATGTGACTATTCTGGCATTGGATGAAAATGTCCAACTGCTTCCATAGGGGAACTTATGAATGCTTAATTCTGAGAGTTGTTGTCTGCAAAAGCAATGTTTCCAGGTTCTACCACTGAGAATAGACTGTTTGGCATAACAATGGTCTGATTTTGTAGATGTCAGCTTCCTATGTTTCCCTCCCTCCCCGTTATTATTAAAACTGTGCAAATCCATTACTTTCCCCATAAAATGTTCCTATAGAAGAAGCAGAAAGCTTTCTTGCCAATATTTTTGGCACAAGTAGCTCGGTTAGAAAATTCCAAAACCAATGCATTGGCAACCTTTTCCTTGTGTGTGCGGTGTCCTTGCAATCTACAAGAGAACAATATTAAATATTTTTCTACTCTTCATCCTTCCCTATCTTAAGAGAGAGAGAGAGAGAGAGAGAAAGAAAACATATGTTTGCATTTTCTCATAAAATAGTTTAATATTTCAAGACATGGATCTCTCATTTTCTGAACAGGAAAAAAAAAAAGATTTGGTGTGTGCAATCATTCTCTCTGCCTCCCCTCCAGCCTTTTCTTCATCGGTACTACTTGTAGACTTTGTGACAGAATGCAAAACTGATGTGCAATTTGAAAAGGGAGCCTGAATTGAAATTAAACTTTTGTAACAATTAACCTCCTCCTTATGTGCCATAAAATGCTCTTTTTGAAAAAAACCCAAAACCCAAACACAGAGCTGTGCATGCCTCTTTGACTGATGTTTTCTTGGCAATGGAAGCCCTTACATCTGCTTTGATTTAGCCATGATGGGACCCTCGGTTGTAAATGCATGACTTAATCAGCCCTGCTGAAATCAATGGCACATTCTGCGGTGGGGTGGATGACTGTGGCCAAGCCAACCTCAGATCTGTCTGTCAACTCCAGTTGAGTAAGAGTAGCTGTAAGAAAGAAAGAAGAAAGAAAGAATAGAGCAAAATTGGAATTCACCCCTTTCTCTTAATCCTCCTGGTATATAGGGAGCAGAGGCATGACTAAGACCACAGAGAGCATGTGACAAGTAAACGTAATGACTGGCCATGCTGCAGGAGTCATCCCTTTCTGTGGGCAGTGGCTCCAAGTATGGATTCCCTTCAAATGCAAACACTGCCTTCAGAGGATAGGTTCCCCCACCCCTAGTGGAGAATGACAGGGTTAGAACTATCATGGTGTACAAGTGGTTTGAGTGTTTGTCTAGGACTGTGGGTTCAGTTCCCTGTTCGGCCATGGAAACCCACTGGGTGACCTTGCGCAAGTCACATTCTCTCAGCTTCAGAGGAAGGCCATGGCAAACATCCTCTGAACAAATCTTGCCAAGAGAAGTACAGCATGCCACATTCAAAACACCTTTCTGCCTCATGAGTTTAAGAGCCAAAGACCTGCCTAAATAAAAAGATCATTGCCTGACAGTGGGAAGACAGCAAAGATGGGGCCAACCGAACCTTCTATGGAAGGGAGTTCCATAGCCTAGAAAACAGTCCCTAAAAATACACTCTCCCGTATCCTAACCAATCATACCTGTGATGTTGGTGAGACCAAGAGAAAGCCCTACCCCAAAGATCTTAAAATTTGGACTCATTTTAAATAGTCTGGACCCAAGCTGTGTGGAGCTTTAAAAGTCATAACTAGCAGCTTGAATTGTGCCTGGAAATGGAGAATAATGCTTGGTAAAGTGGAGGCAACAGAAAAAGAGGGAGACCACATTACAGGTGGAGTGATTCATTCAAGGAAGCCACAGCCCTGAGTTTGCAAGATCTGAGCAGAGTTGCTGATGACCAGGGCTCATGGAGGTCTCTCATTCATATGGCCTCCACAAGTTGAAGCCAACTTGACAACACAAAAACAAACCTTAGACTATATTGTCATGCAAGCTGTTTAGTGTGGCTATAAGGTTGGGCAAATCTGAAGAACAGAAGATATGGCTGGCATGTGTAGCTATGGAAAAGTAAAGAGAAAGTAAATAAAAATTTTAATAACCATTATATAAGGAACTCGTTTTAAGAATTTGGAAAATATATAAACCTACTAGGTGGACCCGGCATACCATACACCATTAAAAAACCTCTGCCCCCTGCCACCCCCCCTCCGTTTGTTCTGCCCCCTGCCACCCCCTTCGTTTGTTCTGCCCCCCGCCACCCCCTCTGTTTGTTCTGCCCCCTGCCACCCCCTCCGTTTGTTCTGCCCCCGCCACCCCCCTCTGTTTGTTCTGCCCCCTGTCACCCCCTCCATTTGTTCTGCTCCCTGCCACCCCCTCCATTTGTTCTGCTCCCTGCCACCCTCTCTGTTTGTTCTGCCCCCTGCCACCCACCTCCATAGAATCCATAGAATCGTAGTGGAGGGCCTAGAAATGGCTAGAGAGAAAATCTTTTTTCAGATGTGGATATGTGAAACTATGGATACCAAATCCATGGATACAGAGGTCAACCTGTACATGCTTCTCTGGCTCCAGTGATGGGACCATGATGCTCCTGGAGGCAACCTCATAACTCAGGGGGTTGAGAGAGATGAGAAGGAGTCCCTTCACCCCAGGAGTGAGCAAAGTGCAGTCCTGGGACCACCAGCATCCTCCTCCCCCAAGGCAAACTCCACAGCCTCCTCCAAGCCAGGCTTTTTCTGGCAGAAGAGCATACCCTCTCAGAGTTGCTATTTGGCCAGGGCAGTCCTGATCAATTATCTGTGATCCCACTTTTCTATCTGCTTTTAAAGTGTACCTGTTTTTCTCTGCTCCTCTCACTTTTCCTCTTCAGCTTACTCCACTTGCTGAAAACTGAGGTCAAAGTAGAGAATTATTTTACACTTAACTCAGAGGGAAGAGGGAAGGGGCAGATTCTTGCTCATCTCTGTAGCCTCAGGCAAAAGCAAATGGCTGCAGTCTCTCCTAGGTTGTGTGTTCTTCCTCATAAATAACATTGGCCATCTTGACCACCCTCTGATGTTATTTGACCACAAATGTCACAGTTTTCATCCATGGAATGATGGAGGATAGGGAAAAGGTGAATTGTCTTTCTTGGAAGTCTCCAGGGTTGGCAGTTCACTTTTTAAATAGGTTGGAGGGTATTCAAGAATTCAGTTTTTCAAAACCAGGAGGGGACTTCCAACCAATTCTGGATTTGTTCTCTCTTGGCCAGGTTTTGCATTTGAGGCACTTCGTGCATTGCCTGCCCTATTGTGGAGATTATCAGACGTGGCAAAAACTGTATCAAAAGACCGCGACAAGAACAGGAATGGGCAACCTTAGCAGACAATATTGTCCTCCAGTGTTCCCGGGGCATAGTGTGGGCATCAATAAGACATCCCTTTTGATTAGTGGCTTCTCCCTCATCTGCAGTGCAGGTGTCTGGTAAGGTTGCCCTTTCTGTTCTTTAAGTGATCTTCTCACGTGGTTGGGAATGCAATTTTTTTGCGCGTTCCCCTGCGCCTGATAATCTCCTGTATCCCAGTACAGGACACTGGACCCTAAGAACTGTACACACTGCCTAACCCTGCTCTGTCCCATAGAGAACCTTCCTCACCAACTGAGAGCCACTTTGCATGTCCCATAAGAATGAGCAGAAAGAAAGCCCAAGTGAAGTTGTAATTAGATTTTCAGAAACTGCATTTGCTCACTTATTAAAAATGGCAGGATGGGAGTGGGATATAGTATTGGAAGTGAGGATTTTATTGCAGGAAATTTAAGTCTAGCAAGTATCTCACCAAGTACATCTGTCTGGGCTTTTAAAAAATGTGAAACAGTTATTAATATCTTTAAAATCCTTATTTAAAGATCACATCCAGAGGGTGTCTTTATTTTGTGCATGTCCAACATTAAAAGCTTGGTTATTCTTTTGCATGAGGAGGAGGAGGGGTTGACTTTTAAAAGCTCTGTAAATGTAGAAAACAGATGCAAAGCACACAGACGCAAGAATGAAACCAGCTATACCCCAATAAGGAAACTGCTGCAAAACACATCTTAAGTTGCTTGGCTTTATCACACCTAGGAAAATGAGGCACAAATCTGTGAACTACAAAGAGGATTTTGTGAGGACTGTACTTGTGACACCTACCAATAAAAAAAAATAAAAAGAAAAAAAAGATGACTTTGTGCTGTTTGATCTTTAAAAAAAAAAATCTTTGTCTCCATGGTATAATGAGCACTGCCTAATGCATAATTCAGGAGTGTGGAAAAAGTGGCCCATAAGAGTTACCAGATCAGAACTATCCCAGGCTCTTGAGAGCTAGGGAAGACCCCTTGTGATGTCATGGGGGAAGGCCCCAGGGGTGCTACAGGGGTGATGATAGCAATAGCATTAGCAATTTCTTTATATAAAATGCTTGGGTATGTTTTCTTTCCCAGTGTGCTAATGGGCTGCTTAGGAAACATACCCATCCAATCCTCTCACTCCCTCTGCCAATCACCACCCACATGCAAACTCCCTCTCCACCTCACAATCCACTCCTGCCACTCAATCTGCAGCTATACCCCCAGCCTCACAAGGGCCCCTCCCTCTTCTCATTCCCTGAGCCACTCACCACCCACATGTAAAACAATGCAATTCCACCCCCTGTAAAAAAATAGTGTGTAGCTGAACCATGTGCAAAACCACATGTAAAACACTGAAATATTTCCCCCCACAATAATAGTGTGTAGCTGAACTGTGTAGTCCTTTCAAATCTACTATAATGGCATATGTTACTCTGGGTACAGCTAGTGGCATTTATATTTCTGTACTGCTTATCAGTGCCAAAGCACTCCCTAGCAGTTTACAATGTGTTAGCTAACTGCCCCCAACAAGCTGGGTACACATTTTAATGACCTATGGAAGGATGGAAGGCTGAGTCAACCTGGAGCCCTGCAGGATAGAACTCACAATGTTGTGGCTGCAGTACCAGCACTTAACTACTGTGCCACCAGGGGTCTTTGGTACAAGGGGCAGACCCTGGAGATGTTATTAAATGTGATACATTAAGCATCAACCACAGTTGCAAAGATTATGGCATTCAAGTAAAAGTTATCACCTGACATCCTATTCACTAGTTTCAAGATCGTAAGCTGGACTCGGGATCTTGCAACTTCTGGGGCTTCGTGTTTATAGTCGTTAATGCCTGAATATGGCTGTAAAGTCCTACCTTGTCAGCCTGGCAGTACCCCAATCAAAAAGCCTATGAGGTGCTACAAATTGGGGTGCTGGGAAATGACGTCTCCAGTGATCTCCTGGATGTGAGGTGCATTGAGACAAGCAGATGAGGCAGGACCCTGTGAGGTCTCTCCAGCTACCTGTTCTTGATGGGCCCCATGACCAGGAGGATACTGCAGATGTCATTTGCCAGTGCCATGAACTGCAATGCTTAGAGACACTTTGGTTGGGGTACTGCCAAGGTAGGCTTTTGGGAGGTGGCATTGTCAGACATAGCTACGACAATGGAGCTCCATCATTGTAGTTACAACTGACAATGCTGGATTTTGACCATTAAGTCTAACAAAAGAGGAAATGCACACAGACACACACAATTTCAAGACAGTGCTCTTACTCTGAGATTTCTACCCTTGTCCTAAAGACTGGAGAAGAGACTCCAGGCCTTGAGACCTGACAAACCTAGCAGCTCATGACTCCATGAGGCCCCAGACCCCCATTTTTACAGCTCCAAGCCCCCAGAACCAAATTTGAGGGCTTTTTGCCCCTAAATGGTCACAAACAATGAAAAAAACACTCCTGGATATAGATGTTTTTGCTTAATTCCTCCCCCCCCCATAACCCACGACAATCATACACCCATCTGAACTTGTAAAAAACAGGCCAAAAGGATAACCAGATGTGATGTCACGTCACTTCCTGTTTAGTAAAAGCACACCTGTGTAACCTTCAGGGGGAGAGGTGGGAAGATGAAAATTGGCCCCATGATCCCAGTGCAATTGCCTGCCCTAAGTATAGTCAGGGACACAAGAGCCCCTGTAGTTCTCCAGCAGGGTCATCAGCTTCCATTTAAGTCAGTGGGCCGTAGTTCCAGGGAACAGGGAGCAGAGTAATGCAGGGCAAGGCAAGGCATAGATGACCTGAGCATTGATAGAGATGATTGTCATGTTTAAATATTTGAAAGGAGGTCATATTGAAGATTGAGCAAGCTTGTTTTCTGCTGCTCTAGCGACTAGGACACAGAGCAATGGATTCAAACTACAGGAAAAGAGATTCCACCTAAATGTTAGGAAGAACTCCCTGATGGTAAGAGCTGTTCAACAGTGGAAGACACTGCCTGGGAGTGTGGTGGATGGAGGTTTTTAAACAGAGGCAGGATGGCCATCTGTTGAGAGTGCTTTGATTGTGTATTCCTGCATGGCAGGGGGTTGGACTGGATGGCCCTTGTGGTCTCTTCCAGCTCTATGATTCCGTGAAGAAATTCAGGGTAAAGAACAGGGAAGCCTTAAAGGTCATGGTGTACTGGTAAATTCTGAAGTGCGGGCACTCCTCATAACTGTCCTTACAGCCATGCTCCCAGGGAGAGTCCAAAAATATACGGTAGGCTGTTAGCTTGCCTTGTATCTAGACAGGTGGCTGAGATGCTACATCATGGAGACAGCATAACCATGTAGAGTTATATGACAATTGCTGCAGCCTTATTTGAGAACACACGGTGAACAAGTCTTGAAGAGAAACGACAACGCAGAAAGAATCACAACCTGGAAACATCACCCAAGAAGACCTTCTGCTGTGCTTTCTGCAACCGGACTTGTTTATCTCGGATTGGCAGTTTTAGTCATCAGCGCGCTTGCAGAAAGCGTGGGATGAGTCCTTCCTGAATCTTCGTTTGCGAAGAAAAGCCAGAGGAGAGAGAGAGAGAGACATTAGTGAGTTGCAACACTGTACAAATGAATGTGCAGACTAATGTGAGGTGCATGATTGCAAACTACAAGGCATACCTGCATGTGCACCACACACAAAACTCTGCTTCTCCAACATTCAAATGAATATGGGCTACCCCACTGGACAAAAATGTCCAAGTCACTAACAGGATGCCTGTTCGGTCTGTCTCTGTGTGCTCAAAATGTAAATTCTCACTTACATCATTCTTATATGCAAGAAAAAATAATTTCAAAAGTGTTGTCCCCACTAAACAAGACTATGGCTGAGATCCTGCAACACCCATACAAATTATAAGTCCATACTTTTCCCACCGCACCAAGGGGTTGTTTAGAGGATGAAAAAAAAAAAACACTCAAAGAAAGCGGGCAGAATACCTTTTGTCCAGATGAACTCCTGCCAGGATTTGCCATATTGGGAAGGAGGGGCACTGAAAACTCCAAGTAGTTCACGATAATAGCTTTTGCTGTTTCTTGCGATTTTTTTTTTAAGTATGCAAAAATGTGCATAACAGGCCATCTGAACAACCAATTCAAATTGTGGCATATGCAGGAAGTCAGAACATGATTGGTGGGATGTGTGCAGGGGCGGGCTTCCTGGTGACAAAACGGCCAAAGCCACCATTGTTGTTTTCGGGAAAACAATCGAGCATGCAATTGAGTGCTATTTTCAAGCAGCAGAGGAAAAAAAAAAGTTTGTAAGCAGAAGATCACTCTTCTGCACCTGTCATTTAAGAGCAAAAAAAGAGGAGGCGGGAATGGAGGAAACTTTTCCAGAGATAATAAGGCAGGTAATTCACTTGTGGCCACCTGGAATACTGTGTCTAGTTCTGAGCAGCAAAATTCAAGAAGGATATTGAGAAGCTGGAAAATGTCCAGAGGAGAGCGACTGAAATGGTAGGAGGTCTGGAAGCCATGCCCTATGAGTAGCCGCTTAGGGAGCTGGGTATGTTTACTCTGGAGAAGAGAAGGTTGAGAGGTGACATGAATTGGAAACTGCTTAACCGCAGTGTAGATGTGTAAATTGCTATTGCTTAAAACAATTTGTAAGCTTCTCTGTGGCTGAAGAGTGGGGTATAGCTAAATAAATAATAAAAAAGGGATGTCATACTATGGATGGAGCAAGCTTGTTTTCTGCTGCTCCAGAGACTAGGACATGGAGCAATGGGTTCAAACTACAGGAAAAGAGATTCTACCTAAACATTAGGAAGAACTTCCTGACAGACAGTAAGAGCTGTTCGGAAGTGGAATACACTGCCTCGGAGTGTGGTGGAATCTACTTCTTTGGAGGTTTCTAAATAGAGGCTGGATGGCTATCTGTGGGGAATGCTTTGATTGTTTATTGGATGGTCCTTGTGGGCTCTTCCAACTCCATGATTCTATGATTTTCTCCTGGGCATGCTCTGTGTGAACTGCAAATTTACATACCTTTCCATGCCAGTGGTCTTGCGAATGGATCGTGGGGACAAATGAACACTGCAGCAATAGTGAGTTAATGTGCTATTTTCCACAATCAGTTCTCCCATCTAGCTGAGCCCCATATGTTTCTTGTAAACCATCATGTACAGTGATGGTGCTATATAAATAAATGCTATTGCTACTGCTAACAATAATAATAATAAGCCTCAGGGAGCTGTTACTATTGCCATTTATTGGCCTGTGTTTGAAGGTGGGAGATAGGGTTGGGGGAACTCAGGAGCTGAAAAAAGAATCTGGTCTTGGCTGCAAGGGGAAAAGACACAAGGGTACACCTCCAGATGAAGAATGGCCTTTTGGCAGCATCAGCAGCTCCAAGGGGATTGACAAGTACAGGGGGTGTGGGAATGTTTTGGATAGTGTTTAGGGGCTGTAAATACCTCCCTGTGTGCCATCAAAAAGAAAACATATGCAAGCATCACCAACAGGATTCCAGCCTACTTTTCTCCACATTTCAGGATTTTTTTGGTGATCCTCAAAATATTTTTTGTATGAATATTGCCATTTTCTAGTGCACAAATGATGTTTTCTGTGCAAAGCACTTTTGTCCAAAAACTAAAGGGATTTTTTTTTTTGCAAAGTCCTGAAATAATGAAAAAGGAAAAGGAAAACAAAGAGAGAGAAAGAAAAAAGTCACGGTAGTAAACTGTTTTCTCGATGAGGTATCATGATGTGTTGAGACATTTCAGTGAGGATGAGAAAATTTGCAAGTATTCCTTATATTTAGTTGTGTGTGTTTGTGAGAGAGAGAGAGTGGGGGAGGAGAAGGAGGGGAGAAAGAGAGAAAGAGAGAGAAGAATATACGGTACCCTAACATGCTACCAAATGTACAACCAAAGATACACATGCATCCATGTACATGAAGCTGCACAGCGGTATCACATGTACAATTGCTAACTGACCAGGAAAAAATAATTGCCTGGTCAGAGAATGCATTTGAAAGGTGGTGCTGGAGAAGAGTTTCATAGATGTCATGGATGCTAAAAAGAAAACCAAATTTAGCTCTTAGAGCAAAGCAAGCCTGAACTCTCACAAAAAGCAAAGATGACTAAACTGAAGTTATCAGTATGCAAAAGGATCTTGTAGCACCTTTGAGACTGAGAGAAAGTAGCTGTAGCATGAGCTTTCGTAGATTTAGGGCCTGTCTACACTGCAGAAATAAAGCAGCTTGACACCACTTTATTCACCATAGTTACTGTATTGATAGTAGCTTGTTTAACTTAAGCCGTCTGAGGGCTCGCACTAAGACTCTAAACTATCTAGTTCGTGAGCTGCTCTTCGCTGATGTTGATGCCCTTGTGGCCCACACAGAAGCAGCTCTGCAGCGCCTAACATCCTGCTTTGCAACAGCTGCACAGCTGTTTGGGCTGGAAGTTAACCTTAAGAAAACGGAAGTTCTTTACCAGCCTGCACCACAGGACGAACACCACCATCCCCACATTGCTGTTGGCAAATCTGTGCTTAAGTCCATTCAGCAGTTCACCTACCTGGGAAGCATCATCTCCTCAAATGCCAAGATTGACAAAGAGATCGATCACAGATTAGCAAAGGCATATAGCGCATTTGGAAGACTTTACAAAAGAGTCTGGAGTAATAAACACCTGAGGCAAAGCACAAAAATCAGTGTGTATAGAGCCATTGTACTGTCTATTCTCCTTTATGGCTATGAAACATGGGTCACCTATCGCCACCACTTATGACTCCACCTATCACCACCACTTATGACTCCACGAACGCTTTTATCAGCACTGTATACACACAATCCTAAATATACACTGGACTGACTATGTGACAAATGTTGCTGTCCTCAAGCAAGCAGGGATCACCAGCATTGAGGCCATGATATTAAAAACACAGCTGCACTGGGCAGGGCACATTTCTAGGATGGAGGACCATCACCTCCCAAAAATAGTACTCTATGGTGAACTTGCCACGGGTCAGCGTAAGAGGGGTGCTCCAAAAAAGCAATACAAGGACTCCCTGACACAACATCTCAGGCTCGGCCAAATTGATCACCAACAATGGTCCACCCCGGCCTCACATCAGGAGGCATGGAGACGCACTATCCACAATGCTGCAGCCTTATTTGAGAACTGACATCGAACAAGTCTTGAAGAGAAACAACAACGCAGAAAGAATCACAACCCGGAAACATCACCCAAGGAGACCTTCTGCTGTGCTTTCTGCAACCAGACTTGTTTATTTCGGATTGGCCTTATTTTTAGTCATCAGCGCGCTTGCAGACAGCACAGGATGAGTCCTTCCTGAATCTTCATTTGCGAAGAAAAGCCAGAGACACTATGAAATCCTGGTATTTGTAGTTCGGTGAGGTACTTCGTATTTTCTATCTGAGAGCCCTGGTGTCTCACCAAACTACAAATGCCAGGATTCGATAGGGTAGACCTATAGTGGATAAAGTAGTGTCAAACTGCTGTATTTCTGCAATATGGACAGGCTCGAAGGCACATATAAGACACCAACAGGAATCCAGCCAATGTCTCTATTAGCATCAACCAAAATGGGCACATATAAGACACCAACAGGAATCCAGCCAATGTCTCTATTAGCATCAACCAAAATGTCACTGAACAAACCTTTGAATTCACCAGAATTCTTCTTTGGATTAGTTAGATGAAGCTGTCTGGATGACATGAAAGCTTGCTCACAGCAACAGTGTATTTTCTTCTAATAAAGGCAAAAAGATATGGATTTGGGATTTGCATCATTGTCATGAAATCTCTTTACTTTTACTCCTATTCAAGTCTACTGTCAACCAAGACCTACTGGTCAAATGGAAGTTTATGCCAAATAACTGTGTGCAGGATTGAAGCTTTACATCCTATGTATGCCTACTCTGATATACGTGTTCTGAATTTCAGTGGGACTTACTCCCCGATAAGTAGACACAAGATTACAGCCAATGCTCTTACTGTTTCAAATACAACAGATTTCCTTGCCTGGAAGACAAGTCTGAGGTACATTTAATGTTTTTAGAAGGAGATCTCACTGAGATCAAAGACACTTATCTATAGATCAATATACACAACCTTAGGTAAGTATACCTAGAGATTTGAGGCTACAAGTTCCTCTTACAGGTTGAGTCTCCCTTATTGGAAATGCTTGGGACCAGAAGATATTTGGGATTTTGGAATATTTCAGATTTTGGAATACTTGCATATACATAAGATATCTTGGAGATGGGACCCAAGTCTAAACACAAACTTTATTTGTTTCATATACACCTTAGTCTGAAGGTAATTTTATACACAATATTTTTAACAATTTTGTGCATGAAACAAAGTTTGTGTCCATTGAACCATCAGAAAGGTGTCCCCATCTCAACAGCCCACGTGGACAGTTTTGGATTTTGGAATATTTCATAGTTTGGAATTCTGGATAAGAGAGACTCAACTTGTACATGGTTTTCATTTGGGAACTCAAGTTTAATTGAAGGGGAAACAAAAACAAAAACAGTAGTGCTGCGTATAAGGTACACTAGCTAGGACTAGATGGAAATAATGTAGCTCTCCAGATGTTGTTGGACTGAACTCTCAGCATTCCTTACTATTTGCTATGCTGCCTAGGGCTGCTGGGAGCAAAAAGATGCAATCTGACAATATCTGGAGGGTGCACAGGTTCCCCACCTCTAATAATGACATGCACCCCACTATGGTTCCTCCTCCCCCAAGTTGCTCTGAATGCAAGTGTGATTTTTTTCTTAGAGTGCCCCAAGAATTTCCAGGTTTTCAAAATACCAATAAGGGACAGCCAAATTAATGCCATGCAGGATTGAGAATCAGGAAGTAACTGTTAACAAGTTTGTGTTCTACCTAAATATCAGATGAAAACACTGATTTCAGTTAACCTAGACTGATACCTAATTATGTACTGCAGATACACGCAGTCCTATAAAAGGGGTAATGGTGGAGGTGTGAGTATTTCACAAAACAACCTCCTTTAGACAGCTCAGAATTGAGCTAGAGGGACACCTGGCTGTTGAGTGTGCAATGGGATCTTGTAGCACCTTTGAAGCTAACTGAGAGAAAGAAGATAGTAGTTTAAGGTTTAATAGTAGTTTAAGTAGTTTGTAGACTCCGAACATTATCAGACAAAGCTAAAGTTGCAAAATTATGATGTCACTGTAGTGTGAATGGGTTCCTGTTATGTCATGACATCATTGTCCTCACATGGTCACTGTGTGCTCCAGCCACCAATAACGCATCTCTTTTAATTGATGGGACAAGCCATCAATAGCTCTCAATATTGATTTTTCTCTGGTATTGAAGAGCATGCAAAATCATGTCCCACTGTAATTGTGAGATTACAACGTGAATGGGCAGTCTTCCCCCCCCTCCTCGTTCCCAGGGAGAAAACTTCCAGGTGAGAACATGAAAATGATCCACAGGACGCTCTTTTAATGGACTGTCCCATTTTGTTTGCATGTTTCTAGGTTTGTGTAAGTGTTTATGTGTTGATTCAGTTTGTAAATTAAGGGGGGTTGGGAGTTCTTAAGCACACTCGCATCTTTTCACACGAACCATCGAAATCTCACCCATGCTTAATCATGGAAATAAAATCCCATTTTTAAAGTGCTAGTGGTGATTATGCGATAATTCTGTGGTGGTAGTATTGCACGATTATGGCGATGTGCCATAGTGAGTGTAATAATGCCACTATGTTTCCACTTTCCTCAATAGTGGAATTATAGTGTTTTTAAACACTAGCCTGATAAAGTCCATTGTCTACCTCCTCAGATGCATGGAGGAAGTAGACCAAGGAGATTTTCAGACTACACAGTTATAGTGTTACTATTCCACTTTAACTGCTCTGGCTTCCTGCTGTGGAATTCTGGGGTTTGTAGTTTAGTGAGGCTTAAAAGCTCTCTGGCTAAGAGTTGCAAATGCCCCTCCCTAAACTGCAAATCCCAGCATTCAACAGGAGGCAGCCAGAGCAAATATAGTGGAATAGTAACACTATAACAGTGTTGTCTGAAAATCTAGTAACTCTACCAAAGCTTCTGCTCCAACTTCTTGCTCTCAGTTAGTCTCAAAGGTGCTACAAGATCCCTTTGCATACTGATATTCCAGACTAACACAGCTCTGATGTTGAGGGGTAATTTATAATGTCCTTAAGCATCGATTGGTTATATTTTACTGCCACGGCTGCTCCAGGGTCTGCCTGCCTGAGTTACCTCATTGCCTCCTTTTAGCTCCTGAGAACTCTGCACTCTGGATGGCCTGAGACAAATTTATGAAGCCCCATATCTGTATATGGGATAAACAGTAGGAAGTGGTCCAGAATCCCCTCCTCCCCTCTGCGTGTAGCTAGAAACTGGAGCATAAATCTTTGAACTATGTGTTGAGCCAGCTGCTACATCATTTAAAAATAGTCAACTTGGTGCCAATATGACAGATCACTCAACATGAGGGCCATAAACAGAAATCAAAGGCATGCGATAGTGTCCCGACTGTGGCAGGACCTCCCCGTCACCAGTCTTCTCCCCTCCCAAAATTTTACAGTGTTACAGATTCAACCCCCCCGCCCCCTTTCTGGAACTGTCTGGTGTCAAACATTGACCTCCTCCAAACTGTCCAGGAAGGGTACAACAGCTTTATGTTGCACAGGGGTCTGGTGGCATCTACTGCTCTTTTTTATGCTGAACATTATAGAGAGTTTCCACTGTCTTTTGACTGAGACAACAAAGGTTTCAGAAAGCATCAGTGCTGCCCTTTCCCCTTTCTCCACCAGGCTTGGAGACAGGACAGTACACTGATGTTAACACATAGCTATTTCGTAGAATCATAGAGCTGGAAGAGACCCCAAGGGCCATCTAATCCAATCCCCTTCCCTGCAGGAATATACAATCAAAGCATTCCTGACAGATGGCCATCCCACCTCTGTTTGGTCTGGTACCTTCCCCACTTTGGAGCCATTGTGGTTATAGGTACCTTTCTCTTAATATGAAAATTTGGTCTGGGATCCTGTTGGTGACCTACTGTATGTATGTGTAAGTTCTCCTATGGAAGTGACTGGACATTTTAGGCCAACGCACGATGGTTGTATTCATTCAAGGCTGCAAAAGCAGAGTTGCAGCTGCAGTGTCACTGTGCATGCAGTGTCACTGTGCATGCAAATAAGTATTGTGAGTTTGGTTGCACATTCAGTTATGCAGTGTTACAATTCACTATGTAATTGTCATGCAATGGTAAGCGTAAAGTTAAGCCTCTGTCTTCTTGGTGTAGGATCTCTGCCATGCAGTGGTATAGCCACCAAATAATGCTTTCATTAAGCATGTTGTCAGAGTTACTATACTCTGTATGTGGGTGTGTGTGCATGGGCCTTCAAGTCGCCCATGAATTTCATAGGGTTTTCTTAGGCAAGATGTTTTGCCAGTTCCTTCCTCTGAAATATAGCCTACATCACCTGGTATCCCATGGTTTTTTAAACAGAGTCTGGACGGCCATCTGTTGGGAGTGTTTTGATTGTGCATTCCTGCAAGGCAGGGGGTTGGACTGGATGGCCCTTGTGGTCTTTTCCAACTGTATGATTCTTTGATTCTAGGTGTCCCTTCCAAGTACTAGCCAGGGCTGATCCTACTTAGCTTTGATGATCAGAGAGGATCTGGTGCCTTCAGGATATTTAGGCCCCTACTCTACTACAGTGGCAGTCGACTGATGCACCATGAAATCTACACAGCCTCAAACTTGACATTTATTAATCTGCACAGAATCATAGAATGATAAGATACCTGAAAGGCCATCTAGTCCAGCTCTCTGCTAGTGCGGGAATGTACAGGTAAAGCATCCCTAACAGATGGCCATTCAACCTCTATTTAAAAATCTCCAAAGGTTGGTATATTTATTCTCTTAATTTATTAATATATTTGCACACTGACTTTCTACAAATATTAGTGCCTTGCAGACAATATTCTTGGGGTATGGATGTGGGGTGTGGGTTACAATAATAAAAACTCTACAAGTAAAATTAAAATAGCCTGCAACTTCGAGAGAAACCATGTTGCACCTATTTGATGAATTGTGTTATCTCTGACGTTTCCAGCTGGTTTGGGAAACATCATTATCTGTAATCCTGGAGAACGCTGCAAGTCAGTGTAGACAAGGCCAAGTGAGGCGGACCAATAATCTGATTTAGTAGAGGGCAGCTTCCCGTACTTCTGTTTAATCCAGCCTTTTATTCTAAATCATTAGGACTGAAGTATTTCTTTTTAGGAGAAGAACTGTAGCTCAGTTGTAGTGCACACATGTTGCATGAAGAAGGGATGAGGTTTAATTCCACCATCTCCAGTTAGAACAGAAATCTTGGAGAGTTGCTTCAAACCTTGGAGAGCCACCATTGCCAGTGCAGGCAATAATGCATGAGATGGGCCAAAGATACATAACAAGCAGCATACCCTCCAGCTTTCTCGATTTGGCAGGGACAATCCTGAGTAATGCTGTGTTGTCCCACTTTTTCAGATGCTTTTAAAACGTCCCAGTTTCTCTCTTCTCCTTCCACTTTTCTCCTTTGTCCTTACCTTAATTCCATTGCTGCAAACTGAGTTCAAAGTGCAAAAGTACTTTGCACTCAATGCATTCAGTGGGGGGAGGGGGAGTAGAGTAGGAAGAAATGGACTCTTGCCCTTCCCAGAAGACCTAGGTCAAAGCAAACTGCTGCAGCCTCTGTTCTTCCTCATTAATAACTTTTGCCATCTTGCCATATTCTGATGTTGCTTGGACACTTGTGTTTTGGTTTAAACCTGTGAAATGTTGCAGGGTACAGGTTGAGTCTCCCTTATCTGAAATGCTTGGGACTAGAGGTATTTTGGATTTTGGAATATTTTGAATTTGGGAATACTTGTATATGCCTAATGAGATATCTTGGAGATGGGACCCAAGTCTAAACACGAAATTCCTTCATGTTTGATGTAGACCAGTAGCTCTTAACCTTTTCTTTACCAGGGACTCCCTTTAAATGTCTTTTGTTGCCATGGACACCCAAGACTTAACTCAAGATGATGATGATGATGATGATGATGATGACTACCTAACAACAACAATAATATAATTACACCAGCCATGAAACCTTCCTTCAGAGACACTGGAGGGGGAAGGAAGACTTTTCTCCTGCTTCTTCCTACAAGTTTGTGGCTGGAGAAGATTGAATGGCAATGCACAGGCCAAGCCAGCCAGCTAGCCTTTGCCTTGGCTCCTGTCACTTGGCCACTCCACTGATGAGAAGAGGAGGGGCAAGCAACTTTCAAGCCTTCGCAGACTTCCCTGTAAGAACATCATGGCCCCCTGGGGGTCCATGGACCCCAGGTTAAAAACCACTGATATAAACCTTATCCACATAGCCTGAAGGTAATTTTATACACAATATTTTAAAATAATTTTCTGTACAAAACAAAGTTTGTGCCCATTGAACCAACAGAAAGCAAGGTGTCACTATCTCAGCCACCTATGCGGACAATTTTGGATTTTGGGATATTTTGGATTTTGGAATTCTGGATAAGGGAGACTCAACCTGTATATAACAGCTTCCTATTTTCTATCATCGGCGAAGAGCAGCTCACGGACTAGATAGTTTAGAGTCTTAGTGTGAGCCCTCAGACGGCTTAAGTTAAACAAGCTACCATCAGTACGGTAGCGTATATAGATGCCGTCGTCTTCTTCAAGCTCTGCCATAGCCCTTTGGAGCATCGTGCTAAAGAAGATTGTAAATAAAGTTGGTGCAAGAACACAACCTTGCTTCACTCCATTAGTTATTAGAAAGGGCTCTGAAAGAGCATCGCCATATCTGACTTGACCACGCTGGCCCTTGTGTAGCAAGATAATCATTTTAAGGAATTTGGGGGGACATCCTAGTTTTTCCAGGATCTGCCACAGACCTTTTCTACTTACAGTGTCAAAGGCTTTGGTGAGGTCGACAAATGTAAGAGGGGCGCTCCAAAAAAGCGATACAAAGACTCCCTGAAACAACATCTCAGGCTTGGCCAAATTGATCACCAACAGTGGTCCGCCCTGGCCTCACATCGGGAGGCATGGAGACGCAATATCCACAGTGCTGCAGCCTTATTTGAGAACTCACGACGAACAAGTCTTGAAGAGAAACGACAACGCAGAAAGAATCACAACCCAAAAACATCACCCAAGGAGACCTTCTGCTGCGCTTTTTGCAACCGGACTTGTTTATCTCGGATTGGCCTTTTTAGTCATCAGCGCGCTTGCAGAAGGCGCGGGATGAGTCCTTCCTGAATCTTCGTTTGCGAAGAAAAGCCAGAGAGAGAGAGAGAGAGATTTTCTATCATGGAGCTGGGGAGGCCTCCTTAGGCTGGGTGCTCCCCAAACAGAGTGAAAACAACCAAAAGGCCCTGCTGATTTATACACCTACCCCACTTCAAAAGACGGGGAGTGTGGTGCTGAAATCAGGCATCTGATGATGACGATGACGACAATGATATCAGTAGCTACATGAGAGGCATGAATGAAGCATACTTTCTATACTGGTCAGTCTGTAGTCACTCAGGCAGACAAGGTTTAGCAAAGTCTTCTTGATTAACAGAGGTCTTGCAAGGCATGTGTAGGCATACTGCAAAGTGGTTTGCTTATATTATTAAGGAGCAGATGCCATTCTTGGCAAGTTGACCTTGATTGATAGAAACTATATAAGGCCTATATTTTAGGGTAAAGTTTATTGGAAGACAAAATCGAGAAATCCATTTTCAAAGCAAGAGAGAAAAGGCTACCGAAGGAAGGAAGGAAGGAAGGAAGGAAGGGGGTGTTGGCAGGCCAAGGGGCAAATATTCTTTTAGGGATGTCTCTGCACAAGAAGATCCATGAGGATGCTGCATGTCCTCAGAAAATAGAACTGTTTTCCCCTCCTTTGACACAAGAGACACTGATGCCCTTCAAAGTGGAAGATAATCTTTAGGTGGTTGAGAGCCAGAGGAACGCTGAAGCCCCCAGAATGTGTATGCGATGAGACGAGGGAAGTTCTTCTGGGCAGGAAGGACTTCTATTAATGTTATTGGCAAGTCCACAGGTAAATTCACATGGACGCTCATAAAACATCTCTTCCATGAGGTCAGGCAACATGAATAAATCAAACTGGAGTCTAATTTTAAGCAAAGCCATGACAAGAAACAAAGATCTACCTGCATGATATCTGGATGTTAGTCCAGAGCTTTGGAAAAACCACTTTTTGGACTGCAACTCCTAGAAAACCCCAGGGCAACTGCACAGGGGGTGGGGTCATTTTCCTACCCTGGGCCCACCCAGTGAACTACACCAGCATGTTTGGGCAGATTCCCCCCCCCATTTCTTTGATGTTTTGAGGAGGTTGGGGAGTCAGGGGAAGCAAACTATTGTGGTTTGGGCATATTTTAGGTGGCTTTCGAGCAAAAAAATAAAAAAATAAAAATCAAAATCACCCTAAATTGGACCATTAAAAAAAATTAGTCTGGGGGCATTGGGAGCTTCAAGGGGCATACATAGGGGTGCCAAGGGCCACATGTGGCCAACAGGCTCATTTTGCCTACCCCTGCTATAGCGTTTCCAAGTTCTCACTAGACTAAAAACCAAGCTATGTGAAGAGTTAAATCTTACTGCCTTCATAGCAAATAATAGTTTCCTCAGGATCAGGGGAAAAAGGGGGAAGAAAGGGTTAAAACCCTCTGTCTGTACCTGTTGTGATCTCACCCTTCATGCTTCAGCTGATGCAGCTTTCATTTAAAATAGCATGATCAGTGGTTCCTAACTTGTGGTCCACAGACCCACAGAGGTGTGTGATGTCCTCACAGGGGGTCCGTGAAGGCTGCTCATTCCACTTTCTCCGCACAGCAGAGCAGCCATGTGACAGGAGCCAAAGCAACAGATGGCTGGCTGGCCCTGTAAGTTGCCCTTCAATCCACTCCAGCCACAAACCGGTGGGAAGAAGCAGGAGAAAAGTCTTCCCTTCCCCTCCAGTGCCTCTGGGGGAAGATTTAATGGACGGTGAAATTGTTAATGGTTCAGTTTTCAGGTAACATCATCATCATCATCATCATCATCTTAAATCTTGAGTCAAGTCTTGGGGGCCCATGGTAACAACAGTTATTTAAAAGGGGTCCCTAGAAAGAAAGGGGTCCCTAAAGAAAAGGTTAAGAACCACTGCATTAGAAGCAATGATATGCAGGTGTATGAGATGTGTAGTGGACTAAAGTGTTTGATTGGGATTTGGAAGAGCTGGGTTCTAGCCCTCAGGGAGACATGAAAACTCACTGGGTGAACTTGAGCCAGTCACTCCCTCTCAGCCTGGCTTACCTCACAGGGCTGTTGTTGTGAAGGAGCAGAGTAGATCCTACTGTTAGGAAGAGTGAAGTAAGTGCCTCAGTGACAATATTGGGGTGGTGCTGTTACCCAAATTGCTAGTGTGCTGATCTTCCATGAGTATTCAAATATTAATTAGGGGAATTTAATTAGCGCAAATTGGCATGCGAGAAGTTGGGTAACTATGGAATCTTTTGACCTATGTATACCAGTAATCACTGAACGGACTCAAGCTAGAACATATGATTAAATTATCTTTATTGGAATTTACTCTTAACAGCATTCATGCTTGCACTTAGGCTTCAAGGAATCACACAAGACTATCGAAGAAAGTAGGAAGTATTTGGATATAGGAACAGAGTGAGGGAATTGCAGGTTGTACTATACCAATCCTGGAGCAGAGATTTGTGCAGCAGAAGTTACTCAGATGGAGCTCTGAGGGTCCCACAGCAAATGGACAGAGTGGCAGGAGGAAGAGGAGCTGAGAACATGGTAATACAGACTGACGTGGAGTCGGGAAGAAGAGGGTCTGTGCACGTTTTGGTGGAGTTTTAGAGTGATATTTATATCTGAAATTTCCTTTGAAAGGATGGGATTTAGAGTGGAATACAATGTCTCTCTGAGTTTCCCAGGACTAGACAAAGGGTTCTCCAGACATGCTAACAATTGTTAATGGGTGATACATTTAGAATTGAACAGGAGCAGGCAACTTCTATTGTGAGGAGGGGTAGGGAGGAAAAACCCATTTTGCAACCATTGAGGACTCTGCTGTTTTTGAGTAGATTAGTGGATGATTCATCTCCACATGGTCTCAGGAAATACCTTGGCCTGGATATGACCTGTTTGGGGAATTTCCAAGGCCCCTTCCTAGGTTGTGCACAACTCCAGCCTTGATATCTGGGGGTCCCTGGTTTACTTGCCAACCACGTGGAAGGCCACATCACATCAGATTATTAAATACTTGGCAATTATGCAATATACCAAGATGGGGGCTGCCAGGGTAGATAACAGTGCAACTGTGACAGCTCCCTCACCCATTCTTCCTGAATCCCTGAGCCATTCCCCAGTGTGGAGAGATGGAGGTGTGTTGAGGAGACAGTCTCATTGCCAGTGAAGCCTGCCATCTTGTTCTTAAAATTTATTACAAGTAAACAAACATGGCCTTAAGACAGTCATATGCAAACTTGGGAGGAAAAATAAATTCACATAGGGTTCCCAGATTGAAAACTAGAGACAGCTCTTGTACCTTTAATGGTTGCATAGTCAGCAGATGTTGCTTGTCATGCAACCAGGTCAGTGGTTCTCAAACTTTTTACCTCCATGACCCCTTTACATCTACATGTGGATGTCCTGAAAAGCCCTGGGTACCAGATGCACATTTTTCCTGCTCTGCTGCGCCTGGAGAATATGCCAGCTGCCGCTTCTGCCTCTGGAATGGAAAGAGCAGAAGTGTCACCTCCAAAGCAGGAAGAATGAGCATCTGGCGCCCAGGGCCTTGTTGCTGCCACTCCCACCCTAAACCATACAGACACGTGTTTCCCTCCTCTCTCCTCCAGAGAGCCTGCCAGCCACCCGCTTCACAAGCCCAGGAAAGTGTGCCTGGCGCCCGGACTTGCTGCCATCTCCACTGTTGCCCTGGGGCTGAGGGATGTTAATACGGTAATTTAATGTAAAAAAAAAGAAATTTTTATGCCCCCACCTCTTGAACAACTATCGCATCCTCCCTGGGGGTTGTGCCCCACAGTTTGAGAACCACTGAACTAGGTAATAAGCAACATCTACTAAAATTCCCTCTTCTACACAACCATTAAAGGTGCAGGAGCTATCTCCTATTTTCATTTGGGCAACTCTAACTGAATGATTTTCTCTAGCAGAATCACCATTGACAAAAACTGAGCCACACCACGATGGATAGAGAATTATAAAATTTACACCTCCTCAAAGGAAACATCTACTTTCTCCTTGTCCTGCTAAGTGTCTTTGTGTGGAAAGCCATCCTCCTCTTTTTTTCTGTATAAAAGTGTATAGGAACCAGGATTCAAATCCATTGCCTCCTCTGACCTTTATACCTAGAACAAGAGTCCTTTCACACTACACAATTGTAGTTCTTTGATTCCACTTCTATAGTCATGGTTGCATTCTATGAAATCCTGAAGCTTGTAGTTTGGGGAGGTGCTAGAGCTCTCTGGCTGCAAATTCTGAATACTTTTTCTTCCCTTTTCTATTGCACAAGGGAAGGGAAACAGAAGTGCAGCCAGATAACAGTGCATCCCATTAGTCTTACTGCATGTTGTCGTATTTCTTCAGTACTACTGAATCAGGTGGATGAATGCTGTTGCGCACACCTATCCCACAGCTAGTGGACAGCTAGCGAGACTTTGCTTTGATGGAAATCATGTAGCTCTCCAGATGTACAGCAGTGGAACACACTCCCTCAGAGAGTGGTAGGGTCTCCTTCCTTGGAGGTCTTTAAACAGAGGCTGGATGGCCATCTGTCAGGGATGCTTTGATCATGGTTTCCTGCATGGCAGGAGGTTGGACTGGATGGTCCTTGTGGTCTCTTCCAACTCTACAATTCTATGATTCTTTGATTCTATGTTGTTGGACTGCAACTAGGATTCAGTAGTTTTTCAATTAGAAAGAGACTTGCTTTTACAACTGTCTCCCATGGGACCAGCACTGAAGAACTACCAAAGAAATATCACATCATGCAATAAGGCAGAACAGGACACACTATTATCTGGTTTCACTTCCGCTTCCTTTCCTCCTGTGATAAGCATCTTAAACTGCAAATTCCATAGAATAGTGTCACGAAAGTTAAAGGGGAATAATAGCACTATAACTGTGTAGTGTGAAAGGGCCCCAAGTCACTTTAGGTTGCGAAATGAAAAAAAGAAATTGTTTTTCCAGGTCTGCAGGGTTGAGCCTCCCTTATATGTTTTACTTCTTTGTGAGGCAAGCCTAGAAGACTTCATTGCTAATTGAATATGCTAGTTTTTCATTCTGGAGGGAATGCTTTTAGCTTGGGCCAGCAAAAGATAGATAGAGCCATTGAGGCCTTCATCTCCCTCCTCAAAGGTCAGAAAATCCATGGTTGGAAAACTACGAAACAGAAAAAAAATGATTTAGAGACTGTAGCCTTTGATAAAGGAAAACATCATATAGCAAAATACTACAGAATTCTCCTAAAGATCTTGAACAAAAATATGTCAAAGAGCAAATGATAAAATGGGCCCAAATATAGGATACAGCATTGATCTGGATATGTGGGAGAAATTGTGGAGAATACTCATAAATTCACACTATGCTAGAGTTTGAAAGAGAACTATGTAATGTTCTATAGGTGGTACCTTACACCTATTAAATTAAGACAAAACGTACAAAACAGGAAAGAGAAATTGCTGGAAGCATGAAGAAACAAATGGTACCTTCTTTCACATTTGGTGGAGATGTCCAGTAGCCAAAAAAAAAATTGGAATAAAATTCATAATCAAATAAAAGAAATCTTAGGTGTGAACTTCCCAATTGGCCTATAAATATACTTATTAAATATGATGGATAACCTTGACAAAGAAATTATGAAAAAATATTGGAGAATACTGTTGTACATAGTAATGTCAGCTAGAGTGTTATATGCTCAAAGATGGAAAGAAAAAGAAACTTCCACAATAGAAGAATGGTTAATTAAACTAAGAGACATGATCGATGCAGACAGACTTCCCTCTCTCTCTCTCTCTCTCTCTCTCTCTCTCTCTCTCTGGCTTTTCTTCGCAAACGAAGATTCAGGAAGGACTCATCCCACGCCTTCTGCAAGCGCGCTGATGATTGAGGCCACCTTTTCTAGGCCCCTCTCCATATGGAGCAAGCAGTGCTCGCCTTAAAAAAGGCTGCTTGGTCATTCAGGATGCTGCCGAACAAGACTGTCATCTCCCGGGTCAGCCTCGAGCGACCAATGTCCTGAACCGCCTGCATGCAGGGTTGGGGCTGCGGCTTCCAGTGCATCTTTACACCTGCCGGTTACATCCCTCGCCAGTCGCTACAGGGCTTTTTTGGAACTGGATTTGTCCTTCAAGCCTGTGCAATGGATTTTTCTGGTGGAGCGCAGCGTGCACAGAACTGGCCTCACCCTTTAAACCAGAGATTCATCTGCCATGGCCTTGCAAGCATGGACGTGGCAGTGAGGTCCTCGGGCCGTAGGTTTGATTAGAGTTTCCTTCTCTTAGATGGTTGACCTTACAGACTTACAGCATTGTTAAAGGACAGAACTTCAAACCAAGTAGAAGATTGGGAACCAATAAGAAGACATCGGAAAGAGAGATGGAAAAATTGAGGAATCTTGACCTCTAATGCACTAATGAAAGGTCCAATTTGGACTGAGAACATTTGAAAATAAAACATTTAAATCTAAGGTTTATTGAGATTAGGAGGAACAAGGATAGGTAATATATGAATAGAAAAGCAATTAATAAGAAATTTAATAAATCCCAAGATGGCAGCTGTGTTGTTTTGCATGGGGCGTGAGGAAGGTGAAGGGGACCCAGTAGCACAGCACAGCGCCTGGAGGTGATGAGGAGGGCGGCCACCATGCGGAAGAGGAGGAGATCCACCCGACTGTTACTCATCCTGGTGGTGGTGGCAACAGCAGCAGCGGCTTCTGATTCTGGCTTCAAAGGGATGGGAGGAGCGCATGGCCAGCCGCTCAAAGAAGGAAAAGGGGGACGGCTCTTTGCCATTCCGGCGGAAGGTGACATGAAGTAGTGAAGAACCCGCCTCCTCTTCCTTCTCCCAGTGGCTTGCCAGGCGACACCTCCCATCCTTTTGCTGCCAGAATTGGAAGCCGCCACCACCGGGATGGGTGAAAGATGGGCAGCTCTCCTTCTCTTCCTCATGATGGCCACCCTCCTCATCTCCGGGCGCTGTGCTGCTGGATCCCCTTCCCAAAAATAACAGCACCAGGGTTACAGACCACTGTATGACAAAACTATAAGAGGAATTGTGTGCCCAGTTCTCAAAGTATTATAACAATGATGCAACAGTATAACTTATAAATATCTGCGTACTATATATACTTATGATGATCTACAGAACATATATATTACATGCAATCACTTCCACAAAACATCTGTATAAAGCAAACAACCACATCCACAATAATAAGTCCCGACACTTCCACTTCCTCCCATTGAAGTTCTTTGTACATCATTTGGTGACAACATTATTGTGGAGTTCCAGCAAAAAGGCGTGGTGAAAACACACTGGTTGAATTTCACCAAGAGAAGATTCATCGCTGGTGGTGGTATTTACAAGGACTCAGAGAAATTGGATTGGAAGTGTCAGGATTTATTATTGTGGATGTGGTTGTTTGCTTTATACAAATGTTTTGTGGAAGTGATTGCATGTAATATATATGTTCTGTAGATCATCATAAGTATATATAGTACGCAGATATTTATAAGTTATACTGTTGCATCATTGTTATAATACTTTACCTTTGAGAGCTGGGTCCCCTTCGCCTTCCTTGCTCCACACACAAAATTGACACGGCCACTATCTTGATTTCTGGCTGTGTGAACATCACAGAGAAGAGCTTCACATACTATCGTTTTTGTCAAAACATCGTGGAGACAAAAGAACACTGCTGAGAATTGCCTACAGTGCGCAGGTACGTGCATTATTTCCTCCTGTATAGACAAGCCCTATCTTTGAAGTGGGGTGGTGGCTCTGTGTACCAGAAGATCTTAATATATAACAATGAGTGTTAGGCACCTCCTGCCCTGGCAACCCATTGGTTCTCCTTGACTTGGCCTAGGAATGAATATTTCTAGGTCAGTCCTGGGTTTGCTGGGTCAGACTCCAGGATTTTTAAACTGTTACAAAACAACACAGTCAATTTCTCCTGCTCAGTCCCTACAAGCTGCACTTCCCCTTGGCAGTGCCTCCAAATGCCACCTTTCCTCAGCTGTTTCCCAGCCAAAATGGTGACAGGAAGTGATGTCACATCTCTTCCAGTTGCCATTTTGGCTGGGAAATGGATGGGGGAAAAGGTAGTGGGGAGGATTGGGGGGGGTTCTAAAGGGTTTTGGGGAGTATGGAAGTTTGTGTGTGTGTGTGTGATTTTTGCAAGACTGTAGGGAGTTGGTGAAATTTTGGGGCAAAAATTGCCTGAAAAGCACACTTTTAAAAAATATATGGGGGGTATGGGGTTCTTTGGGGGACTTGCGAGGGGCTTCAGGTCACACAAATAGATCTGGGGCCACTTTTAGTCTTCAGGCCACACTTTCCCCACCTCTGTTGTTTGTACTAAGTAGGCTGAGTACCCAGCTTGTGGGGGCAATTAGCAAACACACATTGGAAACTGCTTAATGCAGTGTAGATGTGTAAATTGCTGTTGCTTAAAATAATTTGTAAGCCGCTCTGATAGCCTTCTGGCTGAAGAGCGAGGTATAAATAAATAAATAAATAAATAAAAAAGTTAATCCCCTTTCTTCTCCTTCCCCTTCCATTTCCTATCCTTCCTCCATTCTCTCCCTCAGTAGGTATCTCAAAACTGCATATATCTTGGAAGTTCACAGGTCAAGCCAGTTTGGATTTCTTTTTTTTGTTTGTTAAAAAAAAAACCCAACCAAAACAAAAACATTTTGCTGTTTCTTTTCAAACTTGAATGCTTCTGTATGCCTGGGGAACCCTCTAAAACCACCCCTTGGTATTGGTTGGCCCTGTTTTGCTTCCAAATTTAAGTTTACTACTAGAGGGGAATGATAGCTAAATGGCTTCTCTGCATCACCTGCCAATAGCATTTATGCATGGTGTAGTGGTTTGAGTGTTGGACTAGGACTCCAAGAGACCAGGGTTCAAATCCCTGCTCAGCCATGGAAAATGAGTAATCTTGGGTAAGTCACAGTCTCTCAGGACTTATCAGACTAGCATCTAAAAACGCTGTAATTCCACTATTGAGGAAAGCACAAACAGTGGCATTATCACATTTATTATTGCACATCATTGTAATTGCACTATACTACTGCCACAGAATTATTGCACCACCATCACTAGCACTATATAAACAGGATTTTACTTCTGTGATTTAGCATGGGTGAGATTTCGGCAGTTCTTGTGAGAAGACTCCACAACCCTCTAAATTTACAAATTAAATCAACACATAAACACGTCATGCGATAGTGGGAACCCATTCATGCTACCATGATGTTGTAATTGTGCAATTTTTTGCCTTGTCTGATAAAGTCTTCAGTCTTGGAGGAAGGTCATGGCAAACCTCTCTCAACAAATCTTAATAATATAATAATAATAATAAAATTTATTTATACCCCGCCCCTCTGCTAAAAACAATTGGGGTGGCTTCCAACAATTAAAACATTATAATAATGACTAAAAACACCCCCACCCCACCCTCTCCCATAAAAAGACATTAAACACTATAAAATTAAAACCTTCTAACTAAAAACACATTAAAAACAAATATATACATAATTTTAAAAAGCCAGGAGATGCAGCTCCTGAGGCCGGGATCTAATCAGGAAAGGCCTGGCGAAAGAGATCCGTCTTTAGTGCTTTTTAAAAGCTACTCAAGCTTGTCAACTGACGGATCTCATTCGGCAGGCCATTCCATAAATTGGGGGCGATTACCAAAAAGACCCTCTAGGATGTTGCAGACAGCCTAGATTTTTGTGGCTGAAGCAGATTCCTCCCAGAGGACCAGAGTGCATGGGGAGGATTGTATGGGAGGAGGCGGTTCCGGAGATAAGTTGGACCCAAGCCATTTAGGGCTTTAAAGGTAATAACCAACACCTTATACTGGGCCCGGAAACTGATAGGCAGCCAGTGGAGAGATTTTAATACTGGAGTTATATGATCTCTCCGAGATGTTCCTGAGACCACTCTGGCTGCCATATTTTGTACCAACTGAAGTTTCCGGACCAGGCATGAGGGTAGCCCCATGTAGAGCACATTGCAGAAATCTAGACAAGAGGTTACCAGCACATGCACCACAGTCTCGAGGTCCCTTACTTCCAGGAAAGGGCGCAGCTGGCGTATCAGCCGAAGTTGATAACAAGCGCTCCTGACCATCGCATTCACTTGACTCGTCATCTGAAGCGATGAATCAAGGAGCACCCCCAGACTGTGAACACAGTCCTTAACGGAGAGCGTGACCCCGTCCAGGACTGGCGGTTGCAACCCTACTCCTGGTTTTGGGGCCGCTACCTTGAGCACCTCCGTTTTGTCCGGATTTAGTCTCAATCTGTTTTTCCTCATCCAGCCCATTACTGCTTTAAGACAGTCATTAAGAGGAGAGATGCCATTGGAATTTGAGGCCGACGATCGGGACAAGGAGAAATAGATCTGGGTGTCATCAGCGTACTGATAACACCCAGCCCCATAACTCCGAATAATCTCACCCAGCGGCTTCATATAGATGTTAAACAGCATCGGGGACAGGATGGTGCCCTGCGGAACACCACAAGTAAGCTCCTTTCTGCTGGAGCAGCTGTCCCCAAGCCGCACCCTCTGGGACCTGCCCGAGAGGAAGGACCGGAACCACTGGAGTGCAGTGCCTCTGATTCCTATCCCACTCAGGCGATCCAGGAGAATGCCATGATCTATTGTATCGAAAGCCGCTGAGAGGTCCAGAAGCACCAACAGGGACACATTACTCCTGTCGATGCTTAGACGCAGATCATCGGGCAAGGCAGCCATGGCAGTCTCAACTCCAAATCCCCTCCTGAAGCCAGTTTGAAATGGGTCTAGATAATCAGTTTCATCCAAGACCACTTGGAGTTGAAGAGAAACTGCCCTCTCGATCACTTTCCTCAAGAATGGTAACATAGAAACCGGCCTATAGTTGTTCATGTCCAAGGGGGTCTAGGGAAGGTTTTTTCAGGAGCGGCCTAACCGCCGCTTCCTTTAAACAGGATGGAACACACCCTTCCCTGAGGGATGCATTGATGATGTCCTTAAGGAACACCATCAAGGTACCTCCCCCCCGGATGGCCAGCCATGAAGGGCAAGGATCAAGGGGGCAGGTCGTCTTCCTCACTCTAACAAGTAGCTTGTCCACGTCCTCGATACTCACAGATTGAAATTGATTCAGTAAACTTACATCAACGGAGTTGCTGGACACCTCGTCGATTGTTTCTGTCAAAATGCTGGCATCTAAGTCGGCTCTTATCCGAGAGATTTTATCTGCAAAGTAGTTGTTAAATGCGTCACAGCAGGCCATTGTTGGGTTAAGCAATGGGTTCTGCGCAGGTATAACCTGTGTCATCTCCCTTACCACCCTAAACAGCTCTGCTTGACGGGACTCTGCAGATGCAATACATGCAGAGGAGAAGGATCTCTGCGCTGCACGTATTGCCTTTCGGTAGGACCAAAGAAAATTCCTATGTCGAGTCCTGTCGGATAAGAGTTGAGTTTTCCGCCAGTTGCGCTCTAGTCGTTGTCCAACCCGCTTCATTTTCCTAAGCTCTGAAGTATACCATGGCTTACGGTTAGAAGCGGGTTGGAAAGGACGCTTGGGAGCGATCGTGTCAATAGCCTTGGTAAGGTCGGTGTTCCAAGTATTAACCAAAGCTTCGACAGGGTCACCAGCGTTACCAACCATTAAACCCTCCAAGGCTTTCTGGAATCCTCTTGGTTCCATTAGCCTTCAAGGCGGACCATTTTAATGGGTCCACCACCCCCGGTGGGGCGGAAAGAGACTCTTAGTTCAGTCTTGACCAGGAAATGATCCGTCCATGACAATGCAGTGGTTTTAATAACCGCCGCCTACGGATATTCCTGTTCTGTACTAAAGACCGCATCGAGAGTATAACCCGTACAATGTGTGGGCGCAATGACCAATTGGGATAGGCCCATGTTTGTCATGGTTTCCATGAACTCCCAAGCCGCACCAGTCAGATTTGTCAAGCTGGTCTCGAGTGGAATGTTAAAGTCGCCCAGAACTAAAAGTCTGGGCGACTCCAACAGCAACTCTGAGACCAGCTGTGTCAGCTCGGTTAGGGAGTCTGCTAGACAACGGGGTGGTCGGTATACTAGCAGAATCCCCAAACTATCCCTGGTCCTCAGGCTAAGGTACATACACTCAAAGTGGACTGTGTTTCGGACAGGTATCCTGGTCAAGGTCAGGTTATCCTTATAAACCAGAGCCACTCCGCCCCCCCGCCCACTTCCCCTCACCCGCTCACTGACAGAATACCCGGCTGGGAGGGCCTGCGCCCACGTGACAGCGCTATCCTCTCCCAGCCAGGTTTCTGTGAAGCAATACGTGAATCATATAACTCCAGTATTAAAATCTCTTGCCCCCAAACCCCTGTGATAGGTTTCCCTTAGGGTTACCATGAGTCAGAAATGATTTGAAGGCAGACACATATGCAGTGGATGCTGGCAACTCCCATGTCAGAAGAACAGTGAATCCATTCTGGGTTTTAGTCTGAACTTCAGAAGAGCAATCCAAGGAGGCTGAAATTTTTTTGAGGGGGGATAGGATTTAGCAGTTTGGATAGTGCCTTAAAATTCAGACTAAACCCTGGGAAGCCACCAGCTACATGTATACAAGCCCACTTAACCATTGGTGCAGTCTATTGCTTTCATTGCTAGCTTGTGCGATCCCTGGAAGCCACATGGTCTGGCTGTCCAGTGTTGGAAACAAGATACTGAGTTAGGTGGAATCTCTTAACCCCGGGTTTTTTTTAATGGAGATTGGTTTTAACTTCATGGCAAAGACACTGATGTGTGCATTAGGAGCTAGTCACCATCTTTGAGAGTGGAGGGAGCAATGTTCCCATTGTTTTACAGCTTAACAGGCTCCTCTTATAAACATTTTAAAGGCTTTGCCTTTAGCCTTCCCTGACCCCCACACCCCCTTGCCCAAATGTACTTCATGATCCCTTGGGTCCAATTCAGCATTAAAGAGAGAAGCTTGCAACTTGCTGCTAGTCTTTGGGGGGTGCCTTTTCTTTCTCCAGTTTGATGGGGTTATGCTAATAAAAAGGTAGGAATGTATAATAGGTTGGAGACCACACCGGCTACCTTTATTATTTGGGCATAAAAGAAGAATGCTGGTAAACCTGATGATGAAGCAAGCTTGTGGCTTAGTCCCTAATTGCCAGCCACCCTGTGTTTCCATACGTGAAAATGTGAACCAAAACCACACAAAGGTTTTGGTTTTGATCTGGCCGCTAATTCACAATTTGCCCAAGAGAATATTCTTATTCATGTACATGTGTGTGTGTGTGTGTATTTGTCTTATCCTTCCTCAGAGCAGATTGTATAGGTTATCCCATTATATCCTCACAACAACCTGTAATACAGGTTAGGTGAGATGAAGTAACCAGCCCCAAACCCAGAGTTTGACAATGTTACTTTTTGGACTACAAATCCCAGGATTCCAACAATGGAGCATGGCAGTTAAATTGGAATCATAGTGCTATAATTGTATACTTTAGTATGAAAGAATTCTAAGCAAAGACAGTATGCCTTTGCATAGCACAAGTTACCTGACAAAATAATCAAGGCAGTTTATATTCCAGGTCAAGGCCTGAAAACAGATTGAATTTGGCTAGGAAATAATTTTAATCCAGGAGGGTTTGGAGTTGATCAGCAGCTGCTTCCTTGAGCACCATATACAGGAAGGGGATGTTAGCAACCAATCTATAGTTGTTTTTTGCTCTCTATTGCACTATACAATTATATGATTTTAATACCACTTGATGCCATGGTTCGCCCCCCTCCTCTGCCTTCTCCCCCTTTGGGGAGCAACGGAAGAAAGAGGAGGGGGGCGAACATTGCGGTTTGCCGCAGCCGCCGCTGGAGCGCTTCTGCAGCGGCCGAGGCAAACCCGCGATTCGCCCCCTCTCCCCACCTTCCAGGAAGGTGGGGAGAAGGGGCGAACGTGCCCCGTTTGGCCGCACAGTCTGCGGATCCCCCTCCTGCACTCCCTCCTGGAAGGGAGCGCAGGAGGGGCATCCAGAGGCTGCGCAGCCAAACCGCGATTCGCCCCTTCTCCCCACCTTCCTGGAAAGCGAGGAGAAGGGGCGAACGTGCCCGGTTTGGCCGTGCAGCCTCTGTATCCCCCTCCTGCGCTCTCTGCTGGAAGGGAGCGCAGGAGGGGCATGGAGAGGCTGCGCGGCCGAACCGCGATTCGCCCCCTCTCCCCACCTTCCTGGAAGGTGGGGAGAAGGGGCGAACGTGCCCGGTTTGGCCGTGCAGCCTCCGGATCCCCCTCCTGCGCTCCCTCCTGGAAGGGAGCGCAGGAGGGGCATGCAGAGGCTGCGCGGCCAAACCGCGATTCGCCCCTTCTCCCCACCTTCCTGGAAGGTGGGGAGAAGGGGCGAACGTGCCCGGTTTGGCCGCACAGCCTCCGGATTGCCCTCCTGCGCTCTCTCCTGGAAGGGAGCGCAGGAGGGGCATGCAGAGGCTGCGCGGCCAAACCGCGATTCGCCCCCTCTCCCCACCTTCCTGGAAGGTGGGGAGAAGGGGCGAACGTGCCCGGTTTGGCCGTGCAGCCTCCGGATCCCCCTCCTGCGCTCTCTCCTGGAAGGGAGCGCAGGAGGGGCATGCAGAGGCTGCGCGGCCAAACCCGCGATTCGCCCCTTCTCCCCACCTTCCTGGAAGGTGGGGAGAAGGGGCGAACGTGCCCCTTTTGGGCGCACAGCCTCCGCATCCTCCTCCTGCGCTCCCTCCTGGAAGGGAGCGCAGGAGGGGCATGCGGGGGCTATGCGTTGGAAGAGGGGGGTCATCTTATAGGGCGAATATATAACAAACTCTGCATTTCTCCTTAAAAATTGGGGGGGTCGTCTTATACGCCGGGTCGTCTTATACGCCAGAATATACGGTACCCAAATCCATGAATACTGAAGTCCCATTATATGCAATGGCATAGCAAAATGGTGTCCCTTATATAAGATGGCAAAATCAAGGTTTGCTTTTTGGATTATTATTTTTTAAAGAATATTTTCAAGCCATGAATACTTACATCCGTGAATACCAAATCCGTGAATATGTAGGGACAACTGTACTTGCATTTTTATTATCACTGGTTGCTGCTGCTGAACAGTATTTAAAAAAAAGCATATTGAAGGTGGGGATGTGCAATCTTCCATCTAAATAAACAGGGGGGGGGAAGGCTTTTTCGTTGCCTCAGCACACAATTGCTAAGGTGAAAATCCAACATGGCAGTTTGGGCACTTGCCTTGCCAGCAAGCTCTGCCCCCTGTGCACATCGGAAAATCAGCTTTTTACTTCCACTCTTATGGGGAATGCACATCAAAGTGAATTGGTTGTCCCAACAAGCAGGAATGCACATTTCCATTGCAGCTTTTTTAAAAATTACAGGAAAAGCTGTGAAGGCTTTTCCCACATAGTTTTTGGAGTTTTTGGCCCTCTTCCTTCCAAATATGGAGGATTGGTGCGGGATCCCATTTAGACAAATCATATTCTCCTCAAATTCTATGAAGAATATTTTCACAGTTTAGGCAACCCCATTGTATATTGTGATAGAAACTTTCATTTTCTGGGCTAACAGTTAGGATGGCTATATGTCACCTCCAGTATCCAAGGCAATAAGCCTCCGCATATCATTTGTGGGGAAATGGGAGACAGGGGTTGCAATTGCATTCATCTCCTTCTGGCAGACTTCCCATAAACCACTCATTGGCCACTGTGGAAATGGAATGCAAGGCCTTTTAGGATGAAATATGGCCCCAAGGTGATGTGGAAGCACATCCAAGAAAGTGCTGGCCAAGGACAAGGACAATGCAGGCTTCCTGGAACTGTCTCTTGAAGGATCTTGACACCTTCTCTGAGCCTACAAAGCTGTATGGGCAGGGCAGAAATGTTGAAACCTGAGGGTACTGTTGTTGTTGTTTGCCATCAAGTCAACTTCAACTTATGCTGACCCTATGAATGACAGACCTCCATGATGCTTCGTCATCAACAGCCTTATTCAAGTCCTGCAAAGTCAGGGCTGTGGCTTCCTTGAACGGGTCTATCTATCTGTAAGCTGGTCTTCCTTTTCCCCTACTACCTTCATATTTAGAAGTATTATCGTCTTTTCCAGTAAGTCATGTTATCTCATGATATGTCCAAAGTATGATAGCCTCCGTTTACTCATTTTGGTTTCAAGGGTGAGTTCAGAATTTCTTTGCTGTTAGACCCACTCATTTGTCTTTTTGGCAGTCCATGGTATCTGCAGAACTCTTCTCCAATGCCACATTTCAAATGCCTTGTTTTTCTTCCTGTCAGCTTGCTTCACTGTCCAGCTTTCACAGCCATGCAGAGAGGTCAGAAATGCCATGAGGTGGTACTACATTTTGCAACAGTCCAAACATTTGATACAGCAGAAACTCTATCAGTGTAAAAGGCTGAACAAAGTTTGTGCCCAAATGTGAAAATGTTTGATGTCTCTCTCTCTCTCTGGCTTTTCTTCGCAAACGAAGATTCAGGAAGGACTCATCCCGCGCCTTCTGCAAGCGCGCTGATGACTAAAAAGGCCAATCCGAGATAAACAAGTCCGGTTGCAAAAAGTGCAGCAGAAGGTCTCCTTGGGTGATGTTTTTGGGTTGTGATTCTTTCTGCGTTGTCGTTTCTCTTCAAGACTTGTTCGTCGTGAGTTCTCAAATAAGGCTGCAGCATTGTGGATAGTGCGTCTCCATGCCTCCCGATGTGAGGCCAGGGCGGACCATTGTTGGTGATCAATCTGGCCAAGCCTGAGATGTTGTTTCAGGGAGTCCTTGTATCGCTTTTTTGGAGCGCCCCTCCCACGCTGACCCGTGGCGAGTTCACCGTAGAGTAGTATTTTTGGGAGGCGATGGTCCTCCATCCTAGAAACGTGCCCTGCCCAGCGCAGCTGTGTTCTCAATATCATGGCCTCAATGCTGGTGATCCCTGCTTGTTCAAGGACAGCAACATTCGTCACATAGTCAGTCCAGTGTATATTTAGGATTGTGCGTAGACAGCGCTGATGAAAGCGCTCGAGGAGTCGTAGGTGGTGGTGATAGGTAACCCATGTTTCAGATCCATAAAGGAGGATAGACAGTACGATGGCTCTATACACACTGATTTTTGTGCTTTGCCTCAGGTGTTTATTACTCCAGACTCTTTTGTGGAGTCTTCCAAATGCACTATATGCCTTTGCTAATCTGTGATCGATCTCTTTGTCAATCTTGGCATCTGAGGAGATGATGCTTCCCAGGTAGGTGAACTGCTGAACGGACTTGAGCACTGATTTGCCGACGGCAATGTGGGGATGGTGGTGTTCGTCCTGTGGTGCAGGCTGGTAAAGAACTTCTGTTTTCTTCAGGTTGACTTCTAGCCCAAACAGCTCTGCAGCTGTTGCAAAGCAGGACGTTAGGCGCTGCAGAGCTGCTTCTGTGTGGGCAACAAGGGCAGCATCATCGGCGAAGAGCAGCTCACGGACTAGATAGTTTAGAGTCTTAGTGTGAGCCCTCAGACGGCTTAAGTTAAACAAGCTACCATCAGTACGGTAGCGTATATAGATGCCGTCGTCTTCTTCAAGCTCTGCCATAGCCCTTTGGAGCAGTTTGATGTATCTGTATGAAAAAGGCATAGTTGTTCTACTACAAGTGTAGAAAATCCATCCTGCTCTCAGCCAGTTTTGGCTCGAACTGTGGACATTCAGTTTATTGAAAATATTTTAAACAATTTAATGGGGAAAAGAGGAAGCAACATCAGACATTTTCATATTCATTAAACTTAAAGTGAAGCAGCTTGAATTAAAAGAAGTATGACATTTGGCAAAAAACTTTAGAGATACTCCAAAAACATTTTTGCCTATTTCATTACAGTATTTGGGGAGAAAGTAAAGATGTAGGCATTCAAAATCAGCTGTTGCCTCCCCCATCCATCCCCTGAATTTTCGCTACCCACAGCATATTCTCTCCCCTTGCTTGCGCACACAACGGATTGATTCATCCCACAATGCAAAGTGTCTGCATCTGGTTTATGGATTTTATTAGTCACTGCAGAAATATTTAAACTTGTGGTGAGCATTTACAAGTGTTATAGCATGAAAAAGGTGAAGAACCAAGGCGAGACGATGGGTTTGCCAGACAAGGGTAATGAGACATAATCACCAAGAACAGGGGGAGGAAGAAAAACATATTTCCTCTCAGATCTACATCACACACCATTCCAGCAGGGAATCCAAGAGATTTAACACAGTAAGCTGGGTGTTAGGAAATTATGGCTATTAGAAAGAAAAGAAAAAGCGGACAAGATTTTCCGATCAATGGTAAGGTGGGAGCCATGGATTGGGAATTATTGTTACTGCTCCTCTCCTATACGTGTCCTGATAATGTCCAGATGGGATTCTTGCAAAGCAATAGGTGTCATCTAGTTAGCGCCAAATGTATGCGTTAAGTCACACTATACATGCAGGGCCAAAATCTCACCATTGTGTGACAGATGCATTCTGCTGATAGAAGCAGAAACAGAATTGTCTAGACAGCATGTTCCTCTGTGCCTTATCTCTGCACATTGCAGTTGCTCGTTACATGTTGCCATTGCGCATTGCGCATTGTATGTTGTAGTTGAAATTGTGCATTATAGTTGTGCATCATGTATTGCGCATCGTGAATCACATAATTGCTACAATAATCATTGACTTCTTTCACACAATATTGCTATTCTGTATTTAGCATAGTGCTAAAGTAACATATCTCCATGTGGGGGTATTTATGGTAAACTGAGGGCATGTTGGATTGCAGCCAATGTGTATAAAAGTGCACTATTTGCTCCCATGCCAGTGGGATGATGAATCCACTCCAGGTTTTCATATGAATTTTAAAGAGGCTGTCCAAACTGCTGAACCAATTTTGAGGATGAGTTTCAGTACCTTGGCCAGCTCTGTAAAGCTTGGCCTAAAATATGGAGTGGATTCACTGCCCCAATGACATGGAAGCTGCTACTGGTTATATGTGGAGCTGCCTTTGAAGAATGTTTTCAAAGCTCTAATATGTGTATAGTTAGGGGAGAAATGTTTTAAAAGAGCTTGGTGCCGATTGTGGGGCAGAATTGGGTGAGTGAAAAGGTGGACATCCCAGCTTAGCCACCAGTTCTGTCTGCCAGTCTCTCCCCCTCTACCCATTTTCTTTATGAAAGAAACAAAGAGCCCCTCCAGACCAAAAAAAAAAAATATATATATATCTGAAAGTCTAAGGTTTTGTCCAGTACAAACTGATTTTATTTTGGAGATCTACATGATGTTTTCTTCACCCTGAAGTACTGTATTTCACGGGAATGCTTAGCATTGCTAAACACCTTTCATTCCTACTTCTCTTGTCATTTTAAATTAACCCAGTATTTTCTGAAATGAAATGTATCTCCTTGGTTATCTGTTTTTATTATTATGGAACTGGCTAAGATGGCCACCACCAATAAACACAGCTATTGTTTCTAGGAAATAGATTCAACAGGGATCAAGTGAGGGAAACAGGACTTTTTGCACCAAAATAAAATGACTTTAATGTTTAACTAGTGTATTATTGCAAAAGCACTTTAGAAGTTTGACTATAACTCCTGAATAATAATAATAAAAGGCTAAGTGGAAATTGGTGAAAATCAATTTCAGAAATGTTGCCTGAGTCTAGATGTGAAACATAGAATCATAGAATCACAGAGTTGGAAGGCGCTTCATGGACCATTGGGACCAACCCCCTGCTAAACACAGGATCTCCAGCAAAGCAGTGGTTCTCAACCTGTGGGTCCTCAGATGTTGTTGGACTACAGTTTCCAGGAGCCCTCTGAGGTCTCACCTTGACAGCCAGGTGGTCCTGTCATTCATTAGTGAGGCTGTAGGATTGAACTCACAGCCTCACTAATGACTGGGAGGACCACCTGGCTGTCAAGGTGAGACCTCAGAGGGCTCCTGGGAACTGTAGTCCAACAACATCTGAGGACCCACAGGTTGAGAACCACTGAGCTAAAGCATTCCCAGCAGGTAGCTGCCCAGCTTCTTTTTGAAGATGCCCAGAGGAGGAAACCCCACCACCTCTCTAGGCAATTGGCTCCATTGCCCAACCAATCTCACTATCAAGAACTTCCTTTTAATGTTCGGTCAAAATCTACTCTCCTGTAGCTTCAAACAGTTAGATCTAGTTCTACCATCTGAGGCAACAGAGAACAAGCCTGAACTCTCCTCTCTGTAACAGCCCTTGAGGTATTTCAAAAGTGTAATCCTGTTACTCCTCATTCTTCTCTTCCCCAAACTGAACATGCCCAGCTCCTTCAACCTTTCCTCATAGGTTTTGTTCTCCATACCTCTGACCAACCTTGTTGCCCTTCTCTAAACCTGCTCCAACTTGTCTATATATTTCTTAAAATGAAACACCCAGAACTCAGTGCAGTATTCCAGATGATGCCTGACCAGTCAGTGCAGAATATAGTAGGACCATTATTTCTGTTGACTTGGAAACATGTTGTTATGTGACTCCAAGCCATTTCCGACTTATGAGGACCCTAAGGTAACCCTATCACAGGGTTTTCTTGGCAAGATCTGTTCAGTGTGTGTGTGTGTGTGTGTGTGTGTGTGCCTTTGCCTTCCTCTGAGGCTGAGAAGGTGTGACATGTCCAAGGTCACCCAGTGGGAATATGCAGCTAAAATCAAAGCAAAGAGAACTGGGAACTCTTGATACTTCCAGAGACTCTCCCCATCATTCTGGATGAACTGCAGATTTTGGGAACCATGTTTGCTTCATAGGAAGCTTGAGATTGTTACCCCTCTGGGGGGAAAGACATACAAGACATTATTCATTAGTAATGTAACATGTTATTAGCATGTTGCTCTCAGTGTTGGCTGTCATTCTGCTTGGGAGTTAAATTCTTTGTAAATGGCCATATGTGTGCACTATATTGAATTGTGTATTTTCTCAACATCTGTATTCACCTACGGGTAGAATGACTAACTCTCCCTTATTTTCTGGGATTTCCCTTATTCAAGCTAATTTTGGGGGGTCCTCCCAGCTCTCTCATTGACCTTCTATTTCCCCAAAGGTCTGTAGTTCAGATGTCAAGGGCAAGCAAGTCAGATCACAGAAAGAACCCGTGAAGGCTGAATATGTGCATATGTGTGTGTTTATCATCAAAAAGCAAGCCAGGAAACTCCTGCCAGCTTGAGGTGTGCATTTAAATTTATGTCAGAGATGGGGGAGTGTGTATGTGAGGGAGGGAGGGAGAGGTATGTGTGTGTTGTTGCATCTGTGTGCATGTGAGAAAGGGAAGTGTATTTTTGCATATCCCTGTAAGAGGGGGGAATGGAGTATGTATGTGCCTTTGCATCTCTGTATATAAAAGAAGATTTTTTATTTATGTGGGGGTGAGTGTGTATTTTTGTGTGTCTGTTATGATAAGATATCTGTAATGGTTCTTTCAGGGTTTTTTTAAAGTTAGTAGTGGTTCTTGGGATCTTTTTAGAACAGTTTTTGTTGTTGTTCTTGTTGTTGCTGTTTAAGTTCTCTGGATAGTGCAAACAGACACAAACATACAAAGCCAATCAAAATATTAAACAATATGGCCTGGCCATTAAAGATGTAATCCTATACCAATGAACATTAGCTGGAGTGATGCCCCACCGCTAAAATGCACAAAATTTGTCATGACTAAATCTTCTTTAAATTCATGGCTGAAAGTTGGTCACCCTACATGCAGGTGCCCATTACACAATGATAGTCAGTTGAGTGACTGATGCACCATGGCTCAATGTGCAATGGGCACCGAGGTACATAGGGAAGCTCACCAGTGTGCATGCTGACAACAGCTAGGTGGTGGGGGACTCCTTGCTGAGGGGTACAGAAGCAGTGGTATGTGGGCCTGACAAGATGAATCGGGAGGTGTGTTGTCTCCCTGGGGCAAAGATCTGTGATGTGACCGAGAGGCTGACAAGACTCGTCAAGCCTACGGATCATTACCCCTTCCTTTTGGTCCATGTGGGAACCAATGATACTGCAAGGCACAGCTTTCCCAAGATCAGAAGAGATTATGAGGCCCTGGGGAGGAAGCTGAAAGAAATGAACGCACAGGTGGTCATCTCGTCTCTTCTGCCAGTTGAAGGGCATGGTCCAAGAAGGGAGAGGAAAATAGCCGACGTAAACAACTGGCTCCGTAGATGGTGTCGCCGAGAACAAATTGGATTCTTGGATCATGGACTGCGCTTCCATGCGGGGGGACTTCTGGCAAGAGATGGGGTGCATCTTACAACAGTTGGAAGAAACATTTTTGCCAACAGTCTCAAGAATTTGATCAGGAGGGCTTTAAACTGAGTCAAATGGGGGAGGGAGACAGTATTCTGGAAGGCAAAAGGGCTGGAGAAAATAGTCAAACTGTCATAGAGGGAACAAGGCAAACAGCGCAAGGACCCAACAGTGGGAGGCAAAAAAACTTGCACAGGGAGCAAGTAAAGGGAACACATGGTCTCAGATGTCTCTACACTAATGCACAGAGCATGGGAAATAAGCAAGATGAACTTGAACTCCTTGCACTACAAAACAAATATGATATAATAGGCGTTACTGAAACCTGGTGGGACGAGTCTCATGATTGGAATGTAGGAATAGAGGGGTATAACCTTTATAGGAGAAACAGGCCAAACAGGAAAGGAGGAGGAATAGCATTATATGTCAGGGATATTTACACCAGTGAAGTGATCCATGACATCAATACTGGAAGCCAGGTGGAGAGCATCTGGATAAAAATTAAAGGGGAGGGAAACAACAGGGATGTTATTGTGGGACTCTACTACAGACCCCCAAATCAGACGGAGGAATTGGATGTTGCCTTTCTAGAACAGATGAACATACATGCAGAAAGGAGAGATGTAGTAGTGATGGGTGACTTCAACTATCCTGATATTTGCTGGCAATCTAACTCAGCCAAAACTACAAGGTCTAGCAAATTCCTTACATGCCTGGAAGACAATTTCATGGTCCAAAAGGTGGAAGAGGCAACAAGGGGGTCAGCTATTTTAGATCTGATCCTAACCAACAGAGACGACCTGGTTAATGGGGTGCAAGTGGTGGGATCCTTAGGGGAGAGTGATCATGTTCTCCTGGAGTTTGTTATACAATGGAAAGGAGAAGCCAGGCATAGTCAGACACGCATTCTTGACTTTAGGAGAGCTGATTTCAATAAACTCAGGGAAATACTGGGGATGATCCCATGGTCAAGAATACTAAAAGAGAAGGGACCTCAAGACGGATGGGACTTTCTCAAAAGGGAGATACTGAAGGCACAATTTCAAACAGTACCATTGAGGAAGAAAAATGGGAGGTGTCTCAAGAAACCAGGATGGATGACTAAAGAACTTTCAATAGAGCTAAGTTTTAAACGGAACATGTATAGGAAATGGAAAAGGGGGGAAATCACCAAAGAAGAATTCAAACAGATAGCGAACACGTGTAGGAGTAAAGTCAGAAAAGCTAAAGCGCAGAATGAGCTCAGGCTTGCTAGGGAGGTTAATAATAATAATAATAATAATAAAATTTATTTATACCCCGCCCCTCTGTTAAAACAATCGGGGCGGCTTACAGAATTTAAAATACAATACAAATAAAATCCCTAAACACCCCCACTCCCACCCTCCCCCATAAAAAAACATTAAACAAATATAAATTAAAAACAACTAATCTAAAATCACATTTAAAACTATAAATACAATAAAATATAATAAATGGCCAGCAGCCTAGAAGAGGCCAGGATCCCCTGAGGCCGGGATCTAATTAGGAAAGGCCTGCCGAAAGAGATCCATCTTTAGTGCTTTTTTAAAGCCACTCAGGCTCGTTATCTGACGGATCTCATTCGGCAGGTCATTCCACAATTTGGGGGCGACTACCGAAAAGGCCCTCTGGGAGGTTGCAGACAGTCTAGATTTTTGTGGCCGAAGCAAATTCCTCCCAGAGGACCGGAGTGCGCGGGGAGGATTGTATGGGAGGAGGCGGTTCCGGAGATAAGTTGGACCCAAGCCATTTAGGGCTTTAAAGGTAATAACCAACACCTTATACTGGGCCCGGAAACTGATTGGCAGCCAGTGGAGAGATTTTAGTACTGGAGTTATATGGTCTCTCCGAGATGTTCCTGAGACCACTCTGGCTGCCATATTTTGTACCAACTGAAGTTTCCGGACCAAGCATGAGGGCAGCCCCATGTAGAGCGCATTGCAGAAATCTAGACGGGAGGTGCACTGTTATTAAGAACAATTGTTATTAAGAACAATAAAAAGGGTTTTTTTGGGTATGTCCGCAGCAAAAGGAGGAAGAAGGAAATGATAGGGCCGCTACGTGGAGAAGATGGCAAAATGCTAACAGGGGACAGAGAAAAGGCAGAATTACTCAACACCTTCTTTGCCTCAGTGTTTTCAGAAAAGGAAAAGGAGGACCAACCTGAGGAGAATGGAACAGAGGACACAATAGGGGAAATCCAGCTCAAAATAAGTAAAGAGGTAGTACAGGAATACCTTCTTAATCTAAATGAATTTAAATCTCCAGGACCAGATGAACTACATCCAAGAGTATTAAAAGAGCTGGCAAATATAATCTCGGAGCCATTGGCAATAATCTTTGAGAACTCCTGGAGAACAGGAGAAGTCCCAGCAGACTGGAGGAGGGCAAACGTTGTTCCCATCTTCAAAAAGGGGAAAAAAGAGGATCCCAACAACTATCGTCCAGTTAGTCTGACATCAATACCAGGGAAGATTCTAGAACAGATCATTAAACAGAGAGTCTGTGAACATTTAGAAGGCAATGCCATAATCACAAAAAGTCAGCATGGGTTTCAGAGAAACAAGTCATGCCAGACTAATCTGATCTCTTTTTTTGATAAAGTTACCAGCTTGGTAGATGAAGGGAATGCTGTGGACATTGCATACCTTGATTTCAGTAAGGCCTTTGACAAGGTTCCCCATGACATTCTTGCAAACAAGCTTGTAAAATGTGGGCTAGACAAGTTAACTGTTCAATGGATTTGTAATTGGTTGACCGGCCGAACCCAAAGGGTGCTCAGCAGTGGCTCCTCTTCCTCTTGGAAAGATGTGACCAGTGGGGTGCCACAGGGTTCTGTCCTGGGCCCAGTGCTATTCAACATCTTTATCAATGACTTAGATGAGGGAATTAGGGGCATACTTATCAAATTTGCAGATGACACCAAATTGGGAGGAGTAGCTAATACCCTAGAGGACAGGATCAAAATTCAGAATGACCTGGATAGACTGGAGAGCTGGGCCAAAGCTAACAAAATGAAATTCAATACGGAGAAATGTAAAGTACTGCATTTAGGGCGGAAAAATGAAATGCATAAATATAGGATGGGAGAGACCTGGCTGAATGAGACTACGTGCGAAAGGGATCTAGGAGTCCTAGTAGACCACAAGTTGAACATGAGCCAACAGTGTGATGCGGCAGCTAAAAAGGCCAATGCAATTTTGGGCTGTATCAATAGAAGTATAGTGTCTAGATCAAGGGAAGTAATAGTGCCACTCTATTCTGCCTTGGTCAGACCTCACTTAGAATACTGTGTCCAGTTCTGGGCACCACAATTCAGAAAGGATATTGACAAATTGGAGCATGTCCAGAGAAGGGCAACTAAAATGGTGAAAGGTCTGGAAACCATGCCTTATGAGGAGAGACTTAGGGAGCTGGGTATGTTTAGCCTGGAAAAAAGACGGTTTAGAGGCGATATGATAGCCCTGTTTAAGTATTTGAAGGGATGTCACGCTGAGGATGGAGCAGGCTTGTTTTCTGCTGCTCCAGAGACTGGAACACGGAGCAATGGGTGCAAGCTCCAGGAACAGAGATTCCACCTCAACATGAGGAGGAACTTTTTGACAGTAAGAGCTGTTCGGCAGTGGAACACACTCCCTCGGAGCGTGGTGGGGTCTCCTTCCTTGGAGGTCTTTAAACAGAGGCTGGATGGCCATCTGTCGGGGATGCTTTGATTGTGATTTCCTGCGTGGCAGGGGGGTTGGACTGGATGGCCCTCGTGGTCTCTTCCAACTCTGCAATTCTATGATTCTATGATTAAGTGCCTGAACATAATAGAAGAGCCCAATGTGTATCAGAGCACTCTTGTTGGTGTCCAGGTGCACATCTTTCCAATTCACTAACAGAGTTTCATTCCATTTCTGCAATGCAGCTATGGATTCTTAAAGTTACTAAATGTAGACTGTGATGTGGGATGTCAATCATTATTTTTTAATGATTTTATTCCACTCCAAGTTCCCTAAAATTTTCTCAAATGTCAAGTACAAATGAATAATTATGCAAAAATTGTGCACAGTGGTGGCATTGTTAAAAGTAACAACCTCGGCATTTCCTATTTAAAAAAAAGTTACAGGTAATGGTGTTGCTTTGAAATTTGCAGCAATGAATGCTTTTATATCAGCTCTGTCCTGAAACATGTTAACAGAAGGGCATATTGATAGTCCCAACGACATGATACAAATGTCCGAGCTTACTACAGCAGCATGGGCAGCTATACTGCTCCGCACCTCTAAGAGGCACAACCCTGCAGTTGAGGTCTGGATAATAATTAGATGCTTTCTACTTAGAGGCTTCTTCGCCCTGATTTCAGCTTCTTTGTAACAGGCAAGGACGCTCTTGGCTTTTGGATAGGGAATCAATTCATAGAGTGAGGTGGGCAGTGCTGACCTCTTCAGGACAATCCCAGTATTGCACTCACTCCTGTGTCTCATGTCTGAATATATACAGTTGTCCCTTCATATTCGCTGGAGTTTGGTTCCAGGACACCCGTGGATACCAAAATCTGTGAATACTCAAGTCCCATTATATGCAATGGCATAGCAAAATGGTGTCCCTTCTCTCTCTCTCTCTCTCTCTCTCTGGCTTTTCTTCGCAAACGAAGAATCAGGAAGGATTCATCCTGTGCTTTCTGCAAGCGCGCTGATGACTAAAAAGGCCAATCCGAGATAAACAAGTCTGGTTGCAAAAAGCACAGCAGAAAGTCTCCTTGGGTGATGTTTCCGGGTCGTGATTCTTTCTGTGTTGTTTCTCTTCAAGACTTGTACGGCGTGAGTTCTCAAATAAGGCTGCAGCATTGTGGATAGTGTGTCTCCATGCCTCCCGATGTGAGGCCAGGGCAGACCACTGTTGGTGATCAATTTGGCCGAGCCTGAGGGAGTTCTTGTATCACTTTTTTGGAGTGTCCCTCTTACGCTGACAGCACGGACCTCCCGGTGACGTCACGTTCCGTCGTCATCCTAGGAGCAGAACGGGGCTCCTGTTCACCACTCGCCCGTCATTCTGTTATGATAACGGAATGGGCTTCTTATTCATGGATTTTTCCCATGAATAAGAGGAAGCGCGGGAGGAACAGGAGCAGAATGGGAGCATCCCAGGACAGGGACAACGTCATCTAAAAGGTAAGCCTTTTAGCGATCTCCTGTCGTCCCTGTCCTGGGATATTTTCAGCATGTGATAATCTCCACTGTCAAACTGCTTCAAAACACTTTTATGAGACAAAAGAGTTTGTTATGTCACCTAACACCAACTTTTTCAGCCAGCCAGTCTGAGCCAACATGAGAAAGCCTTAATCTAGGCCTAAAACTGGCACGTGTTTTGAAATCAATTGCATACTTTCCAACTGTCCAGATTTGGCAGGGATAGTCCCAATTAATCCTCTGTCATCCCACTTTATCCACTACTTTTAAAATGTCCCAGTTTTTTTCTCCTTTTCCCACTTTCCCTCTTTCTCCTTACCGTATTTCCATTGATGCAAACCAAGTTGAAGGTTCTCAATTAACTGGGGGTGGGGGGGAGAGAAGAGGAAGGAATCTTGCCCTTCCCAGAAGACTCAGGCAAAAGCAAACTGCTGCAGCTTTTCCTAGCCTGTGTGTTCTTCTTTAGTAATAACATGTCCTGATTTTCATCTGTAAAATATTGGAGGATATGGGATATTGCAGGGATTTAATTATTTATTTATTAAGGTATTTATACCTCGCTCTTCAGCCACAAGGCTCTCAGAGTGGCTTATAATTGTTAAGCAATAGCACTTACATATCTACAGCATTTTATAGCATGCTAGGCACTAAGCGCTTTCCAATGTGTGTTAGCTAATTGCCCTCACAAGCTGGGTCCTCATTTTAACGACCTACAAAAGGATGGAAGGCTGAGTGAACCTTGGAGATCTTGGGATCAAACTTGCAGCATTGTGGCTGCAGTAGAGGCATTTAACCACAGCACCACCATGGCTTCTTATTAGGTTTTTTTTAAAAAAAGACATGCTGGCATTCATATATGGGGCTTATATATATGAGGCAATAAAATGTGGATTGATGCTCACTAATGCCAATTTTTCAAGCTCACAGGCATGAGAAGCCATAGGCATTGTTGTTTAAACGGGCATGCCTGTAAATCAAGATGCCGGGTGCAAGTGAATTACTCATGTTTTTATTGTCACCAGTTGCCACCGCCAAACAGTATTTTTTTTTAAAAAAAAAAAAGCAAATCCAAGGTGCAGAAGTACTATCTTCCACTTAAACAAACAAGGGAAAAAGAGAGAGAAAATACTGTTCCATTGCCTCAGTGCACGATTGCTACAGCGAAAATCCAACATGGAAGTTCCAGGCACTTGCCTTGCCAGCAAGCTCCACCCCCTGCACATGTCTGACCAATCAGCTTTTCACTTCTGCTCTTATTGGGAGCAAAGTGAATTGGTTGTCTCAACGAGCAGGAATGCGCATTTCCTTCTGAGATTTTTTTTTTTTTAAATATGGGAAAAGCCGCAAAGGTTTTTCCTATGAAGTATTTGGAGACTTTGCTCCCCACTCCTTCTGAATATGGTGAAATGATGCAGGGTCCCATTGGGACAAAAGGTATTTGCCTCAAATTCTATGAGTAGTATTTTCGCCGTATAGACAAGCCCATGGACACCAACAATCACCCGCCTTCTGATTACAAGTGTAACATATCTGCCTGTCTGGCCTGTCTGTAGAGATAGGATGACTGGTAAACAGTGGAAGACAGAAGAAAGACGAACAAGCTTTGCTACAGAAAACAAAGGATGAACCAGACTTGAACAAGACAAGGAACTGAAACATAATCTCACAGTTAGAGATATATTTCCAGGATGCTATAACATGATTTACTGCAAATAGTTCCATGGCATTAAAACAACTTTAAAAAAAAATAAAAAAATTCTGTGTGTGCTGCTTCAAAGAAGAATGCTGTGGGCTCATAAAAACCCAAAGAACAAATAAGGGGCCCCTAAGCCCAATTTATACACCATGCCCACTGTGCAGCGAGACACATATAATCTGTAAAATGTCAGCTTCAAAGTTTTGCAGAGATTGGTGTTAGCCCCGACCTGTGACCTCAGAGACTCTAGCTGGGCCTTCATGCTCTTTTGCCCAGCTGTTTTAAATAAACGTGCTCCATTTTTTAAAGAGATTGTTCTCAAGAGTTCGACACAAATAGCAGTAATAATATTAACTCCCATTGGAGACAGCAGGAGGGGGGGAAGAAAGAACCTCCACCTTCACGGAGAGTCTTTGCAAAAAGCCAATCAAAGACTTACCTCATGGCGAGAGTGGCGGGTTAATAAATATGTCATTGTACTTGAAAATATTTAAACAAGATTGAAGGAAAAGAGTAAGATATACAACAAAAGGAAAGCATATTACTGGGGCTTCCTGTCAAAATACACAGGGGAAGTACTTCACTTTGACCATTTTCCTCATAAAGAGGCACCATAGGCCAAGACAAACAAAGCCAAAGAATCTGGTTTATCCCACTGCTGGATACTGGAGTCTCTTGACTTCGATGAAGTCAGGCTAAGAGGCCAAACCAGGTTCTCTGGGACAGCGTTATTAATTGAATGCAGCAAATGTGTTTGGAACTCCCCACCCTCTACAGCTCCCCTGCCTCTGTGAGCTGCATTGATTTGCCCTACTGTGTATTTCTACCATCGTTCTTGGAGAGTGCCATATTGGAAGACTCCACACAGCAGTCAAAATGGTCATTGTACTGTACTTAAATACTGTACTGTACTTACGTCAGGAAAGGCTTTGACGGTTACACGTGAGATCCACAGTCTTGCAGGTCTTAAAATTAATATCCATGCAGCAGAAAGGGGTTTGTGAGGTATAGTGTTAAAATTATTCTCTAGTCAAATAAATTAAGTTAAAAGCATGAGCTGGGTACAATCCAGAAAGTTCCATAGAGCCTGGAGCCACCAGTCTGGTAGCAGTTAGTGACTGCAATGTCAGACAGACAGTGAATCCACTATGGGTTTTTGGACTGAACTTTAACAGAGCTATCCAAGCTGCTGGGAATATCTTAGGGCTGTCCACTCCAAAATCCAACTTTAGGGTTATATAGAATAAATCTCTACATATGGAGTTACACCTTGATATGGCACAAGACGATCATGTTAAATGGCAATGTTGTGCAACCAAATGCACAAGCAAATAGACAACTCACAGAGTACTAGTACCACTTTTGGCAGGAGCAGACAGATATGCATTGGCCGTGAATGTACATCTCCAGGCACAGATCTGACAGGAACACGTTGATTAATCCTCTCTTGTCCTACTTTTTCAGCTGCTTTTAAAATGTCCCAGTTTCTCTCTTCTCCCAGTTCTCCCCTTTGTCTTCAGCTTACTTCTATTGCTGCAAACTGAGTTCAAAATGCAAAAGTTGTTTGCATTCAATTACTTCAGCAAGGAGGAGAGGAAAGGAGAGGCGGAATCATGACCTTCCCAGTAGGCTCAGGCAAAAACAAACTGCTGTAGTGCCTCCTCACTTGTGTGTCTTTCCTCATTAATAACTTCTGCTAACTTGACCACACTCTGAAGTTGCTTGGCTAAACACGTCCCAGTTTCCATCAGTGTAATGTTGGAGAGTATGCACAATGCACAGTTATGCTTCTGTGGCCTTGGACTGAATGCAGACATTATGCATCAGGCAAAATATGTACAACCACTTCTGTAGGTAAACTTAGAATCATAGAATTGTAGAATCATAGAGTTGGAAGAGACCGCAAGGGCCATCCAGTTCAACCCCCTGCCATGCAGGAATAAACAATCAAAGCACTTCTGACAGATGGTCATCCAGCCTCTGCTTAAAAACCTCCCAGGAAGGAGACCCCACCACACTCCGAGGCAGTCTATTCCACTTCCAAACAGCTCTTACTGTCAGCAAGTTCTTCCTAATGTTTAGGTAGAATCTCTTTTCTACCTAAACATTAGGTAGTTTGAACCCATTGCTCTGTGTCCTAGTCTCTGGAGCAGCAGAAAACAAGCTTGCCCCATCCTCAGTATGACATCCCTTCAAATATTTAAACATGGCTATCATGTTTAAATTTGAATCCATTGCTCCGTCACACTCAACACACACCTAGTGGCATCCAGTGGCTGCCTTTGTTAGTGGGCATGGTGAATCCACACTGGGCTTGAGTCTAAATTTTAACAGTGCTATCAAAGGTGCTAAAACTTATCTCCCCAAGCAGGTTCAGCACCTTGGATAGCTCCTTTAAAGTTCAGACTAAAGCCCAGAGTGGATTCAATGCCCCATTGACATAGGAGCTCATGGCCAACCACCGTCACCTTTGTCTACTCAAATCAAGAATTGTTCTCTTGTGAGAACAAGCGGGATTTGGCTTCACTGCAGTAAAAGCAGCTTTACGACAGCTGCCTTAACTGCAGTGAAGCCGAGGGGAGGGGGAGCTGTTTCTATTCCGCAAAAAGGTAGGTGTTTGAAAAGTTTTTTTTTTCTTTAGTGTTACAGGGAAAGGAGTGGGGCAGGTGAGGGGGTAGCGGAACAAAGATAGCTTCCAGGGAGCCGTGTGATAATCTCCGGTGTTTCACTTAAACTGCATTTAAATAGAGAATGGGGGTACCTGTGCTAGTCCATAGAATCAAAGGGGAACCTTCCAAAGTGTCTGTGGGCTATTGTATTTTAAATAATAACTACATTTATTCTGTTTAAGGTATATTGTACGCTTTCATAAGCCAGTGCCCACTTTCTCAGATGCATCAGTAAAGAATCAGATAGGAGAGGGATACATAATCCACTTTCTACCCATTCAGCTGCAGATATTATCATCATCAAGCTCTCAAATTATTCAAAACAATCACAATATGGCACAATTCCAGATACATTTAATGGAAAAACAAAAGAAAGTATTTTCAACATTGTTTGTTTCTTTGTTTCCTGCAAAATATATTGTCATTAAAACTCAATTACATATTTAGAGATGGATCCAGATATATGGAGTGGGCTACAAAAATGTATGTCATAATAAGTACAGTTGTTAAAAATAAACCCAGTATGAATAATAGTAGTTCATAAATATTATGAAGGACATTATCAGACTAGCTTCTTAAAAAGTTCTAATCGCATAAGGAAAGCTGAAACATAGTGGCATAGTCACAGTAATTTTCACATGTTGCTGTAATCACAGGATTAAAACTTGCGCCACAGTAACACTTGTCATCGCATTTATATTAGTGCAGTACTGTGCTTACGATTTGTAGTGGCCCGCATATGCTCCCTCAAGGGAAAATGTTTACTTTCTTCTGTGATCTCCCTTGGGCACGATTTCGGTGGGTCTCGTGAAAAGATGCAACTTCCTTAAAAGTCTCCCCAAACCCCTTAATTAAAAAAGTTAAGGAAGACATAAGCAGTTAAACCTAAGAATGTGTCAAAAACCTGGGAGAGATCATTAAATGAGCCCCTTGTTTTCCCCTCGTCAACAGAAAGTGTTCTCACTGGCAACAGGGAAGCACAAGAGGACAGCCCATTCCCACTGTAATCTCACAATTAATCTCTCACGCTCTTCAATACCGTAATAATGAGATTTTTGCCACATCCTATAAGGTCCGAAGTCTCTTGATTATGTCTCATAGCCAGATGCAAAAGAATTACAACAGAATTGAGACTTCCAGAGGACCCTGGTGGATCTCAGCACTGATGTCATCATTTCATACCCTCCTACTGTACTAATTTGGCAGGGGCAGTCCTGATTAATCTTTGGCCATCCCACTTTTTTAGCTGCTCTTAATATGTCCCAGTTTGTTTTCCCACTTTCCCTCTTTGTCCTCAGTTTACTTCAGTTGCTGCAAATTAAGTTCAAAGTGCCAAAAGTAGTTTGTACTCAATTAACTCTGACGTAGAGGAGGAGGGAAATGGAATCCTGCCCTTCTCTGTAGGCTCAGGCAAAAGCAAACTGCTGCAGCTTCTCCTAGCTTGTCTGTTCTTTCTCATTATTAACTTTTGTCATCGTGACCACACTCTGATATTGCTTGGCTATCCATGCCTTGGTTTTCATCTGTGAAATGTTGGAAGGTATGTCACTTTGCATTTGGCCACAGAGATGATTTTGCATCCCAGCATGCGAAGGTGGGAATGACTGTGCAGGGGACTTGAGGGGCTGTTCAGTAAGTCAGGAGCGTGTGGTGTTGGGCACCATGGAGGAAGGAAGGTAATACCAATCCACACACACTGCCCAAAGAAGGACATAATGCATGTGTAAGGGAAATGCCCACGTGTGTATGTCCCTAACACCAAAGTGTAACTTTACACTCATGGAGTTATGTGATGACTGTGCATGAATGCTCAAACAAATGTGAAGTGCACATTTGCCTAGGCCCAGAAGCAGATGAAAGAACCACTCTCCATCCCAACTGCCATTGCCCTGGCATTGTAGGGAGAGAAGGAGAGGCAGGCAGAACTCCATCTCCCCTAGGCCCAGAAACAGACGAAAGGCCCTCCCTTCATCCCAACTGCCACTGCCAATGGAGGGAAAGAAGAGGCAGTATCTGCTCAACTTAATCCCCCCCCCCAGTCCCACACTGCCATCCCCTTTTCCTTTTGTGTCCTGTCTTCATTAGAATGTAAGCCTGAGGGTAGGGAACAGTTTTGTTGTTCTTGTAAAGCTCCATGTAGAGCGATGGTGCTAGATAAATAAATAAATACATAAGTGCACAATTGCAATGCACAATGCACATCTGCATTGCAAGATTGCAAAGGCGCCACACATGCAATGGCACTGCATGTTCAACTCCACTTCTCCAATTTTCATCTGAATAGGGACATTATGCCGTGGCCAAGAAAGTGCAAACCACGTTTGTAAGGGAACCTATGTGTGTGTGAGTCACAAACAGGATGCCAGCCTTTGTTTTGTTTTGCTGCCACAGTAGGCATTGACCTAGATGTTGCCCCCACCTGGAACTGTTATTTTCCCCAAAATGACTACTCAGAATGATGCTACATTTAAAACAAAGTTTTTAAAGAGCATTAAGAAGCAATTGGTGATGATGCTATCCCATAGTCCCCAATTGTCCCAATTTGGCAAGGACAGTCCTAATTAATCCTCTGCCATCCCACTTTTTCAGTTTTTCATCCCACTTTTAAAATATCCCAGTTTGTTTCTCCTCTGCCCATTTCCCCCTTTGTCATCACCTTACTTCAATTGGGAGAACAGACTTCCAAGGACAAAAGTTGTTTGCACTCAGTTAACTCAGCAAGAGGGAGAGGAAAGGAGGGGCAGAATCTTGCCCTTCCCAGCAGGCTCAGGAAAAAGCAAACTCCTGCAGCTGCTCCTCGCTTGTGCGTTCTTCCCCATTAATAATTTTTGGCCATCTTACTCTCTGATGTTGCTTTGCCACACGTGTCCTTGTTTTCATCTGTAAAATCTTGGAGAGTATGCTATCCCTCAACCCCTTTGAAGTTGTGAACTATTTTGGGGGCCAGAAAATGCTCCCCCATTTTGTAAACCCTCCTGAATTCCACTATTCCAAGGGAAGTAATAGTGCCACTTTTTTCTGCTTTGGTTATACTGTGCCCAGTTCTGGGCACCACAATTCAAGAGGGATATGGACAAGCTGGAACGTGTCCAGAGGAGGGCGACCAAAATGGTGGGAGTTCTGGAAGCCATTCACTATGAGGAGCGGCTTAGGGAGCTGGGCATGTTTAATCTGGAGAAGAGGTGGTTGAGAGGTGACCTGATAGCCATATTTAAATATTTGAAGGGGTGTCATACTGAGGATGAAGCAAGCTTGTTTTCTGCTGCACCAGAGACTAGGACACAGAGCAATGGGTTCAAACTACAGGAAAAGAGATTCCACCTAAACATTAGGAAGAACTTGCTGACAGTAAGAGATGTTCACCAGTGGAATGTGCTGCCTTGTAGCATGGTGGAGTCTCCATCTTTGGAGGTTTTTAAGCAGAGGCTGGATGGCCATCTATCGGGAATGATTTGATTGTGTATTCCTTCATGGCAGAGGGTTGGACTGGATGGCCCTTGTGGTCTCTTCCAACTCTGTTATAATTATATGATTCTTTCACAATGCTCACCCCAATATAATTAATTTCCATTTGGCTTCCCCCTCTCCACATCAAGATCCATTTTGTATTGTCCCAAAGCAATTCCATCCAGCCCATAAAGCCTGCAGTAGGTGTTAAAGGGGTTCACAGACTTGCAACTCATTGTCAACTAATTAGCTTTAAGATGGTGTCACCACATCTTAATCTATGAGTAATCACTGGAGTTGCTCTCCTCCACCAGGGAGGCTTTCTTACCCCACTCCCAGCAATTCCTTCCTGATAACTGAGCTCTCCGGACCTACTTCATCTCCCCCACCCACCTATCAACTCCAAATAAGTTCATTAAACTGGCCACAAACACAGACATGCACACACTGAGCTTTTAGGAACTTTCATCTTCCCCCACTTTTTTTTTTTTTTTAAAGAGGGCAAATAGAGAAAAATCTGCAATAAACTGGTAGCCTGGTTAGCAGTAGGGGATAACTTAAGACACCATGGGTGGCTAAGCTGTATGAGAACCAGATGGAAAGGCTTTGGAAGGCCAGGCCTGCTTTTTCTGTTTACTGACAAATGAAGTGGGCAGTGGAAGGCAATTAAAAAGCAATAACTGTACATTAAAGGCACAACTCATAACAGCAACAAGAAGCATAGTAGAGGGAAGCTGAGCCAGATCAGAGTACCAGAGTGCCTTGTTGTTGTTGTTAGCTGCAGTCGATTATGACTTGTGGCAACCCTATGAATGAGAGACCTCCAAGTCCGCCTATCATCAATCACCCTGCTCAGGTCTTGCAGACTTTCTCGATTGAGTTTATCCATCTTGAATGTGGTCTTCTGCCTTCTAACATACCAAGCATTATTGTCTTTTCTAGTGAGTCATGTCTTATGATATGGCCAAAATATGACATACCTTGGCTTCTAGGGAGACTTCAGTCTTGATTTGCTCTAGGACCCATTTATTTGTCTTTTTAGCAATTGATGGTATCTGTAGAACACTTCTCCAGCACCACATTTCAAATGAGTTGATTCTTGTTGGAGATGCAGCATTCATCCTGCACCCCCTACTTGCTGGCTAATAGAGTTAAGCAAGTCTTAGAAAGGTGTTAGGGTCTTCCTGGCATGCTAAAGAGATCCTCCCTTTAATCCTCACACTATCCCTAGTGGGCTTGGCTAGCAGCCTCCACATGACCCAGGTCTTCTGACCTCACAATTTAAAAAGTTATGACTCTTTGTCCTCACAGATACAGAGAGAGATGAACATGCTCTCACTCACACATTTGCATTCATTCTCTCTGAAGAAGAAGAACCATGGACGCTGCCTGCATGCAGACATAGGGACATCCTGCCCAGCTTTTCCCTATCTTTCCTGATCTCACTAAATGGGGGAGTTCTACCCTAAATCGTTTTAGCCAGTTAGGATGTTAGCTTCCCATGCATATGTAGATCTCAAGAGCTATTAGTAAATGCTTAAGTATTGTTTTAAAGAAGAAGTTGTTAGTCTTTCTTTTGTTTAACCGGCATTAATGACTGAGTGCTTTACAGTACTTTACTAATCAGTCTGTCCTGTTTCTGTCTCTGCTAACTCTGCTATACTACAAGTTTTAATTTTGAGGAAGATATTCCCAAAGTACTTGCTCCCTGGAATCTTTAATGAATCTTTAATTTTTAAGCTCATACACCCCTACAGTTCCCTTCCTATCTGCTGTCTTCACTGTCCAGGTTTGGAAACCATACATAGAAATGGGAAGTACAATGGCATGGGCCATCCTAACTTTAGTATTAAATGATATATCATGATACTTCAGGAACATAGTGCCTATTTTATATGTTTTATGCATGCATATGCACCCTTGGTACTGCATCCAAAGAAGTAAGTTTATATCCACAAAGCTCATGCAAAAATAAAAACTGCATTTCTTCCCCCCTGCCACCTTCCTCCTTTTTATTCAAACAGATCAGAGCTTGGAAATATTGGCTGTTTGGGTCTTAATGTCTTTGTAAATGGCCTTACGTGTGCCCAAAATCAAATTTAATAGTTCCGCAGTATGATGGAGTCTCCTTCTTTGGAGGTTTTTAAGCAGAGGCTGGATGGCCATCTGTCGGGAATGTTTTGATTGTTTATTCCTGCATGGCAGAGGGTTGGACTGGATGGCCCTTGTGGTCTCTTCTATCTCTATGATTCTATGAATCCAACCCCCTGTCATGCAAGAATACATAATCAAAACACTCCTGACAGCCACCCTGCCTCTGTTTAAAAACCTCCAAAGAAGGAGACGCCAGCACATTCTGAGGCTGTGTATTCTACTGTTGAACCATTTTGGTTGCCCTCCTCTAGACACATTCCAGCTTGTCAATATCCTTCTTGAATGGTAGTGCCCAGAACTGGACACAGTATTTCAAGTTAGGTCTGACCAAAGCAAAATAGAGTGGCACTATACTCATATTGATGCAGCCTAGAATCACATTGGCTTTTTTAGCTGCTGCATCACACTGTTGACTCATGTTCAGCTTCTGATCTGCTAAGATTCCTAGATCCCTTTGATATGTATTGTTGCTAAACCAGGTTTCACTCTTCCTATATCTGAGCATTTCCTTTTTTTCTGCCTAACCTTACATTTCTCCCTGTTGAAATTCATTTTGTTAGTTTTGGCCCAGCTCTCCAATCTGTTAAGGTCATTTTTGTTGTAATATAGTGACAATCTAATATGCTGGTTTGTTTATTGTTAGATACATAGATTGTATGTAACACAGAGAGTGAGATAACTTCCTGTTGTAACCTGAGATGTTTACTGGATGTCTTCCGGAAGAAGGAGGTTCTTTAAGCTTCTTTTGTCTGGAAGACATGATGCTGAGTGTCGCCATTGAGACCTGCTGAGGACAAGATGCCTCCATTGGACCTCCTGCATATTTTTATCTTAGAAATGTAGCAATTAGCTTATATTTTGTTATTCCTGTCTGTCTTCAAGTTCTGTACCTGTGTACTTTGGAAATGCACAAGATATTCAAGCTTTTTATATGTTTTTAAGACTGCTCTGATATACTTTCTTTGTTTAAGCTAGATCCAGTGTGGAAAGGGGGGGGGCAATAGGGTTGGATGGCTGTTAATTGACTGTGTCTGGAATCGCCACACTTTCCTGTGTGTTTTTAAATAGAGACTCTGCTGATTTTGCTTACTGAGGGGAATATAGCCAACCATTCTTTGGCACCAAGTTTAAAGTTTCTCCCAGTATCTCCAATAATTTTTAATTCTGATCCTGCCTTCTGGGATATTCACTACCTTCCTAACTTGGTATCACCTGCAAATTTGATAAGCATGCTCTCTGTTCCGTCTTCCCTCATTCCATCATATTCTGTGTAGCAACATCCGAGATTTTCCCATTTATATGTATTCAACAGGAAACCGTTGCTAATTCAGTCTCCTTAAGAAGTATAAATGCAAGGGCACACAATTGTTTCTTGCTTACTTTAAAAAAAACATTTAAAAGTGTGCAGTTAACACACCTTAGAAACAGAAAGCTCTTAAGATGGCTCTCTTCTTGCAGGCCTTCCCTGAATAGATACCCAGCCATCAGAAAGAAAAAATTAATTTGTTCTGATCCCAATACAGCCACTGTTTATTGTTTATTGTTATTTTTAGTATTTATCAAGTATGTTTTAATTTATTGGGATTATTTAATTGCATTTTAAGGGGGTGGGATGGAGGGTTTTAAATGTATATTTTAAAATGTTGTAAGCTGCCGTGATTGCATTTTGTAGAGGGGTGGGATATAAATAAATGTTATTATTATTTATTATTTTTAGAATGCTTGGGCTTTCAGAAAAGGAGGTGAGTGCCAGGGGGGCAGACCCACAGCTCCATTTTTTTGTGATCCCAGGGGTCAATATTTTTCAAAATGCCCCAAAATGACCTCTAGGGGATGTGAAGAACATTTCCACCACATTTTGGCTCAAAATGTCCCACAGTGCCCTCTAGTGGCCTAAGAATGCCCCAAACATGGTGAGAATGCCTCCATGTCCCTTGTATAGTGCTTGGGAGTGAAAAAATTCTCTTTCTTTCTTTCTTTCATAGAATCATAGAGTTGGAAGCGACCTCAAGGGCCATCCAGTCTAACCCCTTGCCATGCTGGAATACACAATCAAATCATTCCCGACAGATGGCCATCCAGCCTCTGTTTAAAAACCTCCAAAGAAGGAGACTCCACCACACTCCAAGGCAGCGTATTCCACTTCCGAACAGCTCTTACTGTCAGGAAGTTTTTCCTAATGCTTAGGTGGAATCTCTTTTCCTGTAATATGAACCCATTGCTCAGTGTCCTAGTCTCTGGAGCAGCAGAGCCTTTCTTTCTTTCTTTTTGCAGGATCAGGTATAGTGGGGAATGTGGCCCTCCAAGGTCTCCTGGTGGGCTAAAGCAACCTCCTAGCCTTTCTCAGGTGCCCAGTATGAGAACTCCGTTTAAGGGGACGTTGCCTGAAGCTACGTGCTAGGAGAGAGCTGGCAGAGAACTGGTGGGGGAATAAAATCATTGCTGATCATATGGCTGAGATCTACATCAGTGTTGTGTAGCTTAAATCCCTGCATGTGGAGTTCTGGATTGATTGTGCTATGCAACCCTTGTGCTGGCTGGCAGCACTGCACAGCCCAACATGCAACTGAATGTGCAACTGAATGCACAACTGAGAGCACAACCCAATGTGTATCTATTTGCACAGTGGCACCACATGTGCAACTCTGCTTCTGCAAACTTGAGCTGAACACAAATGTTCTGTATTGGAAAAAATATCCAAGCACTTCTTGGATTGGGCATGGGGGATGGCAGCAGGAAGCCCCAGTCATCAGGCATGCATTCATCCTGCCCTGCCGCATCCAGAGTGCTCCAGCCACTGCTTCTACCTTTGGAAAGAGCAGAAGTGCTGCGACTGAAGCAGGAAGAATGAGCACCTGGCACCCAGGCCTTGTTGCCACTGTTGCCCTACACCATAGCGAATGGTGTCTCTCTCCTCCAGAGAGCCTGCCAGCCACATGCTTCTCAAGCCCAAGAATGCACACCTGGTGCCAAGGGCTTGGTCTGCTGTTGCCCTGGGAACAAGGGGCATTAATAATTTAATGTCCAAAAAATTTCTTGCATCCCGCCTTAAGCAACTATTGCCCCCCCTTGCTCCCCACAGTTTGAGAACCATTGCACTTGGGTGTTCTGTCCAATAAACTGTCCCAACAGATGACTTGGGGGGTCACTAGCTGCTCCTTCTTCCAACCCAATGCAATCACCCTCGCACTACCAGTTAAGAGACAATCTGTAGCTCATCTGTATTTTCTCCCTCAATCAAATATTGAGGGAGAAAATATTGAGATTTCTTTTTTTTAATGAGGAAATTTGGTGGGAAAACATACATGTTATAAACCGAAGACAGCGTTATCTCCCTGCAATGCTTAGTAGATGGGGCAGGGCAATTTACAATAACATCTTCATCTAGAAGATGATTTGCTGTTTCACCTAGACACTCTATTAAGTAGGCAACATCTAATAGTGTGTTGTCTCATTTGAAAACAACACTGGTCTGTTTTAATGGTCTACTGACTGCAGTAAAGAGAGGAAATGATGATGACAACAACTAAGACAACTAAAGAAAGAGCAGAACTCTCACCTCTCCTTCTCATTATAGTCTGCTTGGAAAAGTTTTGCTGGAGAACAGTGGCAATCTATCTTGCTTGGCCAAAACTCCAACCATAGATCCCAAAATCTATTCAGGTTTGACCTCTCTGCCTGGAAGTCTTCAGTTTTAATCTGGAATGGGAACCAAATTTTAGATGGATTCACATTTCCTAATGAACATCCATACACCCATGAGGATTGGAATGGGTTTTGGTGGTGGTGAGGAAATGCATGCAAAACCTTGCATACATTTGGAACATGTGCATGACTAAAGATACATGTATTTGAACAATGTATACAAACACACTTTAGACAATAGGGAAATACCTAAAAGTGAATATAAAAATGTTTACGGGGTGAGGGGAATAGGCACACAAGTACTCAAAAATGCACTTGATAGGAAGAAAAATATACTTATCACAACCCAATATGGAACTTGGAGACTTCTAGTAGGATTCTGAGAAACGCAGCAGAAAGAGACTTCAGTGGTTTGCACATTCCTAGTTCATAGAATCATAGAGTTGGAAGAGACCACAAGGGACATCTAGTCCAACCCCCTACCATGCAGGAATACACAAAGAAAGCATCCCCAACAGATGGCTACTCAGCCTCTGTTTAAAAACCTCCAAAGAAGGAGACTCTACCACACTCCCAGGCAGTGCATTCCACTTCTAAACAGCTCTTACTATCAGGAAGTTCTTCCTAATGTTTAGCTAGAACCTCTTTTCCTGTAGTTTGAACCCACTGCTCCATGTCCTAGTCTCTGAAGCAGCAGAAAACAAGCTTGCTCCATCCTCAATATGACATTCCTTCAAATATTTAAACATGGCCATCATGTCACATCTCAGCCTTTTCTTCTCCAGACGAAACATACCCAGCTCCCTGAGCAGCTCCTCATAGACTTCCCATCTTTTGGTCACCCTCCCCTGGACACGTTCCAGCTTCTCAATATCCTTCCTGAATTTTGGTGCTCTGAACTGGACACAGTACTCCAAGTGAGGTCTGACCAAAGCAAGAATAGAGTGGCATTATTATTTCCCTTGATCTAGTTTGAAGGGATCAGTTAAATCGGAAAAAAAAAGTTTGTTTGTATTTTACAGCAACCATTGTTTGTGGGATTTGGCATTTGGAAAGCCTGGGAAAGTTCCTTACTTTTCACTTGCAACTCCCAGGATCTCCCAGCCAACATATCCACTGAAAGGCCACATGGATTTTGGGAGTTGCAGTCCAAAACAGCAGGCAGGGGATGGGGTGGAGACTTTTCTAGGCTCTGGACCAGACTTCCCCTGGCAATTATACAATGGTGGGAAGAGTTTTTTCTAGGCAGTTGCTGCAGCTTCTTAGCACATTTCTGGGAAACCTCTTAACGTACGTTTAACAGTCTTGAGCTATAATTATTTATTAGTTGAAGAAAACAGAACACACATACACAAAGTGAAGAAACAGAAAGAAAATATGAGAGAAAGAAAGAACATTATTTCCCACTATACTATTCCCCTCCCGCCATGATCATTTTGATATTTTGAGGTACAAAAGGAACATTCTTTAATTTGCTATGACCTCTAACTGTACAGCCTTTCTGTGACAAATCAGGACTCAGTGTCATCCATTCAAAACCTTTTAAAGTGTGCTGGGAAACAAACCCTTAAACTTCAATAACTGTCTGTAAAACCTAGTAATAGGTTATAGGGCAATAGCACTCACTCTTTTGAGTGTGTGTGCATGTGTGTCTGCACAAGCTCTTCTACTCAGTCTTTTTGGCAAAACCCACACAATGATATTTACTTAGATTACAGGGACTAGTCTCCACAAACAACAGATTAAATCACATGGCAACCCTTCCTGGTCTGCACCACATCAGACAGCTGATGGAAAATCACACGACTGAATTCTGCCTCATATTTAGCAACAAAGAACTCCTTACACATAACAAAAATGTACAGGTCAAGAAGAATTGCAGCCCGGATTTCTTCCTCCACTGTTGTTTTTCCTGTGGGCAGTGAATTTTCCCTTGGTACACAGCCTTCTCTTTAAGCCTTGTGGGCTTTTCATCACCTACGCTTTGTGGTGATCCACCTTTAGTTTGAAAATGTATTCATGTATTCAGTATGGCACTCAGAAATGAAGGAAAGATATGTTATCATGGTTAACCAGGCTAGCTATTGTTGTGCTGGAGGCGTTATAGACTTTCAGTTATTGGTGGACTCCAGTTCCCATCAGCCCTAGAAAACCTGGCCAGAGGTGAGGGATAATGGGAATAGCAGTTCATCAGTATCTTGTAGGCTGCAGCCTCCTCACCACTGAGATCCAGCAAGGATTAGTGTTTTGCTTAGGTCTAAATTCCATAGTTATTTCCATCTACTGTACTATAGAATCAATGAAACTTGCATACTCATTGACGTATTTATTTATTTATTGTATTTATACCCCGCTCTTCAGCCACAAAGGCTATCAGAGCGGCTTACAAATGGTTAATTTAACAGTTCCCTGCCCTCTGGCTTACAATCTAAATAAGACATGACACATAAGGAAAAGGGAATGGCAGTGGGGGTAGGGATCAAATCCAGCAGATACTGCTGGTTGTTCTCTCCCTCCAAAGGCAGGGCCGTGGCAGTTGGGCTGGAGGGAGGGCCTTTCACCTGCTTCTGGGCCCAGGCCTGATGCTAAGTTCCTACTGATTCAGTGGGTCTACTCTAGTCCTCCCAATTTTTCAGATGCTTTTAAATGTCCCAGTTTCTTTCTCCTCCGCCCACTTTTGCCCTTCATCCTCAGCTTACTTCTATTGTTACTTCTATTGTTACAAACTGAGTTCAACGTACAAAAATCATTCACTCAGTTAATTCAGCAGAGGGGAAATGATGGGGGAATCTTGCCCTTCCAAGTAGACTCAGGCAAAAGCAAACTGCTGCAGCCTCTCCTAGCTTGTGTGTCCTTCCTCATTAGTAACATTTGCCATCTTGACTTGTTGACCTTATGTTGCTTGGCCTTATGTGTCCTGTTTTTTTCTTTTACTCTATTAAATGTTGAAAGTTATGTTAATGATTCGATTTAGGCCTAGGATAGAAAATGCACAGGCCTTTCAAATGTTGTTGGACTGCAACTCCCACCAATCCCTAGTCAGAATAGGCAATGGTAAGGTATACTGGACACCTGGAGGGCCATACAATTTCCACCCCTGATTTAGGCCACAAGTCCCCTTCAACTACTTACTCCAATAACGATGAAACGAAATCACTTATTATTTTTTTCTGGTCAGTATGGGAGTAACACTACGAAAAAAAGATATGATTAGTTTGGCATGACTTGTTTTTGAGAAACCCACTCTGGCTCTTGGTAATCACTTCATTCCTCGCTAAGTATGCACACACTGGCTGTTTAATGATTTGTTTTAGAAACTTTCCTGGTACTGATGTCAATCTGGTCAGTAGTAGCTCGGGTCCTCTTTTTTATTCTTTTTGAAGATGTTGGACAACATTTGCCCTCTTCCAGTCTGCTGAGATCTCTCCTGTCCTCCAAGAATTCTCAAAGATTATTTACACTGCCTCTGAGAATACACATGCAAGTTCTTTTTGTACTCTTGGATGCAGCTCATCTGGCCCTGGAGATTTGAATTCATTTAGAGTAGCTAAGTATACCTTTACTATCCCTTTATCTATGTTGGGCTGTAGTCCTCTTAATGCTTGGTTTATTCTATTTTCACCAGTTAGAGCACTGTTTTCCTTCTGGAAGAAGACTGAAGCAAAAAAAGAGATTAAATGGTTTGGACTTCTCTCTGTCCCTTGTTAGCAATATGTCATATTACCTACCCAAAGGCCGTATCATTTCCTTGTTCTTCCTCTTGTTGTAAACATAGCTCCACAAAAACCCTTTCATTTTTAAAAAAAACTCTCTAGCGAACCTGGGCTCACTGTAAAGCTTTAGCTTGTCTGACTTGCAAGTAATGGCTATTCATTTGTATTCTTTGGTGGTTTCTCCCTTTTCCATTTTTTACACATGTCTCTTTTAAATTTCAGTTCATCTGAAAGTTCTTTGTACATCCACCCAAGTTTCTTAGACACCTCCCACTTTTCTTCCTTCTTGGAATTATTTGCAACTGTGCATTAAGTAGCTCACCTTTAAGAAACTCCCGTGTACTTTGAACTCCCTTCCCTTTGAGCATTTCTGACCATGGGATTTAGCCCAGTATTTCCCTAACCTTACTAAAATCATCTTTCTTGAACTCCAGAGTAAGTGTCTGACTAAGTTTGGATTTCCCTTTCCTCTGTCCAAATCTTCAGTCTGGTAGGGGGAAGGGGGCTATAGTAGATGCCTACGAGGTCACTATTCCCCCCTCCCCTTTAATGTTTACCCAGATGCTCTCAAACTGTTTCCCGTGTTCTAAGTCATGGATCTCCTCACAGGTGTACACGTCGTTGACATATAATGCAACCCCTCCTTCTTTCCTGTTTGGTCTGTTTCTTTGGAATAGGTTACTTCCATTACTATGTTCCAAGTATGAGAGTCCTCCCACTAGGTTTCAGTGATGCCTGTTAAATCATATTTGCTTCCAGTGTTAAAACTTCAAGTTCATCTTGTTTATTTATTACTGTAGAGACAGCTAAGATCATGGGTCATTCTCTCCAGATGATCCCCTCTTGGTTTTTTCTGCCCACTCTTGTGTTCTTGTGCTATTGGCTCAAATCCTCCTGTATCATTTAGGCTATTGTCCCCAGTACTTGGTGTCTCCCTGTCCTTTGGAATACTGTCTTACTCCCCAATCTAACTCCTTCTCTATATATGCTATATAATTTATCTATATACAGTAGGACCCCACATCCACTGAGTTATTATCCACTGATTCAGTTATCCATGGGACACAAAACAGCACACCTACCATAGAGTCTTCCTAGAAAATGTGTCCTCTCTAGCCATTTTCTAGGTCCTCCAAGGTAACTCTATGGTATTTTAAACCAGAAGTCCCATTATCTTCAATGGTATTTGCTATTATCCATGGTTTTCAGTATCCACGCCTCCCCCAGAATCAATCCCCAGCTGATATGGGGGTCCTACTGTAGTCTCCTCTTAGACAGTGAGCTTCTACTTAGTCTCTTTTACTCGACATGTCCCACAGGCATATCCATGATACACCAATTATATTTGCTGAGATATTAAATTTCATTTTTGATTGTGTCTTCATTCTTTGTTACTTTAATTCTAGCCTCATTTAAAGATAAAAGAACTAATAACCTCCCTTCAAAATTGTTTAAGCATAATACACTACCTAGCCTGCCCCCAAACACTAGCAGTAAGTGATTTTATTTTGTAACCATGCAAGACTTTGCATCCTTCTTGAAGAAAAGTTTGGCCATGCAATCTGGAAAACTAAAGATTCCAAATCATAGAAAGTTCAATGTGAAGTCGAAAGCTTTCACGGCTGGCATCCATAGATTTTCCTTGTTTTTTTCCCCAGGTTGTGAGGCTGTGTTCTGGAAGAGATCCATAGAAAGTTCATTTAAACATCAAGATAAATAAATAACCAGAGGTTGAAGAAGTTACTTTTCGGACTATGGCACTTAGAATCTCCCAGCTAGTATGGCCATTGATGATTGTGGCAGTTGTACGCCTAAAGTAACTTTTATAAGCTCCATAAATATCTGCAACTGTGCAAACAGGAGATGATTTTGTGATGGACAATCTTCCCAATATACTTGTTTTTCCTTCACATTTCTTATTTGGTCAAACATCCCCATCTCGTGGTGTCCATCAGAATAGCAGGCTAACTTAATTCTGCCCAGCACCAAAAGAAAAACAATATCCGCCCAGTACCGGGAATGGCATGGCTCTAAACACACCTTCCCAGAGACACACCTACACCTGTCCTGTGCTGCCTCCTTAGCTATCCACATGTATCAACTTCACAGTCTAGATTTTCCTGTTCTTCTTTAGAGTGGTTTATTACGGTTACATTTTTGGAGCTATATAATTAGGGTTGAATTACTAGTTTCTAAATGTTTCACAAAAGCTGGGAGTGAATGAGTTCAAAAGGTTTTCCAGTTCGACACCCCAACCTTGTCTGTCCAGGTAGTTTTGATTTTACAGAGCTGGTTGAACATTTTTGAACTTGGTCAAACTGAGTCTACGTCAGAAATGGCTTTTGAAAGCTGGATCGCTGGGTAGATTTCCTGTTTAAGAAGAAGCATCAGTCTAAATTCTCTGTTGTGGGTTTCTCTGGAACTGGAAGAAGTATAAAAGAAGCTGAACTTTTACCAAATCAGACCACTGATCTATCTAGTCCAGTATTGTCTATTGTGCAGCTTGAGGAAAGTTATCTATTGGACTACAATTCCCAATGCCTTGGCAGTTGTGGTCCAAAAAAATAACTTCTGCAAATCCTGGACTGTTGTGACCAGGAGAAGAAAAATACAAGCCTCACAAGCAGATATGGACCTGAAATGGAAGAAAAGTTCAGATGGGATTGTTAGAAATGTATCAAAAAGAAGACTTGAGAAATTTGTGCATCCCTTAGTTTTAATAGATAAAAGATCTAGAACTAAACCCTTCTTTATATTTTAAAGCAACTGTGGCTTCTGGAATTTCACATTTGCAGAAGGTGTGTGTGTGTGTGTGTGTGTGTGTGTGTGGAGTGAGGGGAGAGCTGGAATCCTATTGGGGACTTACATCTTCATAAGTGGACTTATGAGGTCTGTCTATTAAATAGCAAGACTGATACAATAACCCATTTTTATGTATATGTATAGAGCCATTGTACTGTCTATTCTCCTTTATGGGTCTGAAACATGGGTCACCTATCGCCACCACCTACGACTCCTCAAACGCTTCCATCAGCACTGTATACACACAATCCTAAATATACACTGGATTGACTATGTGACGAATGTTGCTGTCCTCGAGCAAGCAGGGATCACCAGCATTGAGGCCATGATATTGAGAACACAGCTGAGCTGGGCAGGGCACGTTTCTAGGATGGAGGACCATTGCCTCCCAAAAATACTACTCTACGGTGAACTCGCCACGGGTCAGCGTAAGAGGGCGCTCCAAAAAAGCGATACAAGGACTCCCTGAAACAACATCTCAGGCTCGGCCAAATTGATCACCAACAATGGTCCGCCCTGGCCTCACATCGGGAGGCATGGAGACGCACTATCCACAATGCTGCAGCTTTATTTGAGAGCTCATGTCGAACAAGTCTTGAAGAGAAACGACAACGCAGAAAGAATCACAACCCAAAAACATCACCCAAGGAGACCTTCTGCTGTGCTTTCTGCAACCAGACTTGTTTATCTCGGATTGGCCTTTTTAGTCATCAGCGCGCTTGCAGAAAGCGCGGGATGTGTCCTTCCTGAATCTTCATTTCCGAAGAAAAGCCAAAGAGAGAGATTTATATGTATTACAATTGTAATGCTTGTCCCCTTCAATATGCTCCTTGTTCACACTCACACACTGATGCAGTCTTGTTTTCCACTGGTCGAAGGTGTGAAACAGATCAGTTTCTGTCAGCTGTGTCAACACATCTGCCATTTTCTTCTTTACTGCATCAATTGACTCAAAACATGTTCCTTTAAGCACTGGTTTTACTTTAGGGGAAAGAAAAAGTCACGTGGTGCCAAATATGGTGAATATGGAGGATGTTCAAGTGTAGTAATGTGTTTGTTGGCCAAAAAGTGCTTCACAGAAAGTGCTGTGTGAGCAAGTGCATTTCTTGATGAAGAATGAAACCATTTCCCCACAGTTCTGGCCTTTTTTCCTGACTCTTTCTCTCAGCTTTGGCAAAACTTCCTTCTAATAATGCTGGTTCACTGTTCTGCCTCCTGGAACCCATTCTGCCAAAATTACACCCTTGATGTAAAAAACAAACAAACCCAATGAGCTTGGCTTTGAATGTGGACTTGCTTTGACATGCTTTTTCATTCTTGCTGATGATGGTGTTTTCCAGTGCATTGACTCTCATTTTGTCTCAGGATCATACTGGAAGATCCAGGTTTCATCACAAGTGATGATTTTTTAAAAAAAAGTTTGGGTCTGTTTCAAGTTGCTTCAGAATGTCACATTTTTCGACATTTAAACTTAGCATTTTCCCGGCAGACAACAGATAACACAGCTGCTTTAAATGACAACTGACAATTAACTGAACATCTGAGAGTGTTGATGTTTGTCATGCAGGTTCAGACATGTTCATGGTCACCACTCAAGTGTTCACAATCAGTTTTCCCTGATTTGTCCAAAAGGTAGAATCACAGTCTCGTTATTTAATAGACAGACCTCGTACATCTGCCAGGACTGAGCAGTTCCATAACATCTGTATCCAGTAAAGAGCTGCTGTTATGTACTACATAGGAGAACCAGCAAAGCGACTGATGGGCATTGGGACCAAGGCACAATAGGACTGATGCATGTTGGGACTGCTATGCATTGGGACACTGGCGAGGGATTGACGATATGCATTTGGATACTCTTGCTGGTGCTGCATTACTCATCTTCACAATTCACTAACAGGATTTCTCAGCGTCTCTGCTATGTAGCTAAGCATATGTAAAGCTATGCAGCATACACTGTGATAGAGGATTCCAGCCAATATCTTTTTTGGGTTACAACTTCCTGAATTTTCCCATTTTGGGAATTCCCCATCTTGGAGAAGTTGGCAGTTGGTAGTCCATAATGGAGATTTTCCAAGCTGTGGTCTATTCTGACTGGCTGGGTTCCAGAGTGAGACGGAATGGCTTAGGGGAGCTGGGTATGTTTAGCCTGGGGAAGAGAAGGTTAAGAGGTGACATGATAATCATGTTTAAATATTTGAAGGGATGTCATACTGAGGATGGAACAAGCTTGTTTTCTGTGGCTCCAGAGACAAGGACACAGAGCAACGGTTTCAAACTACAGGAAAAGAGATTCCACCTGAACTTTAGGAAGAACCTCCTGACAGTAAGAGCTGTTCGACAGTGGAACGTGGTGCCTTGGAGTGTGGTAGAGTCTCCTTCTTTGGAGGTTTTTAAATAGAGGCTAGATGGCCATCTGTCAGGCATGCTTTGATTGTGTGTTCTTGTCTGGCAGGGGGTTGGACTGGATGGCCCTTGTGGTCTCTTCCAACTCAATGATTCCATGATTTCCCACCACCTGTATGTCTCCTCCTTTCCTCTCCCAAGTAAAAATGCCAAACTTGGGATGAAAGTTAGTGTCAATGCTCCTGCAAGGGCCACACATTTATTTATTTTATTGATTATTTACATTTATATCATGTCTTTCCTCCAGTGATCTCAAGGTAGCATGCATGGCTTTCCTCCTCCACACGTAGGGCTGCCGGTTCAGGACTGTCCCAGGCCCTGAAGTTTCCGGATCAAAGCCTGAGGCCTAGAGACAACCTCAGTGATGCCTTTAAGTATTGCACATTAAGTACCAGTTGCTCATAGTTTATTCAAGCACACACTATTTTTCTGTTGGGAAATTAAGAGGGAATTCTTAGCTAAAGGAGCTGTTCCCATAGTAAGACAACATAGGGAGATTATTAGGAAATTTGGTAAGTGGGATAAGCAACATCAATATAGCTGATGTGCTTCTAGCCAGAAGGTGGATGCAAAACAGAGTGGAGGATGAACCCTGGTGCCATCACAATTGGGCAGGGAGAAAGAAGTTAACCAGGTAAACACGTGGCCCCTCCTGGAGGGTCTTTGCAAGTTGCAGCAACAGATCAATTAAACCTTGCAAACTGTAGCAAGCTTCTGCTTTAATAGTTGAGATTAGGATTTGCACATAGCCTTTCCTCTTGCCTACAGCTGAGTGCACAAAAACTGGAGACTCAGGGTCAGGCCCTGAGATCTGGCAACCCTATCGCAATGAGCTTCAGAACAACCAGGTGCGGTAGATCATGCCTAAGTGAGATGGCTGGCCCAAGGACACCCAGACCGTGTCATGTTTAGCGGTGGTTTGAACCTGAATTACTGAAGTCCTAGTTCAACATTAACCAGTATACCACACTAGATTAGTTACCTCACAGTTGTTCCATCAGCTCTCTGAGGAAGGCCTTAATATTGGTAATCGAGTCTGCTCTGTTCCTTTGATCTACAGAAGAGCAACTAGTGCTTGAAGGAACAGATGATGAATACAACGGGATTTTTCTTGTCTCCTAGCCACACACAGTGCTGACCAGAAGAGGTCTTCTTAGGAGATCTTCACTAGTTCAAACAACTAGTCAAAGCGAGCCAGGTTCCAAATCTATGGCTCTCAAGCATTACCTCAGGGAGTAGAGAAGTAATCTTAGGGTCTCAAGTAGGGGTGGGCAAAATGTAACCAGGGGTGTGTCTACACGAAGGAAATAAAAACATAAAAACTAGACTGCTCCACAGTAATAGCAAGTTGCAGTAGCTGCGACCTGTTTTAATGGCTTTGCAGCCCCCATAAACTTTGCATGGCGAGTAGATCACTTGCATTTTTAAATCTGCTGCGGCCAAACTTTTTAAAAAACTATTTTTATGGTGTGCACAAGCAATATTCCACCTTTCGCAAAAATAAAGAGAGAAAAAAAGATAGCACAAACCTCTGTTTTATCGCCTTAGCGATCACTCGCTAAAGTGAAAATCCAACACGGTGGCAGCAGGCACTTACCCTGTAAGCCAGCCCTCCCCCCTGTGCTCATCTGGCCAATCAGGTTTGCACGTTGTCCTGCATGGAGAAGCAATTCATGCTGAATCGCCTCTCCTAACGTGTGAAAATGTGCATATCCCTGGAACTTTTTTTTAAAGTCAGGAAAAGCTGTAAAGGCTTTTCTCGCATAGTTTTTGCTCTTTTTGACCCCCTCCTTCACAATATGACTAGACGAGGCGGGATCACATTAAGACCACTCGTTTTGTGAGCGAATTCTGTGAGGGGTATTTTCACTGTGTGGACAACCCCCAGGTTAGGAGTGGGCAAAATGTGGCCCGTTGGATGCATGCCCCCCAGGGCTTTTTGTGGCCCTGGAGTGTAAAAATAATTACCGGTATCTCTAGAGAATATGTAGGAACATCTACCATGTTTGTGGGCTCCTACCAATATCACCTTTTGCAAATAGCAGCTCCTGTTTGTAGGGGGAACTAAAACCTATCATGCTCAGCAGGCTGTGAGGGACAGTTTAACTTTTTCCTTTCCTACCCTGCATTGATGAAAAACAAGAAGCTCTTCTGCACATTAGGAGGAGATCGACCGATAGCACAGGCCCCCTCCCAGCTAATTTCCCCATTCCCTCACATTAGGGGTGCGTGCTATTACTTATGTAGCCAAAATGGCACCACTGATGAACAAGAGGGAAGCTTGGGGAAAATCCCTAGGCTTTCAGAGGTACAAAAACATAATAAAAAAGGGGGAGCAATGAGGAAGTCACCCCAACACAGAGTCCAACAAGATCTGGATCTCCTGTTCATTGACCACAGAAAACTGGCTCAGGTCTCTTCCACAGAATTAAAGCATGAAAATTCCACTTTAACTGCCATGGCTATATCGGATAGAATCCTGGGTGCCGTTTACACGATGAAAATGTGTGTAATCGCATCCTTGATTGACAGCCAAAAAAAAAAATCCTAGTAATAAGAGTGCGGGACCAATAAAAACTTTCGTCGTGTAAATATCAATCACGGGATCTTCCAGGATTACCTAAGGAGTGACAAAGTGACAAAAATCGTATAAACAGCGAGGGATGGAGACAGGATCAGGAAGTAAGCCCCGTGACAAAACTTGTCGTGTAACTGGCACCCTTGGGTTTGTAGTTTGGTGAGGTCTCAGAAGAAGACTAGGACTTGGAAGGGATGCTATGAAGGAACTTTACAAGATCCTCAAGGGTAAAGATATATCAGTGAACACCAGAGTCTATACCATTGTATTTCTGATTTCTGTGAGGAAGAGAGTCAACTCCTTTGAAATGTGATGCTGGAGGAGAGTTTTATGGATATCATAGACTGCCAAAAAGACAAATAAGCAGATCCAAGAGCAAATTAGGTCTGAAATCTCCTGAGAAGTCAAGGTGACTAAACTGAGACTGTCATACTTTGGCGATATCATGAGAAGAGATGAACCTTTGGCTAAAGATTGCGTGTGTGTGTTTTCCTTCCTATCTGGATTCAGGCCCCAATCCAGCTTCGTGTCTCAGTCTTGACCCCACCCAATAATCACAAGTGGATAGAATCAATCAGGGAAGCCATGGCCCTGAGTCTGCAAGACCTGAGCAGGGCTGTTGATAACAGGATGACTCTTATTCATAGGGTCACCATAAATCTAAGTTGACAAGACAGCAGTTAACAACAAGAAGAAGTCCTAGAGCTCTTTGGCAGAGAATTTGCACAAAACTAAGAAATCTCAGGAAACCACAGGATGCATCCATAACCATTAAAGTGGGATCAAAGTACTATAATAGTATAATGTGAAAGATGCCTGATTGCTGAATGGGTGGGTATTTTTATTTATTTTTTTAGGTATTTATACCCCACTCTTCAGCCACAAAGGTTCTCAGAGGGGCTTAAAAATTGTTAAACAATAGCATCTACACATCCATACCACTTTTTATAGCATGCTAGGCACTCTCCAACTGGTTTCCAATGTGTGTTAGCTAGATTAAGGGGTAGATTAAGGGGAATGGAATGGAATACCTAGAAAGGGGGCTGGCTGGCTGGCTGGAATTCCCAGCAGCACAATTTCACATCGTGAAATATTGTTGCTGCTCCCACTTTTTCTCTCACTGTGCTGTGATGGAGCAAGGTAGCATGGCCTACAGAGCTGCCATTTTAGAAAAGCTACTGAATAATTTCTTACAAACCAAAAGTAAAAAATGCTCCTTTTGGTGCACAAAACCCACAGTTCTGCAAAGCAGGAACTAAACTTTACTGAGCTTCAATGGAGCTGTTGACCTATTTATGTCTCTCACCTCCTACAGATGTTTCTATAATTGTTCTTAAGAGCGCCTTCATTTCCTGGGAGCACAGCACCTGTTGAATATCTGCTTGATCACACAGCACAGATTTGCAAGGGAAAAGGTGTGAAACCAAGGATTGCCAGCTTTAAAAAAAAAGGTGTACTGGTGTTCCTCCCTTGCCTTTAACAGTTGCTTGACTCTTATCATGGCTTTGCTTAGGATTATATTTTAATTATTTGATAATATTTTGTTGGAATCAATCAATCTATACAAAGCCTTTTCTTCATGTTTCTTGTTGTTGTTGTTGTTGTTGTTGTGTGTCTTGCAAGTCATTTCCAACTTATGGTGACCCTATCACAGACTTTTCTTGACAAGATTTGTTCAGAGGGGGTTTGCCATTGCCTTCCTCTGAGGCTGAGAGAATGTCACTCACCCAAGGTCACCCAGTGAGTTTCCATGTCTATGTGGGAATTTGAACCCTGGTCTCCAGAGTCATACTCCAACCCCTAGCCCAAACCTCAGCACTAAATTTACTGCTAAATTCAGCACTCTGGTGAGGACATGGGAGAGAGTTTCACGCTGGCTACTCATGTGTGGTGGACAGCATTCCTTCTCACGAAAGGTTCGGTTGCTTTTGTTAGCAGCCAAGGACATTTTTTTACTCAAGCAGGCTTTTAGCTTATAATTTATGTGGCAAAAAGAGCTTTTAATGTGTTGGTGTTATTATCTTTTTTTACTATGTTTTGATTATGTACAGTTGTCCCTTCATATTCGCTGGGGTTTGGTTCCAGGACCCCCGTGGATACCAAAATCCATGAATACTCAAGTCCCATTATATGCAATGGCATAGCAAAATGGTGTCCCTTATATAATAGGGCAAAATTAAGGTATGCTTTTGGGATTATTTTTTTTTAAAGAATATTTTCAAGCCGGGAATACTTAAATCCATGGATACCAAATCTGTGGATATGGATATGGGGGTTAGGTTCCATAGACCCCCGCGAATGTGAAAATTTCGCGAATAATGACAGCCCTCCCCCTGCCCTCCCCAAGCGACCACGAGGCCTCCAGAGGCCTCTCAGTCGCTCTACACGGCCGCCCCCCGCCCTCCACAAGCAACCCCGAGGCCTCCAGAGGCCTCTCGGTCGCTCTTCCCGGCTGCCCCCCCCCCGCCCTCCCCAAGCGACCCCGGGGCCTCCGGAGGCCTTGTGGTCGCTCTTCCCGGCCGCCCCCCGCCCTCCCCAAGCGACCCCGAGGCCTCCGGAGGCCCTCTTGTTGCTCCCCTGGCCTCCCTCCCAAAAGTGGCGATGGGGCCTCAGAGGCCCCTTCACCACTTTCCCTGGACTCCCCTTGCGGCAAACCGCGAATATGCAGAACCGCGAGTGTGGAGTCCGCAAATGTGGAGGAAGGACTGTATATTGTTTTATGCTTCTGTGTTTTTTAAAATCAAACTGTTATTTAATTGTTTTTACACTTTTGTATGAATAATGTTTAAACTGTACCCTGTTTTATAAATGTTTGTAAGATGCCTTGGATATAAGGAGAAAGGCAGGAAGTTAATTAACAAATTAATCAATCAATCAATTATGCTGGAATTCTAGTGGGGGTCACAAAATACCCAACTCACTCAATGCAAGTCTCTCTCTCTCTCTCTCTCTCTCTATATATATATATATATATATACTGGGATGTTAGGCAGGATCTAACATCCTGCAGTGCCTAACATCCTGCTTTGCAACAGCTGCAGAGCTGTTTGGGCTGGAAGTCAACCTGAAGAAAACAGAAGTTCTTTACCAGCCTGCACCACAGGACAAACACCACCATCCCCACATTGCCATCGGCAAATCTGCGCTCAAGTCTGTTCAGCAGTTCACCTACCTGGGAAGCATCATCTCCTCAGATGCAAAGATTGACAAAGAGATCAATCACAGATTAGCAAAGGCATATACTGCATTTGGAAGACTTCACAAAAGAGTCTGGAGCAATAAACACCTGAGGGAAGCACAAAAATTAGTGTGTATAGAGCCATTGTACTGTCTATCCTCCTTTATGGATCTGAAACATGGGTCATCTAGCGCCACCACCTACGACTCCTCGAGCGCTTTCATCAGCGTTGTCTACGCACAATCCTAAATATACGCTGGACTGACTATGTGATGAATGTTGCTGTCCTTGAGCAAGCAGGGATTACCAGTATTGAGGCCATGATATTGAGAACACAGCTGCGCTGGGTAGGGCACATTTCTAGGATGGAAGACCATCGCCTCCCAAAAATACTACTCTACGGTGAACTCGCCACGGGTCAGCGTAAGAGGGGTGCTCCAAAAAAGCGATACAAGGACTCCCTGAAACAACATCTCAGGCTTGGCCAAATTGATCACCAACAGTGGTCCGCCCTGGCCTCACATCGGGAGGTATGGAGACGCACTATCCACAATGCTGCAGCCTTATTTGAGAACTCACGCCGAACAAGTCTCGAAGAGAAACGACAACACAAAAAGAATCACAACCCAAAAACATCACCCAAGGAGACCTTCTGCTGTGCTTTCTGCAACCGGACTTGTTTATCTCGGATTGGCCTTTTTAGTCATCAGTGCGCTTGCAGAAAGCGCGGGATGAGTCCTTCCTGAATCTTCGTTTGCAAAGAAAAGCCAGAGAGAGATATACTGGGGCATCTAGTTTAAAATATATAAGAAATGTAGTATAATAATGTCAGACCACTATGTTAGTAATGATGGAGAATTGGTGTAGTCAGACAATTAAAATACTTGAGAGAGCTGAATACACACTGAAATGAAATAAGTCACTGCATGTATGATGGTGTCAGTGATAGCATACCCTCCAACATTTCACAGATGAAAACTGAGATATGTGTGGACAAGCAACACCAGAGCATGGGCAAAATGACAGAAGTTACAAATAAGGAAGAACAAACAAGCTAGGAGAGGCTGCAGCAGTCTGTTTTTGCCTGAGCCCACTGGAAAGTGCAGATTTCTTCCCTCTCCCCTGACTCCTCCACTGAGTTAATTGAGTGCAATCTCCATTTGCACTTTGGACTCAGTTTGCTGCAAATGCAATAAACTGAGGACAAAGGAGGAGAGAGGGAAGAGGAGAGAGAAAAACTAGGATATTTTATAAGCAGCTGAAAAAGTGGGAGGACAGAGGATTAATCAGTATTGTGCCTGACAAATCAGGACAGTGGGTCATATGTAATGGGATATAACTAGAGAGGGTCTTCCATTTGGATCCCAGGAATGGGGGGAACAGGAGGGGACTCAATCCTCCGAAGACTAGAAAATGGGGTATTGAGCTCTCCTGAAATTGAACCACCAAGTCTCTCCTGGCAAAATTGGACCACCAAGTCTCGTATGTAGTTGATCCTCCTTGGAAATTATCAATCAGAAGTGTGTTAAGTGATCAAGTGCTAAGAAATATTAGGATAACAACTGTCCTTGAGCTATCCCAGGAATAATAAAGGCTGCCAGCAACCTGTCTTACACGATATACTAGAGGCACAGAGGGCACTTCTTAGTACACGTTGTGCTTATAAGAGTCTTCATATTTAAGGATGCTTTGATGGCAATGGACAGGGGAAGTAATTTGCCCTCCCACTGCAACTATCTTCAAGTAGGCATAATTAATAATAACCTGCCTGCCAATATCAAGCCCCCCACATCTTAAAAGCAGTTTCTTGATCCCTGGTCTTGGTTCCTTTTCAGCAATGAGAGGACAGGCAGCACAGCCTCTGCTGTTGGCCTTAATAACTTAGCAGATACAGCTGAGTGGTAGAGCACATCCTTGGCAGGCAAAAGGTCCCCAATTGTCAAATAATCATTCAATAACAGGTAAGGTTGGCATGTGTCCCTTGTGATAAGGGATGTCCCCTGTCTGAGCGTTGGAAAGCTTTTTCTTTTATATGGACTGAACAAAATACCAAAATATCCTGTATTTTGGGATATGGCTCTTCATAAAGACAGAAATGTGTGCATCATGTAATTTATGAATGTGGACAATACAGGGTGCCCACTGTATCTGTGGAACCAATATCTCTGGTTTTAATCATCTGTGGTTGAAAAGAATAGGGGCACATATCATAGAGTCACACTGGAAAATGTCTAGAGAGGTGTCCTCTCTAAGAATCACTAGGTCCTCCAATGCAACTCTATGATATGTTTATGCCAGAAGTCCTGTATATTAATAGGGCTTGCTGTTACCTGTGATTTCACTTATAAATGGTAAGTCAAGGAACATATAAACCATGGATATGGGAGGGGGAGAGCTGTATGTTAACTGTGAAGTCGAAGGCTTTCATGGCCGGCATCCATAGGTTTTCCGTGATTTTCTTTCCAGGCTGTGAGGCCATGTTCTGGAAGTTTATTTCTGACGTTTTGCCTGCACCTGTGGCTGGCATCTTTGGAGAATGGTTGGGTAGGAGTGTGTGTGGGGTCTATATACTATGAGCCCCTGTCGGAGAGGATATGTAAATTTGTGTATTTGAATGGCTAGTTTCTGGGTGGAGATATGCAAGGAGGATTAGTGTCTGTTTGAATTCCACAAACACCTGGACAACTTCAACAGGAAAGAAGAAACCCTGAAAGTAAACAAAATCTGGCTACCAGTCCTGAAAAACACTAAAATACAAACTCAACACATGCAAATGAACCCACCAAGGGACAGGGGGATTTCCAGCAGACAATGGACCATTAGCCAAACAGACACTAATCCTCCTTGCATATCTCCCCCCAGAAACTAGCCATTCAAATACACACATTTACATATCCTCTCCAACAGGCTCACAGTATATAAACCCCACAAACACTCCTACTCAACCATTCTCTGAAGATGCCAGCCACAGATGCAGGCGAAATGTCAGAAATAAACTCTTCCAGAACACAGCCTCACAGCCCGGAAAATCCCCCACAGAAAACCTGTATGTTAATTTTTACATAACTAGGTTAACTGAAATCAATACTTTCCGTTGGTATTTTGGAAGAACACAAGACTTGTTAATAGCTGCCCTGAATGTAATGAATTTCGACTGTTCCTTATTGTATTTTGAAAACTTGGCAACACTAGTAACAGATGATATGAAAGGCCTTAGAGGGCAGCTGCTGCCAGTCAGAGAAAACAAAACTGGCGTAGATGGAAATAGAGAAATAACCAATGTTAGAGTGGGACTTGGGCCACCCAGGTTCAAGTTCCCACCAAGTTAAGAAACTCATTGGGGTGGGACTTTGAGTTTAATCACAGTCTCTTAGCCTGACCTACCTCACAGGGTTATTGTGAGAATAAAAATGAGAGTAGCAAAGTTGTGTATATTCCCTTGACCAAAAAATGAATAGGCTAATAAGTATGAATGAATACTCTACTACTGTGTAAGGCAAGGGCAGCATCTCCAACCTGATGCTGCCCTGATGCTTTGGATGGTAACTCCCATTGTCCTGGCCACCCTAGTCTGGTGATGATAGGAGTTGTACTTCAGCTCATTTAGAAAATGCCAGCGGAAGACTGATTTGGCGACTCAAAAAGTCAACAGCTGCAGTTTGAGTTGAGAGCGGAAACAAACCATTATTGAAGATCTCAGTTAATAGGAATGTGATACTGTTGGTCTTGAGTTGTTAGCCCCAGATAATCTCAGTGATGCACCCAACATTTTGAAACATGTGAAACTTCTCAACCGTCTTCAAAGGCAGCCCCACGTACAGAGCATTACGGTACTCAAGTCTAGATGTGACTCAGGAGTGAGTGACTGAGGATCTGTCAAAACCTTTCTTTGCTCAGTTTCCACTACTAAAGTATCCTCTTAATTTTCTGTAAATATTACTTAAACAGTAATAGCATGCAGATGAACGATGGCACACATTTTTTTAAAAAAAACCCACCACCAAAGAACATCATGTGCTAGTGGTGGTTGTCATCCCAATAAAAATAAGAGATTCAGGGTTTTAATCAAGACAGTAGCAGGAGAGGAAAGAGTTAAACTGTCCCCCCCCACCCAACCTTCTGATCATGAAAATGGTTAGCTCCCAATCAGGGGAAGCTTCTGTTTCCATGTTTAAAAACTCTGCACATTAAGCGCAAAAAGTGGATTTAATATGTCAGAAACTTCAGTTGGTCCAAAGAGCGACAGCCAGGTTGTTAACTGGGACTGGCTACAGAGAGCACACAATTCCCTTGTTGCAACAGCTCCATTGGCTGCCGGTCCATTTCTGGGCACAATTCAAAGTACAGTACTGGTTTTGATCTTTAAAGCCTTATACGGCTTGGGTCCAGGTTATCTGAAGGACCATGTCTCCCTTTATGAACCCATTAAAGCCCTTAGATCATTGGGAGAGGCCCTTCCCTTTGTCCCACCACCCTCTCTGGCTTGTTACAGAGGGAACGAGGGACAGAGCCTTCTCAGTGGCTGCTCCTAGACTTTGTAACTTGCCCCTAGAGAGGCCAGAATGGCCCCATATCTGCTCTCCTTTCGGCAACAAGTAAAAACATTCTTGTGCCATCAGGCATTTATAATCTGATGAGGGCTGGGCTTGTATGTGCTGTGCAGTTTAGTTTTCAAGTGTACAGTATATAGTTTTATTGCTTTCTAATATTTTTAATGCTTTAAATGTTTTAACATCATAAATTGTTTAATCTGGTTTTTTAAAACTAGCTATACCGGTGTAGCATATGCCATTCCCACCCACACCCTAGACACACCTCTGATGGTAAACATGCTGGTCCCCCGTGCTGCCCCCCATGCCCATTGCTGCCCTCCTTGCCCCCCGTGCCACTGAGCCCCTTGCTGCCCTCCCTGTGCCCTGTGCTGCCCCCCGTGACCCTCGTACCACCCCCTCATCCCCCCAACATCCCCCTCGTTGCCCACCCTGCCACCCCTGCGCCCCTCGCTGCCCTCCCCACCACACCACCTTGCTGCCCGCCCTATGCCCCACGCTGCCCTACGCCACCCCCTGTGCCCCTCGCCGACTTCCCCACCTCCTGCTGTGCCCCTCACCGACCACCCCCCTGTGCCACCCTCATGCACCTTGCTGCCCACTGACTCCTCCCTGTGCCCCACTGCCCTACCCCACGGTGCCCTTCCCTCCCCACCCCCTGCCACCACCGTGCCCCTTGCTGCTCTCCTCGCCACCCCACTGTGCCACCGCACCCCTCCCCACGCCCTGTCCTCCCCGTGCTGTCATCCCTGCACCCTTCACAGCCCCCCCGCTGCCCCCGCACTGCCCCCCACGCCATCATGCCACCCCCCTTGCTCACACACACAGCATGCCACCACCCCCTACTACTCGCACCTCCTCTGCTGGTGACCATGTTTAGAAAGGACTTAAAGGTCCATATGTTCCCGCCCCCAGTGTGCTGATTGGCTGCCCAGCCAAGCTTTGATTGGTTGGTCAGTTTCCTAAGCAGCCAATCAGCACACTGGAAATGGCAACATACCCAAGAGAATTATATATATAATAGATTTCATATTTACATTTATATTTTTTAATGTTTGTGTATTGTTTTAAACTCATTGTTAGCCACCTTGAGTCCCTATATTGGGAAAAAGTTGGGATAGAAATATAATGATGATGATGATGATGTCTAGTTTGGCCCTAAGATGATTGGGAAAACTTTCCTTATTTTAATGTCCCTGTTTTGCATTCATTCTCAGACACAAAAAGCGGGCCAGGAAGAAAAATAAAACGACAGTGGCCTCCCAAGCCCAGATAGATAAATACAAATTAAAGGGCCAATGTGGTGTAATGGTGGTTACAGCACTGGACTTGGGAGATTAGAGTTCTAGTTCTCAGAGAAGCCTGAAACTCACTGAGTGACCTTGGGCCATTCGCTCTATAGCATCCCGCATTCCTCTGAACTGGCTCATCAGTCCAAGTCTACATGTAGGCTTCTGGAGTTTCTTCAGGGACTTTGCTCAGCTCTGCTGTTTGTTTAAGTCAGGGGTAGGCAAAATACACCCCTCCAAATGTGGTTGGACTATAACTCCCAGAAGCCCTAACCAGTTTGGTATAGGCAATGGTAAGGAATGCTGGGGGCTGCAGTCCAACAACAAATGGAGGGTCTCATTCACTTCTGGTTTAAACTGAAGAAAAAGAAGAGAGGTTGTTCTTTATAGAATGGATGCAAAAACCAAGGTCCACCACTGAGCTATTTCTCTCTCTCTCTCTCTCTCTCTCTCTTTATATATATATATATATATATATATATATAAATACACGCACACATGTCCATAGAAGCACCACAATTTTTGAACATCAATTTGGTGTTTGACTGAACAGGCATTCCTCTCCAGGTATCTTCCAGATGGGCTAGACTACAGGGCCCATCATTCCCTGATAATGTCCATGTAAGCACCAGGCATTTTTTTGTAGAGCAGCTTGGTGTTAGACTAAACCTTCCACAGTGGGCACCTTCCAGATGGGTTGGACTTACCACACCCTCAGGCTGGGGATGATGGTCTCTGTTGTTGTGTAACTTCAAGTCCTTTCTGACATATGGCAACCCTAAGGTGAACCTATCACTAATCTTGCCAAGACTTGTTCAGAGGGGTTTTGCCATTGTCTTCCTCTGAGGCTGAGAGAGTGAGAGTTGCCCAGGGTCACTCAGTAGGTTTCCATGGCTGATTCGAACCCTGGTCTCCAAAGTCGTCATCCAATGCTCAAACCACTACCCCAGGCTGGCTCTGATGGGCTCTGTAGTCCAGCCCATTTAGAAAGCACCCTCAGCAGGGGAACCCTGAAAGCTGGCCAACTCCTTTGCCCCCAAATAGCCCCAGAGATGTCTCACCCCATCAGGGTCTTTATGACCTGCTGGATCGAGGCGCAATCGGAACCTTTTGGGATTCCAAACGGAGAGCAAAAACCCAGGGTGCATCTACACTGTAGAAACGATGGACCTTGACACCACTTTAGTTGCCCTGGCTCCATCTTGGAATCCTGGGATTTGTAGTTTTGTGAGGCACCAGCACTCTTGGGCAGAGAAGGCTAAAGACCTTGCAAAACTACACATCCCAGGATTCCATAGGCTGGAGCTACTGCTTAAAGCAGTGTCAAACTGCATTATTTCTCCAGTGTAGATGCACCTTGAAAGCTGCAGCTCCAGGTGGTTCAAGCGCAGCAAGGCGGAGGAAGGGAGAGGCCGGGACCCTCCTTCCCTTTGGGGCTTCTCCCGTCCTTCCTGATCAGATGTTAATCGATTTTTGGGCTGGAGGGCCGGGCTGGGGAAAAGTCGATTTTCCAGCTCTGGCTCAGTCCCGAGGGAGGAGGAAGAGGAGGAGGAGGAGGAGGAGGAGGAGAGAAATGTGAGACTCGGTGGAAGACGCCTCCTTTCCTCCCTCCCGGAGGAGATCTGAGAGTCCCGGGAGAAGGTGGGAGACGAGTTCAGGTAGATCTGTGTCGGCATAATAAACAGAGCCGGGAGAAAAGTTACTTTTTTGGACTACAGTTCCCAGAATTGCTCAGTCAGTACAGGCAGAATTTGCATTTTTAGCACGCGTGTTGGATCCTCATCAGCAGAGCATGGAAACGTTCATTCTTGAATGACAGCCTCCCAAATACCCCCCGTTTTTTGCCTTTGTGCGGTCTTAATAAGCAGGGTTTGGACAACTTCATTTCAGCTCCCAGAATCCCCCAGTCAGCATGGCCACTGTTGGAATGTAGCTCGTTTTTATGGTCGTCCTAAGAAAAAACAAGGAGAAGTTATTTTTTGGACTACATCGCCCAAGATCTCCCAGCCCACAGGGTCCCTGCACTTCATGTTCTTTATAAGCAGAGCTTGGGTAAGTTACTTTTATGGACTGTAACTCCCAGAATCCCCCAACTAGCATGGCTGCTTTTTGTTTTTCTGTTTATACTCATCATAACCAGGGCTTCTCAGACTACAACTCCCAGAATCCCCCAGCCAGCATGGCCATAACTTGTACTGTACTTGATGTGTGCATGCCTGATCATAAGCAGATCTTAGAAGAGTTTCTTTTTTTTGGACCACAACTCCCAGAATCCCCCAGCCAGTGTGGCCATTGTACTCAGCTTGTGTATGGATGGGCATCATGAGCAGAACTTAGAAAAGTTACTTCCTTGGATTGCAGCTCCCAGAATCCCTCAACCAGCATGGCCACTGTTTGTACTTAGCTTATGTATGGATAGGTATCATGAGCAGAACTTAGAAAAGTTACTTCCTTGGAGTGCAGCTCCCAGAATCCCCCAGCCAGCATGACCACTGTTTGTACTTGGCTTATGTACAGATAGGCATCATGAGCAGAACTTAGAAAAGTTATTGGAGTGCAGCTCCCAGAATCCCCCAGCCAAGCGGAACCTGTTTACCAAAAGGTAACATTTCCAGCTTCTGGCCATCCATCACATGTCGGCTGTGGAGTTCTGAGGAAGAAATTCAAAGCCTTCTGAGCACACCGCGCCGCACACCACACCGCCTGGCTCCCCCGCCAGTTCTGGACAAGTCCCAGCAACGAAGCGCCGCCTCTTGGCCTCCCCAGCTCTTGGGCTTGTCACTCATCCCTCAGGTGCTTTCCTGGCTGAACAACCACTTGTCTCTTCTCCCTCTCCCCACAGGAGTGGCAAGCTGTTCTTGAAGCACACAAAAGCCCAGGAGAGAGAAGTCAAGGCTGGGCAGAGAAAGATTTTTGTTGTTGTGGAATTACAGCCGGCTGTGGCTGAGGTGTGGGTTTGTGGCTGTGCCTCTTTGTTGTTGCAGTCTTTTCCTGGCTTGGAGAGCAGCACAGAGAGAAAGGAAGAAGGGGTGGTGAAACTGAAGCCTTGTGTGAAACTGAGAGCAACGAAGCGTTTGGTTTGCTGAGGGGCTGACCCCACCACTGCCACCAGAAGCCTTTAGGAAGCTTGGCACAGCCTCTGAAGGGTTTCCCCCTTCGCTCTTCTCCACAAACCCCAGAGGGCTCCCAAAGGAAGTAAAAAGGCAGCAGTTTGCAGTGATTCAGCAGCTCAGCTCTGTGGAAAGGGAAGGGAGAACGGAGATTGGGTTCGGCTTGGCAAATACCTGGCTGCATGGCCCAGGGAGAATTGGCCATGGGCTGCCCCGTCCCTTGAGGAGCTCTGGATTCCCTGCCACAACAGACCTAGTAGGATACAGCTGGGGAAGTATTCCTTGTCTAAAGGGAGAGGGATCTTTCCTTTTGCTCGGCAGGGGGGCACCGTGATGTCTGGAGGCATGAAGTTCAATGGGTACATGAAGGTGCGCATCGGCGAGGCGGTGGGGCTCCAGCCCACCCGCTGGTCGCTCCGGCACTCTCTTTTCAAGAAGGGCCACCAGCTGCTGGACCCTTACATCACCGTGAGTGTGGACCAGGTCCGAGTGGGGCAGACTAGCACCAAGCAGAAGACCAACAAGCCCACCTACAATGAGGAGTTCTGCACCCCAGTGACTGATGGGGGACAGTTAGAGCTGGCCGTCTTCCACGGCACCCCCATCGGCTACGACGACTTTGTGGCCAACTGCACTGTGCACTTCCATGACCTGCTCCATAGCACTGGCTCGTCTGACAGCTTTGAAGGTTGGGTGAGTAGTGGAGAGATGCTCCTGGGACGGTGGTCTCCTCCAGGGAAGGCACACCTGTGTCAGCACATAATGTGCTTATGTGTCTGTATGTGCAAGGGCTGCTTTGGGGTATTGGATGGCTTGGGGAGCAAATATGGGTTTTTCAGAAGGAGGGCGGTGGAATACAAAACCCTGGGGATTGAGGGTCCTTTCACACTGCACAGTTGTAGCACTATGATTCCACCTGAATAGCCATGGTCACATTCTATGGAATCCTGAGATTTGCAATTTAGAGAGAAGTATTTAAAATTCATCAGCCAGCGTGGTGTAGTGGTTTGAACATTGGACTATGACTCTGGAGACTAGGGTTCAAATCTATGCTTGGCCATGGAAACCCACTGGGTGACTTTGTGTAAGTCATACTCTCTCAGCCTCAGAAGAAGGCAAAGACAATCCCTCTCTGAACAAATCTTGCCAAGAAAGCCCTGTGATAGGTTTGCCTTAGAGTTGCCATAAGTCGGAAACAATTTGAAGGCACACAACAACAACAGTTCTTAAATTCCCAGCCAGAGAGCTCTGGTGCTCCCCCAAAGTACGAACCCCAGGATTCCATAGGATGTTGCCATGGCAGTTAAAGTGGAATCATACTGCTATAATTGTGTACTGTGAAAGGGACACTGGGAAACATATTAGTTTGATGGTGACACCTAGGGAAACATATATATGCGCAAATTAGGTTGATGGCCTTGATAATTGTCCGTCTAGTCCATGATGCTGATGACTAGACGAAGTTGTCCCTTCACATTCGCTGGGATTTGGTTCCAGGACCTCCCGTGAATACCCAAATCCGTGAATACTCAAGTCCCATTATATGCAATGGCATAGCAAAATGGTGTCCCTTATATAAGCCATGAATACTCAAATCCGTGAATGTCAAATCCGTGAATGTGGAGGGACAACTGTACTTGGATGCTATGGGGCATCACCTAAACAGGGCTTGGGAAAGTTACATTTGGTACTACAGCTTCTAGAATATCCCAGCCTATGAATTAGCTTTACTTTAACCTTAATCCACTTCGGTGGGAGACTTTTTGTTTAGAGCAGCCTCCACCATGGTGGCCACCAGATGTTTTGGGCTATATCATCCATAAACCTCACACAGCATGGCCAATGGGCAGGGATGCCGAGGAGTTGTAGTTCCAAAGTTGCTTTATGGATGACAACTTCCAGAATCCTCTAGCCACCTGACTGGGGGATTCTGGGAGTTATCCAAAAAGTAATTTTTTCAAGCTCTGTTATAGCAGTCAGTAAAATCCCTTAGAGGAACCCATACACTTTATGGCCATCTGTGGTTTTTCGTGCATTATATGATGATGCTACAGAGCATTGTCTTAACTATCATAGCTAGTAACAGTTGCTAGACTGATTCCCCTGTGAATGTGTCTGTTGCCACCTGTGCTTGTAGCCATTGTCACACCTTGTTGGTGTGAGCTTATTTTCTGTTGTGAGAAGTGTTCCTTGTGTTGCTCCTGAACCCTAAACCCCATGGGAGACTTCCAGTCTAGAGTAGCATCCCTGCCATGGCACCCTCTAGATGTTCTGGACTACAAATTCTATCAGATACAGAGAACAAGGCCAGGAATTCTGGGCATTGTAGTTCCAGACATCCAGATCATATCAAGTTGGAAAAAGCTCGTCTAGTGTTTATACACTGCATTTGGTATTCTGCATTTTCACCTAGATCTTTGCAGGGCTAATGCCTAAAAATACCAAAGGTAGTGTCCACAGTCTGCTAGTCTATCAAAATATATTTCTAACTCAAGATGTGTTTCTCTAGAGCCAGGAGTGTAATCCTCTGCAGATTATAACATATGGCTTCTTAACCTCCACATTCACCCTGTGCTTTCAATTAAAACATAACTGCAGTCATGAACATTTTTTTGAGTTGTTAACCTGGCCCTGCATGAACTTAATAGATTTTTTTTTTTTTGCCTGATTAAGACTCCTGTATAGTTGGAAAGTCTGTGTAATCGCCTAGGTAAAGGATTTGTTAGACAACAGCATTTTAAAATCAGTAATCATGCATGTCTAATAAGAAGGCTAGGGAGTGGAGTGTTGCAATTATTGATGTATTGATAAGAAGTACTGAAGGAAGATGCACGACTTTATTCTGAGATGTAGGACTGATTTTTTGATGTAGGAAAGAAGATGGAAATTACCCAGGAAGGATCCTAGCAATGGAAATGTCATAGCTTCTAAACATGCCTTGACCAAAGAAAACAGAGGCTGCTGCCACATTGCAGAAATAATTATTTGACACCGCTTTAATGCCAATGTCTCAATGCTATGAAGTTCTGGGATTTGTAGTTTTCTCTGTCAGAGAGCTCTGGGGCCACAACAAACTACAAATCCCAGGATTCTATAGGATGGAGCCATGATAGTTAGAGCGGTGTCAAACTACATTATTTTTGCAGTGTGGCAGCAGCCAGAATCACCACTGACAAACTCTGTAGAGCAAAGGTAGAGAAGAGATAGGGTAGGTACAGTTTTGCCAGGCAGGTGTAAGCCACATTGGAGCTGTGAAGATGCCTCCTGCTACATTATTAAAGATGCAGGATCCTTGTCTGGCTTTCATCTGGCTACTGTCATGTTGAATGTGTGAGGCAACACACAACATGCACGTATCCCTCAACCCCATTTCAAAAGCTCTCTGCAAATCATTAATTCAGATCTCTGGCAGAAGCTGCTTGACTTTCACTCAGCTACCTGATAGGCGAGGAGGAAGAGAGAAACTGTGAGGATAAGAAAGAGAAAAGGGGCTTTCATAAGGAGGGAGAAAGAAGGGGTGGCTCTCTCCTGTTTTGTTTCAGGTCCATCCAACACTGGCATGAGGTTAATGTTTACCCATCCATGAAATAAAGGAAGAATCACCTATCATCCTGCTGTAACTAAATTTGCAGGGATTAACCTCTGACTTTGAGCCTGGGATCACTCTAAATGTGCACCCTATCCAATTTTTATTTACTCAAGGAATCATGGTGTTGGGGGAAAAAAAGGTTCCCAAGGCCCATCAGGTTTGGGAGCCATGCCCTACTAGGAGAGGCTTAGGAGCTGGGTATGTTTAGCCTAGAGAAGAGAAGAGTAAGAGGGTACATGAATGCCATGTTTAAATATTTGGAAGGATGTCATATTGAAGAGGGAGCAATCTTGTTTTCTACTGCTCCGGAGACTAGGACATGGAGCAATCGATTCAAACTACAGGAAAAGAGATTCCACCTAAATGTTAGGAAGAACTTCCAGATGGTAAGAGCTGTTTGACAGTGGAATACACTGCCTTGGAGAATGGTGGAGTCTCCTTGTTTGGAGGTTTTTAAACAGAGGCTGATTTCCATCTATCGGGCATGTTTTGATTGTGTATTCTTGCATGGCCAGGGGTTGGACTGGATGGCCCTTGTGGTCTATTCCAACTCTAGGATTCTAGGGTTCTATAATAGTCCAGCTTCCTGCCATGCAGAAATATACAACCAAAACACTCCTGAAAGATGGCCATCACCCTTTCTTTAAAGACCTCTAATGAAGGAGAGTCCACTAACCACCAAGGCAGTCTATTCCACTCTGAAACAGCTCTTCCTGTCAAAAAATTCTTCCTAATGTTTAGGTGGAGGCTCTTTTCTTGTAATTTAAATCCATTGGTTTGTTTTCTAGTCTCCAGGGGAGCAGAAAGCAAGCTTGCTCCATCTTCAACATGACATTTCTTCAGGTGTTTAAAGATGGCCGTTACCTCACCTCACTTCTCCCAGCTAAACACACCCAGTTTCCTCAGCTGTTCCTCATAGGGCTTGATTTCCAGAGCTCTACTCCTTTATCTTTTTCTATGGTAATTTCAGTAGTCCTCTCCAGACATTGCAAATGTGTTGCGAGGTTGAGGCATTTGTTGCTATAGTTCTCGTGTTTTTTTAAATATCCAAATGACATATAGAACCATAGAGTTGGAAGAGACCACAAGGGCCCTCTAGTCCAACCCCCTGCCCTGCAGGAATACACAATCAAAGCATTCCCGACAGATGGCCTTCCAGTCTCTGTTTAAAAACCTCAAAAAATGGAGACTCCACCACACTGTGAGGCAGCCTATTCCACTGTCGAACAGCTCTTACCATCAGGAAGTTCTTCCTAATATTTAGGTAGAATTTCTTTTCTTGTAGTTTGAGACCATTGCTCCATATACTAGTCTCTGGATCATCTGAAAACAAGTTTCCTCCATCCTCAGTAAGACATCCCTTCAAATATCTAAACATGACTGTCATATCATCTCTTAACCTTCTTTTCTCCAGGTTAAATACCCCCAGCTCCCTAAGCTGCTCCTCGTAGAGCTTTTCTGTTGTCCCAATCTGTTTTCTAACAATTCCCTGAACCAGCTGCAACATTTTATTGGAACCTCAAGTGAGTTTCTTTGTTGTTCCAAAACATATTGGTACACTAAAGTATTCTTCCTCCTTTCTCTTAAAAATATTTTACGGTTATACTGCATCACTGGATCAGTGAAATGGTATTTTTGCACTGTAGCACTATAATTTTTAAAAATTAAAAAATCAGAGAGGATAGGAATTGCTCAACAGACCATTGGGCCACCTCAGTACTGTAGAATCTAGGTTTTGTTTTTTTAAAGAGCCAAGAAATCACAACAAACAGCCCCCCATAAGAATGGAACAAGCAGATGTAGAGTGGCAAAATCTAGCAAAACCCAAGGAGTTATATCAGGGTCACTATAAGTTGGAAAAGATGTGACAGCATATAACGACTAAACCAGACCATTGAATGGGGCTACATCTAGCCATCCAAAGTAGGATTGGTCTAATGGAATAACTCTTTCAATGGGTACATATTCCTTGATTCAGTGTAGAGACTTAGAAAATCCAGATCTGCAGTGAAGAGCCTTTAGAGGGTTTTCCCACCATCTGAAGTGAGGTGGCTGCTGTTCAAGAAGGATCCTTCTCTGTGGTTGCATCCCAGTTTTGGATTACTTTCCAATGTAATCCACTACCTTCTCAGGGAGGTTCATCTAGGAGTCTTAGTGGACCACAAGCTGAACATGAGTCAGTAGTGTGATGCAGCAGCCAAAAAAGCCAATGTGATTCTAGGCTGCATTAATAGGAGTATAGTGTCTAGATCAAGGGAAGTAATAGTGCCACTCTATTCTGCTTTGGTCAGACCTCAGCTGGAATACTGCGTCCAGTTCTGGGCAGCACAAATCAGGAAGGATATTGAGAAGCTAGAATGTGTCCAGAGGAGGGTGACCAGGATGGTGGGAGGTCTGGAAGCCATGCCCTATGAAGAGTGGCTTAGGAAACTGGGCATGTTTAGTCTGGAGAAGAGAAGCTTGAGAGGGGACATGATAGCCATGTTTAAATATTTGAAGGGAAGTCATACTGAGGATGGAGCAAGCTTGTTTTCTGCTGCTCCAGAGATTAGGACATGGAGCAATGGGTTCGAACTACAGGAAAAGAGATTCCACCTAAACATTAGGAAGAGCATCCTGACAGTAAGAGCTGTTCGGAAGTGGAATGCACTGCCTGGGAGTGTGGTGGAGTCTCCTTCTTTGGAAGTTTTTGAAACAGAGGCTGGATGTTGGGAATGGTTTGCTTGTGTATTCCTGCATGGCAGGGGGTTGGACTGGATGGCCCTTGTGGTCTCTTCCAACTCTATGATTCTATGATTTATGACCTACCTTGCTTGTCCTTTTAGTATCAGGCAGAGAGCTTCATATATTCCCCCCCCCCATCCACCCAAAGCTTTTCAAATACTTATAATGCTGCTGACTATTTTGTGTGTGACTGTAATTTATATCCCACTTTTCTTCTGTCATGGCACCCAGGATGGCTCACATATTAGAATCATAGAGTGGTACTTTTACTTCCCTTGCTGTAGACACTATACTCCTATTGATGCAGCTCAGAATTGCATTGGCTTTTTTAGCTGCTGCATCACACTGCTGACTCATATTCAACTTGTGGTCTACTAAGACTCCTAGATCCCTTTCACATGTACTGTTGTCAAGTCAGATGTTACCTACCCTGTATCTGTGCATTTCATTTTTTCCTGCCTAAATGTAGTACTTTACATTTCTCCCTATTGAAATTCATTAAAACAAAACAAATTAAACAAAATACAGCAAAAAACAATGATTATAATAACAAAGTTTTTAAAAATCAATGGTTTTAAACTCCTTTAAATTAGGATGGTGAATTTGTTTTCTAACAATGAGAACAAAAGTACAAACCTTCTGCAGTATCTAGTTAATAACCCAAAGCCTGTCTAAATAAAAAGAGGTCTTTGCCTGCTGGTAAAACGTGAGCAGAAGGGAGAAGAAAGCCTTGACTCCCATGGGGGAGAGGCCCATAGCCTGGGAGCAACCACTGAGAAGGCCCTCTCATGCGTACTCACTAAGGGTGCGGCTATACGATCATAAAAAAATCCGTATGGGGGGCAAAAAATGCGAACAGCCTGTCGTTCATATGCATACGAACCGGCTATACGATTTTTAACCCCCCTAAACTCCGTATGACTCCCTCTTCCTAAAACTGGCTGGAGCGAGCAAGCCAAGTGGCAGTTTTAAATCTCCCGTCACTTTTTTTTTAAAAAAAGGTTCCTGGTTTGCGGACAGTCGGTTTTCCGTATTTACAATATAAAATAAAAATAAATAAACATATAAATTCACGGACTTACCGGACGCTTGCTAGCCGGGAAACCAACATGGCGGCCGCTCCCAATTCCCCTCCATGCTAGCCCCGCCCCCTCTACCCTGCCAGCCAATCAGATTACCCTGCCTGTTCGTATGTGTGCGAATGGACCGTACAGACCCGTCAGCCATCTGAACGGCGTACGGATTTCTCTTTGCGATCCACTTTCCCTCCCGAACGCCGCATGTGCGTATTTCAGGGTGGAAAACCGGGGCCCCCCTCTTTTGCATTCGTGTGCATCCGAACGGCCGTTTGTACCGAAGTGCGAACTTCCGCACACCGTACGTATTATTTAAATCGTGTACACGGGACCTAAATGTGCCTGTGATGGTGTTGGGAACAAGAGAAAGCCTTTCCTAAGGATCTCAAATAGGGAGATACAGGTTGACCCCCTTATCCACAGGGGTATGTTCCAAGACACCAACCATGACACACACCCCTGTGGATACCTGAAACTATGGATAATAGGGAATCCTATTATTTTCAATGAGACGGACGCCGAAAGTTGACCATAGAATCACATCGGAGAACCTAGAAATGCCTAGAGAGGACATATATTTTTGGACATGGATAAGTGAAACCGTGGGTACTGAATCCGTCGATATGGTGGTTCACCTATATAGGCCTAGATCCTATTTGCTAGTTCTGACTAGAGGAGACCAATTAGATCAGTGGAATAATGGGTTATATGAAACAAAAAAAGAAATATACCAGCATATTATAGATAATGAATTGCAACATCATGGACAGCTACTGCATATCTTGAATTTAGAGACAGTGGTCAGGCTTTTTTGCTAGCGAGTCATTTGAATATTTTAACCGTCCCCAAATACAGAAAAGCATCCACTCTAGCTAAATTTAATGTATTACCCTCAGCCTTGCTAGTGGAGAGACAGAACAATGTCCCTTATGATGCACGTTTATGCCCTTGAGGAGCTGGTTTAGTGGAGACAGTAGGACATGTATTATTGTATTATTGCTTCTACAGTGGCTTTTGACATATTTTTATCTACCCAATTCTTCAAGGCATTCCTGGAAGATCCGATGCGTTTTACACCTGCTATTTGCTGACAGACCAGTGTCTATCAGTAACAATTAAAGTGGCCAGCTTTTGTGCTGCAGTGTAACCTGTTGGCGAAAAATGATTTTATAAGATTTTATAATGATGAAATTTCTGTTTACGTAAGGAAATTTTGTTTTGTTATTAACAATAACCACTTTTATCAAATTTTAAATATAACTTTTATATAACATTCATATTAATTTTATCTGTTTGGTTTTAACTGTTTTTTGTTTTTGATTTGATCTGTTGATCATAATAAATAAATAAAGTAAGTAAGTATATCAGTGGAATTTATCCATGTGATGACTCACCATTCAATGATTGACGCAATGGTCTAGATGGAACTAACCACGAGGATTCCAGCCACGCTCTTTCAGATAGTCCAGACCTAAACTGTGTGTGCGCGTACATGTGAGCACATGCATAATTGACATTTTAATTGCTTTATGGTTTCTGTAAAGCACCCTGGGAACAGACAGAAGTAGTTTTAATCCACAGTGGAATGGAGCTATCAAATGTACATTGCAGTAGCTGATCATAATGAACAGGAAGTCCTACACTTTGAAAAGGTGTGGATGTATCATATTGAAACTTGGGGTGTGAGGGAGAGGTTGGCTGATGAAGCTATTTGGTATTCAGTTCAGGGTGGACAAAAGGATGTGTTTTTGCCCAGAAACACAAGTTTCTTATACTCTTCCCTGCCACTGGGACCAGGCAATGGCTGGAAGGTTAGAGTTTTAAAAAGAAAGGACGGATCAGATTAGTGGAAAACAGATTTAGCAAAGACTTTTTTGCATGAAGCGGAATGGACTCTCTATGTATAAAAGGAAGGGTTTTTTCCCCACACAGGGTATAGCTAAACTGGGGAATTTGCTTCCATGCGGCATAATTATGGCCTGATCTGGGCAATTTTAAAAGACGGTTAGACAACTATATGGGGGAAATGGCTGGGAATGGCTAGTAGCCACAATGGCAGTATACACTGTATAGTATTACTTGCTTTATTGGAAGCAACATGGTCTGGTTTTCTAATTGCTGGGCAATCCACGCAGGAAGGAGTGGACATGTCATGTTTATGAGCTTACCCGAGGCCAACAACACTATAGTTTATGGGTTTACTGGAGGCTACTATAATAATCCTGAATCTTCGTTTGCGAAGAAAAGCCAGAGAGAGACTATAATAACAAAATGCTGGACTACTATAATCTGATCTAATATGTCTCTTCTTATGTCTTATCAAAGCTGCCTTGGGTCCTGTCTTGGGAGAAAGGCGGCATACACATGAAATGAAATGAAATAAAATAAAGTTAAGAGTTGTATGAAAGTAGAATGGGCTACCTTGGAAAACAGTGGACTCTTCTTCATTAGAGGCTTTTAAGCAGAGATTAAATAATTACCTGTCAGGGATGCTGTGGTTATAACAGCGGGTTAGGCTAAATGGGCCTTGGGGGTCCCTTCCAACTGTATAGTGCTATGATTCCATGTCTTCCGAAGCCTATTTTCATTATCATGATTGTTATTATTATTAACTTTATTTATGCCTCACCTTTTCCCCAAATGTGAGAGTCAAGGAGGTTTACAATTAAACAAATACATTAAGACCCTCTAATCTGTGGGTTCATTTTCTGTGTTTCAGTTACCCGTGATCAACCACAGTCCAAAAATATGGTGTAGTCCCCCCTTATCCACAGTTTTGCTTTCCGTAGTCTCAGTTGCCTATGGTCAACTGACTACTGAAAGTATTACTGGTATAGGGTTCGGTACTATCCATTATTTCAGGAATCTAGGGGCAATCTTGGAATGTATCCCCTGCAGATAAGGGGGTCTTACTGTACAACATAGCTTAAAACAAACAAAGATTAAAACAATTGAAAACATACACTTTAAAAGGGTAGTTTAGATATTCTGGCATGGCAGTGGGTTGGATTAAATGGCCCTTGAGGTCCCATCCAATTTTAAGATTTATTGTATTTTGTTTTGTTTTATTCATTTATATCATGCCTTTCTCCCAGTAATGGGACTCAAGGTGGCTAACAATGTATTTAAAACAACACAAATTAAAAACTATACAAAGACCTTTATAAAAGTATAAATAATTATAAATTATTTTTAAAATGGGTAAACAATGGGCAGAGTTAAAACATTAAACATTATGAACGTTAGCATTCGTTAAAGACTATATACAGCCTTAAAAATAGCACTGCACAGCATTAAACCCCCCTCCCCAGTCAGTTTCTCTCTCTCTCTCTCTCTCTCTGGCTTTTCTTCGCAAACGAAGATTCAGGAAGGACTCATCCCGCGCCTTCTGCAAGCGCGCTGATGACTAAAAAGGCCAATCCGAGATAAACAAGTCCGGTTGCAAAAAGCACAGCAGAAGGTCTCCTTGGGTGATGTTTTTGGGTTGTGATTCTTTCTGCGTTGTCGTTTCTCTTCAAGACTTGTTCGTCGTGAGTTCTCAAATAAGGCTGCAGCATTGTGGATAGTGCGTCTCCATGCCTCCCGATGTGAGGCCAGGGCGGACCATTGTTGGTGATCAATTTGGCCAAGCCTGAGATGTTGTTTCAGGGAGTCTTTGTATCGCTTTTTTGGAGCGCCCCTCTTACGCTGACCCATGGCGAGTTCACCGTAGAGTAGTATTTTTGGGAGGCGATGGTCCTCCATCCTAGAAACGTGCCCTGCCCAGCGCAGCTGTGTTCTCAATATCATGGCCTCAATGCTGGTGATCCCTGCTTGCTCAAGGACAGCAACATTCGTCACATAGTCAGTCCAGTGTATATTTAGGCGTTCGAGGAGTCGTAAGTGGTGGCGATAGGTAACCCATGTTTCAGATCCATAAAGGAGGATAGACAGTACGATGGCTCTATACACACTGATTTTTGTGCTTTGCCTCAGGTGTTTATTGCTCCAGACTCTTTTGTGAAGTCTTCCAAATGCACTATATGCCTTTGCTAATCTGTGATCGATCTCTTTGTCAATCTTGGCATCTGAGGAGATGATGCTTCCCTGACGGCATAAAAATATTTTGACTTGCTGACTGAAGGAGAGCAAGGATGGGGCCATCCTGGCCTCTTTAGGGAGAGAGTTCCAAAGTCTGAGAGCAGCCACTGAGAAGGCCCTTTTTCTTGTTCCCCCCAGACGAACCTGTGAAAATAGCAGGATAGAAAAGAAGACCTCTCCAGAGGATCTGTAGAACTCTAATCGGCTCATAAAGGGAAATACAGTCCTTCAAATAAGCTGGATCCAAGCCTTATAGGGCTTCATAGGTCAAAACCAGCATTTTGAGACATGCCCAGAAATGGCAGCAAGTGGAACTGTTGCAAGAAGGGAGTTAGAATCATAGAGTTGGAAGAGATCACAAGGGCCATGCAGGAATACACAATCAAAGCATTCCTGACAGATGGCCATTCAGCCTTTGTTTAAAGACCTCCAAAGAAGGAGACTCCACCGCACTCCCAGGCAGTGCATTCCACTGCCGAGCAGCTCTTACTGTCAGGAAGTTCTTCCTAATGTTTAGGTGGAATCGCTTTTCCTGTAGTTTGAGTCTATTGCTTTGTGTCCTAATCTCTGGAGCAGCAGAAAACAAGCTTGCTCCATCTGTAGTATGACATCCCTTCAAATATTTAAACTTGGCTATCATGTCACCTCTTAACCTTCCCTTCCCCAGGCTAAACATACCCAGCTTCCTAAGCTGCTCCTCATAGGGCTTGGCATCCATACCTTTTACCGTTTTGTTTGCCCTCCTCTGGACACATTCCAGCTTCTCAATATCCTTCCTGAATTATGGTGTCCAGAACTGGACATTATTCCAGGTGAGGTCTGGCTAAAGCAAACTAGAGTGACACTATAACTTCCCTTGATCTAGACACTATACCTCTATTCTCTCCTAGAATCACATAGGTGTTATTAGCTGCTGCATCACACTGTTGACTCATGTTCAACTTGTGTTCACTAAGACTCCTAGGTCCCTTTTGCATATACTCACATCAAGCCAGGTGTCACCCATCCTATATCTGTGCATTTCATTTTTACTGCCAAAGTTATGTGCTGTATGATTCTATAAAAATCAGTTAAAACAGTTCACTAAAGCATTACAGTCCCTTCTTCATGAAAGCCCTTTCTTTTAAAATGGTCCATTCTAAAAGCCTGTCAGAATAAAAAAAGTTTGTGCCTGCTGAAGGAAGGACGTTTTGGCCTCTCTGAGGAGGGGGTTCCAGGGCCTAGGGGCAGCCTTTGAGAAGCTCCTGTCTCACTTTTTCACCAGCCATGCCTATGAAAATGGTGGATCAGAAAGCAGGGCCTCTCCTGACGGTCTGAGGGTCCCGGCAGATTTGTACAGGAAGATATGGTTTGCCACATAGTGTGGACCTAAGCCATATACAGCTTTATAGGGCACAACTAGCGCTTTGAATCATGCCTGGAAACATACAGTGAAGCTATTGTAGCAGGGGAATTGTTCATTTCCTATAACCTTTCCCAATTAACTTTGGACAGGTTTAAGTTTCTGAACGCTCTTTAAAGGCAGCCCCATGTAGAGCACATTACAGTAATCCAAATGCGATGTAACTCAGGCATGAAGCCAAATAATAATAATAATATTAATAAAATTTATTTATACCCCGCCCCTCTGCTAAAAACAATCGGGGCGGCTTCCAACAATTAAAACATTATAATAATGACTAAAAACACCACCCACCCCCACCCTCCCCCATAAAAAGACATTAAACACAATAAGATTAAAAGCTTCTAACCAAAAAAACACATTAAAAACAAATATATACATAATTTTTAAAAAGCCAGGAGACTGAGTTCCTGAGGCCGGGATCTAATCAGGAAAGGCCTGCCGAAAGAGATCCGTCTTTAGTGTTTTTTTAAAGCTACTCAAGCTCGTCAGCTGACGGATCTCATTCGGCAGGCCATTCCACAATTTGGGGGCGATTACTGAAAAGGCCCTCTGGGAGGTTGCAGACAGCCTAGATTTTTGTGGCTGAAGCAAATTCCTCCCAGAGGACCGGAGTATGCGCGGAGGATTGTATGGGAGGAGGCGGTTCCGGAGATAAGCGGCCAAGCGGTGGTTACCTTCATACTTGCATACGCTGAATCTTTAGAGGTTAAAGATGTGTCTTTACAGGAGGAGTGAGCTGTAAATCATGGCTTTCAAACACAAACTGCTTAGGTGGAGAACAATGGTCCCACAGGAATGGCTGCTGCATCACAATAGATATAGGCGAGGGAGTGAGAAGCTAAACAGGGCGTATGGGAAGCACACACCTTGTTCTTTAAGAAAAATGTACTCTTACAGCAAATTGAAAGCAAAAGCAGGGAGATGGGTTGTGGGAGGTAAAGCTTTGGCAGTGATATGGCTTCCACTAGAGGTTAGGGTGTGACCCCTTGCCCCCAAAAGCCCCTCTGCCACTTATTTAATCTGCCCTTTTTGAACCTGGCACCCTTCAGGTGGGTTGGACTACAATTGCCCTCATCCCCATCCAGTGTGATAATTGGTTGCTCTGGCTGAGGATAATAGTGCTCTTTGTACCAGCTAAAGTTTGTGAACACTCTTCAAAGGCAGCCCCATGTAGAGCGTGTTGCAGTAATCCAAACAGGATATAACTAAGGGATATTAAGGCACATGAAGCCACTAAAGCAGTGATGTCGAACCTGTGGCCCTCCAGGTGTTTTGGACTACAGCTCCCAGAATTCCTGACCAGTGGGCTCAAGCTTTTGGGAGTTGGAATCCAAAACACCTGGAGGGCTTGGACACTACTGTGCTGAAGCATGAAGCCCACTCATTGGGGAAGGCTGATTTAAGATATTAATTATGTATCCTGTTTTTTTCAAAAAACAAAACCCCACCCACCTTTTTTGCCCTAGGTGGCTTTTTGGGAAATGATCCCACAAATGTGTCTGTGCATGTGCAAGGAATGGTCCTATTTCTAGCAGCCTGTATATGTGGAGAGGCTCCCGTGGGGTGGGGGCCCACAAGCTGAGACTCTTGTTCTCCTTATGATACAAAAAGGTCTGCCTTGCTAACGCCCTTGCTTTCTCTCTGGCTGCTGAATAGGCCTAATGCTAAAATAAAGGCCAGTTCCAATAGTGACCTGGTAGTGAGATTGCCCCAGGACAACTGATTAAACACTGGTGCCTTGAAGTGCCACCCAACAGTGGGGGTGTCTTGGGGCTGGCACCAAGTACGCTGTAGAATTCACGCAGTTGGAATTTGCTTTGGCGAGCCAAAACCACATGGGTGGACTTCCAAACAGAATAGGAGCACCCAACATAAATTGGAAACCACTTGAAGGCATACAAGGAAGATCTTCTGTGTTTCACTGCATGTGCAACTGAAGATGAATAAATGTGGCAAGGAGGAAGAACTTCTTGTATCCAGGGCTAGATTAGGACGTGCTGAGGTCTTAAACACAAATTCTAACCATTATAGAAATTTTATTTTAAAAAATGTATATTTCAAGGCTCCTCAAAACCCGAGGCCCTAAACTCTAGTTTATGTAGTTGTGTGCAAAGCTGGCCATGGCTGTATCGCTGCCTGTGTGTATTCTTTGTACCCTAATGCAGTCAGGGAACTAGTAATACAGTATATTTCCCCTAATATGCCAGGGGTTAGTATCATATTTATGCCCACTGGTTACAACTTTTTTTAAAAAAACTGGAAGCTCACAGTAGACTGGCAACTGAAGGTTCATTGATCAGTAGCTGTCCATGACCACCACTTTGAGTAGTCTGGCCCTAATGAACCCCTGAAAAGGGTGGGTGCTTCTTTCTCAGCTTAACCTGCAGTTCAAGGGTGCTGCGAGGGTGAAATGTCATACAAAGTGAACAGTGATAAACATGTTTGTGTGTGTGCGCCTTCGAGTCACCTGTCAACTTATGGTGACCCCATGAATTGCATTGGGTTTTCTTAGACAATGAATACTCAGAGGTGGTTTTGCTGATTCCTTCCTCTGAAATATAGACGACAGCACCTGCTATTCCCATCCAAGTACTAACCAGGACTGACCCTGCTTAGCTTCCGAGATTAGACGGAATCTGCTGCTTTGGAGGTGTTTAGACTGTTACAGTAATAAACATACCCTCCAGTATTTCACAGATGCAAACTGGGACGCATATGGCAAGCAACATCAGAATGTGCTCAAGATAGCAAATGTTATCAGTGAGGAAGAACAAACAAGCTAGGAGAGGTTGCAGCAGTTTGTTTTTGCTTGAACCTACTTGGAAGGGCAAAATTCTGTCCCCCTCCTTTCCTCCTCCTGCTGAGTTAATTGAATGTAAACTACTTTTCCACTTTGAACTCACTTTGCAGCAATTACAGTAAGCTGAGGATGAAGGGGAAAAGCGGGAGAAGGAGAGAGAAACTGGGACATTTTAAAAGCAGCTGACAAAGTGGGATGGCAGAGGATTAACCAGGACTATATGATACATTGTGTTCTCCTTTCTGTAATGGATTACAGTGGGCCCTCCGTATCTGCGGGTTTGGTATCACCAGATTCCAGTATCCATGGATCATCTTGTTGATATCTAAAATGGCGGTGCCCATACATAAAATGGTGCTGCTGCATACCTAAAATGGTGGTGCCCATAACAAAAACAGCGACACACCACTCATTTCTATAGGATTCATCCATCTGTGTTTTTCGGTATCTGTGAGGGGGTTCAGAACCAACCCCCTGTGGATACAGAAGGCCACTGTATTTAATGTAATCCTTGTAATGTAAATGTAATCCCTGTAGGCCAGATAAGGACAACAGTTCTCATTTGAGTTGTTTCAGAGTTATTATCTGTCTCTGCATTGGCACTTTAGCTTACTTTGTTATAGAAGTTTCTGTGGTTTATTATGACATTTGAAGTTGAAGGAGCAGGCTTGCTTCTTGTCAGTTCTTCTCATCTCTCTCTCTCTCTGGCTTTTCTTCGCAAATGAAGATTCAGGAAGGACTCATCCCGCGCTTTCTACAAGCGTGCTGATGACTAAAAAGGCCAATCTGAGATAAAAAAGTCCGGTTGCAGAAAGCACAGCAGAAGGTCTCCTTGGGTGATGTTTCCGGTTTGTGATTCTTTCTGCATTGTCGTTTCTCTTCAAGACTTGTTCGGCGTGAGTTCTCAAATAAGGCTGCAGCATTGTGGGTAGTGCGTCTCCATGCCTCCCGATGTGAAGCCAGGGCGGATCATTGAATAAGCAAACAAAAGTGAAGCCTTCATGTTCATTATGTAGCACTCATTGGGATGGGTGAAGCTGGTTGGTACAGATTGCACCAGATTGACAAATAGGGTTGCTTGCGCGTGACCTATAGAGACAGCCATTTTTTCATGGAGAGAAGTGGGCAGGCTGGTTCTGTGACAACAAGACAGGACTGTAGGAGTACATGGCAGCTTTGGTTCTTAACTTGGATCCATAAGCTGATGGGCTACATGTGCCAGCCAGAGGTGGTTGTGTTCTGTACTTCAGCTCCCATCATTCTTCACCATTGAGGAATGGGTGGATGGGAGTTGCAACCCAACAACCTCTGGAGGGCCATGAGTCTATTCTAAGGGAAACCTGGATAGAAAATTGATGTTGCCTGAACACAGGGTGGGATGGATATCTGTAAAAGCAATACAGTTGCAAATACTGCATTGCAGAATCTGTTTTTATTGCCAGATACAGTAGTCTACATTTCTTTCTGCAAAGCTGCTTTTTAAAAACTAGTTGCTTCTTCTCTCAGTCACCCTAGAAAAAGCAAAACAATGAAAAAATTAGATGAAGGCATGAAATAATTTCTGTTTTAGTGGAGTTTCTATGTTTCTTTTATGGTGTTGATTTTATTTACTTACCTATTTATTTACCGATTTAAAATGTTCTAAATTGCCCTTCAGGACACACTGTCTTCAGAAGGTACTGTACAAAATCCTTAATAACAGCATATGAAAATGTCATTTTAAGACTATATTGCACCTTCACTGTAACAAATAATCCACAGCACAGCATTTCATAACATATGGAGTGAAATTAAGTGTTCCCAAACTAGGTACTGAAAGAGACATTCTACTATGCCATGTGAAAATGAATAAATTTAAGAAATGAAAATCTACACAAGCCCAAGTTACCAGTCAACAGAGGAGGCTGACTGTTGCACCTATCATAGAATCATAGAATTGTAGAGTTGGAAGAGACCATGAGGGCCATCCAGTCCAACCCCCTGCCATGCAGGAAATCACGATCAAAGCATCCCCGACAGATGGCCATCCAGCCTCTCTTTAAAGACCTCCAAGGAAGGAGACCCCACCACGCTCCGAGAAAGTGCGTTCCACTGCCGAACAGCTCTTACTGTCAAAAAGTTCCTCCTAATGTTGAGGTGGAATCTCTGTTCCTGGAGCTTGCATCCATTGCTCCATGTTCTAGTCTCTGGAGCAGCAGAAAACAAGCCTGCTCCATCCTCAATGTGACACCCCTTCAAATACTTAAACAGGGCTATCATATCACCCCTTAACCGTCTTTTTTCCAGGCTAAACATACCCAGCTCCCTAAGTCTTTCCTCATAAGGCATGGTTTCCAGACCTTTCACCATTTTAGTCGCCCTTCTCTGGACATGCTCCAATTTGTAAATATCCTTTTTGAATTGTGGTGCCCAGAACTGGACACAGTATTCTAGGTGAGGCCTGACCAAGGCAGAACAGAGTAGCACTATTACTTCCCTTGATCTAGACATTATACTTCTATTGATGCGGCCCAAAATCGCATTGGCCTTTTTAGCTGCCGCATCATACTGTTGACTCATGTTCAACTTGTGGTCTACTAGGACTTCTAGATCCCTTTCTCACGTAGTCTCATTCAGCCAGGTCTCCTCCATCCTGTATCTATACATTTCATTTTTTTTGCCCTAAGTGCAGTACTTTACATTTCTCCGGATTGAATTTCATTTTGTTAGCTTTGGCCCAGCTCTCCAGTCTATCCAGGTCATTTTGAATTTTGATCCTGTCCTCTAGGGTATTAGCTACTCCTCCTAATTTGGTGTCATCTGCAAATTTGATAAGTATGCCCCTAATTCCCTCATCCAAGTCATTGATAAAGATGTTGAATAGCACTGGGCCCAGGGCAGAACCCTGTGGCACCCCACTGGTCACATCTTTCCAAGACGAAGAGGAGCTACTGCAGAGCACCCTTTGGGTTTTCATGTATGGGTTTTGATGTATTTCATGTATAGGTTTTGACGGGTTTTCACGTATGGGTTTCATGTTTAGGTTTTCACTTCTGTATGATTTCATCACTCTGGCCATGCCCCTTTCGAATCTGGTTTAGTTAGGGGTTGCATACATTGGCTAGATTCTTCTTTCTTTTGGGTATGGTTAGACCAGGTAATCACTCCAGAATTAGCTGCTGTCAGAGAAGCTGCCTGTTTCGTCTCTTTATGAGTCATTGGAAAGGGCCATGTCAGTGTCAGCTCTGCATGTAGAAGGTTCTGAGTTCCATCTGTGACAGTAAGAGCTGTACGACAGTGAAATGTGCTGCCTGGGAGTGTGGTGGAGTCTCCTTCTTTGGAGGTTTTTAAGCAGAGGCTGGATGGCTATCTGTCAGGAATGCTTTGATTGTGTATTCCTTCAGGACAGGGGGTTGGATTTGATGGCCCTTGTGGTCTCTTCCAACTCTATGATTCTATCTCTTACAGAACTGGAAGAGACTCCTTCATGAAACCCCAGAGCCATCTAAAATAAGTGGTGTGGGGAATATTTGGGCTTCCACATGCTTTGGACTATGACTCCCACACTCCCTAACCATTAACCATGCTGGCAAGGGCTGATGAGAGCTGAAGTCCAAAGAACATGGAGAGCAAAAGGTTAGATGATACTGAAGTGGTTTATCCAGGGGTCTGATCTGATATAAGGCAAGTTGCTCTTGCTTCGTGTTGTCTCCTTCCGGTATGGAGACTCATCCAGGTCAGTAACTCATACATAAACACAAGGAGTTGGCTGCTCTGAGGAACAGATAGTTCTGATGGTGCCCAACATCACAAATTCAAGAACTTGGCCTCAAGGAGTTTATTTTGTAGCCATTCATACAAGAAGAGGAACCAGGAGGAGATATTGTTCTTCAGCTGAGAAATAGCTTCACCCCTAGATGTTCCACAGGGCAGAACCACAAAGTTTTGATAAGCCTGTCAAGCATTTAATCAATCAATCAATCCTTGCTTTTTAAAATATATATAAAACAAAACAAAAGCGAGACAATGAGGAAGCAGACATCAGTCCTTAATAATGCTGTAGCTGTAATAATTATCTTTCAGTCTCTTGCCTTGTGCCAGAGGGGGGCATGTTCAAAGTTCAGCTGATTTGACATTTTTCTGGCAGAACTTTGCCTGTATTAGCAGGTGCAAAGCCAAGTACATTTTGGCTGAGCTGGATACTATTAATGTGGTTTTTGGATCTCAGAACTTGAATGGCAGCACTTAGAAAAATCCACACAGTTGATATTTTAAGCTCCATTTACTCTTTTGATTTAAACACATTCAGGGGTAGCCATGTTGGCCATACAGCAAAACAAACTCTTTTGATTTAGTTTGCAACCTTAGCTTGGTCCTAGGTGCCAGTTGTCTTATCTCATGTGGCTAATTTTCCCTTACCCTATTGAAGAGGCCCAGTAGGGAGGATTAGCCCCATAAAACTGTCTGCATGTTGGTCATTCTTTGGTTCAGTGATTTCCTACATTAAAGGCCTTCTGACATCAAATTGCTCTTATCCTGGGAATACAGTCTTGTTTTGTGTATGTGCTTTATAATGGAGCTACACAGTGGTGAATTTCCAGAGCCTCAGTTTGGTCAGCAGCTCCCTGTCCTAGGCTTCAATCCCCAAATGTATATCTTTGGGCATGCTATAAGAACTAAGAAGAGCCATGTTGGAGTAGACTGAAGGACTACTTATTCCAACAGCCTGTTCTCACATTGGCCAATCAGTTGCCGACAGGGAGCCTGCCAGCCGGACATGAGCACAACAGCACCCTTAGTCTTGCGGTTCCCAGCAACAGAGGCACACTGCCTCTGAAAGAATATTCCAAAATATTCAAAAATGGTCAAAACCCATCTTTTGCACTGAAAAACAGCATTTTCCGCATAGACACTCTCACCTGGGAAGAAAATTGCAAAAATTACTTGTTGCTTTCTTTGAGAAGAAAGTGAGCAATGAATTATATCCCTGCCATATAACCATCTTAATTAGTTGTCATTTATTGGCCCCCATCCTCCATGAATTTATCAAGTCCCTTTTTACTACTGTCCAACATGGCAGCCATCACTGCATATTGTGGTAGGGAGTTCCACAGTGTAAGTATATGCTGTGTAAAGAATTATTCCCTTTTATCTGTCCTGAATCTCCAGTTTCATTGGATGATCAGGTTCTATCATGATGAGACAGGGAGACTTTCTCCACCTCAGGCTTAGTTTTATACACTTCTATCATGCCTCTTTTTACTTTCCTTTTCCCCCTAAGCTAAACATCCCCAGACACTATAGGTCAAGTGCTCCAGTCCCTTGATCATTTTACTTGCCCTTTCTGGCACCTTTTCCAGCTCTAAAGTATCCTTCCTTTGGGGGGTGGTAACAAGAACTGTATGCAGTATTGCAGATATGGTTGCCTGTTCTGGTAGGGACAGTCCTAATTAATCCTCTGCCATCCAGCTTTTTTCAGCTGCTTTTTAAAAATGTCCTAGTTTCTTTCTCCTCTGCCTATTCCTGCCCTTCTTTGTCCTCAGCTTACTTGAGTTGTTGCAAACTGAATTCAAAGTGTAGTTTGTACTGAATTAATTCATCAGGGTGGAGGGGAGAGGAGGGGTTGGGATCTTGCTCTTCCCATTAGACTCAGGCAAAAACAAACGGCTTCTGCCTCTCCTAGCTTGTGTGTTCTTTGTTATTAATAACTGTTGCCATGCTTTGGTCAGACCTCACCTGGAATACTGTGTCCAGATCTGGGCACCACAATTCAAGAAGGATATTGAGAAGCTGGAATGTGTCCAGAGAAGGGTGACCAAAATGGTGGGAAGTCTGAAAGCCATGAACTATGAGGAGAGGCTTAGGGAGCTGGGTATGTTTAGTTTGGAGAAGAGAAGGTTAAGAGTTGACATAATAGCCATGTTTAAATATTTGAAGGGGTGTCATACTGAGAATGGGGCAAGCTTGCTTTCTGCTGCTCCAGAGACTAGGACATGGAGCAATGGGTTCAAATTACAGGAAAAGAGATTCCACCTAAACATTCGGAAGAGCTTCCTGACAGTAAGAGCTGTTCGGAAGTGGAATGTGCTGCCCTGTAGTGTGGTGGAGTCTTCATCTTTGGAGGTTTTTAAGCAGAGGCTGGATGGCCATCTGTTGGGAATGATTTGATTGTGTATTTCTGCATGGCAGGGGGTTGGACTAGATGTCCCTTGTGGTCTCTTTCAACTCTATGATTCTGTGATTCTTGACCACACTGATGTTGCTCAGCCAAATGTGTCCCAGTTTCTACTTGTGTCATATTGAAGGGAATTCTCATTCTCTCTCTCTGTGTGTGTGAGAGAGACAACTAAATCTTGAAAATAAAAATGTGTCACTGTGAAAAGCAATAAAGTGTTTTGACCAAAGTCTGGCATAAGATTTACCACCATGCTTATCCTCTACCATCTACTCTTCTAGTATAGTTACAGTTGAGGTCCAGAGGGGGACAGGTGAATCTTTCTCCTTGGTTTCACAACAGCATCTGGATGGCACTGGGGCACATCCCTGGAGCCAGTCGGGGGGTGGGGGCAGAAGTGCACCCAGGCACAGTTGAGCTGCTCTTACACAGCTGGGGAAAGGAGCAGCCTTCACCGTTCTGGATCTGTTGGAAGGCAAAGGCAGTCTTTAGATTTCAGCTTTGTCCTGGTATGCTGATTGGCTGCGAGCATACACGCCAGCTCTATCTAGTTAGCTGCTGTTGCTCAGCTGGGTAAAAGATGTTGCCCAAGGAGGTACTGAATATCTCCTTGCTCAATGCCCTCAAAACATACCACTGGTTATGCCAGTATAAGCCATTGAGATGATGCTGGCCAAAACAGCTAGCAAACATCACTAAAAACAAATCAGACAATAAGACCATTAAAGTAACTGCAGTAGTCAATAAACATCAAAACAACATCATAATCTTTTATTTATATAACTGCATCTTCCACCATACGTTTTGCACAGAGCGGCTGGATACCAAGATCCCCCTGGATACCAAGATCCATAAATACCAGGGCCGGTTTAACCTGTCTGCCAAATCAGCATTGGCAGGGGGCCCCGAGGTCAAGAGGGGGCCCCGAGGTCAAGAGAGGGCCCCGTGTTGGCCTCCTTAATATGAAAATAATGGGATTTCTGGTTTAAAATACCATAGAGTTGCCTTGGAAGGCCTAGAAAAGGGCTAGGGAAGACACATTTTCTAGGAAGACTCTATGGTAGGTGTGCTGTTTTGTGTCCCATGGATAATGAATCCAGGGATACGGGGGTCCTACTATAATCTGAACATCCTGTACGGTGAATAGGTTAGGTTACATTGATCTGAGATAAACATATGGGGGCCCCAAAGTAAAGCATTGCAGGGGGCCCCAAAATTCCTTAAACCGGTCTTGATAAATACTCAAGTCTCATGATATGCAATGGCCTAGCAAAATGGAGTCCCTTATATAAGATGGCAAAATCAAGGTTTGCTTTTTGGATTATTATTTTTTAAAGAATATTTCCAAGCTGTGAATACTTAAATCCGTGGATACTAAATCCATGGATACGGAGGGACAACTGTACAATTTGCAATATGTTATCATAACATCAATCCAATTGCAATTCGTTTATAACATTTCAGCACTTTAAATGAGAATTGCATAAATCAACAAGTCAGTCAACAATATCCAATAATATCAGTATGATAGTCCACATTTCTATACCGCTTATCAGCACCAAAGCTCCCTCTAATAGTTGCATTACAGAGTTCACTGAACAGTTCATATTGGCTAAGAGGCCTAACAAAAGAGACTTTTGCTCACCTCGAACCCGCAGCTAATGAGGGAATGTGGGTAAGTGATTCCACAGGTACTGGTCCCATGGATATGGGGGGGGGGTTGTACTGTATTAACCACAATCAGAACTTGTGGATATTACTTTTTTGAACTACAACTCCTGGATTCGCTTAGCAAGCATGGGCACTGGTGGGTTCTTGGGAGCTGTGGTCCAAAAAAGTAACTTTTTATGAGATGAATCCTACATAAAGATTTTTTTTTTTAAATGGCAACAGCCCTAAAACCTCAAGGAGGTTGAAAAGTGCAGCATAAACTTTAAACACAATAGAAAGGAGCCCATTTTGGTTAGTTTATAGTAACCTGCTTTGAGAAGTTGGTGCAGTTAGTTTCTCAGGCTGCTCAGCAAATGTTTCCACCGGAACTTTGTTCCATGCAGCAACGCGCTTGTGTGGCCTGCAGATGAAGCCATACTGCAGAGTTGTGTGGGTGTTTGTGAGCCTGTGAGCTTTTGAATACTTTCCACCTTTCAACTTTGAAATTTTCCAGTTGGTCATTAGCACACGGCAGTATTTAAACCACAAAGTTATTTATAGTGGAGGCAGCTTCAAGTCTTCCTTAAGAACAAGCAATACTCTACAGCCCTTCTCTATTTAAGAGCAATCCCCATTCTCACCAGGTTTTTTTTTTAAAAAAAAGCTTCTTAAATTGTGGGTCACGACCCCCACATGAATGAAAAATATGACAACAGTAAGTTTTATTTGTATACCTATTTTATATACCTATATATGTAGGGTCACATAAACATTTCTTGGATGAAAAGAGGTTGCAAGTGGAAAAAGTTGGTCTAAACGGTGAAAATACTCCTCATAGAATTAGAGGAGAATGCCTTTTGTCCCAACGAGATTCACAGTATTAGGAAGGAGGAGAGCCAAAAACTCAAAAAACCTTTGTGGCTTTTTCCAAAGGTTTTAAAATAGTGTATCTTGATTTCAGTAAGGCTTTTGACAAGGTCCCACATGATATTCTTGCAAAAAAATTTAATAACATGTGGGCTAGACCATGCAACTGTTAGGTGGATTTGTAATTCTGCTTTGGTCAGGCCTCAGCTGGAATACTATGTCCAGTTCTGGGCACCACAATTCAGGAAGGATTTTGAGAAGCTGGAGCGTGTCCAGAGGAGGGTGACCAGGATGGTGGGAGGTCTGGAAGCCATGCCCTATGAGGAGCGACATAGGGAACTGGACATGTTTAGCCTGGAGAAGAGAAGGTTGAGAAGGGACATGATAGCCATGTTTAATGGGTTCAAACTACAGGAAAAGAAATTCCACTTAAACGTTAGGATCACCTCAGAGCAGCAAAAAAGCACACAACTGACAATGCAAAAATCCAAAATGGCACTTGCGGCTGCTTCCTTGCCTGCGCATGTCCAACCAATCTGCTGTCCATTTCCGAGCCTCTCTGAGAATGTGCAGTGCCTCGAATTGATTGTCTGAACGAGTGGTAATGCACATTGTATACTGGCCAGGTATTCCTGAACTACCTCTTTACCAATTCTGTGCTCTATTTCCCCTGCTGCATCATCTGCTTCATCTTCCCCAGGTTGAGACAGTTCCTCCTTTGGGAGAAGACTGAAGCAAAGAAGGTGTTAAGTAGTTCTGCTTTTTCTCTGTCCCCTGTCAGCCTTTTGCCATCTTCTCCATGCAGCGGCTGTACCATTTCCTTGTTTTTCCTTTTGCTATGGACATGCCCCCGCAAAGCCCTTTTTATTGTTTTTAATCTCTCTAACAAGCCTGAGCTCCATCTGAGGTTTGGCTTTTCTGACTTTCCCCCTACATGAGCTGGCTATTTGTTTGAATTCTTCTTTGGTGATTTCCCCCCTTTTTCCATTTCTTGTACATGTCCTTTTAAAGTTTTAGATCAGTTGAGAGTTCTTTCAACATCCATCCTGGTTTCTTTAGACACCTCCCCTTTTTCCTCCTCATTGGAACTGTTTGAAGTTGTGCCTTCAGTATCTTACTTTTAAGAAACTCCCATCCTTCATGAACTCCTTTATCTTTTAGTATTCCTGACCGTGGGATAACCCCCAGTAATTTCCTAAGTTTTCTGAAATCAGCTTTCTTAAAGTCTAGAAGGCATGTCTATGTTTGGCTTCCCCTTTTCCTCTGTATAACAAACTCCAGAAGAACATGGTCACTCCCCGCTAAGGATCCCACCACTTCCACCCCATTAACCAGGTCAATCCCCATTGTTTAGGATTAGATCTAAAATAGCTGATCCCCTTGTTGCCTCTTCCACCTTCTGGACAATGAAATTGTCTGCAAGGCAAATGAAGAATTTGTTGGACCTTATATTCTTGGCAGAATTAGACTTCCAACAAATATCAGGATAGTTGAAATCCCTCATTATCATGATGCTATAAGTGTGTACTCTGGATATACCCCAGGACACAAAATGATGTGGCTGGGTTTGTCTGACTCTTGACTGCAACTTTTCCCATCAGCTGGATTGCCCATAATTCTCCCCGTTCTGTCCCATATGCTTTGAGCAGGAACATACTGAGATGACCTCCAATTGTACTGCCGCTGGGCCTCATGAAACCAGAAGGCTCATCAGGTACGGTGCTGGTCCTGTGCTCTAAAATGGCATGAGGGGCATATGCGCATGTGCCCACCAACTCTTTTGCCAGTCCCTTACTCTTGTTCCTAAATTCTTATTTTTTGGTGGACTGGCACTGGGTAAACACAATGCACATACAGACACCTCTCTGCTGGGTTATATACCACTTTAACAGCCATGGCAGCATTGCATGGACTCCTGGGATTTGCAGTTTAGGAAAGGGCATTTAGAATTCTCAGCCAGAGAGCTCCAGGGCCTCACCAGAGCACAAACCCCAAGATGCCATAGAATGGAACCACGGCAGTTCCAAGTGGAATCACAGTGCTATAACTGAGTACTGTGAAAAGGCCCCTGGTTACAGTGGGAAGGAATCATGGAATCTTAGAGTTGGAAGGGGTGGCAAGGGCCATTTAGTAGAAACTTGGGCCTCTACGAGGTTTTAAAGCAACAGAGACAGCTACAGCAGATCTAGGGACCAGGGTTTTTTTGCCCCCAGGATCCTCCAAGGCCTGCATGAACTGTTCCAAACCCCCAAACCTGGAAGTGCTGGGGGGCTTAATTTGTTTCTAATAATGGGTAATTTTATTTTAAGCAGTGTGTGAGGAGGGTTGCAACGTATTTAATTTACTCTTCCAGCACTGTCTGCCTGCAAAGATAAGTTGTCTTTGCACCTTCAAGTTGTTTCCAACTTATGGCTGTCCTAAGGCAAGCCTATCACAGGGTTTTCTTGCAAAGGTTTGCTCAGAGGGGGTTGGCCTTTGCCTTCTGAGGCTGAGAGAATGTGACTCGCCCAAGGTCACCCAGGGGGTTTTGATGGCTGAGTGGGGATTCAAACTCCAGCCTCCCAGAGTCCTAGTCCAATGCTCAAACCACTATATCTTGCTGGCATGGAGACCCAAGACAGCATATTAACTTCAGGGGGTGCCCTGAGACTTCGCAACCCTATTGCCTGCCCTCCTGGTGTATCTGTCCCACCTCTGACATCTCTCAACCTTCACACAGGGGCGCAGTGTTTAAATACTACCTGCATATGTAAACTCTAGTACACATAGGCCTAATATAAGTATTGAAGTGATTAATTATATATATGTTGATGTGGGTCAAAATTGTGATCTCAACCACCCTGAGCAATCCTTTTAAACAGAAAGTTAGGACAACTGGGATATGCAACAAAATGTTGAAGTATGGTATATTCTTGATTTGCAATCTACCCAGCCATGGCCTTTGCCAGCATACTCCATTCTATTCCCTCCTCGATAGGAGTAGCTGCTACTTCCTTTCTATATGTTCTACCTGCAAAATAAGTACAGTAAAATAAGTTGGGAGTTGCAGCTGTTGAGTAGAAAAGAAATGTTATAAATAAATATTGTAGGAAGTATAAGTCTCCAGTTTTCTCTTTCCAAAAGAAAACCAAAACTGAATAACAATCACAGAGGTGGAGTGAGAAGTATTTGGCATAATCTTCCTTTTGGTTTTGTGCAGGGCTATCCCAAGATATTTTGCTGCCTGAGATGGCAGAGCAATGGTGTCTCACCCTCACAAGGCAACTAATATAGTTCCCAGAGATGGTCTAAATGGTGAAAGTAAATCTCATGGAATTTGCTGGGGATATGACCTGTCTAAATGGGATCATGCACCAATCTACACTATTTGGAAAGAGGGGGGCCCAAAATGGCAAAAACAATGCTGGAAAAGCCTTTGTGGCTTTTCCTGTAGTTTTTTAAAAAGCAGCGAGAGGTTGCGCATTCCTGCTTCGAATCACTTTCCCATACTAGAATCACTTCGAATCACTTTACCATACTAGAGGATGTGCAAAGCTGATTGGCTGGGTGAACATGGGGTGTGGCTTGCTAACAGGGCAAGCACCTGCTGTCACTGTGTTGACTTTTTGCCTTAGCGAGTAATCGTTAAGGAGATAAAATGGGGGGGGGGGGTTGGCTGTGCTTTTAACTTACAAAATTGCTCTATTGCTCCAGCACACCTTAGGAAATGTGTGTGTGTGTTTTTTAAAAAAGTTCAGGAGCAGCAAAATACTAATGCGAGTAAATCACTTGCAGCTGCCATCTGGCATGTGAAGCTTCTGGGGGCTTCTGGGACCAAAAACACAAAGACGAATTGCTGCTGCAGCAAAATACCATTACTGCAAGGTACTGTGTTCCCCCCCCACCCCCAGTCAGTGTAGAAATGTCCAAGGTGTAGCTGTGTTAGTCTGTAGCACCTAACACAACAAAAAGTTTTATAGCCAGTGGCATCTGATGACTTTTATGGTTATTCCATTTTGGGGTGGGGGAAAAGATATGCTGTAAATAAAGTGATTGATTCATGGAGGCAATGACGTGGCTACCGATTTCAGCCTCAATTTGGAGCTATCCAAGGTGCTGAACACCAGCACCAAATAGGACCATGGATAGCTCCTACAAAGCTTGACCTAAGATCTCTTGAACAGACCTCTTTTGCCCAGTGTTAAGATGTGTTGGGGAGCATTTTCATAGTTCTACAGTAAGTTTTTTTCTGAATACAGAGCAACAGCAGCAGCAACAACAATAATACTGTACTACATTTTTATTTCTTACCTGGCTCTCTCTAAGGCTCGAGGCAGGATACAGCATAAATTAAAATACAATATAGGAAATAAAATCATTTAAAAACACCAATAAAACACATAGGATTAAAACAAACATTAAAATCATTAATAGATTTAAAATGCCAGTTTAAAATTCATAGATTAAAATCAATTGTGTAGGCTTGCCAAAAGAGATAGGTCTTTAGCGCTGTTTTAAATTCTGGCAGCATGTTTAGCAGTTGAATCTCTTCCGGTGGGTCATTCCACAGTCTGGAGGTGGCTGATGAATAGGTCTTTGGGTGACAGTTGCCAGTCTAGTCCTAGCTGGTTGAAGTAAATGTCCCCCAGAGGACCTGAGTGCACAGGGCAGATTGTACGGGAGAAGGTGATCCTGATCCCCAAACATATAGGGCTTTAAAGATAATAACCAACACTTTCTACTTTGCCCAGAAACTAATTGGCATAACTCTAGGTTATGAATCTGCAACTGCAATATAGAATGCCAGTTAATACCATTTAAAAGACAACAATAAATAGACAATTCAGCACATGATGCAAGGCCCATTCCCCTTGAGCAATCAGTCTTCAAAGGTGTGCTGAAACAAAAAGGTTTCCACCTGTCTGTGGAAGGATAGCAAGCCGGGCAGCAGTCTAACCTGCTCCTGCCTCACAGCAGAACCTCTGCAGCAGGCCCTACTGTTAGGGAGAGTGAGATAGTTGCCTTAGGCAGTAGATTCTGGATGTCATGAAAGGAGAGCAAATTGTTAGCTCTTCTTTGTTATATATTTTTTAAAAAACCAAGGAATGGGGAGAACTGCTTCAGGGATTTCCTGGCTCCTGTGCCAAAATAACTTGGCTGGCTTTGGGTATTATCTATGCACCTTGAGTTGGATGGGTGGCAAGTATCACTTCCTGTTCTACCTCAGATACCCAAATGTCTTGGGCCAACCTTGAAAATATCTAATATTAAACATTACATTTTCACTAGGTGGTAGGAGTGCTTCAATACATTGTCTCAGGAATTGTAATGACTCTGTTGTTGTGTGCCTTCAAGTTGTTTCTGACTTATGGCAACCCCATCATAGGGTTTTCTGTGGTTTATTGCCTTTATATTGCATGTGGAAGTAAATGGGTATGTACAGACTGAGGTTGCCCAAGGTGACTTTGTGAGTTCACTGCTGAACTGAAATTTGGACTGGGAATTTCTTGCTGGTAATCACTGCCTGTGCCAGTTGTAGGCAACGCTCCTCAAACTCTGTACAGTACATATATATTGGGCATACAATATTAAATTAAGAACGTGCAGCCAGAATTCTGTAGTCTGCATAATTATGCAAGCTTAGGCTGTTTGCACACATTTACTTAATTGTAAATAAAGTACATTTCTGCAGGAAAAGGTGGTGAGGTGTATAGACAGTGTTGTACTCAGGGACAATGGGCAAATTCTGCACTGCCCCTTTTAGCTTTACATAGCCTTCAGACTGCCCCTTTGCTTTTCTTGTTTTGGTCTAGGATAGGGTGGGCATGTGTGGCCCTCCAGATTCTTTTTTGGACTACAACTCCCATCAGCCATAGCCAAGAAGGTGAGGTGTTACAGTTTTGGGAGATACCCTTCTCCAGTCTGCTGTCCTGCAGCCTTTTTGGACTACAGTCTCTCCCAGATAAACCGGTGGTGAGAGATTGTGTGTTTGTATGTGCTTTCAAATAGCTTGTTGACTTATGGCAACCTCATGAATTTCATAGGGTTCTCTTAGGCAAGGAATTGTGGTTTTGCAAGTTCCTTCCTCTGAAATATATCTTAAAGGAGCTGGTATTGGTTGATGGCCTCCCATCCAAGTGCTAACTAGGGCTGACGCTGCTTAGCTTCCAATATCAGATGGGAACAGTTGCCTTTAGGAATATTTAGGCCCAGTGAGAGATTATGGGTGCTGAATTCTTAGCAAGCACAAAGTTCAAGAAGGCTTGTGTCTTTGGTGGAAGCAACATACTGTTCGGAAGTGGAATACACTGCCTCGTAGTGTGGTGGAGTCTCTGTCTTTGGAGGTTTTTAAGCAGAGGCTGGATGGCCATCTGTTGGGAATGCTTTTATTGTTTATCCCTGTATGGCAGAGGGTTTGACTGGATGGCCCTTGTGGTCTCTTCCAACTCTGATTCTATAAATAACATGTTGTATTAAATATGTTTTTTCTTTCTTTGAAGAAAAAGCCGCTCTGTGGCTCCGGGCTCACAATGCACTTGGACTGGGGCTATTGCCACTTCTATTATTAAACTTTCTCTCCCCCACCCCACTGCTAGGGCAAAAAGCAGCTGCAGGGAAGAATGATTTTTGGCAAGATACCAGTGTGCTCCACTCTGTTTGGATCTGGAGTATGTTCTGGATTAGGGCCACACAGCTCTTAAAAAAAATTAGCCAGTTTCAGCATGTGTGCTCTCCCTCCTTGCGCTTCCCTGTCCCATCCCCCTTCCCATCTGCCCGCACAAGGGAACAAGCAAGGGAATGTGCATACAGCCGGGCCTAGCCACCCCACAAGTTACCAAGGCTGACTGTCAGAAGAAGCATGTTCCACCCTTTTTGAAATTGTGAGTTGTGGGAGGGCAGGATGTGGCACACACCCATGCAATTACGTAGCTGTCACACTGTGGTATGAAATGCATCTAGGGTACAGTTGAGGTAACAGCAAGGGAGGGTGCTTCCACTTGATGGATTATTGCACAGAGACATCTAGTCTTTAAATACCTGGGCTGGTGTCTTCAGTGAAAGGTGGTGAGCCGAGCCCTCCAGATATTTCTGAGAGTACTCAGTTGTTCATTATCCGTCACGTTCTTGATGTTGGAAATCATCATACTTGCTATTTCATTTCCATGTTGTTGTTTTTAAAATTAGCTTGCTTGAGATTTCTTTCTATTTTCCTCTTCCTCAGGCATCAAGGTGATTTAAACTAAATAATTGAATATCTAAGTGATTAATTAATTAAGACTATAGAGCAGTGGTTCTTAACCTGTGATCCAGGGACCCCCAGGGGTCCACAGTGTTCTCATATGTTCTCCACAAAGGCTTGAAGGCTGCTTGGCCCATATCCTCCCTGCAGTAGAGTGGCCACATGACAGGAGCCAAGGCAAAGACAGGTGTGCTGGCTTGGCCTGCACACTGACATTCAATCCTCTCCAGCCACAAACTTGCAGGAAGAAGCAGGAAAAAAGTCTTACCTCCTCCTCCAGCACCTCTGAGGAAAGGTTTCATGGATGGTGTAATTGTATTATTGTTGTTGTTGTTGTTTTAAATCTTGAATTAAGACTTGTTGGTGGGGGGTCCGTGGCAACAAAAGATATTTAAAGGGGGTCCCTGGTAAAGAAAAGGTTAAGAGCCACTGCAATAGAGTATTTAAATAAGAAAATAATTCAGTTGTTATAACTTTCTCGGCAATTAAATTAAGAATAATCTGATAAAATATCATATAGAAGAACCCTCAGATGCCATACATTTGATTGAATTTAACAAATTTACAGAATGAGATCTGGTAAAATAAGATATACAGAACCACAAGGAAGAAGAGACTCATTGGATGAACCACCTGAATACCATAAGCAACTTATGGAAGAAATGAGGGCCTTCATGACTGGCATTAAACAGGATTTGGCTGATGTGAAAGTTCAGATGTCTGAAGTACAAGAGTCTTTAGAACAAATGAAGAAAATATAAATTTAAACAGAAAATATATTGATAGTAACAAAAATGTATTTATGTACTGAAACAAAAAAATGGAAGCCTCCAGTGTGAATATAGATAAACAATTAAACAAGTTAGCATTTGTTGGAACAAAACCAGTTGGAAACATGGTTGAGAATAAGAGGTTTGGGAGAGCTTATGAAGGAAGATATTAGGAAAAGAATCGTAGGAATTATGGCAAAATGTCTTGATGTTGAGGAAGAGGTTATGGACAATGAAGTTAACGCTGTCTACCGAGTGAATTCTATAATTGCAACAAGGAAAAACTTACCAAGAGACATAATGGTCCAGTTTACAAAGAAAAATACAGGAGAAAAGATTATAGAAGAACTTAACAAAATACCAATGGAGAGTTAGGGCAGACCTCTGATTCTCCTTCGAGAAATCCCAATAAGAATATCAGGGGTAGATTCTGGGAGGGGCAGCAGCGACAGCCTTCAGGCTCTTCTTGCTAGGGCCCTTTCACACTTCATGATTATAGCCCAATGGCTCAACTTTAACTATCGTGGATATGTCCTGTCGGACCCTGAGGTTTGTAGTTTGGGGGAGGGCTAGAACTCTCTGGCTGAGAATTCTAAACACCCCTCCCTAAACTGCAGATCCCAGGATTCAATAGGATGTTGTCACAGCAGTTAATGTGGAAATATAGCGCTATGGCCTTTTTAGTCATCAGCGCGCTTGCAGAAAGCGCGGGATGAGTCCTTCCTGAATCTTCGTTTGCGAAGAGAAGCCAGAGAGAGCTTCTCTCTGTGCTGCCCAGAACTGGACACAGTATTCCAGCTGAGGTCTGACCAAAGCAGAATAGAGTGGCACTATTACTTCCCTTGCTCTAGACACTATACTCCTCTTCTCTCTCTCTGGCTTTTCTTCGCAAACGAAGATTCAGGAAGGACTCATCCCACGCTTTCTGCAAGCGCGCTGATGACTAAAAAGGCCAATCCGAGATAAACAAGTCCGGTTGCAAAAAGCCCAGCAGAAGGTCGTCTTGGGTGATGTTTCCGGGTTGTGATTCTTTCTGCGTTGTCTTTTCTCTTCAAGATTTGTTCAGCGTGAGTTCTCAAATAAGGCTGCAGCATTGTGGATAGTGCATCTCCATGCCTCCCGAGGTGGAGGACTCTATTACATTGCTAATACAGGTCACACACACACCCCGTTTATATGGGGAATACATATCTGGACTTATTGTAGCTACGTGATACATGAAACCGCATATAATAGCAAACTGCCAAAGAATGTGACGAATGTTGCTGTCCTTGAGCAAGCAGGGATCAGCAGCATTGAGGCCATGATATTGAGAACACAGCTGCGCTGGGCAGGGCACGTTTCTAGGATGGAGGACCATCGCCTCCCAAAAATAGTACTCTATGGTGAACTCGCCACGGGTCAGCGTAAGAGGGGCGCTCCAAAAAAGCGATACAAGGACTCCCTGACACAACATCTCAGGCTTGGCCAAATTGATCACCAACAACGGTCTACCCTGGCCTCACATTGGGAGGCATGGAGACACACTATCCACAATGCTGCTGCCTTATTTGAGAACTCAGGCCGAACAAAGTCTTGAAGAGAAACGGCAACGCAGAAAGAATCACAACCCGGTAACATCACCCGAGGAAACCTTCTGCTGTGTTTTCTGCAACCAGACTTGTCTTTCTTGGATTGGCCTTTTTAGTCATCAGTGCTTGCAGAAAACGCTGGATGAGTCCTTCCTGAATCTTCGTTTGCAAAGAAAAGCCAGAGAGAGAGAGAGAGCCAAAGAATACCATAGAATTGCACTGGAGGATCTAGAAATTGCCTACAGAGGATGGGCTTGTCTGTACCAGTCTATAAAATGTGGGTTGATGCGCACTAAGGCCAATTTGCAGCAGCTTTTGTTTGTCTCCATGATTTTTTGGCAAGATTGCAGTCATGTGAAGCTATCCATGTGTGTTGTTCAAATGGGCATTCCTGTGAATCAAGATAGCAGGTACGAGTGAATTACTCACGTTTTTATTCCCACCAGTTGCTGCTGCCAAACAGGTTTTTTTTAAAAAAATATTCAAGGTGCAGAAATGTGATATTCTGCTTAAATAAACAGAAAAAAAGACTGTTTTGTCTCCTCAGCGCATGATCGCTATGGTGAAAATCCAACATGGTGGTTCAGGGCACTTGCCTTGCCAGTAAGCTTCACCCCCTATGCACATCCCACCAATCAGCTTTTTACTTTCACTTGTTATTGGGAATACGCATCAAAGCTAATTCGTTGTCCCAACAAGTGGGAATGTGCATTTCCTTCAGAGTTTTTTAAAAAATAAGGGAAAAACCACAAAGGCTTTTTCCACAGAGTATTTGGTGTTTTTTGCCCCTCTCCGCATCAATACGGAAGATTGATGCAGGATCTTAGTTAGACAAATTGTTTTCTTCTTGAGTTCTATGAGGAGTATTTTTGCTGTATAGACAACCCTGATGCCTCTCTAGGCATCTGGCATGTCTCTATGGTCAAATTCCAGCAGACCTCATGATGCCTGGAGGACCTCACAGTGCCTAGGGAGAACACCTCCAGCTCGACTCTGTGGCCCTCCAGATGACTAGAGAGACCTCCCCCCCCAACTGCAGGCAAGTGAAACCACAGGTACCGATCCCGCATAAATAGGGGTTGACCTGTACTGAAGTAACCTTCAACTTCCATTTTAGTTAGCTTCTATAAATGGAATGGGGAAGGGGTGCCATCTTGTTCTCTGCCTGAGGTAGAAAAATGTGCTGGGTTGATTCTGCTCTTCTACTCCTACTACTCCATCTTCATGGCATTGCCTGTATGCATGAAGCTTGACAGAGTACGGGAATGCAGAAAAGTCCGTGTTGTAAGTCAGCGGTTCTCAGCCTTTACATGTTTTGGACTTTAGTTCCCAGAATCCATCATCACTGCCAGAGGTTTCTGGGAGTTGAAGTACAAATCACCTGGAGGACCAAAGGTCAAGAACTACTCTTCTAAGGGTATCCTAGCCTGAAGCCTAGATCTCACAAATGTGGTTAACCTTTGTCTTGGCTGTACCATTTTAGGAGGAGACTCATATACCTAGATCTTCCTCCATGCAACAAAAATGATCTGCACAGAGAAATCTAGCCATTCAAGGAAAAGGGTTCTAGCCTAGCCATCTCCATGACATGTTATATATATATATATGGGGGTATTTCATTTTTGTATGTGGAAGAGAAGATTGGGCTAGAACTAGTTTTCTATGTATGGGGATAGGCTAGGCTGGGATTCTTTCCCCTGACATGCTAGTTTTCTGTGGGCAAAGATACTTCTCTTGTACAGGAGAACAGCTGATCATGGGATAAATGTGGGCAAAGGTGGTTATGGTTTCCTTTTTGTTGAGACAGGGCATATGGATTCAAGCCTCTTAAAAAAAAGCAAGAGTACAGAAAACCAGTCTACCTGCATAGGACCTCTGGGTGTGTTTGAGCAGGCTCACAGTATATATTTGTACAGTTATTTAAATCAGCAATTTTTGCATTAGACCCCATAATAAAAAGCTTTGAGAAGCCTTTTAAGAATTTATTTTTGTATAGGTTTCAAGGGGCCGATCAAACTGGTTTATCAAGAGGTGCAGGCCTTTTACATGAATGAGATCTAGATGTTGCTGTAGGATGAGACTCCACAGAGGTGGAGAGATTTTCTTGTGTAACATTTTTGTGTAGCAAAAATGGGAGAGGGAGAAAGAGACAATTGACATTTTCATTATGTTCAGGTCTGGAGAAGAATACAGTATTTCAAGCAGATTAGGGCCCGGGTGACTTCTTGGGTTTGGAGGGGGTGGGTAGGCCACACCTTCCACTGCAGACTATCCACTAGGCTTGCCAGATCTCAGGGCCTGGGCCTGAGCCTCCAGTTTTCATGGGCCATCTCCAGGTAGGAAATGAGGGTACGAATTCTCCAGTTTTGGTAGGCTCAACTCCAGGCAAGAGAAAAGGGCTGAGTGCAAATTTCCAGCTCAGCTAGTAGACCACCAGCTTGCTACAATTTCCAAGGCTTAATTGATTTGCTGCAACTTGCAAAAACTCTCCAGGGAGGTCTGTATATTTATTACTTACCTTCCTCTTTTCTTCCCAGTTGTGGCAGCAGGGCTCAGTGTCCACTCTCCATCCACCGCTAGAAGCAACTTGGACAGACAAAATGAAATTTAGTCAAGTTTCCTATCTTAGTTTCCAAACAGGAAAATATGTTATCTTTCTCAAACTGTGTATGTGTGTGTCTGAATACAATCTGTGGTTAACTGTGGTTGGTACTTAATGCATAATGCTTAACAGCATCGCCAGAGACTGTCCCTAGGTCTCAGGTTTTGATCTGGAAACCTCAGGGCCTTGGAAATTCCCAAACTGGAAACCCTACTACCTGCTGCCGGCAAAGTTTCCACTACCACAAAAATCCCAACAATTCTGCTGCTAAACATAGCATGAAGGGAGCACGCACACCTTGTTTCCTAGTAGAACTGAGCTCTATAAACCTGTTTAGAGCATGATTCTTGTGGGAAATAAGGTGCATACTCACCATGCACTATGTTTTCCAGCAGGATCACTGGGATTTTTGTGGCTCTGGAAAGTGGCAGCACCAGAAACACAGAGGGGCTTGCACACATGGTAGCAAGGGAGTGGCTGCATGTAGTCCATAGACTGTGACTTCATCAGACTGAAATTGAAGGGATTCCAAGCTTGCAGTCTTAAAACTATAAAGTCTTCTGGTTTGTTGCTTTAGCAACCTCCCCCCCCCCCAAATTGATGCAAGATGGCATACCCTCCAACGTTTCACAGAAGAAAACCAGGAGACGTGTCGCTAAGCAATATCAGAGTGTGGTCAAGCAAAAGTTGTTAATGAAGAATAACACACAAGCTACGAGAGGATTCAGCAGTTTGCTTTTGCCCAAGTCTACTGGGAAGATGAAGACGACACCCCCTCTTCTTCTTTCCCTCCTGCTGGATTAATTGAGCAGAAACTACTTTTGCACTTTGAACTCAATTTGTAGCAATTGAAGTGGGCTGAGGACCGAGGGGGCAAAGTGACAGGTAGAGAGAGAATCTGGTATATAGTTAGACCCCCATATCCACAGAATCAATATCCATGGTTTCAGTTACCTGCGGGACACAAAACAGGAACACACACCATAGAGTTTTCCTAGAAAATGCCTAGAGAGGCATTCTCTCTAGACATCTTCTATGTCCTCCAACGCAAGTCTATGGTATTTTTAACTGGAAGTCCCATTATTTTAATAGGGTTTGTTGTTATCCATGGGTTCTGGTATCCGCAGTAAGTCCGGGAACCAAATCCTCATGGATACAGGGGTCTGACTATATTTTAAAAGCAGCTGAAAAATTGGGACAACAGAGGATTAATTAGGACTGTCTCTGCCAAAACAGGACAGTTGGAGTGTGTGAGATCATTACTGTTCTGAGGGGCATCCTGTAACCTGCTTTATCTTATTTATTTTAGTGCATATATACTGCATATATCTACACTAGATTTGAACCTGGCTTAACTGTCATTCTTTTGCCTCAGAGAATCCTAGGGACTGTAATGCTAAGACAAGGGCAAGAATTTGACAACGCACTAGAGTAAAAAAATGCTGGACTTCTTTAGTCTGATCCAGTATGTCTCTTCTTATGTCTTATGTTACTTTTAGCTTGTTTACAAACTGAACTATCCAGAAAAACATCACAGCGTTTCACCTGGATATCGTGGCACACCTCAGGCATTTTTTCTTAATACTTTGTAACTTGCATGTCCTAATCTTCTATGCATTACGTGGATGCATGAGTCGTGAATAGGTGTATTAGTCATTACAGCCTCGGCTGAGTTCTCAGCTTTTGGCTTCATGTAATATAGCTGGTTTTTCAATTCTCCCTCAGCACATATATCTGCCCATTCTTTGACACATAACATTTGTTACCAGTAAAATTAATTTCATACCCATCAGTAGCCAGAACACCAATGCTGAGCAAACACATTCCAAGTGATGGGACATACAATGCTTTTTCAAAATTGTGGCCAAAACAGGGAATATGGCATGTTCTTTTGCTTTTATACTGGATTCACAATTATTTTGCAAGAGTTACATTACAAATTTTAGCATCTGACATATTCACAAACACAGTCACTGTTAGCCAGATGTACAGAACACCCAGAATCAAGCACCCAATGAGTTAATTCTGTGGAATTTTCTTTTCTCACCACAGCTGAGACAGCTTGAGTATGCTGACTGCCTTTGTTTTTCTTCTTTGATTTATGGCTGCTACATTTAGCCTTCTCATTACTGGCCCCTGAAGGCTGTAACTTATCATACTTGCTCTTTACAGTATAAATTTCCAGGTTGCATATCCCAGCACCCTGACATTCTTTAGTCTGATCCAGTATGTCTCTTCTTATGTCTTATGTTAAGAGTTATATGATAGTAGAATGGACTACCTTGGAAAATGGTGGACTCTTCTTCATTGGAGGCTTTTAAACAGTGGTTAGATAATTATCTGTCAGGGATGCTTTGGCTTTAACAGGGGGTTGCACTAGATCAGTGGTTCGTAACCAGTGGTCCATGGACTCCTACGGGGCCACAATGGACTCACAGCAGGTCGACAAAAGCTTGAAGGCTGCTTGGCCCACCTCCTCCCAGCAGTGGAGCAGCCACGTGACAGGAGGCAAGGCAAAGTTTGGCTGGTTGGCTTAGCCTGTGCGTTGCCATTCAATCTACTCCACACACTTGTAGGAAGAAGCAGGAGAAAAATCTTCCTTCCCCCTGCAGTGCTTCTGAGGGAAAGTTTAATGGATGGTGCAATTGTATTATTATTCTCAGGGATGATGATGAAGATGATGCTTTTAAATCTTGAGTTAAGTCTTGGGGGTCTGTGGCAACAAAAGACATTTAAAGGGGGTCCCTACTAAAGAAAAGGTTAAGCGCCACTGGACTAGATGGCTCTTGGTGGTCCCTTCCAACTCTACAGTGCTGTGATTCCATGGCTTCTGAAGCTCCCAGCAGCCCTAGTTAGCACATCCAGAGGCAATGAATGCTGGCAACTGCAGTTCAACTGCACTTGGGGCTGCCTGATTCCATTTAGTAACAGTAGAGGCTGACCACTGACAAATCACTGAAAACAAGGACAGAGGAGTCTCACTTGAATTGCATAAAACTTCCTTGTGCTAATTTATATGCAGAGACAGATATTTAAAAATTATTACCATAATTTAAATAGAAGAACAGTACATCTCATTGTACTTAGGAAAATAGTGATTGAATGACCTACTGTCCATAGAATCATAGCATTGGAAGAGACCACAAGGGCCATCCAGTCCAACCCCCTACCATGCAGGAATACACAATCAAAGCACTCCCAACAGATGGCCATTCAGCCTCTGTTTAAAAACCTCCAAAGGAGGAGATTCCACCACACTCTGAGGCAGTGTGTTCCACTTCCGAACAGCTCTTACAGTCAGGAAGTTCTTCCTAATGTTTAGATGGAATCTCTTCTGTAGTTTGAACCCATTGCTCTGTGTCTAGTTGCTGGAGCAGCAAAAAACAAGTTTGCTCCATCTTCAGTATGATATCCCTTCAAATATTTAAACATGGCCATCATGTCACCTCTCAACCTTCTCTTCTCCAGACTAAACATGCCCAGCTCCCTAAGCCGCTCCTTATACGGCATGGCCTCCAGACCTCCCACCATCCTGGTCGCCCTCCTCTGGACACGTTCCAGCTTCTGAATACCCTTCCTGAATTGTGGTGCCCAGAACCGGGCACAGTATTCCAGGTGAGGTCTGACCAAAGCATGGCAACAGTTGTTAATAACGAATTACACACAAGTTAGGAAAGGCAGAAGCAGTTTGTTTTTGCCTGAGCCTAATGGGAAGAGCAAGATTCCACCCCTCCTCTCCACCTAACAGTTGCATTGTCTAGCCCACAAGTTGCTAAGTTTTTTGCAATAATATCATGGGGGACCTTGTCAAAAGCCTTACTGAAACCAATATACACAACATCCACTGCATTCCCTTCGTCTATCAAGTTTGTAACTATTAAAAAAAAGAGAGAGATAAGATTAGTCTGACACTACTTGTTTTTGAGAAATCCATGTTGACTTTTTGTGATCACGGCATTCCTTTCTGGGGGTGCGGCTATACGATCATAAAAAAATCCGTATGGGGGGGGCAAAAAATACGAACAGCCTGTCATTCGTATGCATACAAACTGGCTATACGATTTTTTAAACCCCCTAAACTCCGTATGACTCCCTCTCCCCGAAGCTGGCTGGAGCAAGCAAGCCAAGCAGCAGTTTTAAATCTCCCGCTGCTTTTTTTTTTTTTAAGTTCCTGGTTTGCAGACAGTCGGTTTTCCGTATTTACAATATAAAATAAAAATAAATAAACATATAAATTCACGGACTTACCGGACACTCGCTAGCTGGGAAACCAACATGGCGGCCACTCCCAATTTCCCTCTGTGCTAGCCCTGCCCCCTCTACTCGGCCAGCCAATCAGATTACACAGCCTGTTCGTATGTGTGCGAACGGACCGTACAGACCCGTCAGCCATCCGAACGTTGTATGGATTTCTCTTCACGATCCGCTTTTCCTCCCGAATGCCACGTGTGCGTATTTCAGGGTGGAAAACCGGGGGGCCCCTCTTTTGAAATATACACTGGACTGACTATGTGACGAATGTTGCTGTCCTTGAGCAAGCAGGGATCACCAGCATTGAGCCCATGATATTGAGAACACAGCTGCGCTGGGCAGGGCACGTTTCTAGGATGGAGGACCATCGCCTCCCAAAAATACTACTCTATGGTGAACTCGCCACGGGTCAGCGTAAGAGGGGCGCTCCAAAAAAGCGATACAAAGACTCCCTGAAACAACATCTCAGGCTTGGCCAAATTGATCACCAACAGTGGTCCGCCCTGGCCTCACATCGGGAGGCATGGAGACGCACTATCCACAATGCTGCAGCCTTATTTGAGAACTCACGACGAACAAGTCTTGAAGAGAAACGACAACGCAGAAAGAATCACAACCCAAAAACATCACCCAAGGAGACCTTCTGCTGTGCTTTTTGCAACCGGACTTGTTTATCTCGGATTGGCCTTTTTAGTCATCAGCGCGCTTGCAGAAAGCGCGGGATGAGTCCTTCCTGAATCTTCGTTTGCGAAGAAAAGCCACAGACAGAGACAGAGGGCATCCGAATGGCCGTTTGTACCGAAGTGCGAACTTTCGCATGCTGTACGTATTATTTAAATCGTGTAGACGGGACCTAAGTGGTTACAGACTGACTGTTTAATGATCTGGTGTAGAATCTTTCCTAGTATTGATGTCATGCTGACTGGGTAGTAATTATTCGGGTCTTCCCCCCACCCTTTTAATGATGGGGACATTTGCCCTCTTCCAGTCTGCTGGGACTTCTCCTGTTCTCCAGGAATTTTCAAAGATTATCCAGCTGCTGTTTGATCTATTTATCTATCATCTATCTATTGAGAGAGACAGACTGTTTGAATAAGGAGTTTAATAGCTCAGAGGGAACTTGAACTTGGATCCTCAGCACATTTCCCAGAATATGTCCTATAGGTAGACTTTTCTCCTGACTTTGTAACTAAGAAGGTTTTCTCTCTCTCTGACCTAGAAAGAAACTGGTAATGATACAACATAAATGTAAAGTTTGGCCTCTAGCATTTCTCATTTTCTTCTCATCCATAGCAATTATTATGGTCTTTTTTTTTTAAATGGAAAAATGCCAAACTTAGTTTTCTCACATCAACTTGCAGTACCTGCTCTTCCACTTTATCCGGTGCCTTGTATGAGTATCAGTGTGTTGCCCTCTTCTCTGTGAGGTGTGCGTGTGTGTGTGTTGGAACCTTCTACCGCTGATGACTAATCCATAGCTGGTTTCTGTTACATGTGTGAGATGTGTGGTTTGAAAGAGCCTTCTGTTTCGGTCTTACAAGTTGTTTCTCGTTTGGTTAACAGGCTTTAAAGTTTTGTATAACTTATCAGATTATGTTATATGGTAGTGGCTTTTAACCTTTTCTGGACCAGGGACCCCATTTAAATATCTTTTGTTGCTGCAGACCTCCAAGACTTAACTCAAGATTTAAAACAACAACAACAGTAGCAGTAATAATATAGTCACACCATCTATTAAATCTTCCCTCAGAGGCACTGGAGGGGGAGGAAAGATGGTTCTCCTGCTTCTTCCTACAAATCTGCAGCTGGAATGGATTGAATGGCAATGCACAGGCCAAGCCAGCCTGCCTGCCTGCCTTTCCTTTGGCCACTCCATGCAGGGAGGAGGTGAGCCAAGTAGCCTTCAAGCCTTTGTGGATCCCCTGTGAGGACACTGTGGCCCCCTGGGGGTCCACGGACCACAGGTTAAGAACCACTGTTATATGGTAGTGTCAAGGGCCTGTACTTCAGTAGCAGAGCCTGTGCTGTGTATGCAGAATATCAGGCTCAAATCTCTGGGACCTCCTGTTAGAAGAATCAGGGAGGAGATGGTTGAACATGGGCCCCAATACATTCACCACAGGGGACCATCAAAGGATGTGCTTTGCATAGAGTGTGGTAAAGTTATTTTTTTCAGGGGGGGTACAGCTTATAGAATCTCATAGCCATCACTTTCTCATGCTGTGGTTTTGCATGCAAAGGGTCTCTATTTCAATCCCCTGCATCTCCAGTTAAATGGATCAGGTGGCAGTTGATGAGATAGGCCTTTACAAACAGACCCTGAAGCATGCCCCCCACATCCTGAAGCGATCCCCCAGCCCGGGATCTTTGGTGGTCCCCCTACCTACTGCTAAGGTTAAGGGGCAGCGAGATGCTCCACAGGATTTAGGATAAAAATTAAAATAAGTTAGTTTAAATGATGATACCAAAGTAATATTTGAAAGGATGTCATACTGAGGATGGAACAAGCTTGTTTTCTGTTATTCCAGAGACTAGGACACTGAGCAAAAGACTCAAACTACAGGAAAAGAGATTCCACCGAAACATTAGGAGGAACTTCCTGACAGTAAGACTGTTCAGAAGTGGAATGCACTGCCTCAGAGTGTGGTTTTTAAACAGAGACTGTATGGCCATCTGTTGGGGGTGCTTTGATTGTTGTCTCTTCCAACTCTATGATTCTATGAATATTTATGTTTATTTATTTTTAAAAAAACTAAATGAATTTACATAATAAAAGCTTCCAATAATATCATCCCAGACCCCCAGGCTAGAGCCCTGTCAGTACCCACTTGTGGGGGCCATGCCCCAAAGAGTTGCTGGGGGTCAATGCCAACTATCTTTCCCCAACCTGGCAACATCCAGTTCCCATCTCTCCCAATATATCTGGTGGACCTCAGATCAAATAAGGTTAATGTAGACAGTACTGGACTAGGTGGACAAAATAATCCAACCTGGTATATAGCAGTTTCCTATGTGAATGGGCTGGAGCTCAGCAGTGTAGAGCACAGGCTTTGTGGTAACTAGTTTCACCATCTGTGGGGCTTGTTGGCATCAGGACATGGTCCCTCCAGTGTTGTGATAAAAGGAATTTCTAGCATGACCCAGCAGGGATGCAGGGATCAGGGACCCTTTCTCACTGCACAACTGTAATGCTATGATTCCATTTTAACTATTGTGGCAACATCCAGTGGAATCCTAGGATGTAGATTTTAGGGAGGGGCATTTGGAATTCATAGCCAGAGAGCTCTGCTGTCTTACCAAACTACAAACCCTCAGATTCTAAAGGATGTTGCTATGGCAATTAAAGTGGAATCATAGTGCTATAATTATATAGTGTGAAAGATACTGTGGTGACAGAAGGAGCCAATAAATCTGCTGGGTTGGGCTTGGCAGCACCTCCGTCTAAATAGTTCATTGCTCATATGCTGGCCAAGCTGCCTATTCCTTCCTGCCTGCGAACCCAACCCCAATATCTTCAGGCTACTCCCTTTGTTGTGTGCACAAGGGCCCAGAATTGTTCCATGATATCTCCGGTTAAAATATCTATAGATACACCAAGTCTGGGAAAACATGGTACCCTTTGGCCCTTTTTAAGGTCTTAAAAATCCTAAAGGCATCAAATCCAATTTGATCTTGGAAGCAAAGCATGGTCAGCTCTGGTTAGTACTTGGATCGGAGACTTAGTACAGTATGACCCCCATATCCATGGGGTATCCACCTATTGTGGAAATGTGATACCATGCATAATAGCAAATCCTATTGAAATGAACAACTTGTAACCCAAGCATACCATAAAGATGTACTGGAGGACCTAGGGATTCCTAAAGAGAACACCTCTCTAGGCATTTTCTAGGTTCTCCAGCATGGCTTTGTGATCAACCTCCAGCAGAAGCATATCACCGAATCATGCTGGAGAACCTAGAAAATGCCTAGAGAGAACATACCTTTTTCAGACACAGGTAGATGAAAATGGGGCTACTGGTCCTGCAGATACGGGGATACCTGGATGAGAGAATACCAGGTGTAGGCTATATTTCAAGGGAAGAAGGAACAGGCAAAACCACCTCTGAGTATTCCTTGCCTAGGAATACCCTATGAAATTCATGAGGTTGCAATAAGTCGACAAGCAACCAGAAGGCTGATACACACACACATGGCTCCTTTTTGGATACACAAAAGATGTAGTGAGATAAGAAGGATGAGTGACATGCCCTCTCTCCCTTCTGCTCACAGTTGGGTTATAGAGAAGCACACTCCTGTCTCTGCATTGGAAGAATACATGTCTTCCCCCCTGTAGGAGAAATACAAAGTTGAAGAATATGGTAGTGTGGTTGCAGAACTCATGTCCTGGGATGTTCAGCTTAAAAAAACAAAACAAAAAACAAGTTCATAGCCCTTAAGATATACTTGAGGGAAGGCTGGGGTGTGTGTGGAATCTCAGACGCCAGAGGAAATTGCTGGATAAAATTTCCCAAGCATTCTGGGGAGGAGTGCTTGTCTTCTGTCTTTGTGACTTAACAAAAAGACTTTGCAACTTAACAAAAGGTGACTAGACTTCATTCAGTAAGATAAAATGCTGGCATTAATCATTTATGCAAGACGTGAGAACCCCTCTGGTCTTGTTTCAGAATTTGGGGTTTACTTTGGCATGGAATTTTGATTTATGTAGGAAATAGACTGATAGCAACTGGAGCCGTTTCAATAAGGAAGGTACAGGATCCCTATAACCAGCCTACTACAGATCAAGTCTTGCTTCCTGGTTGTCCCACTGCCTAGGTATGGACTTTTGGTGGCACCCAGGTGGAGGGTCTTTGGGCTTGTGGTACCTTGCCTTCAAAATTGCCTCTCTCCTACAGTACAGTTGTCCCTTCATATTTGCTGGGGTTTGGTTCCAGGACCCCCCGTGGATACCAAAATCCATGAATACGCAAGTCCCATTATACGCAGTGGCATAGCAAAATGGCATCCCTGATATAAGATGGCAAAATCAAGGTTTGCTTTTTGGATTATTATTTTTTAAAGAATATTTTCAAGCTGTGAATGCTTAAATCCGTAGATACGGAGGGACAACTGTGTATTAGGCACCAACTGTAATAGTGTTCTGTTGTTACTTGCTGCCAAGTTGGCAGCCCTCTGAATGAGAGACCTCTAAGAGCCCAGCCATTTAGGGTCCTCCTCAAGTCTTGCAAACTCAGGAGTGTGGCTTCCTTTACTGAGCCAATCTGTCTGTCACATGGTCTTCTTCTTTTCCTATTGCCTTCTACTCCCGGAACAGAGATTCCACCTCAACATTAGGATGAACTTTTTGACAGTAAGAGCTGTTCGGCAGTGGAACGCACTCCCTGGGAGCGTGGTGGGGTCTCCTTCCTTGGAGGTCTTTAAACAGAGGCTGGATTGCCATCTGTCGGGGATGCTTTGATCGTGATTTCCTGCATGGCGGGGGGTTGGACTGGATGGCCCTCGTGGTCTCTTCCAACTTTGCAATTCTATGATTCTATGAATAAGCCCCATTTACCATTTTTGGCCCATCATTTTCTGATTTGCTAATACCCATCTTCCTGAGGCTTTTGGTCCTTAGTATGGATAGTGATATTCTTTTCCAACTGTTGTTTAAATTGCTTTCATACCCTGCCCTGGAATTCTGATAATCAAAGGTGCTACATAAATATTTAAATTATTGAGCATGCCAGCCAAGGGACCTTGAATTTGGTTTAGTGCAGGGATGGGTAACTTTGACAGATCTGGTAGCAGGGCAATTATCTTCCCCTGGAACCCTTTGGGGGCCACACAAATTGCCAAAAATACAACCTACCGTATTTAAAAGATGAATTGCCACACATTTTAGGGGAGGGAGCAGAAGAATGCCAGTCTGGGAAGTCTGGAGTGACTGAGGGTTGCAGAAACATATTTGTTTCTGCAACCCCCCCGCCCCCAAGCTCTACTTTGGCCACATTTGGGCTTAGGGTGATGAGAATGAGCCACAGTGAGCTCTAAGCTTGTACAGGTTGCGTTCTGTATTTGCAATATCCGCAGTTTCAATATCCTGTGAGTGGGGGGGAAAAGGGACACATACCATAGAGTCACACTGGAAAATGCCTAGAGATGAATCATTAGGGCCTCCAACACAAATCTATGGTATATTTGTACCAGATGTCCTTTATTTTAATAGGGTTCGTTATTATCCAAGGTTTCATTTATAAATAGTAAGTCTGGGAACGCATCCCCCGTGGATACAGGGGGTGACCTGTACTTCCTTTTTCTTTGGCACACCAGCAGTAGGAGTGAATCATAGCTTGTCATGTCATCCAAACTCAGGCATACTGGTTAGCTTGTTTTGGAACAAGTCAGGTTCAAGGACCAATTGAGCCTTTCTTGGAAGAGTTCCATAACCACCAAGAAGGCTCTCTCCCAAGTCCTTAACAGATGTACCTGTGATAGTGGTGGTACCAAGAGAAAGCCATCCCTCAAAGATCTTAAAAGCTGGGTATGCTTGTATAGGGAGATGGGGTCTTTCAGATATTTATTTTATTTGTTTATTATAAATATTTATAACCTGCTTTCCCCTCCGCCAAGGCTGGGACTCAAGTGGCTCTTGATAGTCTTAATAGTCTCAGATAGTTTTCCTGCCCCTGCCTTTTCCTTCTTAAATCATCATGGCTTGTTAAAACGAAATGTTCATTTCTGGTCTGGTTACAAGTCAAGACAGGAGGGAAGGCTACTAGAGATCACTGAGTCACCCCTCCAGAGCACCCCATGTTCAGAGAGTTTTCAATTGCTGCAATTATTACATGTAGTGTGAGCCTGATATTTGTATTTAGCAGCCATGATGTTAAAATAAATACAGTAACAGGGAGCTTTTTATAGATAGCATGTGATGAGGTGACTTGAACGGTGGAAGATCTTAACAGAACTGCTATTAAAAGAACGGCAAACAAAAATGCTCCAGACTGCTGACCTATATTTTGCCCAAAGAATAATGAAATACAAAAGCACTCTCAGTAATGATCTGTGCAAGATAAGTCACTGGTGCCTGATGGGCTTTCATGTCAGTGGGCACAGACAAATCTGCTGAGTTTTGGTCCAAACTTTCAAGGAGGTCTCCAAAGTGGTAAACCCTATCCCCAACAGTTTTATATGTAGGGGGTAATTGTAACTCTAAGCTTCATGAATAGAGTCTGATTGTTTAACATCACAGCACTGGGTAACATCACAGTGATTTAACATCACAGTGATTTAACATCACCAAACAAATATTATATAGGGCTTGTCTATATGGTCAAAACAATCCTCATACAATGTGCATGGAAGGCAATCTGTACATACAGACATTCACATCAGCATGTCTCATTCAGAAGCGGGGCAGCCGAATCCACTGTAAACTCTGTCTGGGAAGCCTTCAGGGCTTCTCCCGGAGTTTTTAAAAAGCTCCGTAGAGAATGCGAATGTACAATCGTTAGAATATTCGCATTCACGTTGCTGTGACTAGGCAGCGCAAGCTGATTGGCTAGATGAGCTGGGGGGCAGGGCTTCAAAACAGGGAAAACACCTGCTGCTACCATGTTGGATTTTCGTGGGAGATGGGTAAGTGGATAAAACGGCAATCTTTTACTCTCCTTTTTCCTTTTCTTTCTTTTGAAAATACGAAATATCGCTTGTGCGTACCCATAGTAAATGGGTTCAATTTTTTTTATTTTGGCAGTAGCAGATTTTAAAATGTTGAGTAAATCACAGCCTCCATCTTGGCTAGGGAGCATGTGAAGTTTAGGGTGGCCTTATTAATCATTAAGACAGGTCGCAGTGCTGCGAATTGCTAACAATTCGGTTTTGATAATATTTCCGCCCCCCCCCCCGTATAGATGGGACCACAGAATTCTTCTGAACTTGTGCAGTGGCAGCAACTGAACAAGAAACGGGTATGACAGACATAAAAACTAACCAGTATTGAGGAAGTGCTATTTCCAAACAATGAATGTCACACTTGGTCTTTGTATCTTGTTTTGGTATTTTGGATGGTTTCTTTTTATCAGCAGAATGGGGTCGCAGTGTTTTGGAAACATGGCTCAGAATGTTTCATGCATGTTTAACTTAACTTGAAATCACTAGGAGCTTATAGCATTTTCTTTGTCTAGCAAGCTGTTGTCTTCAGCATGGCTCTACCTTTCTTATGCCTTAAGGTCGATTTCTGATTTTTTCCTCTTCACTGCATTTTGGATAGTTCTTTTAAAGTTCAGGTTAAAACACAGAGAACATTCAGTGTCCCGCTAACACAAAAGTCACTAGCCTCCTCTGAAATGAGCTTATACTCAGAGCTTGGCAGTTAATTTTGTAGAAGTAATTCATTGTGCAACTTGTTAGGAAGGAGACTCAGCCTCTACTAACCTGTTACCCTTGCTTGTTCCACTGTTCAGTTTTTGGTTACTTTTTTGAGGAAAAAGTGATAGTGGTTCATACAACTTGAAAAGCACAAAATATGAAAAATGCTGCTCTGAGAGCATCTCAAATTCACTTAGAAATAATTTCAGAATTAGATTGAAGACATAACTTGTTACATAGTAAAAGTGACAATATTCTCTCACAATACAGTAGGACCCCCATATCCACTGGGGATTGGTTCTGGGGGGTGGTGTGGATACCGAAAGCTGTGGATAATAGCGAATGTCATTGAAAATAATGGGACTTCCAGTTTAAAATACCATAGAGTTGCCTTGGAGGACCTAGAAAATGGCTAGAGAGGACACATTTTCTAGGAAGACTATATGGTAGGTGTGCTGTTTTGTGTCCCGTGGATAATTGAATTAGTGGATACAGAGGTCCTATTGTACATTACTTTTGAAATGTGACTTTTTTACACAGTCAGCCCTCTGTATCCACAGATTTGGCACCCACAAATTCCACCATCCACGGCTTAAAAATATTTTTTTAAAATCCAAGAAACAAACTTTGACTGCCATTTTCTATAAGGGGCACCATTTTACTATGCCATTGTATATAAGGGGATTTGAGCAGGATTTTGGTATCCATGGGGGGTCCTGGAACCAAACCCAGCAGGTACCAAGGGCCCACTGTACACTTGTTGCAAATAAGGTATAATAACTTGTTACAAGTAACAAATTACTTGTCTTTTCTTTATTTATCATAATGTTATTTTCAAGCTCAATTTATAATTTTATTTGGAAGAAGAGTAAGCACAGATTTCGGGCTTAGAAGATCTACAGTACTTATATGTTCTTAAAAAGTCATTTTAAAAGTGAATTGAAACAACTACTTGGCATGTATGTAAAGGTAACATTATTCTCTTGCATTATGTTACTTTTATAATGTAACTTTGGTATATCATTGTATTTCCCCCCCAAAATTGCTATGGGTTACTACATTACTACATTGCTACTTTCAAGCTTTACTTATGATATGATTTGGAATAGGATAAGCAGATTTTTGGCTTGTTTTCTGTTTAAACCTTAAGATAATTCAGCTGGATTAAAATGGTGGCTTGTGGGATGTTGAGCCATGAGCTGGGACATATGGAACTGCTTTATAAGATCAGATTTTGGTCTGTCATACTCAGGGTTACAGTAAAATATAAAGGGAGTAGAGATGGTTGTTACACCTGCCACATTTAGCCTCACCTCCAATTAGCAGTAGCACTGGCATGTTCCCCCTCCGTCCAAGTTTCCTTTAAAATAAGGCTTGTGGGTAGTTTGTGCTTTGTGTTTAAACCAACTCACACTTCTGGGACTGCATTTCAGCTTGAAAACAAGGTATGTACTCTTTAAAACAAGAACCATGGGGATTGTGTGTCTTGTTTTTAAGTGAAATCACACTTCAGCTTGAAAACAAGGTACCGGTATGTGTTCTCTAAAGCAAGCCCGGTAGGGAGCATGTGCATGTTTTTTTTTAAAGTCAAAGCAACTACAAAATAAGGTATGTGCTCTCTAAAACAACAACAACAACAACCTCTCACCACAGCCTATGGTGAGTGTCCGCATAAATCAAACCACACTTGAGTGCAAAAACAAGATATGTGGTCTCTCACACCTTGTATTGCACTTTGGGTAGCTTTCACTACCACAGAAAAACTGGTTGAGGGCCTCAAGTATAGATAGAGAGCCATGTGGAGCCCATTAGCTATATATCACTCATGGCTGGTCTAAAATTGTCAGGATCAGGGCATGGGCAGCAGGGTCTAGGAGCTGTCATTCCCTGTGAGCCTGATAAGGCTATAGAGTCAGAGGAGGAGGACATGGCAGGGAATGGCCCTAGGGACCCTGGCACAGATTTATCTACACCTGTGCTAGCAGGGAACCCTGCCAACCTAGAGGCTTGTACAGAGAAAGAACCTGGTCTGAATGGGTTGGCATCAGTCCCAGCAGAGAGTCCTGCCCACTCAGATAAGGACAAAGAAGAAGAGAGGGACTTATCTCCACCATCGTATACCCAGCAGCAAGTTTAGAAGGAAGCTCAAAGGAAATCTCTGAGACTTTATGAAAAGAACCTACTCATCAGAAACACCTGACAAAGCCTTAATCGCTTTATATATGCTCAGAGAGGTGATGGAGGCTTTGTCAGAGATCAACTGATCCTCCTGGTGAAAGCTTCCTGCTGACTTTAGTGCCTGGATTCTAGTTATCTTGACTTTTGTTACCCTGACTTGTGCTTAGACTTTGGACTTTCGCTGACTACTCTGCTGCCTGCTCCTGTTGACCCATGGACTGCTTTGGACCCACTCTGACTGACTGCTGTAAGCCTTTGACCTTTTGGACTATGTTACTGGACTAAATCTTTGACTGTGTTTGCATTCCTGTGAGCTAATTAACAGTTGGCTCCCTTCCCAGACTAGTGCTGTTTATACTTTGCTGGTACCTAATTGCTTTCTGGACAGGAGCAGAGATACCAGGGCCGTGTCAGAAACACAAGAGACAGAGTCCAAAGTCCAAGCAAGGTCAAAGATAAGCCAAAGCCAAAAACAGTCCAGGGTCAGAGCCCAGTACTAAGAAGTCCAGAGGTCCAGAGGCAAGGCGAAGTCCAGGAAGGAAGTTCCAGGTCAGGAACACAGGAATAAGAGGTCAGGCAAGCCAAAGTCCAAAAACAGTCCAAGATTAGAGCACATACCAGATATCCAGGGATCAGAGGCAGGTCCAAGGGGCAAGTGAAGGTCCAAGTATGAGGCAAGGGATCAAAGTCCAAAAGCAAAGAGCAGCTACAAACAGGACAGAAGACCTGTGTTGTGGCAAAGGCTTAGGGGAGAATGCCACTCTTAAATAGCAGTTCCCCTGGCTGCTTCAGGTATGCTGCATTATTGCAGCTAGCTGCATCTGATCGCTTGGCCCTGGTTCCTCCAAGACTCCTACAGCCCGGGCTTGAGTCTGCAAGGAGGTAGTGCTGGCTGCTGCAGCCAGGGGCCTAGTCCTGTGAGGAGAAGCAGATCCTGACAAAAACGGACTGGTAGTATTATTCTAGGGTCCCAGGACGTGGCCTTTCTCAGCTCCCTCTGGAGATGGCAGGGACTTCTCACATGCAAACCACGTGCCTTACTATTTATTTATTTATTTATTTATTTATGTAGTTATACCCTGCTCTTCAGCCACAAAGGCTCTCAGAGCGGCTTACAAATTGTTAAGCAATAGTACCTACATTGCTTTTATAGCATACTAGGCACTCTTCAAGTGTTTTCCAATGTGTGTTAGCTAATTGTCTCCAACAAGCCGGGTACTCATTTTACTGACCTATGAAAGGATAGAAGGCTGAGTGAACCTTGGAGCCCTGCAGGATCGAACTCATAACATTGTGGTTGCAGTACCGGTATTTCACCACTGTGCACCAGGGCTCGCCACTACAGAGCCAAGGCCCTTCCAACCAGCCTGTACAATTACAAATCTTCATTTGACTTGCTACCAGTAAGAGTAGTCAGTGGGGCAGTTGATCCGCTTTGGATTTTAAGTGCTAACCTTAAAGGTGGCATCCAAGGCACTATTTGGAGGGCAGAATTCAGCATCTTCTACAGCTCCCGTAAAGCTCGGAGTAAAATATGGAGTAGAATCATTGCCTTGCTGATATGGAAGTCACCCACCAGCACTGCTTTCTACAGGCCAAAGATTCTAACAGGGCTGGGCAACTCTGTTCTAACACAACATCTTGAAACTGGCCATCAAAGTGGAAGAAATATCAGGCCAAACGCAAATGAGTGTGAGATGTGGCTGGAATAAGATTAGCCCTGTGACAGTTTTACCTTTTAGAGGGATGCTGTGCATGTGTTCTGACAAATTTTTGACAATATTTGAGCTGTGGATCTGCAGTTTTGCTTTCTACAACATTCACATTTTTTCTATCACAAGTTCATTCCAATCGATTTCTGCATCAACTTCTTTGTGATTTTTTTTAAAAAGTGCATGAACATATATACATTTTATAAGCATTTCCCCTTATGTGCACATTTTCCCAAGCATTTTTGCTACTCTATGCATTTTATAGACTAATTTCTAGAAAATATGCATTTTGTACTTTTTTAGGGAGCAGAGATCAACATTGCAAAATTTGATTGTGTTTTGGTCTGTGTATTAGCCTGGGAAGTGTGAATTTACAGTAGATTGGTTTGGGTTGAAATATGAATCAAACAAATTTATCTCCCATCCCTAGTGGTAAATATTTCTATTAATTTGATAGGAATAATACACAATATAGCAACTTAGAAAAGAACCCATAAGTAGAATGACTTTAGAAAGACAGCAGGAAGAAAGTTAATATAGTTCAAAGACATAGAATATTTCTCTGCTTTTCCATGTATGGTTATGAAAGCTGGACAGTGAAGAAAGCTGATAAGAAAATCAACTCATTTGAAATGTGGTGCTGGAGAAGAGTCCTACGGATACCGTGGACTGCTAAAAAGACAAATCAATGGGTCCTAGAGTCAATCAACCATGAACTCTCCCTAGAAGCCACAATGACTAAATTGAGACTGTTGTACTTTGGCCATATCATGAGAAGAAATGAGTCACTAGAAAAGTGTAGAAGGCAGTAGGAAAAGAGAAAGGCCTCATTCCAGATGGATAGACTCAATCAAGGAAGCCATGGCTCTGAAACTACAAGAAGTGAGCAGGGCTGGTGAGGATAGAGTGACTTGGAGGGTCTCTCATTCATGGGGTTGCCATAAGTTCAGTTGACTTGATGGTAGTTAACAACAACATATCAGAATGAGTTTACTGATAATAATTATTAAACTAATCCTTCCATCTTTCGATAATAACCTATTAGACTGTGGAAATGACATTTTGTTTTTCTTTATTCTCCATCCATACACGATCTAGAACAGGAGAGTTGTGTGCCTTTGATGCCATTGGGGCAGTGATTCTGCTTCAGGGTTTAGTCCAGATTTTAAAGGCTCCATCCAAGGCACTGAACCCTATCCCTAAAAATACTCCCAGCATCCTGAGTAGCTCCTGGACTTAAATCCAGAACAGATTCACCACCCCAATTACATTAGAGTGAACCACTTGCCATGGTGCCAAAACTAGACTTCTTCAGGCTTTGGACTCTTCTTGGAATGAAGGGTAGATTTTAAAACTCTGAGCGAAGAGGGGAATTGCTCATAGATCCTTATTGAGTCAAGTGTGCATGGGTGGAAATGCATGCATAGGAGCATAACATGCCAGTTTGTTAGTTTATTTCTGCTACTTGCATGCCACCCTGCCACACACTGTGTTGGACTATTCAAATTGCAGCCCTGCTTCAGAAATCTTTTTGAGGCTGGCTGTTGCTGATTAAATGAACATCTGGGGAGAAAGGAATCTTTAAGCGTATGTCAGAAAATGTGTGAGATTGAATGCTGAACACAGAGATGCTTCAAGCCCACAAGAGTCCTGTGTTCTTCTCTGTGAGATGTTGTAGGACATGCAGGCAGCTCCTTCTAGAGACTTATTAATGACTACAGCAAATCTGTTTTGGGCCAAATGGTCCCAGCTGGCATTTTTTGTCATTGGGTTTGGAACTGTGTGGCTGTCCAGATGTTGCTGGGCTGAAACTCCCAGAAATCCTCACTGTTATGGTGTTACACTCCAACAAAATTAGGGAAAATTTTCAAGTCTGGAAACACAAATTGTTGGATATGTCATAAGTCTCCAGGCTGGCTATACTACTTGGGGTGGAACTGTGAGCAAGTGAAAAAATTCTGAGCAAGAATTCACATGCATATTGGTGAAATTCTACACATTCAATTCCCTGTGAGAACCAAATTATACTTGCTAAACATGGCAAACACTCTAAAGAAAGATGGTGAGACAGCTCACTGGAGAATATAGTTGTGTATGGTCTCAGCTGCAAGGGTAATCATCGCACAATGATGGAAGGTTAAAGTAATGCCAACAATAGATTACTGCATTGGCTTCTGAAACTTGCAGATATGGCCAGTATGGACAAACTAACAGTTGAATTAAGCCAAAAATCTTTAGGTCAGGTAGATAAAGGGTGGAAACCAGTAGTTGACTTTTGGGGGAGTGGGGAGAAAGATAGGTATCTTGTTGAACACAAAACATGAAGGTTAAGAGTCACATAGATATCTGATGCCTTAATTGATATAAAGAGAGGGGAATTCCTTTATTTAAAGGTCATGGTAACAAGTTATTTATCTTTAAAGGAGACAGTGCAATGTTATTATACAATGTATATTTTACAATGTATACAATGCATTTTTATTTGTAATAATGGAGCAAGCAACTTAAAGAAGGGCTGTTACAAAGTTAGATTTTACAATTTGTGACAAATATCCTATAGGTCTGGAAGAACAAAATGGAAGTCAGGTAGAAATGAAGACCCAGCAATAAAGGGAAACAAGAATACAGACTGTAATATAGATTGTATTATAAGAAATTGAAGATATGATATTTTTTCATGTTATTACATATTCGCTGGGGTTTGGTTCCAGCCCCCCCCCCGCCCCCAGGGGTACCAAAATGCATGAATACTCAAGTCCCATTATATGCAATGGCATAGCAAAATGGTGTCCCGTATATAAGATGACAAAATCAAGGTTTGCTTTTTGGATTATTATTTTTTAAAGAATATTTTCAAGCTGTGAATACTTAAATCAGTGGATACCAAATCTGTGGATAGGCAGGGACAACTGTATATACTGTTACAAATGTAAGCTACTATTTTTCTGAACTAATAAAACAGAAAGTTTAAAAGAAAAAAAGAATTCCTTGCATTGGCTATTCTGGCTAAAGCTGCTAGGAGTTGCAGTTCAATGACACCTGGAAGGCTATATGATTCACACCCCTGCATTAGGAAGCTTTCCTACCACTCAGTGGAGCCCTGCTGTGTCAGCTAGAGAGAAGCATACATGTGCTTCCCTTGGGACTCTGTGGCTCAGGAAATTTTGGAGAATTAAGTGGGGGCAGCCTGGGGTCAAGGTATGTGTATGCATGCATGATTTGTCTCAAAGTGGTGGGGTGTGCACCCAAGGCTCAGACCATGTCCTATCACTACTCCCTCCTCGCACTACTATTCTGCATGTTGCTTTTTCCTGTATATTATCATGGCTGGGGTGCATGATTCTCAACTCTGGTTTATTCCGCATCTCTAAAATAGTAGAATGAGACCTGCATCCTATTCAGACAGTAAACCACTGGTAGATCCAGTTTAATTATCTATACCCCCCCACACACACACTTAAATCTTCTACCTGTAGATTTTTACAGATGTTGTAGTGGAAAGAGAAGCAAGGAACAGAACTGGAAGGGACCACAAGAACCATCTAGTCCAACTCCTTGCCTTGCAGGAATCCATAGCTAAGGTATTCCTGAGTGATGGCCATCCAGACTCTGTTTGAAGGCCTCCAGAGTCCACTATCTACTGAGGCAGTCCATCTGTCAGGATCAATCCCCTTTGCTCCTGCTTCCGCCATATTCATTAGTTTCCCTGTGGCCTTGGTATAGAGTGTGTATAGCAGTTTGTGTAGGGGTGAAATGAGGTATGTGTAACTGTTTGGGCTTTGCTTGGGAAAGGAGATAACAAGGCATCTGCAATTAATGGTTTTAGTTTCAGGGCTAGAGACATTGGGAAGATGGTAACTTTCAGTTTAAGGAATGCCTGTGTTAGTGAATGTTGGAGAACCAACAGTTATGCAGTCCACCATATTTAGTTGATTGTAAAATGCTTTTAACTTAGAGTATGTCTGTTAGGTTCCCCATCTCAGCAATGACTTTGTTTTGTATGCTTCCTGGATTTTTCCACTAAAGCTTTCTGATGAACCTTGAAGCTTGTGCTCTATGGGTTTGGGAATGCTAATACCTGACACCATCCCACGGTTGAACAGTTCTTACCATCAGGAAGTTCTTCATATTTCTAGTTCTCATTATATTCCTTAGAATCACATTAATGTTTAGGTAGAATCTCTTGTAGTCTGAAACTATTGGTTTATGTTCTAATCTCTGAAGCTGCTGCCAATACACTTGTTTCAAATTCTACATGCTATCCCTTCACATATTAAAAGGCAGCTATCATATTACTTCTCAATCTTTTCTTCTCTCAAGCTAAACATACCGGACTCCCTAAACCATTCCTCATAAGGCTTTTTTTTCCAGACCTTTGATCATTTTGTTCACCTTTCTCTGGATAGTGGCACATTCCAGTGTGTCACTATCCTTCTTGAACTGTGGGGCCCAGAACTGGACACAGTATTCCAGGTGGGGACTGACCGAAGCAGAACTGTTACTTTTCTCGATCTGGATAGTATAGTCTTGCAGATGCAGCCTAGAACTGCTTTGACATTTTTGGCCACCACATCACACAATTGACTCATGTTTGACTTGTGATTCATCATCATCTTTATTTCTGTCCTGCTTTTCCTCCAATTTGGGACTCAAGGTGGTATACAATAAAAAGACATTGTTAAAATCAGGAAAATGCAAAAGTTAAAACACAATTAGACAATGAAAAAGTTAAAAACAACTAAAATTTTAAACACACAAACACACACACACACACACAAATGTACACACATCCCAGCACAGCGATTAGCAGAGACCAGTAAACACCTGCCAAAACAAGAAAAATTTTTCTTGGCTCCAGAAGGAACACAGGGAGGGTGTGAATCTGACGTCTCTGGACAGGGAGTACATATACTAAGATCCCTAGATCTCTTTCTTTACATCTTTATTTCAAGCCTCAATTGAGCATCTTTTCTCTCCTCTTTGTCTTGCAGGTTGACTTGGAACCAGAAGGGAAGGTGTTTGTTTCAATAACACTGACAGGAAGCTTCACTGAGGGTAAGACTGTTTCTCCCCATGGCCTACTTGTCTTATTTTTTAGCCTCTCATTGCTGCAAGTGGACGTCTAGGTGGCATTAGAACATATCGTAAGAATACCATAATTGCCTGAAGATCCATGGCGTCTTTGCATCTTTGTCAGAATGGCTTGAGGAGATGCTTAGATGGAAGCGCAGGTCTTCTTTTAACAAGCTCAAACTGTACATTGGGTGCAAAAGTGTGTTTTTAGAGACCTAAAAATGCTGGGTATTGGTCTGTTTGTTTTAAAGAATGTTTTTTGAAGGATGGAGGATATTTGGGTCAAAGAAAAAGTGTAAGAGAGTACTTCATCTTTTTCTTGTTTTGAACCCTGTAATGTGTGTGTTGGACTGAGTCCCTACAAGGAAAGGTTACAATGTTTGTTAGTTTTTTTAAAAGCTTGGGTGGGAAAACTATGAGTAAGGTTCGCTATGATGGAAATGACCATCAACAGCAACAATGACAAACACCCTGTGCCTGGAATGAAGAAAGTGGATGCAGAGAGTATTTTTTTGTGTCTGTACTTTCTCATAAACCTGGGGTTCCTCCAGTGAATGTTGGGAGAATCAGGAGGAACAAAGCCCTGTACAGATGTTCTGCTAGAATAGGACACAGGAACATGTGTGAAGAACATGGGGCTGCACGTGCCACGCTTCTAGTGTCCACATCTTTGCCCTCCCAAGCCTGTGACCTAGGGAGTGTAGTTACGGGGTGGGAGGGTGGGCAAAATGAGGGCATTGCATCCCAAATAAGAATCTTGCCCCCTGTGAAATTTTCCTTCTGTTCCCAAATTTGTAGCACTCCACTAACTTATAACATCCAGTGAGTATTTAGAGATCCAAAGAAAATGTTTAGGAATCCAAAGAAAAGGGGCAGGCAAAGTTGCCAAGTGAATGCAAGCACAATAAGAGTTCTACATGTGAACACTTTTCAACGTCTCATTTTCTGCAGTGCTAGAAATTCAGGGACTGAAGGAAAATTTCACAGGGGGAGAAGAATTTTTATAATAATAATAATAATAATAATAATAATAATAATAAATTTTTATTTATATCCCGCCCCTCTGCAACGCAATCGGGGCGGCTTACAATATAAAAAATTCCATAATCACAATACCCTAGCCCACCCACCCCTTAAAATAATATTATTGGGTGGGCAGTGCCCCCATTTTGCGTTCCCCATAGCTACATCCCTGTACTGCCTTCTCCATCTTAGGAGGAAAGTGTTGATATTCATATTCACTGAAACATGAGTACATGTTTCAGTGAATATCCCCTGTATCTGCAAGGGATATGTTCCAGACTTACCATGGATATCAGAAACTGCAAATAATAGCAAACCCTATGAATGACTCCTGGCCCAAACATACCATAGAGTCATGCTGGAGGACTTAGTGATTTCTAGAGAGAACATCTCTCTGGGCAGTTTCTAGGTCCTCCAGTGTGACTCTATGGTCAGCTTCTGGTGGAAGTATACCATAGAATCACACTGTAGGACCTAGAAGATGCCTAGAGAGGATTTTTTTTCCAGACCCAGGTAAGTGAAACCATGGATATGCGTCCTGCAGATACGGGGGTTGTACTCTACAAGCTTTTGTAAGCAGGAAGTAGTACTGCAAAAATGCCTTCAACTGTCATTTTAACTATTTGTTAAAACCTCCCAGAATACAGAGCAATATAATACGGACAAATTTAATGACAGAACTGAATAGACCAAAGATTGTCTGGGCTTCTGAAGAGGTAATACAAGCCTCAGCTGCTCTTCCAAACTTTTGCTCGAAACGGAAAGAATTCCCTTCTGTTCCTACCATAAGGGCTGCTGGCTCTGAGGCCCTCTGGACTTGTGTTCTGAAAAGAAAGTGTGCAGCAGATGCCTAAATCCAATGGTTAATCCAAAGTACAGCAGATCCATTGAATCAATAGGACCTTGGCAAGTCACACTTAGTATTCAGTCAAACACATTCAGGGATGTCTACTCTAGTAGGGAATAAAAAAATTGGATGTAGGTCACAATGCTCAGCACTACTGAGAATTCTGATGAAGCAGGTTTGGGTCATGCAGACGCTTCTATGTATGTTCACATGTTGGGAACTAAGGTCCCATCTATATGAGGGGCGAAAAATATGAACATATCCGAAAAAGCTGGCATTCACAATGATGCGACCTGCCTTCACAGTCAAAAGAGCCCCGCTAAACTCCGCATGACCCCCTAGCCAAGATGGTGGCCACAAGTGATTTACTCACTATTTTAAATCTGTGGCTGCCATTTTTTAAAGAAAGCCTGTTTCCCATGTGATAGTTTGTATTTAAAAATAAAAGAAAAAGAAAAAAAGAGAGTATAAGATTGCCGTTTCAGCGACTTACTGGACCCTCTCTTAGTTGAAAATCCAACATGGCGGCAGCAGCCACTTTCCTTGTTTAAAAGCCCCACCCCCATGTTCATCCAGCCAATCAGATTGCGCTGCCTAATCATACCTGTGCAAATGTGACTGTCCAAACAATCGCATATTTGCATGTTGTATGGAGCTTTTTAGAAAATCTAAAAAGCTCTGCACACGGACTTTGCAGTAGATTTTGCTGCTCCACTTCCTAATGACACATATTTGTGCGAATGTCCATATGAATGGATAGCCTTCTGTTTGCATCCTGTTTGTATTATTTTCACTGTTTAGACAGGCCCTAAATGATTATAACTATCAATTAAGTTAACAATTAAGTTAGCAATTTTCAGACAAAACAGGGCAACTTAAAATTATTTTTTCAACTTTATGGGTTGACTTAATCCGGACTTTCAGCATTAACTTAACTCCAGAATTAAGTTATTAATTTTCCAGCTGGTTCTGTAATGAATGCAAAAGGCTATGGGAGTCTTTATTTCTGTTCAGGATTAGAATATGGTGGTTTAGTTAATTTCAAGGTCAAACATTTTTGAACCAACAAATGATAAGAGCAGCCCAGAAGAAAGTGATCTTCTTTGCACCCAAGTGATCCCCTGTGTTGTACACCCAGCACCTCATAGGAGTTCCTCATCTATTTGAGAAAACCACATTTTGAAGCACTTGACCCTGGGCCTTTGGCTGGAATCCAACTGGGAATCAGTAAACTAAAAAAGGCAGAGGGAAATAATAAGATGAGAGCATAAGGGACAGCTGGAATAGGAAAAGAACGAAGAGTCTTTGGTGGGGTGGGTGGGAAATGGTATTTCAAAAATTCATATAGCTGTTACCTTTCCCCCTAAGGCTCAAAACAGGGATGGGGGTGAGAAATTGTGGATAACATTTTTCAGGTCCATTGTAGAAAGGCTTTTAGTGTAGCCATCTAACTTAATTAGGAATCTAAAATAAACTTAATAGCTAATCTCCCCCACCTTTAACTTGTATTTATTTGCACTGGGTTTTTTAAAAGGTTTTTTTAAACTGTTAACTAAATGCATTTACCCTTTCGTACAAACTTTCCTATCTCTGAGCCTAATTCAGCTCTCCCTGATCAAGGTTGATGGCTTAGAGAGTGAGAAGGGTGTTTATTCTGAGGAGAGAGGCAGGTAATAAATAACAAAGTATTATTATTATTATTATTATTATTATTATTATTATTGAAGATGTTGGAGTTGAGCCAGAGGGCAGAGCCCTGTGTTTCTACTCCTGCCAGGAACCCAGGAACTGTTTTTAAGACGGTGAAGTCTCAATGTCGGTGAGCAGGTTGCTATTAATTTTGACTACTTGCAGGTATGCTTTAAAAAATAATGAGAACACAATATGTTGCAGTGTAACAGTCGTCATGAGTACTATGAGGCCAATAACCAAAATAATGATCCTTTAGTGTACCTTAGATTGATAATTCTGGAGGGGGCTCAGCTACATAGGAGCCTTGATGGCCCAATGTTGACTGATCTTTTTTGGTGGGGGGAGCTCCACTTCCCCTAGCCTAGTCTTAGCAGGGCTTGAACCCTCATTCCAGAGTCCATGGCCTCTGCTTCAGTATTTTCCTGCTGAGAAAGAAAAGGTTAAGTAAAAATTTCAAAAAATTAAACCATTTGTACAGCAAGTTGTATTTTTGTTTGCTTAGTTTTGCAAAATGCACTTTTTGTTGTTGTTGCAAAAATCAATGTTTGGGGGCAAATAGAACATTTGTTGAAAAGCCTTCAAATGTGAAAAATGTTCTAATGGGCTTTTTGTGAGTTGTTATCAAACTTTGTCAGTGTGTATGTTTGAAGTGAGATGGGGCCATGGAAACAACTAGCCATATACACTATCTCCTCAGATGCCAAGATTGATAGAGATCGATCACAGATTAGCAAAGGCATATAGCGCATTTGGAAGACTTCACAAAAGAGTCTGGAGTAATAAACACCTGAGGCGAAGCACAAAAATCAGTGTGTATAGAGCCATTGTACTGTCTATTCTCCTTTATGGATCGGAAACATGGGTCACCTATCGCCACCACCTACAACTCCTCGAACGCTTTCATCAGTGCTGTATACACACAATCCTAAATATAATGGACTGACTATGTGACGAATGTTGCTATCCTTGAGCAAGCAGGGATCACCAGCATTGAGGCCATGATATTGAGAACACAGCTGCACTGGGCAAGGCACGTTTCTAGGATGGAGGACCATCGCCTCCCAAAAATAGTACTCTAAGGAGAACTCGCCACGGGTCAGTGTAAGAGGGGCGCTCCAAAAAAGTGATACAAGGACTCCCTGAAGCAACATCTCAGGCTCTGCCAAATTGATCACCAACAGTGGTCCGCCATGGCCTCACATCAGGAGGCATGGAGACGCACAATCCACAATGCCGTAGCCTTATTTGAGAACTCACGCGAACAAATCTTGAAGAGAAGCAACAACGCAGAAAGAATCACAACCCAGAAACATCACCCAAGGAGTCCTTCTGCTGTGCTTTCTGCAACCGGACTTGTTTATCTCGGATTGGCCTTTTTAGTCATCAGCGCGCTTGCAGAAAGTGCGGGATGAGTCCTTCCTGAATCTTCATTTGTGAAGAAAAGCCAGAGAGATATAAATAAAAAATGTGTAATGCTAGAGGAGAGTTCTGTAGATAGCATGGGCTACCAAAAAAACAAAACAAAAACCCCACACAAATAAATGCGTCCTAGAGCAAATCAAGGCTGAACTCTCATTGAAAGCCAACATCACTGAACTGAGGTTATCATACTTTGGGCATATCACAAGAGAAAATCAGCTCATTGGAAGAGATGATAAAACTAAGGAAAACCATAGGAAAAGAAAAGGCATTTTTAAGGTCCCTGATCTTTTTTAGGGTTGTTCTTTATCAAATGAATAGAGGATTGTGTTCTATGAAGCAGAACATATCCGGTGTCCATATCCGGACATGTACCTCTAGCTGCTGACAAGTGGAATACCTGCCCCTTAGTGACACAATTGTGCTGGTGTCATTCTGGCTCCAAGCCAAGAATAAGAATAAGGTTTATTTATATCCCGTCTCTCCCATGAGGATCAAGGTGGCAAACATCATTTAAAACATTAATCCATAATCTACAAACGTTAAAATAACATCATTAAACCACTATACAATGGTAATTAATTCAAGTTTTACCTATAAAAACACTATTAAAATCACTTAAAATAAAATAAAATATCAAACCTAACGTATAGTATTTTACCCAAACCTGCACATCCTTTATGCTTTTAAAGAGTTTTGATTTTAATTTTCCTATCTTTGCTCTGTAGATTTTTTTAAAAAATATGCTCTTAGTCTGTTTCAATTGTTTCTTAGTGTTTCTATTTTAAGTTGGTTAAACTGATTTTCTTGTACTCCACCCTAAGATCTTATGATATAGGGCAGGATATAAATGTTGTAATAAAATGAAAAAATGTAACTGTGTTAACTTGGGTGGTAACAGCAGCATTGTGGCTGGATTTTAAATGGCCATGAGTGTTGTAGTGATGGGGCAGGGGACAACAGAGAAAGCTATCATGTAATGTACAGCCTAACTCCACTTCAATAACATAAGCGTTCAGGTTCAGAAAAGCTTTATTCAGCAAGCAAAATAGATCACAGCACAAAGATGTTGTCAGGACTGAAATGGACAAGGTCGCAGGTTCCACCAGCCAGAACCCATGTTGGCTAGGGGATTCTCTGTGTTATAATCTAGAAAATATAAAGTTTTCCTACACCTGGTGATAACAAGACACTCCCAACCTACCATACTGAACTCAATGCTCATATTTGTTTTGGTATAGTTACTTAATTATGATATGTGATTTAAAATTCATAATGTGCTAGATTCTTTCTCTGCTTTGAGTCACTGTCAAGCTCAGCAGTTCTGTCTGTAGAAATATCTGTGATTCAGACATGGAAGGAAAAACGATATGAGTTGAGACCTGCCTTTCCCACCCGCCCCCATTCTGTTCTATCCGTCATATAATTAACTCTCGAGATTTCTATGACTAACCTCTCTGATCTTTCAGAATGACTGTTGGATCCAGACTACAGTGTGGCAGCTAAGAGTGTGAGCAGTGAAGCCAGCAGTTCTTTTCACCTGCCACACTCAGTCTATCACCTTGAACAATGGATATAAAGAATATTCACACATTTTCTCATCCTTGATAACAAAGGCGATCTCAACACATTGAGAGCTTGTCTGTGCTGGTGGGAAACCTCAAACCCACCTCGTAGCCACTACAGATGCTTTTGATCTGTAACAACCTTCTTAAAAAGCCACACTCACTGGGGCTTGTCTGATGGGCGATTGGGGTATCCCACCACACTGTAATCATAGGTGAACTCACATTGATGTAAAAGGCTAGTCCTGTGCCAATTACATGTCCAATACGTCATGTTACTTCCGGCCGCATGGGCAGGGTTCACTCATGCATACAAATATATGTTGTCCCAGAGTACTGTATTACTGGATGAGTGGAGATACGCTTATACAGATATGCCCGCAGTCAAAGAAAAAACAACAACACCTGCATGTTGGCAGAATGGAGCCCTACCCACTAGGAGCTGCACCCCCAGCTTTGCACCAAAGCCAGTCAGCCGCTGCCACACAGCCAATAATCCAAGGGTTCCCCTGAAATGCAGAACAAACTGCGAATCTTTTAGACCAGGATTTTCCAGCAAAAAATCCCAATGAAACTGAGAATTGTCAGGAGTGTCGTGTGGCAACTGCACAGCAAATACAAAGTGAGTATAGGGCATTTTGTCAGTGCAGACAAGCCCTAAGACATCTGGCTGGGGGAGGGGGGCGGGAACTATCAACTGCCGTGAGATTTTTCACCCTGGCATGATCATGAAAACACCCCTGCTATCTCCTAACACTAAAGTTGCAATACAAAAAAATTGTTTGTGTGCAAAACATTGTACAGGTCAACCCCTCTATCTGTGGGGATATGTTCCTTGTGGATACCTGTCACCATGGATAATAGGGAACTCTATTATTTTCAATGAGATGAACGCTGGAAGTTGACCATAGAATTGCATTGGGGGTCCTAGAAATGCCTAGAGAAAACATATTTTTTTGGACATGGATACGGCAGATACTGAATCTGTGGATACGGGGGTCAATCTGTATTTTGTCAAAAAAAACCACAAACCACTGTATCTTGCACAGAAGTTTGGCTGGTATCTTGCTGCAGGTTGAGTATCCCTTATCTGAAATGCTTGGGACCAGAACTGTTCTGTATATTTTATTTTTTCAATTTTGGCATACTTGTATATACATAATGAGGTATCTTGGAAATTGTTGCTTTGATTGAAGAGCAAAAGGAAAAACAGTGATATAAAAGTATTTACAAAATAGGCAAATTTGGCCTGTCTTTCATTCATTGGCTGCTTCAAATGTTTACAACTCTCTTCTCACCTATTACTCCCACACACACACCTTTGTTATTCTGAATTCCCACCATTTGGTCTCCCCAGAGAATCACCTACTTCCAGCCATGCCAAGCACTTAGATCTTTACCATTACAAAGGGAGGCAAAGGCAAGCCTCAAACCGCATGTAGTCCATGGATGTGAAATGGCAGAAAAAGCTTGTATGAGGAGCTGTTTTTTTAAAATAATTTTGTGCATGGAACAAAGTTTGTTTTCGTTGAACCATCAGAAAGCAAAGATGTCACTATCTCAACCACCGATGTGGACAGTTTTGGATTTTGGGGTATTTCATATTTCGGTATTCTGGACACTTAAGCACAGATTTGCCTACGGCAATGTGGGTCTTGGTTTGGCCTTTTCAGTAATCAGCGTGCTTGCAGAAAGCGCGGGATGAGTCCTTCCTGAATCTTTTTTTTTGTGAAGACCAGCCAGAGAGAGAGAGAGATTCTGGGTAAGGGAATTTCAAGCTGTACTGATTTATGATAGTGTAATTTGGCATAATAGCAAAAGCATAACCCACTATTTTGTCATTGCAGAGGTCATAATTCTTTAGTGACCATGCAGTGACCAAAATTCCTCTAGACCCACCTTTTACGTTATGCGGTGTGGCCTTTTCTGTATTGTTGGAGAGTGGGGGACTCCACAGAGAGGGGTTGAGCTGTTTTCCGGTAGCTGGATTCTACAGGAACATTACATGGACCTGTAAAGGTCTTAGGAGATGGCTATTTTATGTGGTATTTTGTGAGCCACCTTGGGTCCCTTCTGGGAGAAAGGCAGCATATAAATTAATTAAATAAATAAAGCAGTACATCCAGGTACAGGAAATAGCTGGACATGTCTTGCTTGATCCCTGCTGCCCAATGACATAAAAAGGGCAGTATTGAAGGGATGACTGTGTCTCTTAAAACATGGGTTTGGGGTGGTAGCACTTGGAGGTGTAGCTACAGGTCAGATATATGTCTGCTGATGCAGGATTCCAACTGTTATATTTTGTACAAAGAAGACCACAAGTTGTGCAAAAGCATGTGGGGGTTGTGTGTGTAGTTTAAGAAAAGCCCCCAATTGCAAAACAATTTTTTAACTGCAGTCGGGAGAGAAGGTCTTTCTGGGCATCTGGCAGTCCTCTAGCATAACTCTATGGTCTACTTGCGCTGAACGTAAGAGTGGTGTCTTCTCTAGACATTTTCTAGGTCCTCCAGCAGAATTTCTGCTCTTATCCATGGTTTCACTTGTAAATGGTAAGTCTGGGAATGTCTCCTCTATGGATACGAGGGGCGGCGACCTGTACCTCGAAATCTCCCTTCAAGATATGCAGAAGGCATTAGCTGGAATCTGAGTTCTGTGAAAGCTCCTCAGAGCTGAGAAAAGGTCAGAGTTTCAAGGTACTGTGGCTTTGCATGGTTGATCTGAAACTGTGGGTACCAGGTGGAGCATTTGTCTCAACTATGGCTGCTCTGACTTGGCTAGCATCATGATTGAAAATCCAGTTTTTAAGGTTGTAAGGACTAAGTCTTAGATCATTCGCTGTATTATGGTTGTACACCTTTAACTTGTCTTGGCACAATTGTGCCCAACTACCAAACTTCAGTTACTCCAGCCAGCAAAGTTGGCTGAGGGAGACAGTAACCTGTGTACAAAACTGTGTTGGCTTTGGGGAAAGCGCTTGAAGAAGAAGGGCATAGGGTAAAGTTGTATTCAAGGGTACACATTAGTAGAAATGCTCACAAAAGTGCATATGAAGAATTCTCATGAGGATCCATATGGAACAAAATTGAGATGGGGTGAATATAAGTGAATGGAGAGAAACCAAAATGGACAGCTTCTTCCACCCCACATCATGGTCCACCTTTTCCATGGGGCCTTGGACATAGCCCCTTGAATTCCAGGCCCATGCTGTAATTAAACCCAAATACTCTTAATTGCAACAAACACGTGCTTGTGTCTTAAAGTTGGCTGTTGACTTATGGCAACCCCATGAATTTCATAGTGTTTTCTTAGGGCTTGTCTAAAAAATGAAAATACTCCTCATAGAATTTGAGGAAGAATACCTTTTGTCCAAACAGAATCCCGTGGTGATTTTTCATATTTGGAAGGAAGGGGGGCAAAAACGCTATATACTGTGCAGGAAAAAACTTTGCGGCTTTTCTTGATTTTTAAAAAATAATATGAGGGAAATGCGCATTCCTGCTTGTTGGGACAACCGATTTGGATCACAGCGCATTTCCAGATAAAAGCGGAAGGGGGAGAGCTGATTGGTTGGACGTGCCGCTGGGGTCTTGCTTGCCGGCAGCAAAGTGGCTGGAACTGCCATGTTGTATTTTTGCAATAGCAATTGTGTGCTTTTTGCAGTGCTGGGGTGACAAAACAATTTTTAAAGCTTATCTAACTGAAAGATCACATTTCCACAGCCTAGATTTACTGCTGAAAAAAATACTGTTTGGCAGCAGCAACCTATGGAGAATAAAAATGCAAGTAGGCCACCATCTTGATTCTCAGGCATGCCTCCATGTGAACATCAAACACGGATGCTTCGCATGCCAGTGATCTTGCCTAAAAAACATGGGAACAAATGAACACTGCTGCAAATTGGCGTTGCTGTGCACTAATGCACATTATATTGCCTTGTCTAGACAAGCACCTTGGCAAGTAATATTCAGAGGTGGTTTTGCCAGTTCTTTCCTCTGAAATATAGCCTACAGCACCTGCTGTTTATTGGCAGTCTTCCACCCAAATACTAACCAGGGCTGATGCTGCTTAGCTTCCAAGATCAGATGGGATCATAATCCTTCCCTCTTTACTACCTCTTTCTTTCCCTTCCTCTCTTGTTTCCCTTTTAAAAGTTTGAATTCTAAGCTTCGTGCAGCAAGAGCTGTTCTCTAGTACTCTGTAGTTCAGGGGTGGGAATCATAATTAGTATTACCTATTTTAAATGGTCATAAATGGTTTTACATTGTCTTGTTTTGAGGGATAAATGATTTGAATATGCTTTTAGTCTTTTAAAATTATTGTAATCATTTTAAATTTGTATGTATTGATGTTATTGTATTCTGCCCTGAAATGTTTAGAAATAGGGCAGAGTATAAATAGGAATAAAACACAACCCTCCCAAAGTTGTTGGACTGAAACTCCCAGCAGCCTTAGCCAGCATGGTGAATGGTGAAGAATGCTCAGAATTGCAATCCATCAACATCCAGAAGACTACATTATTCCAACACATAACGTAAAGAAATCACGGTGGTGGTGGTGATGAGGAGGAGGAGGAAGAGAGAGAGGATGTCTGAAGAGTTTTGACCACTCTAAAGCACTAGAGAATTCCTAGGAAAGATGAAAATTTGAACACGAAATTTCCTGAAACACTTTCTCTTAATCACTGTGCTAGCTTAGCCTACTTCTGTGTGCCTTAACAAAGGTAAACAGTGTTTTCTGTACAGCTGAATACTGATTCAGAGCCCCATCTTCGGTCTAGAGCAAAGACAAATGGAAGCTCTTGACAGCCAGCACAAGCAGATCAAAAGGAGCAAATTCAGAAAGCTAGCAGGGCAACGGATATGAATTTAAAGTGCTGGTTCCTGAATATTTCATCGGGCAAAGCTCGTTGGGCAATATTTGCAAAAGGTGTACCTGCCTCTGATGAGCAGAAGAATCTCACGAATTGCCTGCAGGTTGAGCATGTGCTGTGTATTGGAAATGCTGACTACAAAGCCCTGAGAAATTTCTGGTGAGAGAATGATCCCAAATATTGTGTGTGTGGGGTGGTGGTGGTGGTGGTGGTTAATTGAGAGAGAGACAGGCAGACAGGTAGCAAGGACTGGAATGTAATTGTTTTGGGGTCTAGAATTGTCTTGCCGGTGCTGTAGGTTTTGCTTTTCTCCTCTGGTTACCAGTGTATGGAAAGCTTTGATGATCCATTCATTCTTGTCTCTGACTATTGGAAAAAGGCAACAAATATATTACTTTTTAAATTTTTATCCCATCAGAATCAGTATCAACTGAGATCAAAAGTTTAAAGTGAGATCTATGTTCTAGTGCACCTTAAGGAACATCTCCCCTATTCCCCCCGTCCCCCATTTATGGAGCTCTGAGAGGACGGCATGGTTCGATATAGTAAAGAAGAATCTAATCACTGTCTCTTTGCTTCTCCAGGTAGCCACAATGATGGGAAGGCACTGAGCTTTCTTGTAATACATGTGTTGTACTTGGCCAAAATCAGTGGGCAATGTTTGGTCCTTCAGGTGTTCTTTGACTTTAACTCCCATCTGTCCTAGTCAATGGGATCATAGGGGTGTAGTCCAACCACCACTAGAAAACTACACATTGCCCAATCGTGACTCACTGTAGCCTACCAGCAAGAGAGAAAGCATTGTTATTTTTAAAAGCATTTTCCAGTGGCGGAGTAGAAAGTGCTCTTTGGACTGAATGATGTTATCCTTCTCTAACCTGCTGCCCTTCAGGTGTGTTGGAGTTTTAGTCCAGCACACAGCTTCTTCACAGAGTCTGCAGTTTGCAAGTGGGCAGAGGTGGCTAGTGGCTTCTTTTCTAGCTAATTTACTCCAGTTTTCAGTTGAGACTTGAAAATGCTTAGATTTTCCTTGGGTTTTTTTCTGGGCTGTGTGGCCGTGTTCTGGAAGAGTTTATTCCTGATGTTTCGCCTGCATCTCTTCCAGAACACGGCCTCACAGCCCGGAAAATACCTAAGGAAAATCTATGACTGCTGGCTGTGAAAGCCTTCAACTTCACATTGAAAATGCTCTCCATGTGCTGAAACATATCCCCCAGCTCTTTGAACAGCTCCTTTAAAGTTTGGACTAAACCTCTGAATGGATTCATCACTCTACTGACATGGAAATCACCGGCTTCCACTGCTTCTGTGATTGGCTGTCTGAAGTTGTAGGGATAGCTAGTGTCTTAGATCAGTGGCTCTTAACCTTTTCTTTGCTAGGGACCCCCTTTAAATATATTTTGTTGCCATGGACTCCCAAGACTTAACTCAGTCAGCCTTTACCTCGGTTCCTGTCATGCAGCCACTCCACTGCAGGGAGGAGGTGGACCAAGCAACTTTCAAGCCTTTGCGGATGCCTGTGAGGACATTGTGGCCCCCTGGGGGTCCACAGACCCCAGGTTAAGAACCACTGTCTTAGATAGCTTTAAAGGAGATGGGGCATAGGTCTGTGGCTGGCTAGCAGTAATCATGCTTGCTAAGATTCTGGGGCAATCAACCATTTAATACTAGCTGCTTATGAAAAGCCAGAGAGGAACAGCTGTTACCATCATTGCCCACCTTGTGGGCATTCTGGAGGTATCTGGCTGCCTACTCTTGGGAAGCAAGGTACCAAATGAATTGGATGAAGGGAATGAATGAGGATGGGTATCATCCCACCTCTCCTCCAGGGAGCTCAAAAATAGGCCTACGTTCTGTTGTTAGTCTTCTCTAGAGTAAATCCATTGAATCAATTGAAAGTGTAGGATACTACACTTGGGCAGTAAAAATGAAATGCACAGATATAGGATGGGTGACACCTGGCTTGATGGCAGTACATGCGAAAGTAATCTAGGAGTCTTAGTGGACCACAAGCTGAACATGAGTCAGCAGTGTGAAGTGGCAGCTAAAAAGGTAAATGTGATTCTAGGCTGCATCAATAGGAGTATAGTGTCTAGATCAAGGGAAGTAATAGTGCCACTCTATTCTGCTTTAGTCAGGTGTACCTGGAATACTGTGTCTAGTTCTGGGCACCACAATTCAAGAAGGATATTGAGAAGCTGAAACGTGTCCAGAGGAGGGCGACCAGGATGGTGGGAGGTCTGGAAGCCATGCCCTATGAGGAGTGGCTTAGGGAACTGATCATGTTTAGTCTGGAGAAGAGAACGTTGAGAGGGGACATCATAGCGATTTTTAAATATTTGAAGGGATGTCATACTGAGGATGGAGCAAGCTTGTTTTCTGCTGCTCCAGAGTCTAGGGCACGGAGCAATGGTTCAAACCACAGGAAAAGAAATTCCACCTAAACATTAGGAAGAACTTTCTGACAGTAAGAGCTGTTCAGAAGTTGAATGTACCACCTCAGAGTGCGGTGGAGTCTCCTCCTTTGGAGGTTTTTAAACAGAGGCTTTATGGCCATCTGTCAGGAATGATTTGATTGTCTATTCCTGCACGGCAGGGGGTTGGACTGGATGGCCCTTGTGGTCTCTTCCAGCTCTATGATTCTACCTAGATGTTGATTCCCTGGTCAACAACTGGTTGAATGGGTCTCCTCTAGTTGGGACTAACCAACAAGAAGGCAGCCATAGTTCTCTTCTTCCTCACCACAATTTTGTGAGGTAGGGAAGCTCTCCCATCCCAGCTCAGCACTCTAACCACTATGTCGTTGGTGTGTGCCTTCAAGTCATTCCTGACTTATGGCAACCCTAAGGGGAACCTATCACAGGGTTTTCTGAGGCTGAGTGTGTGTTACTTGCCCAAGGTCACCCAGTGCATTTTCATGGCTCAGTGGGGATTTGAACCCTTGTCTCCAGAGTCATAGTCCAACACTCAAACCACTATGCCACACTGGTTCCTAATCACTATATAGCACTGCCTTCTCAGTTTCTTCAAAGAGGGCTGACTTCAAAGAGCTTTTCTTATGTTTGGTATATGAGACCCAGCATGGTATAGTTGTTTGAATGTTGAATTATGACTCTGGAGACCAGGGTTTGAATCCACGCTTGGCCATGGAAACCCACTGGGTGATCTTGAGCAAGTCACATTGTCTCAGCCTCAGAGGAAGGCAAAGGCAAATCCCTTCTGAACAGATCTTGCCAAGAAAACCCCATTATAAGTTCAGTTGGAAATGATTTGAAAGCACACAACAACAACAACAACAACAATGTTTAGTATGCTGGTTTCCAAGCAACTACCAATGCCTAAGTAGAACTGATTGTCTTAAAGGAAAACTTGCTTAACCACACTGGGGAATCCTGAAACACAGATGCAAATATTTACTGTAATTTATTGACCCAGCCCTTCCTTACAGAAGAGACAGAGAGGAGAAACTGGGCCAGGATGTAATGACTTGCTCAGGTATGCTTTGTGGCCTCTCAGTCTCTGGGTTAACTTGATCATAAATAATATTAAAAGGTCACAAATCCTCAAGAACACAGTGGCAAAAGCTGTGGTCCCCTATATTAATCCAAATGTTATTCAATAAGAATAGGGGCTTCTTGGGTTGAAGCTATTCTGGGGTGTAACTGGTGACTAGGGATGTGGAGGGGAGAAAATGTCACAGATGGTTATTTCCTTCTGAAAGTGTGAGCTAGCCCTTTGTTGAAAGGTACCTGTAATTTCCTGTAGTATTTTAAATCACATGAATATTTATATTAACATTTTAGTAATGTTAATGTATTTTAAAAAGGAAATGTGTCTGCATAGTCCATCAGTAAAATAAAAATCAGAGGTGGGTAGTGTCTTTATTAGGACTCTTAAGCTGTCACACATACACACAAATGCAAGCTTTTGTGCTTTTCATCTGACTGCATTTTACAGAACTTGGAATGGGGGAAAGAAATAGAAAAAGTCTAGCAATCTATCCAGATGTATGTGATGCATACCTCACATGTGATGTTCCAAGATGGAGATTGCAGAATGGTAGATTGGATCTGTCCATTGCTTTTAGTCAAAACACATTCGCTCCTCTATTAACCTGGAGCAGGAGCACCAAGTAGCATGGAAAATAGCAAAGCTGGAGATGAAATTTAGATAGTGCACTAGGTTAAAAAAAAAAGCCAATTGAAGCCAAATTATGGGCATTACCTAGTGGTTAAGTGATAAGAGTTCTGAATATTATGGTGCATCTCTTGAGCAGTAAAAAAAACCCTTTCATCTCCTTTATAATCTAAATTTTTCATGTCTACATGGGAACAGCCACCTTGGAGACAGAAAAGGAATGGAATTAATTCCAAATGCAAATAGGACAGTTGACAGAGGGGAGGGGTCTGATCTGTTGGTTGCTGATGTTGGTTGCTGAAGTCAGTTCTTACATTCCTTTCAGCTTTCTATTGCTATGTCTCTTGCATGTGTTGGCAAGATAATTCTAAAGCTTGAAAGTGTGGTGTTTTTTTACTACAATTCTCATAATCCCCCAGCCAGCACACCCATGTTGGATGGGGCATCTGAGAGCTGTCATCCAAAAGAGTAACTTTTCCAGGCTCTGTGAAGTTCTAGAATAAGTAGGCAGACCGGCTGGTTTGCTTGTAGACATCCCAAATGCCATGATTAGACACACTTGGATGTGTTGTGTACTATGAAGGAACAATTAACTACACCTACAGTTGTTCGTGGGCAACTTGGCACTGATCTGATAATTCTTTGTTTTGCTTTTTGCCCAAAGCACTTGTTTCTGAATTTGAAATAGATTTGGGAAAGAACAGCCTTCATGTAGGAGCTGATGTAGGAGGGGGTAGGAGATACAAACAACTGGCAACCAGAGAAACTTGTACTGTAATACATTCTTGCTGCCTGTAAAGATTGCAGGTAATCTGTCTCTGGTATGCAGCTGTGGCAGGTTGGGCTGGGCCTCTTTAGGAACTAGGCTCTATTGGGAGAATCCGGAAATTGCCAAAGAAGAAAGGGTTGGTGAGACGTGAGGAAAGCACCACTGTTTTGGAAGGCTACGAGGATGAGATATGCTGTTTTCCAATGAAACATAGGCCCTGACTGTCACTGTGGTTGCTGAGGAAAGTTGTTGATCTCCTTGGCTAAAAACCAGTATTTCTGTGTGACCCTCAGTTATAGGTAATAGGAGAGTGTAGCAGTGGTGGGCAAAGTGTTGAGCTGCATGTGACCCTCGGGCCTCCCAGGTATGTCCCCTGAAGCCACCTAAGGCCCCCCAACACGCGCGCACACACACACACACACACACACACACACATTCAGGGTGATTCTTTGGCCCCCAAACCACCCCAAATATGCCCAAACCATAGCGGTTTGCTTCCCCTGAGCCTTCAAAGCCCCCTCATCTCCCCAAAACACAAAAGAGATCTAAAAAATTGGCTAAAAATCAGACAAAATGGTGACCAGGAGTGATATCTTCACTGCCACTATTGCCTCTGCACAGTGTCGTCCAGCAGAGCTGTCCTGTGTTGTCAGGGGCCTTTTACATTCTGCCCAAGAGCAGTAAGTAAACCACTTGCCAGCCCACTGCATGTATTTGCATAGCACTTTGTGGATAAAATCTCTCAGATCTGCTCTGACTTGGATGCTGTAGTTAATACAGGCCCTGTGGATGTGACCTTGGCCCCTGCTTGTCCCAGGTTAATAGGTACATTTTAGTTTGTGCAACCTGAAGATGTGGACAGGATCCTTGGAGAGGTGAGAGTCGCTATGTACACAGTGGACCCATGCCCTTGGCTGTTGAAAGCAGCTCGAGGGGGACTGGCAGATTGGGTAAGGGGAGTAGTGAATGCCTCACTGCCGCAATTCAAAGGCATAGCCGTGTTCAGGGCTGATTTAAGGAATTTTGGGGGCCCCTGCAATGTTTTTTTTGGGGGGGCATATGTTTATCTCAGGTCAATGTAACTTAACCGAATCTATTCACAGTACATGATATTCAGATTATTACTAATAATGTTTTTGCAGGAAGAGGGTTACGACGTCCCCCCGCAACAATGATGGGGCCCCCTGCGGCTGCAGGTGCTACAAGGCCCTTAACCTGGCCCTAGCCATGTTAGTCTGGAATATCATTATGCAACAGGATCTTGTAGCACCTTTGAGACTGAAAGAAAGAAGTTAAGCTTATGCTACAATGTCTTTCTCTTAGTCTCAAAGGTGCTACAAGATCCCTTTGTTCTACTGTAATATAGATGCTGCTAGAGTCTTTTAGACGTGCATATCATACAACATGCATATCATGTTGTATGCTCTAACAGGAACACTTCATAGACCAGGGAACAATCTATCTTGAGAGGGTTTGTGGCTTATCACACACAACAAAGACATGCAGGTTCCTGGTATGGTAGGTATCTGGCATTTCTGATACATAGTTAATAAGGTTCTGCATTCTTTGACCTTGAAGTTTCAGAGTTTTAATCTTCACTTTAGGTCTCCGGGGGAAGGAGTAAAGTCTCAAGCAGAGGGTTCGTCACCAGAGAGGCTGGGACTTGAAATGTTTAGCTATTCATGCCATCCTTTCCAACATTTCATCAGGCTCCATCCCTGAAGTACTAGACATTGTCAAGATCTCCCTCCCAGAAGTTAAAAAAAAATGTTGGGAGAACTACAGCTCCCATTAATCCTCTAATCAGTATGGCCTAGGATTTTAAGAGTTGTAGTCCAAAAAAGGATGTTTGTTTCCTCCAATCTGCCTAGAGGCTTCCTTTGCCCAATGTAGGCACAATTAAGCTCCACCCTTTGCCCATCAGGCCCCACCTTCTGATTTGTCTGGCTCAGCCCTTTAGCTCTTATGTTTAAGGCCTTCTGAGCCTTGCACCTGGCAACTCTGATTGATATAGGTCACCTCCTATATCCTCAGGGGATGCATTCCTGGATTTACCGTGTATAAGTGAAACCGCAGATAATAGCAAACCCTATTAAAATCAAGGACTTCCTGTACAAACATACCATAGAGTTGCATTGGAGGATCTAGCAATTCCTAGAGAGGATACCTCTAGGCATTTTCCAGCACAACTCCATGGTATGTGTCCTTTATTTTGCGTCCCTTGGAAAACTGAAACTGCAGATATTAGTTCCGCAGATACTGGGGTCGTGGGGGGTGGGCAGACGGATCTGTCCTTCTTCCTCTCTAGTCATAAGGCTGTGCAGAGAAGAATAATCAATTGGTGCAACCAATCTTAATTAGAGGTCTATTTTCTAACCTTACAACTCATGAATTTTCTTCCTTTTAGGGAAACTACTCGGTGTCTAAATTTAAAACACCCAATGGTAGTCTAGACAAATGTAGAGAATGCTGCTTTTTCATGAGTCATATATCTGAGTGGAATCTGCAGTGACGGAATGAGGAAATTCACTCTGAAAGAAGTAGATTATCTTGCTCTTAGATTGATCTCACTTTGAATAGTTTCCAGTATGGAAGAACAATCACAAGCTGGGGAGTGTGGAAACCAGCTCAGCTGAATTGTCTTGGTATTGGTAGAACCAACTAGAGTAGACCCATTGAATCAATTATTAAACAGTGAGTCAACACTTATATAGATTCTCATTAATTCCACAGGTCTCTTTTAGTTGGGATTAACAATAGGATTCAGGCCAAACTTGAGTTGTACCTTATGGTTTTGTCTTCCCTTCATTTTTGGTGTGCTATTTGTTAATTTATTACTTTTTTGTCATGCTTTTAATTTCTTATTGAAACTATGTTTTTAACTATGTTGTGGTTTTTTACTGTTATGATTATTTTTTAATAATGGTAGTATTTAATTCTTTTTTAATTGTGGTAATGTTTTAGTTGTACCTTTTTAATCTATTGTAAACCACCTTGAATCCCATTTTTGGAGAACGACGAGATATAAATCCAATCAATCAATCAATATACAAAATTAAGCAGAGTCTGGCAGTCACCTTTGGGAACAAAAGCTTGGAGGAGGGGAGAGGATGGACAGCATCACTATCCACACTAGCTGTTCCACCAGAGCCTGCCAGCCATTCCCTTCTGATGGAGGACAGAGCTATGTACCGTATATTGCACAGCTGGCTTTAGCCTGCCTCAGTCAGCTTGACCTCTTAGGTGCAGTAAAGAATACTGTTCCATTCATTACTAGTGTGGTAACAGATTTTATTAAATCAATCAATAATCAATCAATCAATCAATCAATATCTCTCCTTTCTTCTTGTACAGGATCCAAGACAACTTGCAACCAATTAAAAACAGGGTGCATATAAAACATTATTTGTATGGTTTTTTTAAAAAATAATTTGGTTAGAAACACAGACTTAAAACAATACAAGTCACACACCCACACCCGGTGGATTTACCGTTTATAAGTGAAACTGTGAATAATAGCAAATCTTATTTAAAAAAAGGACTTCCAGTACAAATATAGCATAGAATTGTGTTGGAGGACCTAGCAATTCTTAGAGAGGACACTTCTCTAGGCATTTTTAAGGACAACTCTATGGTATCTGTCTCTGTTTTTTCAGCTGTGGATAACTGAAACCACGGATATGGGGGGGGGCTTGCATAAAACACAAGTAAAACATAGTAAAAAATATATAAAAGTGCAACCCCCTTAAAAGCCTGAATAAAAAGGTCTTTGCCTGCTGGTCCAATCGCACTTCCCATTCGAGGGAATTCCACAACCTGGGAGCAGCCACAGAAAGGGGCATTGGCTAGAAAGGTTCCAAAATTGCTCAAAATGGAAAGCTCACCAAAGAAAAGCACCAGTGATTAGTATGGGTCAACAAATAAACTCAGTGATATAAACCAGGGGTGGGGATTGTGCAGTCAGTGGGCTATATGTGGCCTGCTGAGGTTCCCAGTGTTGCTGACCTACCCCACAGGTTGTGTGGGGATAAAAACGGGGAGGAGGACAGTGTGTGCTGCCTTTAACTCCTTGGAGGAAAGGAAGGCTATAAATATAAGAAATAAATTATATATGGCAGGACTGTATATTTCTGCCCTGTTCTTTTTTCATGGCCAGGATTGCTTACTATCAGCTTTGGCTAATACGCCAGCTGTGCCCCTTCCTAGAGCTGAAGAACCTAAATATAGTAGTGAATGCACTGGTAACCTCAAGGCTGGATTTCCGCAATGCAGTGCTGTACATTGAGCTAGCTCTGCACCAGGTTCGGAAACTTCAGTTAGTGCAAAACATGGCAGCCAGATTGGTTACTGGTGCATCTAAGAGTGAACACATTGCACCTATATTAAAATCACTCCACTGGCTGCCACTTAGTTTCCAGGCCAGGTAAAAGAGTTTATTGTTACCTTAAAGCCATATGTGGTTTGGGCCCAGGTTACCTACAGGATCACCTTCTCCACTATAATCTGCCCTGTACACTCAGGTCTTCTGGGGGACATTTACTTCAGTCAGCCAGGACCAGGCTGGCAACTGTTAACCAGAGGACTTTTTAATCATCTGCCCCCAAATTGTGGAATGATCTGCCAGAAGAGATGGACAACTGGATATGCTGTCTGCATTTAAAACAGCATTAAAGACCAATCTCTTCTGGCAGGCCTATCCAGATTATTTTTAGATTACAAGTTTTTAAATTATGAATTGATTGTTATTAATATATAGTTGCCCCTCCACATTCGAGAACTCGGCATTCGCAGTTTTGATTATTTGCGGTTTTGGGAGGGCCCCCCTGCCCTCCCAAAACAACGACACAGGGCCTCCGGAGGCCCTGGGAGGGAGCGGGGAGGGCCAGGGAGACCTCCACGGAGCCTTGCGTGGCCCCGTGAAGGCCTTGGGGGGAGGGCCGCGGAGGCCTCCACGGAGCCTCATGAGGCCCCGTGAAGGCCCTGGGAGGGAGGGGGGAGGGCCGCAGAGGCCTCCATGGGGCCTCTGGAGACGCTCCGTAGGCCCCATGAAGGCCTGGGGAGGGAGTGGGGAGGGCTGCGGAGGCATCTACGGGGCCTCGGGAGGGTCTCTGGAGGCCTCGTGAAGGCCTTGGGAGGGAGTGGGGAATCCAGGGAAAGCGACTATGGGGTCTCCAGAGGCCCCATGGTCGCTTTGACGGGAGAGGGGGGGCAATCAATATTCGCAGATTTTTCACATTCGCGGGGGTCCGTGGAACCTAACCCTCGCGAATGTGAAGGGTCGACTGTATATGCTTTTTAAAGTGATGTAATGTTCTTATAATTGATTGTGTATTTTTAATTGGTGTTTGTGTTTTTAACTGTGTTATGTGTCTATTTATGTTATTCCCTACCTTGAGAGGCAGGCAATAAATGTATATATATTTATTTTCCAAAGATGGTAAGATCATAGTATGGGAAACTATAGCTCCAAGAATCCCCCAGCCAGCATGTGGTCCAAAATTAACTTTTCTAGGCTCTTGTTAGGGTGCACTAAGGGTGCACACAGCAGTTGTGCTACTGTAGACGTTTGCTATATTTCCAAAGAGGTGGGATTCTGGTCTCATGAGCCTCTATAAGAGTAAAACAATGTCCATCCCCATTCTTCACTGGTCAAGAATCTATTACTGGGTCTTTTCTCTTTAAGAGATTTCAGAGTGTGGTTTTGATGATAAGCTACAGACTTCTTTCCTTTTAAAGAGCTTTGGAGTACAAGTCAGTTATTGAGCACAATGACATGTGAGCGCATGTAAAAAGTCCTATGGGGAACCATGTGTCAGTACAGTAATAGGAAGTAACCCACTGTATATATTTTAAAATAGCTCATTCTGAAGAACTGGAAGAAGCTAATAATAATATTATTCCTAATAAAAATAAGAAGTAGGGTTTTTTTTTACTCCATCGCTTAATCCAGCAATAGTAAAGAAGAGAACTATTCAGTATTATAAGAATACTCTTTTTGCTCATTAATGGATTTAGGCAATCTTTTAATTAAATTGGAAAGCAGGATTTCATGAAGAAGCGAGAGCCCTGACTAGGGAACATGTCGCTCTCCAGATCTTATTGCACCCATCAGCCTTAGCCACCATAGCCAATGTTGAGGAAAGATGGGAATTGAAGTCCGAGAGCAGCAGTATACATGTTCTCCATCCCTGGTATATATTCCTTTGCATTTGTATAGCACTTGATACATACATAATATTGCAGTCAACACAGCAATCCAATAACTAGGGAAAATCAGTCGTTCTTGATTCTGATAACTTTCTCTCAGTCTCTTCCTTTCTCTAGGCATTTTGTTGTTGTTATGTGCCTTATGGTGACCCTAAGGCAAATCTATCACGGGGTTATCTTAGCAAAATTTGTCCAGAGGGGGTTTGCCTTTGCCTTCCTTTGAGGCTGAGAGATTATGACTTGCCCAGGGTCACCCAGTGGGCTTCCATGGCCGAGCGGGGAGTCTAATTCTGATCTCAAGAGATGTAGTCCAACATTCAAACCACTATACCGCACTGGCTCTCCTAGACATTTTACAAGCAGAAAAAGGAGGCATAAGAAAAGTTACAGGGATACAGAGGTGGGCTTTCTGTGTTTAGAAAGAAGCTTTGGTGGCAGATGAGGAGAGAGGATGAGGAGGTAGAATCTAGTGGGCAGATAAAGCAAAAGAGGGGGTGTGAGGAACGAGCAGGGGGATGGAAGAACTAAAAACTAATTTCCTTTGTGATAAGTTGTGGTTGAAAATTGAAGGGGACCAGCAGCACATGACTGTGAGCTCATTAGCACTTGACAGATAAGCACTTACTCTGTCCTTTAACTACTGTTTTATCTGCACACACAGGAACTCTCCAGAGGGAAAGAATTTTTAAAAACTTCACACGGAAACGCCAACGGGCCATGCGCAGGAGAGTTCACCAAGTCAACGGGCATAAGTTTATGGCTACCTATTTGCGGCAGCCAACATACTGCTCCCACTGCCGAGAATTCATCTGGTAAGGATGGCTTAAACATGGGTTTGGAAGAGAACCTTGCCTCATGGCATTGTCTTCCCTTACTCCATTTGCTAGGCATAATCCTCTATACAAGTGTTTCTTAACATGTGGTCCAGGGACCCCCACGGATCCACAATGCCCTCATAGGGGGTCCACAAAGGCTTGAAGGCTGCTTGGCTCACCTCCTTCCTGCAGTGGAGTGGCCACATGACAGGAGCCAAGGCAAAAGCTGGCTTGGCCTGCACATTGCCATTCAATCTGCTCCAGCCACAAACTTGCAGAAGAAGCAGAAGAAAAGTCTTACCTCCCCCTCCAGTGCCTCTGAGAGGAGGTTTAATGGATGATGTAACTGTAGTATTATTATTAGCATCAGTTATTATCCTTATTATTGTTGTTGTTTTAAATCTTGAATCAAGTCTTGGAGTTATGCGGCAACAAAAGTTATTTAAAGGGGGTCCCTGGCAAAGAAAAGGTTAAGAGCCACTGCTCTATGCAATCATTTTGCTTTTTAAATCAAAGAGGAAAAGCACAATGGAAGCACCTAATCCAGGGGTGGGTAAATGTGAGAAGCTGGGGGGGAGGGGAACATTAGTCCCCCAGGAGACCTTGGAGGGCCACAGTCCCACTGCCCTCTGCAAAAATAAATAAATAAAATAAATGAATTTTTGCCCCCAAATGTCTTTTAAGGGGCAAGAGGAGCAATTTCACCATGTTTCCAGGCCTCCTTGGCCATTTTAGACCCAAGGTAGGACATTTTTTTAAAACAACGGAAGTGAGTAGAAGTCACTTTCTGTTCACCTCTTGATTTTAAAAAAGGCCTCACCTGGGCCTAAAATGGCCCAGGGGCTCTAAAAGCATGGCAAAAATGACCCCCAATTCCACTAGAGGGCATTTGGGGGCAAATAATATTTTTAGATTTTTGTTTTATTCCTTGGCAGGCCTTGTGGGCCATAAAATGACCCTGGGGCAGCATGCATTCCAGGGGCCAATCAGGCATAATCCAGCACCCATGACCTACGACAGGACATCTATACCAAAAACAGCTTGTACATTTTCAGCAAAACCTGCCAAATATGTTGGGTTTATATATATAGATTTAGGGTTAACTTACTGTATGGAAACATACAGATTGACTTTGTAGTCCAATATGTAGCCCAGTCTTATCCAATCCTGTGCTCTACAGGCACGCTGCAGTACAAAACCCATCATCCCCTACCAGTATGGCTAGTGTGTCCATTTTACCCTCACAACACACTTTTGATATAGGACAGGCTAATAGAATGCAAGGTGGATTAAGGTAGTTGAGGCCCTTTTTGTGCCACATGGGTGAGCCATTCTAGCAGAGGTTGGCCTAGAAAGGAGATAAATAAACAAAACTTACATTGCACAGAGTAAGGGACATCAGCCCCAAAATCTTCACATCTGAACTTGTTTGTAGCCCAGCAACCTGGATGAATCTCAAGAGCCTCATCCCCATGCATTTGTTTCTTGATTACTGAAGTACCACACAAAATATAGATAGTAAGAGAAACACCGGGAGATTCAGGAAGCAACTGAGGAAGAAGAGAAAACAAGAGGAGCCCATTTCCTTCAGCAGTGGTCCCCTAGCCAGTGAGGGGCTGAGCAGTCAGACCAACTGACCCATAGAATCATAGATTTATAGAGTTGGAAGAAACCACAAGGGCCTTCCAGTCCAATCCCCTGCCATGCAGGAATACACAATCAAAGGCACTCCCGACAGTTGGCCATCCAGCCTCTGTTTAAAAACCTTCAAAGAAGAGACTCCACCACACTCTGAGGTAGTGCATTCCACTGCCGAACAGCTCTTACTGCCAGGAAGTTCGTCCTAATGTTTAGGTGGCATCTCTTTTCCTATAGTTTGAGTCCATTGCTCCGTGTTCTAGTCTCTGGAGCAGCAGAAAAGAAGCTGGCTCCTTCCTCAGTATGACATCCCTTCAAATATTTAAACATGGCTATCATGTCACCTCTTAACCTTCTCTTCTGCAGGCTAAGCATACCCAGCTCCCTAAGCCACTCCTCATAGGGCATGGCTTCCAGACCTTTCACCATTTTGATTGTCTTCCTCTGGACACATTCCAGCTTATCAATATCCTTGAATTGTGGTGCCCAGAACTGGGCCATTGATAATCTGGTCCCATCTGAAGGATTCCAGGTTGCAGAACGGCATTGGTAGTGCCTAGTCTGAAGTGCACCCTGAGAAATGCAGCTTTCATTTCAAAAAGGAGGGTACTACTATCATTATTGTTGTTGTGATGATGATGATGATGATGATGATGGAGGAGGAGATAGACCCAAAAATGTGCATAATAATTTAGGGCCGAACTAGGCAAGGTGCTTCTCATACATGTACCAATTGTGTGAAATGGTGTAGTGGCATAGAGGGTGGAAGGGCTTCAGCTCTCTGCTTTCCCCACCCTCATCTTGATCCATATTGGGCCCCTTGTACCTGCTTTGTGAGAGCCAATGTGGTGTAGTGGTTTCAGTGTCGGACTAGGACTCCAGGAGATCATGCTTTGAATTCTGGCTTGGCTATGGAAGCCCACCTTGGGCACATCACTCTTTCACAGCCTCAGAGGAAGACAATGGCAAACCAACCAACCAACCAACCAAACAAACAAACAAACAAAAACCCTGACCAAATCTTGCCAACCACCCCACCCCGTCCGTGAAGCCCTAAGTTGCCTTATGGTCACCATGAGTCAGAAATGAGTTGTGGACACACAACGACAATAGAAAACCTGCTTTGTGTATTTTGTGTGTGTGTGTGAACTCCCATTTCTAAAACCCCTGCCTTACATTTTAATATTGTAGGAGGGGAGCTCTCCACTCTTTCTGATCAAATCAAATTTTACACGTTCAGCTGTTAGGCTTTTTCTCTCAGGTTGAGGAACATTGGAAGTTGCCTTATAGTGGTCAAACTTTCAGTTTGGTCTGAGTGGTAGTGGCTTTTTGGGAGTCACAGGTGGAATCCTAAGAACATTTTCTCCTCTAAAATATGTACTTCCCTAGAAGTAAGACCATTGACCTTTATCCAGTTCTTAGTCCCAATCAAAGTTTGCCCCTTGAAGCAGCGGAAACTTGCTATGTCAACAGTTAAAACTTTGACCGTAGTGCAAACTTCTGAATAAGCATGCATAGAGAGTGCACTGTTTCTTAAAAAGGAAGAAAGAAAGAAAGAAAGAAAGAAAGAAAGAAAGAAAGAAAAAGACAAGGCACTCAGTCTTCAGAATGGTTGGAGAGGAGAAATAGAGAATAAATACGGTAATCCATTTCTGAACTGGAACCAGAATATCTGAAAGACCACCTTCTCCCATATGAGCCTGTCCAAAATGTTGCAAACCTCGGAGGAAACCCTGTTGCGTATCTCAACACCTTGTGAAGTTAGGTTGGTGTGTACACGTTAACAGGGCTTTCTCTGTAGCACCATGTCAACTGTAGAACTCCCTGCCCAAGGAAGTTAGGCTGGTTCATCTCTTTTAAACTTCAGGTGGCCAGCCAAAACAGTGCTGTTTCATATGGCCTTTGAGGTTTGAAACTGCTCTGTTTTAATTGTTGTTTTAAAGTTGTATATTTAGGATTGTTTTTAGACTGTTTTTAAAGAGTATTTCACTGTGCTTTTTAAACATTTTATGTTCATATTGTTTTAATTTCTTTTATTTATTCACTGCCTTGGGAGCCCTTGCAGCCTGGGAGATGATACAGAAATACCTAAAATAAAATAAAATAAAATAAAATAAAATAAATGCTGGTAGGTATATTTTTCACAGTCTGATTAGTTAGGTAAGCACATTTCTCACATTGTAGGAGATGTATGTATCACACCAAGGGAGAATAAAAATGGGGACTTCTGTTTAAACCCACTTGGTATACTTTGAGGAGGGATAGATCAACACGGAAAAAGACACCCCATATATCCTCTGCCCTTGGAACATCGCCAATCAGCTTTTGTTTAGCTCAGGTATGGGCAAAATGTAGGCCACAGGCTGCACATGGCCCTCCAGGGCAATTTTTATAGGGTCCCTAGGGTAACCCAGGAGTAAAAAGAACATTTTTTTTTTGGCCACAAATGCTCTTTTGGGTGTGTGGGGACATTTTTGACATGTTTTGCCCCCCCTCCCTTGGGCCATTTTAAGCCCAGAATATGCCTTAAAAAAAAACAAAAAAACAGAAGTAAACTGGAAGTGACTTCTGGTAAACTTCCACTTTACTTCGATTTTTTAAAGGCCTTTCCTGGGCCCAGGGGAGTTGCAAACATGGTGAAAATGCCCCCAATGGAGATTGTTGGGGGCCTTTGATAGCAAAAACTGTTTTTGGTTATTTTGCAATGTGGTGAAGGGTGCAGCTCTCCCAAGGTCTCCTGGGGGCTAATGCAGCCCCCTAGCATCCCATAGTTGCCCACCCTTGGTTTAACTCACTGATTGATTGTGGTACTCAAACCTGACCTGATTTTTGTGGTTTTATCTGATCCTGAGTCATGAATTGTCTCTGTTTTATCTTCAACAGGGGAGTGTTTGGGAAGCAGGGATACCAGTGCCAAGGTACAGTGCCTTATCTTTGTTAAATTATACATTACAAGCTGGCTGTTTCCTATCCCATCTCAAGCCTTGTTGAAATGAATGGAAGGTGGGGAAGATGGGGTTGCCAGATCTCAGGCCTGGCCCTAAGTCTCCAATTTTCATGGGTCATTTCCAAGAAGGAGACAAGACTGCAAGTTATCCAGCTTTGGTGGGGTGGGCTCAGCTCCAGGCAAGAGAAAAGGACTATGTCTATAGCTAAAAAGACTTAGCTATTAAAGCAGCAGCTTGCTGCGATTTGGAAAGCTTAATCAGGACCCATATACAGTTGCCCCTTCACATTCGCGGCTTTCACACTCGCGGTTTTGATTATTCGCGGTTTAGCCCCAGCCACTTAGGGAAGGCTGGCGAGAGGCAGGCAACCTCCTGCCTGCGCCTTCTCCGGCCTTCCAGAGGCGGCTCCGGGGCTTCAAAGTCCCGGAGTCTGCTGAGGAAGGCAGGGGGTGGGGCGGGCAGCCTCCCTCCCTCCCTCCCTCCCTCCCTCTGCCTTCCCCAGCCTTCCTGAGGGGACTACGGGGCTTCTAAGACCCGGAGTCTCCTCAGGAATGCCGGGGAGAGGCAAGGCACCTTCCCTTCCTGCCCACACGCGGCCTTCCCCGGCCTTTCTCAGTGGGAGCCCGCTGAGAAAGGCCGGGGAGAGGCAGCGCAGCCTCCTCCCCGCCCACACGCTGCCTTCCCCGGCCTTCCTCAGCAGGCTCCGGGGCTTCTGAGGCCTGGAGTCCCCTCAGAAAGGCCGCGGAGAGGCCAGCCAGGCTGGCCAGACACCCTCCCGCTGCCTCCCCCCTCTGGGGCGGGCGGGCGCGGAAGCAGCATCTGTTATTCGCGGTTTTTCCACATTCGCGGGGGTCTCAAGAACCTAACCCCCGCGAATGTGGAGGGACAACTGTAGTTACTTAGTTAAGGTCTTCCTTTCCTACCAGTCATTGTAGCAACAGGGCTCATCTCTAATCTGTTCTGCGTTCACCTTCTGGCTAGAAGCAAGAAGGCTAGATTAAAGTAATTTATCTTTCTGTTCTTCACCTAAGAAAGGCATAGTCAGCCTCGCACAGGACAGAGTTAGCCTGTGTTTGGATGGAAGTTACTTTGCTGCTGCTAATGGATCTGAAATTTTATTGCCTGTCATTTGCTGCCCTTTGTCCTTGATCCCCACATGGCAAAGAAGGGGAGTGGCCTCTGCCTGCATTAAGACCCCTCTCTAGAACATCCTAAATGACAACAGAAGTAACATCTGAGACATAATATAGACCAGTGATTCTTAACAATTTCACTTTTCTTCCCCTGAATGATTTAACATCTTTGCCTGATGAAGAAGCCAGTAAAGTTTCAAAAGCTTGCATGATGTATTTTGTACTTTTAAGTTGGCCCAATCAAGATATCGCTGCTTTGTGGATTTTGTTGCATTTTGTTCCTTATCCTGTTTCCCTTAGTAAATGAGAAGGAATAATCTCCTCATTTCTCCATGATGAGGAAACAGCCCCTTTAACTAAGATTTTTGTTTTAATTTTGAAACAGGAAAATAGGTTCTCTCTCTATGTGTTTGAAAAACAAGAGCAATTGTGATTGATACTTAATGCATAATGCTTCATAACATCACCAGGGGCTGCCCCTGAGTCTCAGGTTTTGGCCCCCAAGCCTCAGGGCCTGTGACAATCCTGAACGGGCAAATCTAGGGGAAAAATAAAGTCAGACCCCTGTATCTGTGGATCCAATATCTGCAGTTTCCATTATTGTGGGACATAAAATAGGGGACACGTACCATAGAGTTGTGGTGGAAAATGCCTAGAGAGGCATCCTCTCTAGGCATCTTCTAGGTCCTGCAAAGCAACTCTCTGGTATGTTTTTACCCAAAGGCCTTTATTTTAAAAAGGTTTGCTGTTATCCATGGTTTCTGGTATCCATGGTAAGTCTGGGAGCCAAACTCCAGCAGATACAGGGGTTCTTGCTGTATTTCACAGTGGATCATGTCCATGCTGATTTCAGTTATTTTTAAGCAAAGGCCATATTAAGGTACATATACCACTGTCCAGCCTTGTACATACCAGATCTCATCTGATTTTGGGAGCTAGGTAGGGTTAGGCCTGGCTAGAACTTAAGTCAGAGAGCACCAAAAATATCAAGGATTTCCAGTGAGGCCTAGGGAAAGAATCTGGCCCCAAACCCTGGTGGGCCTTTGCCACTGGCCAGAGTTGGCTGTACTTTGGTAGAGGGACCTACAGTCTAACACAGTTAAAGGCAGCTTTCTGTCTTCCTACAATTGGTTATTTGGTTGGCTGATGAATGGGATTAAATTTCTGCACATCTCTTTTGCTCTCTGTTACAAAAGCTGCAATTCCCAGAGAATTTATGCTTATGGAATTAGCTATAAGATGTAATGACAGCCACTCATGTAGCTGGCCTTTTCTTTGAAAAAGTAATAGATTTATAAAATGAAGACTTCTGTTCCACCATTAACTATACAGCTGCTTGTGTATTTTCTGCCATGTGGCTATTAGGAAGAGAGCAGGAAGAAAACAGATTTGCATTGAGAATTAGCACAAAGGCAAAATGTTAAACCTCCTTATTGCTGTGGTGTGACTCAGATCCAAATCCCCCATCCCCTAGAACGTTGGGGGACAACAACAGAAAGATGGCTGAGATTCTATGTCACGGTCTACGTTGCGTAATATTAGGAATCCTTAGCTTGTTGCAGAGATGCAGTGAAACGACTCGAGAATGCACATCAAGGTACTGGCAAGAGTGCTCCAATGCACGTCAGGCATTCTAATGCACATTGGGCTCTGCTGGTTCACACTGGGCTCTTTGGATGCACATTGGGCTCTTGTGTGCATGGGCACTCCTGTTGTGCTCCAGCACTTCCTAAGTGGTGTCTGGATGCACATGGGAGAGCACCCCAAAGCACATTGTTGCACATTGTGCATCAGGCCCTGACACATGAATCATTCCAGCATTGTGCCATGGATGCCTGTACATAGAAATGTCACAGCAGACCCTAAGTGAATATGGATGTTGTGAAACTGCTCAGTTCAGTTTCCCACATATGTGAGTCCTCTATGAAGAGATAAGTCCCATACTGAATTTCAGCCATTATATTTGGTTTCCCACGTCATGCATAGTTTTACCATTAGTCTTTCTAAGACAGCTAGATGCTGACCATAACATATATGTTACCTGACACTTGCATTTAGCTTCAGATTTTATTCTGGTGGTTGATCTCTTCTTACCCCTCTGTTTTAGTTTCTGGGGCTCCTGTCCAACTTTCTGCATTTTGTTTTCTTTGTGTGTTTCTTTCTAGTTTGCACATGTGTTGTACACAAGCGTTGCCACCATCTCATTGTTACAGCTTGCACATGCCAGAACAATAGCAACAAGACGGATGCAAAGGTAAAATCACTATGTTTGGGATGCTGTAGACTGTTAGTTGCAGTTTCTGAAATGTAATTGGCTTCTCCATGGATAACATATTTTATTTCACAGAATCATAGAGTTTGAACAGATCCCTGTCCAATCCTCTGATAGTGCAAGAAATTTGTTGCATTCTAGGTTTGTGTGTGTGTGTATGTAAATATTTAAATTGTACCCCATCTTTCCACAAAAATGGAAAGTGCTTGGTATAGCTAACAATACCGTAATAACCAAGCCAATAAAACATAGCATTGCTGAAACATAACACATTAAAACACATTAAAAACATGCCCATTAAAAAGAAATGGACAGTACAAATTAAACAAAACAGCTGAACCACTAAGTCTGTTTGAATAAAAAACGTATTTACCTTTTGGTAGGTAGAGCTAGCCTTGCTTTTGTGGGCAGGGGGTTCCAGAGACCATGAGTGGCCATTGAAAAGACCCTCTATCTATACCATCTCCAATGGCGGTGGGAGTGGGAGGCCTCCTTAAACCCAGGGTAGGCTTGTGTGGAAGAATATAATCTTTGCACAGCCTGGTCCCAAGTTATATAGGGCATATGATACTAACAGTGGAGTTGTATCCATATCTACTCCCAAGTAAGTAGAATTACTCAGTAGACCTGACTTCAGTAGGGCTTACTCCCAGATACGTGTGTAGAAGATTGGGTGCATATGTGCCTTCAAGTCACCTGTTGCTTACAGTATAAAAAGTCCAGAGGAAGGGAAGGCACAGGGAAAGAATGAATGCTTAGGTGAAGTGTTAGAATGGCTCACTGCTTCCTTTGATTGTGTGTGTGAAATTCACTATGTCTTCTGTGTGAGAAAGGATGATAAAAGCCTACATCTCTCAGGCACATTCTAGTCAAGTACTGTGTCAAGCAGTAAAGTGTCTTGCTGATCATGTGGTGCTCAAGTTATCTCATCTCATCTTGTTTTTGTGTGATGTCTGCATTGATTTAATTCCACAGGTTAGTTTAACATAGTATTTGTGCTTATGTGGAATTGATTTTTGCGTTCTGTTCTATATAAGGGACCAATGGAAACATCATGGTTTCCATATAATAGGTTCATAGCCATGTCATGGAATCTGCAAAACAGGCTTTCATTACTTTTTTGTGGTGTTACTTTTCTGGCATCTAGAGGCATATCCTTTGCTGTGCCCTTCTTCATGGCATATCCTGGATTTGCACATTCACAAAAGGTTGTGGTACAACTATCTTTTGAGAGTTACAGAATCATAGCATCATAGAGTTGGAAGAGATCACAAGGGTCATCCAGTCCAGCCCCCCTGCCATGCAGGAATACACAATCAAAGTACTCCCGACAGATGGCTATCCAGCCTCTGTTTAAAAACCTCCAAAGAAGGAGGCTCCCCCACATTCCAAGGCAGTGTATTCCACTGTTGAAGAGTTGTTGGTATTGTGTGCCTTCAAATCGTTTTTGACATACAGTGACCCAAAGGCAGACCTATCTCAGGGTTTTCTTAGCAAGATTTGTTCAGAGGTGGTTTTCCCTTGCCTTCTTCTGAGGCTGAGAGAGGGTGACTTTCCAAAGGTCACCCAGTGGGTTTCCATGGCTGAGTGGGAATTTGAATCCTGGTCCTGAGAGCCATAGTCCAATGCTCAAACCACTACATGATGCTGACTCTGTTTCTTTGGAGAGTACCACTTCAGAATTCAGGTGGGAAGCAGCAGGGTTGAATTCTCCCTCAAATTCAAAATTCTCTGCATTTGGAAAGGTGGCATGTCGGGAAGTTTTGCCTGACATACCTGTTTACCATGTGAAGTACGTTTTGATGGAGGATGAACCAGTTATGCAGTCTCCCACCTACCTTCTGAAGTAGTACAGCAGTCCCAGTAGGGCTGTACTATGCATACTTCCTAAACATGTAGATTGACATGTAGGTTGTTTAAGACTTGCACTTGCATCTTACTGAAATGAGAGAAGTAGTAGATGCTGACTACGTTTTACATCAGAGGAATGATTTTAAAATTCAATACAGGTTGACCCCCATATCCATGGATTCGGTGTCCATGTTTTCACTTATCAACATCCAAAAAATATGCTCTCTCTAGGCATTTCTGTGTCCTCCAATGTGATGCTATGGTCAGCTTCTGGCATTTGTCTAGTTGAAAATAATAGGGTTCCCTATTATCCACAGTTCCAGGTATCCACAAGGGGATCTTGGAATGTATCACCCACAGATAAGGGTGTTGACCTGTATTTTAATGGCTAAATGCCAGTGACATTACTTTTGGGGTAGCGATTATTCATTCTCATTACTTTAAACCCTTATTGACCATTATTGACCATTCTCAATAATTTTGGGGCTTTATCCTATTGGTAGCCCCAACTAGAGTAGACACATTGATTCAAATGTAGAATGGTGATTCAACACTTAGGGTGCTTTTACACTGTAGAAATAATGCAGTTTGACACCATTTTAAATCCCATGGCTCCATCCTTTAGAATCCTGGGATTTGTAGTTTTGTGAAACCCCAGCAATCTTTGGCAGAGAAGGCTTAAGACCTTGTAAAACTATACATGCCAGAATTCCATAGGATGGTGCTACAGTATTTCTCTGGTTTTTCTTTGCAAATGAAGATTCAGGAAGGACTCATCCCGTGCTTTCCGCAAGCGCGCTGATGACTGAAAAGGCCAATCCGAGATAAACAAGTCCGGTTGCAGAGAACACAGCAGAAGGTCTCCTTGGGTAATGTTTCTGTGTTGTGATTCTTTCTGTGTTGTCGTTTCTCTTCAAGACTTTTTCGGCGTGAGCTCTCAAATAAGGCTGCAGCATTGTGGATAGTGTGTCTCCATGCCTCCCAATGTGAGGCCATGGCGGACCATTGTTGGTAATCAATTTGGCCGAGCCTGAGATGTTGTTTCAGGGAGTCCTTGTATTGCTTTTTTGGAGCGCCCCTCTTATGCTGACCCATGGCGAGTTCACCATAGAGTACCATTTTTGGGAGGCGATGGTCCTCCATCCTAGAAACGTGCCCTGCCCAACACAGCTGTGTTCTCAATATCATGGCCTCAACGCTGGTGAACCCTGCTTGCTCAGGACAGCAACATTCATTACATAGTCAGTCCAGTGTATATTTAGGATTGTGCATATACAGCGCTGATGAAAGCGTTCGAGGAGTCATAAGTGGTGGCGATAGGTGACCCATGTTTCAGACCCATAAAGGAGAATAGACAGTACAGTGGCTCTATACACACTGATTTTTGTGCTTCGTCTCAGGTGTTTGTTACTCCAGACTCATTTGTAAAGTCTTCCAAATGTGCTATATGCCTTTGCTAATCTGTGATCGATCTCTTTGTCAATCATGGCATCTGAGGAGATGATGCTTCCCAGGTAGGTGAACTGCTGAACAGACTTAAGCACAGATTTGCCTACGGCAATGTAGGAATGGTGGTGTTAAGTGGTGTCAAACTGCATTATTTCTACAGTGTAGATGCTGCCTGACATAAATCCCATTGATTTAGTGGTTCTGTTTCATTAGGAGTCAGGCCTTTAATTGCTTTTCAAAATATAATGCTTTCATGGCTTGATGAAACTAAGCAACTAATCATTTTTATTGATTCTTCAGCATGTTAATGTTAACCAATTAATTTTCTTTAGTGATTGAATGCTAACAGGTTTCTGCTAATGCTAACATTTCCAGATTCTGGAATAACAAGTGTGTATTCAAAGAGGGGATGATACAGGGTCTTTAAACTGGAGCAAATGGCTTTAATCCATCTGTCCTTCCAGATGTTTTGGAGCACAACTCCTGAAGCCCTTAACCATTGGTCATGCTAGGTGCAGAGATGAACATCTGGAAGGCAAAAATTCACCAGCTTTGCTTCAATCCCTTGCCTCGGCTGCAAATCCTATCAGAATTGTCTTCACACCAGCCCTGCTACTTGCAGAGAAGGGAGAGCTTCCTTGTGTTAAAGAAAAATTGACCAGGCAAAGAGAAAATATACGGCAGACACCCTAACTGTTCCTTACACTGTCAATAACATGGGAATAACCAGTAGTTGTTGGTGACTCCCATATTAGTGGGGTGGTAAATCTCTTTTGGGTTTAGATCATATATTAAAGGAGTTATCCAGGGTGCTGAACATTGTCCCCAAACCAGGTTCAGCACCTTGGATAGCGCATTTAGTTTTCAGGCTAAACCCCAGAGTAGATGCACCACCACACAGACATAGAAACCACCAGTTTCCACTAAGAATAATAGTCCTGAAATCACTGCTAGTCCCAGCTAGAGTAGAACAGCTGAATCAATGGAGTTTACTTTAGTGTTGACTTATTCAGCACTTGATTCAATGGATCCATTCTACCTGGAGTTCCTATAGGATTCAGGTCATGGTTATCCAACTTAAAGGAGTGTAATTAAGATCTTTGTTACAAAGGCTGCAGACTCAGAAATAAAAAGAATAGAGAATGAACCCCTCCCTTCCCATAAAAGGAGACATTTTTGTGAAAAATCATTGGGAGTTGGGATCCTCCAAAGACTATTAATTTTCTTAATTTCTGTTAATGGGCTAGAAACCATGCCTTATGAGGGAAGACTTAGGGACCTGGGTATGTTTTGCCTGGAAAAAAAGACAGTTAAGGGGAGATATAATAGCTCTGTTTAAGTATTTGAGGGGGTGTCACGTTGAGGATGGAACAGGCTTGTTTTCTGCTGCTCCAGAGACTAGAACACGGAGCAATGGATGCAAGCTCTAGGAACAGAGATTCCACCTCAACATTAGGAGGAACTTTTTGACAGTAAGAGCTGTTCGGCAGTGGAACACACTCCCTCGGAGCGTGGTGGGGTCTCCTTCCTCTTTAAACAGAGGCTGGATGGCCATCTGTCGGGGATGCTTTGATCGTGATTTCCTGTGTGGCAGGGGGTTGGACTGGATGGCTTTGGGGTCTCTTCCAATTCTACAATTCTATGATTCTTTTAATGGGAGGGACATACTGTCTGCTTGCTTTAAATTGATTTCGGCCTCCCCCGGATTAAACAGCTTTTCTTTTTCGTTGTTGGCTTTCTCAGATTTCTGAGCAGAGATTTGGAATCAACATCCCACACAAGTTCAGAATCCACAACTACAAAGTGCCAACTTTCTGCGACCACTGTGGTTCCTTGCTTTGGGGCATCATGCGACAAGGTCTCCAATGTAAAAGTAAGTTGAGACGGCCAAATAATGTCTTTCGGAGGTTCTTCTGCAAAAGTGGACACATTTCCTTCCCCCTCTGGTTTGTTTAGATTTTCTGTTCTTCTGTGCATGAAGAATGGTAAAAGGTGGCTGCTTTACATTTCACCAAGAGGGGAGGAAACACACAGAAGAAGAGGACAAAAGAAGATTTGCGTAAAATTGCACATGCTAATTGGTATGCAAAAGTGTAAATTCAGAAATGATTACTGGAATTTAAATAGAACTACAATATACTTTATCATGGTGGGGAAGAGTGAGCTATATACCTTTTTCATTCGATGCTTTTCATGTTTTAAAATGTTTTACTTTTACAGACAGTTTAATACTGTTTCAATCTTGATTTTTGTTCTGTTTTTAGTGACGTGTGGTTTTATTTGTATTTCTTTTCTTCTATATGCCACTTTGAGTCCCAGGGCCCATCTACATGTGTCATGATGGCCTGCCCTGCCCATCATGGGAGTTCATCTCAACAATCTACACTTTACAACATTGGAAACTTCCACTCCTTATTTGGAAATGGGAAGAGGGTGGGAGAACCTCATTGAATAAACATGACAACACATCACTTGACTAGATAACCACTCTGATTGGGCAAACAACAGAGTACTTTGTAGTAATGGCATTTCGCAGCAGCAGCGACATGTTTTAACGGTGTTTTTTGGCCACAGAAGCCACCGTAAGCCTTGCATTCCGGATGGGGGACGTGAGTGATTTACTCGCATTAGTTCTTCACTGCCGTCAATTTTTTTTTTAAGTCATCCAAGGTGTGCTGGAGCGATATAGTGATTGTCTGATTTCATAGGAAAGCAAAATAAAAAATAAATAAATAAACACCCCATTTTATCACCTTAGCAAGTGGTCGCTAAGGTGAAAATCCAACATGTGGCAGTAGACGCTTGCCCTGCTAGCAAGCCACACCCCTGCTCTCGCCCGGCCAATCAGCTTTGCACTTCCCTTTAAATTGCTTGTCGTTCCATAGTCCTAACAAGCAGAAATACACACCCACTCACGGTTTTTTAAAAGGTACAGGGAAAGCTGCAGAGGCTTTTCCTGCATTGTTTTTGCCATTTGGGGCCATCCTCCTGAATAGTGTGGATTGGTGCATGATCTCATTTAGACAGGTAGGATTCCCAGCAAATTCCATGAGGATTTTTTTTGACCATTTAAACAACCCCCCAGTCTTTGGAAAAAAGAGGGATGTAAATAAAGTGATTGATTGGGACTTTGCAGCCTGTGTGCCTGCTGATTGGTATGCTGTCCAGATGCTGCTAACTATGGAAGGACAATATAACGTCCTCTGCTTGTCCTCCTCCTTAGAATTATATTTCATTAAATCAGACAGGTCGTCCATTTTTGGCAGGCTTGGCAACCAATTTTCCACTCTGGTGGACCCTTTGCATCAAGACCAGAGATGTCTTTAAAAAAAACAAAACAACCCTGAAAAATATGAACTGGAAATGGTCAGATATCCACTCCCAGTTTCATTTTTGGGATTGTGGCCCTTCAGTTCTCCAAAGTCCCTGCAAGCATAGCCAGTGGTCAGGGATCCTGTGAGCTGAAATCTCAAACATCTAAAAGACCAAAGTTTGAGAAGGACTGAAACAGGGGGCCGTTGTTTGTAAAGTAAGATACATGGCCAGCCAAAGGCATGATCTTGTTGGGCTACTGCTGTATCTCACATTACACAATTATAGCTCCATGATGCTACTTTAACTGCCATGGTTCCATTCAAGGGAAATCCTGAGATTTGCAGTTTAGGGAGGGGTACTTAGAAATCTCAGCTAGAGGGCTATAGTGCCTCACCAAACTACCAGCCCCAAGATTCAATAGGAGGCAGCCGTGGCAGTTAAAATAGAATCACAATGCTATGATTGTGTAGTGTGAAAGGGCCCCAGGTTTCGGAGGGCCCTTGGGAAGATCCATTCAATGACCCTTCCCTTCCATTCGTGGCCCCATCTCTTCTTCGTTTCTGGTGCCACTGTTGTCCAGTGACTTGCCTTCTCCCTCTGTTTCACCACCCAGTGAGAGCGTATATGACAAATAAACAATGATGCTTTATTTCCTTATTTTGGTCCCTGTAGTAATAGTTGTTAGGGTGAGGACAATTGGAAGACAGTTGGAAGAGGAGGAGCTTTTGTACAGTCTGTATTCAATGGGGGGGGGGTTGGACTACACAGCTGAAGAGTTACTTTTGGGGTGCTACAGCTCCCAGAAGCCCCCAGCCAGTGTGGCCACTGGAGAGGAAGATGAACTGTCTGAAGGTCTATATTCTCCCTTAGGAACCTGCCCAATCACTAAGGTTTTCTGGGGACATGCTTCACTCAGTCTTGCCACTCTCACAGGCATGTTCAGGGTGAATGCAGAAGAGGGCCTTTTCAATGGCTGCTCCAGATTTTGGAACTCGTTTCTTAGTGAGGCTGGGCTAGATCCTGCTTTGCTGTCCTGATGTTGTTAGATGAAGACTTTTCCTTTCTAGCAGGCTTTTGAGAAATAATGGTTTTACATCTAGAGGGCTTTTGTGTGTATGCTGTGCTACATTTATTCTGTGCTTTAAAATCAGAGAAATTCTGGGATCTCTAGTCTCCCAAGTTCTGGGATAAGATAACCTCTGTGATCCCAGGTCTATGATTCTGTGAATGGAAGGAAGCAAGAATATCTGAGGATTCCGTTATGCATCACCATGCAATAACCTTACAGATCAGAAGAGAATCTCATTTTGCTCTTAAGAGTTGTCTCCTCATAGACAAATATTTACTAAAAAAAGCCTCTTTCTTGCTTGTTAAACTGAAATGATGTTGTTGTTGTTAACTGTTGTCAAGTTGACTCCAACTTATGGCAACCCCATGAATGAGAGACCTCCAAGTCCCTCTATCCTTAACAGCCCTGCCCAGGTCTTGCAGACTCAGGGCTGTGGCTTCCTTGATTGAGGCTACCCATCCAGAATGCAGTCTTCCTCTTTCTCTACTGCCTTCTACCTTATCAAACATTATTGTCTTTTCTAGTGAGTCATTATTGTCTTTTCTAGTGGCTCATCTTCGTCTTGGAAACATGTGACCAGTGGGGTGCCACAAGGTTCGGTCCTGGGCCCAGTGCTATTCAACATCTTTATCAATAACTTGGATGAGGGAATTAGGGGCATACTTATCAAATTTGCAGATGACACCAAATTAGGAGGAATAGCTAATATCCTAGAGGATAGGCTCAAAATTCAAAATGACCTGGATAGACTGGAGAGCTGGTCCAAAGCTAACAAAATGAAATTCAACACGGAGAAATGTAAGGTACTGCACTTAGGGCGAACAAATGAAATGCATAGATATAGGATGGGGGAGACCTGGCTGAATGGCTACATGCGAAAGGGATCTAGGAGTCCTAGTAGACCACAAGTTGAACATGAGTCAACAGTGTGATGTGGCAGCTAAAAAGGCCAATGTGATTTTGGGCTGCATCAATAGAAGTATAGTGTCCAGATCAAGGGAAGTAATAGTGCCGCTCTATTCTGCCTTGGTCAGACCTCACATAGAATACTGTGTCCAGTTCTGGGCACCAGACTTCAAAAAGGATATGGACAAATTGGAGTGTGTGCAAAGAAGGGCGACTAAAATGGTGAAAAGTCTGGAAATGATGCCTGATGAGGAGAGACTTAGGGAGCTGGGTATGTTTAGCCTGGAAAAAAGATGGTTAAGAGGCAATATGATAGCCCTGTTTAAGTATTTGAAGGGGTGTCACGTTGAGGATGGAGCAGGCTTGTTTTCTGCTGCTCTAGAGACTGGAACACGGAGCAATGGATGCAAAGTCCAGGAACAGAGATTCCACCTCAACATTAGGAGGAACTTTCTGACCGTAAGAGCTGTTCGGCAGTGGAACACACTCCCTTGGAGCGTGGTGGGGTCTCCTTCCTTGGAGGTCTTTAAACAGAGTCTGGATGGCTATCTGTTGGGGATGCTTTGATCATGATTTCCTGCGTGGCAGGGGATTGGACTGGATGGCTTTGGGGTCTCTTCCAACTCTACAATTCTATGATTCTATGTCTTCTCATGATATGGCCCAAAGTATGACATTCTCAGTTCTGAAATCTGAATCTGAATTTGAAATGTTTTTACCTTAGATTTATTCTCCAGCAACTATTCTTTTTTTAAAAAATTCTGTCTTCCTGTTCAAGTGTTCATTGCACAGACTTGATTCCATGTCTCTCTATCTTTTCAGTATGCAAAATAAACGTGCATATACGATGTGAAGCTAATGTAGCACCCAACTGTGGGGTGAACGCCGCAGAACTGGCCAAGACGTTAGCGTGTATGGGGCTGCAACCAGGAAATATATCTCCAAACGGGGTAAGCTTTAGTTTTTCTCTTCTTCTGCCCCACTTCTCCACATCAATGAAGTCTGTAACTAAATATTTCCCCCCACGACACAGGAGTTTGAACTAGATGCCATGATGCACAGAAGCACACAGACCTGACCTATAGCCATGCTTTCACCGTATTTCTAAAGAGTAGTCCCATTCTCTAAACCAGAGGAAGACAAGATGAAGGCCAAAGGCTACAAGCATCCCAGACTTGTTTTTGCAGATCCCTATGGGTCTCCAATATTCCACCCCACCCCCAATGCTGGAGGGAGATTTCCCATCCTTTGAAACCTCCAGGGGTAGCAATTCTCTTTTAAAACAGGGCTAAATGTCCATCATACCTGGTTGCCCTCAAGAAGTCTTTATATGAATCTGAAAGTGGAGTTTCAGACGTGACTTATTTGGGGGTTGGGGTATTTGTGTGTGTGTGTGTGTGGTGAGTGTGCAGGGGGGCATGTAGCCCCTGGAACTTTCACACCACTGGTTTGAACTATAAAATAATGTTGGGCATCATGTGGCTTGTAAGGTTTATGCAGCTGTAGTCAGTTATATGGGACCCCTGGGTTTTTTCTCTTGCCCTTTCTGCTGCCATCACTACCATGAACTATGTACTTCAACATGGTGGTGGTGGTAAGGAAGAACCACTGGTTTTCATTGGCATTTGCTCATTTGCCACTGAAATTTTATTTATTATTTGCAAATATTTATATGATGCTTATATCCAAAAATTTCAAAGCAATGTCTGTCTGTAAAATTCTAAATATATGAAATACACAGAGCACAACACAAACATTATTTTTCAGGTCTGACAGATAGATGTCAATTTAATTTACTGATTAACAGTTGTTAACTGCCATCAAGTTGACTCCAACTTTGGCGAGCGTATGAATGAGAGATCACCAAGTCACCCTGTCATGAGCTCAGGTCTTGCAGACTCAGGGCCGTGGCTTCCTTGATTGCATCTATCCATCTGGAATGTGGTCTTCCTCTTTTCCAATTGCCTTCTACCTTCCCAAGCATCATTGTCTTTTCTAGTGAGTCATGTCTTCTCATGATATGTCCGAAGTACAACAGTCTCAGTTTAGTCATCTTGGCTTTTAGGAAGAGTTCAGGCCTGATCTGCTCTAGGACCCATTTATTGGTCTTTTTAGCACTCCACAGTATTGATTAATTAGGGGAAATTAATTAGATTAATTAGAGAAAGCTTGCTCAAATGAAAAGATTTAACATACATCGAAACTAACATGTGAGAGATCTAATGAAGGATAATTACACATAGTAGAGGCCACTAAACTGAATGCCCTGCTCAAAAAGACTGCCAAATGTGGCACTGCCAGGGTGGTATCTCCAGAGGGCCTCACAGAACAAAATGGGTCAATAAGGGAAAAGGTGGCAGAGCAGCAAATGCAGCCAAAAATGTTCCCTTTAACATGAGCAGTTCCACATTAGAAAAAGGTATGGGGAGTCCATATCTTGTTTTGGCCAGAGTGGTGGCAATGGGAGTGGTTCCTTATGGATTTGGGCAGTGGGGACCTGTGCCTTACCTGACCTCCTCTTTCTCTTTCCCAGAAACTGGTCTCCAGGTCAACACTGAGGCGCCAGAAAAAAGAGAGCATGAAGGATGGCAATAGTGCACCTGAAGTTTCGGCGAGCAGGCTCAAGATTGAGGACTTAATATTTATCAGAGTCCTGGGAAAGGGCAGTTTTGGAAAGGTAAGTGTTGCTGTGGATATTTGAAGCCTGTGAGCACTTCATTACCCAACTTACGGGGAACTGATTCAGTTCAACCTCCCTTCATTTCAACAGGCTTTGCAAGGGAGGAAGGATAAGTAGGTTGCCCTCACTTGTCCCAGGTATTGTGCTAAGCTACTGTAAAAGCCAGCAGACTTCAAACTTTTAGTAGCTACTCTGTTTTTGTCCCCCTCTCCCACTAGAAACTTAACGTCCTCTCTCCAGAGCCACGTTCAAAATGTTTGGGGCAAGAATTTATATTCAGAGTACCTACACTTAAATTCACTGTCCTTTTGCATAAGATTTTATTCTTGATTTCCCTACTCATTGCCTACCTTCTTGGGAGACAGAGACAGAAAGAGGAAAAATGTTGTTTGTTCTGAAAATCAGGAGAACCAGAAAACAGAAAGCATCTAGCATCTTATCATTGGTAGCATCTAGCAAGACCCATGAAAAAAAGATGGGAGACATAGCTCAAGATGTTGAACGAAGTTTAATAGCACCACATCTTTGGCCTATAGATATTTAAGGCCCTCTTCATGGGTCTGTAAAGACCAAATATATAAACAGATAAGGCAGCACATGAATGCCTACATATAAAGATCATAACATGTAATACTATTGTAATGCTTGCTATAATATTCACTTTCATACTTGTGCATTCCTATGTAGTGTTACTTAAAGCAAACATCTGCTGATATTTCTAATCATAAAGACTCTAATATCATATAAGTGTGGTCAAAAGCAAATTAAGACTTGTCCTGCATGAATTGCTCCACTGGTGGCCAGTCTGTTTCCAGGCACAATTCGGAGTGCTGGTTATGACCTATAAAGCCCTATACAGCTTAGGTCCAGGCTATCTGACAGATTATATCTCCTGATACGAACCTTCCCAGCGCCTGAGTTCCATAACAGAGGGCCTCCTCTCAGTCTCACCACTGCCACAAGTATGGTTGGCAGGAACATGGGAGAAGGCCTTCTCGGTGGCTGCTCCTACACTTTGGAATTCCCTCCATAAGGACACTAGAATGGTCTCCGCTCCTTACTATCCTTTAGGTGGCAGGCAAAGACTTTTTTATTCAGACAGGCTTTTAACAAAGGGCTCTTATATTGTGTCTACACTGCATTAAGCAGTTTCCAATGTGTATTAGGTAATTGCCCCCACAAGCTGGGCACTCATTTTACCGACCTAGGAAAGGATGGAAGGCTGAATGAACCTTGGAGCCCTCTGGAATTGAACTTGCAATGTGGTGACTTGCAGTACTGGCTTTTAACCACTGCACCACCTGGGCTCCCTGGTTATTTGCACAAAAAACCCACATGTATTTCTGCACACCATAATGTAACAAAACTCTGGGATCTGTGAATACTGGCTGAAAACTGCATATGATTCTTGTCACTGTTTGTCTTCCTGGCTGGGTTTCCTGAGTGTGAGGAAACCCATTTTTCACCCAGAAAATGAATAATGGCAAATATTCTTTCCATCCCTATTCTACCGGCTTCTTTCACCTCGTGCATCATTTCATGAATTTTACCACTCCACCCCAATCTGTGTCACCTTAAAACACACGTACTATAAAGTCCTGCTTCTTGGCTGGTTTAGGTGATGCTGGCTAAAACGAAAGAGACAGGATATCTCTATGCCATCAAAGTGCTGAAGAAAGACGTGATTCTCCAAGATGATGATGTGGAATGCACCCTGACCGAGAAACGGATCCTGACCCTGGCAAGGAACCATCCATTTCTCACCCAGCTTTTCTGCTGCTTCCAAACACCTGTAAGTATTAGAAACATTGAAGCTTCAGTGCTATGGGTACACCTATACCCTTCCAAAATGATAGAGAAAAATACTTATTTTTTCATTTCTTCTAAAACAGGTATATAGTAAATAAACTGAGAGTTTGTAAATGTTAGTGTTAGCACAAATGCATTGATATTAAATCCTCAAAGGCAATTAGTTCACTAGTGGTGAACTCTTAGGATAAAAATTAATTATTTCAGTAGTGAAATCATCCATTTCTAAACAATCATTGAAACATATCAGAAATGGACAAGTGACCAAGTCATAAGAAACATGAATCATACAAAAAGAATGCTGATGGCAATAATCCAAATTGTATTGGATTAGTGGTAATAAATTAATTTTCAGCCCATTGTTTCCAACCTCTGAGTAAGCCTTCCGGATAGTCTCATTGCTGCTGTTTTAGTCGCCAAGTCTGTAGGAAAGGCATGACAGTTACTCCTTGGTTCCTGGAATTAAATAATCCATGTGATCAAAATGTCAGAATAGTTCCTGGAATGGGAAAGAGTCCTCCTTCCTGTGACATAATCCATTGGTTTTCAACTTTTCTAGAAGAAGAATAGAATCCTAGAGAGATAGGGGTCCCTGATAGGCATTATAGTCTAGCTTCCTGTTCAGTACAAAAAATACAAATGTAGACCTAGAAGATGACTGTTAATACTGGGACTACTTGAATCTTTTTCATTTGCTTTCCAACATTTTCCTCTTCCTGTCTGTTCCGAGCTGGAACTGGCTGCAATTCCAGGCCTCAAGATTCATTTGGTACTGAAATATCTCACTGCTATAAGCTAAGTTTTATTTATGTTAAATCAGTGCAGCAGATAATCTACAGCAAAGGAAAGTATTCCAATCCTTTCACTGATGGATTGCAGCAACCCTTTGCCACAAGTGACAGAATCAAGCCTCTAAACAATGAATTCTAGCCAGTCAATCCTGGGGCCAACACTCCAAAGCCCCGGGGGTGCATAATGGATCTTCAGGGTGGGGGTGCATCTCCCAGACGTAAGGTAAATGTGTGATCCATTATAATAGATATGACAACAGTACAAGCAAGTTACTAAAAGGAAAGTTTACTCCACTGAGCCATTCCCAGTCATCCACCTGCTCCTGGTCTTAAAATACCAGGCTAAAATGAAACTACCTTGCACAACTTACTTAACACTAACACTACATTTACAACCTGCCTTTTCCCCAGTACTGGCCACAAGACTTACTGGCTGAGAGATTCTGGAAGTTGTAGCTCCCAAAGATCACTTTTCTAAGCTGTGGCTCATGTAAGAAAGAACTGCTTCACATAGCATATGGGTAAACTAGAGAATTATCTATCACAGGATGTCGTCATGATTTCCAGCTTAGATGGCTTTAAAGGAAGATTGCATAAATTCATGGAGGTTAGGGGCCATTAGTCCTGGCTACTAGTTGTTGTTAACTGCCCTCAAGTCAACTTTGACACATGGTGACCCTATGAATGAGACATCTCGAAGACCCCCTATCCTCAACAGCTCTGCTCAGGTCCTGTAGGCTCAGGGCTCTGGCCTCCTTGATTGAGTCTTATCCATTTAGTATGTGCCTTTCCTCTTTTCCTACTGCCTTCTACCTTACCCAGCATTATTGTCTTTTCAAGTGAATCGTGCCTTCTCATGATATGGCTGAAGTATAACAGTCTCAGTTTAGTCATCTTGGCTTCTTTGCTCTAGGACCCATTTATTGGTCTTTTTGGCAGTCCACAGTATCCATAGCACTCTTCTCCAGCATCACATTACAAATGCATTGTTTTTCTTTTTATCAGCTTTCTTCACTGTCCAGCTTTCAGAACCATACATAGAAAAGCATAGAGATATTCTATGTCTTGGAACTATATTAACTTTCTTCCTACCGTCTTTCTGATGTCTCACTTTCATACAGGGCTATGGGACGGCTTGGACAATCCTAACTTTAGTGTTCAGTTTTATATTTTTGCACTTTAGGATTTTGTCGAGTTCTTTCATAGCTGCCCTTCCCATTCCTACTCTTCTTCTGATTTCTTCACTGCACTCTCCGTTCTGATCAATGATTAGTCCCAGACATGTGAAATCATTAACTATTTTACTTTCCTCATCGTCTGTACTGAATTTATGAAGATCCTCTGTGATCAGCTGTATATCACTTTCAGTACCAGAGGTGGGATGCCTCTCCATACCAGTAGCTTGGGAACAGAAGAAGGAGGTCTGGCCTGTAAGCCTCTTGGTTGGCCAGTATGAGGTAGAATGCTGGACTTGATAAGTCTTTGATCTGATCCAGCACAGCTCTTCTTATGTTCTTATATAAGAAATGTGTGTCAAGTTTTTTCTCAGTTACAAGGCTTCTAGAAAGGGAGAATTCTGAAAAATACCTCTAGGAGGCCTTTCACACTACAGAGTGACAGCATTATGATTCCAGTTTTCCTACTATGGTTCCAACCTATTTGCAACTTAGAAAGGATTATCTAGAATTCTTAGTCAGAAAGCTCTAATCCAAGATTTCTCAACCAGGGTTCCCTGGAACTACAGGGTTCCACGAGGGTTTGGTAGGGGTTCCACAAGAGATTGTGATTGGGAAACACGGAGCAATTGGACTCAAACTACAGGAAAAGAGATTCCACCTAAACATTAGGAAGAACTTCCTGACAGTAAGACATTAATTCGGCAGTAGAATGCACTGCCTGGTGGAGTCTCCTTCTTTGGGGGTCTTTAAACAGAGGCTGGATGGCCATCTGTTGGGAATGATTTGATTGTGTATTCCTGCATGGCAGAATGGGGTTGGACTGGATGACCCTTGTGGTCTCTTCCAATTCTATTATTCTGTGACTACAAGCCCCAGGATCCTATAGGATGTTGCTGTGGCAGTTAATGTGGAATCACTGTGCTATCATTGTGTAGTGTGAAAAGGCCCAAGGTCTGAAGCCAACCATTTTCAGGAAACTTGGAAGTCTCTTCCTCATTATTTAATTTATATCCTGGTGTTCATTATAGCAACCCAGATTGGGTTAGCAAACAGCCTATGTGAAAACAACAAAATCTAAAAGACATGTGACAGTAAAAAACTGGAAAGACTTAAGATGGTGATACCTTTACTAGGCTACTCGAAAGGCACAAAATGCATCACACTATCTTCCAAACCTTAATGTCTTCTCCTTCAGGCAACAATGTTAACATTCATACTGGAGAAGAAAATTAATGGTGTTAGATACTGTGTAAAAACAGCTCATAAAAATAAAAAATGAAGTTTTGATAAAATGCAGTAGAACCAAGAACACAAAAGGTCAGCAACCAGATAGACAGAACACTTGCTTAATACTCCCCCCAAAGGCTGGTACAGGGATGTGAAGGCCTAGAAAAAAATCCAGATTTTTTTTTTCTGTTTTCCCCCTGAAGCCTTTTATGTTTCCCTCCGCAAAAAAAAATTGAAAAAAAGGAAGAAAATAAATTCTGGAATGTTTTATTTTAACATGATGAATAACATCTTTAAGACAATAAAATCTTTAATGCACCAATTGTGATAATTTCATGCCAAATCAAATTGTACATAGTCAGGCATGTTTTATGTTCCTAAAGTAACAGAGTGACTTTCAGTCCATAAAAAGTACTAATGTTGTATTTTTTTAAAAAAAAAATCAAAAATTTCCATTTTTTTCCCCTTGAAAACCCCCAGGAAAAAAAAGGCAGGTTTTTCCCAAGGCTTCCAAATTTCCAGAAATTTTACACCTTTAGGCTGGGATAAATAAGTATTTGATGTTTAACTGGCCTGTGTTCTCCTGGTTTTAAAGAGGATGACCACAGGGTGGCAGGCATTGCAAGTGGGAAACTAATGCTAGCTCCACATGTCACATGGCCCTTTCTCCATCCCAGGAAAGGTTAACTGAGGAAAAACTGCAGCTGCTGCCTCCTTGGACTTCGTTACCATCAGCGGTCTTGCCAAGAGACTGGGTACTGAGCCTCCCAGCTTGCTTGCATTATATTTCCTCACAAACGCTTCAATACAGCATGCATTGCTTACCAGTTTTTCTCAGGGGCACTATTCAGTATTCAGACTTGCAAATTAAGAGAGACCACAATGACCCTACAGTCCTGGAATCCCCTCCTTTTTGACCATCTTCAGCTCCACAGTTTCTCTGACTTTTTTTAAAAAGTATTTTTGCATTCTGTGTCACTTGCCAACTAGAAAGAGGAAACCAAGATGACTGTTCCCCATGACAAGATTTCCTCTAACCCTGCTTTCAAAACGGTGTTTTTTTTTTAAAATCACACAGATAATTTTCTGGTTCACATAAATAGCTGTGGAATTATGAGCCTTGACTGTTGTTCTTGCCTTCAAGCCGGAGGCCAGAAAAAACAGGCACACTGGTCCCTATCTTTTTTGTTTGATGATGATGATGATGATAATAATTTATTTGTAGCCCACTCTTCTCCCAAGGCTGGGACCCAAAGCGGCTCACAGTTTAAAAAAAAACCTACACAGAATTAAAGTATACAAAAGTGCACATTAAAAAAGAATTAAACCAGTTGCATCACTAAAACATCGAGATATTTAAAACACTAAAATATACTTTAAAATATTAAAAACTTTTTTAAAAAAGATAAAAAACATTTAAAAACAACCCAACAAAAGCACATAGCACCCCCCCCTGCGCCTGTTCTTTAAAAAGCCTTATTATTGGATCATTTCTTCTCCAAATGCCTCCCCTCCAAATTTACATTTACTTGCACTGTTACGCCTTTTTCATTTTTCAAAATGCAGTTGTCCCTTCATATTTGCTGGGGTTTGGTTCCAGGACCCCCGTGGATACCAAAATCTGTGAATACTCAAGTCCCATTATATACAGTGGCATAGCAAAATGGTGTCCCTTATATAAGATGGCAAAATCAAGGTTTGCTTTTGGGATTATACTTTTAAGAATATTTTGAAGCCGTGAATACTTAAATCCGTGGATACCAAATCCGTGGATATGGAGGGACAACTGGAGGTACACTTATGTACAGCACACTATCCTATAACAACTCTGCCGATTTGCCAGGATCAATCCTGATTAATTCTCTGCCACATCCCTTTTCCTTCTTCTTTAAAATTGTCCCTGTATCTTTCTCTCCTCTGCCTCCCACTCAAGTAAGCCCCTTTGTCCTGAGCTTACTTTAGTGGCTGCAAACTGAGTTCAAAGTACAAAGTTAAGTAGTTTGCACTCACTTAACTCAGTAGAGGGAAGATGTCTTGCCCTTCCCAGTAGACTCAGGCAAAAGAAAACTGCTGCAGTTTCTCCTAGCTTGTGTGTTCTTTCTCATTAATAATTTTTGCCATCTTGACCACATTCTGATGTTGCTTGGCCACATGTGACTCAGTTTTCATCTGTGAAATGTTGGAGGGTATGCTATAAGGTTGATTCAGGCTGCTCCTATGCCCAGCCCAATTTACTACCTCTGACCTCCAGGGGCTGTGTGGGTGGCTAAAAATGCAAATAAGTAAATAAAACCAAATGTTACCAGAAAGTCCATTTCTGGTTTTGAAAAATCTCTCTCTCTCTCTCTCTCTCTCTCTCTCTGTGTGTGTGTGTGTGTGTTTAAAAAAAAACAAAACACCAAACCCACATGTTTTACAGTGCCTGGTTAGTCTGTGACCTGTTTAAAGGCTGCATTGTACCTCCTGGAATCATAGAATCATAGAATCATAGAGTTGTAGAGTTGGAAGAAGTTTCTCCTTTTTTTTCCCCAGAAAAAATGGCAGTGTGTTTGTGTTTGTCTGTGGGGCCCCAATTCACCTTGGGAGAGTCTTATGCTGTCCAGGGCAGTATTTTCCAAAGAGCAAGAGCCATTGATTTCAGTCAGACATACTTTTGAATAGGTATAGATTATACTGTAAATACATCTTCTTGGACTAAATCAATAGGAACCTGAAAAAAATCAGTACCTATGTAAACTCTACTGATTTGGTGGGTCTACTCTAGTTGGGACTAATAATGGGATTTTGGCTTTTCTTTTCCCATATCCTTTATTTGGATATAAGGAACTTTATGTGGAGATTATAACATGGGGGAAATAGCAGTTCCCCCCCCCCCCCGATACTCTTATGAGTTGAGCCTCTGACAGTAGGCAGATGGGTTTTACAGTCCTTGTTGGCATCATGGCCCAATGTTAATAGCTGTCTGATAGTATGAACAGGTTAGCTTGCATTAGTGACCTTGTAGGATATTTTTTTTGCATTAGTTTGGTAGTTTGAGGGTGGAAAAAGATATGAAGGCTGAGAGTGGACCGGGAGAGTGGACCACAGAGAGCCTCTGAACATTTAGAAGGCAATGCCATAATCACAAAAAGTCAACATGGGTTTCAGAGAAACAAGTCATGCCAGACTATTCTGATCTCTTTTTTTTGATAAAATTACCAGCTTGGTAGATGAAGGGAATGCTGCGGATATCACATTCCTTGATTTCAGTAAGGCCTTTGACAAGGTTCCCCATGACATTCTTGCAAACAAGCTTGTAAAATGTGGGCTAGACAAGTTAACAGTTCAATGGATTTGTAATTGGTTGACCGGCTGAACCCAAAGGATGCTCAGCAGTGGCTCCTCTTCATCTTGGAAAGATGTGACCAGTGGGGTGCCACAGGGTTCTGTCCTGGACCCAGTGCTATTCAACATCTTTCTCAATGACTTGGATGAGGGAATTAGGGGCATACTTATCAAATTTGCAGATGACACCAAATTGGGAGGAGTAGCTAATACCCTAGAGGACAGGCTCAAAATTCAAAATGACCTGGATAGACTGGAGAGCTGGTCCAAAGCTAACAAAATGAAATTCAATACAGAGAAATGTAAGGTACTGCACTTAGGGTGGAAAAAATGAAATGCATAGATACAGGATGGGGAAGACCTGGCTGAACGAGACTACATGCAAAAAGGATCTAGGAGTCCTAGTAGACCACAAGTTGAACATGAGTCAACAGTGTGATGCGGCAGCTAAAAAGGCCCATGTTATTTTGGGCTGCATCAATAGAAGTATAGTGTTTAGATCAAGGGAAGTAATAGTGCCGCTCTATTCTGCCTTGGTCAGACCTCACCTAGAATACTGTGTCCAGTTCTGGGCACCACAATTCAAAAAGGATATGGACAAATTGGAGTGTGTCCAGAGAAGGGCAACTAAAATGGTGAAAGGTCTGGAAACCATGCCTTATGAGGAATGACTTAGGGCAGTGATGGGCAACCTTTTGAGCTTGGTGTGTCAAACTTCGCCAAAAAACTGAGCATAACTCAGGTGGTGTGTCACTTAGAGGAAAAAACATTATTTCGCGATATTTACTGTTTAAATAACATAAATGTATACAGTTGCCCCTCCACATTCGTGACTTTGACTATTCGCGGAAAGCCTCCAACCCGCACATTCCCCCCTCCCTTCACAAGGCACCAACGGCCTTCTCATGAAGCCTGTCACTGGCTTGGCAAGGGGAGGGTGGAAAACCTCCCACCTGTACCCATGCTTTCCCCCCTCCCTTCCCAAGGCTCTGACGGGTTTCCAAGGCTCCCGCCCACTGCCTTCCCTGGCATTTCCGAAGTGGCTTCGGGGCTTCGAAGCCCCAGAGCCCCCTTGGGAAGGCCAGGCAAAGGCCAGACAGAGTCCCTCCCACCAGCCTGCTGCCTTCCCCAGCCCTTCCAAGATGGCTCCAGGGCTTCAAAGCCCCAGAGCCCCCTCGGGAAGGCCGGGAAGAGTCTCCCCGGCCCGCCCGCCACCTTACACGGCCTTTCCAAGGCGGCTCGGGGAAGGAGGCAGGCCTCAGGGGTGGTGGTGGCGATTGGGGCTTCATAGCCCGCCCACCACTTTCCTCCCCCCCTCACCCTTCCTAAAGTGGTGATCTGGGCTTCAAAGCCCCACCCACCATTTTAGGGAGGGTGGTGAGGTTGTGGGGGAGAAGGCAGGGAGGAGGCCTAGCCGCGTGTCACCACAGATGGCTACGCGTGTCAGTGGTGACACGCATGTCATAGGTTCGCCATCACTGACTTAGGGAGCTGGGTATGTTTAGCTTGGATAAAAGACAGTTAAGGGGTGATATGATAGCCCTGTTTAAGTATTTGAAGGGGTTTCACATTGAGGATGGAGCAGGCTTGTTTTCTGCTGCTCCAGAGACTGGAACACGGAGCAATGGATGCAAGCTCTAGGAATAGAGATTCGACATCAACATTAAGAGGAACTTTCTGACAGTAATAGCTGTTCAGCAGTGGAACACACTCCCTCGGAGCATGGTGGGTTCTCCTTCCTTGGAGGTCTTTAAACAGAGGCTGGATGGCCATCTGTCAGGGATGCTTTGATCGTGATTCCTGTATGGCAGGGGGTTGGACTGGATGGCCCTCGTGGTCTCTTCCAACTCTACAATTCTATGATTCTATGAATGAATTTTCCTCTGTTGCTAATTGGACTGTACAGTTCTCATAACTATGAAGTGGGAAGGCAGATGGTTATGCTTGTACACTTTGATTTTCTTTGTTTACTTCTGCATTTTATAACCCCTGGTAGCCCATTTTCCATTGCTTCACCTTGGGGCTCCTTATTTAGCCACCTGTGAGGAACTGAATTGCTAGTCAGGTATAGTTTGGTTAAGCATTAATTGTTCAGGGCCCCAGTTCTACCATTGGCTGTGAGGGGATGCTGAATCCCATTAGGAAAAGGGCTGGAATGCTTCTCTCCAGACCATCTGCTGTATCATTTACCCCCCATAAAGCTTATCTTATAGTAGTAACATGTCAGTGTTCAGTACCGAAAGAATCCCTAGGTATGACTGGAACTATACCCAGTTCTGGAACAAAAGAGATGGCTCCTCCCCCATTGTTTCAGACTTAAGGGTACTTCTCATCCCTTAACAGTGATTATATAATGTGGCTACAAAAAGGAATCAGTCTTCTAGCCTCTGAAAATGCAGAAACATGTAATCAACACAATAGAGGATTAAACTTCATGGATTTTTGTTTATTTCCTTGCCCCCTCCCTTCATTAGTTTAATAAAAACACTCCTCTTCATGTACATCTATGCTATTATATAATTATAAATCCATGATATATTACATGGTGGCTTGGTTGAACAGGAAGAACCAGAATCTTGTTGCACTGTTCAGTTATGAAATCATCCAGATTATCTAACAAAAGGAAGACCTATGCAATGACAATGAAGAAAAGGGAAGGGAGGACTGGGGCAGAAGAGGGTTTGGGATGCTGCAATAGGGGTGAATATGTCAGATGCACAGACATGCAGGATTCAACTGTCTGAGTGTTAACAGGTTGAAATCTTGATTATAATAGGAAGGACCCGTTGCCAGTACCTTGGAACAGTCTGGTTATCATAATCAAAATTTCATCCTATTGATGTTCAATGTTGACCTCTGGTAGTGACCACAAGCTGTGAGTGAAGAGCACAACCCTGGTGAATGCCACATAACCCTGATTGTCATCCCCTTCCCTGCCCCACTCGTCTTGAGAGGAAGAAGAGAGGAGATTGAGAGAACCGAGAGGAAGAAGAGTGGGGCAGGGAAGGGGTTTAGAATCTGGCTGAGGCATTGTGGTGGCAAGGTTGGCGAGGGAGTGACGGGCTGGTGCTGTTGGAAGGAGAGGAGATGGAGGACTGAGAGGAAGAGGAGCGGGGCAGGGAGGTGGAGCTACTTAAGCAGCAGCTACAAACTTGCAAATAATAAAATCTGCAAAAGAGGAACTCACTAATGTGGAGAGCCCACTGTACTGTACTTTAAAATGAAAACATTAAAACATTTTTTTAAAAAATCTCAAGCAGGAACATTTGACTGAAATATTACCCTGACTCTCAAAGAACTACTTAACTTGCTCTTACATCACTTCTAGAAAACTGTCTTAATAAAACTTTGGCTGACCTCTAGAATCTTCCCTGACCTAGCAGACTGTAGGCCTAACTCACCAGTGAGTAAGACCAGAGATGCATTTGAAACAGAGATGATCACAAAATACCAGGCAAGTCAGCTGATGAAGAATATCATTTGAGCCTTTCCAATTGCATTCTTGACACACAGATTTCCAGTCAGACTACTCAGTCCAGTCCAGTCCCTAGTGTAGAGTCCCTTGTAGTTATTTGTTAGTAATTGCTGTCATGTCAACTTGAACTTATGGTGACCCTGGTGCCAGTTAGACGGTAGTTTTTGTTGCGGGGCGTCCTGGGATTTCTTGATCCCGTATTCGTCCCTCCCTGTTTACACAATTTTTGTCTCTGAACTGGAGATCCCGGGAGATCCCAGGATCATTGTTTACATGTCATCCCGTCCCGTGATATGTACCTTCTCCCACTATATACTACCCCGTTTTTTGTTTGTTTGTTTGTTTGTTTGTTTACACGAGTTTATGGTCCCAATAGCTGTCAATCAAGGATGCGATTACTCGTTTTTTCACAACCTCAGTGACGTACTTTCTTTAGAGTTCCGCGCCACGAGCGATGCTGTTGGCTGGTTCAAATGTTTGTTCAGGCTTCTGGTTGGGGATGAGGGGATGAATGAGTGTTGCATTGGGGATGAGGTGTTGAGGGGATGAGGGGAGGAATCCAGGGAGGAAGGAGCGATTAATGGCTAAACCCTGTGCTTTCCTTTAGAAATGAAAGAACACCATTTAAAGCCAGCTAAACTGGGGAGGAATGAGTGATCAGTTGGTGCTGGGGAGTGTGAGAGAGATCAAAAGCAGAGCGGACTGGAGCCCCGGCACACATGCACACACACAAGCCCAAGCCAGTATGCTTCCAGCCAGGAAGCCGAGTGCAGGGGGCCAGAGGTTGCGGTTGTCCTGTCTCTTTAAAATGTTAACACTTTAAGCAGAGGCAGCTATGGAGTGAAGGTTTCAAGCCAGTGCAGGGATCATAAGGGGAGGACACACAAGGCATTTTGAAAGATCCAGATGGCATTTTTTACAGAAGTCATTTTTTACTGTGCCTTGTGGGGGGGATGAGTGAATTTGTGATCATACGCTCAGATGCTGGCATTTTTTACTGTGCCTTGGGGGGGGGTGGATGAATGTTTGATTATCTGTTTAGACCCAGGGAGGGGATGCAGGCAGGGGATGGATGGCCGATCCTCCGTCCACGATCTCTTTATAATTTACTCTCTCTTTAAAATTTAAACCCAGCATGCAGTAGAGGAATGGTTAAAGCTGAAGGGTTTGCAGTGTAGAAATCCATTGAACAGGGTGATATAGTACACGCGCACACACACAAACCTTCGTGCAGCTGGAAGGGATGCCTTTGTTTTCAGCTGGTGAGGCTGAATCTGTTGAACGGGTGACTGACCCCTCCTTTTCTGGTCGCTGATTTCTAAGCCAGCCCCCGGTCACCATTTCCGGTCATCACCTAGTACCAAGATATCTTGTCACGGGCTGTTTACATTTCCGATTTTCCGAATACTCCTGTGACTTTTTTAAAAACCGCCACAAACCGCGGGACTTCCAGTCCCGCAGGTTGTGGAATAAAAGGTGGGCCCCCTTCCGAAAATCATGTGCCTGACCCGATGTACGTGTAAACAACCAGGGTTCGACACAAATTCTTCCCACTACATTTTCATCATGTAAACGGCACCCTGATGAATGAGAGACTTCCAAGATGCTTGATCATCAACTGCCCTGCTCATGTCTTCCAAACTCCGAGCTGTGGCTTTCTTGATTGAATCAATCCACCTGTAGTGTAGTCTCTCTCTTTTCCTATTACCTTCCACTTTAATTGTTTATTCCAATGAATCATATAATTCCATGATATGTCCAAAGTATGACAGCTTCAGTTTAGTCATCATTGCTTCTAGCAAAAGTTCAGGCTTGATTTTCTCTAAGACCCATTCATTTCTCTTTTTAGCAATCCATTGTATCTGTAGAACTCTTCTCCAGCACCACACTTCACATGGGAGGATTTTCTTACTGTCAGCTTTTTGGTTCCACAGCACACATAGGAGCACACAATGCTGCCATCAAAGAAAGATAGTGAGTTTGGGATAAATTTCCTGTCTTGTTGTTGTTGTTGTTGTGTGCCTTCAAGTCAATTCCAACTTACAGCAACCTTAAGGCAACCTTATCAGGGGGTTTCTCATCAAGATTTGTCAGAGGTAGTTTGCCATTGCCTTCCTCTGAGGCTGAGAGAGTTGGGCTTGCCCAAGGTAATTCAGTAGGTTTCCATGACTGAACCCTGGCCTCCTGGAATCCAAATCCAGCACTCAAACCGCTACACCATGCTGACTCTGGATTTAAAAGCATATTCCAATCTATTCAATCTGTCAGAGTTCAGTACCATTGCTCACCCATCATGCCCAAACATTACCTTACCATACATCGTCCAGCCCCTTTTCAAGCTCGTCATCTGACAGATCTCGTTCGGCAGGCCATTCCATAAATTGGGGGCGATTACCGAAAAGGCCCTCTGGGAGGTTGCAGACAGCCTAGATTTTTGTGGCTGAAGCAAATTCCTCCCAGAGGACCGGAGTGCGCGGGGAGGATTGTATGGTATAGGAGGCGGTTCTGGAGATAAGTTGGACCCAAGCCATTTAGGGCTTTAAAGGTAATAACCAACACCTTATACTGGGCCCGGAAACTGATAGGCAGCCAGTGGAGAGATTTCAATACTGGGGTTATATGGTCTCTCCGAGATGTTCCCGAGACCATTCTGGCTGCCATATTTTGTACCAACTGAAGTTTCCGGACCAAGACGAGGGTAGCCCCATGTAGAGCGCATTGCAGAAATCTAGACAAGAGGTTACCAGCGCGTGCACCACAGTCTCGAGGTCCCTTACTTCCATGAAAGGGCGCAGCTGGCGTATCAGCCGAAGCTGATAACAAGCGCTCCTGACCGTTGCATTCACTTGACTTATCATCTGAAGCGATGAATCAAGGAGCACCCCTAGACTGCAAACACAGTCCTTAATGGAGAGCGTGACCCCGTTCAGGACTGGAGGTTGCAACCCAGCTCCTGGTTCCGGGGCCGCTACCTTGAGCACCTCCGTTTTGTCCGGATTTAATCTCAATCTGTTTTTGCTCATCCAGCCCATTACTGCTTTAAAACAGTCATTAAGAGGAGAGATGCCATTGGAATTCGAGGCCGATGATTGGGACAAGGAGAAATAGATCTGGGTGTCATCAGCGTACTGATAACACCCAGCCCCATAACTCTGAATAATCTCACCCAGCGGCTTCATATAGATGTTAAACAGCATTGGGGAACACCCTGCGGAACACCACAAGTAAGCTCCTTTCTGCTGGAGCAGCTGTCCCCGAGCAGCACCCTCTGGGACCTGCCCGAGAGGAAGGACCGGAACCACTGGAGCGCAGTGCCTCCAATTCCTAACCCACTCAGGCGATCCAAGAGGATGCTATGATCTATCGTATCGAAAGCCGCTGAGAGGTCCAGAAGCACCAACAGGGACACATTACCCCTGTCGATGCTTAGACGCAGATCATCGGTCAAGGCAACCATGGCAGACTCAACTCCAGATCCCGTCCTGAAGCCAGTTTGAAATGGATCTAGATAATCAGTTTCATCCAAGACCACTTGGAGTTGAAGAGCAACTGCCCTCTCGATCACTTTGCTCAAGAATGGTAACATAGAAACCGGCCTATAGTTGTTCATGTCCAAGGGGTCTAGGGAGGGTTTTTTCAGGAGCGGCCTAACCGCCGCTTCCTTTAAACAGGATGGAACACACCCTTCCCTGAGGGATGCATTGATGATGTCCTTAAGGAACACCATCAAGGCACCCTCCCCCTGGATGGCCAGCCATGAAGGGCAAGGATCAAGGGGGCAGGTTGTCTTCCTCACTCTACCAGGTAGCTTGTCCACATCCTTGGTACAAGGACATTAACAAGTACAGAGAAATGAAAACACAACACCAAGGTTACAGAACAATACAGAAAATGGCAGGAACAGACAGTGTCAGGGACTGATCCTGACAATATTCAGGTTAAATGGCCACAGTTGTGCTGTCTTCTGCATGGGGAAAGAAATATGGGGAAGAGAAAGCAAGCTGTGCCAACCTGCCAGCAAAAGGGGGCAAGCAGATCTTGAAATCCACCAGCCTCCTATGAGCCACATAAGTTATTCTTTGCCTGGTCTGTTTCCTTCTTCATTTAGAGTAACAATTTTGTACTGTGGTTTTAGTTTGTCTTGATTTTCATCCAGAATATTGTACAATGGGATTTTCTTGTTCTGTCCCCATGCCTGCATGATCTTTTGACATCATAGCTTTCTCTTGACTCGTTTTTCTTTACCACTTAGTACTGATAACTTGTGAAACTCACAGCATATTCCTGCAGTAAAACATTCAAAATACCATGCAGTGAGCAACCCAGAAAAGCCAAATTCTGCTTCTTGTATGAATCTAACACATTCAAACATAGTGTATAACAACACTGTGTATATTTTGGTGAGGAGATTAAGACTGGATATATCCCCCCTATCCTTTTATTATTGGAGTAGCTCTGCAAGGTAGGACAAGCAGAAGGAGAACATTTGGACCAAGGCCACCTAATGCTGTTGGTCACTAGGGATCTGAACCTTGAACTTCACAATTCTAGTCCAGCACTCTAGCCACTATACCATGCTGGAATAAAGAGCTATTCAATGCAATAAAACAGACAGTGGAAATCATCCTCAGGCCCACAAATGCAGCCATGGGATCTAGAAACTTACTTTTTAAAAAAATGAACGTTGGGACTCTTTCTGAATTCATTCTGCCCAATGCCAAGAGATGGGAAAAATTCACAGATTCTGTGGAACAGCAGCACACAACTCAACCTTGTTTTGCTATTGTACCAGAGGGAGAGCAAACATCTATTAAATTCAGTTTGCATCCTTTCCTCGCTTGGGTCTGCAACACCTAGAAAAGATCAGAGAGACCCATGCCATACCAGCACAGCAGACAACAACAACAACAAGGCTAATTTTATACAGACCACATTTCTGCTCCCCTACAAAGCCCAAATGCCTTCATTTTCTTGTGCAGCCACTCAAACTGGCAACAGGAAGGCCTTCACATCCTGTCACCATTTCTGCCTTCATGTTCTGTCACCATTACTTCCTGCCACTGCAGAGGAAAATGGAGGTATTTTTTCTGCAGACCTTCTCAAAATAGTGACAGGAAGTGAAGGCAATCTCTTCCTGACACCATTTTGAGAGTGGCCACAGAAGAAAACAGAGGTATTGGGGAGGATGTAGGGGTGCTTGGGGATGTGGTGTGGGTATATTTTTGCATGTTTTTATGTGTTTGGGGGATTTTCTGTGTGGTTTTAGGGCAAAAATAGCCTGATAATTATACTGGATTTTTAAAAAAAATGTTTGGAGAGGGGAGGGTGAGAGGCCCAGGGGGCACACTTTGCCCACCTCTGTAGTAGAGGATCATGTTTAGGTCAGCAGTGGAAGCCCATGAGTCAGCAAGTCAGTCTAGAAACCATGAAAGCCAAATAAATACCTCAAGCCACAAAGGTATGTTGCTCAGCAGAAGCATTCCATACAGGTCGTCCCCTGTATCCATGGTTTCAGTATCCACAGTTTCACTTATCCACGTCCAAAAAAAATGCTATTTCTAGGCATGTTTAGGTCCTCCAGTACAATTCTATGGTCAACTTCCAATGTTCATCTCACTGAAAATAATAGGGTTCCCTATTATCCATGGTTTCAGGTATCCATGGGGGGGGGCCTTGGAACATACTCCCCCTGGATATGGGGATCAACCTGTACCTCTGAGCTAAGACTCCTCCTATTCCCATCTTCCACTCCTTCCCACACAGTGGGAATCCTTAAAGAGACAGACCTTTGGCGTGAAGCCTAGCTCTCTTCTTAAGCTCTGTGCTGGCATGCTGCTGGTATTCATACACCAGCTCAAGGGATCACTGAGCTCTTAGAAAACAGTGCCAATGCTCAGGGACTGCCAGTGCTGGTCTGGACTCATGGGTCTCGGGCATAGTAGTCTCAAGCCTTGAGGCCTTTGATTCTCCTGTAGCTTTTGAACCTGGTGTCTCCTCTGCTGCTCCTCTGGCTCTTTAGCCTGTGTGTGTAAATCCAAGCCATTAGTGGGCTCCTTAGTCATTACATAGAAATGCTCATGGATTTAGTTTAGTCTGTGTATTTAAGCAAACTGACCTCATTCTCACTTCCTCGAGGAATAGACAGATCACACCGTAGCCATATGCTTCCCTGAATTCTGTGTTAGAGTTTTTATCTTTAAAAAATGTAGCAAAATTAATTTCAAAATGTACATTTTATCATGCCCAAGATCCATGCATCCCGATTAATCCTCTGTTGTCCCATTTTTTCAGCTGCTTTTAAAATGTCCCGGTTTCTCTCTTCTACTACTTTCCCTCCTAGTCTTCAGCTTACTTTAATTGCTGAAAAATGAGTTCAGAGTGCAAAAGGAGCTTGTACTCAGTTTGCTCAGTAGGAGGGAGGAGATAGGAGGGGGTAGGGAATCTTGCCGTTCACAATAGGCTTGTGCAAAAGCAAACTGCTGCAGACTCTCTTGACTTGCGTGTTCTTCCTCATTAATAACTTTTTGCCATCTTGCCTACACTCCGATGTTACTTGTCCACATGTGTCCTGGTTTTCATCTGTGAAATGTTGGAAAGCATGGAACTAGTTTGTTGATAATAGATTGGCCCAACTGCCCACATGTTTGGATTCTCCTTGAACATGCTGCCATGTCATGGTGGTGAGTGTCTGCCTGCACAAGTGTTCCTCCATTTCAGAATGTTTTGTTCTCAGATGTAGTGCAGGTTTTACAAAACTGAATGTTATTTTCATGCTAGGCCCTTAGCCAAAAGCAAAAGGAAGACAGCTAGGAAAGAATTTCTTATCTTTTGGCTGGTGCCTAAATATATGGTGAGGGAAGTCAGATAGCATATGATGAGTGTGGGGGTTTAGTTCATCGACAACCCCTTCCCAAAACTGGGAAGTAGGAGTAACATTCTCTGCAGACTCAAATGTTCTGCCCTCTGGCCCAGAAGCCTAAAAATACATCCCAGACATTTGGAATTGCCAGGAGGAGGTATTCCCATTGCAGCCACAAGGTTATGCTTTATTACAAGTATGTGCATACAGCAGCTATCTGATTTCGGTCCTTTCCATACAACTGATATTTAAAAGGCTACAGCCTAAATCTGATTGCTAATCTCAATTAAGAGTGGATCCATTGAATCAATGGACCTAACATAAGTGTCGACTAAGCAGGTTTTCAGTACCCCTGGTAATCAATGAGGGCTGGCAGTAAACCTGCAAGCTCTGGTCCTTCTGCATTCCTAGAATGGAGATTAAAACTATGCCCTGTGTATGGGTTACGTTTTACAGTTGTTTGGTACATCAAGCCCTCTCTCTGGCTTTTCTTCACAAATGAAGATTCAGGAAGGACTCATCCCACGCTTTCTGACTGAAAAGGGCCAATCCAAAATAAACAAGTCCGGTTGCAGAATGTCATGGTGGTGAGTGCAGAGGGTCTCCTTGGGTGATGTTTCTGGGTTGTGATTCTTTACTCAGATCAGGAAAAATGAACTTTACCTCTCTTGATTATTACAAATTAGGGGTTACATCTACCAAAAATGAAATTAAAAAAAACATGGCCTATCTTCCACATCAGGTGTTTTCTGTCTAGTACTCTTAACACCAATGATAAATTTTGAAGTGCTGGCATTCATCATGGCAGTCCCCATAGCCATGCCCTAAAGGAGAGTCCAAAAATTTAGACAACAGTCTTAGCATTTTTCATCTCCACCAGGAGCAAATCTTTTGTAAATTGAATGGAACTTAAATACTTATTCAGGCACAAGCCAGAATGTATTATAACAGGAATTGCTGACAATGAGATAGTACTGCCCTTCCATGACAGCCCCAATCAGTTGCCTGAGTCAGCTGTGCCTAATGATGAGGCTGATCCCAAACAAATAGGCATTCCCTTTGATGTTCCTGTGTCATTGAAGATGAGTCTGGGTAAGGATGGCTGTTGGATCTGCCATCATGGGGGCAGAGAATGTGTCCTTGATTTAACTTTCTCCCACACCAGCTCAAAGTTGAACAGGAGCTCTGTCAGTGCCAGATCTCTGGTCCAGAACCAGGAGAGCTCTCATTCAACTTGTGGCAGCTGCAAGAGAAGCATTTGTAAAATCAAGGGTGGATTCACTGTTCCTGTGGTGGTGGATTAACAATCCAGGCAAAATTGCAAATAGTGGCAAACTCTCCAGTCTACCTGCTCCAATGGAATCTTTGTCACCTGAGCTTGGACAACAACTAGGTGTCAGGCCCATGTCTTGCCAAGGCAAGGTGTTAGAAACTCATACAAAGGAACAGGCCTAGCCCCAAAATGTTTAAAGTGGTCAGGCCTTGGACATATAGGTGAACTATAGGTGCTCAAGAGGGGTTTTGAAGATTTCGCTGATCATCTTGTATCCAGCAATTTCCTCCTAGGACTTTGTGCTCAGTATTGGTACAAGTAATGCATCTTTGTGGCAGGAGGACTTTCTTAAGAGCAGAGACTACGGTTGCCCAAGTGAAAACTGGAGAATTCTCTTGTGCCTTTATTTGTTGTATAGAAGGGAGAATTTTAGCAGGTGTTGCCTGTTATCTGGATGTGTGACAAGCAATACCTGTTGAAATTTCCCCTTCTCCTCAACCATTAAAGGTACAGAAGGTGTCTCCATTTTTCTCTCTGGCAACCCCAGAACAGACTGCTTTGCTTCTCCAAAACTATTGAGTCACATCCATTGTGCAACAAAGTCTATTCCTCCCCCAATGAACCCAACAGCCCCTGAACCAAGAGCTGAAAGAGGCATTTGAGCATGTTTGTCAGCCAGACCAAAGCTGCCTTTCATAGCCACCAGGATTTTGAAGACTGACTCACGAAAGCTTGAGATGTGATAGCCCTAAATGTGGCAAAAGACTCTTCATTGCTTTTACTGCAACACATAAATGCAATTAGCTCTCTGGATCACCTCTGATATATATATGGGGGGGGGGAGAGAAAGGTATATGTATATATCCAGTCTTTCACTCTAAAAAGAATGTTCAAGGTAGCTAACAATACTCATTAAACAAAGGGTGGGAATCATGAAATCTCTAGATTTCTTTTGTCCGAAGCTCCCAGCATTCCTTACTATTGGCTATACTGGTTTGGGGTGCTGGGAGTTGCTGTCCATCAGCATCTGAACATCTGCATTAAAGTGACAGAAGTGTAATTAAACAATTTAATGCTTATCTACTAGGAACACATCCAACTGAAAAAATGCACCAAAATATAGCATGCTTTATAATATTTGCAACACACACAGTTAAAGATATTTTTTTTTTTGCACGCTGTGTGCATTTATTCTGCAGCATGTCCCAACTGACCATGATTTCCATTAGAAGATGTGTTTGAGCTGTTGGTGCATAAGAAAATCCTAATTCTCCCCTATGTGTTATCAAGTCCAATATAAGCATATGCATGGTTGCTAAATATGACACTACTGACTACATGTGTTCTACATGCCACCTTAATGCTTATCCATCCTCATTTAGTGTACAGTAGCACCCCCATATCTGCAGATTCGCCATCCATTGATTCAGTTATCCATGGATGGTGGAGGGAGGGGGAAAGGAGAGCTCACCTCCTTTCTTCCTTCCTGGGGCGGGGGGGGATTTCCGGTGGTGTGGCAGAGCTGGCAGGGGGTGTGTGGACAGGGAAGGGAGGGAGGAGGAGAGCTCACATCCAGCAGTGAGGAAAGTCCGATGTTCACTGTTATCCATGGATTTCAATATCCGCTGGGGTGGGGCTGATACGGGGGTGCTACTGTACATGCTTCAGATAGAATCATAGACTCTTTGAGCTGGAAAGAACCTCAAGGGCCATCTAATCCAACCCCTTCCGTGCAAGAATATACAACTAAAGTACTCCTGAAAGATGCCCATCCATCCTCTGTTTAAAGACCTCCAGCAAAGGAGAGTCCACCACCCTCCAAGGCAATCTATTCCACTATTGAACAGCAGCCTCAAAATTGTGCTCCCCGTGCACCTTCACTAAAAAATATACAATGAAACAGATTTAAAAGCCTCCTGAAATAATGGGAAAACAACAGTGGAGAAAAAAGAATTAGTAATGCAGTCCATCCATTGCATTGAGGCTGCTATAGAGATAGTCCTGCTCCATGTGGAACAGGATCTCCCCAGATGTTCTTTCCATAAGAGGAATTTGTTTGGAAGATCCCCTAAAATAATGAGAATCCAAGCCGTTTAGGGCAAGGATAGGGATGCTGTTTCAGCCCAGACACCAAAACCAGTTTTGGGGAAGTGTGGAGGGCTTGCATTTCAGTGGTCTGTGAGGCTCTTATTGACAGCAACTGAACCTTTAGGAAAGGTGCTTCAATTTTTCAGAATGATCAAATGATCAGAATGATCAAAATGCCCCAGGCAAAGCTGAGACATCATCAAAGATGACTGTGTCCAGTCCTGGGCACCACAATTAAAGAAGGACATTGATAAACTGGAACGTGTCCAGAACAGGGCAACCAAAATGGTGAGAGGTCTGGAAGCCATGCCCTATGAAGAGTGGCTTAGGGAGCTGTGTATGTTTAGCCTGGAGAAGAGAAGGTTAAGAGGTGACATGATAGCCATGTTTAAATATTTGAAGGGATGTCATACTGAGGATGAAGCAAGCTTGTTTTCTGCTGCTCCGGAGACTTGGATGTGGAGCAATGGACTCAGACTACAGGAAAAGAGATTTCACCTAAAAATAAGGAAGACATTCCTGACAGTAAGAGCTGTTCAGAAGTAGAATGGCACTGCCTCATAGTGTGGTGGAATCTCCTTCTTTGGAGGTTTTAAACAGAGGCTGGATGGCCATCTGTTGGGAATGCTTTGATTGTGTATTCCTGCAGGACAGGGGGTTGGACTGGATGGCCCTTGTGGTCTCTCCAAACTCTATGATTCTATGATGCTGTTAGGGAACGGGTATGGCCCTTCAATGAGCTCTGGAGAGCCAGATTGGGATATCAAGAGGGCCAAATTCATCCCTAGGGCCTGCATTTACACCCCTTTGATTTAGGTGAGAGCAGAACTGACACAATGAATGAAGCCCAGAAATGAACTAGAAACCAGGGAAGATGCTTTCAGACAGATAGGACGGGTGAATATTTGCTCACACCTGTCAACAAGCAGGCTTCTGTGTTCTGCCCCAGCTGAAGTCGTCTGTTCATATTCCGTCCTACATGAAGAGCACTAGGGATGGATCAATCCACATGTTACCATAGCTGTGTCACTGTGGCTATGTAGCTATGGTAAGTGTTATTTGGTCAGCACTCAGAAATACTACTTTTGGGGACTACAACTCCCAGAATCCCCCTGCCACCCTGACCAGAGGAGATGCTGGGAACTGTAGTACAAAAAGTTCAACATTTGGCCCACAGCTGTCAAAGCTAGAGGAGAACAAGCCCAAATGTGTATTGCTCTTTATTCTTATTGCTTCATTTTAAAGAGGGCGAAGTTGAGTGTTTGATTTTGGGCAAAAGCTGCACATAATTAATGGGTTTCCCTTGCTGATGCTGTCTTCTGTTAGGACCGCCTATTCTTTGTCATGGAATTTGTAAACGGAGGGGACTTGATGTTCCACATTCAGAAGTCCCGTCGCTTCGATGAAGCCCGAGCCCGATTCTACGCTGCAGAAATCATTTCAGCTCTCATGTTCCTTCATGAGAAAGGCATCATTTACAGGTAAGCAAAAATGTTTTTGTTCTTCTGTGTCTTCAAGTTGACTCTGACTTATGGTGACCCCATCATAGGCGTTTCTTGGCAACATTTATTGAGATATGCTTTGCCTTCCCCTAAAGTTGAGAGAATATGACTTCCTGAAGATAACCCAGTGGGTTTCCATGGCTGAATGGGGATATGAGCCCTGGGGGCCAGCTAGATAGGAGAATTAATTGCGTAAAATAGTGCATTACCTCACTATTGCAGCAGTGTTCATTTGTCCCCACCATCTATTCGCAAGATCACTTGTGTGGAAAGCTACCTGGAGTTTGCAGTTCATAAAGAACATAACCGTGACAAAAAATGCTGGCCGCGAGTGAATTACCTGCCTTATTATCTCCCAAAAAAGCTCCCTCCCCCTTTTTTTGCCAGTAAATAAGAAAAGCGGAAGAGCAGTTTCTATTTAAACCTTTTTTTTGCTCGTATCCCCGAAAAAACAACAATGGCAGCTCCAGCCGCTTTGTTGCCAGCAATCCTGCCCCCACGTACATCTGACCAATCACATTCTGACTTCCTGGATGTGCCCCAATTTGAATTGGTTGTTCAGATGGCCTGTTATGAACATCTTCATGTACTTTTAAAAAAAGATTGCGAGGAACAGCGAAAGCTGTAATCACGAACAACTTGGAATTTTCAGCTCCTCTCTTTCTGAATATGGCAAATCTCGGCAGAAGCTCATCTGGAGAAAAGGTATTCTGCCCGCATTCTTTGAGGATACTTTTCCTCATCTAAACAACACCCTGGTTAGGCCTAGTCCAACACACAAGCCACTACACCACTCTGGCTCCTTAAGGAAAAAGACTATGGGGTCGTTTCCACGGCAAAATAAATCCTCAAACAATGCGACAAGAAGCCTGATAGTTCCCACGCATTTCGAAGCAACAGCGCCCTTTTCAGAAGGAGGGGGTGCAAAAACCCCATAAGTCCCGCAGTATCAGCTTTCGCTAGTTTTCCGAACTTTTTTGATTAAGTTCGCAAAAATGCGCATAATTTGTCATGGGAACTAACGATCATATACCTTTTCGAATTACTGTGAGCAGAGCTGAATCCTGATTGGTTGGAGTTACCTTTCTGCTTTATCCGAATAGAGGGGTAGAGGGGTTGGAGAGAAAAAAATTAACCCTCCTTCTGCTTGCAACCCACTTTGGAAAATTTACTCTGAGCCCTTCCTGACTGTTTCAAAGGAAGGCTTTTGGGGTTGGGAAAATGATCGGGAGTAGCCTGTGCTTCACTGCTGTGAGAGTGTGTGTGTGTGTGTGCATTCGTGTATGCAGGAGAGACAGACGATCGCATGTTCCTCCTTTTGTTTGTTTGTCCTTCCATTCACTTGCCTGCATTCAAGGCTTCAAACAATCAGGAATGAGGCAAGCTTCTGTGGTGTGTGTGTGTGTGTGCATGAAGGGAAGGGAAGCAGTCCGCACCAGCATGCTTTTGCTTGTTCGTCTTTTCATTCATTCCTTTCTTTATAGAAGCCTTTCGGGGCTGGGGAAGATGGGGGAAGTTGACAAATCGCTCTTTCGATCTTTTGTTTGTTTGTTATTTTCTTTCCTCTCATTATTTATGTTCTCCATGACCCCCTCCTTGCTCCCTCCCCGCCTCCTGACTGGCTTTAATCATCTGGAGGCGATCCCCCCACCCCACCTTTGCCCATGTGTACTATACGGAAAGCAGAATTCCTCATCTTTCGAAATGCTGGTGAAGAACGGTAATCCGGAATCTTGTGAACTTTTTCCTGTCGTGGAACCAGCCCCTATGTAATGATTCCTCCCCCTGCCCACACACACACTATTGCTTCTGAGGCTTAGCCATTTGCTGCGTGTGACTGTAGGGAGAAAGGAACCTGCATTGGTCTCTCTCTCTCTCTCTTTCTCTGGCTTTTCTTCACAAACGAAGATTCAGGAAGGACTCATCCTGCACTTTCTGTAAGCGCGCTGATGACTAAAAAGGCCAATCCGAGATAAACAAGTCCAGTTGCAGAGAGCACAGCAGAAGGTCTCCTTGGGTGATGTTTCCAGGTTGTGATTCTTTCTGCGTTGTCGTTTCTCTTCAAGACTTGTTCAGCGTGAGCTCTCAAATAAGGCTGCAGCATTGTGGATAGTGTGTCTCCATGCCTCCCAATGTGAGGCCAGGATGGACCATTGTTGGTGATCAATTTGGCCAAGCCTGAGTTGTTGTTTCAGGGATTCCTTGTATCGCTTTTTTGGAGCGCCCCTCTTACACTGACCCATGGTGAGTTTACCGTAGAGTAGTATTTTTGGGAGGCGATGGTCCTCCATCCTAGAAACATGCTCTGTAGGTAAAACTACACCTTTAATAGTTGTACCTTCAATAATTGCATTAGAAGGAAAAGTTTGTCAGGGGCAACTTTTCCAGGGGTATAGCAGGGATGATAAGAAGTGTTGCATTCTCCCTAGTTCTCTCTTGTAAACAACTGTTCAGAATTTGGATATTGTCATTGAGCTGTATGCAGCCAATTCCAGAAACTCAGTTTGGCTCCTTCTGTCCCACCACACCTTCTTCTGGGACTCGGTACTGGCGTTGCACTGTCCTTGGAATGTTTCATTGGATGCATTTTGCTCCAGGCATATGGGAGAATGAGAAACAAGTTTCCTTCTGGTTATTGGCTAGTGATCCAGCCAATTTCCTATCATCTCCCGCAGGATGCAGTTGCATTTGCTTTTGTCAGTAATTTTGAATTATTTTACTGTAACCCCCTTCGATCTGGGCCCAGCACATAAGGTATGCATTCCACAGGTTTGACAGGAATAGGTATGGATGGACCTGTCTGTTTTTCTTTCTGTAATGTTTGCCCTTTATCAGGCATAAGTTCACTTTGCCCTGTTTCCACAAAAATTGTGTGCATTTTGCATGCATTTTATCCCAACCTTTGCCTTTTTGTTCACTATATTTCATAATGCATACATGGGGAGTCCCCAAACTGAACCCTCTGCAGATCTGGAGGGCCCACTGTGCTAAAATTCCTTCCCATTCCCAGAAAAGGAATTGGTAAATGGATGGTTCTGCTTGCAGCTGGATTTAATCCATAGCCATGAGACTTCTGTTTGTAGTATGTGAGATACTTGCAAGGAAATGTGACGAAATCCTGCACTCCTGCTATCACATCTGAGCATTTTGCAGAGGATTCTGGGGAATGGTCTGAGGCAGTCTTTCCCCAGCCCAATGGACATCCAGATTTTGGTGTCCACACTGACTCTGCCTCTCCCCAGGCACCACTCCATTCTTGTGTATATACATATGTGCCTTCGAGTTAATCTATGATGATTTCATGAATTTCATAGGGTTTTCTTAGGCAAGGAGTACTCGGAGGTGGTTTTGCCCTTCTTAGGGAGCCCTGGTGGCACAGTGGTTAAATGCCAGTACTGCAGCCACAACGTTACGAGTATTGATCCCAAGGGCTCCAAGGTTCACTCAGCCTTCCATCCTTCCGTAGGTCTAAAATGAGTACCCAGCTTGTTGGGGCAATTAGCTAATAACACACATTGGAAACTGCTTGGAAAGTGCCTAGCACAGTATAAAAGTGGTATAAATGTGTAGGTGCTATTGCTTAACAATTTGTAAGCTGCTCTGAGAGCCTTTGTGGCTAAAGAGTGGGGTATAAATACCGAAATAAATAAATAAATAAATAAAATCTTTTATCTCCGATCAGTAGCTGATCAAAGATAAAATATTTTCACCATCGAAAATTTCTTATCTCTGATCAGAAACTAATGGGTGATATAGGGATTTTGTAGTACCCTTGAGACTAACTGGGAGAAAGAAGCTTGAAGCATAAGTTTTTGTAGACCTCTGCTATTTCATCAGATGCAGATGCAGACTAACATACATACCTATGTCTTTGAATAAGATTAATTTGTGATCATAGAATTGTAGAGTTGGAAGAGACCACGAGGGCCATCCAGTCCAACTCCCTGCCACTCAGGAAATCTTGATCAAAGCATCCCGACAGATGGCAATCCAGCCTCTGTTTAAAGACCTCCAAGGAAGGAGACAGTTGATGAGACCCCTTTCTTCAGTACTGCATTGAAGCTTTAGAAAATCTTCTATGAGTGCCGGCACAAGGCTTCAAATGGCTAATTGCCATGTTGTAGGAAGGGAATTCAGGAGACAGTGTGTGTGTGTGTGTGTGTGTGTGTAAGAGAGAGAGAGAGAGAATTAGTATCAGAGTGAAGGAATGAAAGTCTGAATACAAGAGAATATATGACAGGATGAGCAAATTGCTACCCATGGGCCAAATGCGGCCCCCAGGGTCATTTTTGTGGCCCCTGGGGCCCTGCGGGGGGGTCAAAAATGCCTCAGAATCCCCCCAGTGCCTTCTATGGGGCATTTTCACCATGTTTTTGGCCCTTCCAGGCCAATTTAGGCCTAGAAGAGGCCTCACACTAGTAGCACTGTGGCACCAATAGGAATATAGTGTCTAGGTCAAGGGAAATAATAGTGCCACTCTATTGTGCTTTGGTTAGACCTCACCTGGAATACTGTGCCAAGTTCTGAGCCCCACAATTCAAGAAGGATATGGACAAGCTCCAGAGGAGGACAGCGAGGATGTTGAGAAGTCTGGAGGCCATGCCTTATGAGCAGGGGCTTAGGGAGCTGGGCATGTTTAGTCTGGAGAAGAGAAGGTTAAGAGTTGACATAATAGCCGTGTTTAAATATTTGAAGGGATATCGTACTGAAGATGGAGCAAACTTGTTTTTTGCTGCTCCAGAGACTAGGACATGGAGCAATGGGTTCAGACTACAGGAAAAGAGATTCCATATACATATTAGGAAGAACTTCCTGACAGGAAGAGCTATTTGGCAGTGGAATGCACTCCTTCAGAGTGCGGTGGAGCCTCTTCTTTGGTGGTTTCTAAACAGGCTGGATGGCCATCTCTGTTGGGTGTGCTTTGATTGTGTGTCCCTTTTGGCCAAAAAATGTTTCCCATTACAGCTGTCTGAGAGCATGTTGGTAAACACAAACAAGTTATCTTTGAGGCTGTTTTTCCAGCCTTTCCAAGTGGTCTCTCCATCTTTTCTGATTTCCATTACTGAAAAGTCTTAGAGGGTTTTCGTGGTTTCCCTGGGATGGAGTTTGGAAATTACTAGTAAAGCCACTGTTCCATATAGGTCCCCATGCTTAAGGCAGTGGTAGTGGTGGCTCCTCCTCTTAACATCTGAGGTATGTGGCCAGTGCTCTCTCAAGTGGTGCTACAGCCAGCTGGCCTACTTTCTGCTGAAGAAACAGAAGGCAGGCCACCCACCCCAGGGCTATTCCAAACACAATGTCCAGACTCCTGTTGACATGAGGAAGTTCCCCTACAGAAGCCGTTAGACATTTTTGTCTGATGCAGAACATCTACATTCAATTAGAGCTTGCAGAATCAGAATTGTGCATCCAGTGCCATCGTGCACTGCATGTTGCATATGGAGCTGCACGTTGCACATGAGGCATGTGCTCTTGGTTACACATTCAGTTGTGCAATGTCTCAACCTGCTAACAAGCCCTGGTAACAAGCCAAGGTGTGCATTGCAGAATAGTTGTGTAACTGAACAAGCATAAATGTCAGCTCCATATTCTTGAGGTAGGACCTGAGCCAAGTTTTCTTAGTAGAGCTAGTTACCAAGGCAGAATGGCATCTTTGCCTCCAACAAAAAGCCAGGAGAGGGGAGCTGTTTTTGATGATGGCTGGCCTGCAGCTGACACTGTTGACAGTTGTGCTTATCAGGCCTACAGTGTTGATGACAGTCCTCTGAGCATGTTTGCTTCTGAAAAGGAGAAGTGAAGCAGGGAGGTCCTTCCATCCCCCCCCCGCCCCAATCACGGGGCTATAAATTGAGTTTACAGCACTGGGGAGGTGTGGGTGGAAGTTAAATTCTTAGTGGGAGGGGGTTACTCTGTTATCTCAGTCTATAAATAATGTATGCTTTTTATTTATCACCCTGTCATACATGGTTAGACCAACTGAGGAAGGTGTGCAGGCAATTGCTGCCCTTAATATACCTCAGCCTTCCTCGTTTCGGCATCCTCCAAGTCTAATGAAAGCAATGGACTCATTCTTTAGGAAAATGTGCTTAAATACCATTTTTAAATTAAATGGAAGGAAATCAAAACAGAAACCCAGACCTTAAGAATCCCTGCAATTTGAATCAATGGAACTTAATGTAAGGGTCAATTTACCATATCACCAATGGGTCTACCCTATGTATTGTGCTTTTGATGGCTTATGCTTTTAACTGGTTTTAATGTGATAGTTCAATCACATTTTAACTTTTGTATTTTGTGTATTTTTAACTGTTTTTCCTCTCCAAACTGTTGTAAGCCACCCTGAAGTCCCAAACTGGGGAAGAGGTAGGATATAAATAAATATGATGATAGAATCCTACAATCATAGTGTTTGGAGAGGTCTCATGGGCCATTGAATCCAACACGCTCCTCAGTGCAGGATCTGCAGCTAAAATATCCCCAGCAAGAGGGGGAGGAGGAAGGTAATTGGGATTAACAATACAATTTAAGTCTGTGTGTCTGGGTACCAGTTGCTGAGGAACACGGTGCATCATGGTGTGGGTGTGCATGAATATGAAAAAGAGAACCGCTATCTTTTCAAAAGCAACAACCTTAATTTTTAAAAAAGAAAATCCTTTGCCATGCTCATTATCTATTACAATTCTATCACCTGTTTTCTTTTCATAATAATAAGAATAATAATAACTTTATTTTTATACCCCGCCTTTTGCCTGTTAGGCAATCAAGGCGGCTCACAACAATTGGATATAAAACAAACAAATCCATAGTGACAGTAATAACTTAAAACAGTTTACCCCCTTAAAATTACATATAATAAAACATATTTAAAAATAATTGGCGAATTCACCATTAATATAAAATGCTACCCCAAGACTTTAAACTATAATATCAAACATAAAAACATAAGCATAAAACAAAAAACATAAAAAGAGGGAGAAGCATCCATTAAAATGGTCTGTTCTGTTCAAGGAAGGCCTGCCGGAAGAGATCCATTTTGATGGCTTTTTTGAAATTCTCCAAGCTGGTTGCTTGACGGATCTCCTCCGGCAAGGCATTCCATAGTCTGGGAGCAGTGACAGAAAAAGATCTCTGGGAGGTTATTGTTAATCTAGATCTTATTGGTTGCAATAAAACCCTCCCAGAAGATCTGAGGGTACGGGGCAGATTATATGGGAGGAGGCGATCCCTTAGGTTGGTTGGACCTAGCCCATGTAGGGCTTTATAGGTCATTACCAACACCTTATACTGTCCCTGGAAACTGATAGGCAGCCAGTGAAGGGATTTCAAGATTGGAGTAATATGCTCCCTTCTCGATTTCCCGGTGACTAACCTGGCCACCATATTTTGCACCAGTTGTAGTTTCCGAACTAAGTATAAGGGTAGCCCCATGTAGAGATCATTGCAGAAATTGAGTCGTGAGGTTACCAGTGCATGGACTACAGTTTCTAGGTCCTTTGTCTTGAGATAAGGGCGCAGTTGGCGTATCTACCGAAGCTGATAACAGGCGCTCCTGACTGTCGCACGCACCTGAACAGTCATGTGAAGTGATGAGTCTAGGAGCACCCCTAAACTGTGAAAACAGTCCTTAGTGGAGAGCATGACCCCGCCCAGGACTGGCTGTTGCAATCTGATACCAGGTTTAGGGACCCCTACTGTAAGCACCTCCGTTTTCTCTGTATTCAGTTTGAGTCAATTTTTCCTCATCCGGTCCATTACCCTTACAAGACAGTAGCTGAGGGGAGAAATGCCATCTGTCGGAATGGCTGATGACCGAGACATGGAGAAATATTATTTGGGTGTCATCAGCATACTGATAACACCCTGCCCCATGTCTCCGGATGATTTCTCCCAGTGGCTTCATATAGACATTAAAAAGCATCAGGGACAGGATGGTGCCCTGAGGGACGCCACAATTAAGCTCTATTTTTGATGAGCAACTGTCCCCGAGTGTCACCCTCTGGAATCTACCTGAGAGGAAGGAATGGAACCACTGAAGTGCAGTGCCTGCAATCCCCAACTCTCCCAGGTGTTCCAAGAGGATGCCGTGATCTATCGTATCGAAAGCCGCTGAGAGATCCAAAAGCACCAACTGGGTCATGTTTCCCCTGTTAATGTTTTGGCGAAGGTCATCTACCAGAGCAACCATGGCAGTCTTCACCCAAAATCCCGGTCTGAAGTCGGTTTGAAATGGATCTAGAAAATCGGTTTCATCCAAGATACCTTGAAGCTGAGAAGCAACAGCCCGCTCAATCAACTCGCTCAAAAATGGCAGATGGGAAACCGGTCTATAGTCTTTCAAGTCCAGGGGGTCCAGGGAAGGTTTCTTTAGGAGCGGTCTCACAACCGCTTCCTTTAAACAAGATGGCATAACTCCTTCCCTAAGGGACACATTGATGGTCTCCTTGAGAAAGGCCATCAATGCATCACCCCCTGGACAACCAGCCATGATGGGCAAGGGTCGAGGCATGTCGTCTTCCTAACTTTTCCCAGGATCTTGTCCACGTCATTGGTACTCACAGGCTCAAACTGATCCAGTCTAATCTCATAAACGGGTTTACTGGACACCTTATCAGTCGACTCTGCTATAAACCCAGCATCCAAGTCGGCTCTTATCTGAGAGATTTTATCTGCAAAGTAGTTATTAAACACATCACAGCAGGCTGCTGTTGGGTTAAGCACAGGGTTCTGTACAGGTGGAGCCTGTGTAAGCTCCCTTACCACCCTAAACAGCTCTGCTGGACGGGACTCTGCAGACGCAATACGTGCAGAGCAGAAAGATCTCTGTGCTGCACATATTGCCTCTTGATAGGAATAAAGAAAATGCCTATGACGAGTATTGTCAGATAAGAGTTGAGTTTTCCGCCAGGTGCACTCTAGTCGTTGTCCAGCTCGCTTCATCTTCCTAAGTTCCTCTGTGAACCATGGTTGTTTATTTGAAGCGGGTTGGAAAGGATGCATAGGAGCGATCGTGTTGATGGCCCTGGTGAGATCGTTGTTCCAAATGTCAACCAGAGCTTCAACAGAGTCACTGGCATTACCAACCAAAGAACCCTCCAAGGCTTTCTGAAGACCTATTGGTTCCATTAGCCTCCGAGGGCAGACCATTCTAATAGGTCCTTCACTGCCAGTGGGGCGGACATTGGCTCTAAGTCCAACCATAACCAGGAAATGATCCATCCATGACAGTGTGGTGGTACTCATTACCTCTGCCCATGGATAAACCTGCTCCGTATTGAAACCGCATCAAGAGTGTGACCCACACAGTGTGTTGGCCCAGAAACCAATTGGGATAGGCCCATGTCTGTGATGGAATCCATGAATTGCCGAGCCGCACCTGTTAAACTGGTCTCGAATGGGATGTTGAAGTCACCCAGAACTAAAAGTCTGGGCTCCAACAGTAGCTCCGAGACCAGTTGCGTCAGCTCAGATAGGGAGTCTGTTAAGCAACGGGGTGGACGGTATACCAACAGAATCCCTATATTATCCCTGGTTTTCCAGCTTAGATGCACACACTCAAAGTGGTCTATTTTCTGGATAGGTATCCTGTCAGGATAAGGTTATGTCTATGGGCTTTTCACCACTTATAGTGCTACTTAGTGTATGTGTACATTTGTGTGTTTGTGTGTCTGCAGATGTGCTGAAAGGTTTCTAAAAATAAACAAATTTATTCTGCGAGAATGCATTAGCATGAAAGGAAGGGCCGTAGATGTTCAGAGCTGTGCAGAGAGCTCTTTGGAAGACCAATTGAATATCACAACTCCAAGTGGTTGTTGTTGCTAGAAGAAGCTGGCTAGTCTTGTAACTATATGGCATTTCTCCTTTGGGGCTTGGGGACATGAGAATGAGACATACTACAGAATTAACAGGAAGTCTCTTTTTCCCTTGCCAGAGTGTCTCAGGGACCATGACAAACAGTTTGCTTCTTATTGAAGGCAGATCATTAAGCTGTGGTGGAAAAAGCTATTCAGAAGATTTCCGTTGTAAAAAGTGTCTAGGGGTCAGGCTGTGTTGCATGAGATAGCTGCAGCTGGTGCTTGAACTGGAGAAAGAGGAATCGTGTTGCAAAAACAGGGCTGCACTTGTGTTCCTAAAACAAACAAAGCTTGGAAAGTAACTTTTTCAAAGCAGTTTGTTCCCATTACTGTAGCCGTTTGAGAAAGTAACTCATTATTATTATTCATTGCAATACAGTGGGCCCTTGTTATTCTCTGGAGTTTGGTTCCAGGACCACCCATGGATTCCAAAATCTGTGGATGCTCAAGTCCCATTATATACAGTGGTGTAGTAAAATAGTATAGAATTGCAAAATCTAGGTTTGCTTCTTGGAATTTTCTTTCCTGTAATATTTTCAAGCTGTGGATGGTTGAATGATGAATCCATGGATACAGAATCCATGGCTACAGAGGGCTGATTGTATTTAGAATCACAATTTGAGTGGCTTGTGTTGTTCATTATTAGGTTGTTACTTTCTGCTACTTTGTTCAAAACAGTTTTTTGGAGGGGAAAATGAGATTGGTATGGCTTGGTGTGTGTGGGCGGGAGGGGGGGGACCAGTTGATTGATATGACATAACTTGAAAATGGCTGCCAAAACACCTGTAAACATGTCTTTTGGAAAAAAAAACTCCTAAAAGTTAATGAAATACTTGCTGGTATCTGCTGGGGTTTGGTTCCAGGACCCCCTGTGGATACCAAAATCCATGGATGCTCATTATATACAATGGTGTAGAAAAATGAAGTCCATTATATAAAATGGCAAGATCTAGGCTTGTTTTTGGAATTTATTTTTGGGAGGGATTTTTTCAAGCTGTGGATGGTTGAATCAGTGGATGGAGAATCCGTGAATACGGAGGACCGACTATAGCTCTATTTGCATTTATCAGATGATTTTGCTATGCATGTACCCTCATTACCACAAGAAAATAAGTTGTTGCAGCTAACTAAGTTGCTGGTAACTTGTTTTTTACACATGCAAGAAACAGAGTATTGTTATTGTTTATGGAATTTTGGTCATTTTTATGCTAATCAAACTAATGCTTTAAAAGATTACCCAGCCCCAACATGAATCAGCCCGTTGGCTTCTTTGATGTTTGTAGATTATGTTATAGATTGAATTAGACCAAAGCTGTGCAGAGTTTTCAGGCTTGTAGGATCAGCTTTGGTTTTGATTTAATTCTGAGATCCACCAACCAGAACTAGGTGCAAAATACTGGCTAAGATGCCAGACATACGCCTTCCCCTTGAGTGGATAAGCCAGCTGGTGCAGTGGCCTGAAATGTTGGGTTTCAACCTAGAATTTTTTTTTTTTCATGTACAGAAGGCACGTGTTTGAGTTTGAGGTTTGGATCTCTGAGATTCTCTTGGATGCTGTGTCTCCTGCCAGCCCAGTATGAAAGTAGGAGAGGAGGCAAAACAAACCAACATGCCATCTCTTATAGGTACTGATCAGGGAGCCCCAACCCTTTTCTCTCAGCCTCACTGCATTTAATGTTGTTTTTTCCATTCTCTATGGCATTAACGCAGCAGGGTTGAATTCTGTTGGTAATCCCCCACTAGAGTACGCCTGTTGAATCCAGTTGCTGAATAGTGAGCCAACACTGACATGAATCCCACTGAATCAATGGTTCTACTCTTGTTGGGACTACAGTAGGACCCCATATCCACTGATTCATTATCCACTGATTCAATTATCCATGGGACACAAAACAGCACATCTACCATAGAGTCTTCCTAGAAAATGTGTCCTCTCTAGCCTTTTTCTAGGTCCTCCAAGGCAACTCAATGGTATTTTAAACCAGCCATCCCATTATTTTCAATGGTGTTAGCTATTACTCATGTTTTTCGGTATCCATGGGGCCCCCCAGAACCAATCCCCAGTGGATACAGGGGCCTTACTTTACCAGTAGGAATCAGGCCAAAATAAGCTTCATGATAGAGGTGGACAAAATGTAGCCCTGGGGTCATGTGCAGCCCCAAAGCTATTTTTGTGGACTTTGATCCCTCCAACATTTCTAGACTGACCCCTCAAGGGTGACTTACCTCTTCTAGAAATGTCCAACAGCTGCCATTCATCTTTTAAATAGGTGTTCAGAACCTCCCTGATCTGTTTACTATAAGAAAAAATAATACCCATTTTCCAAAACCAGAAGTAGGCTGCTGGCTGTTCTCTATGTGTTTTAAATAATTTTTTTAAAATTAATTTTTAAAAAATTGTTTTAAATTATATTGCACATTTTAATTGATGTTTTTTGTGAGCCACCTTGGGTCCCATTCTGGGAGAAAGGCAGCATATAAATGAAATAAATAAATAATAACCCAACCACTTTACCACGCTGTCCCTCTTGTTCTCTTGGTGTCAAGAATCTCAGGGTAGAAAACTGGCCATGGCTAAAACAACAACACACAGTTGTATACGGTAAAATTGCAACATTGCTAGTTTAATGGTTTAAATTGGCTCCTACAGATCACTGCAGATTCCTGCAAGCTTTAACTGATGATTTTATCAATTAAACGTGCACCTCTGACTTGTATACATAAAAATAACTCAAATTTGTTCTGTATTTTGCCCTTGAGTTGTGCCATAATTTGCATTCTGCAGGTTGACAAGGAGGGTTGACATCTCTCCACTTTTGTGTCCTTGAATGGTTATCTCTCATCTCCTCCAATAGCTAACATCTTTCCTTAGTTTATTACAGCAATCATTCGAGATCCTGCTCATTAATCTTAGGGCTTGGGGCTTTTATAAGGGATATGCTTTTTCTCAACAGGTTCATAAACCTGAAGCATAGGCTACCACGTCTGACATTTAGAAGGTGGCTTACATAATAATCCTGGTTTTATGCAGAAGAGTTAATAAAAGAACACAGAGGGTGCAGTCATAGATTTCCAGGCAGTCAAAAGCAATTCAAAGAAAAAGACCTTAAACGAGAAAGCAAGAAAGGAAGTGTAAAAGCACAATCTTTTCTCTGGTTGCATGAAATCACCTTTTTCTTATAAAGGGAAGTGTGAAATCTCCCTTCCAATCCCTTCTGGTATTCTATAGCTGCTTTGACATTTTGGTGTTTGTTGAAGTGCTAACAAACTGCTCAGTTCAGTGTGTGTTCCTTGGAAGCAAGTATCACTGAGTTCATGTGGATTTAATTTCTAATAAGTATGGGAAGGAACTGGCAAAACCAGCTCTGAGTATTCCTTGCCTAAAAAAAACCCTTTGAAATTCATGAAGTCACCATAAGTGGAAACATGACTTGGGAGATTATCACACTACACTGTTATAGCATGATTATTTAACTTCTATGGCTGCCTCCTGTGGAATCCTGGGATTTGCAGTTTAGGGAGGAGCATTTAGAACTCTCAGCCAGAGAGTTCTTACACCTCATTAAACTACAAACCAAGGCTGGTTTAAGGGCCCTGCCGCACCTGCAGCTGCAGGGGCCCCCAGCATTGTTGGGGAGCCCATTATAACCCTCCACCTGCAAAAACATTATTAGTAATAATCTGAATATCCTGTACTGTGAATAGGTTAGGTTAGGTTACATTGACCTGAGATAAACATATGCCCCCCCCCAAATAAAGTGTTGCAGGGCCCCCCAAAACTCCTTAAACCAGCCCTGCTACAAACCCCAGAATTCTACAGGAGGCATCCATAGGAGTGGAATAAGCGCTATAACAGTGTAGTGTGATAAAGTCCTAGGCACATATGCATGGTTAGTAATACTGCAGTTTTATAGCCTGATTAATTGGGCGTGTCTTTTCAGTTGATTAGGCCCTAACCAATGAATTAAATAAAAGAGTGGAACTTAGCTAAGAAGTCAGTCCTATCAAACGCACAAGATTGCTGGCCTTCATTCCGCTTGATCATCTAATTTATCTATTAAATTAATCCCATGCTTCCTACATTGAGTTAAGGACATGTGGAGTTTTCTCTGATCTTTCAAAAGGGAATGATTGCTGATGGAAGCCTCCAGAGTAGTGATATTTTTAATGGCAAATTGGCCTTGCTTTAGTAGGGGAGTGAGGACTTCAGAGGGTTCTGGGGGTTACACGGACTGTCAGAACCCCAACAAAAATGGTTGTGTCTAGACATTTACGGTACTTGTGCCTTTAAAAAAAAAACATGTATTTTATTGATGTTAAACAATGCAGGGAAGCTGGGCAAACTATTTGAAAGGTGAATTGCTCCCCTGCAGGCATCCTGGAGACAGAATAGGCCTTTTTGGTGAGGGGTGGAAAAAAGAATCAATCAGTGAGTACATGCAAAAACATCCTCGTCCAAGAGCCACAATTTGCCCACCCCGACTGTATGTTCATGTTGGGATGGGTGTTCTTTCACACTACACAGTCATGGCAATATGATTTCACTGTAACTCCTACGGTTCCATCCCATGGAATTCTGGGGATTGTAGTTTGGGGAATGGATATTTAGAATTTTCAGCCAGCAAACTCTAGTCCCTCACCAAATTACAAACTACAGATCCTGAGTTTGTGTGTGTGTTTGTGCCTTCAAGTCACCTGTTAACTTATGGTGAGCCCATGAATTCTATTGGGTTTTCTTAGGCAAGGAGTACTCAGAGGTGGTTTTGCCAGTTCCTTCCTCTGAAATATAGCCTACAACACCTGGTGTTTCTTGGTGGTCTCCCATCCAAGTACTAACCAGGACTGACCCTGCTTATCTTCAAAGATCAGATGGGATCTGGTGCCTTTAGGACAGTGTTTCCCAAACTCTTGTCTTCCAGGTGTTTTGGACTTCATCTCCCAGAATCCCTGATCATTGGCTAAGATGGCTGAGGCATCTGGGAGTTGAAGTCCAAAACGCTTGGAGGACTAGACTTTGGGAATCACTCTTTTAGGATATTGAGAATTCTCAGCCAGAGAGCTCTAAAGTCTTGCCAAACTACAAACCCTAGGATTCCATAGGATGCAGACATCGCAGTTAAAGTGGAATCACAGAAGTATCATTGTGTAATTGTGTTCCCATCACCACCACCAAAAAAACTAGGTGCAAACTTCTGATGATTTCTGGTTTAGGAAAGAAATGCAGAAAAACCCCATGAAATTGGTGGCAAAGTTGGCCCCCAGGTCCCTAGAGTTTCCATAATCTTCTAAGGCTTCTAAAATTCCTCACCTGGGACCTTTGTTATAGTCACTAAGCCACTGTTGCTCTACAGACTTACATGGAATAAGCCCTCTCTGGCTTTTCTTCGCAAACGAAGATTCAGGAAGGACTCATTCCATGCTTTCTGCAAGCGCACTGATGACTAAAAAGGCCAATGCTTTGACATCTACAGATGTAGCTCAGTTAATGAAATCAGTGTGTTCCTGGACATTACTTATTTAACAAAAACGTTGGTAGCCGAGGTAGAAATAAAATGGAAAGAACAAGGAGTAGGTTCCTACGCCACAAAAAAGAACAGCTCAACACGTTTCAGCTAACTTTTCATTCAAAGCTAACAATACACTCCCTCTCTGGCTTTTCTTCGCAAATGAAGATTCAGGAAGGACTCATCCCGCGCTTTTCTGCAAGCATGCTGATGACTGAAAAGGCCAATCCAAGATAAACAAGTCTGGTTGCAGAAAGCACAGCAGAAGGTCTCCTTGGGTGATATTTCTGGGTTGTGATTCTCTCTGCATTGTCGTTTCTCTTCAAGACTTGTTCGGTGTGAGTTCTCAAATAAGGCTGCAGCATTGTGGATAGTGCGTCTCCATGCGTCCCGATGTGAGGCCAGGGCGGACCATTGTTGGTGATCAATTTGGCCGAGCCTGAGATGTTGTTTCAGGGAGTCCTTGTATCGTTTTTTTGGAGCGCCCCTCTTACGCTCACCCATGGCGAGTTCACCGTAGAGTACTATTTTTGGGAGGCGATGGTCCTCCATCCTAGAAACATGCCCTGCCCAGCGCAGCTGTGTTCTCAATATCATGGCCTCAATGCTGGTGATCCCTGCTTGCTCAAGGACAGCAACATTCGTCACATAGTCAGTCCAGTGTATATTTAGGATTGTGCGCATACAGCACGGATGAAAGCGTTTGAGGAGTCGTAGGTGGTGGCGATAGGTGACCCATGTTTCAGATCCATAAAGGAGAACAGACAGTACAATTGCTCTATACACACTGATTTTTGTGTTTTGCCTCAGGTGTTTATTACTCCAGACTCTTTTGTAAAGTATTCCAAATGCGCTATATGCCTTTGCTAATCTGTGATCGATCTCTTTGTCAATCTTGGCATCTGAGGAGATGATGCTTCCCAGGTAGGTGAACTGCTGAACGGACTTGAGCACAGATTTGCCGACGGCAATATGGGGATGGTGGTGTTCGTCCTGTGGTGCAGGCTGGTAAAGAACTTCTGTTTTCTTCAGGTTGACTTCCAGCCCAAACAGCTCTGCAGCTGTTGCGAAGCAGGATGTTAGGCGCTGCAGAGCTGCTTCTGTGTGGGCAACAAGGGCAGCATCATCAGCGAAGAGCAGCTCACGGACTAGATAGTCTTAGTGTGAGCCTTCAGACAGCTTAAGTTAAACAAACTACCATCAGTACTGTAACGTATATAGATGCCATCGTCTTCTTCAAGCTCTGCCGTAGCCCTTTGGAGCATCATGCTGAAGAAGATTGTAAATAAAGTTGATGCAAGAACACAACCTTGCTTCACTCCATTAGTTATTAGAAAGGGCTCTGAAAGAGCATCACCATATCTGACTTGTGCAGAATGAGCTCAGGCCTGCTAGAGAGGTTAAGAACAATAAAAAGGGTTTTTTGGAGTATGTCCGCAGCAAAAGGAGGAAGAAGGAAATTGTAGGGCCACTACATGGAGAAGATGGCAAAATGCTAACAGGGGACAGAGAAAAGGCAGAATTACTCAACACCTTCTTTGCCTCAGTGTTTTCAGAAAAGGAAAAGGGTGACCAACCTGAGGATAAAGGAACAGAGGACACAATAGGGGAAATCCAGCACAGAATAAGCAAAGAGGTAATACAGGAATACCTTCTTAAACTAAATGAATTTAAATCTCCAGGACCAGATGAACTACATCCAAGAGTATTAAAAGAGCTGGCAAATATAATCTCAGAGCCATTGGCAATAATCTTTGAGAACTCCTGGAGAACAGAAGAAGTCCCAGCGGACTGGAGGAGGGCAAACGTTGTCCCCATCTTCAAAAAGGGGAAAAAAGAGGATCCCAACAATTATCGTCCAGTTAGTCTGACATCAATACCAGGGAAGATTCTAGAGCAGATCATTAAACAGAGAGTCTGTGAACATTTAGAAGGCAATGCCATAATCACAAAAAGTCAACATGGGTTTCAGAGAAACAAGTCATGCCAGACTAATCTGATCTCTTTTTTGATCAAATTACCAGCTTGGTAGATGAAGGGAATGCTGTGGATATCGCATACCTTGATTTCAGTAAGGCCTTTGACAGGGTTCCACATGACATTCTTGCAAACAAGCTTGTAAAATGTGGGCTAGACAAGTTAACTGTTCAATGGATTTGTAATTGGTTGACCGGCTGAACCCAAAAGATGCTCAGCAGTGGCTCCTCTTCATCTTGGAGAGATGTGACCAGCGGGGTGCCACAAGGTTCTGTCCTGGGCCCAGTGCTATTCAACATCTTTCTCAATGACTTGGATGAGGGAATTAGGGGCATACTTATCAAATTTGCAGATGACACCAAATTAGGAGGAGTAGCTAATACTCTAGAGGACAGGATCAAAATTCAGAATGACCTGGATAGACTGGAGAGCTGGGCCAAAGCTAACAAAATGAAATTCAATACGGAGAAATGTAAGGTACTGCACTTAGGGCGAACAAATGAAATGCACAGATATAGGATGGGGGAGACCTGGCCAAATGAGACTACATGTGAAAGCGATCTAGGAGTCCTAGTAGACCACAAGTTGAACATGCGTCAACAGTGTGATACGGCAGCTAAAAAGGCCAATGCGATTTTGGGCTGTATCAATAGAAGTATAGTGTCTAGATCAAGGGAAGTAATAGTGCCACTCTATTCTGCCTTGGTCAGACCTCACCTATAATACTGTGTCCAGTTCTGGACACCACAATTCAAAAAGAATATGGACAAATTGGAGTGTGTCCAAAGAAGGGTGACTAAGATGGTGAAAGGTCTGGAAACGATGCCTTATGAGGAGAGACTTAGGGAGCTGGGTATGTTTAGCCTGGAAAAAAGACGGTTAAGAGGCGATATGATAGCCCTGTTTAAGTATTTGAAGGGGTGTCACGTTGAGGATGGAGCAGGCTTGTTTTCTGCTGCTCCAGAGACTGGAACACGGAGCAATGGGTGCAAGCTCCAGGAACAGAGATTCCACCTCAACATTAGGAGGAACTTTATGACAGTAAGAGCTGTTCGGCAGTGGAACACACTCCCTTGGAGCGTGGTGGGGTCTCCTTCCTTGGAGGTCTTTAAACAGAGGCTGGATGGCCATCTGTCGGGGATGCTTTTATCGTGATTTCCTGCGTGGCAGGGGGTTGGACTGGATGGCCCTCATGGTCTCTTCCAACTCTACAATTCTATTATTCTCTGAATCTATGAAGGGTGGCAGACTCTCCTTCTTTGGAGGTCTTTAATCAGAGGTTGGATGGGCATCTTTCAGGAGTGTTTTATTTGTGTATTCCTGCATAGCTGTCATGTCTCACGCTGTGGGGGTTTATCTGGGGTGTGTGTGCTAGCCTGTATTCAGTTTCGGCTTTGTTCTATGTTCCTGACACACGTTTCCTTACCAATAAAGAATTTCTATTGAGTGAATGCGAGCGTGTGTTCTTGGTATATCACAGTAAGACGAAACTGAATACAGGCTAGCACACACACACCAGATAAACCCCCACAGCATGAGAATGGCATCTAGGGAGGAGGAATGGCCCGGCCCGCACCTGGAGCCGCTGTGGAGAGCAGCGTTCCCAGGACCTTGAGCCGCTGTGGAGAGCAGCATTCCCAGGCCAACAAGGTGGGCTGGCACCTTTCCCAAAGCCCCAGGGGCCTAGTCAAGGGAAACAGACCAGAGGCAGCCTTATGTCAGGGTCTTCCATGAATTCCACTCTAAACCCCAGAATTCAGGGGTGGGCCTGACAGGAAAAACACACATCTGCACCTTAGATTTACTGTTAGATAGATAGACAGACAGACAGACAGACAGACAGTTTGGCGGCGGCAACTTGTGGAGAATAAAAATGCAAGTAATGCACTCACAACCACCGTCTTAATTTATAGGCGTGCTTCCATGTGAACATCAAACATGGATAGCTTTGCATACCAGCAATCTCGCCAAAAAAACATGGAGACAAATGAATTCACTGCTGTGAATTATCATTACTGCTCACCAATCCACATTATATTGCCTCATCTAGACAAGCCCATAGTATGAAAGGGCACTTTATCTCCCTGAAATGGAAATGAAGGTAATTGATGCTGGGGAATCAAACATGATTACACTGAACTGAGGAGGGCTAAATATTTCAGCAGGAAAGATATGGGGTAGTGGTGGATTTTCTAGAAAGACATGTCACCCCCAGCCTTCCATCTGCAAAAGACTTTGCTGGTCTCCTGGCAAAAGTTGTTTTTCCTTCCACTAAGAAACAAAAGCCTCCAGGCGGAAGGCTGTAATTCAGCTATTCAGGAGACTGAAGCTGGTGGATCACTTTAGCTCAGGTTCTGGGCTGCAGTGGGCTATACCAATGAGGTGTCCACACTAAGTCTGGCATCAATATGGTGATACCCAGGGATCTCGAGGGCCACCAGGTTGCCTAAGGAGGGGTGAACCAGTCCGGGTCGGAGATGGAGCAGAGAGTCAGTGTGGAGTAGTGGTTTGAATGTTGGACTATACCTCTGGGATACCCGCTCAGCAATGGAAACACACTGGGTGAGGAGGCAAAGGCAAACCTTCTCTCAATAAATCTTGCCAAGAAAACCCCAAGATAGGTTTGCCTTAGGGTCGCCATAAGTCATAAATGATTTGAAGGAACACAGCAACAAAGAAACATAATTTACCAATTATCCAACAGTTGGTAGAAGTAGCTGTGTTTTTTCCCTCCCTGCAAAAGATTGAACAGTTAATATGTGATGTCAGAAGGGCAGGGGAAACAACGTGGTTCAATGCTGCAGCCTCAGAGCACGGAAAAGGAACTTTTCTACACTCTGTAGAACAGCCTTTCTCATCCTTTTTCTCCTAGAGGAACCCCTGAAATAATTTTCATATCTCAGGGAACCCCTGCATAAACATTATTCTATATACTGCTATTGCTCCCCCCTAAGATCACAATCTCTTGAGGAACCTCTGGCAACCTCTTGGGGAACCCTAGCTGAGAAACACTGCTATAGAGCATAGGTGGGAAATCCTGAGTTCTATCTTTGGCATCTCCAGGTAAGGCTAGCAAAGACTCCTGTTTGAAGTGACATTGGTTGCCCCAAATTGCACCCATAATAATGTCCTGCAGCCTGAAAATCAGATGACTCAGCCTTCTGGGTGCTGGATCATGCCCACCTCTGATATTTTGGTCCATGGCCACTGCCAGTTAAGAGCCCTCAGCTCACTTAACTCTCAGACTAATCTTCATATGATTACAGGGAGGAATGTTTATTGGAACATTTTGCTCCTGTACTTTGCCTCCGCAAAGAACAACTCAACTCATGAGTAAGTGAGCTGCTCTTGATCTGATGCCCTTGCTGGCAATGAGATTGGCTGTAGCCTTTGTAAACCTGCAGGTGATGTGCGGTGGGAAGAGAGAGGCTTTTTAAAGTAGCAGCCTTTACAGTAGTGAGCAAAGTGAAGGCCAGCATGGTGTAGTAGTTTGAGTGTTGTACTAGGACTCTGAAGACCAGGGTTCAAATTCCTGCTCAGCCATGGAAACTCACTAGGTGACCTTGGGCAAGTCACACTCTCTCAGCCTCAGAAGAAGGCTATGGCAAACCCCCTCTGAATAAATCTTGGCCCCCCCCCCCAAAAAAACCCACCCCATAGTAATTTCACTGGGTAGGGCACCTCTTACCCTCCAGATGGTACACCACAAGTGCTAACTTCCCAAACTATTGGCCATGCTAGCTTGGTTGGATGGGAATTAGCATCCAACAACCTCTAGCAGGCCTCTGATTCTCAATCTCTGATATATGGATCAAAGATTCCTGTAATGTTTGCAATATTCACCTTTAACATCAATTAGCAGGAAGATGTTTAGTCTTTCCAGTTTATATTGCACACATGCTAGAAGTTGTCTGGGTTGGTGGAAGAGGTGGAAATGGGCACATAACACCATAGTGTGTGTAGGGAAGAAGAGGAGGAGGAGGAGTGAACTATCCTTTGACATTGCAGTCATCCCTTGTCCCATGACCTACTGCTCTCTTACTAAATGAGAAACCAGTGCTGCAGATCACAGACCTGTCATAGAAATCTGAATTTGTTACATTGGATTGCCCTTAAAGTTAATGCCACTCTTAGCATTCCCACCCCCCCGCCCCCATCAGTTTTGACATACCGGTAGTCCTTCCATCTGCCTTGGCATGCTTCTTTTAAAGACTTGGCGTCCACCTCAGCCTTACCTTTTTTTTTTTTTTTTTTTGGTCTTTTAAAATTAACATTCTCATCCCTTGTTTGGGCATGTTCTGTGCATTGTTTTAATGGCACTGCCTGGGCGTGTGTGCTTTGGAAGTACCAGGCAGTTATGCGCAAGAATGAACTTGGCTTGGCGTGCTCACTGTTCAAGAGGAAGGTTTGGAGCAGCAGTGTTTACATCTAGATGGAGGTTGTCTTGGTTGTTGCAGAGCCCTAGTTTGGTACAATTGCTGTTGACTTTGTCCTGAGCATTTAAGGAATTCCTCCATGCTGTTCAGGGGTCATGAGAGGTTTAGTCCAACACAACTGGACAGCACCAGGTTGGCAAAAGTTCCTCTGGAGTGATGGCGCCAACCACTATAACCCATGGTAAGGGACTTTGGGAGTTAATGTACAGAACTTTTGCAGGATTAGAGGTTGAGAGCCACTGGTCTAAAGTTGACCCTTCCCAACCACTCATTCTCCAGTCTTGCCAAGGGCTCTGGCTGCTGATACTTTGTACTTGACCTCCATCTCTCTTAAGATTTGGAACATAAGTTGTTGCCTTTTTTTGAGTCAGGACACTTGTCTTAGAGCAGCAGTGGGGAACTTTGTGTAGCTGGAGCCAAGTCCAGCTTCCAGCACTGTTGAGGGGGCAGGGCCAAGGGCAAAGGGAATAGGACCTGGTATAATTCCTAGCAGTTTGGACATTTTCTCACAACACCTAGGAAGTTCACAGCCTAGAGAATGTATAGCTTGGGAGTAGACTAAATGATGCATTTAGCCCCTTTTTAGAGAGTTACTTCTCTAAGTGGTGAAAGTTGTTTGTTCACTATAGCATGTGATTTTCTTCACCTCTATAGTTTGCATTTAGCATGCTTTGTTTTGTGATTGGTCACTGGAAGATAAACATGGGCTTAATTTTCAAGGATGATTGCTGAGGCACACATCTCTGATGATATCCTCTTATGAAGGGAGGAAATGAGTGATCATATCATGAGTGAGGAAAATGAGTTATCAATACATATCATGTATTCCTCTTAACATTTATTTTGACCCAGTCATGCAATGGTCTGGAAAATGGAAAGATGAATTGGATACTACAGCTTGCAAAACTACAGAGCTCAGTCCTTTTGATATCCTATTATCTCTCACCACCAAAAATTCTCAAATAAGGAGGAGGAACTTCCATAACATTCAGTCTGACAAAGGAGGTTTCCTAGCCACAGACAACAGGGAAGACCTAAAGATTAGACTGTGTAAAAAGATAGGCAGGAAAAGAAGAGATGGATGTGCCCTGCAGTGTGGAAGGCTGACATTAATATCAGTGCTTGGAATGACAGCTAAACCTTTGGCTGCAGACTCCTAGTGCAGTAGTTCTTAGGCTTGGCCATCCAGATGTTTTGGTTTTCAACTCCTGAATCTGTAACTGTGGGCCATGCTGGCTTGGGCTTGTGGCAGCTGACGTTCAAAGTATCTGGAGGATGAAACTGAGATTCAGCTCTAGTGTGCAAGAAAAAGAGATCAGGTAGCAGATCTGGAAAAGACCTTCTTGTGGGTTGAGTAGATGATACTTGCAGGGCCAAAGGTTTTGACTAGAAAGTGGAAGCCCTTTATAACTCCATACATTAGAGCACTCTCCAGCTATGCTGGACTGCAACTTCCATTATCATCCAGCCGCATAGCTATTGTAATGTACCAAGTCAGAGATGTCTGATCTATGCCTTCCCCTATTTGGCATTATAGATCAGTGAAGTGCCTTAGTCAGGAGCCAGCACTAGTGGTTTGAGCGTTGGACTATGACTCTGGAGACCAGGGTTCCAATCACCGCTCAGCCATGGAAATCCACTGAGTGACCTTAGGCAACTCACACTCTCTCAGCCTCAGAGATTGGCAACGGCAAACCCGCTCTGAACAAATATTGCCAAGAAAACCTCGTGATCGGTTCTCCTTAGGGTCGCCATAAGTTGGAAATGACTTGAAGGCACACAGCAATACAACACACTGCCTTGCATGAAAAGTGAATTATCGAAGACTTTTATTGTTGTTGTGTTCCTTCAAGACATTTCTGACTTATAGTAACTCTAAGGAGACCTTCCAGTCATTTCTGAAAATATCATGGAGTTTTCTTGTTAAGATTTCTTCAGAGGAGGTTTTTCATTGCCTTTCTCTGATGCTGAGAGCATGTGACTTGCCCAAGGTCGCCCAGTGGGTTTCATTGGCTGAGCAGGGATTCGAACTCTGGCCTCCCAGAGTCCTAATCCAACACTCAGATCACTATACTATGTTAAGTCTCTGATTTGTAGAGGGTACAGTACAGTACTTGTAATTTTTTTCCCCATGAGACAAACTGCAGTTGGACAGGGATAGTCTGAATTTTTCAATGAAAAGAGTTGAATGTTGTATCCTTTCCACTCTCACTGCCTCAAGCAAATTCTCATGCCTTCTTCCCAACGTGCAGCTGCATTTAATTGAACAAGAACCAAGAGACTCTATCCCAAAGATCTTGTATAAGATCTTGTCAGGGATGATGGGAGTTGTAGCTCTTCACCTCTGGCTCAAACTCACCACCTTGTTATGCAGCAGAGCCGACCAGCTTAGATCAGTGGTTAATGCTTTCCTCCAAAGCAGCAGAGTTTCAGAGAATAGGCTGAAGATCCTGACAAACTCTCCAAGCCTTCTCACTCTTCTCCAGGTGTCTCCAAAACGTCTCCAGGATTCACTCAGGCAACTCAGTAGTTTTATATAAAACCTACTTTATTCTTCTATATAAATATACTATATGGTCAACAAACCACAATCTCTACACACTACTCCACAATATCTCCAAACTACTCCACCTCTGCTCAACCACAATACATTGGCAAACATTGCAATTTTATAGCCATTGTTTATCACCACCCACTAGTTAGTTTCCACCCAGTGGGTATGTACTTCCATTCTGATTGGTCCACGTAGTTCCACCCATGCTTAAGACCAACCCATGTATTTCAACATTTCACCTTGTACACTTAATGATTCTCAGGTGTTTCCATTCTGCATTCAGTACCTCTGTCCTTGGCTCTCAGGACTTCTAGATTACATTAGCAGTTTCACCTGTGTAGCTTCATAATTGCTCTTGCCTAGTCATTGTGACTTTCACATACATATTTCATTTCTTTCACTGTATGTCCCATGTTGCATTTTCCTTAACAATCCCCTCCGAAATAAAATATTGTATGTGTCTTACAATGTCATTCCAACCATTTGTGTCAGCCTTTCATGTTTTTCTACTGTCAATGCTTTTGTGAACAAATCTGCTATGTTGTGTTGTGTTTCTATATATCTCAATTCTATTTCACCCTTCTGAACCATGTCTCGCACATTTTGATATCTTACATCAACATATTTTGTTCTGTTCTTCAAACTTTCAGATCTATGTTTGTCCTGATTTTCAGAGAATTTAGGGAACTGCAGTCTAGCCACTACATCTGGCCAGGTTTTGAACTTCTTTTTCTCCCTCTCCCCCGCCCCGCAATTGTTATTTTTTATTTTATATTTTTGTTAACATCCAGCCTTGTGGAAACTTCTGAAGAATTCAAAAGCTCTCCACTTTTCTGACATTTTAATGGCCCTAATTAAGGGTATTACCCAGCTCTTGGTTCCCCACCCCTTCCCACCTTGTGACTGTACAGCTGCTGCTCTGTTTGTGTGTGTGTGTTTTTGCTGTCTAGATGGTGTGAGATTTAGCGCTTCTGCTGGAAAAGCAGCACTATGCCACATGTCTTAGCTAAAATGGTTAGCTTGGCATTCCAGGAAATGCTCTGGAAACCATGACTGGCAGAAGAGGCCAGTGAAGAGATGGGCATTTTAGAGCTTCCCATGGCACTTGTATGGATGGCGTGGCATACAGCCTGCCTGTCGCAAGTGGAAAGACTTGGTGCTTGCCATTTCTTGTGATTTATGTCTGTTCCAGAATTACTGTAAAAGAAAGGGCTGAGTCAGTCGTATCCTTGAGCACACATGTATGTGAACGGGATTCTGTAGAAAGGTGACTTGGATACTGCTAGGGTTCCTCCTGAGCAGGTTTACCATTGGGGAACCTATGACTATACAATTGCTGCTGTGTTTTTATTTGCTGTCTAATGGTGTCAGATTTAGCACTTCTGCTGGAAAAGCAGCACTAAGCCACATGTCTTAGCTGAAATGGTTAGCTTGGCATTCCAGGAAATGCTTTGGAAACCATGACTGGCAGAAGAGGCCAGTGAAGAGATGGGCATTTTAAAGCTTCCCATGGCACTTGCAGGATGGTGTGACATACAGCTGACATGTGAGTTGCAAGCGGAAAGACTTGGTACTTGCTATTCTCTAGCGTCTTGTGATTTATGGCTCTTCCAGAATTACTGTAAAAGAAAGGGCTGAGTCAGTTGTATCCTTGAACACACATAGAGTCATAGAATCAAAGATTTGGAAGGGACTTCATGGGCCATCGAGTCCAACCCCCTGCTCAGTGCAGGATCTTCAGCTAAAGCATCCCCAGCAGGTAGCATGTATGTGAATGGGATTGTGTGGAAAGGTGACTTCCTGTGTAGGTTTTTACTAGCAAGCCAATTAACACTTTGCAAGACGCTGGCTAACAGCAAGGGGGGGGGGAGCAAAGAGCTTAGCCACAGAGGCATACAGACAGGGGTATGAAATGTGGTTTTTGTGTCTCGTGAGTCTCCCCAAAGTCTCTAGAACCCCTCATTGTTATGTAAGTGAAAAAGTACCCACTAATTGCCTGCAAATGCTGTTACCCCTAACTAGAGATGAGAAGGCCTGGATGGGGTGGGAAATGAAAAATTTGGAAACAACAGGGGTTGGCATTCTGCTTGGGACTTATGTCTTCATAAACAGGCTTACCTCTTGGCAAAATTGAATTACGTAGTTTCATAGAATCATAGAATTGTAGAGTTGGAAGAGACCACAAGGGCCATCCCGTCCAACCCCCTGCCATGCAGGAAATCACAATCAAAGCATCCCTGACAGATGGCCATCCAGCCTCTGTTTAAAGACCTCCAAGGAAGGAGACCCCGCTGAAGGAGTGCGTTCAACTGCTCTTACTGTCAAAAAGTTCCTCCTAATGTTAAGGTGGAATCTCTGTTCCTAGAGCTTGCATCCATTGCTCTGTGTTCCAGTCTCTGGAGCAGTAGAAAACAAGCCTGCTCCATCCTCATCATGACACCCCTTCAAATACTTAAACAGGGCTATCATATCGCCTCTTAACTGTCTTTTTTCCAGGCTAAACATACCCAGCTCCCTAAGTCTCTCCTCATAAGGCATCGTTTCCAGACTTTTCACCATTTTAGTTGCCCTTCTCTGGACATGCTCCAATTTGTCCATATCTTTTTTGAATTGTGGTGCCCAGAACTGGACACAGTATTCTAGGTGAGGTCTGACCAAGGCAGAATAGAGCAGCACCATTGCTTCCCTTGATCTAGACACTATACTTCTATTGATGCAGCCCAAAATCGCATTGGTCTTTTTAGCTGCCGCATCACACTGTTGACTCATGTTCAACTTGTGGTCTACTAGGACTCCTAGATCCCTTTCGCATGTAGTCTCGTTCAGCAAGGTCTCTCCCATCCTATATCTATGCATTTCATTTTTCCGCCCTAAGTGCAGTACTTTACATTTCTCCATATTGAATTTCATTTTGTTAGCTTTGGCCCAGCTCTCCAGTCTATCTAGGTCATTCTGAATTTTGATCCTGTCCTCTAGGGTATTAGCTACTCCTCCTAATTTGGTGTCATCTGCAAATTTGATAAGTATGCCTCTAATTCCCTCATCCAAGTCATTGATAAAGATGTTTCACCATGTCCATATTCACCTAGCAGCTGCCATGACATTATAACATACGAGCACCTATTGCTTAATGGTGACGTGACTGATGCACTATGTCCTGATGTGCCATGGGCACCAGTGCACATTGGGGCTCTCCTTGAGGCATATCCAGACACCAGCTAGGAAGTGCTGGAGCCCAGCAGGAATGCCTGATGCATGTCAGAAGTGCCCAGTGCGTATCAGAAGAGAGCAATGTGCATCAAAGATGTCCAGTGTACATCAGAGGTAACTGATGCACATCAGAAGTGTCCAGTAGACATTGGAGCATTCCTGCCAGTGACCAGATATGCATCTTCACAATTTACTAACAAAGTTTCCTTGTGTTTTTGTAACACAATCATAGAGTTAGAAGAGACCAAAAGAGCCATCTAGTGCAATCCCCTACCATGCAGGAATAAACAATCAAAGCATTCCTGACGAATGGCCATCCAGCCTCTGTTTAAAAACCTCTGAAGAAGGAGACTGGACAACACTCCCAGGCAGTGTATTCCACTGTCAAACAGCTATTACTATCAGGAAGTTCTTCCTAATGTTTAGGTGGAATCTCTTTTCCTGTAGTTTGATTCCATTGCTCCATGTCCTAGTCTTTGGAGCAGCAGAAATCAAGCTTGCTCCATCCTCAATATGACATCCCTCCAAATATTTAAATATGGCTATCATGTCACTGCTTAACTTTCTCTTCTCCAGGCTAAACATACCCAGCTCCCTAAGCTGCTCCTCATAGGGCATGGCTTCCAGACCTTTCACCATTTTGGTTGCCCTCCTCTGGACACGTTCCAGCTTCTCAATATCCTTCCTGAATTGTGGTGCCCAGAATCAACAAAAAGGGTTCCTGTTGGAGCCACCAAAACCTAACATTATATTGTTAGATCCTAGCAGTGTCGCTTTCAACCTGTTACAGAGTTGCCTGAATATATGGCAGGTGGGGTGTGATCTATAAAAATAAAAACTTACTTACTCCCAACTATTCCAATTTGACAGGGACAATTCTAATTAATCCTCTGTCATCCCCTCCTTTAAGATGCATGGCCAAGCAGCATCAGGGTTGTGGTCAAGTTGGAAGAAGTTATTAATGGGGAAGAACACAGAAGCTAGGAGAAGCTGTAGCAGTTTGCTTTTGCCTGAGTCTACTGGGAAGGGCAAGATTCCATCCCCTCATCTCCCTCCTGAGTTGAGTGCAAACTTCTTTTGCACTTTGAGCTCAATTTGCAGTAGTTAAGCTGAGGACAAAGGTTGAAAATGAGAGGAAAGAAACTGGGACATTTTAGAAACCACTGAAAAATGGGATGACAGGTGATTAATTAGGACTGTTCCTGTCAAATTGGGCTCGTTGAAGGGTATGCTGTATTTCAATGGAAGGAACTGGCAAAACCACCTCGAGGTATTCCTTGCCTAAGAAAACCCTATGAAAATCATGGGGTCTCCATAAGTCAACAGGCAAGTTTAAGGCACATACATACACACACACATGCTATGCTACCTCTTTCTGGGTTCTTTGGGGCCAACTATAATTGAAAAACCAAACACAATGACAGTTTAATTCTAAATATATATTTGAAAAGACACAAGAGATTGTATATTAAGTTTAACATTTACATACTGTCCACAAAATTCCATGCATCCAATGAGGTGCCAGAGTAGGACTTGATGGCAGGACTCTTCTGCCTCTGCTGCTCTGCAGTATTGCAACATTTGGATGTAGTCTTAAAGCCCTAAATAAAACATTTAAAATAGATGGAAAGGCAATATAGAAATTCCACTACAAAGAATTTACCCGTTTTGGTCCCTCCTAAGTACATAACTGAAAATTTCACTACAGTAGCACCCTGGTATCTGCTGATTGGCCAACCGTGGATTCAATTATCCACGGTTGGCGATGGGGACAAAGGGAGGGGGGAGGGATCTTACCTCCCCTGTCCCTTCCCCTGGGACGGCTTCTGTCACCATGGGGGTAGACGCAGGGGCAAAGGGAGGGGAGAGGAGCGAACCGGCCTTGTCCCTATCCCCCTTTGCCCTCATGATCACCTCCACAGCAAGGCCATGGCGGGAGCAAAGGGGGCAAAAAAGCGAACTGGCCTCATCCCCTTTGCCCCCACGATCGCCGCCGCAGTGGGGCCATGGTGGGGGCAAAGGGGGAAGGGGGCGGAGAAGTGAACTCACCCCCACCTTTCCCCCGGGGTGGCGTTCACTGTTATCAGCGGAATTCACCATCCGCAGGCGCCCCCGGAACCAATCCCCCATGGATGCGGGGGTGCTGCTGTACCTTATTCAAGGTGAAGAGGGCCCGCTCCTTAGCTCTGACAGCTGCAGCTCCTCTCCAGTTCCAGTTCTTCCTCTTTCTGAACTCAACCAGCAAATACAGCCCCTTCCTTTGGTTTCTCCACTCATTGGGCCAAACTAATAATTCACAGGGGTTGTACCACTGCTAAGCAGAATCTTGCTGAACTGGACCTCACTCCATCTAGTCCATTTGTTCCCAATCTGCCTACCAGGCCATTCTACTGTGTCAGGATAAGAGATTATGGTAAATGCTTGGAAAAGTTAAACCACCCTATTGGATATATAACGGTGTCTCTTGTGAGTCTGCAAAGAGAAGTATTGTGCAGTATTGACTTCCCCTCTTGCTGTTAGAATATGAGCAATAACAGTTTTCCTGAAGAAGCCAGTAGCATTGTCAGATTTCTCTGCCACAGTTCTCTACACTTCGTAGGTATGCAAGGGTTTCTAGAAACCTCACTGTTGCTGTTGTTGTTTTTTTAAAAAAAAATCATTTATATGCCCCCTTTCTCCCAGAAAGGTGGGTTGCAACACGATTAAGAGAAACATGTACAAGTTTTTAAAAAACAACACAATGAGCTATGTCAGTGGCACTTAACCTTTTCTTTACCAGAGACCGCCTTTAAATATCTTTTGTTGTCATGGACCCTCTAGACTTAACCTAAGATTTAAAACCCTAATAACAACAACAACAGTAAATAATAATAATAATGATAATAGTAGTAGTAATAGTAGTAATCAATATAATACGGATGTGCTATGAGGACATTGTGGACCCCTGGGGGTCCCAGGACCACAGGTTAAGAACCACTGGTCTAGAAGGTGGAAGGGACAACCAGAGGATCAGCTATCTTGGATCTGATCCTAACTAACAATGATGACCTGGTTAATGAGTGGAAGTGGTGGGATCCTTAGGTGAGAGTGACCACATTCTCCTGGAGTTCTTTATGCAGCAGAAAGGGGAAGCCAAGTGTAGTTAGACATGCATTCTAGACCAGTGTCTCTGAAACTTTTCCATACCAGGGACCCCACCTTAAATCTCTTTTGTTGATGCGGACCTGCAAGATCTAACACAAGATTTAAAACAATAACAACAACACAATTACTCCATCTATTAAACCCTCCCTCAGAGGCACTGAAGGGGGAGGGAAGACTTTTCTCCTGCTTCTTCCTGCAAGCTTGTAGCTGGAGCCATTGCCTTTGCTCCTCTCATGTCCATTGCAGGGAAGAGGTAGGCCAAGCAGCCTTCAAGCCTTTGCTGACCCCCTTTGAGGACCTCGTGGACCCCTGGGGCTCCCTGGATCACTGGGTAAAAATCACTGAGCTATGTTATTAAACAAAAATGAGCAAGTTATCATATTGAAACCGTAAATTTAGAACAGCTAAATAATAATAATATAAAGTAAAATAAGAACAATTAAGAGGTCTTTTATATGCCCTGTCCTACACAGCCAGTGAGTGGCCAAAAGTCTAGCTGAATAGGAAGGCCTTTGCCTGCCAATACAAGCACAACAGAATAGGGGTGGGCCTACTCTCTTGGCAGAAAATGCCACAGTCTAGGACCAGCCACTGAGGCGGCCCTCTCTTATGTCCTCACCCAGACAGGCATGTATGGGAGACTACAGTCTTTCAGATAGCTTAGACCCAAGTTGTATAAGTCTTTATAGGTCATCATGGTCCAGGAAACATCAGAAAGAAATATTACCTGGATTATTTCCCAGGTGTGTTGGCAAGATGACTTCCCCAAACTCTGGAATTTGAATAAATAATAGTTGTCACTTCCAGTTTTGATGGAGAGGGGGAAAAATGTGCCCTTGTATCAAAAATCTGAGAAATTCAGATCTAATTCTTTTACTCTGACATGAGTGTGCTTTTTGCATGGAGGGAGGGTTCTAGGTTAGAGGTCCCTCACCAGTCCCAGCATGAAGAGAATGGTATCACTGTGAAGAGTAAATTCGATGAGCTAGAAAAATTACAGCCTTTCCACCCAGTGGCATGCAAAAATCCGTCTGCAGTTCTTGGCTGCTGACTATTTGATCACCACCAGATTTACTCAGCCTGCCTGCCACAGACTTCCAGGAAGGGTTGTATGTCATTCATTCAGTGAGATGGTTTTTTCCTTGCAGTTCTCGGAAAGATCTCTGCATTCCAGTTTGTATGAAAGAGCAGCTGTTTTTTTTTCTTTTTCTTTAAGGCACAAAACTCCTTATAACAATACACAATGTGGGGTTGCCACTATTCCTTCTACCCATTTTTCACAGTGGGGTTGGTGGCTTCCATATCAGGGGGGCAATGAATCTGCTCTGAGTTTAAGTTCAAACTTTACAGGAGCTATCCAAGGTATTGAATCTATTTTTTATGATAGGGTTTAATAGTTCTTGAATAGTTCCTCCAAAGTATGGACTAAAATACAGAGTGTATTCTCCATGCCACTGACAGGGAAGGCACCACCCACATCTGCTTAAATATCCCTGTCACCTTTTTTGGGCTCTGTTCTGCATCTTTTTATTTCTACTTCTCTTCTATACAATCAACAGGTAAGCACCTTTAACCTTCTTTATATTACAACTTTCCACTAGATGCAAAAAGACTAAGCTGAGGCTTTCCTACTTTGGACATACCACGTAACTATGAGATTCATTGGAAAAGGCAATAATGTTTGGCAAAATGGAAGGCAGTAGTAAAAGAAGGAGACTGCATTACAGGTGGATTGATTCAATCAAGGAAGCCACGTCCACCCTGAGTTTGCAAGACCTGAGCACAGCAGTTGATGACCAGGTCTCGTGGAGGTCTCTCATTCATGGGGGTGGCCATAAGCTGAAGTTGACTTGATGACAAATAGCAACAAACCTTCCAACTCCCATCCCATCTTTGATTTCACTTACCTTCGGTTCCTCTTCTGTTTATTTCACTGCCCACCTAGTGTCTCTTGTTTTGCTCCTACTTAGAATCATAGAATTGTAGAGTTGGAAGAGACCACAAGGTCTCTGGATCACTCTGTTCTCTCCCCTGCTCTCCCACCCACACTCTTCTATGTCTGCCTCAGCTCACCTTTGACATTCTCTTCATGTTCACTGTCTCCACTCCTGCATTTGAGCCTCTGAGCAATGCTGGTTCAAGATGCACTTATGATGCACTTCACTCCTCTTGCCCTGTTTGGCATTACAGCTTCCATTTGAAAAGGGCAAAACATCTATTGGACCGCCAGAAACACAGATGGCCTAAAGCTTATATCTATTTCTTGTCTGTCATTGTAACTGCAAGAAAATCCTCCTCTCCACATGCTAGTTTTCTCTCAATTGCTCAGTAAATCTTCAAATAGCTATAAATGCTTTGGAAAGCTGGTTTTCTTTTCCTTCCTTGGTATGCTGTAATTTTTTTTGTTTGTTGTATAAACATAACCTTAAAGTGGGTAATACAGACATTAAAATGGTGGAAGACTTCCTATGCCTTGGCTCAGTCATTCATCAAAATGGACACTGTACAGTATGACCCCTGTATCCGTGGAGGATAGGTTTCCAGATTTCCCGTGGATACTGGAAACCATGGATAATAACAAACTCTATTAAAATGAATGACTTCTGCCCCAAGCATACCATAGATTCATGCTGAAGGACCTAGCGATTCCTAGAGAGAACACCTCTCTAGGCATCTTCTAGGTCCTCCAGCAGGACTCTATGGTCGATTTCCAGTGGAAGCATACCACAGAATTGTGTTTGAGGGCCTAGAAGTTGCCTAGAGAGGAAATATTTTTTCATATGTGGGTAAATGAAACTGCAGATACACGGGTCGTTCTGTAGTCAAGAAATCAGAAGAAGAGTAAGACTTGGGAAAGTAAACATGAAGGAATTGGATAAGTTCCTCAAGTGTAAAGACATACCATTAAATAGCAAATCCAGAATCATCCAGGCCATAGTATTTTTGATTTCTACATATGGATGTGAAAACTGGACAGTGAAGAAAGCTGATAGGAAGATGGACTCATTTGAAGTGTGGTGCTAGTGGAGAGTTCTACGGATACCATGGACTGCTGCAAAGATAAATGAATGGGTCTTGAAGCAAACCAAGTCTGAACTCTCAGTAGAAATGAAGATGACTAAACCCATGCTGTCATACATTGGACATATCATGAGATGACATGTCTCACATGACTCACTGAAAAAGACAGTAATGCTTGGTCAAGTGGAAGGCCATAGGAAAAGAAGGAGACTGCACTACAGGCGGATTGATTCAGTTGAGGAAGGCATGGCTGCCCTGAATTTGCAACACTTGAACAGGACAATTGACGGATGGAGCTTTTGGAGGTCTCATTCACAGGATCAATGTAAGTCAAAATTGACTTAATGGCAAGTAGTAACAACAAATGAAACTGCCTCTGAATTTCAACTTTCTCTTCCTATTATGCTTAAATTGAGATCCTACATTGTGTATGCATAGTGCAAATCTACATGCACATAGCTAGGAGGTGGTTGTCCTGTTAGCATGCCCTATCACCCCTCCCTATAATATCTCATAATTGGAAATACTGGACACTTTGAAAGAGACCGGTAGACTGCGGTGATCCAAAATTAGGTCAGGTGTTGGTCACAAGGACCTGGGAAGGTGTCCTAGAAATATTTTTAGCAAGCAAGTCAAAATTAGGATTGAGCAGAAGCCCCTTAGTAAATAAAACTATTAAGAAAGTACAGTATGTGCTAATTCCTTCTTGGGCCCTGCATCGGTGAGTTACATAACCTAAACAATCAAGTGATGGTTCCATCCCATATCCCCAGGAAATATCCCTCAGAACCCCCTCCTGTCCTACAGTGCAAGGTTGTCATAAACCCATCCATTCCTATCTCCCAGCCATAAATGGCAATCAGCTAAGTTTCTGTTTCCTTTGTCTGTTTGGTGGGAAACCCATCTAAGCTGTGTTCCTAGCCTAATTACCCCTTCAGGATATGAAGCAGGGTATAAATACTAGTCCTCTAACAATAGAAAGGTGTGCCACTGTGGATGAGACTGGTCACTATCTTTCTCATTGCACCCCCAGAGTAGAACTTCCAGTGCCACCCTCAAAACTCAGCTCTTCAAGATTGGTAACTGTCACCCAATCTCCCAAATCTATTCCTCTATCCAATCTTTCTGCCTTAATTCTTCAATGGGGAGTACCAGGTTGGAGAAGGCTGTATAAGAAAGAAAAGGATTACCTTAATGAATCTGAATTCATAGAGCTCAGCAGTGTGATCCAGGCAGCCTTTAAATGGCTGCAAACATTTTTTTATCCCCAGCTGTTGATCTTCCAAGGTACACTGCCTCTGTATATGGATGTTTAGTTTCGCTATCATGGTTAACAGTTATCAGGAGAGCTGTCCTTCTTATGTCCAGCTGTTCTTTTAATAGCCATTTAACCTTGTGGCTATAGTCACTTTTTGTGGCAGAGAAATGCACAAGCTAAAGAGGATCTCCACAAAGGAACATTAGTCTAGAAATGGCTAAAACATTTTGGAAGAATGTGGCTGTTGTTATGGTGTTTGGAAACCTGTGACGATGTTCAGAAAAATATTTAAAAGAAGAGGGGCATCTTGTACAAAAGGGACTAGGATAAGGGTAGGTTTGTTATTCATAAAATCATAGAATCTTAGTGCTGGAAGGGGATGAAGAGGTCATCTAGTCCAACCACCTACCATGTAGGAATACACAACTGAAGCAGTCCTGAGAGATAGTATCCAATCTTTGGTTAAAGACTTCCAAAGATGGGGAGTCCACCACCCTCTGAGGCAGGCTATACTGCTGTTGAATGGCTCTTACAGTAAACAAGCTTTTCCTAATATTTAGTGAAATCTCTTTTCTTGTAATTTAATCTATTAGTTCTCCTTATAGGGTTTGGAACAGCAGAAGACACGCTCACTCCATCTTCTCTGAATGACATCCCTTCAGATATTTAAGGATGACTATCATGTCAACTCTCAGCCTTCTCTTCTCCAAGCTAAACATACCCAGCTCCCCCAGTTGTTATTCATAAGGCTTCATTTCCAGACCTTTGATCATCTTGGTCACCCTTCTCTGGACATGTTCCAACTTGTAAATATCTTTCTTGAACTACGGTGCCCAGAATTTGGAGCCAGTATTTCTGGTGAGATCTAACTAAAGCAGTCCTCTGTGCCTCAAAGTCATTTCCAACTTATGGTGACCATAAGGCAAACACAGCATGGGGTTTTCCTGGCAAGGTGTGTTCAGAGGGGTTTTGCTAGACCTAACTGAATTCATTTTCAAAGATGTCCCTGGGCCATGCTGCTAAGGTAAGAGGGTAAACATTTTACCTTGTTCTTAGTTTATAAGTTGTTAGTTCTTACTACCAGTACCTAAGGAGAGGCATTTTGAACTCTTAGAAAGGGAAAGATCCTGTATGTAAGTGCTGCTTCTCTGCCATTTCCTGACTTTTAAAGCTGATTAGAAGAGGGAGAGTGCCCTGGCTGTTTATTACTCTTGTTTCTCAGTGAAAGAGAATTATCTGTGTGGTATAGCTGCCACCACTCTTTTAAAGTTTCTGCTCATTAACAGGTAAAAGAGAATCCTGTTACGGGTCTCACAGCCTTCTGTTCCTCTGTCCTAAGAAACAGATTAACCCCCACCCAGATTCCTTGAGAGCTTCCTCCGCTAAGTGTCTACCCGCCTGAGGAGGTGAAGAAACAAACCAACAAGGCAGGATTAATACCCAGGAGCCATTTAGTACAGGGGTGGGGAACCTTTGGCCTTCTAGATGATTTGGACTTCAACTCCCACAAGTCATAGCTAGCATGGCCAGTGGTGTGGAATTATGGGAATTGTAGTCCAGAACATCTACAAGGCCAAAGGTTCCCCACCCTAGGACAAACCAAAAACACAGAATAATAGAATATCCTTAGTTGTCACCTACAGTCCCCAGCTGAAGCCACTCAAATGGATCATCAACTGGCTACAACCAGTTTTGGAGAATAATACAGCCTTCTCACAAACTCTGTGAGGCAGACCTTTATTGGCCTATACACAGCCTCCAAATCTTAAACAAGTACTCACTCACAACAGGATACATAACATGGACGGTAATACAGCAACAAGACCCTGCCACAAATTCAGATGCCAACTCTGTCCCCACATCTATGAGTTAAAGGGGCCAATAGCACCACCCACAACATCAGAGGTAAATTTACTTGTTCTTCCTCCAATGTGATATATGCCATCCTATGACAGCAATGCCCCCCTACATTCCACATTAGACAAACAAGACTGTCTCAAAGCAAGAGGATAAATGGACACAAATGTGACAGTAGAAATGGCAGTACCCAAAAACCAGTTGAAGAACATTTCAACCTTTCTGGACATACAGTAAGGGATTTACAGCTAGCAGTCCTTGAACAAAGAAATTACGAAGGAGGATTAGAAAGAGAAACAGCTGAATTGAATTATATTCACAAATTCCACTAGCAGTGGGCTTATACCCACAAATGTTCATGTTAAAATAAAAACGAGTTAGTCTTAAAGGTACTACTACATTCTTTCCACCATCCCTTCCTCCTTTTTCTCTCATTGAGAAGTAATTGATAATGTGACTTATCAAGGTGAGAAGCCAAGTTGTTCCCAAATGAGGGAAATTGTATTACAGTATTCCTATAAAAGTTACAATATACACATGAATCAGGTGGTAAATAATGTTATCCCTGGAATATCTCCCTGGGTAGTTTAATGTGAGGTAATTAAACACAGTTACCCATATCAGATGAAATCCGTTACAGTAACAGTTAAGCAAATCTTCCTGGCTTCACCCTGTTCAGAGCTTGGGAGCCAGAGTCCTCCCTGTTCTTCCACCTGTTTACATAATTAACATTTTGATCTGCTGTCCAAGTGGTCTACCCTCAGTCCTTCTGAGTGACTGTGACCTCACTCTCAGTCTCAAGGTAGTAATTTTTTCCCAGCATTATATCAGGTTGTTGGCTTGCAAGGCAAGATATATGATTCCGTAATACAATATCCAGGTAACAAAACGTAAGGTAATAAAAAATAGTAGTGCTAACAAATGGCCAGACGTGAAGCACTTAGTCAGCCATGATCCCAGATAGTGTCATGGTGAAAGGTATAGGACTAGTTGAGTAGTCCTAGAGAGTGTTGTAGAAAGCCAGTGTGGTATAGTGGTATGAGTGTTGGACTATGACTCTGGAGACCAGTGTTCAAATTCCCACTCAGCCATGAAAACCCACTGGGTGACCTTGAGCAAGTCACATGCTCTCAGTCTCAAAGGAAGGAAAAGGCAAAGGCAATCCCCTGCAGAATAAATGTTGCAAAGAAAACGCCATGATAGGCTCACCTTAGGGTCACCATAAGTTGGAGATTACTTTAAGGCACACAGCAGCAACAACAACAACAACAGACGGCATTGTTCATCTCCAGGATCTAAATTCCTCAGATCCAGTACTAGGAGCTGGTACAGTCCGTGTTCTATTTAATGGAATGTGCCAATACAGCTTTCTTTCTTTCTATGTTCACCCATTTTATATCATGGATTTTTTATATCATGGATTCCCTATCCCCAGGGGTCTCTTGCCATCAGAGAAGGATCCAGAAACAGACACCCAACAGGACCATTAAGTGCTTGCGAGTTTTTATTTTAGGCTAAGATATGACTATGTACTGTATATAGCAATAGCAATAGCACTTACATTTCTGTACCGCTTTATAGTGCTAAGCACTCTCTAAGCAGTTTACAATGTGTTAGCTAATTGCTCCAACAAGCTGCATACTCATTTTACTGACCTACAAAAGGATGGAAGGCTGAGTCAACCTGGAGCCCTGCAGGATCGAACTCACATTGTGGCTGCAATACCAGCATTTAACCACTGTGCCACCAGGGCTTATTATAAACATATACACAGAGGTGCATAAAATAATGGCAGAAGTGGCTTGAAGGAAGTTTCTGTCCCTCTTTCCTAGAATACTAGAATGTGGGTGTGCCTAATGACATTGATTGATAGAAGATATGGGAAAGATTAAAAGGAAGCATTTCTTCAAACAAAATGCAGTTCACATGGCATTTGCTGATGTAAGATGCAGCCGTAGTTCAGTGGTAGAGCACCTCCATTGTATGCAAAAGTTCAGTCTTCAGCAACTCCAGGTACAGGTGGGCTGGTAGTCCAAAGCTAGTTTGCAGGAAAAGAAACAGTTATAGTCAAGGGCACAAATATGGTGCCATTTTCATGCATTTTTGTGCATTTGAGGGGTTTGAGGGCAAAAATCACCTGGAAATCACACTGATTTTTTTTTTTTAATGGAGGGCTTGGCAGGACTGGTGGATACCTTCGGGGCCACAAAAGTGGGGTCTAAGAGCTGAATTTGCCCACCACTGGTCTAACCTAATAAGATATGGATGAGAACTCTCTTTCAGCCTGTCGACCGGCCTAGAAATTATGCAGGACCCCATTCCAGTGATGGTCAAAGCCACAGAAAAAAGGAGTGAGGCCAAAAATACCAGAGTAGCTTAGCTAAGACTTTTATTGCAAGTAACTAAGACTTGTGCAAGGCATTCCAGCCTTTCAAAATAAGAGAAAAAACTATGCAAAAGCTGATAAATCACCAAATCATGGTGCTGTAGAGCAGCCCAGGTCAGATTTGACATCAGAGTCTTCATACCCTCCAACTGTCCTGATTTGGCAGGGGCAGTCCCAATTAATCCTATGTCATCCCATGTTTTCAGCTGCGTTTAAACTGTCCCAGTTTCTCTCTCCTCCTCCCTCTTTTCACCTTTGTCCTCAGCTTACTGCAATTGCTGCAAACCAAGTTCAAAGTGCAAAAGTGGTTTGCATTCCATTAACTCAGCAGAAGGGAGAAGAGAGGAGAGAATGGCATTTTTCAATAGATTCAAGTAAAAGCAAACTGCTACAGCCTCTCCTAGCTTGTGTGTTTTATCCTCATTAATAACTTTTGCCACCTTGACCACATTCTGATGTTGCTTGGCCATACATGTTCCACTTTTCCTCTGTGAAATGTTGGGGGGTATGGGCCTGAGGTTCTCTACCTATAAGAGGAGTCTTCATAAGTTCTTATGGTGGTCACTCTGTCCAAGAGTGCTGGGTTTCTGTAGTGTAGTGTATCTTGATTTCAGTAAGGTTTTTGACAAGGTCCCCCATGATATTCTTGCAAAAAAGTTAGTAACCTGTGGGCTAGACAATGCAACTGTTAGGTGGATTTGTAATTGGTTGACTGACCGAACCCAAAATGTAGTCACCAATGGTTCCTCTTCATCCTGGAGAGAAGTGACCAGTGGGGTGCCACAGGGTTCTGTCCTGGGCCCAGTGCTATTCAACAACTTTATCAATGACTTGGGATGAGGGAATAGAAGGTATGTATGCTTATCAAGTTTGCAGATGACACCAAATTAGGAGGGGTAGCTAATACCCCAGAGGACAGGATCAGAATTCAGAATGACCTGAACAGATTAGAAAGCTGGGCCAATGCTAACAAAATGAATTTCAACAGGGAGAAATGTAGGATACTACACTTGGGCAGTAAAAATGAAAAGTACAGATATAGGATGGGTGACACCTGGTTTGATGGCAGTACATGCGAAAAGGATCTAGGAGTCCTAGTGGACCACAAGCTAAACATGAATCAGCAGTGTGATGCAGCAGCTAAAAAAGCCAATGTGATTCTAGGCTTCATTAATAGGAGTATAGTATCTAGATCAAGGGAAGTAATAGTGCCACTCTATTCTGCTTTGATCAGAACTCACATGGAATACTGTGTCCAGTTCTGGGCACCACAATTCAGAATGGATATTGAGAAGCTGGAATGTGTCCAGAGGAGGGCGACCAAAATGGTAGGAGGTCTGGAAGCAGTGCCCTATGAGGAGCAGATTAGGGAGCTTGACATTTTTAGTCTGGAGAAGAGAAGGCTGAGAGGTGACATGATGGCCATGTTTAAATATTTGAAGGGATGTCATACTGTGGATGGAGCAAGCTTCTTTTCTGCTGCTTCAGAGACCAGGACACAGAGCAATGGGTTCAAACCACAGGAAAAAAGATTCCACCTAAACATTAGGAAGAACTTTCTGACAGTAAGAGCTGTTTGGAAGTGGAATACACTGCCTTGGAGTGTGGTGGAGTCTCCTTTTGGAGGTTTTAAAGCAGAGGCTGGATGGCCATCTGTCCGAAATGATTTGATTGTGTATTCCTGCATGGCAGGGGATTGGACTGGGTGGCCCTTGTGGTCTCTTCCAACTCTATGATTCTATGATTTTACATATCCTGGTCAGCAGTTGTCTGCTTTGTATAGCTGTATTTTTCTCAAGTGTCTGGAGAGTGTATACTTTGAACAGTTCCTAGCAATAAAAACTCAGAGGGAGAGAGATTTAACAGCATATCCATTTCGCAAACACTGATTGAGTCCTGGGTGCCAAATTAGCCAAATCTGAACCTGCTGGTTTCTGTATCCTATTCTTATCAATAGGAGGAAGAGGGTTATTTGCTTGGTAAGTTGGTTGCTAACTTTGGACACAGTGAACTCTGTGAATTCCACACTGTAGGAGAAAATGGCTAAGCTGTCATGCGAAGGCTGAATCATTTGAAGAAAAGCAAAAAAGAAATACTGTGGAGCATTGCTGAGCAGAAGGTTCATAGCTCAGTTTTCCCCAGATCAATTCCATTTGTCAGAGCGCCATGAGAAATCACAGCCACCAATGGCACATTGCTACAAATACGTTGATGTGCTGAAGCAATTTACCAGTGGATTTGCACTTGCTGAACCACAGTTATTATGAATTATTAAACACTTGGCATCCGGAATGTAACACAGAATGGAAAATTCCACCCGCGGTGGAATTAATGTATAATATTTTCTTGCTGCTGTTAGAGGGTTGTAGAGGGCATGGGGAGGGAAATCTTGATAAGGAGATTGATCTATTTACAAGACTGCAAAAATGTAAAAAAGAACAAGAAGCTTTTTATAAAATATTGCAACATAAACTTTTGTATAATCCATTCTAACAAATGTGACGGTTAAGATGTAATGACAGATCTTCCACCCAACAGACTGTGGTTGCAGCAAAATCAGAGCCTAGAAACACTGACAAAGGAACCTGTCCTAAATTCCTTTTTTGGGGGGAGGGGGGTAACATGAGTGCAACAAAGTTATATTTCAGAAGTAACTTGATGATTGAGAAGTAGGCACCCATAATGAGTTCCTTTTACAGTAACAAGGCTAAAACAAAGTTACTTCAAATTGCAAAGTACAGTCATACCCTTGATTCCCAGACTTACCATGAATACCGGGAACTGTGGAAAACAGCAAATCCAATTAAAATAAAGGATTTCTAGTACAATAGGGGCTGTTTCATATCCAATCAGGTTTGTAAGTGATTCCAAAAATTTGGAATGAGAAATATTAAGAACTTTCTTCTTAGTATTTCTCCCTCCAAAGGTTCATTTCTTTCCACTGGTATAGTTAAAATATTGGTTTGCTCCTTTGTTCTTTCTAAACTTCATCACCATAATGTTTTCATTTCTAAATTGTCAGTCTCTTCTCTACAATTCTCTCTTCTGTTTTGGTGCTTCTGTTTTCCACTCACAGTTTTTCTCCTGTTTTTCCAATTGTATTTTTTTCTTCATTGACATCCTATTCTGTTGTTGTTATCCTACATCAAATTGACTTCAACTTAATGAATGAGAGCCCTTATTAGCAGCGTGAGTTCAGAAGCAAGCCAGTGTGGTGTAGTGGTTTGCGTGTTGGACAACTACTCTGGAGACCAAGGTTTGAATCCCTGCTTGGGCATGGAAACCCACTTGGTGTGACCTAGGGCAAGCCACACTCTTTCAGTCTCAGAGGAAGACAAATACAAACCTCCGCTGAACAAATCTTGCCAAGAAAACCCTGTGATAGGTTTGCCTTAGGGTTGCCATAAGTCAAAATTAGTTGATGGCACACAACAACAGTTCAGAGGCAGTATTCTTTGAAGTACAGCTTACCGTAGCGGTAGACAGATGGGATGAGCAGGGGTGCACTTTGGCCGTCCTTCCTTGCTTGTTGATTTCTTGGAGTCATCTGTCTTTCCACTGTTATAGCATTACATTAGCATTGTAGCATTTCTATTTCTATACTGCTAATCAGTGCAAAGCACTCCCTAAGCTGTTCACAATGTGCTAGCTAATTACCCCCCAACAAGCTGGGTCCTCATTTTACCGAACTACAGAAGGATGGAAGGCTGAGTCAACCTTGGAGCCCTGTAGGATAGAACTCACAATGTTGTGGCTGCCATACCGGCATTTAACCACTGTGCCACCAGGCTTCTTCTCTTCAAAAGCAAATGCTAAGCTTAGAATCATAGAATCTTAGAGTTGGAAGGGGCCACAAGGGCCATCTAGTCCAACCCCCTGCTTTGCAGGCATACCCAATCAAACCATTCCTGACAGATGGCCATCCAGCCTCCATTTAAAAACCTCCATAGAAGGAGCCTCCACTACACTCCCAGGCAGCAGCAGATTCCACTGCCGGACAGTTCTTATGGCCAGGAAGTTCCTCCTAATGTTTAGGTAGAATCTCTTTTCCTGTACTTTGAACCCATTGGTGGCCCTTTGGTCTGAATCACAGGGATTCTTCTTTTGATCTTGCACAGACATTAGCAGGTGCTCCAGAGAAAGGCTGAATTCAGATCTGGTATACTTCCTATCATCCTGAGTTTTGATTGTGTTGTTGGGAATAATTGTTCTTATTATGGCTGCCTATTGGTTTCCACTGGCTGCCTATTGGTTTCCGGGCCCAGTACAAGGTGTTGGTTATCACCTTTAAAGCCCTAAATGGCTTGGGTCCAAGCTATCTCAGGGACTGCCTCCTCCCCTATAATCCTCCCCGCGCACTTCAGTCCTCTGGGAGGAATTTGCTGCAGCCTCAAAATTCGAGGCTTTCAGCTACCTCCCAGAGGGCTTTTTCTGTTGTCGCCCCCAGACTATGGAACGGCCTGTCGGATGAGATCCGTCAATTGACATCTTGGGACAGCTTCAAAAAGGCTGTCAAAATGGATCTCTTCCGGCAGGCCTTTCCAGAATAGATTATCCCGGCCTCGGGAACCCCCCCTCCTTCAGGAGAGTCCCCACAGCCTCCTTTGTTAACGGAACTGAATATCGCTGGGGATCTACTGTTATTGTTAAATGTATGTATGTGTTTTATTAAGTGTTTTAATTGTTGTTTTAATTTGTAATTTGATTAATAACTTTTTAAGGGGGGAGGGGAGTATACTGTTTTACTTTGTATGGTGTTTTAATGTTGTTAACCACCCTGATTGGGTTACCAAAGGGCAGTATATAAATAAATTTTATTATTTATTATTATTATTCTTAGATGCTGGTAGTGACTCTAACACAAGTAACACAATGGTTAGAATCATAGAATTGTAGAGTTGGAAGAGACCATAAGGGCCATCCAGTCCAACCCCCTGCCATGCAGGAAATCACAATCAAAGCATCCCTGACAGATGGCCATCCAGCCTCTGTTTAAAGACCTCCAAGGAAGGAGACCTTACCACGCTCCGATGGAGTGTGTTCCACTGCCGAACAGCTCTTACTGTCAGAAAGTTCCTCCTAATGTTGAGGTGGAATCTCTGTTCCTGGAGCTTGCATCCATTGCTCCGTGTTCCAGTCTCTGGAGCAGCAGAAAACAAGCTTGTTCCATCCTCAATGTGACACCCCTTCAAATACTTAAACTGGGCTATCATATCACCCCTTAACCATCTTTTTTCCAGGCTAAACATACCCAGCTCCCTAAGTCTTTCCTCATAAGGCATGGTTTCCAGACCTTTCACCATTTTAGTCACCCTCCTCTAGACACACTCCAATTTGTCAATATCCTTTTTGAATTGTGGTGCCCAGAACTGGACACAGTATTCTAGGTGAGGCCTGGCCAAGGCAGAATAGAGTGGCACTATGACTTCCCTTGATCTAGACACTATACTTCTATTGATGCAGCCCAAAATCGCATTGGCCTTTTTAGCTGCCGTATCACACTGCTAAGTTGGCTTCTGCCTTCTGTGCCACGTTGACAGCATCCATGAAGTTCATTGTGGAGTAGAAAGTATTGTTTTTTAGCTTGACTTGTGAAATGTCCCCACTTTGCATGAAAAGAGAAATTGTAGGTGATGCCCACATTGCTTTTGGTCTTGTACTGGTTCAATTCTCTTCTGTTGTTTCTTTCCAGCTTAATTTACCACCTACAGGCTAATAAATATTAATCACTTTGCAGGGATCTGAAGCTGGACAATGTACTGCTGGATCAGGAGGGCCATTGCAAGCTGGCAGACTTTGGAATGTGCAAAGAAGGTATCCATGATGGGATAACCACAGCCACCTTCTGCGGAACACCTGACTACATTGCCCCGGAGGTACGGGAATGATTTCACCAGTTTTCTCACAATGAACCTCGCATTTCCTATCAGCAAAATACAACAACATCCAAAATCCACAAAACAGTGATACCTTTATTGGCTAACTAAAATGCAGAATATACATAATAGAATCATAGAATTAGAGAATCATAGAGTTGGAAGAGACCACAAGGGCCATCTAGTCCAACCCCCTGAACTACAGGAATACCCAATCAAAGCATGCCTGACAGATATGATAGCCATGTTTAAATATTTGAAGGAGGTTGGAGCAAGCTTGTTTTCTGCTGCTCCAGAGACTAGGACACAGAGCAATGGACTCAAACTATGGGAAAAGAGATTCTGCCCTAACTTTAGGAAGAACATCCTGACAGTAAGAGCTGTTTGACAGTGCAATACACTTCCTTGGAGTGTGGTGGAGTCTCCTTTTTTTGGGGGGGGGAGGTTAGACAGAGGCTGGTTGGACATCTGTTGGGAGTGCTTTGATTGTTTATTCCTGCATGGCAGGGGATTGAACTATATGGCCCTTGTGGTCTCTTCCAACTCTATGATTCTATGATTACTAGATGGTCATCCAGCCTCTGCTTAAAAACCTCCAAAGAAGACTCCACCATACTCAGAGGTAGTGCATTCCAGCTCTTACTGTCAGGAAGTTCTTCCTAATGTTTAAGTGGGATCTCTTTTCCTGTAGTTTGAGTCCATTGCTCCTCCATGTCCTAGTTTCTGGAGCAGCAGAAAACAAGCTTGTTCCATCCTCAATATGACATCCCTTCAAGTATTTAAACATGGTCATCATGTCACCTCTTAACCTTCTCCAGACTAATCATGCAACTATTTTCTGCAGTTTGGTTGGTCAATAAAGGTATCGCTCTTTGTGGATTTTGTATTTTGTTGTACATGGCCAACACGGCTATCCCCGAATATATTTCCTATCACTGTGTCCTGTGAAACAGAATGGCTAGGCAGGTTGTGGAATCTCCTTGCTCCTGAGAGCAGAATACTGTGAATCGCTTGTTTATCAGCAAATGTTTGCATAATTTGAATTACATCATTAACTCAATATTTAATTTTGTTTGCTACCGCATTTGGCTACATGCTTGCACAGAGCTCACATAGTTGTCACAAACCTATGAACAGAGCATGGAAAAGTTACATTTTGAAAACCAGAGAACTCTTGAGAGCCTCGCAGCCCAGCATGGCCATTGGCCAGGGGATTTGGGGCGTATTGATCCAAAAAAGTAACTTTCCTAAGCACTGCTTATTATGACCACATACACACACACACATATACAAACAAAGCAATACTCGGGTATTCTGGGATTTGCAGTCCAATAAAGTCACTTTTCTTATCCCTGCTTGAACCCTTTCTGTACACAGTAGGGAATTTGTATGCCCATGGGGCACTTGTTTTGAGCATGCTGTGCCGTACAGGAGTCTGCTGCATGCACATATTGGCACCATTTTTAATGGTCTCCCCAGTATAGCACAGGGGGTAACAACAATAATCCCCATTATATAACCAGCACACACAGGGAATGGAGCAGTTGCTTTCTACCTCTACAAGTGGAAGTTCATCCATGCTGATACAGAAACCAGCATGCACAGTGCCTACATGGCAGAAAGTTGATCAGTCCTCAACCCCAGTCTCTTGTGTATTTGTCTTAAATGTATGCACTCCTCTTCGTACATGGGCATTTCTGGATCAAGCCCAGAGTATTATCATTTGACATTTCAGAATCTACATTTTGTCTCCTCTTTGACTGTGTAGTTCACACATCTAATTTGACTTCTCATTGCTTGGACATGGTTTGCATGTGCATGTTCATCCCTTGATTTCCCAACACCCAAGGACATGTGAATTGTCAGCATTGGAAATTGAGTAATAATGAAAGTTGCATCCATGATGTTAGAGCAGTGGTTTTAGATCCTGGAGTCTGGACAATGCAGCCCCCGGGAGAGCTCCAAAAGTGTCACTTTTGGTTTCATTTTTGGCTGAACATTGTGTTTTTTGTGTTTTGGCATGGTCAGGGGAGATAAACCTGGGCAAATTACTGTGTTTAAAAGCCAGTTTTGCAATAATTTGGATTATTTAGGGCATTTTTAAACACTTAAAAATTTGGGAGGGCTTGGGAGCATGCCAAAGAAAGCTGAGACTGCATACAGCCTGTAGGTCAGATTTTCCGCACCCGTCTTAAATCTCCAGCCTTTTGTCTGCAGGCTAGTACTCCTCCATCTCTCCAAGAGCTCATGTTAGGGTATACCGCTGGTGTTGGCACACTGGTCCCAGCTACTGTGGAGCTCTTAGAGCTGTCCTAGTATTGGAGCAAGTTTCATGGTCCACCAATGCTAGTCTGTGTCTATGGTGACTCTGATCTATGCAATTCAGCATTTCCAGTATTTATGGGCTCTTTGGTCTTTGACTCTCCAGTTGTGCTTAGCTCAGTCCCTGAGTCCTCCTCTAAATTATTGGTGGACTCCTTGGTTATGATATGTAATGACCCAGTCAGACATGTAACTACCCATCACCTGATGCTGCAGTCAACAAATACTGACCATGCAAATCTGAACCAGCCATTAACTTTACAACATTCATGCAGACTGGAGAGTACAGGTCGCCCCCAGTATCCGTAGAACCAATATCCACATTTTTAGTTATCCATGGCTGAAAAAATAGGGACACATACCAGAGTTGTGCTGGAAAATGCCTATAGAGGTGTCCTCTAGGAATCGCTAGGTCCTCCAATGCAACTCTATGATATGTTTGTGTTGGGAGTCCTTTATTCTAATAGGGTTTGCTATTATCTGCAGTTTCATTTATAAATGGCAAGTCCAGGAACCTATCTCCTTCGGATACTGGGGGTGGCCTGTACTGTTCATGAATTGACATGAAGCTCTTATTGGTGTATGGTATTTGATTGGTAATGTTATTTTTGTTTGTTTGTTTGTTTGTTTTTATTTGACGCATGCAAGTCGTCATATTGATTTGGTCCCTTTGTTTCATTGCAGATTTTGCAGGAGATGCTGTACGGTCCTGACGTTGACTGGTGGGCAATGGGAGTCTTACTCTATGAAATGCTTTGTGGCCATGCCCCTTTTGAAGCCGAAAATGAAGACGACCTCTTTGAGGCCATTCTCAATGATGAGATTGTCTACCCCACTTGGCTCCAGGAAGATGCAGTGGCAATCCTGAAAGCTGTATGTATATCCATGGGTGTGACACATCCCTTTCTTGTTTCCACCAGTTCCTTCTGGTTTCAGAAGAAATTGAAAAGAATCCATAGCGATTAGCTAGTCTTCTCCACCTTATAATGGGGCAGGACAGATTTGTATGGAATTATGGCTGATGTGGAGAAAATGGCAAGGGAGACATTTTCCCCCCTCTCATAACACTGTTTCATCCAGTGAAGCCAAATGATGGAGGTTTCCAGTGAAATAAAAGGAGATACAGTAGGACCCCCATATCCACTGATTCATTATCCACTGATTCAATTATCCACAGGACACACAACAGCACACCTACCATAGAGTCTTCCTAGAAAATGTGTCCTCTCTAGCCATTTTCTAGGTCCTCCAAGGCAACTCTTATGGTATTTTAAATCGGAAGTCCCATTATTTTCAGTGGTGCTCACTATTATCCATGGTTTTCAGTATCCACGCCCCCCCAGAACCAATCCCCAGTGGATACGGGGGTCCTACTGTACTTCCTCACATAGCGTATAATTAAACAATGAAATTCACTACCAAAAGAGGTAATAATGTCCACCAACTTGGATGGCTTTTAAAGGGCATTTTAAATTAATGGAAGGTAATATGAGGTTGCTACAAGTTGACAGGTGACTTGAAGGTGCACACACACACACACACACACACACAGAGTGTGGAGATATCATAACCAGTAGTCAACAATAGTCTTGTCTTCTACCAATCATTTTCAGTGCAGGGAGCTTAGCCACAGTGTGAAGCAAAAATATCACTGACGATATTTGTCTGGCATCCTGTTAAATCAGTTACAATGCCCTAAGTTAGACTTAGGATGTTGTAACTATCCTTTGTATTCTCATTTACAATTGTGGCACTATTGTCACGACCACAAATGGCCCTGAAACTCACCATAAAAGCCAGTCAGCTGTCCAGAGGTCTGTGCTGTTACTAAGCGGATGTGACCAGCCCTGTCCCTCCAGTGAGCAACACTGCAGGGAGCAGAAGCAGGGACCCCTGTGGGGTCCTGTCTCAACTCTTCATTGCAACATCACTCACTCACAGGAGGGGACTGTTCATGTGATCCTGCAATGTCTTGCTTGCCAGCAGCATGAATCTCCATTGCCCGGATGGCTGACTGGTTTTTAAGGCGGATTCCAGGGACGAGGAGTTAAAGTATATCTATGACATTGTGGCTACTAATTCAATGCAGGATCTTAATCAAATTATTTTTATTTGATTTATCTCACTTGTATTCTGCTCTTCCTCCACCCAACTTTTGGGGGGCGAGCAGGGTAGTACGGGGCTATCTTTCCCCTATTTTTCTTCACAACAACTCTGTTGTGATTGCTCCAAGGTCAGGCAAAGAGTTTGACAGATGGATGGAGTTTTGCATTAATGTTTTCTCCAGTTTTAGTCCAACTACACTGCACAGCCCCCTTTCTCAGTGGCAGCCGTGGCTTGAGAGTTTTATCTAGGTCGAATCTGAAGGAGACAAATAACAAGATTTGAAATTCAGCCAAGCCAGTTTCAAATCACTGCAGGCAGTAAGTGTTTTTATGACATTTAGAGTCTACATATATAGTGTCTCTCTGGTATCAAGAAAACAAAACAGGAAAGGCTGTGTCTGCAGTTCTCAGACTTCTTCTCTTTAGAATTCACCCTGAGAAAGAGGGCTGTTTCCTCTTGGGCAGCTTAGCCATTTCCTTTTAGGAGCCATATTACTTTCCCAAGATTCCTCCTTTGGATGGAAGGTCTTGGCAGGTCAGTTCCCTTCCTGAGACGTTCTTGAGAGAGCAGCTTAGTCAGAAAAACAGCAGTGACCTGTGTTTGGAAAGAAAGGCAAACTCTCTTGGGTTCTTGATGGGAATTCTACCCATATTCTTCCTCTACTGTTTTTAATTTAACAAGTTTTTGTTGACTTTTCCAAGACAATATTTCCATTCAATAGGAAAGTCACTCTGCTGGGGAGGGGGAACTAAAAGAGCATTACTCCAGATAGATAGATAGATAGATAGATAGATAGATAGACAGACAGACAATAACAATAGCAATAGCATTGATAATTCTATACTACTTATCAATGCCAAAGCACTCCCTAAGCAGTTTACAGTTTTTTTTAGCTAATTGCCCCCAACAAGCTAGGTACTCATTTTACCGACCTACGGAAGGATGGAAGGGTGAGTCAACTTTGGAGCCCTGGAGGATCAAATTCATAACCTTGTGGCTTGCAGTACTGGCATTTAAGCACTGCGCCACCAGGGCTCCTGACCAGGGTTAATACCTGCTCAGGAAATTCATTCAAAATTTAAGAAAGAGAAGAATTTTACAGAGTAGGTTATAGTTATTTGACAGTGCCATTTTGCTGAAATGGTGTGCACTTTATTCCATTATAGGGTACATCTACACTGTAGACACAATGCAGTTTGACACCGCTTTAAGTGCTGTAGCTCCATCCTGTGGAATCCTGGGATTTGTAGTTTTACAAGGGCCTTAGCCTTCTCTGCCAAACAGTGCTGGTGCCTCAGAAAAGTACCAATCCCAGGATTCTATAGAGTGGATCCATGGCAGTTAAAGTGGTGTCAAACTGCATTGTTTCTACAGTGTAGATGCACCCATAAAGGGGCAATTAAAAAAAATTAATGATTTATTAAAATCTTTATTCTACCACACCCTTTCCAGAGAAGTAAGGTACAGAAGAATACATTAAAACAATCCATTGCAATTGGATTAAAGCATGTAAAGTGTACTATTAAAATCCAGCCCTGGCTGCCAATGTAGCGGCAGCTGCTGATGTTCTGAACACAGGGCTATGTGTTTTTCCATATTGTTTTCTATCATGCTTATCATATCTGCCTACTGCTTTTATTACTCCTTCCTCCCCTCTTAACTTTTTGAACATTTTATGTTTTACACAGTTCCACAGAATTCAGTACGGCTTCTTTTGTCTTCTCAGACAGATGCTTCAGGCTGAGCTCAGAGACGACTGTTTTTAACCCCCATTTAGTCAGTTTAAGGAATTCTAATCTCTCTGGCTTTTCTTCGCAAACGAAGATTCAGGAAGGACTCATCCCGTGCTTTCTGCAAGCGCGCTGATGACTAAAAAGGCCAATCCGAGATAAACAAGTCTGGTTGCAAAAAGCACAGCAGAAGGTCTCCTTGGGTGATGTTTTTGGGTTGTGATTCTTTCTGCGTTGTCGTTTCTCTTCAAGACTTGTTCGTCGTGAGTTCTCAAATAAGGCTGCAGTATTGTGGATAGTGCGTCTCCATGCCTCCCGATGTGAGGCCAGGGTGGACCATTGTTGGTGATCAATTTGGCCGAGCCTGAGATGTTGAAAGGGTAAAAACAGCATCATTGGAAATGATTCAGCCATTTCTCTTGAGCAGAAAATTGTTCTCCATATGAAGCAGGGGGATTAGATATTATTTATGGTGCTACTAAGGCCAATGTCATCCCTCCCTCCAACAGTGTCACCTGGTGCAGTTTGGCATCTTTGCACACACAGACATCCATGCTGTCATTGGATATTATTATGGGAATTAGAGAGGCAGAATGGTGTAGTGGTTTGAGTATTGGGCTAGGACTCTGGGAGACCAGGGTCTAAATTCCCGCTCAGCCATGGTAACTCATTAGGTGACCCTGGGAAGTCACACTCTCTCAGCCTTACAGGAAGGCAATGGCAAACCTCCATGGAATAGACCTTGCCAAGAAAGCTTTATGATAGGGTCACCATAAGTCAGAGTTGACTTCAAGGTACATGACAATTACAAGTGCTGCTATTTTCTTTAGAGACAGACAATGTGGTGTAGTGGTTGTATATTGTACTAGGATTCCAGGGGATTAGGGTTCACAACCTCACTGAGCCTTGAAAATGCACTGGGTGACTTTGAGCAAGTCACACTCTCTCAATCACAGAGGAAGGCAAGTGATAAACCACCTCTGAAAAATTTTTTACCGAGAAAGCTCAATGATAGGTTCACCTGAGGGTCACCATAAGTCGGAAATTGTTGAATGTAAACAACAACAACAGGGAAACTAGATATTATTCTTAAAGGAAAAGACACAGGATTAATTCTGATTAACGATTGAGCCAAAAATTTTAATTATTTTAATGTCTTCATCATCTTTTTAAAAGTTATATAAAGCATCTGTGCTCATTATTTTTATTTTCTTAATGTTCAACTGTAAATCTGCTTTTGCACTTTCTTCTTTCACTTTCTTCAGTAATTGTCCCAAGTCTTTTGCTATTTTCTGCTATAAGTATCATGTTATGTGCTTATCTTAAATTGTTTATGTTCCTTCTTCCAAGTCTAATTCAGTTTTATGCGTGATACATTCAGTGTACAAATTAAACAGATAGGGTGATAAAATACAGCCTTGCCTAATCCCTTTGCAAACTGGAAACCATTCCATTTCTCCATATTCTGTCCTGATTACAGGTTACGCATCAGAACAATCAAATGTTGTGGCAAACCCATTTCTTTAAGAGCGATCCATAGTTTTTCATGATCTAAACAATCAAAGGCTTTGCTACAATCTACTGTATAAAACATAGGCTGATTTCCTTCTGGAATTCTTTGGTGCACTCCTTTATCCAACATATTTTGCAATATGCTCCCTAGTGCCTCTTCCTTTTCTGGACCCAACTTGGACATCTGGCATTTCTCATTCTGTATATGGTGAAAGACTTCATTGTTAAATTTTGAGCATTGTTTTGCTTGCATGGTAGAGTAATGCAATATTCTGGTGGTTACTGCAATCTCTGGTGTCTCCTTTGTTGGGGATAAGGGTGTACATTGAGCATTTCCAATCTGTGGGCCATTGTTTTGCTTTCCATATTTGTTGGCAGCTTTTAGTTAGGATTTGAGTGGATTCTGTCTGTATATTTATTTTTTATTTTTTCTAAGTGCTTTGAGTACAACTTCCATTTCACTTTCTAATAGCCAAGCTATAGATTTTACATACATCTCAAAAGGGCAAGATTAAAAGCAAGATCTGTCCCAGTACCAGCAATCCTGGAAATACTATTTTAGCATCCAGTTTGGCTTCTAAGAATTTTACAGTTTCCCACCCACTTCAAAGCTGTCTTTGGAGTCTGAAGGCTAGAAATAGCAAACGTGAAATCTACCTAACTGCTGTTTTTATTGTGTGACTTCAAGTCATTTCCAATTTATGGCAACTCTAAGTTTTCTTGGCAAGATTTGTTCAGATGGGGTTCGCCTTTGCCTTCTTCTGAGGTTGAGATCCTCCAGTGGGTTTCCATGCCTGAGTAGGGATTCAAACCCTGGTCTCCAGAGTCATAGTCCAACCAGCACTCAAGCCATGCTGGTTCTCCTAACTGTTGTATTGTATTTTACTTCCCTTTGAGTCATCCAGGCAGAGTAAACTGGGAATATAATCTTGCCCAATGACCTAGTTCCTTTTGACAGCATAATGTTTGCTTTGGCATACAAGCATATGACTAATATTGATCCTATACAATAGTCCACAACTTCCATGACATTTGCAATGGAACAAATATTGGCACTCACAGCCTCCCCTCCGCCACAACACTCTCATGTTCTCACACCCTCATACTCTCTGACCTAGTAATAGTCTGGGGATGTGGATTTCTACTGTCAGAATATATTGTGCAATCAGTGTTCTTATGTAAACCACACTTGTGGCGATTTTAATTACCCAAGAGCTCTTAAATATGATTTTCACTGCACTTTAGTAAAACTTACAGTGATTTTATTTCAGTAAAGTAGTATATTACTTCATTACAAAAAAGTTCTCTTTTAATGGTAAAAAATAAACAGCAAAAACCAAGAATGTTTTAAAGCCGATAAAATTCAGCGAGATGGATAAAACTGGGCTTTCTGATTAAACTTTTCTCAGCAAGACTTTTCTCAAAAAAATTACCTGTCTGTTGGGGCTAACAGGTTTAGCATCATTTCAAGTTGGGACTAAACCACAGAGTGGATTCACTGTCCTTTTGTCATGGAGGTTGCCAGCCACTACTGGGTGAGAAGAACAGTAGAAAGAAAAGAAAGAGTTGGGTAAAGATGGAGGAAACAGCAATGTTTTCCTTGGCTGCTCTGGCTGGAGATGATGGGAGCAGCAGTCCAACCAATCTGGGAATCATAGTTTGGGGAAGGCATGTTAAACTATATCAATCCATTTTGTGTATGTGTGTGCGCGCACGCGCCTTCAAGTTGCCTGTTGACTTATGGCGACCCCATGAATTTCACAAGGTTTTCTTAGGCAAGGAATCCTCAGAGGTGGTTTTGCTAGTTCCTTCCTCTGAAATAGAGCCCACAGCACCTGGTATTCATTGGTGGTCTCCCCATCCAAGTACTAACTAGGGCTGACCCTGCTTAGCTTCCAATATCAGATGGGATCTGGTGCCTTTGGAGTATTCAGACTACTTGTCAACCCATTACTCATGTAATAATGAGAAATTTTCCTTATCTCCTCAACAAGCATAATAACCAGACCAGATTGCATCCAGGCCATTCAGCCAATAGTATAGGGGCCCATGTGAGGGAGTCTTAATTAGAATGACTGCTCTGTTTAAATATATTTAGAAATATTTAATTATTCCCTCTTTGTTTAGGAGCAAATGGATGCTTGAGGAGACCTCTCCCCACATCCCTCTTTCTGTAATTACTCTCATATTCTTCCATTTAATGAGCACCACTGCTGGGTGCCTCTGGTTCTCCTTTATTTACAGTGGCAATTAGATTATAGATTCCTGCCCATCTTGTTTGTGAAACTGTTGCTTTTGCTAGGGGAATTCATTGTATTTTGCTAACTGCAGGAAAGAGAAGAAAATGGGCTCTTCCCCCTGCTTTATGAAATCATTAGAAAGTAGTGTACATCTTTGACACAATTATGTTTTCCCAAAGCAGATAATCAGACCAGAGCCAGATCCATCAAACCTGTCATTGCCAGAAATGTCGTGGTCATTGTAGGCTAAGGATACCACAGATCAAAAGTTCCTCAATTCACAGAGGAAATTCAGACATTTTGAGAGATGGTTTCATCAGTTCCTTCCTCTGAAATATAGCCTACAACACGCCGGTATTTATGAGAGCCAGCATGGTGTAGTGGTTTGGATTTCGGATGACGACTCTGGAGACCAGGGTTCAAATCCCTGCTCTGCCATAGAAACCCACTGTGTGTCCTTGGGCAAGTTATACTCCCTCAGCCTCAGAGGAAAGATGTGGCAAACCCTCTCTGGACAAATCTTGCCAAGAAAAAAACCCATGATACTTTCTCCTTAGGGACACCATAAGTAGTAAATGATTTCAAGGCACACAACAACTGGTATTCACCAGCAGTCTCCCAACCAAGTACTAACCAGGGCTGACCCTGCTTAGCTTCCAAGATCAAACAGGATCTGGTGTCTTTAGGGTATTTAGGCTCCTTTCCATTTGTTTTTGTTTCTGTTGTGTGTGGGTTGTGTTTTGTGTATGTAAAATAATTTTTTAAAAATATAATACTGATTATAAAAGAGTAAAACCTTTAGATTTTATTTATTTCTAGAATTTCCATCCTACCCTTCAGTTGCCCATAATTTGAACAGAAAGAGCTGCTTACAAAGAAGAGTGCAAAAATGCAAATATTGTAACACAGTCTTGGTATTGCTGGCAGACTTTGGAAACATTGCTTTTTTGGATGACAATTCCAGGACTCTTTCAACTAACATTGGGTAGGAGGTTCTGGGAGTTGTCATCCAAAAACATAGCTTTTCCAAGCTCTGGAAGTTACCATTTCAAGCATGCCAGATGTACTGTCAAATAGAGTGACCCAGTGTCAAAGAAGACTGGGCTCCTGCAATAGGTCTATAGAAGAAGGATTTTTTTCTGTAGATTGCTCTGGGTGTCTGACATTCCCTGTTCTATGCAAAATTGAAGGTACGGAGCCAGTGTGATGTAGTGGTTTGAGCGCTGGACTTAGTAAGGTGTTGAGGGTTGCCGTAAGTTGGAAATGTCTTGAAGGCACACAGCAACAACAAAGCCCTCTCCTTTTTTGCATATAGCCATGTTACTGTCTACCTAATGGTTCTAGAGAAATTTACAAGGAAGGAGGTGATGTTCCACTTTCTCTGGAAGACTAAGGGCTTGTCTAGACAAGCAGTTTACCCCATCTTGCCTCTGTCTTGGAACCGTTTAATCCAGATGATGCAGGGCTTTTTCCCCATTTTGCCCCTGGGCAGTCCTCACAACTCCCAGGACAAACATGGGGGGAAGACAGGGGAAGGACCGTTACACCATGTAAAAAAATACTTGATAAAATCAGCTCCAGCCAGCAAAAAATGGATTGGGCCCCACATGACCACAAGAACCCATTCTGGCACACCAGCCTGTCGCTGTAGCTACTGTCTGCCTCGCTCTTCCATAGCCAGGAAGGAGTCCCATAGCATGTGACCAAGGTTGGTCATACGCAGGGAGCCTTGCTCACATGCTGCGGGCCAGCTTCCTGGCTTCAGAGAGTGGGATGTGGGCGGCAATGGTGGCGGCTGTAGAGACCAGCCAGCATGCTGGTCTGGACTCCATCCCATTCTGTGCAGGTAATAGGCCAGATCCATGGGCAGAATGCACCAGCGGGGATCCGGCATATTCCAGCTCATGTAGATGAGCCCTAAGACTTGTCCACCCCTGCTCCAAGCGCAGGTGTAAAGTTGACCTACTGTAAATCACAGTTTGCAAATTGAGAAGCACCCTTTTGAATATGCACTCCCACCACCATTCATAGAACAATTCTCCCTCTTCCCTTCCTGGCATTCACCCAGGTTCAGGGTGGGCAACTTTTGGCCCCTCAAAAGTTTTAGAGTTAAAATATTAAATAATATATTGATATTAATTTTTATTAACATACCAACCAAACTTCATAATGACATTAATAAAATATATTTATGGCCAAGATCCTACACCAAGAAGGTAAAATGTAACATTATTTTTATGGAGTTAGAAAACATTGTGCAGTACTAAAGAAGATAAAGTGTGGAGAAGGAAAGCTTTGGATTCATTGGAGGAAAGCCAGGCTAGAAATATAACTAATTGTTTTTGTTGTTGTTGTGTTCCTTCAAGTCATTTCCAACTTATGGTGACCCTAAAGAGAACCTATCACAGGGTTTTCTTGGCAAGATTTGTTCGAAGGGGGTTTGCCCTTGCCTTCCCCTGAGGCTGAAAGAATGTGACTTGCCCAAGGTCACCCAGTGGGTTTCCACTGCTGAGTGTGGATACAAACCTTGGTCTCCAAAGTCATAGTCCAATACTCAAACCACTACACCACTGCCATCAGCAAATTAACCCAATACTCTCTCTGGCTTCTCTTCGCAAACGAAGATTCAGGAAGGACTCATCCCACGCTTTCTTCAAGCGCGCTGATGACTGAAAAGACCAATCCGAGATAGACAAGTCCGGTTGAAGAAAGCACAGCAGAAGGTCGCCTTGGGTGATGATTCCGGGTTGTAATTTTTTCTGCGTTGTCGTTTCTCTTCAAGACTTTTCGGCGTGAGTTCTCAAATAAGGCTGCAGCAATGTGGATAGTGTGTCTCCATGCCTCCCGATGTGAGGCCAGGGTGGACCATTGTTGGTGATCAATTTGGCCAAGCCTGAGGTGTTGTTTCAGGGAGTCTTTGTATCGCTTTTTTTGGAGCGCCCCTCTTACGCTGACCTGTGGCGAGTTCACCGTAGAATACTATTTTGGGGAGGCGATGGTCCTCCATCTTAGAAATATGCCCTGCCCAGCGCAGCTGTGTTCTCAGTATCATGGCCTCAATGCTGGTGATCCCTGCTTGCTCAAGGACAGCAACATTTCTCACATAGTCAGTCCAGTGTATATTTAGATTGTGCGTAAACAGCGCTAATGGAAGCGTTCGAGAAGTCGTAGGTGGTAGCGATAGGTGACCCATGTTTCAGATCCATAAAGGAGGATAGACAGTACAATGGCTCTATACACACTGATTTTTGTGTTTCGCCTCAGGTGTTTATTACTCCAGACTCTTTTGTAAAGTCTTCCAAATGCGCTATGTGCCTTTCCTAATCTGTGATCGATCTCTTTGTCAATCTTGGCATCTGAGGAGATGATGCTTCCCAGGTAGGTGAACTGCTGAACGGACTTAAGCACAGATTTGCCGACAGCAATGTGGGGATGATGGTGTTCGTCCTGTGGTGCTGGCTGGTAAAGAACTTCCGTTTTCTTCAGGTTGACTTCCAGCCCAAACAGCTCTGCAGCTGTTGCAAAGCAGGACGTTAGGTGCTGCAGAGCTGCTTCTGTGTGGGCAACAAGGGCAGCATCATCAGCGAAGAGCAGCTCACGGACTAGCTAGTTTAGAGTCTTAGTGCGAGCCCTCAGACAGCTTAAGTTAAGCAAGCTACCATCAGTACGGTAACGTATATAGATGCCATCGTCTTCTTCGAGCTCTGCCATAGCCCTTTGGAGCATGATGCTGAATGCTACATTAATTAAAAAAAAACTTGTATTGTTTAAAAGAATGGCTAAACTTGCTTTCTGGTGAACCATTAAAAAAACAAAACAAGATTAAGACATTTTTGCTTCCTTCCTAGGAATTCTGATAACATTGATGTGTGGGGGGGGGGCAACTTCCCAGTGCTCAGCTCAGAGATAGTACACTTAACTGAAAGTGTTTAACTGAGCAAGCAAAACCAAGGCTTGACACAGACTGTCAGCAATGTGGCTGCTGTTCTCATCCCAAATGCAGACTGTTCCATGTGATTACAGGTTGCCCCCTTTTACATGGGATCGGAACCCACATTTTACTTACCCATGATCGATGGGGGGAGGTTTCTCTAGGCATCTGGGGGACCATAGAATCACACTGGAGGTGGTCTTTAGGCATCAGGAGGTTCTCCAGTACAATTCTATGGTCAGTTTCCAGTGGAAGTTGACCATAGAGTTGCACCAGATGTCTAGAGAGGCATCCTCTCTAGGTATTTTCTAGGTCCTCTGGCACAATTCTGTGGCCTTATGTGGTGGTTTGCTATTATACGTGGTTTCACATATCTGTGGTAAGTCCAGGAATGCATCCCCTGCATAAACAGGGGACAACCTGTATTGCTTTGTATGATTATGCATCATGTCTGCATGTGTGTGCCTTCAAGTTGCCTGTCCACTTATGGTGACCCCATGAATTTCATTGGGTATTCTTAGGCAAGGAATACTCAGGGGTGGTTTTGCCCATTCCTTCCTCTGAAATATAGGTTACAGCACCTGGTATTCATTGGGAGTCTCCCATCCCAGTATTAACCAGGCCTGACCCTGCTTAGCGTCCAAGATCAGACAGGATCTGCATCATAGAGAGGAGTAAAAATCTCAGTCCTGATTTTGTTGCATTTCTATAAATCGCACATTTTCTTTCCAGTTTGTTTCACATTGTGTTGCAGGTTTTTTCCTGCCCACGTGGAAAAGTGTGTATGCATTTGGTGTTCCCTTTTGCTAATTCTGTGCATTTTTCTTGATGTACACATTTCAATGATTTTTCCTCACTAACTAAAGCACTTTTGCACATGTTTTTCAAAGATAATGCATTTTTAGTTGTGTGCATTCATTTGTGCATGATTCAGAAAAAAATATTGGATCTGTGGTTTCCTCCCAGTGACAGAACACCCAAAGATATTTAATTTGTGTCAAGTGTCAAAAAATAAAATGTCAAGATATTCAATTTAATACTAATGTTAGGGTTGTCCACACCATCATATTTCCCATTTCTATGTATGGTTGTGAAAGCTGGACAGTGAAGAAAGTTGATAGGAATAAAATAAACTCATTTGAAATGTGGTGGAGGAGAAAATTTCTGCAGATGGTGTAGACTGCTAAAAAGACCAATAAATGGGTCCTAGAGCAAATCGGGCCTGAACTCTCCCTAGAAGCCAAGATGACTAAACTGAGACTATTGTACTTTGGACATATCACAAGAAAACATGACTCACTAGAAAAGAAAACAATGCTTGGTAAGTCAGAAGGCAGTAGGAAAAGAAAGAGACTGCATTGTAGCTGGGTAGACTCAATCAAGGTAGGCATGGTCCTGAGTTTGCAAGATCTAAGCAGGGCAATGGACCAGGGATCTTGGAGGCCTCTCATTTATAGGGTCTCTGTAACAGGGCCTCAACTGTATAACTTTCTACCCAAGGAAATTAGGCTGGCCCCATCTCTTTTAAACTTGTAGCCAAGATGACAAAACTGAGACTGTGGAAAATTGGCCATATCATGAGAAGACATGACTCACTAGAAAAGACAATAATGCTTGGGAATGTAGAAGGCAATTGGAAAAGAGGAAAACCGCATTTCAGATGGATAGACTCATTCAAGGAAGCCAATCTGCAAGACCTGAGCAGGGCTACTGAGGATAGGGGGACTTGGAGTTCTCCCATTTATAGGGTCACCATAGGTCGAAGTCAACTTGAGGACAGTTAAGAACAACAACAATGCATGTTGTACGTGGATGCACATGCACATTAGGATATGCATTCAGTTGCTCACTTGGTGTCCTGGTCCAGTTAGGCAACACTGCCGTTCCACATAATTAACACATAACTCTTCTTGTGGAGGGTTATACTGCACAACCCCAAAACAGGATCTTTCCCTGTATTTCCTGTCGATGGGGTGGCCATCTTCTGTCTTACAGAAGACAGTGCTCCTATTTGAAGTGACCTCTGTTTGAAAGATTGGCCAAGCCATGTCCAATTACAACCTTTATAAGGGTGAACTGGAGCCACAAAGTTGCCCATTAACACTAGTTAGCTCCTGCAAAGCACACTGGATAGACATGGATGTCTTCTTTTTTATGTTGGCCAAATGGGTTGTATTTACATTTTAATTAGAATAATCATTTCTAAATTTGGTATACATATGAATTTGAATGTGCAAGCACTGCCAATTTATACCCTCTTTCCTCTCCCTCCCCCCCCCTCTGTTTTGGCAATGCTAGTCTTGGCACTGCGACTATCCACCCCATTTGTAGATGATCGAGCTCTGTAATGAACCAGAGGCCTGTACCTCTACACAAGTATAGTACTATATTTCATTTCAATTGCCCGTGGCAACCTACTATGGAATCTTGAGATGTGCAGTGTATGGAGGGCCATTTAGAATTCTCAGCCAGAGAGCTCTAGTGCTTCAGCAAACTACAAACTGCAGGATTTCAAACTACAAACCCCAGGATTCCATGAGATGTTGCCATAACAGTTAACATGAAATTATAGTGCTATAATTGTGTAGTATGAAAGGCTGCTAGGAATAAAGTCTTAATAGATACAAAGCAGGAATGTAAGTCTTCATTTATTTAATTTACTTACTCTGGGTGACATTATAGAATGTTTGTGTATTCAAGACTTCTTTTGAGAAAAAAATTACTTGTGGCAAAAATGGTTATTGCACAATTTTTTGTATGCAAACACAGTTTTGCCTCAGAAAACAAGAGTTTTCCACACAAAATTTTGCAAATAATTTTTTAACCGAAAGATTCCCTAATGTGAAAAATCTCACAGACGTTGACTATGTTCTCCAAAGAGTGTCTTGAATTGTCAGGACACCCTTTCTTGTCAAGGACAACAACATTTGTGAGTATTCTTTACCACTCTAATGTACAGCATGTGTGCTGAGATGGTATGTGGCCACTGATGGAGAGAGGAGTCATAACTAAGTCACATGGTTACTGAAGCATAGCATTGCCCAGGTGCTTCAGCCACCAGACCCCTTTATTTTACTTAGAGAACTCAAGACTGGCCAGTATATGTGAGGCAGGCCTATATAAAGCCTGCCTCAATTATTGTGAGAAGAGGACATCTCACAAGAGTTCCAGGCTCCAGTGAGAGTTGAGATCGCTTGGAGGTCCAGAACTCTCAAAAGAGGCCCTCCTCTTGTGAGATTTGAGGCAGGCCTTATATAGTCTCCTGTAGAGCCGAGAGTGGCAAGAGAGGGTACCAGCTGTGCTCACAACAGATGAGTCCTGGAGGATTTGATGCACAGCAAAATGACCTCAGATGGAGATCTCTCTATTATGAGTGCAGTTGGTGCCCAGTATTCCTGTTCTTAGCAATACAGGTGACTGAGAGTGTGGCACATGAGGCATGATTTGAGGCTGCTCTACCCACATTGGCTGGGGAGGAAGAAGAATGACACCATGCCAGCTGCTATCCCAGAGGTAGACTCCAGCGTTTGGTATTTAAGGCTTTTTTTACTATGTACCAAATGCATAGCAGTTGGTCTATTGGGAGTCTGGCTAGCACCCTCTTTCAGCAACTCAACGAATACAGGGGTTGTGACATCCCATATAGCCCCAATACAGGACTTGACTTGAAACCCCCAAACAGCAGACATCCCATATAAAATAGGACTCCTAGGAGCCACACTGATGCATTTCTCAAGGCCAGCTTCATTGTCCTTTCCCAGAATGCCCTAGCCAACATGAATCAAGGTGAGGTGCACAAATATTTGCACACAGTTTCACTCCAATACTCTAAATATGTTTACTGGATTATGAAAATTCCCTCTTGGAATGACAGTTGCATTCCAACAGACTGGCTGGCAGAAACCTTTATAAAAGAGGCTTTGTTCCTGGAGCTATATTTATATGTGGACATAGAATCATAGAATCATAGAATTGCAGAGTTGGAAGAGACCACAAGGGCCATCCAGTCCAACCCCCTGCCATGCAGGAAATCACGATCAAAGCATCCCCGACAGATGGCCATCCAGCCTCTGTTTAAAGACCTCCAAGGAAGGAGAGCCCACCACGCTCCGAGGGAGTGTGTTCCACTGCCAAACAGCTCTTACTGTCAAAAAGTTCCTCCTCATGTTGAGGTGGAATCTCTGTTCCTGGAGCTTGCATCCATTGCTCCGTGTTCCTGTCTCTGGAGCAGCAGAAAACAAGCCTGCTCCATCCTCAGTGTGACACCCCTTCAAATACTTAAACAGGGCTATCATATCGCCTCTTAACTGTCTTTTTTCCAGGCTAGACATACCCAGCTCCCTAAGTCTCTCCGCATAAGGCATTGTTTCCAGACCTTTCACCATTTTAGTTGCCATTCTCTGGACATGCTCCAATTTGTCAATATCCTTTTTGAATTGTGGTGCCCAGAACTGGACACAGTATTCTAGGTGAGGTCTGACCAAGGCAGAATAGAGTGGTACTATGACTTCCCTTGATCTAGACACTATACTTCTATTGATGCAGCCCAAAATTGCATTGGCCTTTTTAGCTGCCGCATCACACTGTTGACTCATGTTCAACTTGTGGTCTACTAGGACTCCTAGATCCCTTTCGCATGTAGTCTCATTCAGCCAGGTCTCTCCCATCCTATATCGATGCATTTCATTTTTTCACCCTAAGTGCAGAGCCTTACACTTCTCCGTATTGAATTTCATTTTGTTAGCTTTGGCCCAGCTCTCCAGTCTATCCAGGTCATTTTGAATTTTGATCCTGTCCTCTAGGGTATTAGCTACTCCTCCCAGTTTGGTGTCATCTGCAAATTTGATAAGTATGCCCCTAATTCCCTCATCCAAGTCATTCATAAAGATGTTGAATAGCACTGGGCCCAGGACAGAACCTTGTGGCACACCACTGGTCACATCTTTCCAAGATGAAGAGGAGATTCATTGCCAATGGCTCTGAGATTACATTTGCCAGCTCTTTTAATACCCTTGGATGTCGTTCATCTGGTCCTGGAGATTTAAATTCATTTAGTTTAAGAAGGTATTCCTGTACTACATCTTTGCTTATTCTGTGCTGGATTTCCCCTCTTGTGTCCTCTGTTCCTTTATCCTCAGGTTGGTCCCCCTTTTCCTTTTCTGAAAAAACTGAGGCAAAGAAGGTGTTGAGTAATTCTGCCTTTTCTCTGTCCCCTGTTAGCATTTTGCCATCTTCTCCGTGTAGTGGCCCTATCATTTCCTTCTTCCTCCTTTTGCTGCGGACATACCCAAAAAAAAAACCTTTTTATTGTTCTTAACCTCTCTAGCAAGCCTGAGCTCATTCTGCACCTTAGCTTTTCTGACTTTACTCCTACACGTGTTTGCTATCTATTTGAATTCTTCTTTGGAGATTTTCCCCTTTTTCCATTTCCTATACATGTTCCGTTTAAAACTTAGCTCTGTTGAAATTTCTTTAGTCATCCATCCTGGTTTCTTGAGACACCTCCCATTTTTCTTCCTCAATGGTACTGTTTGAAATTGTGCCTTCAGTATCTCCCTTTTGAGAAAGTCCCATCCATCTTGAGGTCTCTTCTCTTTTAGTATTCCTGACCATGGGATCACCCCCAGTGTTTCCCTGAGTTTATTGAAATCAGTTCTCCTAAAGTCGAGAATGCGTGTCTGACTATGCCTGGCTTCTCCTTTCCATTGTATAACAAACTCCAGGAGAACATGATCACTCTCACCTAAGGATCCCACCACTTGCACCCCATTAACCAGATCATCTCTGTTGGTTAGGATCAGATCTAAAATAGCTGATCCCCTTGTTGCCTCTTCCACCTTTTGGACCATGAAATTGTCTTCCAGGCGAGTAAGGAATTTGCTAGACCTTGAAGTTTTGGTTGAGTTAGATTTCCAGCAAATATCAGGATAGTTGAAGTCACCCATCACTACTACATCTCTCCTTTCTGCATCTGTGGTCATCTGTTCTAGAAAGGCATCATCCAATTCCTCCATCTGACTTGGGGGTCTGTAGTAGAGTCCCACAGTAACATCCCTGTTGTTTCCCTCCCCTTTAATTTTTATCCAGATGCTCTCCACCTGGCTTCCAGTATTGATGTCATGGATCACTTCACTGGTGTAAATATCCCTGACATATAATGCTATTCCTCCTCCTTTCCTGTTTGGCCTGTTTCTCTTATAAAGGTTATACCCCTCTAATCCTACATTCCAATCATGAGACTCATCCCACCAGGTTTCAGTAATGCCTATTATATCATATTTGCTTTGTAGTGCTAGGAGTTCAAGTTCATCTTGCTTATTTCCCATGCTCTGTGCATTCGTGTAGAGACTTCTAAGACCATGTGTTCCCTTTACTTGCTGCCTGTGCAAGTTTTTTTGCCTCCCACTGTTGGGTCCTTGCGCTGTTTGCCTTGTTCCCTCTATGACAGTTTGACTATTTTCTCCAGCCCTTTTGCCTTCCAGAATACTGTCTCCCTCCCCGCTATGACTCAGTTTAAAGCCCTCCTGATAAAATTCTTGAGATTGTAGGCAAAAACGTTTCTGCCAACCGTTGTGAGATGCACCCCATCTCTTGCCAGAAGTCCCCCCTCATGGAAGCGCAGCCCATGATCCAAGAATCCCAATTGTTCTCGGCGACACCATCTACGGAGCCAGTTGTTTACGTCGGCTATTTTCCTCTCCCTTCCTGGACCATGCCCTTCAACTGGCAGAAGAGACGAGATGACAACCTGTGCATCCATTTCCTTCAGCTTCCTCCCAAGAGCCTCATAATCTCTTCTGATCTTGGGAAAGCTGTGCCTTGCAGTATCGTTGGTTCCCACATGGACCAAAAGGAAGGGGTAATGATCTGTAGGCTTGACGAGTCTTGTCAGCCTCTCCGTCACATCATGGATCTTTGCCCCAGGGAGACAACACACCTCCCGAGTCATCTTGTCAGGCCCACAAACCACTGCTTCTGTACCCCGCAGCAAGGAGTCCCCCACCACCACCACACACCTCTGCCGAGGCTTCGCAGCTGCTGTTCCTTGCGATGGTGCACTCAAGGTCCCCTGTTCTGCCCCTAAAGTCTGTCCATGCTGTTCTTCCTCGTTGTCCTTGATAAGGGAGAGGGCTTCAAATCGATTCTGTAGCTGCAAGCTGCTCAAAGGATTCCTGGATTTTCTTGTTCTGTGTGTGACATTCCTCCAGCTATCAACCTCCTGTGTCTGTGGAGTGACCTTCTCCTCCCCAGCCAGTTCCTTTGTGTGGTCCCTGCCCAAGACTGTTTGTTCTGTTGTGTCCAGGAAAACCTCTTGCTCCCGAATGTGTTGAAGTATAGCTACACTTGTCTCCAGCTGCTGGACTTTCTCCTCCAAGAGGGCTACCCACTTGCACTTGGTGCATGTGAAGTCCCCCACGTCTGTAGACAAGAAGAGAAACATCCCACAAGTGTTGCAGGTGACCACAGCAGCCCCCTCAGTGTCCATGGCGAGAGCTTCTAGAACTCTTAGTTAATGCTGAGAACTCTAAGCTGTACTTTTACGTGTGCTGTATTTTTGTTTTGGTCAACAAGCAGCCTCTCCCAAGAGTTTAAAAAAATTCAAACTCCCAGAAGCTCCACCCCCTCACCAACAAGCAGCCTCTCCCAAGAGTTTAAAAAAATTCAAACTCCCAGAAGCTCCACCCCCTCACCAACAAGCAGCCTCTCCCAAGAGTTTTAAAAAATTCAAACTCCCAGAAGCTCCACCCCCTCACCAACAAGCAGCCTCTCCCAAGAGTTTTAAAAAATTCAAACTCCCAGAAGCTCCACCCCCTCACCAACAAGCAGCCTCTCCCAAGAGTTTAAAAAAATTCAAACTCCCAGAAGCTCCACCCCCTCACCAACAAGCAGCCTTTCCCAAGAGTTTAAAAAAATTCAACATACATTTCTTTCTTTGTGTGTGTGCGAGCAGGGTAGTTGTTGTTGAAACCAAGGACATACCTGTACTGGAAGTGACTATGTGTGCTTTAATGTACACATGTCTGGCTCTACCATGGAGCAGTAAGGCAGCTGCCTTAGGCGGCACTGGCAGCACTGGCAACCTGTAGTCACTCCCTTCTCCTGAAGAATGGAGGTCTGGATCCTATTGGCAATCTCAAGTAGAGGATAGCCATTGATTCAACAGGATTCATCCACTGAGGTGCCATAAATCAATTGATTCAATGAGTTTCTTTTGCTTGAGGCTACTGAAAGGATTTAAGTTTTATGCCACATAACAGTTACAAAAGACGTTGCTTTTGTAAAAAATAGAACTTCCTTGTGGCCATGCTGGCTTGGGGATTCTGGGAGTTATAGTCTAAAACATCTCTCCAAGTAGTAACAGATATAATGGAATATGTTAAGACAAGGTGAGAAGATAGTCAGCATCATAGAAGATGATCCATTAAGACACTTGAGTAAATTTGTTTAGCTACAACAGACACATTTAACCTCCATCTCCAAAAGCAGTCTACCTCTGTGTAGAAGTGCTGGGATGAACAGGAGACGGCTGCCGTTTTCATGTCCCACTTGTGAGCCCTACAAGGACACTATATGGTCAGGATTGGAGACAAAATCCTAGGCTAAATGGACCAGAATGTGATCCATAAGGCAGTTCCTATCTTCTGGGCAACAATGCCTGCAGAAAACTGCTAGAAATCAGCCTTTCCCCATCGTGGTCTCCCTCCCTGTGTATTGAATTGTAACCTTCATAACCCCCAGCCAGCATTAGAACATCTGGAGGACACTAGTTTGAGGTAGGGGTGGGTGGCCTGTTGATACCCAAATGTCACAAGATCCAATGCTCAAGTGTGTTGGGGCTGCACATGTCCCAGGGATGCATATATACTACCCATACTTCCCCTGAAGTGTGCATGCACACATACACAGCCCCCCTTTCAGCACAAGATCTTGGCAAAAGTACTGTTTGGATTACAACTCCCACAATCCCCTAGCCAGCATGGGCACATATGACATTTCCTGGACTTTGGAAAGGTTATTGGGAGAGGCATAAAGCTGCTTTCTCTGCAAACAAAGCTTGCATCTCATACTCAACTGATTCTTCTGAGATCCAGACTAAGACTGGATCTGATAACAACCTGATTGTGCTGTGAGTGCAACTTGCTTCATGTACCCTGTTTCCCAGGAGAATCCATCTCCTGCCAGTCTGTCAAAAACCTGGGAAATGAGGAGGGCATGGAGATGACTCTTCTTTATGCCCTGCATAGCAGCAGGAGAAGAGGCACATGAATTGTGTAGTCACAGTCCCCACAGCAGGCCACATAGGTGGACCATTGGTTGCCCATTCTCATGTTGAGGTCTAAACCCCAAGCTCATACATTTACAAAGATGAGTGTTGTTCCTTGCACATAAGTATGGTTCCAAAGGCTTAGCTCATAAGTTTAATACCATTTAAGGCAGTGCTACTCAAAGGGGTGGTCCCTGGACTGGTACTGGTCCACAGTGTATTGGCTGCTGTGCCATGGTGGGTTTCCAGGCAAGAAAGAAACAGTTGTAGTCAATGGGCACAGATATGGTGCTGGGCTGTAGCACCTGGGGAAGAAGAAATTTTTGTTGGTCTCCCATGTCGGTTAGCTTAAGAAGTACTGCAGGCTTCCTTGCAAAGAACTTTTCGCATCCAGGATGGATGGAAACATACATACATACATCAAAGAAGTCACAGACAGAATAGGGAAACTGATGACAAAACACAACCTCCAAACAATCTATAGACCAACCAAAAAAATCCAAGAAACGCTACACTCAGCGAAGGACAAAAGAGACCCTCTCACAGCTGTAGGACTTTACCACATACCATGCAGCTGTTGACAAGTTTACATAGGGACCATTAAACGCAGTGTGCAAACACAAAGCAAGGAACATAAGAGACACTGCAGACTGGGCCAGCCAGAAAAATCAGCAGTAGCAGAACATGTTATAAACCAACCTGGACACAAAATGCTATTTGAAAACACAGAAATTCTGGACCAGGCCAACAACTATCATGTCAGAATGCACAGAGAAGCTATTGAAATTCACAAACACCTGGACAATTTCAAGAGGAAAGAAGAAACCTTAAAAGTAAACAAAATCTGGCTCCCAGTTTTGAAATACAATAGAATCAAAACTCAACACTTACAAAAGAATTCCACCCAGGGACGGGGGGATTCCCAGCAGATAATGACCCATCAACCGACCATTAGCCAAACAGACACTAATGAGCCTTGCATTTCTATACCCAGAAACTAACCATTCAATTACACAAATTTACATATCCTCCCCAACAGGGGTTCATAGCATATAAACTCCACACACACACACCTACACAACCATTCTCTGAGGATGCCAGCCACAGACGTAGGCAAAACGTCAGAAAAAAACTATTCCAGAACATGGCCTCACAACCCCAAAAAACCCAAGGAAAATCTATGGTTTTTGGCAATTTATCTTTTTCACTCAGAGCTAAATTTTCAATTACGTTCTTAACATAATAAGCAGTGCCTTTTACATCCTGCAGATTTTGACTCTTTACCTCCCTTTGTCTTTGGAAAAATAATCCTAACATCACATAGAGGTTTACCAGACGCACCGTGGACCAGTGCACTGTCCAAAAACTCACAGTTGGGGAACCAGACTCCTTCCTCTTCCTCTTCTGGCCCACTGACTTTCTGGGTCCCCTGATAATCCCCGGAGGTTCAGTCCCCGAAAGCACTGTCTCCCAAGCCTGTTGTGCCAAACCCAGCCAATCCAGGACCTGGGCCACCTCCTCCCAGGTTTCCCGGGCACTCAGGTAGTCCTGGGCAAAATGCCTGATCATCTTTTGTGCTACGCCACTCAAGATCTCAGCTTTTATACATTTCAGATGAGGACAAGTCTGCTCATCCTCTGTGGTCCACGGTTTCCTTCCCCTCAGATTAAGAACTTGATGGTAGAGCCTCCACCTCAAGTCCCACAACTTTTTGGGGACCCTTTTGTCCATGAAATACTCAATTGGGCTAGTCTAGTGTTTTAGGTATTCTGATAAATCTGGTTTGGCCTGGCGTTTTTGCAAACACAGGTTAATGTAAATTTCCTCCACTATTTTCCTGTATAAAACTCTCTTGATGCTCTAACCTGGCCTGTCTTTCCCCTTCAACTCCTCAGCATGAATTCTATATTTCTTTATGTAAAAAACAAAGTCTCTCAAATAATCTGGTGCTTTCAATTTTTCAGGCAAAGAAAACCTAAAACTTAATGAGCCTTCCTCCCACCAAGTCTTTCCCCATCTAGTCCCCTTCCAGCACTCACAAAACAAAAATAGCCAAGCCTGAGGTTGAATCTGACCCTTTTGCAACAGAGAAATGTTCCCAAAATTTTGGGCAGAAAAGATGGCGATGAACTTAGGTCCCAGGGCTGGGAAGTCCAGGCCCCCTTGTTCTACCTTCCCATAAACCACTGCTCTCGCCAGGGGGAACGTGGCCATTCCCCAAAGAAACTTGAAAAGAACTTGATCAGCTTCTTTAATCACTGAATCCGGAAGCGGGAAAACGGCCACCAAGTTGGCTGCCACCGGAAGCAGGTAGGTATTTACAAAAGCAGTTCGCTGGTAAATGGTCAGTTTCCATCTCTGCCAGGGGGCCACCTTCTCCTTCACTTTTTCCAACCAGCGATAACAATTTTCTTTCCATCCCTCGGGAACCACTGCAAAGTTCAGCCCCAGGATCTTCATCCTATCCGTCTTTGCCTCCTGCTCTGCTTGCTCTTATGGGCATCCTGTGTGTGTGTGTGTGTGTGTGTGTGTGTGTGTGTGCGCACATAGTTGTAACTAGTGGAGTGACTGATGTGCTACATCTCCAACGTGTAATGGGCACCATTGTGCATTGGGCACTCCCAGTGTGCTTCTGGATTCTGGCTAGAAAGTGCCAGAGCTTAGGAGTGCCCAACACGCATCAGACATGGACAGTGCACATCACAAGTGCCCAGAGAGTATGGGAATTGCTCAGTGTGCATCATGAGTGTCCAGTGTGAATCACAAGTGTCCAGTGCTCAACAGTAATGCCTGATGCATGTCAGAAATGCCTGATGCTCACCAGGAGCACCCAATTGCATTGGAACACTCTTTCCAGAGCCCAGATGTGCATCTTCACAATTCACTAACAGTGTTTTGCTGCATTTCTGCAATGTAGCTACAGATCTGTAAAGCTACAAAATGTAGACCATGATGTAGAATCTCAGCCATTGATTTAACAGCTTTTTAAAAATACACCTTGCAGACTAGATCAGCCTCTAAAGATGATTTGATAATGTCTTTGGCTTGTAGGACAAGTGTGCCAAATGCTAAAATATTAGGGAGAAGAAGCTAAGGATCTGTTTGCTTATGGTGGAGACAATCTCTTTCTTCCTAGCTAATTCCAACCAATCCTTTTTTTTCCCCAGTTCATGACCAAGAACCCCAAAATGCGCCTAGGTAGTAGTTCCCTTGGTGGAGAGAAAACTATCCTCCTGCACCCATATTTTAATGAATTGGATTGGGACTTGCTGAACCAGCGCCAGATTGAGCCACCTTTCCGGCCTCGAATTGTAAGTACAGTAGTTAGGAATGTATCACACATCTGTTTATTGGTTTAGGTAGTATCTGTTCTCAGAACACTAAAGGATCAGTTGGTAGCTGGTGGCAGCTGTGTTGGTCAGGCAGGGAATCTGGATTTTACAGTGCCTTGCCAAATTCTTCATTCCCCTTTGACTCGTTTTTTGCAGATATAACCAGTGAAGGCTAGTGTCTCCAATATTAGTGGGGAGGCAGATCTGCTTTGGTTTTTAATTCAAACTCTAAAAGATCTATCCATGGTGCAGAACCTTATACCCCTAAAGGGTTTGGTACCATGGATAGCTCCATTAAAGATCAGACTAAACCCAGAGCAGAATTCCAGCCTCCTGTGGCTACAACCTTGCTTTTTGGGTTGCTTTTATTTGGTGCAGTGGTTTAGCGTAGGACTAGGACGCTGGAAGACCAGGGTTTGAATCCCCAGTCGGCCATGGAAACCCACTGGCTGACCTTGGGCAAGTCACACTTTCTTTCACCCTGAGAGGAAGGCAAGGGCAAACCCCCTCTGAATAAATTCTGCCAAGTAAACCCTGTAATAGGTTCGCCTTAGTGTTGCCATAAGTCCTTGAAGGCGCACAACAACAGGGACACCAACAAAGCTTTTCTAACCTTTAATATAAAAGCATGGTATGGTAGAGCAAATATATATTATGAAGTCGAAGGCTTTCACGGCCGGCATCCATAGATTTTCCTTGGTTTTTTTCTGGGTTGTGAGGCCGTGTTCTGGAATAGTTTCTTTCTGACGTTTTGCCTGCATCTGTGGCTGGCATCTTCAGAGAAAATGCAAATATATAATAATTAATGATTGGATCTAGACTACTTTATGTGCACCTAGATCCCATTGCAATCAATGGGTCTTAAGTTAGTTGTGACTAATTCTCACACTGATGAGACCTAACTGCAAGTAACTTAAGTTGTCTCCAAAAGGTAAGTGTTACGAATGAGGAGACTTAGTTCAGCTGTTTCCTCTTTTCCTCTTTAATAGATTTACTGCAGTAAGAAGGAAAGATGGGGGAAAGGGGTGGGAAAACTCTGGACGGTTACCAAGAAGGCAGGGATTTAAAGGCAAATTTTGAAATACAGGCTCTTATTATGACAGTTCCTGTGCCAAACCCCTCAAGGATGGTCCAAAAATGTGGGAAGATGTGTTGACAGAGCAGGTCTTTTGTAAAGCTAATGGTTCTTCCCCAACTCAAGGCCAAGGCAACCCTAAATTCTTTGGATTACACAGGAGTAGTTCATAACTATATCCATTTTCCCCTCTGGCTATTGTGGGTATCACAGCTAAACTTAGAGAGAACAGAAGAATCCAAGTGGGTGGGGGTAACAGATGATAGCATGGGCACCACTTATCAAAATATCATGGGGCTTCAACCCTGCAAGCCCCATCTCTAATATAAGACTGAATGGGAAGTGGCAATGTCTAGACCCTGTGTAAAATTCAGTGAACAAAGAAGGGCAATTATGTAACAAACACATCATCTCAAGTGTCTTTTCTAACTCAGTTTCTGGAAAATTCAGAAAATGCTCTTTGACTAGCAATGGGACACCAGTGTGACTTTCCCTCTGGGCAATATTTGGTAAACAATGCAAATAATTAGAGAAACCTGACATTTATGTTCCATTTCCATTTGGCAGAAATCAAAAGAAGACGTGAGCAACTTTGATCCTGAGTTTTTAAAGGAAGAGCCCATCTTAACGCCGATTGAAGAAGGAATTCTGTCTATGATCAACCAAGAGGAATTTAGAAACTTTTCTTATACAGACCCAGAATTAGAGTCTTAGCAACCTCTGGGGTGGCTGGCTGGCCTCTCTCTACCCAAGAAGGAAGAACTGTGGTTTAGAATTGCCTGAAAATGGGTTCAGCTGGAAGAGTCAACCCAGATAGCTGTGTTGTATTAAACAGCATGGAGAGGAAAAGTGGCATTAATTTAATCCTGAAGCTGAGGACCTGCCTCTTGGAATTTCTGAAGCACTGAGGACAAATATTTATAGCAGGGCAACAAATCTCCTTTGGTAAATGGATGGTATGGAAAGACAAATTAGTTTGAATGCATTGGCTGGGAACATCTCCTGGAAGTTGAAATTTGCAGTGAGTCTGATGGGTTTCCTGAAGGAGGATGAAATAACCTCTGAGCCAAATGGGTCTTAATCCAAGGGCTGGCTTCCCTCAAAATATCTCTTGAAACCACCTTCTCAAAACAGGGTAGCCAAAATAAGAGGATAGCACTGACTAACTTGAACTGTGTCAGGGAAGTAGACCCTGTGGTGCTACCTTGCTTAGAGAACATCTGCACAGTTTTTTCTCCACCTGGGCTAATGGGTCTCTCCAAAATATTGTGGGCTTCTGAATAAAAATATGTTTCGTTGTTTAAAAGAAAAGAAAAAAGTGTCATAGAAAAAAGAAGGGGAGAAGCAGTAAGGCAACCAGAGTGTGGATGCCACAGCCATAAGTGTGTTTTGTGGCAACTCAGAGGAGATTGCCACCTCACTGTTTCTGTCAGATGGATGCAGTCAGGAAAAAGGGGGACATGATATGCTCTTATTATAATATATGTGTGTGTGTGTGTGTGTGTGTGTGTGAAAGAGAGAGAGAGAGAGGGAGGGAGGGAGGGAGAGAGAAAGATAAGGGCCAAGGAGAGGTGGAGGGGAGGAGGTTGGTACAGATTACTAGAACCTGGCAACCTAAATACCTTAAAGGCACCAGATCCCATTTGATCTTGGAAACTAAAAAGGGTCAGCCCTGGTTCATACTTGGATGGGAGACCACCAATGAATACTAGGCACTGTAGGCTATATTTCAGAGGAAAGAACTGGCAAAACCACTTCTGAGTATTCCTTGCCTAAGAAAACCTTATGAAATTCATGGGGTTGCCATAAGTCAACAGATGATTTGAAGGCGCACACACACACACACACACACTGGGACCTGGCAGACTGGAAGGGGATCTGACTATGTTGCATATATTTTTGTCATACTGTTGTTCTTGTTTGTCAACTGTTTTTTGACATCCATTGTAAAATGGGTGAATTTCTACCAAAATAATGATATACACAATTCTGTGTTATGATATACTAAAGTTTTTAGCTATTCCATACTTGGGTGGCGATAGAAGTCAGAGGTAAAACTGAAGACCTCCAACAATGGTGGTGGAAGTGCTAGAAATGGAGCCCCAAAGGCAAACAGCCCACTGTGGCCTCGCTGCCCAGAGGGACAGGAGGAAGAGCAGCAGCAGTGCCTCCACCTGCACAGCCTGGGCAAGCAGTTCTCCCAATCCTTCACCAATTTCTCTGCCTCTAAGAGCAGCTCTCAAACATTTCCTGGCTGACCCAGATTGGCCAGATTGAGGAGCTGTGTGATGTGGGAGTGGAGTAGCCTCTGAGTTTAGGTGAAAGAGTCAAGTTGAGCAAATGGTGTGGTGGGGGGAAGGGTGTTAGTTGTGTGTGGCAGTGATAGTGTGTTCCCTCCTCCCCCCAAAGACTCAAGGGATCTTGAGGGAATGAGTGCCCATCAGGTGTCCCCCCCCAAAAAATTTCTGAATGGTGCCTAAACCCTCTCTTGGTGACCCTGTGTGTGTGTGTGAGAAAGAGAGAGAGAGAGACATATTCCCTCCAACATCTCACAGATGAAAACTGGGACCCATGTGGCCAAGCAAGATCAGAGTGTGGTCAAGGTAGCAACTGTTACTACTGAGGAAGAAGCTAGGAAAGGCTGCAGCAGTTTGCTCTTGCTTGAGTCTGCTGGGAAGGGCAAGATTCCACTCCCTCCTCTACTCTCCACCCTGCTGAGTTAACTTAAGGGCAGACTACTTTTGCACTTCGAACTTAGTTTGCAGCAACTGAAGTAAGCTGAAGACAAAGCGGGAAGAAGTGAGAGGAGGAGAAACATTTTTAAAGCCCCTGAAAAACTGAAACAACAGAGGAGTAATTAGCACTGTCCCTGCTAAATCTGGACAGTTGAAGGGTATGCAAGTCTTCATGCTACATTAGAGGGTGAGTCTTGTAAAACTGTTTCAGTATAAAAGGGAAATGGCAGGGAAGGAATCTAGTGGCAACTTCAAGACTGGTTTATTTTAGCATGAGCTTTCATGGATTTCAGTCCACTTCAGAGGCGTTGATGGAATTATCTGAAGAAGCAGATTGTCTGAAGTGGTTTGAAATCCAAGAAAGCTCATGCTAAAATAAATCAGTCTTAAAAGTGCCATACTAGATTCCTTCCTTCCACCTTTCCTTTTTATTGAGTCAGTCTGACCCAGTAATTCTATGTTTTGTAATGAGGAAAATTTTATTGCCTGTGTTTTGTGAAATGCTGAGAAAACCTGGGACTCGTTTAGTTTTTCTCATTTTCCATCCTCAACATTCCTCTTCTGTTTAAAACAGAGCATGTAAAACAGTCTCTGCCTCACTGTGGATTTTACTTTGATTCCTTTTATAAAGCCAGGCTCCAAATGCTCATTATTTCAAGGCTCCAAAGGCTCATTAAAGAAAGGGAGACTGAAAATTGCAGTGCTTAAATTATTTCACCACTGTCATTAAGAGATAAATGGTGGCACCCATCCTAGGCCATCCTACACACCAAAAGGTGAGTTAAGTGAATTTATGCAGGATTTAGGACTTTATCAGATAGGGCTCTAAAAATGTTCTTTTGCCATCATATTTTACACCGTTTTTGTGCCAGCAAAATTTATGTCAAATGTAGCCACGATCATGTGAAAAAGCAGCCCCCTACTTCTGCATTGACGGGTGAGCAAGATGTCATCAGTTCTTGCAAGAAGATGCGAGCATGCTTAAAAGCTAAAAAAAAAAAAGCTAAATTAAAAAAGAAAACAAACAAACAGTGAAGCACACTTTAAAACTTGCCTGCAACATGGGGAGGTTCATAAAATGAGCATCCCATGGCTAGTTTTCACATTCCCACCTGGAAGTGTTCTGGTGGGGATCGCCCATTGACGCTGGAATCGCGCCAACAAAACAGGGCACGGTTTCACACGCTTGCAATCACAGCAAAAAAACGCCCCGGCCGAACCATTGACGGCTTGGCCCAACAACAAAAAAGAATGCCTTATTCTCGATACATGATTGCAAAAGTATGATGTCATCTGGTATTGGTGCCCTTTCACGTTCATTGGGTGTCGTTATGACGCCGTATTTGCCACATCTGATAAAGTCCTGTACGTGAGGAGTTTCCCCATGCACTCAGTTTGCAGCTCTGGGGTTTATTTTATGTCAGGAGACAGACATTTTTATACCTTGGTTTATTGCGTCTTGGATTATAGTTCCAAAAACCTCCTAGCCAACATGGCCACTATGGAAAGAAATCTACCGTATCCACCCTGATTTGAACCAACCTGTGATTTCTCATTTGTAATGGCTCCCCCACCAAAGTTTCACAGATAAAAACCGGGACACGTGTAGCCCAATAACATCAGAGGGTGGTCAAGATGGCAAGAGCTATTAATGCGGAAGAACACACAAACTAAGAGAGGTTACAGCAGTTTGCTTTTGCCCAAGTCTGCTGAGAAGAATTCACCACACCTCTCCTCTCCCCCCTGCTGAGTTAATGGAGTGCAAACTGCTTTTTCATGAACTCAGTTTGCACCACTTGAAGTAAACTGAGGATGGAGGGGGGATGTGAGAGGAGGAAAGAGAAACAGGGACATTTTTAAAGCTGCTGAAAAAGTCAGACAACAGAAGATTAATCAGGACTGCCCCTGTTGAACTGAGACTGTTGGAGAGTATGTGAATGGTTATTTATTTATAAGCTCCCTCTTCAAAATTATGCTCAAAGGAGCTGCTGCTGCTGCTTGTTGTTGTTATTTTATTCATTTATATCCTACCTTTCTCCCACCAATAGGACCCAAGGCAGCTACAACCTCTTCAAAGCAATACAAGGGAAAAACTGTACAATGTTAAAATTACATTATAAATATAAAATTTAAACAAGAATTAAACCATTTATAAGTTTAAAACATTAAACAGTAAATATATTAAAGTGCCTTTTAAAAACACCTTAAAATTTTTAAAACTGCACCGCACAGCTTTCCAAGCCTAGCCCTTGTTCGTTCATAAAAACCTGGTGGCATAAAAATGTCTTAAGGAGAACAAAGATGGGGCCATGCTGGCCTCTCTGGCAAGAATAAACAAATCAAATATATAGTTACAACAAAACTTTGCCAGAATATATTAAACACATTTCATAATATATCTAAAATCCACATGAGCAAGGTTACAGCATCTTTATAATTAAATCTATCCACAAAGAGGGGAAGATCAAAAATCCACAGTTGAGCAATACTTCTTTGTTACTATCACAAAAGGTTGGGCAAGCATTTGTCATTCCCAAACTAGGTGGCACAAAACTGGTACAGAGCAAGTCGGAGTCAGGGCAGTGTAAGAGCTAGAGGTTGGGATTGGGATTTGGGAAACCAAAGCTTTAAACTGCACAGAGCTATGAATTTCACCAGGTGACCTGAAACCAGTTACTCCCATTATCAACCCTACCTTTCTCGCAGGATTGGTGTTAGCTACCTTAAGACCCAGCATTGGGGAAATCACTTCCTGCCACCATTTTGAGAGGGACTAAACAAAGGTATTTATGGCTAGTACAGGGTTCCAGGGTGCTTATCAAGGGGGGGGTGTATTTTGTGTATTTTCACATATTTGGGGAGCTTTCTCCATGGTTGGGGGGGCTGAAAAATGCTTGAAAAATCACACCATTTTTTAAATGGGAGACTGAGGGATTTGGGAAGCTTCAGGTACTACAAAGCATGGCCTAGGGGCCACACTTTGTCCACCCTTGCCTTCAAAATAAATCCTTGGTTAGTGATCATCTAAATTCTATAAACTGTGCTGCAGACTGTGCAATCAGCACATGATAGCATGTTAAATACTTCCTTTGGTTTTCATTTTTAACAGAGCTGTCCTTTTCCTCTCCCCACTCCCCTTGTGTCCTCTCAGTCATCATGCAAGGGTCATACAGGCTGTTGCACTTGGAGTGCATGAGAAGAAGTAGTCCCACGCTCAAGGGATGATCATTCTGCTGAACACATTCAAATGGCTAAACCAAAAGGCCCCTAGAACCAAACATTCCCCAGTACATATATCAAAATACCTTGTGATACCTTGAAGACTCTCATGTTTTGACATGGGTTTACCATAGGCTAGAGTCCACTACTTTAAACTGCCATGGCTCCATCTTATAGAATCCTAGGATTTGTAGATTGGTGAGGCACCAACACTCTTTGGCAGAGAAGGCTAATGCCCTTTCCTTTCTGAATTGTGGTGCCCAGAACTGGACATAGTATTCTAAGTGAGGTCTGACCAAGGCAGAATAGAGTGGCACTATTACTTCCCTTGATCTAGACACTATACTTCTATTGATACAGCCCAAAATCGCATTGGCCTTTTTAGCTGCCGCTTCACACTGTTGGCTCATGTTCAACTTGTGGTCTACTAGGACTCCTAGATCCCTTTCGCACGTAGTCTCATTCAGCCAGGTCTCTCCCATCCTATATTTATGCATTTCATTTTTCCGCCCTAAATGCAGTACTTTACATTTCTCCGTATTGAATTTCATTTTGTTAGCTTTGGCCCAGCTCTCCAGTCTATCCAGGTCATTCTGAATTTTGATCCTGTCCTCTAGGGTATTAGCTACTCCTCCCAATTTGGTGTCACCTGCAAATTTGATAAGTATGCCCCTAATTCCCTCATCTAAGTCATTGATAAAGATGTTGAATAGCACTGGGCCCAGGACAGAACCCTGTGGCACCCCACTGGTCACATCTTTCCAAGACGAAGAGGAGCCACTGCTGAGCACCCTTTGGGTTTGGCCGGTCAACCAATTACAAATCCATTGAACAGTTAACTTGTCTAGCCCACATTTTACAAGCTTGTTTGCAAGAATGTCATGGGGAACCTTGTCAAAGGCCTTACTGAAATCAAGGTATGGCAATGTCCACAGCATTCCCTTCATCTACCAAGCTGGTAACTTTATCAAAAAAAGAGATCAGATTAGTCTGGCATGACTTGTTTCTCTGAAACCCATGTTGACTTTTTGTGATTATGGCATTGCTTTCTAAATGTTCACAGACTCTCTGTTTAATGATCTGCTCTAGAATCTTCCCTGGTATTGATGTCAGACTAACTGGACGATAATTGTTGGGATCCTCTTTTTTCCCCTTTTTGAAGATGGGAACAACGTTTGCCCTCCTCCAGTCCGCTGGGACTTCTCCTGTTCTCCAGGAGTTCTCAAATATTATTGCCAATGGCTCTGAGATTATATTTGCCAGCTCTTTTAATACTCTTGGATGTAGTTCATCTGGTCCTGGAGATTTAAATTCATTTAGATTAAGAAGGTATTCCTGTACTACCTCTTTACTTATTTTGAGCTGGATTTCCCCTATTGTGTCCTCTGTTCCATTCTCCTCAGGTTGGTCCTCCTTTTCCTTTTCTGAAAACACTGAGGCAAAGAAGGTGTTGAGTAATTCTGCCTTTTCTCTGTCCCCTGTTAGCATTTTGCCATCTTCTCCACGTAGCGGCCCTGTCATTTCCTTCTTCCTCCTTTTGCTGCGGACATACCCAAAAAAACCCCTTTTTATTGTTCTTAACCTCCCTAGCAAGCCTGAGCTCATTCTGCGCTTTAGCTTTTCTGACTTTACTCCTACACGTGTTCGCTATCTGTTTGAATTCTTCTTTGGTGATTTCCCCCCTTTTCCATTTCCTATACATGTTCCGTTTAAAACTTAGCTCCATTGAAAGTTCTTTAGTCATCCATCCTGGTTTCTTGAGACACCTCCCATTTTTCTTCCTCAATGGTACTGTTTGAAATTGTGCCTTCAGTATCTCCCTTTTGAGAAAGTCCCATCCATCTTGAGGTCTCTTCTCTTTTAGTATTCCTGACCATGGGATCATCCCCAGTATTTCCCTGAGTTTATTGAAATCAGCTCTCCTAAAGTCAAGAATGCGTGTCTGACTATGCCTGGCTTCTCCTTTCCATTGTATAACAAACTCCAGGAGAACATGATCACTCTCACCTAAGGATCCCACCACTTGCACCCCATTAACCAGGTCGTCTCTGTTGGTTAGGATCAGATCTAAAATAGCTGACCCCCTTGTTGCCTCTTCCACCTTTTGGACCATGAAATTGTCTTCCAGGCATGTAAGGAATTTGCTAGACCTTGTAGTTTTGGCTGAGTTAGATTTCCAGCAAATATCAGGATAGTTGAAGTCACGCATCACTACTACATCTCTCCTTTCTGCATGTATGTTCATCTGTTCTAGAAAGGCAACATCCAATTCCTCCGTCTGATTTGGGGGTCTGTAGTAGAGTCCCACAATAACATCCCTGTTGTTTCCCTCCCCTTTAATTTTTATCCAGATGCTCTCCACCTGGCTTCCAGTATTGATGTCGTGGATCACTTCACTGGTGTAAATATCCCTGACATATAATGCTATTCCTCCTCCTTTCCTGTTTGGCCTGTTTCTCTTATAAAGGTTATACCCCTCTAATCCTACATTCCAATCATGAGACTCATCCCACCAGGTTTCAGTAATGCCTATTATATCATATTTGCTTTGTAGTGCTAGGAGTTCAAGTTCATCTTGCTTATTTCCCATGCTCTGTACATTCGTGTAGAGACTTCTAAGACCATGTGTTCCCTTTACTTGCTGCCTGTGCAAGTTTTTTTGCCTCCCACTGTTGGGTCCTTGCGCTGTTTGCCTTGTTCCCTCTATGACAGTTTGACTATTTTCTCCAGCCCTTTTGCCTTCCAGAATACTGTCTCCCTCCCACATTTGACTCAGTTTAAAGCCCTCCTGATCAAATTCTTGAGACTGTTGGCAAAAATGTTTCTTCCAACTGTTGTAAGATGCACCCTATCACTTGCCAGGAGTCCCCCCTCATGGAAGCGCAGTCCATGATCCAAGAATCCAATTTGTTCTCGGCGACACCATCTACGGAGCCAGTTGTTTACGTCGGCTATTTTCCTCTCCCTTCTTGGACCATGCCCTTCAACTGGCAGAAGAGACGAGATGACCACCTGTGTGTCCATTTCTTTCAGCTTCCTCCCCAGGGCCTCATAATCTCTTCTGATCTTGGGAAAGCTGTGCCTTGCAGTATCATTGGTTCCCACATGGACCAAAAGGAAGGGGTAATGATCTGTAGGCTTGACGAGTCTTGTCAGCCTCTCGGTCACATCACAGATCTTTGCCCCAGGGAGACAACACACCTCCCGAGTCATCTTGTCAGGCCCACGTACCACTGCTTCTGTACCGCACAGCAAGGAGTCCCCCACCACCACCACACGCCTCCGCTGAGGCTTCGCAGCTGCTTTTCCTTGCGGTGGTCCTCTCAAGGTCCTCTGCTCTACCCCTGAAGTCTGTCCATGCTGTTCTTCCTCATTGTCCTTGATAAGGGAAAGGGCTTCGAATCGATTCTGTAGCTGCAAGCTGCTGGAAGAATCCCTGGATTTTCTTGTTCTGTGTGTGACATTCCTCCAGCTGTCTACTTCCTGTGTCTGTGAAGTGACCCTCTCCTCCACAGCCACTTCCTCTGTGCGGTCCCCATCCAAGACTGTTTGTTCTGTTCTGTCCAGGAAAACCTCTTGCTCACGAATCTGTTGAAGTGTAGCTACCCGTGTCTCCAGCTGTTGTACTTTCTCCTCCAAGAGGGCTACCAGCGTGCACTTGGTGCATGTGAAGTTCTCCACATCTGTAGACAAGAATACAAACATCGCACAAGTGTTGCAAGTGACTGCTGCAGTCCCCTCAGTGTCCATGATGAGAGCTTTTAGGTAATCTAAGAACTCTTAGTTAACGCTGAGAATGCTAAGCTGTACTTTTAGGTCTGCTGTATTTTTGTTGGTTACTGAAATTTGTTGGTTACTGAAATTTTGTTGGTTACTGAAATTCGCGCACCATTAGGCGCGCACCTGTGGCTCTTGAGGGTAAAAGGGCAAGGTCAGGAGTTCAAGCCCCTCAGCAACAAGCAGCCTCTCCCAACAGTTTTAAAAAAAATTCAATTTCCCCAGTCAGAATGGCTGTCCAGAAGCTGCTCTCCTTCTTCTCCCTGTGCTCTCCTTCTTCTCCCTTGTAAAACTACAAATCCCAGGATTCCATAGCATGGCGCTACAGTGGTGTCAAAGTGCATTATTTCTACTGTGTAGATGCACCCTAGAAAATCTTACTTTTTGGACTACACCTCCCAGAATCTTCCAGGCAGCACTTTCTTTTCATTTGAGTGGCACACTTCTCAATAAGATGGTAAATGTCTGCGTATTTTCAGATTACAGGTGGGAGATCACACAATAGAATGGTACCCCATACCAAAAATGGATAAATAATAACTCCTGAATAAAATGTGAGCCATTTCTTCACTCCCTCTATACCAGGATCAGATGTGTCATCCAGCAAGATCACATACTCATAGAGGTGGAAGGGGGAGCAAGGGCCATCTAGTCGAGCCCCTTGCCATGCAAGCATACACAACTAAAGCATTCCTGAAATAATCTATTCCTTCACAAGTTCACTTGTGAGTTTTCAGTAAGCCAGGGTGGGGGTGCAGGAACCACACACCTCAACATCAGCATTGCTGTTACTTGCTCTTGCCATAAATATTGCACCATAACTTCTCACCAGAGAGATTTGATTGGCTGGTTTCCCACACACCCTGTGGTTGCGGGGAAGGAGAGAGCTGTAAACATTGAGTAAGCACAAGAAGCTAACAATGAGTCAGTGTTTTAACTCCACTTCCAGGCTTTAGGCTTATCTAGCTGTGTCAGAGTGAGATTTTTGACTCTCTCATCTATATGCCTGCTGGCCTTTTTTGTTTGGAAGAAAAAGAACAAATCAAGTTCTGCTGTAACTGTTACAAACGTGAAGGTTCTCACTTGCTGCTGTGTGTTTTTTTTTCCTGGCATGTTTGAACCCATTATGATCATGTCTCTAAAGCACAGCGTGTGAAAAAGAGTGTGAAAAATGTGAAAAAAGTACTTGTTGTAGTCCCCAAAAAGTGGCCTTCCCAAACACTGGAATTAACTATTAACTATTCTGGAGGATATAATCATAGAGTTAGAAGAGACCACAAGGACCATCTAGTCCAAAACCTCTGCCATGCAGGAATACACAATCAAAACATTTGTGACAGATAGCCATCCAGCCTCTGTTTTAAAATCTCCAAAAAAGGAGACTCCACCACACTCTGAGGCAGTGTATTCCACTTCCATGCAGCTCTTACTGTCAGGAAGTTCTTCCTAATGTTTAGGTGGAATCTATCTCTTTTCCTGTAGTTTGAGTCCATTGCTCCATGTCCTGGTCTCTGGAGCAGCAGAAAACAAACTTGCTCCATCTTCAGTATCACATTCCTTCAAATATTTCAACATGGATATCATGTCACCTCTTAACCTTCTCATCTCCAGGCTAAACATACCAAGCTCCTTAAGCTGCTCCTCATAGGGCATGGCTTCCAGACCTCACACAATTTTGGGTATCCTCCTCTGGGCACATTTCACATTCAAATAGGGTGTAAAAAAGAGAGGGCTCCTGCACCTTTAACACTATTGGAATAGAAGTTCTTCTGTACCTTGCTCTGGACACATGTAACTGTTAAAGGTACAGGACTCATAGGGTTGCCAGAATGAAAACTGGAGAGAGCTCCTGCACCTTTAATGGTGGTGTAGAAGAGAGCTTGCCACACAACCAGGTAAGAAACCACCCCTGCTAAAATTCCCCATTCTGAATAATAATTAAAGGTACAGGAGCCAGGGGGCTGATGCAGTGCCATCCTGGCAGCCTTTCTGGACTATGGCACAGCTCCAGAAAGGATCCACACTGGTGCATGTACATCATGTCAATCTGGGGCATCTCTGGAACATAATCCTCTGGACTGGCTCCAGATTATGGTGCCAGTGTAGATGTGCCCCAAGACTGAGAAATCTCCACATCCCTGTTGCCTTATAACCATTTTACAAATTTAGTTCATGCAATCCTGTCAGTTTCTATGCCACGGTTAATGCCAGGAAAGGAAAGGCCTGTGGAAATAATCCTGAAGTGGGAAGAGTTGGGGTGAAAGAATGCATTGACTTTGGTTTGGAGAAAGCCACCTGCACCTACAAATCTGCACTATGTTGATACGGTGACAATGCACAGCTGAAAGCCATTATGGTGACAGTTGCTGGAATCCTAGATCACCTTTTACATAAGGTAACTTTACGTATACTTAGCTACGTATCAGAGGTGTTAAAAAACCCTGTTAGTAAATTGCAAAGCTGCGGGCCCAATGTGTATTGGTGCCCAATGCAGAATGAGACCAATGCACATTGGTCCCGTTGTATGTCACTACTGAAGAGGAATGTTACAGAACTGCCCAATTCTAATTCCCGCATATGTTTTTCCCCTGTATGGAAAATGTAACTTTCATACAGGGTTCCGGTCAGTGTCCTGATTCTGGAGCCAGCTGCCCTGCCTCCACAAAGGGACAGCGCTTAGAAAAATGACTACAGCTCCCAGAAACCTGCAGCCAGCATGGTCAGTGATTATGGGATTTCTAATCCCATAGTATTAGATTTGCAGTACAAAAAGGGAAACTTTTCCAAGCTTTGCAGATGTTTGTAGCTGAGCCAAGGTTGGGCAATTCACAGTATGTTTTCCAAGAGTGCAGCCATCTCATGTCTTCATTGATCAGTATGTACCTGGTGCAAGTTGGAGTCACTCCCAAGTAAGTCCCTGTTACTTATGTGCCAAGAAGCTCAGGATGTTGGAGACACAGCCTGTTCCTTGCTGCCTCCATCCCCTTTAGTCTTGATGTTCTTGGGCATCAGAGAACAAACAGACTCTTTGTACTGAGTTCCCTCCTGGGTTGCATAAGAGAAATAATGGCCACGGGGTGTGTTCAAAAGGGCCAGAGTGAAAGGAGTGAGAACAAAGCTGCTATAATAGTGTGAATGTCTGTTAAGGCAGACGCAGAATTGTGGTCCATAACTTTTAACTTGAAAATCTGCATCACACCTTGAAAGCCAGATCTCAATGGGGAACTCACCTTTGAGTGTCTCTGCTGTTTGTCCTAATCATTCTCTTTAGGTCTAGTTAGATCTTTCTCTCCAAAGACAGTTGCAGTGCCAGTGTGTGATGCTTTATACTATAGAACAGGGGGAGGTGTGTGGCCTGTAGGCAAGATGTGGCACTAAGACCCCCCCAGGGTCAAAAAGGTTTCCCAGAAAAACATTGTCACTCTAGAATTTCCCCTAATATCTTCTGGAGGCATAGAATCATAGAGTTGAAAGAGACCACAAAGGCTATCTAGTCCAACCCCCTGCCATACAGGAATACACAATCAAAGCATTCCTGACAGATGGCCATCCAGCCTCTGTTTAAAAACCTCCAAAGAAGGAGACTCTACCACACTCTGAGGCAGTGCATTCCACTGCCAAACAGCTCTTACTGTCAGGAAGTTCTTCCTAATGTTTACATGGAATCTCTTTTCCTGTAGTTTGAGTCCATTGTTATGTGTTCTAGTCTCTGGAGCAGCAGAAAACAAGCTTGTTCCATTCTCAGTATGGCATCCCTTCAAATATTTAAACATGACTGTCGTGTCACCTCTTAACTTTCTCTTCTCCAGGCTAAACATGCCCAGCTCCCTAAGCCTTTCCTCATAGGGCATGGCTTCCAGACCTCCCACCATTTTGGTCGACCTCCTCTGGACACGTTCCAGGCACAGGGGCCTTGTTGCCATGCTGTGGTGGTGGCAGTGGCAGCAGTGGCTCTGGGACATTTTGGGCTCAGGAGAGGACTTTCTTTAAAAAGCAGGCAGTGGACAGATAGTGGGTTTGTTTATTTATTTATTTAAACTTTGATTTGACTTATATCCCACCATTCTCCCAACAGGGGGCCCAAAGCAGCTTACAGTGTAAGTTAAAACAAAATACTATACTGTAGCTAAAATAATATATGGTACAAAAGGTTAAAGAGCATTAAGCAAGCAAGCTGATCAAAACAGTAATTTAAAACAATTGAAAACATTAAAGATCTGTCTAAATGGTGAAAATATTCCTCATAAAATTCAAGGAGAATACCTTTTGTTCCAGTGGGATCCCATGGCGGCTCAACGTGTTCAGAAAGCGTGGGGGTGTGTGTGTTAAAAACTCCAAGTACTCTATGGGAAAAGCCTTTGTGGCTTTTGTTAAAGTTTTTAAAAAACTCCGAGGGAAATGCGCATTCCTGCTCATTGGGACAACCAATGCAATTTGTTGCGCAGTCTGGAGAGGGCAGAACTGAAGATCTGATTGGTCAGGCAGGTGCAGGGGCGAGCTTGCTGTCAAGTGCCCAGAAGTGCTTTTCATGCTAGTGGTTGTGTGCTTTTTAAACTGTCAGTTTGGTGAAGGGAACCTGGTAGCGCCCAGAAACGACAAGAAGAGCAGCCACTGCGAGGAAGAGGAGGAGAGACCAAGCCGCCTGCCCTTCACCCATTCTGGCAGTGGTGGCATCATCCATATCTGGCTGCAATTAAAGAGACAGGAGGAGCCACCTGGCCATCTGCTGGTTGTGGAGAAGGGAGAGGAAGGCGGCTCTTCAACACTCAGCCTTCATCTCACCTGCCTGGGTTGGGCTGCTCCTTCTCTCATGCCTGTCCCATGCCATCCAAAGCCCACTGACGTCGAGCTCGGAGGACAGGCACAAGAGAAGAAGCAGACTAGCTCGGGAAGGCAAGATGGAGCTGGAGCATGTGTTGTGTGCCTTCAAGTTTTTTCTGACTTATGATGACCCTAAGGGAGCCTATCATGGGGTTTTCTTGGCAAGATTTGTTCCGAGGGGGGTTGCCCTTGCTTTCCTCTGAGGCTGAAAGAGTGTGACTTGCCCAAGTTCACCCAGTGGGTTTCCATGGATGAGTGGGAATTCAATCCCTGGTCTCCAGAATCGTAGTCCGATGCTCGAACCACTACACCATGCTGGTTTTCAACCCCCCCACCCCACTTATTACAAAAGCAGCATCTGCTGTATCCATTGTTTAAAAAGCAGCATCCATTGTATACCCTTCTACCCTTTGTGTGGGGAAAGTGTGACCTGTGGGCTGCATGCAGCCTCCAGGGCCATTTTTACGGCCCTCAAAGCTTCCCAGAGGTCAAAACATTGTTTTGGGAATTTTCTTCATTTTTTTCCCCCTTCCTCTAAAATGCTCCAAAATGACTTCTAGGGGATGTAGAGGGCTTTTCTGTTATGTTTGAAGGCCCCCTGAGCTGCCCCCCCCCCCCGTTGTCAAAATATTTGGTCAAAATAAGAGTATCAGTTTAGTCACTTTGGCTTCAAAAGAGAGTTCAGGGTGGAGTTGCTCCAGGACCCATTTATCTGTAGAAAACTATCATGAGTGCCTTAGGAAGAAAGAATGATTGTTAAACCAATATGTTCACAGTATATGTGTGCCATGTGTCTTGAGGAAGATAGACAGTGAAGGGAAGAGAGGTTCATGCAGTCCATTGGACTGCAAACTCACCATTCCCAGATGGCATGGGCTGGAGGGCACCAGGCTGGGGAAGGGTGTGTTCAGAAAAAAAATATTTTCTCTATATGAGCCACACACACCCCTGAGTGCCCCACAGTAATGGCATTTTGCAGCAGCAGCAACTTGTCTTAACAGCATTTTTGCCCCTATAAGCTTTGCATGCAAGATGGTGGTCGTGGGTGGATTACTCACATTTGTACTTTGCTGCCTCCAAACTTTTTTTTTAAAAAAAGTGATGTCCAAGGTGCACTAGAGCGATAGAGTGATTTTTCAATTAAACAGGGCAGGAAAAAAAAACCCCAAAGTACTCCATTTTATTGCCTTTGCAATTGCTCGCTAAGGCGAAAATCTGACATGGCAGCAGTGGGTGCTTGCGCTGTTAGCAAGCACAGCCCCTGTGCTTGCCTGGCCAATCAACTTTGTACTTCCTCTCCTATGGGAAAGCGATTGAAAGTGAATCACTTGTCCAAACAAGAAGGTATGTGCACACACACCCCGCTGTTTAAAAAAAACTACAGGAAAAGCCATGGAGGCTGTCCTGCACTGTTTTTGCTGTTTTGCACCCTTCCTCCATCCGGATAGTGTGGATTGATGCAGGATCCCTTTTAGACAGGTTGTATTCCCAGCAAATTCCATGAGGGGTATTTTCACCATTTAGACAACCCGATTCTTGTGTAGCAGCTCCCAACTGAAAAGGTGAGTCTCAGACCTGAGATGATTGGAGACTATTGTCATGGAATCATTTTTAAAGATACAAAGGCTGCTCAGAGGGGAAAAAGTCACTGGTAAAACAACATTAAAATGCACATATTATTTATGGTTGTTAATGTAAAGCTATTATTAAGCAGATCAAATAGCTATTTATATCCAACTGATACTGGTATATAAAAAGAAGAAAATGCCAACAGGCAACCTCAGATAAGTATAATGAGATAGCAAGTTAATCCACCCTCTTTAGAATCAAACAATTAGGGTGAGGGTTAGAGGGCTATAGATACAGTCAGTGTTTGAATTAGAGAGATCTTTAAACTGCACATTCCTTCTGACCTGAGTGATTATTGTGCTAAGTGATGCTTATGCAGGTCACCCTATATATGGGCCAAAATAAGCCGCTCATTCCATAGCTTTACATCTTACACATTAATCCATGTCATCTTTGGGTGGTTCTTCTGGCCCAGTGACAAAGCCAGATAGGCAGAAGATTTTAAGTATCCTTCTGCATGTGCCATTTGCTCTGCTGCCATCCCAGTGGCCTCAAAAGAAAAAAAAGTCTGAGGGGTGACATGAGGCCACATTAAATATATATATATATATATATATATATATATATATATATATATATATATTGACAGTGGGTTGACGTCCTGTTCAGTCATTACAAGAACGTAAGCTGGATTTATGATCCTGTAACTGCTGGGGATTATGGTCATTAATGGCTGAATGTGATACACCCCTCCCCCATCTACCTTTTCAGCATCTTCAGTGCTCTCCTGGTGGCAGGACACATTGAGACAAGCAGTTGCAGCAGGACCACAAGAGGTCTTTCTAGCTGCCTGTTCTAAATGCACTCTGTGACTTGGAGAGCACAGCAGACATCAATTCCCAGTAACATTGCCAGGTCTGAACATTTCAGGACCAAAAATTTAGACCTAAGGATGTTCAAGGGGTGAACTTGGGTGATCATTCAATATTGACATTATAAGGAGTGTCCCAAGTGATGTCATTAAGATCAAGAGAAGTAATAGTGCCACTCTATTCTGGTTTGGTCAGATCTCACGAGGAGTACTGTGTCCAGTTCCGGGCACCACAATTCAAGAACGATATTGACAAGCTGGAAGGTGTCCAGAGGAGGGCAACCAAAATGGTGGGAGATCTGGAAGTTATGCCCTATGAGGAGAGGTTTAAAGAGCTGGATACGTTTAGCCTGGAGAAGAAAACGTTAATCGGTGACATGATAGTCATGTTTAAATAAGTGAAAGGATGTCATATTGAAGATGGAGCAAGCTTGTTTTCTGATGCTCCAGAGATAAGGACACAGAGCAATGGACTCAAACTACAGGAAAAGAGATTCCGCCTAAACATTAGGAGGAACTTTCTGATAGTAAGTTCTGTTTGGCAGTGGAATACACTGCCTTGGAGTGTGGTGGAGTCTCCTCCTTTGGAGGTTTTCAAACCGAGGCTGGATGGCCATCTATCAGGAGTACAGTTGCCCCTCCACATTCGCGAACTTAGCATTCGCGGTTTTGCATATTCGCGGTTTTGGGAGGCCCCCCCACCCTCCCAAAAGCAGTGACATGGGGCCTCTGGGAGGCCCCGCAAAGGCCTTGGGAGGGAGGGGGAGGGCCGGGGAGGCCTCCACAGGGCCTCGGGAGGGTCTCCGGAGGCTCCGTGAAGGCCTTGGAAGGCAGGGGGAGGCGGGGGGAAGCGACTATGGGGCCTCCGGAGGCCCCATGGTCGCTTTGGCAGGGGAGGGGGAGGGGGGGCAGTCATTATTCACAGAATTTTCACATTCGCGGGGGTCTGGGGGTCTGCGAATGTGAAGGGACGACTGTACTTTGTGTATTTCTGCATGGCAGGGGGTTGGACTAGATGGCACTTGTCTCTTCCAGCTCTATGATTCTATGATACATTAGACACCAACTGTCATTGTTTAGAATATGCCATTCAAATCATTTGTAACCATTTGTAACAATGATGAAAATACATAGACACACGTTTTTCAAGGCAGGCTGCAGTAATGGGGTCAGGCCTCGAGATCTGGGAACCCTACTCCCAGAGATGCCAATCTGAAGCATCTCAGAAACCCTTCAGTTGGGATGCTGCCTAGCTGAACAGTTAGATTTTGTGGGGAGTGGCCCCATCAGACATAACTATGACAACAGAGCTCTATCATCATAGTTAATTCTGATGATTAAGACTCTTGGCCTATTACTCCACCCCATAGTGTTAAGATCTTGGGGCATCTTATGATAAAATCATTTGAACAATTTAAAATGGAGGACTGTAATCCTGTTAGGGACGTACGTCCTGTTAGTGGACTTACATCAACAGGAATTAGAATTGGGCAGTTCCATAATGTCCTTATTCAGTAAAGTGCCGCTGGTATGTTACTACGCAGAAATGCAAGCAAAATGACCAGTACACACAGAGACTGATGCACATTGTGACCAATGTACATCAGGATACTGGCGAAGGATACACATTGGAACACTCTTGCCAGTGTCCCGTTAAGCATCTTCCCAATTCACTGACAAGTATGCTATACTTAAAGTTATGTAACATACATTGTAATAGAGGATTCCAGCTGAGAACACCTAGAGCTGTGGCTCTTAACCTTTTCTTTATCAGGAACCCCCTTCAATATGACATCCTTTCAAGTATTTAAACATGGCTTTCATGTCACCTCTTAATCTTCTCTTCTGCAGGCTAAACATACCCAGCTCCCTAAGCCATCCCTCATAGGGCATGGCTTCCAGACCTTTCACCATTTGTTCACCCTCCTTGGACATGTTCCAGCTTGTCAGAGGAGGGAGACCAAAATGATGAAACATATACTCTGATAGAAGGTTCTAGCTTACTGTTTTAAGCAGAGGAATTCTGGCATTTATGTACTGAGTTTAGGAAAGACTGAAAAAAGGGGATGCTGCCTGCATAGTATCACTTGGAAGGAACTCAGGTGCACCATCAATGCAGTTAGTTGATGACCAGGGAGCAGAATTTCACCCTGATGCTGTCTGGCCAACATTGTTCCGCTGGAGGAAAGGCGGAATTCACCCTCCTGGACCTGCAGAAGGCCTGGCAAGACAAAGATTGCTCCTTTTTCTTTGCTGCACAATGGTGCTAGGGCATAGGTCTGCCTCCTCAGCCAATAATTGGCTCCAGTGGCATGTTGTGCCACCAGGGAAGAGGGAGCATCCTTCACCCTCCAAACCTGGAGCAAAAGTACACTTTATGCCCCACTAGCATCAACTAGGATCTTAGCCCTAGGGTAACAGTCCCCAAAAGTTAATGTTTCCACACTCTGCAAAAGAGAATCCATGTCATGATGGTCTTGTGACATTGTCTTACTATGAGGTTGGCATATTTCACATCGCCAGAAAACATTAGATCTGAGGTTGGTGACTGCAAAGGGATCAGGGCCAATTTCCTCCTCTTCCCATCCCCTTGGGCCACAGCATCTGGAGCCAAATACCTTATTTTTCCTTTTTTCTCTCTCCTCCAACATGGAGCCAGGAGATGACAACATGGCACTTCTGGTTGCCATTTTGGAAGGTAAATGTATGGAAAATAAGGTATTAGTGGGGGTTCAGGTGAGTTGGAGAAGGTGTTTGTGTGTTGTGTGGTGGGATTTGATTTGGGCATGACAGTCAGATTGTTTTTGTCTAAAAAATTGCCCACCAAATTCTTTAAAGGGGAAGGGTGTTCAAGGGCTTTGGGATACTGATGAGGAGTTTCGTGGGCCTCCAGAAAGGGATCCAGGTGTTGCTCCCATCTCTGCTTTAGAAAATGGTTCAATGGAAATGGACAAGACCAGCATTGGAATTCAACAAGGGACTTAAGTTTTCATAAGATTTTTGTGTTCAGGAAACAGAACTGAGGACTTGGGGACTTTTGCAATGTCCATATTCCCCTCTGGGCTGCGATGACATTGCAACATATGGGTGTTGCACAATGGCAGTCAGTTGAGTGACTGATGCACCATGGACCCAATATACAAAAGGCCCCAATGTACATCAGGGTACTCCCACTACACATCTGGACACTGGCTAGGAAGTGCTAGAGTGCAACAGGCTTGCCCCATGTGCATCAGAAGTGTCCAGTGCTCATCAGAAGTGCCCAATGAGCATGAAAAGTGTCCAATGTGCATAGGAGTGCCTGATGCAACTTGGAAGTACCTGATCCACATCAGAAGTGTGCAATGCACATTGGAACACTCTTGCCAGTGCTGAATGTGCATCCTTGCCATTCACTAATAGGGCATTGCATTTCTGCAATGTAGCTGTGGATTTGTAAAGCTACAAAACATAGACTGTAATGCTGAATCTCAGCCCAGCAAACCACACGGATGAACCAAAGACATTGGATGGTTTGAAAGAATGGCAACTGAAAAAGTGCTGTGTATTCTGGAGGCATTGGAGGAGCATGCTATAAGGATGTAATCATCCCCAAACCACAAGCAAGCCTTGGGGCAGTCCCATGGACGTCAGTGCAGCTTCAAGGGGAGAAAAGGTTTGGAATCAGTGGTTGAGGGCGCAGTGCCCAGTGATGAGACATTGGCGTCGCCTGGCTCTGCCCTGTGTCTTCCTTTGTAAATTATGACCTTTCCCTCCTACCACGAGCCTTTGTGAGTACTGTATTTACTTGTGGAGTGTGCCATTACAGGGAAAATGCTGCAACCACAACATGGGTAAAGGGAGCTCAGGATGAGCTCAGGCCCAGGCAGCCGTGGGGGTGTTGTGAAATCAAGGGAAATCTCTGGCTCTGGTTTGTGATCCTGATTCAGCAGATCTCAGGCCAAAATGATCAACCAGGTCCTTAGAGGCAGCTGGTGGCCTCCATTGTCAGTGGGGTGGTACATCTGCTCTGGGTCTGAGTCTGAACTTTCATCCCTGCACCTCCCTGCAATGGATGGCACCGGCACAACTGAGGAGATTATCAGATGGGGACAAAATTAGCATCCCCGTCTCGCTATCTCCTCTTCCGCCCCTCCCATCCCTGTCCCAGCACAAGAACGAAACGTTTTGCACTTACCTTGAACACACATCCATCCGCTCCCCACGGCAGCCCAGGAGTTGCATTCACTTCCTGGTTTCAAATCATGGGCTGTTCTCGCGAGAGGACGAGCACTCAGGAAATTCAAAAATAAAAAATAAAATACACCTTTAAAACTGACAGAAAGCAGAAAAACACACTTTAAAAAACCCAAGTAACCCGGGGAGGGTACAAAAAAGGGTGTAACTTACGTGAATGTCCTGATTGCACCTGGAAGTGTTCTGGAATGGACCTCCCACTGTGGCTGGCATCGCGCTATATGAACGAGGCACCTTTTTGCTCACCTGTTGTTCCATGACAGGAACAGAACAGGTGATCTATTCAAGCCATGAATAAGAAGAAATGAGAGCAAAACAGGGCCAGCACAGGAGCATAACAGGAGGACAACATCATATGAAAGGGAAGCCCTTTGGAGGTCTTCTGGTGTTCGTGTCATGTCATTTCCAGCTTTGTTTTCAGCTTTGTTTTCAACTGATCAGGAGGGGAATAAAAATTTGGGGGGGGGGTATGTGTGGATTTGGGAAGCAAAACTGCTGTTGGAATTGTTTTCACTCATTTGGGATAGGACTGGGAATGAAAAGTCACCTTGGGAAAAATTTAAATTTTGAGGGGGGGGGTTGGAAGCTTTAGAGGGGTTTCAGGGCTACAAATTTATTATTATTATTATTATTATTATTATTATTATTTATACCCCACCCCTATGCTAAAAACAATTGGGGCAGCTTCCAACTATTAAAACACTACAATACCGACTAAAAGCACCACCCACCCCCACCCTCCCCCATAAAAAGACATTAAACAATATAAAATTAAAACCACCTAACTAAAATCACATTAAAAAAACAAATATAAACAAGACTAAAAAAGGCCAGGAGATGCAGCTCCTGAGGCTGGGATCTAATCAGGAAAGGCTGCCAAAAGAGATTCATCTTTAGTGCTTTTTTAAAGCTACTTAAGCTCATCGTCTGACAGATCTCGTTTGGCAGGCCATTCCATAATTTGGGGGCGATTACCGAAAAGGCCCTCTGGGAGGTTGCAGACAGCCTAGATTTTTGTGACTGAAGCAAATTCCTCCCAGAGGACCGGAGTGCGCGGGGAGGATTGTATGGGAGGAGGCGGTTCCAGAGATAAGTTGGACTCAAGCCATTTAGGGCTTTAAAGGTAATAACCAACACCTTATACTGGGCCCAGAAACTGATAGGCAGCCAGTGGAGAGATTTTAATACTGGGGTTATATGGTCTCTCCAAGATGTTCCCAAGACCACTCTGGCTGCCATATTTGGGTACCAACTGAAGTTTCTGGATCAAGCACGAGGGTAGCCCCATGTAGAGCGCATTGCAGAAATCTAGACAAGAGGTTACCAGCGCGTGCACCACAGTCTCGAAGTCCCTTAGTTCCAGGAAAGGGCGCAGCTGGCATATCAGCCAAAGCTGATAGCAAGCGCTCCTGACCGTCACATTCACCTGACTCATCATCTGAAGCAATGAATCAAGGAGCAGCCCCAGACTGTGAACACAGTCCTTAACGGAGAGCGTGACCCCGTCCAGGACTGGAGGTTGCAGCCCAATTCCTGGTTTCGGGGCCGCTACCATGAGCACCTCCATTTTGACCGGATTTAATCTCAATCTGTTTTTCCTCATCCAGCCCATTACTGCTTTAAGACAGTCATTAAGAGGAGAGACGCCATTGGAATTCGAGGCCGAAATTGGGGTGAATGTGGTCCATTCACTGCACTTTGCCCACCCCTGCTTTAAAGAACTATCCAAAATGTTGAATCCCCATCCCCCCAAAATAGGTTCAGCACATCGGATCATTCCTTCATAGTTTGGATTATAACCAAACATGGATTCACCACCTTACTGATATTGGAATCACCAGCTACCACTACCCTCAGTCATGATCATCAAAGAAAGACCTTTATGTAGTGACAGCTGCTTTGGCTGTCATGAAGATGTTAGGGCAGTGAATGTTGGCTGGAGGATTCTGGGAGTTATAGTCCAAAAAAGAAATATATCTAAGCTCTGAGTAAACTCAGTACAAGGGAACTGGATTCAAATCCCTTCCACCATACAATGAATCAATGGTGTGCCCTCCTCTAACTCACTGGCTGGAATTCCATTGGTGACTTAGGACTTTATCAGACACCCCCCCCATAATCATTCTTTTGCCAGCATGTTTTGGAACGTTTTTATGCTGGCAAAAGACACCCCACACACACCAGACTTACCTTGAGCAGCATTAAAGAGGCAGCCCCAGCAGTAATGGAGCACGAACAGAGCTCCGTTTACTTCTGGGTTCCAAATCTTCGAGATTTTCCTGAGAAGACGCCAGCGTTGCAAATTCAAAAATTAAAGTAAAATAAAGACATAAAATGTAGACACAAGCCCAGGAACACACTTTAAAAGTGCCAAGTAAATCAGGGAGGTTAAAAAAAAGAGCATCCCATACCTGGCTGTCCCAATCTCACCCAGAAGTGTTCTGACAATTGATGTTGTATTCACTGAGCACAATAATGCATTTCAAACACTGGGAATGCTGGCACAAAAGCGGAACGGGAGATCTATTGATGGCTTGGGCCACCAATAAAATAGAACAGTTTATTGACAGCACATGATAGAGAAAGGACGACATTGTATGGTATGCGCACCCTTTTGCAATCTTTAGGCGTCCTTATGACACCATATTTGCCGCATTTGATAAAGTCCTTACACATGCATAAGTTCCCCTAGGGGAGTGTTGGACATATTTGTCCAATGCTTCATGGACATATTCAGTTCAAGGTTGTGGAAGTGAAGTTCCACATAGGGTGCCATTGTGTTTGGTTAGGCACTGAGCATGCATGCACTTGCACAATGCTCACTGTTACACATGGCAGGTGCTCATGCACATTTGGTCACTCCTTTGGTTGCACAATGTTGCAATTCACTAACGAAGTGGCATTGCACAACCTCTGCACAATTTCATAAGCATCAAGTTATGTTCTGTCCCCTCAATGTAAGAGCTACATGCATTATGGAATTTCATGTGCATGAAACAGCAATAGGATGCCAACCAACTGATTCAATAGGTCTACTCTAATTGAGACTAACCAACAGAATTCTGGCTAATGCAATATTAGAATGCAACTAATATGATGTAAGTTTTATAGATGTGACAATAAGAGACTTAAAGGGACATCAAAAAGACCTGTCATTTTACTGAATTTCTTGCATTTTATTGAATGCCCCAATAGGCATGTCTTTTTGATGGGAGCATCTAGAGTCTAGTCACCTTTGAAGGGGACATCCATCTGTTCCCCCTGGTTTGATCTCTTTTTATCATCAATTTTAAAAAGGTATTTTGGGGGGTTGGGGGGTGTCTATTAACATTTAATTTTATTGTTGCCTGATTTTCATTTTTTGGATTGTTGTTTTTGGTATTAATCCTTGCTATTAAGATCCTTGAACTTAAAGTGTGGTTTTTTAAAAAATAAATTAAATACTTCTTTTTAAAATTTTAAGTTATAAAGCAGGGTTCAGACATTAAATTCATTTAATAAAAAGTACATTCAGATGATGATGATGATAATGATGATGATGGAGAAGGAGAAGAAATGGTCTTTGTAGCTAGCACCTGCAATTCAGCTTCAAAAGTCCTGTCTTTTGGATTGGGAGCACCAACATGCAAATTCAGGTTATCAAGACTGCCATAATGATACTTTAAAAAAAAGTTTTAAGATTATCAGTTTGGTGATTTTAAGCCCATATACATTAATACCATTCAAGTGATAAATATCTAGCACAAATCCAGAAGTGGCACCACAAAGCCTATATGACTCACACAGACGCAGAGCAATGAGAACGCTGGGGTTACACAAAACAAAGACAAAGAAATCTAAGTCATACCAGTTCCAGTAACAGCGACATGTGGAGAAGCCCAAATAGTGTCAAAGGTGGGTCAACTTTCAACACCCCAAACCACAAGCCTGTCTTCTCCTTCACTGAAGAGACTTTGCCTCTTGGAGTATATCTCCTCTGGAAAAGTTTAAAGTTTGGAAAAGGTTGTTGTTGTTGTTGTTGTTTACTAATTTCATAGAATCATAGATTGGAAGAGACCACAAGGGCCATCTAGTCCATCCCCTGCCCTGCAGGAATAAACAATCAAATCATTCCCAACAGAAGGCCATCCAGCCTCTGTTTAAAGACCACCAAAGGAGACTCCACCACACTCTGAGGCAGTATATTCCACTGCCGAACAGCTCTTACTGTCAGGAAGTTCTTCCTAATGTTTAGGTGGAATCTCTTTTCCTGTAGTTTGAGTCCATTGCTCTGTGACCTCTGTGTCCTAGTTTCTGGAGCAGCAGAAAACAAGCTTGCTCCCTCCTCAGTATGACATCCCTTCAAATATTTAAACATGGCTCCCATGTCACCTCTTAACCTTCTCTTCTCCAGGTTAAAAAAAACCATCTCTCTAAGCTGCTCCCCATAGGGCATGGTTTCTAGACCTTTTACCATTTTGGTTGCCGTCCTCTGGACATGTTCCAGCTTATTAATATCCTTCTTGACAATAATTTTTAAAAGTTACTTTTCAACTATTTTGCGAGGACTGCCATGCCTGCTAGGGAATTCTAGGAGTGGTGATACTGTTAAAAAAAAGAAGAAGAAAAACTTTCACAAGCTCTGGGAAAATAGTAGGAAGTGTTTGGGCCATTTGAGACTCAGGACTTTATCAGACAAGCCTCCAAAAAGGTTTCTGCCCCGCCATATTTTAAAGCGCAAGTGTCCTGCCAAAATAACCCTTTTTATTAAACATTGCTGTAATAGCATGAAAAAGCAGCCCCATAATTTTGAGAACACGCCCGCCAGCACTGATTACTTCTGCATTGGCAGGTGTGTGTGATCTCGGAAGTTCTCGCAAGAAGACACGAGCGTGCTTAAAAGTCTAAAAACAGCTAAATTAAAAAACCAGATGAACACACAAGCACTGAAACACACTTAAAAACTTGCCTGCAAAATGGGGGGGGGGGAGGGTGTTTCACAAAAGAGCATTCCGTACCTAGTTTTCACATTCTCACTATGGAAGTGTTCTGGCGGGGACCGACCATATATGCTGTAATCACACCAGCACAATGGGGCACAGTTTCAGAAGCTTGCAATTCTGTAAAAAAAACAAAAAATGCCATGGCAGGACTATAGGACTTTCCTCAAACTACAGGAAAAGAGATTCCACCTAAACATAAGGAAGAAATTCTTGATGGTAAGAGCTGTTCAGCAGTGGAATGCACTGCCTCAGAGTGTGGTGGAGTCTCCTTCTTTGGAGGTTTTTAAACAGAGGCTGGATGGCCATCTGTCAGGGATGATTTGATTGTGTATTCCTGGATGGCAGGGGGTTGGACTGGATGGCCCTTGTGATCTCTTCCAACTCTATGATTCTATGACTCTATGATCAATTGACTGCTTGGCCATCAATAAAAAAGGACACCTTTTTCACAGCAGCAGAACACCATAGCACAATGTCATGTGAAATGGGCCCCCTTTCATGTTCTTTGGGCATCATTATGATGCCCTATTTCCTGTGTCTGATAAACTCCTCAGTTTGGACTTCTTTTTCCCAGTTCTGTACAAGTGGGCATTGAACACTTTTAGCCTTAGCTAGGTTCTAATACATTGCAAATGGGGGGGGGTATTAGGTGGGGAGATGCTTTCCATCTCTTTTGCCAGTATATGTGATGACTTGCCTTGCTAAGCCAAGGAAGCGACATGCACGGCTTCCTGGTTACTTCCGAGAAAGCATGGTTAGAACTGAATTGCAAAATAAATACATAAACAAAAAGCCATTGGTGGACATCCAGCTGTCCCATGGAAATGTGCAAGCAGGATATTATACAGGTCTTAATCATCTCATTAGTTCCCACTGTCTGGCAATTAGAAGTGCAAGCTAAGACATGCGGAAGTGGTGGGGGGAGGAGGAGAGTTACACTGGGGGAGAATCGCTAGCCAATTCAGCATCCTGTTATTCTTCTGTCTTTTAACAGCAGTTTGTTCTACAGGCAGATGCAGGGGACAGGGCTTGCTTTGTGTCATGACAAACATCTCTTGCTGATCAAGATCATGTTAAAGTCATGGCTACCACTCAGGAATGGGCAATGTGCAACCTGCTGTGCTTGGGTCGAATTACAGCACAGTGGGAATAGCATATCTGTTCTGGATTTTACTATGAGCTGTAGAGGAGGTACCCAGGGTGCTAGACACTACCCCTCCAAATTGATTCAGCACTTTGAAGAGCGCCTTTAAAATCTCAGATTAAAGCCTGGAGTGGATTCACTGTCCTACCGACATGCGAGTTCCTAGTTGCTAGTTGAATTTTCAAAAATGTTCAAAATTTTCAAATTTTTCAAAAAATTTTTCAAAAGCTTCTCTTATAAGTAGTTGAGGCCTCTAGTAAAATCAAACTATTTCTCCTACAGCAGCCCACTGGACCGGAAGAAAATAGTGAGGTGGAAGGGAAGGAGAGAGAAGAAGTGACAGGAAGAAAGAGGAAGAATAGCAGAAATGAAGGAAGAAATGGGTGGCCACATCCTCTTGCCAGTGTGGGGCCTTCCACACATTGACAGAACTCCTGTTGGTGCCTTATGCATAACTAAGTCCCTCCATGGAAGTGGCTGGACATTATTGTCCAATGCAGAATGGTTGTATTCAGTTAATGGTTGTGGAAGCAGAGTTCTGCATGCTACACCACTGTGCATGGATGCACATGATGCACAGGTGTGCATGGATACACATGCACATTGGGTTATGGAATATTGCAGTTTACTAACCAGGCAGCATTGCACAACTGTCGCATAATTCTGTGAGTCGCATACACTCAAGTTTGTGCTCCATCTCTTCATGTAGGAGCTCAGATCTTATGTCTGACAGAATGGGGGTAAACAAGCAGCCCTCTGGCCTGTTGCCTGGAAAGATGGTGGCTCTTGGCAAAGCAGAAGGATGAAGGGGGCACTTTAATCCCTCCACCACTGAAATGTAAACAGAATGAGGGGACAATTTGGCAGTGGGTGAGGGGAAACAGGTACCTGGCAGCCACATCCTCTAAGTCAGCAGTTCTCCACTTTTGTCCCTCCAGCTATTTTGGACTTCGGCTCCCAGAGTCCCTGACTGTTTGCTGTGCTTGTTGGGGCTTCTGGGAACTGAAGTCCAAATCATCTGGAGAGCCAAATGCTGAAAGCTGTTATTAGAAGCCAGCTTTCCACGAGATGTTGCCCTCTCCTGTGTAAATTTCTCTACAGAATAGGTTGGACATTTTTGTCCATTGTGGCACCTTCATCAATAGGAGTATCGTGTCTAGATCAAGGGAAGTAATAGTGCCATTCTATGCTGCTTTGGTCAGACCTCACCTGGAATACTGTGTCCAGTTCTGGGCACCACAATTCAAAAAGGATATTGACAAATTGGAGGGTGTCCAGAGGAGGGCGACCAAGATGGTGGGAGGTCTGGAAGCCATGCCCTACGAGGAGTGGCTTAAGGAGCTGGGTATATTTAGCCTGAAGAAGAGAAAGTGATATGATAGCCATGTTTAAATATTTGAAGGGATGTCACATTGAGGATGGAGCGAGCTTGTTTTCTGCTGCTCCAGAGACTAGGACATGGTGCAATGGACTCAAACTACAGGAAAAGAGATTCTACTTTAATATTAGGAAGAACTTCCTGATGATAAGAGCTGTTTGACAGTGAAATACATTGCCTCAGCATGTGGTAGAGTCTCCTTCTTTAGAGGTTTTTAAACAGAGGCTGGATGGCCACCTGTTGGGAATGCTTTGATTGCGTGGTCCTGCATGGCAGTGGGTTGGACTAGATGGTCCTTGTGGGCTCTTCCAACTCTATGATTCTATCATTCTATCCACATTCATTTCAAGGTAGCAGAAGCAGCACAGTTGTGCATGTGGTACCAGTGCACATGGATTCATATGTGCATGTTGCACAGATGCACACTTGCTGTGCATGGATGCACATTGTGCATTGAACATTTCACATGCAACTTTGTGCACATATTTGGTTGCACATTCAGTTGCACAGTGTCACAATTCAGTAATGACATGGCATTGTTCTACCACAGTGCAATGCCATGAGTGTAAAGCTATGCTCCATCTCCATCTTGAATTCAGCTCCAAATGCCTTGTAAAAGAGATCAGTGTGCCTCTCCATCCCAAAGTGTACAAAACGAAGGAGTTATAAACTGGAAAGTGCTGACAGTTAAAGCTGAAAGAAAAGGAAAATGCCACTATATTCCACCCACAAAGGAGAAAAAGGAAGGAACTGTCATCATAGGAGGCAAGTCAAGCCTGTCTGTTTAATTTGTGCTCTTTTCCAAAGGATATAAACAGAAATTACACCCAAGTCACTTCAGGCTATGACCTGACATGCTCTCCCTTGGCAGAGCATCATCAGGTGCTTTTGTACCTCACATTCCCTCTGGTGCTTTATAGATTATAGACTTATAGCTCTGACGCTGGCATCTTGACTACTGACCAAGCTGGACATTGTTGAGGGGGGCCGAGTCAGTCTGCTGCCTACCTGCTTTTCTAGCCCATGTCTAGGAAAAGGCAGCGCATGACACAGAAAGATTGGGGAGAAGCTGGACACCCAGGGAACTGAACTGGAGAAAGTTGCTTCTTGTGGAATGCAGCTCCTCAAAAATACTCTTGGCTGGAGGGATTTGGGGATTTATGGGCCGAGAAGATCCTACATCAAGGAGACAGAGTGTAACTTTTCATTCAGGGAGATAGGTGACAATTTGGCATTAATGATTTTAAACTAAGTTTGCAAAAATAAAAATAAAAATGAAATGCATGATTACATTGCACAATGCACAATGTGCAATGCAATCTTTATGTGAAGTATACAAGGATACCACATGTGCAATGGCACTGTGTGCACAGCTCAGTTTTTGCAACCTTCAACTGAACACTAGCTGAAATCTTGTGAGGATCTTACATTGAATCATAGTATCATAGAGCTGGAAGAGACCACAAGGGCCATCTAGTCCAAACCCCTGCCATGCAGGACAAAGCATTCCCAAGAGGTGGCCATCCAGCCTCTGTTTAAAAACCTCCAAAACCTCCAAAGGAGACTACACCACATCTTTGTAAGTGGACTCATGTCTGGGGGAATTAAAACTGGGCAGTTCCGTAACATCCATCTCCAGCAGAGGGCTATTACGTTATTATGGAACAGAGCAGAGAAAACAACCAAGGCACAATGGGACTGATGCACAACAGGACTGATGCACAATGGGATGTGCATTACATTGGTGCCCAATGCGCATTGGACACTTGAGACCAGAGTTCAAATCCCCACTCAGCCATGGAAACCTAGTGGGTGACCTTGGGCAAGTCACACACTGTTAGAAGAAGGCAAAGACACCACCATCCCTCCAACAAATCTCGCCAAGAAAACCCTGTGATAGGGTGCCTTGGGGTCGCTGTAAATCAGAAATGACTTGATGACACACAACAACAACATTCCATTCTGGCTATATTCTCTGGAGCCAAAAAGCAGGAAGTGCTGGGCTTTCAGAGAAGATGCCAGCCACAGATGCAGGTGAAACGTCAGGTAAAAACTCTTCCAGAACATGGCCTCGCAGCCCAGAAAAAAAACCCATGGAAAGCCTTCTTGTGCTCAGCTATGGATGCCAGCTGTGAAAGCCTTCGACAGTTTTCCATTGAACTGAATGTGGATGTTTAGTATTGGATAAAAACATTCACCTGCTTTCACAAGAAAACTTACACATGTGTAGGACACCAACTGGATTCTGGCCACTGTTTCCAGGATTTAAGCAACAAAACTAAACCCAGACCACACAGACTCATCCCCTCACAAGCACTATTACCTTTCTCACATGTCCATGCCATCTGACAAATTTTATTTCTGAATATGTGGCTTTTCTGAGGCTTTCAAAGGCACTCATCAGGTTTAAACTGCTTGCTTACTCAGAGGCAAGTCCTCGATCTGTGAATGTGTCATGGCTTCCCTTCATTGTCTTCCCCTCCCCCCTTGCTGCTGAGTGCCATTTGGCCACTATTGCAAAAACTAAAATTATTTCAGGATTGCATAATTTTCACAAGCCACAAGATGTTGAAAAATTCTGCAACGCAAGACACTTTGAAACGACTTAGTTCACGTTGTGCCCCAGGAGAGATTTGAAATCAGATTTGGCTCTTCCACTTGCACCCAGCCACTGGAGGCATAGATTCAAGATAATCATGAGGGTCCAAATCCAAAAGTGTTTTTCCTCTTCGATTTAAAAAAAAAATGTTTTTATATATTTTAATAGGATTTTTAAATTATGATTACAATTTTTAAAAGAAATAGAAAAAGTCAAGGGGGGAGAGAGAAAAAAAGGAGGAAGGGGATTACATAGGATATATGGCAAGGCATACACATATTACGTTAATAGGACCATACTTCCAAAAATACATTTTTTAAAAATTGAAGGGTGACAGTCAGTTTTGCAGTTACAGCTTTGTAGCTTATTGCACCCAAAGAAAAGCGGCAGTGCAACACGAACGTTCTGTCTTCTGTGCATGACATCCTGCTGCAAAATAATTCAGGAAAGCCCTGGATAGCACTCAGAAATACAAAAGCAACCTGGTGCAATTATAAACTTATAAGTTTAGTCACACACACACCTACAATAATAAATATTATGATAAATAATAATAAATAATAAAATAATAAATATTTGGGAGGTGATGGTCCTCCATCCTAGAAACATGCCCTGCCCAGCGCAGCTTTGTTCTCAGTATCATGGCCTCAATGCTGGTGATCCCTGCTTGCTCAAGGACAGCAACATTCATCACATAGTCAGTCCAGTGTATATTTAGGATTGTGCGTAGACAGCGCTGATGAAAGTGTCCGAGGAGTCGTAAGTCTTACTATAAAGCTATGTAAATGCCACCCTAGCCCACCTTAAAAGGCAGCAGCCGATTTTTTTGGGGCAAAGAAGGCCTGTTCACTTTCCAATTGGGGCACAAGAAAGATATTTCCATCCCACTCCTACCACTGAGAGAGGCCGTGACAATCAGAATCAGGATGCCTGTTGCAAGTCCTTGTCACAGCCTCTCTCACTGATGGGAAGAGGTGGAAATGTCTTCCTTCTTGTGCCTCAATCGGAAGCTGAATGGACCTCTTTTGCCTGATCTAGCTGTGGGCGCTTAAGGTGGATGGGGGGGTCCTTGAGCCGGGAGATGTTACTTAGTTACTCACATGTAACTAAGTAGCCGATGTAGAATATTGATGGATGTCTATAAAATATATACAGGTTGCCCCCTGTAGCAATGGATTTGGTATCCATGGTTTCACTTATCCACGTCCAAAAAAAAGTTCTCTCCAGGCAATTCTAGGTCCTCCAATGTATTTCTATGGTCAGCTTCCAGCGTCTGTCTCGTTGAAAATAACAGGGTTCACTTTTATCCATTGTTTTAGGTATCCAGGGGGGGGGATGTCTTGGAACGTATCCCCCACAGATACAGGGGTCAACATGTACTCATCCATAGCTGAAGCAGTAAGATCTTCTGACCCTTGAACAATGGGTAGTGGCTATCTTTCCAACCCTGGAGTACAACTCTTTTGGCAAAGGTAAAAGCACGCAGGATCCAACTGTGCTGACTCTCAGTTAAATTTCACATTACATGAATGTATTTTTTAAAAAACATCTGCATCTACAAATACCAAACATCTTTCTAATACAATATTAAAATGTTATAACACATCAAACCAAAAAAGGGGTATGCACTGAACATGCCTAGATCATTGTCACAAAGAAGCATTATCTGCATTACATTGTTGACATTTAGTTGAAGTAGACTGATTCTTTCTTAAATGGTGAAAAAGTGTCTAGACCTGTACACCCAAAATGTCCACTTTTACTGGACCAAGCATAGTTTTGAATCTAAAGTGGTTTTAGATATTTGACAGTTTTCTGCTGGATACCGTAATTTATATCGGGCAGTCTTTGTGCCACTCAACTGTAGCTTCATTAACATCAAATTCAGTGCTTTTCAACAAACATTTATAAACTAGACTTCTTGGTTTCATAGAATCATAGAATCATAGAGTTGGAAGACACCTCAAGGGCCATCCAGTCCAATCCCCTGCCATGCAGGAATACACAATCAAAGCATTCGTGACAGATAGCCATCCAGCCTCTGTTTTAAAATCTCCAAAAAAGGAGACTCCACCACACTCTGAGGCAGTGTATTCCATTTCTGTGCAGCTCTTACTGTCAGGAAGGAGACTCCACCATATTGCGAGGCAGTGTATTCTGAACAGCTCTTACTGTCAATAAGTTCTTCCTAATGTTTAGGTGGAATCTCTTTTCCTGTAGTTTGAACCTATTTAATCCATTGGTTGCCCTCCTCTGGACATGGGTTTTAAACATTATTCATGTTTCTTCTTGGAAACAGATGGTGAACAAAAAATTATTTTCACACAGTTTCTCACAAAATGTTTTATTACATAGGAAATCAGCTTTGAGGCAGTGTATATGGGACATTGAACTTCAAAATCATCATAGTCTAATGTGAAGTCGAAGGCTTTCACGGTCGGCATCCATAGATTTTCCTTGTTTTTTTGTTTTTTCCGTGCTGTGAGGCCATGTTCTGGAATAGTTTCCTTCTGACGTTTTGCCTGGAACTGTGGCTGGCATCCTCATAGTCTACTTAGTAACATTTATACACTCAGTAATATAGAAGTGTCTTTTGATCATCCCATATATCTTACTAATTTATTAGTCTCCAAGTATAGACGCGCTTTTACTGCGGCACTGTTAAATGTGCTTCCATCAACCATTTTGGAAGGTAAATACACCCCCCCACACCTTATGACAAATGTACCTGCCCTTGTTCACATTTAGCAAGAGTAATTTGTTCATGTGTTTACTGTACTGTCCATTTTATCAAGGTACTTTCTCTAGATCACTCTGATTTTACAAAAATATCTAGAGAGAATGGAAAGATTGTATCTATCTCTCCTGCTTGGGGATTTGGACTATCAAATTACAGAGAAGGTTGCTAAATTCTGTTCATGTGCTATTACTGCTAGCAGGCAAATATTAGGGGCGAAATTATAATACAGAACCCTAAGCTATTTATAGTGTTTATAAGAGGAAGCGTGAACTCGCCACGGGTCAGCGTAAGAGCGGTGCTTAAAAAAATCGATACAAGGACTCCCTGAAACAACATCTCAGGCTCAGCCAAATTGATCACCAACAATGGTCCGCCCTAGCCTCACATTGGGAGGCATGGAGACGCACTATCCACAATGCTGCAGCCTTATTTGAGAACTCATGCCGAACAAGTCTTGAAGAGAAACGACAACGCAGAAAGAATCACAACCCGGAAACATCACCCAAGGAGACCATCTGCTGTGCTTTCTGCAACCAGACTTGTCTATCTCGGATTGGCTTTTTTAGTCATCAGCGTGCTTGCAGAAAGCACGGGATGAGTCCTTCCTGAAACTTCGTTTGCGAAGAACAGAGAGAGAGAGAGACAGAGACAGAGATAAGAGGAAGCGTCAGACATGAAATCCTAATATTTAAACATGCTAACTTTTTTTTTTAACTTTTCTCAGCTTTTAACTTTTGGGTATTATATAGAAAGTGTCATTATTCATTCTTCTGCATAGGTGTCAATTTTAGAGTTTCAGCAGTTCAGAAATCCAGGCTTCAGAATTAATTCAGCAACCTTTATTACAGAAACTGCAGCACACATCATCCACAGATTTGTTGTCAGGATTGAGCAGTCCTTTTGGCAGGCTATAATCTCATTTGTTAGTTTAGCAAAACATTCTACTTTCTCAGGCTAACTTTCATTTCTACCTACTGTTCTCCTACCACACTGAGGCCAAATCCAACCTACATGAATAATCCAGTTTGAAACTGGATTATTTGCCTTGGCTCCTTCCTATTGAATCCTAGGATTTGTAGTTTTACAAGGTCTTTAGCATTCTCTGCCAAAGAGTACTGGTGCCTCACCAAACTACAAATTCTAGGATTCCATAGGAAGGAGCCATGGCAAATAATCCAATTTCAAACTAGATTATATGTGTAGTGTGGATTATCAACCAGGAATACAATAGCAAACAGGCTAGATACATGTTCCCCAAGACCAACCATACTACTACATATCCCATCATTTCTACACAATAAACCTCATGACAGGCAATCTGATTGTACCAGCACCTAACATTAGGGTTGAATCCACACAACACAAATAATCCAGTTTGAAACTGGATTTTTTACCATAGCTCCTTGCTATTGAACCCTGGGATGTGTAGTTTTACAAGGTCTTTAGCCTTCTCTGCCAAGGAGTGCTGGTGCCTCACTAAACTACAAATCCCAGGATTCTATAGAAATCCTGGATTCAGCCTAAGACTTTTGCAGTTTAATTGTATTTGTGTGTATTTTTATGTGTTTTATGCATTTGTTATATTTTGTTCTATGACCATAAATAAAGAATGAACAAATGAATGTAGCTAGAACATGTTCACAGGAGGGTGACCAAAATGGTGAAAGGTCTGGAAGCCATGTCCTATGAGGAGTGGCTTAGAGAGCTGGGTATGTTTAGCCTAGAGAAGAGAAGGTTAAGAGGTGATATGGTAGCCATGTTTAAATATTTGAAAGGATGTCATACTTGGATGGGAGACCACCAATGAACACGAGGTGCCATAGGCTACATTTCAGAGGAAGGCAATGGCAAACCACCTCTGAGTATTCCTTGCCTAAGAAAACACTATGAAATTCATGGGATCACCATAAATTGACAGGTGATTTGAAGGCACTTACACACACATCCGCACATACACATATTGAAGAAGAAACAAGCTTGTTTTCTGCTGCTCCAGAGACCAGGACATGGAGCAATGGATTCAAACTACAGGAAAAGAGGTTCCACCTTAACATTAGGAAGAACGTCCTGATGGTAAGAGCTGATACACTGCCTCAACCTGTGGTAGAGTCTCCTTCTTTAGAGGTTTTTAAACAGTGGCTGGCTGGCCAACTGTCAGGAGTGCTTTGATTATGAACTCCTACAGGGGGGTGGACTGGGTGGCCCTTGTGGTCTCTTCAAACTCTTTGATTCTATGATTCTATGGTTTTAGGACTGAACGGAATGTAAAATATGTGTTACTGGTTGCTTTGAATTTTGTGCTCTAATATTTATGTAGATAACATCATCCAAAGTTACACTGCAGCTGTGGCTGTGAGTGAATCAGGCTGCTGTCACACTGCAGAAATAATGCCATCTGACACCACTTTAACTGTCATGGCTGCACCCTATGGAATCCTGGGATTTGTAGTTTGCTGTGGCACGAGAGCTCTATGACAGAGAAGGCTAAATACCTCACAAAACTACACATCCCAGAATCCCTAGCATTCAACTATGGCAGTTAAAGTGGTGTCAAACTGCATTATTTCTGCAGTGTGTCAGCAGCCTTAGACACTGACTCAGGGACCTGCTTCCAGAAGCAGCAGCAACACTATCTCCCATTGTCATATAGTGCTTCCTTTGCCTTTCTCACCAGCTGTCCTTTCTTCCTGCTGATGCACAAGGAACTTTAGGACTTCGAAATGTTGATAATGAAGCCTTTTTAAAAGTTCAGACTGAACCCCAGATTCATTATGCCACAGACATCAGAGCCATCAGATGCAAGGGCTCTAACTCCAGATTTCATCTGTTGAGCAGGATTTGCCCCCAGTTCTATGGTTCTAAGAGAGGATGCCTCCTTTGCAATCAGATGGGAGCTGTAGCCACAACAGCAGTGCCTGTTTGCATTCATCCTCAAGGTTGTGCACTTACTGGCCACAAGATATTTCTTAAATCTCTCCCCAACTTGCTACTCTCTTTAGGTTACTAAAGGCTAGTTGCCCAACAATCCTCACACAAAGCCAACAGCCCCTGAGCAACAGTAGCAGCTCTTCACATGATCAGCTCACTAGGCCAAGAGATGTCTCTCTTTAGAACATTATTCAGAAATCATTGTAAACGTTGGAACTATCCAGAGTTGGTGAAAGTCCATTTTTTGGACAACTGCTCTCAGAATGTTCCAGTCAGCATCACCAGTGGTCATTCTACTTAAAGATTCTTGGAATTATGATCCAAAAAATTTCAACATTTCAGAACATTGCTATAAACTTGGGTTTTAAGAGTCTGTTTTAAGGTGGGGACAGGGAACTCTCTTGTTGTTGCTTTCTTAGACAGTTGGGAATCAGAAACCCTTGCCAATGCACTGCAACATTATCAGCAAATCCTGATCCTATATATTTAGTACATTTATATATTTAGTACATTTATATTCCCCCCCTTCCAGCAAGAAGCTTAAGGCAGCATTCATGGATCTGTACCACTACAGCTTAATTTTATTGCTCACAAAAACCCTGTGAGGTAGGCGAGGCTGAGAACTAGTGACAGGACCATGGTCATGCAGTGAGCTAAGAGAAGAGATAATGGGCAAATCTTGTAAATTTGTAAATAAGTAGTTCTTTCCAGGTCTAGTCTGACAATACAGTCCAGGTGTTTACAACCAGGTGGCCTCCAAATGTGCTGCAGCATAGCTTCCCACCATCCCAAATCTTCATGCCCAAACAGATTGAGGGAAACTGCTCTAGCCACTATGCTACACTAACCTTCTGCCTTGTTTCTACACTGTGTTGTAATGTGGAGCTTTCCTGGAGAAGTTAATCTTATGACTACTTTTCCTAGAGTCCCCCATAGACTCATAGAATCATAAGTTGGAAGAGACCACAAGGGCCATCCAGTCCAACCCTTCCAGGCAGGAATACACAGTCCTTTCAAATATTTAAACATGGCTATTAAGTCATTATTGAACCTTCTCTTCTCTAGGCTAAACATACCCAGCTCCCTAAGCCACTTCTGAAGGAAAAGGGTTCCAGACCTTTTACCATTTTGGTTGCTTACTCTGGACACATTCCAGCTTGTCAATATGACAAGAGAGCCTAGAAACTGGAAGAAACTTGTAAATGTCTGCTTCACAATCAACATCCCACAGATCTGTATGAGAATTTTCCCTGTGAAATGTTGCACTTTAACATCTTCAGGTCAACTTTTGTAATTTATTGATTGATTGATTTTTAACAGTAACAATCCAAGTCATAATCAAAATAATATACATTCAGAAAATAAAGAAACAGAGAGAAGAAAAAGAAAGAAAAAAAGAAAAAAGGACATCACTCTTTTGATGTCCAGTCATAACTGTAATGAAAAGAAAAAAGAAAAAAAGAAAGGAAAACATATTTTATTCCACCATTACAGAACCAACTAAATAATCCTACTAATTACTAATAACCATAACCACAGATTATTATTACAGCACGATCCCTGTGCCCACATAGGATATGTTCCCGGATTTACCATGGATAGTCAAAATTGTGGATAGCAGCAAACCCTATATTTCTGCTGGAAGTTGACCACAGAATTATTCTGGAGGACCTCCAAATGCCCAGAGAAAATACCTCCCTAGGCACTTGGGGGTCCTCCAATGCAACTCTATCATCAACTCTATCTGGTGGATGTTGACCATAGAATCATTTCTTATTGCTCAAAAATTCCATAAACAGTTTCCAATCTTTCAAAAAGTCTTCAATTGGCTTATCTTTTAGAATACACATTAATTTGGCAGTTTGGGCTTCTTCAGGTCAACTTTTGGAAAATAATGTGGACCATCCCCACTTACATTATTAAATGCATTTTTCAAGAAACAATTGCAACCATTTTTTTTTAAGTGTTCACATCCCAATGATTTTTGGTACATTACTGACATCTCTGGCAGAATCTGAAAACATGTCAGCAAGTTTTGTTATTAATTGTTATCAAGTTAACTTTGACTTGTGATGACCCTATGACTGAAATACCTCCAAGATTTTGGAGGCTCAGGTCTTGCAAACTCAGCACTGTAGCTTCCTCGGCAAAATCGACACTAGATAAATAATCCAGTTTGAAACTGGATTATTTGGCATGGCTCATTCCTATGGAATCCTGGGATTTGTAGTTTGTTGAGGCACCAGAATTGTTTGGCAGAGAAGACTAAAGACCTTTTAAAACTACAAATCCCAGATTCGGTAGGAAGGAGCCATGGCAAATAATCCAATTTCAAACTGGATTATTTGTGTAGTGTAGATTTGGCCCTTGACTGAGTCTATCCACCTGGAATGTGGTCTTCCTCTTTTCCTGCTACCTTCTACCTTGCCAAGCATTATGGCCTTTCTAATGAAAAAAAAAATGAGTGCTCAACAAAACCTTCAGGGATGAAAGGAAATATACTTAAACCACCTAGCCATTTTGTCTATTGTGTATGAACTTGCAACAAAAGAAACGAATGGGTGGGGGCTAATTTATCCTTCTTCTTCTGCTGCTGCTTCTTTTGCATTAAAAAGGACTAGGAAAATAAAGATTTGAGCTAGTTTGATTAGTGGCCAAGAACTGACAACAAGGAGACAGGGTGTGACTTTACACACACAGAGTTAAGTCATGATTGTGCATCAGTGAATTAGTTAATTAATGAGGAACTGAATGCTCAAACAAATGTGAAATGCACAATTATAATGTGCAACACACATGTGCAATGGACCACATCTACAATTCTACTTCCTCTCCTTTCACTTTCACTTTCACTTCAATTCAGTTCAAATTTCCACAACAGACAGAAATGCCCAATCACTTCTGTAGGGGAGCATACACTTATGTATGAGAACTTTATCAGATGCGGCAAAAATAGCGTCATAAGGATGCCAAATTAACAGGAAAGGGCATGCATACCAGATGACATCATGCTTTTGCAATTTCATCTGGAGAAAAAGACGTTCTTTTTTATTGACAGGCCAAGCCATCGATAGATCTCTCATGTTGGTTATTAGCCAGTATTGTGAGCGTTTGAAAATATGTGCCATTGTCCTCTCGTGATTACATGGTCAATGGGTGATCCCACCAGAATACTTGTGGTTGAGAACGTGAAAGCCAGAGAGGGGAACACTCTTTTTATGAACCTCCCTGGTTTACTTTTAAGTTTTAAAGTGTGTTTCTGTGCTTGTGTGAACATTTTGTGTCTTTATTGTGCTGTATTTTTTATTTTTACCATGCTCGTGTCTTCTAGCAAGAATCGCTGAGATCACAAACGCAGAAGTAAACAGAGCTCCATTCCTGCTCCAGTAATACTGGGGCTGCTTTTTCACGCTCTTACAGGTATATATGATAAAAAGGGTTCTTTTGCCAGCAGAAAAAATACTTCAAAATATGCTGGCAAAATAACATTTGTTGAGGCTTGTCTGATAAAGTCCTAAGTCACTAATAGGATGCCAGCCAATGACTGCTCCCATGCAGGCCAGTGAGATTTTTTTTTTTTAATTGACAAGATAATTCCTTTTTTAAATGACCAAACGTTAGCAGTATTGGAGGACTCTCGGGGTGTTTTTATTAATCTTAAGCAGAAGTAGGAGGTGCAGAGTTTCTCCCCCCAGAAATATATCATACTGAACAGTAATTTGAGGATTAAAACAAACTTTTTTCATACCTCATGAGTTTGTACATAGGGGATGCTGGATGAGAAGAGGGTTGGTGTTACAAGTCTGTACTGGGCCCTCTAATGATACTTGGCCCCTGGCCAGGAAGCTGGCTGTATAAGGTAGATAGACTAAACCAGGTGTGTGCAGTGTCCTACATCCCCTGATTAACCAGCCTCCACTGGGTCACCACAGCTCAGAAAGCACCTTTGGCTTTTGATATTAATTCCCTGGCTGAGACACTGGGGTTAGAAAGAGTAAATCTCCACACATGGAGGTATGCACTGACTGTGTTGCACAACCCTTCTGTTGAATGGCAGCATTGTACAACTTAATGGCTATCTTAATGTGTAACCAGATACACAGCCAAATGCACACACGCACACACACATCACATATGCATCACGTGTATGCATATATCACACACACAATGCCAACATGTGTATAACTCTGCTGCTTCAAATTTGAACCAAATATAGAAGTTCTATATCAGACCCAAATGTCCAGCTGCTTCCAACAGGATCTCAACCAGGATTCTAGCAGTTTGGTTGAAGACCAATACACCCAGCTTGCCACTATTGCAAATTTCTCCAAGGCACCAGAAATCCCACATTCAAGGGGTCATTTTGCTTGCTTTTGAGTTAGAATATTGCCATTAAATCTAGAGCTTTTCTTAGATACAGAATTGTTTAGGTTTTTGTTTTTGTTTTTGTTTTTTTGTTTTTGTTTTTTGCAATTTCAGAATGTTTTAGAGCAGCCTTCCCCAATGTGGTACCTTCTCAAAATTCTGAACTACAAGTCTCATCATTCCCCATCCAGCCTGGACAGCCACTAAGATGATAGGAACTATAGTCTAACTCATATGAAGAGCAGCAGGTTGCAGAAGTCTGTCCTAGAGTCAAAGGCTTAGATTGAACTGGGGATGGCCTAACCTTTGGCTCAAATATGATAGGGCTCATTTCTTACCACTGGTAGCTTCCACAGTAGGGAATCCACTCTGGGTTTTAGTCTGAACTGCAAATAAGCTATCTAAGATGTGGAACCCAGTCCTTAAAATTGCTTCAGTGCCTCAGACAGCTCCTTTCAAGATTGGCTTGAAACTTGGCTGAGACACTGCCTAGTAGATTCGCTGCCCATTGACATGGGAGCCTCCAACCTGCCACTGCATTGCCCCCTCATTTTGAGGGAGAGACACTTATACGTGTCTCTGGGGGTCAGTTACACAGAAGAATAAAGTACGCAAAATTCCAGCTTACCGTCCTTTCGTACCAGCGCTGCATAGTTTACATGATTTAGTGCAAAATTGGTTGATCCAGTGAGGTTTTCGGCTTTGTAGTTCACACAGACAAAGGTGGGGGGCATGGCCTCCCGAGCACAGGATGTCTGGCTGTCATTAAGGGCCAGGCAGGCAGGTGGGGAAGGAGTGAGGAGGGGCGGCAGTGTGAGGGGGAAAGAGGACTCTGAAAGAGGGCTGGTTCGACTGAGCTCCAGCCAGAGAACAGCAGAGAGAGGAGGAAGGAGGTGGAGGAGAGGAAAGCAATGCTCAAGGTGGAGAGAGTGAGAGGGAGGGGGGTGACCCACTGCCAGAGCCAGCCAACCATCCCTCCTTCCCTCCATCCACCCATCCCTCCACCCAGGCACAGCTCCGAACCATTGGTGACCCCCAGAAAGGAGGCATGACTGGGTGCTGCTGCTGCTGCTTTCTTCTCCCATGATCCTAAACTTTTTTGTGGAGAGGGAGGGAGGGAGGGAACAGCAGGGCCACCCAGACTGCTGGCTGGATCTTTGAGGCTCCTCACATCTCTTTCAAATCCACCCCCTCTTTGGTCAGTCCAACCAATCACGGCTCGGCTCTGCTGTGGCTGTTTTGGGAAGATTGCTGGTAGTTTCCACAGCCTTTTGCGAAATGGCAGTTCACACAACCGTTTGTGCGCATTTTCATGAACTTTATCAAAAAAGTCAGGGAAAATAGCGAAAGCTGATATTGCGTGACTTATGGGGTTTTTTTTGCTCCCCTCCTTTTGAATATGACGACTTTGATCCGAAAGATGTGGGAACTATTAGGACTCTTTGCGAATTCTTAGAGGATTTATTTTGCCGTGTTAACAACCCCTCAATGAGAAACCAAGGGGCAAAATTCTACATTAGCAGTCCTTTGAGAACGGATTTTTCAGGGTAAACAGCCTGGATTTTATTTATCTGTTGTTGTAATTTCTTTCCACCGGTTTTAGGATGACTTAATTGCTTTTTAACTATTGTATGCTATGAATGTTTAACTACGTTTGTTTTAGCTGTTGTCAGCTGCCTTGAGTCCCAAACTGGGGAAAAGGCAGGATATAAATAAATATGATGGTAATAATGAGGATGAGGAAGAGCAGGAGGAGGAGATGATGATGATGATGATGATGATGATGGTGATGATGATGCATATCCTGGTATGGGAAAGGTTGGCTGTGCTGCGAGTGTCGGTGGTTGCAGAAGGAGGCAATGAATACCTCCTTCCACTATGACCTGAAAAACATATGTGCTGGCATAACGGGAAATTACGCCTGTATATGTCACCAGCAAGACTTCAGCCAATGTGTCCTGAAGTAACATTTGCTCCACATTTCAGCTCTCTGGGTGTGGCATGGATGAACCACGTCAAATTAGTAGTTGAGTTCCTTTCATTGCAAGTGAGGGAGATAAACACCCCTCCCTCGTAATTAAGGGGAAGAAAGCATCCTAACCATTCTAGCAACCCTTGAGTGAAAAAAAGGCCAAGTACCTCATGCATACACACAGAGAAACACAGAGTCACTTTTTCCAGGGTTTGCCTACCTTGAACAGAACTTCTTACTCTATTACATCAATGGATGCTTTTCATTAATCCCTGCCAGAGGGTAGGCAGCGACTTAGGCGGCCCAAGAGCAATCAAGGTCAGCTTTTCCATTGGCCGGCATTTAGAGCTGTCTATCAGTGGCACAGGGAATGGGGGAAAGGATAATATTGTATGCTCTTTATTTGGAGCAGAGTTCCCCTGCTTGTTTGCAAGCGCTGACCCTTTGCTGAGGACAATGAAAAGCTGAGTGAGAGGAGGGGCAACAGAGCAGCCATGAACTGTACACAGTGAAATGGAGGACTGTGCAAGCAATAGAGTGATAAGGGCAAATAAATGCGAGGCACATAGGATTGCCAGGTATCCTGTATTGTAAGGATGTATTTTATCTGAGGGCCAGAAAGCTTTTCACTTATAAGACTGGCAGGTGTCCCTTAATGTAAAGTGTGTCCTTTATTTGAGGTCTGGAAAGCTTTTCATTTTATATAGACTGAACAAGATGCCAAAAGTTCCTGTCTCTTTGGATGTGGGCCCTTCCTAAAGACAGAAATGTGTGCCTCATGTAATTTATGAATGTAGGCAATACGTTAATTTTATATTACATGGCTAAGTTAACTGAAATCAATGCTTTCATCAATATCCTTCTTGAATTGTGGTGCCCCAAACTGCACACAGTATTCCAGGTGAGGTCTGACCAAAGCAGAATAGAGTGCCCCTATTACTTCCCTTGACCTAGACACTATGCTCCTATTGATGCAGCCCAGAATCGCATTGGCTTTATAACTGCCACATCACACTGCTGACTCATGTTCAGCTTGTGGTCCACTAAGACTCCTAGATCCCTTTCACATGTACTGCCGTCAAGCCAAGTGTCACCCATCCTATATCTGTGCACTTCATTTTTACTGTCCAAGTGTAATATCCTACATTTCTCCCTGTTGAAATTCATTTTGTGAGTTTTGTCCCAGCCTTCTAATCTGTTATGGTCATTTTGAATTGTGATCTCTTCAGGCATTTAAAGATGGCTATCATATCACTGCTCAGTCTTCATTTCTCCTAGCTAAGCATACCCAGCTTCCTAAGCTATGCCTCATAAGTCTTGGTTTCCAGACCTTTTGCCATCCTGGCCACCCTCCTCTGAACATGTTATGTATGGTTTGTCAACATCCTTCATGCACTGTGATGCCCAGAATCTCTGGCTTTTCTTCGCAAACGAAGATTCAGGAAGGACTCATCCCGCGCCTTCTGCAAGCGCGCTGATGACTAAAAAGGCCAATCCGAGATAAACAAGTCCGGTTGCAAAAAGCGCAGCAGAAGGACTCCTTGGGTGATGTTTTTGGGTTGTGATTCTTTCTGCGTTGTCGTTTCTCTTCAAGACTTGTTCGTCGTGAGTTCTCAAATAAGGCTGCAGCATTGTGGATATTGCGTCTCCATGCCTCCCGATGTGAGGCCAGGGCGGACCACTGTTGGTGATCAATTTGGCCAAGCCTGAGATGTTGTTTCAGGGAGTCTTTGTATCGCTTTTTTGGAGCGCCCCTCTTACGCTGACCCGTGGCGAGTTCACCGTAGAGTAGTATTTTTGGGAGGCGATGGTCCTCCATCCTAGAAACGTGCCCTGCCCAGCGCAGCTGTGTTCTCAATATCATGGCCTCAATGCTGGTGATCCCTGCTTGTTCAAGGACAGCAACATTCGTCACATAGTCAGTCCAGTGTATATTTAGGATTGTGTGTAGACAGCGCTGATGAAAGCGCTCGAGGAGTCGTAGGTGGTGGCGATAGGTGACCCATGTTTCAGATCCATAAAGGAGGATAGACAGTACGATGGCTCTATACCCACTGATTTTTGTGCTTTGCCTCAGGTGTTTATTGCTCCAGACTCTTTTGTGAAGTCTTCCAAATGCACTATATGCCTTTGCTAATCTGTGATCGATCTCTTTGTCAATCTTGGCATCTGAGGAGATGATGCTTCCCAGGTAGGTGAACTGCTGAACGGACTTGAGCACTGATTTGCCGACGGCAATGTGGGGATGGTGGTGTTCGTCCTGTGGTGCAGGCTGGTAAAGAACTTCTGTTTTCTTCAGGTTGACTTCTAGCCCAAACAGCTCTGCAGCTGTTGCAAAGCAGGACGTTAGGCGCTGCAGAGCTGCTTCTGTGTGGGCAACAAGGGCAGCATCATCGGCGAAGAGCAGCTCACGGACTAGATAGTTTAGAGTCTTAGTGTGAGCCCTCAGACGGCTTAAGTTAAACAAGCTACCATCAGTACGGTAGCGTATATAGATGCCGTCGTCTTCTTCAAGCTCTGCCATAGCCCTTTGGAGCATCGTGCTAAAGAAGATTGTAAATAAAGTTGGTGCAAGAACACAACCTTGCTTCACTCCATTAGTTATTAGAAAGGGCTCTGAAAGAGCATCGCCATATCTGACTTGACCACGCTGGCCCTCGTGCAGCAAGATAATCATTTTAAGGAATTTGGGGGGACATCCTAGTTTTTCCAGGATCTGCCACAGACCTTTTCTACTTACAGTGTCAAAGGCTTTGGTGAGGTCGACAAATGTTACATAGAGACCCTTGTTCTGCTCCCTACATTTTTCTTGCAGTTGCCTAAGGGCAAATACCATGTCTGTAGTACTCCTATTGGCTCTGAAGCCACATTGGCTTTCAGGGAGAAGTTCTTCTGCAATAGCAGGAACTAATCTGTTCAGGAGTATCCTTGCAAGGATTTTTCCAGCAATAGAGAGCAGTGTTATGCCTCGATAGTTTGAGCAGTCGAATTTTGCTCCTTTTTTCTTGTACAGGGTGATGATGACTGCATCTCGGAGGTCTGATGGCAGTTCCCCTTTTTCCCAGCAATTCACAAGGAATTCGTGGAATTTTTCGTGGAGTGCATGACCTCCGTGTTTCCAAACTTCAGGTGGGATTCCATCAATCCCAGCTGCCTTGCCGTTTTTCATCTGCTGTATGGCCATAAGGGTCTCTTCCAAAGTGGGAGCTATGTCCAATTCATTTCTCATTGGTTTTTGTATCATATGTTGGATAGCTGAGCCTTGGACTACTCGGTTGGTGCTAAAGAGACTTTGAAAATGTTCAGCCCAACGATTCAAGATGGAGGCTTTATCAGTAATTAATGTTTGACCATCTGTACTGTATAAGGAGCTTTGGACCTGATAAGTAGGTCCAAACACTGCTTTAAGAGCGTCATAAAATCCTCTATGATCACCCTGATCTGCACAGCGTTGTGTCTTTTCTGCTAAATTGATCCACCACTTGTTCTGCATGTCTCGGAGTTTTTGTTGTAGTTTGCTACATGTGAGGCGGAAAGCTGCTTTTCTTACATGACAGGTTGGCTGGGCGAGGTATGCCTGGTGAGCAGCTCTCTTCCTTGCCAGCAGCTCCTGGATCTCTTGGTTGTTTTCATCAAACCAGTCTTGATTTTTCTTGTGGGAGAACCCGAGGGATTCTTCTGCAGACTGGAGGATACTGTTTTTGATATGTTGCCAAAGCACTGTAGGAGAAGGATCTGTAGGATGGTCTTCAAGTTTCGTTTGTAGGTTTGCCTGGAAGTTGTCTCTCATGGTAGCTTGTTGAAGATTGTTGACTTGGAGCCTCTTCTTTAAGATGCCACCCCTCTTAGGTTTGAACTTAAGATGAAGATTTAGTTTACATCTGACGAGGCGATGATCTGTTTGGCATTCTGCACTGGGCATCACTCGGGTATGACGGACATCACGAATGTCTCTCTGACGGACTAGAACATAGTCAATGAGATGCCAATGTTTGGATCGGGGATGCATCCAGGTTGTCTTCAAGCTATCTTTCTGCTGAAAGATTGTGTTTGTAATAGTCAGCTGTTGTTCTGCACAGAACTCTAGCAGGAGGCGTCCGTTATCATTGCAATTTCCAACACCATGCTTGCCTAAGACACCTTTCCAGGCTTCGGAGTTCTTTCCTACTCTGGCATTGAAGTCACCAAGGATAATAATTTTATCTTCTACAGGGACTTTTTGTATGAGTTGGCGTAGGTCTGTGTAGAATTTGTCTTTCTCTACAGGGTCGGCTTGCATAGTTGGGGCATATACACTAAAGAGAACAACATGTGGGAGGTGTAAGGAAATAATGCGATCAGAGTGTCCTGTTGGCAAGGTTTCGAGTTTGGAGGCAATGGAGTTTTTAATCATGAAGCCTACTCCTGAAAGATGTTTTTCGGTTTTGGGTTTGCCAGACCAGTAAAGTGTGTAGCCGGCGCCATGTTCTTTAAGGCTGCCTTCCTCATGGAAGCGAACTTCACTAAGAGCAGCGATGTCAATATTAAGCCGTGATAGTTCAAGGGCTATTAGGGCAGAACGACGCTCAGGCCGTCCACTATCTTTAGAGTCTTGCATGGTTCTGATGTTCCAGCATGCAAGTGTCAGTTTATTTACACCTTTGGAGGCCGGTGTGTGCCTTTGTTTCTTTGCCTTGGTTTGACCGCATCAGAAGATTCCCGTTGGCCGCGGCTAGCCAACCAGGTAGTTGGGGATGAGCTTTCGTTAGGCCACCTTTTCTAGGCCCCTCTCCATATGGAGCAAGCAGTGCTCTCCTTAAAAAAGGCTGCTTGGTCATTCAGGATGCTGCCGAACAAGACTGTCATCTCCCGGGTCAGCCTCGAGCGACCAATGTCCTGAACCGCCTGCATGCAGGGTTGGGGCTGCGGCTTCCAGTGCATCTTTACACCTGCCGGTTTCGTCCCTCGCCAGTCGCTACAGGGCTTTTTTGGAAATGGATTTGTCCTTCGAGCCTGTGCAATGGATTTTTCTGGTGGAGCGCAGCGTGCACAGAACTGGCCTCACCCTTTAAACCAGAGATTCATCTGCCGTGGCCTTGCAAGCATGGACGTGGCAGCGAGGTCCTCGGGCCGTAGGTTTGATTAGAGTTTCCTTCTCTTAGATGGTTGACCTTACAGGGTTGGACGAGCACCATCTGCCCGGGTTTGGGATTGGAATTTTCCTTCTCCTAGGACGGTTGCCACAAGGCTAGAGAGCCCATCCTGCCCTTTGACGCTCTTTGTCAGACCCTTCGGTTTTGACCTGTCTGGCATGGGAGACCCTACCAGTGGCTATTATGCCACCGCCAGCATAGCTCAAAACATCATTAGGGTACGCAAGCCTCTCTCCCACGACAAGGGGGCGTCAATGGAGAGGTGCCCAGAATACTGGACACAGTATTCCAGGTAAGTTCTTGACCAAAGCAAAATAGAATTGTACTATTATATTTCCCGCAATCTGAACACTCTTCTACTGTTGGTGCAGCCTAGAATTGCATCAGATTTTTGGACACTGGAGGTGATTTTCTAAACAGGGAGCACATTCCAGCTGTTCTTTCTCTGAAATAAAAGCCACCACTTTAAGCACCATGATAACGTATTATCTCATTTGGCCCCTGGCTCTTCTTAAGCCACTGGCTCACCTTTGCTCCATAAGAAGTCCAAATTACAGGACTCTTGCAAAATGACTAAAACTCTGGCAGCTGAGCTTTCCATGCCTTTCCCCTCCTCCCCACCACCTGAGCAGGACTGCCCCAAGCACTTCCCTAAAGCAAAGGATCCCTTGCTTCATTCCACAGCTGTTGGACCAGTTCACATGGAACGCAAGTGCTTTGCAGTCGCCTTCTCACCAGAAGAGACCCTCTGGGATTTCTCACAGTGCTCCAGTTCCATCTATCTTAATATGTTTCCTTAGGGACAAACATTAATGTCAGAAGCACTTACAGTCCATGAGATTTAGCAGGCCTGCATCACAGCTCTGGCCAGGACAATCCATCTTATTTTAACTGTGTGCAATTTTAAAATAACAGAGGCACATTCCCATAGTGAATTATACAGAAACACAAAAGGTAGTCAGACATGATGGTTGTAAGACTGAGGTATTCCACCATATCCCAGCAGTGGGGGCAACACATTGTGGGAGGATTTTCCCCACATGTTTTCCTGCAGGATTTTTTTTTATTTGCTCCACAATGCCCCCAAATGCCTTCTAGGGTAACTGGACAGCATTTCCACCATGTTTGCAGGCCCCCTGAGTCTCCCAGTGAAAAAAGAAACTGAACAGTTTTGCAATATTTTTCATCCACTGCAGGACCCAAAGGTCCTTCAAACATGGTTGAAATGTCAAAAAAAAAATGTTCACTTTTTTGCTCCGAAATGCTCCCGGGGGGAGCTTTTTCACCATGCTTTGGGGGGACCTGTTCCAATTTAGCTCCAGGAGAAGCTTTTTTTTTTTTTAAGAAACAGGAAGTAAAAAGGAAGCAATTTCCATTCACTTCCTGTTGTTAAAGAAGGCGTCTCTTGGGCGTGAAACTTGGTGAAACACGCTCCCATGCCCTCTAGAATGCACCTGGGGACAAAAATAGATATATTTTGCAGGAATGGGTGCAGTGTAGAGGTGCAGCCCTCCAAGTTCTTCAGGGGGAGGGGCTAATAAGGCCCCCAGCCTTCCACAGTTGCCCACCTTTGCAATAGACCATAATTTTATACCCCACACTCCATCCTAAGACTATGACTAATGGAGACATCAAAGCTTCTATACCAGCCAGCTCTCCGTCTTATCATTTAGTCCAATTAAGATTTCTGCAGAATTTGAAACCTTGCAAATTATTTTGTGCTGCTTTAAGTTGGTTGAATGAAGTTATTGTTCTAATATGGATTTTGGAATTATCGTAGGACCCCTGTATTCACTGGGCTATTGGTTCTGGGGAGCCCGTGAATACTGAAAGCTGTGGATTATAGTGAATGCCATTGAAAATAATGGGAGTTCTGGTTTAAAATGCCATAGAGTTGCCTTGGAGGACCTAGAAAATGGCTAGAGAGGACACATTTTCTAGGAAGACTCTATGGTAGGTGTGCTGTTTTGTATCCTGTGGATAATTGAATCAGTGGATATAGGGGTCCTACTGTATTGCAGCACATATCATTTGGCATAGAAAAGAATGAATAAATATCTACGTGTGTTGCCAAGCACCAGAACTACCTTGTAATGACTTTGGTTTTACTGGCATTTTTGAATGTTTTTTTTAAATGTTCTTAAAGGCATCACTACCTTAAATTCAGCCTTCCTGGCTTTGGCAAGATTCAAAAATGGTAAAACTGTTTCTCTCAGCCCTCCTTGCAACCTGCATTCTAAGGCTCTTGGAACATCATCCAACCATCAAAGCTCATAAACCAAACACCTTTATTAGCTATCAAGCTATGCAGAAGCCTAGAAAGGGGACAACCGCTTCACTTCATATGGCTGTGTGGTGATTATTTATGGAAAAACATTTGCTTCCAAAATGTGATGATGCATGTTGGTGGCACCTTTAAGACTAACCAATTTATTTCACCATAAGCTTTCATGGACTAAAACCTGCTTCTGGGTTTCGCAGGCTGCCGGTAGTCCATGAAAGCTTATGGTAAAATAAATTGCATACCCTTCTACTCTCCCAACAATCCTCTGTCATCCGACTTTTTCAGCTGCTTTTAAAAAGTCCCAGTTTCTCTTGCCTCCTCCCACTCACCCACTTTGTCCTCAGCTTACTTCCATTGCTGCAAACGGAGTTCAAAATGCAAAAGTAATTTCCACTCAACTCAGAAGAGGGGAGAGGAGAGAAGAATCTTGCCCTTCTCCGTAGGCTCAAACAAAAGCAAACTTCTGTAGCCTTTCCTAGCTTGTGTGCTCTTCCTCATTAATAACTTTTTCCTTCTTAACGCCACACTGACGTTGCTTGGCCATACATGTCCTGGTTTTCATCTGTGAAATGTTGCAGGGTATAAAAATGGATAGTCTTAAAGTTGCCAACAGACTCCTTTTTGCTCCCTCCCTCTTTTATACTAAAATAGACAAACACGGCTGGCCAAAATCCTATTCATTCAGAAGTTCACCTACAGGAGTGGCTGGGAAATTTTTGTCCCATGCAGAATTGCTGCATTGATTTCAAGGTGGCAGAAGAGGTCTCCTGCACTTGGGGACATTGCACGTGGTTGTGCATTTCACAGGGATACACATGTACAATGCACATGGTTGCACAATAGAATCATAAAGTTGGGAAGACCACAAGGGCCATCTGGTCCAACCGCCTGCCATGCAGGAATACACAATCAAAGCATTCCTGACAGATGCCCATCCAGCCTCTGTTTAAAGACCTCCAAAGAAGGAGATTTCACCACACTCTGAGGCAGCGCATTTCACTGCCAAACCGCTCTTACTGTCAGGAAGTTAGTTCCTCCTAATGTTTAGGTGGAATCTCTTTTCTTGTAGTATGGGTCCATTGCTCCATGTCCTAGTCTCTGGAGCAGCAGAAAACAAGCTTGCTCCATCCACAGTATGACTTCCCTTCAAATATTTAAACATGGCTATCATGTCCCCTCTCAACCTTCTCTTCTCCAGACTAAACATGCCCAGCTCCCTAAGCCATTCTTCATAGGACATGGCTTCCAGACCTCCCACCATTTTGGTTGCCCTGCTCTAGATATGTTCCAGCTTGTGAACATCCTTCTTGAATTGTGGTGTCCAGAACTGGACCCAATATTCCAGGTGAGGTCTGGCTAAAGCAAAATAGAGTAGCACTATTACTTCCCTCAATGTAGACACTATACTCCTATTGCAGCCTAGAATCACATTGACTTTTCTGGCTGCCACATCACACTGTTGACTCACATTCAGCTTGTGACCCACTAAGACTCCTAGATCCCTTTCACATGCACTGATATCAAGCCATGGATGTAGATTATGCATTCACATGCATATGCACATACCAATTCAGTTGCATAACACTGCAATTCACAAACAAGCTGGCATGATGCAATGGTTCTGTCAGCATAAAGTTACAATGGTCCTGTCAGCATAAAGTTACTGTCACTGGAGACAGACATCTCTAATTATAGAAGGCTTTATAATATGTAGATGCAATGACTGGCTTTTGTGGGGGTGCAACCCTATGCTCAGAGCCAGAGCTGGGAAAAGTTACCTTTTGAGATCACAATTCCCAGAAGCTCTGTCTGTGTCATCAGTTGACTGGTGGATTTTAACAGTTGTAATTCCAAAAAAAACTAACTTCTTCAAGTGCCACCTAAAAGTACCGTAACAATGTTCTATATGAAATCTCTCTGGCTTCTGATATTTCATCAAGCATTGCCCACACTCTTAACATCTTAGGAGCTAGAAACTTAGGTTTGTTAAAAATAGATTGTATCCATTATGAGATAATGGCTGAAATCCTATGTAAGCATGGTATAGCATAAATCTCTGCATGTGGAGTTACATGTTGATTGAATGGCAACGTTGTACAACTGAATGCACAGATAAATGCACAACTGAATGCAAATGTACTCCAGGTACCACCATATTCCTCTGTGTCTGCCCAAAGGTACCACAAGTGCACTGTTTCTGCAACCTTGAACTGAACACAGATGTTCTGCACTGGACATAAAGGTCACACCGCTTTCATAGAGGGACCTGCATGGGTCTATGTTCCCCATAGGATTCCAGCTCTAGGATTCTGCAGGACCACAGAATTCACACAGCTCTAGCCATCTCATATATTCAGGCTTTCTACTACATCCCAACAACAGTTAAGCTCATGGTAAGTGGGGGAACCCTATCCTGCTTTATGGAATGCTCTTCCTAAGTGTTCTCTGGTGAGCAGCTATTTCATTAGGTTGCACAGTGTTACAGTTCACTCATGTACCACTGTCACATAACCCACTGAATAGGAAGTTACAGTCTGTGCTTATCTACACCAGCCAGGATATGTCAGCTCCCCGCCGGTGTATCCTGGCTGTGGAGGTGGCCTATTCTGCCCCATTACCTGAAGAAAACGGGTTGGATTCCACACAGGAACCCGGGTCCATTGCTGCTGCCACTACTGCTGCCACCATTTCCCCTGCTCTGCCAGGTCCAGGCGGCCAGCCGCACCATGTGAGAAGCCCCCTAAATGTGACCAGCCGTGATCACATGCTGCAGGCCTGCTGCCCCAGACCCGGTAGAGCAAGGGTGACTGGCAACAGCAGCAGCAAGGGTCTACCTGCCAGGATGGACTCCAGCAGACACACAGGGGCCAATCCTTCCTGTCCCAGTGGGAATGTATTAAACTGGGCATTTTATTAAAATGAAGTAAAGGGCCCTATCCTGACTTGCCCCTGTTCCAGCCCTGTATCTGTCTTGGGGGTAGTAAAGGCTGCCTGGGAGCAGAACAGTACAAATGCCCTGTGTCATTGGACTGCAGGGTTCTGGAACAGGGGCAAGCCAGGGTATTTGGCCCGTGTAGATTAGCCCTCCATCGCCTCTCAGCCTTTATTTACCTGGGTATTGCTCTGTTTTGGGCTGCTGTTTTATTTTAGTGATGCTCTCCTGTTTTTCCTTCTGCCTTACTTGTGTGGTGCAAGCTGGTTTTCTTGTTGCTTTTACCATCATTTCTGTTTGTTGCCTCAAGACTTTTGCTTTAAAAGGAGGCTGGTATGTATTTAAACAAAGAAACAAAGAAAGGGTGCAATTCATGTCCCTATTTTAAAAAAGTCACTGGCAAAGGCCCTCTTGCTTTAAAACATTCTGGATTGCACCCAATAGAAGCAGCATTTTTTTCCATGGGCAAACCTATAATTTTTTCCTTTACTGGGAGCAGAAAATGACTAAGCTGCAAATAATTACAACTCAAACTGATGGGGTGGGAACAAGCAAATGTCTGGGTTCATTTTCTCTGGCATTTTAGTTGCAAATAAATATTTGGGCTCATTTTAAACAAATATCTGATTTCATTTTCTCTGCTATATTAGTTGCAAAATAGGTACTCGTGGTAAGATAGGAGCAAAGTAATTTTGCACCAACAGCTTCTGTTTGCTAGAGTCACTATTTAACCACAGATAAATCCAAGCCAGCTTGGAAGGACAGATTGGTTGGGCTCCAAAAGCAGTTTCACTTGCCTCATTTCTGAGTATGATCTGGTTCACAATAATCTTGAAATTTCATTCAGTTTTAAGAGAGCCTGCCTGGACAGGCAGAAATCTAACTGCTACAGCTTTTCGGATTTGAAAAGAAACAGGTGCTACAACAAAGGCTGGCAAACAGTTACCAATTTACATATATGTAAGTTCCTTTTTATTTATGGCTGTCCCTTTCTGGGTGATGGCATTCCTCAGGGAGGAATGAAAAAGACACTATCTGTAGCAAAAAAGAAAGAGAAGTCTCACAGGGTGACACATGAAACTCTTCAAGCAGTTAAGGAGATGAGAAGCAAAAGTAAAAGATGAAAGAAACAGGATGAGGGCCCTGAATGCAACTGTTCAGCGACTTATGTGCAGCCTGAGGATGTGGACAGGATTCTTGGAGAGGGGAGAGCCACCATGTGTGTACTAGACATTTGCCCTTCCTGGCTAATTAAACAGGCCAGAGGACTGGCTGAGTGGGTAAGAGAAGTGATTAATGCCACTTTACAACAAGGCAGGGTCCCAACATTCCTGAAAGAGGCTGTGGTTTTTTTCTTTTAAAAAAAATCTTCCCTGGATCCTACTATGGACTTTTTCAGATGGTACTTACCATGCTAGGAGGTCTTGCTAGAGGCATGGCGCTGTCACGCGGCAGGTGGTCTGTTTCGGACACCGCCGTCCCTCTTCCAAAATCATCTGTTTCTTCCATGAAGGATTGGAAGCAGCCACGCCATATTTCACCAGATTTTATTCACGGAAGTTGCCCATGATTAAAATATGGCACGGCCGCTTCCAATCCTTCATGGAAGTGAAACAGATGATTTCAGAAGAGGGGCAGCGGCGGCCGAAATGGACTCCCTGCCACGCGACAGCGCTGTGCCTCTCGCGAGACCTCCTAGTGTGGTAAGTACCGTCTGAAAAAGTTCTATATTAGATAACTATAGGCCAGTCTCCAACTTCCATTTTGGAGCAAGGTACTAGTGTGTGTAGTGGCTCCAGGGGTTCCTGGATGAGTCAGATTATCTAGATCCATTCACTGTTCTGCAGTGATTCCTGTCCTTCTTGGAGGCTCAAAAGGTGATGCCAAGGGATTTCTGCATGACTCCTTGGCCATTGGCCTGTAGTGTCTCTCAGGGGTCAGTCCTGTCCCCTATGCTATTCAACATCTACATGAAACCGCTGGGAGGGGTTGTCCAGAGTTTTGAGGTCAGGTGTCACCAGTATGCTGATGGTACCCAGCTCTATTACTCCTTTCCACCTAATTCCAAGGAAGCTGTTCCTGTGCTAAACCAGTGCCTGGCAGCTGTAATGGACTGGATGAGTGCAAACAAATTGAAACTGAATCCAGACAAGACAGAGGTGCTCCTGGTCAGTTGAAAGACAGACCTTGGAACAGGGATTCAGACTGTGCTAAATGGGGTTACACCCACCGCCCCACCCCCCGGAAAATGCAGGTTCACAGTTTGACAGTACTCCTGGATTCAACTCTGAGCCTGGAGACCCAGATTTCAACAGTGACCAGGACTGCTTTTGCACAGTTAAAGCTAGTGTGCCAACTGTAAGCATTCCTAGAAAAGTCAGATCTGGTCACGGTGGCACATGCCTTGGTTACCTTCCATTTGGATTACTGTCATACACTCTACGTGGGGCTGCCTTTGAAAAGTGCTCAGAAACTTCAGTTGGCCCAAAGAGCAGCAGCCAGATTGTTAACTGGGGCTGGCTACAGGGAGCACACAAATCCCTTGTTGCAACAGCTCCGTTGGTTGCTGGTCCATTTCTGGACACAATCCAAAGTGCTGGTTTTGACCTGTAAAGCCCTATACAGCTTGGGTCCAGGTTGTCTGAAGGACCATCTCCCTTTATGAGCCCATTAGGGCTCTAAGTTCATCTGGAGAAGCCCTTCTTTCTGTCCCACTGTTAGCATGCCCTACTAAACCCTCCCCATGAGGTTCCATAACTGGATGTATTAGACACTTTTCAGGGTCACATTGGCTTAGGCAGACTGGAAGTCAGTTGGAGGTTACAATGACCTGAGAAATGTCTAGAAATATAATGGTGTGAAAGCCCATGTTAGGATTAAATGGAAAGCCCCCATGATGGGTTTATGCTAATGTTGTGAGCTGCCTTGAGTCCCTCCATAGGCAGGATATAAATAAATAAAATAAATAGCACCCAGTTGTTAAAGGGGGTATGTGCTAATCATTTCTTCCAGCCCTGGGTGTTTCAAGCAATAATTCAATCAAGCAATTAAGTGACCATTCCTCATTCCACACCCTACAGAGAACTCTCCTCACACCCCCTCCTGTCCAACCTTACGAGGCTGTCACAAAACCATCTATGTTTTATCTCTCCGCAATTAAAGCAATCAGTTGAGTTTCCATTTCCTTTGTCCATTCTGTGGGAGAACCATCTAAGCTTTGTTATTACTAACCTGACCCTCCAAGGCACTGAACAGAGTATAAATATCAGAGCCCTTACAATAGTAAAGTGTGCCACAGTGGACAGACCTGACCACTCTCTTTCTTGACATGCCCCTGACTGGAACCTCCTGTGCCACTCTCAGGCTCCTGTCTGAGTATCTTCACTGCTCTTCAAGACTGGTACCTATCACCCTATTTTCCCGGACTTCTCTCTCTATCCAGCCTTTCCGCTTTACTCTGCTATAGCCTTGTATGGTTCGTAAGAATGTGTGTTGTGTATGTTAGTTTACTTTCTCTATTATTCCAATAAAACATTGTTTTACTTCAGCGGGAGCCTCCTCTGAAGTTAGTACTGGTATATAGAGGTGAAAAGATCCCCGAAGTCACCCTCCTCTCACAGGCCTTCTATTTAATAATTACCCTAAATAGATTTTGGCATCATGGGTGATGCACCTCTAATGCACCTCCCATCTCTTAGGGTAACATCATCACCCTCTCAGGCTTGTTTGATGGAAATGAGGAAGAGAGCCTTCTTGATGGCTGTTCCTTGGTTTTGGAACTCCCTTCCTAGAGTGGCCAAGATGATCCCATCTCTGCTCTCCATTTACCAACAAGTAAAAACATGCTTGTGCCATGCTCATGTGTTTACAATCTGATCGGTGTTAGGCTTGTAAATGCTGTGCGATTTGTATTTTATGGTCCATATATAGTTTTACCATATTTTAATATTTGTAATGCTTTTTAACTCTGTAAGTTTGATTTGTTTTTAAATGTCATATTTATACTTTTAATGCTTGTGCATTGTTTAAATTTGTATTGTGTTAAACTCATTGATAGCCACCTTGAGTCCCTACTCAAGTTTTAGGGAAAAGGTAGGATATAAATAACGATGATGATGATGATGTGCGGGGACAAAGAGAACTGCTATAATAATCACTGCAGAAAAAGAGATGACAAAAAAGAAAGAACAAGAGATCCTTTCCACAAGTTCCAAGAGATCAAAGGGAAATTTAAACCAAGAGTGGGGATGCTATGTAACAGCAGGGGAACACATTACATGACCAAGTACAAATAAAAAGAGGATGGAAACAATAGACTAAAGAGCTATATAAAAGACATGAAAGGATAACAGATTTATTCAAAGAAGAACCATTAGAAGATGAACATTTTATTTTAGAAAATGAAGCTGCAGTCAGAAAACTTGGGAGAAATCAGTCACCAGGAACAGATGACATACTAATAGAGCTGCTTCAAGGTACAGAGACAGAATCTACTCTAGTTCTAACTAAAATCTTTCAACAAATATGGAAAGCAAAAAAAAAAAAAAATGACCCACAGATTGGAAATGCTCTATATAATTCCAGTCTCCAAGAAAGGAAACACCAGGGATTGCAATAACCACAGGACCACTGCATTAATTTCCCATACAAGCAAAGTGATGCTCAAAATTCTACAACAAAGACTTTTGCCATATATGGAGCAAAAAATGCCAGATGTCCAAGCTGGATTCAGGAAAGGAAGAGACATGAGGGGTCATATTGCAAACATAGGTTGGATAATGGAGTCAATAAAAGAATTTCAGAAGAAGCAGCCTGTGCTTTATAGATTATAGCAAAGCCTTTGATTGTGTGGATTATGGAAAACTATGGATCAATCTTAAATAACAGGGTGTGCCACAACATTTTATTGTCCTGATGCATAATCTGTACTCAGGACAAGAGGCTACCATCAGGACAAAATACAGAGAAACGGAATGGTTTCCAGTTAGCAAGGGGATCAGGCAAGGCTGCATTTTGTCACCACCCCATCTCTTTAACTTCTAAACTGAAGATATCATATGTAAAGCAGGATTAGACTCAGAGGAAGGGGGTATGAAAACTGAAGGAAGGAATATCAACAATTTAAAATATAAAGATTACATCATACTACATCTGAAACATGGGTCACCTATCGCCACCACCTACGACTCCTCGAACACTTTCATCAATGCTGTATATGCACAATCCTAAATATACACTGGACTGACTATGTGACGAATGTTGCTGTCCTTGAGCAAGCAGGGATCACCAGCATTGAGGCCATGATATTGAGAACACAGCTGCGCTGGGCAGGGCACGTTTCTAGGATGGAGGACCATCGCCTCCCCAAAATAGTACTCTACGGTGAACACGCCATGGGTCAGCGTAAGAGGGGCGCTCCAGAAAAGCGATACAAGGATTCCCTGAAACGACATCTCAGGCTCGGCCAAATTGATCACCAACAATGGTCCTCCCAGGCCTCACATCGGGAGGCTTGGAGACGCACTATCCAAAATGCTGCAGCCTTATTTGAGAAGTCATGCCGAACAAGTCTTGAAGAGAAATGACAACGCAGAAAGAATCACAATCCAGAAACATCACCCAAGGAGACCTTCTGCTGTGCTTTCTGCAACCAGACTTGTTTATCTCGGATTGGCCTTTTTAGTCATCAGCGTGCTTGCAGAAAGCGTGGGATGAGTCCTTCCTGAACAGCTCTTACTGCCAGGAAGTTCTTCCTAATGTTTAGAATGAATCTCTTTTCCTGTAGTTTGAGTTGGTTGCTCAGCGCCCTAATCTCTGGAACAGCAAAACACAAGCTTGCTCCATCCTTAGTATGACATCATTTCAAATATTAAACATGGCTATCATGTCCCCTCTCAACCTTCTCTTCTCCAGGCTAAACATACCCAACTTCCTAAGCCACTCCTCATAAGGCATGGCTTACAGACCTTCCACCATTTTGGTGACCCTCCTCTGGACACATTCCAGCTTCTCAATGTCCTTCTTGAATTGTGATGCTGTCATGCCCCATGAGCTTGATGAGGTTATAGAGTCAGAGGAGGAGGAGAACATGGCAGGGAATAGCCCTATGGCCCCTGGCACAGATTTATCTACACCTGTGCCAGCAGGGAACCCTGCCAAGTTAAGAGGCTTGAGCAGAGGAAGAGCCTGGTCCAAGTGGGTTGGCATCAATTGCAGCAGAGAGTCCTGCCCACTCAGATAAGGACAAAGAAGAAGAGAGAGACTTAGCCATCATATAGCCAGCAGCGGGCTCAAAAGGAAGCTCAAAGGAAATCTCTGAGAGTTTATGAGAAAAACTTGTTCATTAAGAAACACCCGACAAAGCAGTAATTGCTTTATATATGCTGGGAGAGGCAATTGAGGCTTTGTCAGAGATCAACTGATCTTCCTGGTGAAAACTTCCTGCTGACTTCAGTGCCTGGATTCCAGTTATCTTGACTTCTGTTACCTTGACTCATGCTTAGACCTTGGACTGTCCCTGACTACTCTGCCTCCTGCTCCCGTTGACCCACAGACTGTTTTGGACCCACTCTGACTGACTACTGTAAGCCTCTAACCTTTTGGACTGTGTTACTGGACTAAATCTTTGACTGTGTTTGCATTCCTGTGAGCTAATTAACAGTTGGCTCCCTTCCCAGATTAGTCCTGTTTAGTGCTCTCTCTCTGGCTTTTCTTCACAAATGAAGATTCAGGAAGGACTGATCCCGTGCTTTCTGCAAGCGCGCTGATGACTAAAAAGGCCAATCCGAGATAAACAAGTCTGGTTGCAGAAAGCACAGCAGAAGGTCTCCTTGGGTGATGTTTCTGAGTTGTGATTCTTTCTGCGTTGTCGTTTCTCTTCAAGACTCGTCCGGTGTGAGTTCTCAAATGAGGCTGCAGCATTGTGGATAGTGAGTCTCCATGCCTCCCGATGTGAGGCCAGGGCAGACCATTGTTGGTGATCAATTTGGCCAAGCCTGAGATGTTGTTTCATGGAAGTCCTTGTATTGCTTTTTTGGATACAAAGTTTATACTTTGCTGATAACTAGTTGCTTTTCAGACAGGTGCCCAGAATTGGACACAGTATTCCAGGTGAGGTCTGACCAAAGCAGAATAGAGTGGCACTCCATAATATGTTTTGTATTTCTGCACATTTCAAGGCTTCTCTCCTCCAAGCCCTTGTCAACAGGCTATCTTGGGCTGTTTCTTCATTCTGAAGTTGGAAGAGTGGGTGACTCATTTGTCTGGCTCCTTTAGATTACAGAGACAGACTGCCTGGGAGCATAGAAACATGTCTTTGTTTGGCTGGCAAGTGGTGGTGGGGAAATTAAGAGGGGAGAGGAGGAGTGTAGGAGTCTGTGCTAATTGAAAGACGAGGAGGGATAACCCCATGCAGTAATGGAGCAAAATTACAGCATCAATCTAAACTGCTGTGATGCTCTGGTATAGGAAAGCTACATCTGTTAAATTGCTGCCTGTAGGTTTCTTAGCCATTGCGGTGTAGTGGTTTGAGCGTTGGACTATGACTCTGGAGACCAGGATTCAAATCCCTGCTTAGCCATGAAAACCCACTGTCACAGTACCTTATTTATTCTTAAAATAATGGAATTTTAGAGTTGGTAGGGTACCTTAAGGTCATGTAGTCCCCCAACCCCTGCTCAGTGCAGGAACCCTGCAATTGCAGTGTGCACTATTGTGGCCTATTTCCATGTCAGTGGGCACAGTTATTTTGCTCTTTGTTTAGTCCATATTTTAAAGGGGCTCTTAAAGGTACTCACCCCCACCCCCAGAACAGGTTCATTACCTTGACTAGCTCTATTAAGTTTGGACTAATCTCCCTGAGCAGATTCATTGCTCCACTGACATGTGAGACACAAGGCACCATGGAGCATCCATCTACAAAGTAAAGAGCCTTTTCAGTAGTGCACCACAATGATGGAATACCTCATACACAACTCATGTCTTCATTGCAGACACTATTGTGGTGGAGCCATAGCTCACAAGGTCGAAGCACCACCCTGCTCAGGTTCCTTCTAAGCATAACTGAGGATGGTACAGCTACCCCTGGCAAAAGTGTTGCTATAAGCTCTCTCTGTTGTGATGCAAAATAGTTGTGAGTAGTTTGATCTTGCTGGGGAAATGAAGAGCCATTAGATTTACAAAAGAGCTGGTCCTTGTGGGAATGAAAACAGCTAGAACCGTTTGGTGATATTTAAGTCAGCTGCCTGCATTTCCCAGGGAACTTAGCTGGAAGGACAGTTACAATGAGACCCCGGACTTGTCTATACGAGGCAAAAAGAAACGGATTGTTCTACAATAAAGGCAACGCTCTGCTTGATGGGTTTTTTTGCGGGGGGTGGTTAGGTAGATATACTATCTGCATTTGCTGTGTAAACGAGCATGCCTGTCAATCAAGATGGAGGATGCAAGTGAATTACTTGCAGTTTTACTTACCAATATGCCACCAGTGAACAGTATTTTTTTAAAAAAAAAAAACTATTTCTAAGGTGTGATAGAGCAATATTTCGCATTAACAAAAAAGCAAAAAAAAAAAAAAAAACCAAACAAACCCATTTTATCGCATTAGCGCTCACTCACTAAGGCGAAAAAAACCCATGGTGGTTTCAGGCACTTGTCTTGTTAGCAAGCCCCACCCCATGCTCATCTGGCCAATCAGATTTCAGCTTCTGCTTCACTTGTCCCAATGAACAGAAACGCACATTCCCCCTTGCTGTTTTTTAAAAACTCTGGGGAAAGCTGCAAAGGCCTTATGGCAATAAAATGTGGGATGCCTTTATGACAGCTTGTATTCTTGCATTCCATGAGGAGCATTTTTGCCATTTAGCCAACCCCGACTTTCAGAAGTCACCATATCACCACTGCTTGTGCACTTGCTTTTGGGGTAGCTGGTTGGTCGCTATAGGAGCAAAATACTGGACTCAATAGAAAACCAGTCTTACCCAGGGGAGCATATAATCATAAAAACCTGGGAAAGCAGACAAGCACAGACTGTAATAACAACTGCAGTATCCAGCAAGGCATTGCCACCATAATCCTAAAGTGGAAGAGGCTTTCTGATAAGCTGTGGAATATTCCGTAAGAAATGTTTTTAAATTAGACTAAGTAATGCAAGGTTTATTTTTGGACTTCTGGTTTGGAAAAGGATGCAACCTTCCTGGAACCATCGGGAAGAACAAGGTGGGGGTGGGGGAGGAGCAACATCTATCAATCAATAGATCCTTGTTTTTTAAAAAAAAAGATTTGCAAGCATAAGGGAGGGGGATTGCTCAGGGTTTTATTTCAGTCTTGTAAGTGTGCTGAGGGCTTTCAGCTACCCTGGAGAAAGGTTAAGTGGAAGTATGAGAATTACAGCAGGATTTTGACAGGATGGCCTAGACTGTCTTTCTGTACAACAGATGGCAAGGAGGAGCGAAGGCACAAATATGGGTTACAGATTTGTATTCTGTAATCCAAAAGCTCACTTAAATTTTGGGAAAGGGAAACCAAAATGGCTGCATTACTTTACAGCCACAATGTTTTAAAGGTTTTCCCATTGTTATGGTTGCTGCTGCTCAGGGCCGGTTTAAGGAATTTGGGGGGGGCCTGAAACACTTTATTTGGGGGGGCCCATATGGGCCAGTTTAAGGGATTTTGGGGGGCCCATATGGGCACGACCCGTCAGTCATCTCCCCCCCAGCGCACAAGCTCCCCAAATAAAATGCCCTTCTCCCCCCCCACACACTGTCCCACTTCCCACCCGGTCCGCACAGAGGCACCCCACATTCCCAAAAGAAGCCTCCCCAGAGCTCCCCCTACGCCCATTAGGCAGAGGCCCTGGGTGCCTCGCCTTTGGTCTCTGCAGGTGGCTCAGCTGCAGGACGAAAGGGTTGGGGGTGGCGGTGGAGGGGCACCTCCCGCTCCTCCTCCTCCTCCTCCTCCTCCTCCTCCTCTTCCTTCTATGGCCCCCCGCTTGAGCTGCCGCCACCGCCTCCCCCTCCCCCCTCCATGGCCGGCCCTTCTTCCAGCCTGGGACCTCTCCCCAAGGCCGGAGCCCAGGCGGGGTGAGGAGACAGAGGGGGGGGAAGGAGGGATGGCTGGGTGGGCGGCGGGAAGGCGGCTGGCTGGAGGGACGCCCCAGCACTGGACCCTGGCGGGAGGGAGCCAGGATGCTGGAGGGAGGAGGAGGAGGAGGTGGTGGTGGGACCACTGCCGAGCTGAGACGGGGGGGTTGGTTTTGGAGGGAGTGGATGGAGGAGGAGGACTGATGGGGCCCCCACTGTGGCTGGGGCCCCCTGCCAATGCTGATTTGGCAAACTGGTTAAACTGGCCCTGCTGCTGCTGCTGCTCTTCTTCCTTTTCTGACACTCACCCCTTCCCCATTGTCAGGAGCTGAAAGAGCTAGAACTGGGAAACCACAAATTTCTGTGTAGTCTGCTTATGTGGTGAATCATGAGGGGTGCATCCACACTGCACAGTCATACTAGTTCGAGCCAACTTTAACTGCCACAGCTCAACCACAATGGAATCCTGGGACTTGTACTTTTGTCTAAGGAACTAAGAATTTTCTACTTCACTCTGCTGAACTGCAACACTACACTTCTCTGCCAGAGAATTCAAAGTACCTCAAGAAACTACATCTCCCAAAAATTCTATCTGATGGAGGCATTGCAGTTCTAGTGGGACCAAACTGCTATAATTTTGTAGTATGGCTAGTGACTGGGCACCACAGTCAAGAAGGATAATGGCAAACTGGAACATTGTTACCTACCTTGACAGTCTTGGAATATCTAATAATTGGCTATATTTAATAATTCGGCTAAGGTGACTATCCACATGGTTACAGGTAAACTGGGAACCCCCTGTGCTACAGCCTGGGGGGGGGGTCCTCTGCCTGGGAATTCCCCTAAATTTCCAATACAGATAATTTAATTGTAGCTTTTGGCTTAGAGTCTCCTGCATTATTACTGGTATACATAGGCTAACAGTCACATTATCACACTCCCAAATACCAAGGTGGGATTCATGCAAAACCAAGGGAAGGGCCTTTGGAAATTCCCAATAAACCAAATACTCAGATCAGGACTTAACACCTGGAGGTGAGTCATTCACTAATCAACTCAACAAGTCCTTCTCCTCCTGCTTTCCTTCAACAAAAGACCTGGCCTGTTCCTATTCAATTCTAAAAGCATTGACCATTAACTATTGCTACCTCTTCCAGAGTACCCTTTGTTTTGGCCTGGGAAACTCCAAGAGACATTGTATTTCATTCAAAATCCTATCCCTTCAGGGGAAATGTTTCATATAAGTATCACCCCAAAACACCACCAAACAGCACACAGTTCCACTCCTTTGGACTCAACATCACACTGTGTAGCCTGTCTATTGTCCGGACCTCCTTGCTGCTGGTTTACTTCACAATCTCAACTCTTCAGGATCAGTACCGTATAACCCCCCTACCCCCTTACTGTATTCCCCTATCCAAATACTTCCTACTACTTTCAACAGCCTTGTGTGAGTGTCTGAAGCTTGAGTGTTTGCATGAATGCTGTTGATATTAATTTCCAATAAAGATAATTTAATTCTACCTTTCGGCTTAGAGTCTCCTCCATTATTACCGGTATACACAGGTTAAAAGGTCCTGCCATTGTCTGACATTTCACATGCCAAGTTGATTAACTACATTCCCCAATTTAATACTAGGACATCAGAGGGTCCGCATGGAACCCCACACAATTCAAGTAACAACATGTCCAGAGGAGGGTGACCAAGATGGTAAAAGGTCTGGAGACCAAGACCTATGAGGAACATCTTATACAGCTGGCATGTTGAGCTTGGAGAAAGAAAACTGAGAGGTGATATGATAGCCATCTTTAAATATTTGAAGGGATGTCGTGCAGAAGATGGAGAAAGCTTGTTTCCTGCTGCTGTAGAGATTTGGACATGAACCAATGAGTTTCCACCTAAGCACTAGGAAGAACTTTTTGATGGTAAGGGCTGTTTGACAATGGAATAGACTGCCTCGATGGGTGCTGGGCTCTTCTTCATTGGAGGTCTTTAAGCAGAGATTGGATGGGCATCTCTCAGGAGTGCTTTAGTTGTGTATCCCTGCAAGGCAGGAGGTTGGACTAGATGGCACTTGTGGCACCTTCCAGCTCTTAGGTTCTATGACTCTCCTTGCCCAGACTACCCACTGGCTCTTCCTGACTTAGAAAGATTATTAAAGGCTTCTCTGTCAAGCTGGACTTTGCATGAACTCCTAATTTGTGATCTAATTTCAGTTAGAGACTTGAGACTCATGGTTCTCTAACTATGTTCATTCTCACAGGTAAAACACAGTTAAGGTCAGGGACTTCTCTTTTGTATAAGAAAGAGAAGGATAGGACAAAGAAAAGGAAAAGAAGGGGGGGCAAAAAAGCCCAAGCGCATAATCCCATATTATGCACAGTACCATAATATACACTTTACCATAGTAAAGTGTATATTAGTACAGCCAGTACAGCCAGAGCATGCAAAGGTTACTTTTTGGAATACAACTCCCATAGCCAGTATGACCGGTTCCAGAGTGACAAAGTAATTTTAGTAAATTTTCCAAACTCTGGGTAGGGCATAGGTTTTGCATTTGAAATTTCTCCATCTCAGTTTCTATTACTGTCAGATAAGACTGGGAAATATACCCTGAAGGCACCAGAAACCTGTCTAATCTTGGAAACTACAATCTGTCTCCCAATCTGACCCCCTAAAACCCACCTTAAAAGCCAGGCAGCCATACCAAGTGAAAGAGTTCTGAGGCTCTGGTGAGCAGGCCACTGAAGGATGATGCATCCAGCCCCCTCCTGCCAGTAATGTGATGAGCAATAGTAGAGTGCAATGGTAGTGTGAAATGGTAGTGTGCAGTGGAGCAGCAGTGTGATGAGCAATGGTAGGGACCCCTGTGGCGTCCTGTCATAACTACTCCTCACAGTATGATTTGCATGGGAGGAGGCTGGATGTGTCATCATTCAGCACCCTGCTTGCCAGCACCACAAACCCCCTTCAGGTGGTGCAGCTGCCTGGCTTTTAAGATGGGTTCTAGTGGTTTTTGCAATTGTGGCAATGGTGCCATGACTGTGGATGTGAATAACAAAATTGACGCAGTCATAAATCTAGCTTATGACAGCGTTAATACTGAACAGAATACCAGTCCATGTGTTTTTATCTACAGAATAATTCATCTGCAACACTTCAGGATGTGTGAATATGGGGAGAATACTGCCAAGAAATATTTATGGATGTGCAGGATGCCCATTGTATATAGATGCACACATGCATCTGGTGCCACATTTGGTGTCTTGATTTAGTTGCGCAACATTCAACCCAAGGATTGGGTGGCACAATTAATGTGTAACTCCACATATGGAGATTTACACTACACATACCCCATGTAGGATGCGATTTAAAAAGATATTACTCTTAAAATCTGTATCTTTCCTCTTCAAAGGAGTGCCAGAGCTGCATGCTGCTGTGGGTCCTTACATAACGATCCCCTAGAAGGCATTATTAACAGGCTCACAGTGCATTCATGGAAAGAGTTAAAAGCCCCGGCAATGCTAGGAGCTCCAGGCTTATAGATCAATGACAGCTTGTCCTCAATTCCCCCGCAAGAGGACTCTGCAATGAATAACATTGCCATTCCTACCAATGGGGGAGAGAAGAGGGCTGCACGAGTAGATGGGAAGGGAGGCGTGGCCAGGAGCCACACCGGAAATGAAGTTACAGTTCGATACTGATTAGAATGAGATTTTAAGAGGACTGGACAGGAGGGAGCAGATGTATTTGCCAGCTCGAGTCACCTCAGATGACCCTCAGCGGCCAGCAGGGCTCAAATACGATGCTAACAGTAGGCCAAGGGAGCAGTTGCTGCTGCTGCTGCTGACAGTGCTTGACAGGCTGAACTCTGCCTCAGCTGGCACTGAACAAGAGCACAGGAAAGACCAGCTTTCTGGAAAATAGCCTTTTCATGATTCTGGGGCATTGGTTTGGATGAAGACATCTAATGTGCTCCTCCATCAATCCACCTCTGCTTTTCACTATGTGGCTGGATCCAAGGTATAGCTGTCATAGCTGTGGCGTGCTGCTTTAAGTATCTTCACCACAATATCCAGCTATAAGTGCAAGAGCTTCAGAAAATTACTGCAGCTTCCAGAATCCCTCCCAGCCAACATAGTTACTGGGAGATTCTGATATCTATAGCATACCCTCCAACACTTCACAGAAACAGGACTTTATCAGGCCACCCACCATTAATGTTCTTTTGCCAGCATATTGTGGTGTTTTTATGCCAGCAAAAGAATCCCCTATCAGTTTTACCTTGAGCAGTGTAAAAGAGGCATCCCCGGCAGTAACGGAGCATGAATGGAGCTCCGTTTACTTCCAAGGCTGAGATCTCACTGATTCTCATGAGAAGATGCTAGTGTGGAAAATTTAAATATTAAAGCAACACACACACACACACACACACAATGTAGACACATGCACAGGAACATGCTTTAAAAGTCCCAAGGACACAGTGGGGGGGGTCATAAAAAGAGCGTCCCCTACCTGGCTGTCGTGATCTTACCCGGAAGTGTTTGCCCATTGAGGCTGTATTCACATTAGCACAATGGCGCAAGGATTCAAATGCTGGCAATGCCAGGAACAAAGAAGAACAGGAGATCTATTGGCGGCTTGACCGTCAATAAAAAAGTACACCTCATTTACATTACATGATCGGGAAAAGATGACAGCGTCTGGTATGCGCTCCCTTTCATGATGATTAGGTGTCCTTATGACACCACATTTGCCTGGTTTGATAAAGTCCGAAAACTGGAATGTGTATGGCCCAGCAACGTCAGGATGTGGTGAAGATTGCAAATGTTATTAATAAGGAAGAGTACACAAGCTAGGTGTGGCTGTAGCAGTTGTCTTTTGCCTGAATCTACAGAGGAAGGGCAAGAGTCCACCTTCTCCTCTCCCCCAGCTGAGTTAATTGAATGCAGACCACTTTTGCATTTTGAACTCAGTTTCTGGCAATTGAAGTAAGCTGTGGACAAAAGGGGAGGAAGAGAAAGAAATTGGGACCTTTTAAAAGAGCTGGAAAAGTGGAACGACTGAGGATAAATCAGAACCATCCCTGCCAAATCAAGACAGTTGGAGCCTATGCTGTAGTCCAAAAGGTTAGTTTTCAAAACACTGCTAATTCTACTTTTCTTTTTAAAAAATGATTAGGCATGACTTAGCTGCACCAGCATACAGAGATGGATATACATGTGACCCCCTAAAACTGACCCCCTAAAACCCACCTTAAAAGCCAGGCAGCCATACCAAGTGAAAGAATTCTTGTCTCTGATGAGTGGGGCAGTGAAGGATGATGCACCCAGCCCCCTACTGCCAGCAAGCTGCAGTGTGATGAGCAATGTTAGGGACCCCTGTGGTGTCCTGTCATAACTGGTCATCACAGTGTGACATGCTGATGGGAGGGGGCTGGACGTGTCGTCCTTCAGCACCCTGCTTGCCCAGTGCAACAAAACTCCTTCGGTTGGCGCAGTTGCCTGGCTTTTAAGGTGGGTTTTAGGAGAATCAGTCCCACTTGCCTCAGGAGCAGCTAAACAAGCCATGGACCTTTTATTATTACTTCATTGTATTTATTTATAAAAATATTTATATCCTGCCCTACAGCTGCAGTTCTCAGGGTGGCATGTAATAAAATCTATTTTAGCCAATTTAAAACAATCACAATAATTTTATCAAGACTAAAAGCATGTTCAATCATTTATCACTTAAGACAATTTAAAACCAAAAACAATTTAAAATAATGGAAGCTATAGTATGTGTACAAATGGGATAAAATCAACTAGAGCCACCTAGGGACTGTAGGCAGTACTGCAGACTGAAGATAGATTTGAAATGAATTACAGTAGTCAAATTTAAAACAAAAGAACTCCAAGGTACCTACCCATACAATCAAGACCTGTACACATTTCATATATCTAGTTTTCATAGTCTTGGCACTATGGCTGAGACAGACAAACAGACACATTTCTTTTATTAAAAGGAGGAGATGAATGTGGCATTGGCCAAAAATAGTTTGGTATCCATAATCCAATAGAAGTCATGGTCAGTGACAGAGGTAAACATGGCCAGAACCAAAGCAAGAAGAGCATCCAGACCTTCTCCTTTTCCAGCTTGTGCAAAGTTCCCTCCATGATGGCACAATGTTGGGCAAGGCAGCTCCCTGGATCCACCAGCCAAAGTACTCACTGGCCATGCTGGTTGGGGGATTCTGGGAGTTGTAGTCCAAAAATAACTTTTTTGAAGCACAATAAATAAAGGCTGAGATTCTGCATGACCTTGACAAAGCAAAAACTCCACCATACCTTTGCCTCTTTCCCATACCTTCTGGCTACTAGAATAACCTATAAGGAATGGTTGAGGAAGGTGGGCATGCTTAGCTTGGAGAAGAGAGAAGTGAGAGGTGATTCCATAGCCATCTTGGAATATTTGAAGGAACGTCATGTAAAAGATGGAGCAAGCTTCTTTTCTGCTTCTCCAGAGTTGAGGACTTGAATCAATGGATTCAACCAATGGATTCACCTAAACCTTAGGTCAGTGATGTGCAACCTTTTGAGCTTGGTGTGTCAAACTTCACCAAAAAACTGAGCATAACTCGGGTGGTGTGTCACTTTGAGGAAAAAACTTTAGGGAGGCAGCGGGGAGGAAAGTGGCAACCGGGGCTTCGAAGCCCCGATTGTCACTTTAGGGAGGGTGGGGGAGTGGAGGAAAGTGGCGACCGGGGCTTCGAAGCTCCGATCACCACTTTAGGGAGGGCGGGGGTGCGTGAAACATCCTTCTCAGCATGTGGCTACCTCAGTGGCTGCGTGTCATCAGAAATGGCTACGCGTGTCAGTGCTGACACGCGTGTCATAGGTTCGCCATCACTGCCTTAGGTAGAACTTCCTGAACAGTAAGAGCTGTTCAGCCATGGAATAGATTGTCTCAGAGAGTGTGGTGGAGTCTCCTTCTTTGGAGGTCTTTAAACAGAGACTGGATGGCCATCTGTTGGGAGTGCTTTGATTGCTGCTTTTCCACTATGATAGGTAAAGTGATAGGTCCCTTCTGCTGCAGTTCCGATATTCCAGCAGTCACATGGCATGAATGGGTGTGATTCCCCTCTGTTCCCCCTCTCTCCCCCCTGTTTCCCTCGCCATTCTTAAGCAGACTGAGGTTCCCTTTAGAGTCAGCCCTCCATAGAGTTTGTAGCTGCTGCTTAAAGGGCTCTACCTCCTCGCCCCTCCTCCTCCTCTCTACCTCCTGTCCTGCCAGCAGTGACAACCCTTTACACTCCCTTTCCCAGCAACAACCCTTCACACTCCCTTTCCCAGCTTGCCACCACAATGTCTCAGCCAGATCTTAAACTCCTTCCCAGCCCCTTAACGTCAACTCCCCGTACTCTCAGGAGGAGTGGGAAGTTGAAGTCAATGGACAGGGAATGGATTTGAGATCTGGCTGAGACATTGTGGCAGCAAGCTGGGAAAGAGAGTGCGGGGTGTGCTGTGAGAAGGATAAGAGATTGAAAGGCACACATGCACTGGGTAGGGCATATATGGGGAGGAAGGTAGGGTTAGCAAGGTGGTGCAGAAGAGCGAGCACATGACCACGGATTTCTGAAGCAGCATAATAACGCAAATGCAGAGAAGCATGATAATGATTGTTTTCAAACTGGAATGTTCCTGTTTGCTTCAACAACGAGATTGCTGCGAGACAACATGCTGGTGTGATAAAATCCTGAGAAGCCGAGGTTCACATTTGTCCCAGCAGTTCCCCATCCCTTTTCTAAAGAAGATCCATTCCATTTGCCTTGTGACAAAGTGCTCTTAAGTCTTAGTGGCTGTCCAGCCAAGAATATATAATGCAAATGGGTGCACATTACTGCAAATTTGCAGTAGCGTTCATTTATCTCCATGGTCTTTTGGCAAAATCTATTGTATGCAAAGCTATCCGCCTTTGAAGTGCACACAGAGCCATGCCTGAAAATCAAGATGGTAGCCTAGTGTACAGAGCGTTATTATCCCCCACAGGAGTTGTTGCCATTGCACAGTACTTTTTTAACTTGTAAATCAAAGGTGTACAAGTGCTGTCTGCTTCCGCCCTCACAGAGAATGCACAGCATCCCGAATTGGATCTCCAGACTTGCTCTAATGCTCAAGCCCAAGCATTATTCCAAAAATCTCAGAGAAATCCGTGAAGGCTTTCCCCCCAGAGTAGATGGCGTTTTGCCCCCCCTCCTTCCAAATACCGCGAATCTCATTCGCAGTGTGTTAAGACATGAGGTATTCTAGTCACATTCTGTGAGGAGTATTTTCATAGTTTAGACAACCCCCCTGTTGCTTCGAACCTTTGTGAGAAAAAGCAAGGTAAAATTTGTCCCAAGAAAAGAGTAAATAATGTTAGTGCAGAATATAATGTAGGCTGAGATCTTAGCCTTCCAGTCACTAGTCGTCTTGCTTAGATGTCTGCTCAGAGGTAACCTCCATACAGAGTTCAATGGGACTTACTTCCAGCTAAGTGTGCATCAGATTAAAGCCTTAAGTGAATTATATGATGAACTTCCAAGAACAAGAGGCAAGCAGGAACATAGGCATGCAGAGACAAAGGCAGGAGTGCGGGTCCTTCCATCTTAACTGCCATGACTTCTTCACATTTCTGTGGTGTTCCAGGATGCTCAGAGCTGGTACAAAACCCCATCTAGGAATCTGAGGAATGTGTTCAATTTCCCCTTTTAATAGAGTGTGATGATCGAGAAACCTTACAGAAGCTGGAAGGCATACAGCTGCCACAAAGAGAGGCAACAGATGTGTTCCTTTCAATGTCAGAGACGGAGCCTTGGGCAGCCTTTGATGGGAAGGATGAATCCCAACAGGTTTGGGGCATAGGCGTTTCAGGGCATTGCCATAACAAATTCTTTTGAAGTCCATGGGGGGGCGGGGAGAAGATAAAACGAGGACACGTTTATTGAAACATGGATGCCATTCACAGAGTTTTTTAAAAAATATTTTTTATTCAACAATTTAAAAAACATACATACTTAAACAAACAAGTATGCAAACAAACATACAGTATATAAATTGTAACTATAAAACATCAAACTCCCCATCATTCCTTCCAATTTACATTCAACCATAAATTCACCCTACTCACATTCTTTACCCCCGCCATTCTTCTTCTTCTGACTTCATCAGGCCACCCCCCATTAACGTTCTGTTGCCAGCATGTTTTAAAATGTTTTTATGCTGGCAAAAGAAACTTCCCCCCACCAGACCTGCCTCCAGCAGCTTCAATGAGGCTTCCCTGGCAGTAACAGAGCACAAAAGGAGCTCCGTTTACTTCCAGGGTTGAGATCTCACCGATTCTCGCAAGAAGACGCTAGCATGGGAAATTTAAAAAATTACATAAAACAAAAAAACCACACAAAACGTAGACACAAGCACAGAAACACACTTTAAAAGTCTCAAGTACATTGGAGGATGTCATAAAAAGAGCGTCCCCTACCTGGCTGTTGCGATCTCACCCGGAAGTGTTTATCCATTGATGCTGCATTCATGTGAGTACAATGGCGCAAGGAGTCAAATGCTGGCAATGCCAGCAACAAATCACCACACGAGATCAACTAACGGCTTGGCCCATCAATAAAAAAGAACAGCTTTTGGACTTTACATGATAGCGAAAGGACAACATTGTCTGGTATGCGTGCCTTTTCACAATCATTAGGCGTCCTTATGACGCCATATTTGCCCCATCTGATAAAGTCCTCTATTTCCTCTCTTCCTTCACCTTTCTTATACCTCTCACCCTTTCTCCCCTTTAACTTCTTTTACTTATTTCTTTCTTCACATCCTCTGACCTTCTCACTTACTTTCCCATCCAAACAGATTTTCTCCCTATCAGGATTGCCTTCCAGCTATTGTCAATTCCTTTTTGACTATCTTAATATGCAATTACAGTGTTACTCCATCAGTAATTTTTTCTTATAATTATTATTGTAAGCTGTTGTATAACATTTGTTTATTAATGCTAGTCTAATTTCAAAACATTCTCCAGGTGTATTATTGATGTTATTGTTATTAGTAGATATTGTTATTGTAGGTGTTTATAAATACAAATACATATTCTATACAAGTCAAAGCCTTCATAATGCCATATGTTATGCATTTTTCATAGAATCATAGAGTTGGAAGAGACCACAAGGGCCATCTAGTCCAACACCCTGCCATGCAGGAATACACAAGCAAAGCACTCCCAACAGATGGCCATCCAGACTCTGTTTAAAAACCTCCAAAGAAGGAGACTCCACCATTCTCTGAGGCAGCGTATTCCACTGACAAACAGCTCTTACTGTCAGGAAGTTATTCCTAATGTTTAGGTGGAGGCCAAATCCACACTACACAAATAAGCCAGTTTGAAACTGGATTATATGCCATGGTTCCTTCCTATGGAATCCTGGGATTTTTAGTTTTAAAGGTCTTTATCCTTCTCTGCCACAAAGAGTGCTGGTGCCTCACGAAACTACAAATCCCAGGATTCCATAGGAAGGAGCCATGGCAAATAATCAAGTTTCAAATTGGATTATTTGTGCAGTGTGGATTTGGCTGGTATCTCTTTTCCTGTCCCAATCACTACTGTAGCTCCCCATTTTTCCTCTAAAAATTCTATTACTGGGTTCCAGTCTTTATTGAAATCTTCTAAAGTTTTATCTTTGAGTGGAGTGGTCAATTTGTCTGCCATTCATAGAGTTTATGAGTTCTGGGACTGGAACATTAGGCCCTTGTGGTCCACATTAGTGATTTTGAGAGAAATATTGGATATGGATTGAATTTGGAGAGAAGGAACATGGATATTACATTTAGACATTTAAATATTGAAGATCTAATTATTATTAATAGTGAAAAATGTGGATTGATTTAGCAATGTCAATACACCAAATTGAGACTATTATTCTTGTGTTTAAGGATGTCTGTACATGTTATGTCTCTCTCTCTCTCTCTCTGGCTTTTCTTCGCAAACGAAGATTCAGGAAGGACTCATCCCGCGCTTTCTGCAAGCGCGCTGATGACTAAAAAGGCCAATCCGAGATAAACAAGTCCGGTTGCAAAAAGCACAGCAGAAGGTCTCCTTGGGTGATGTTTTTGGGTTGTGATTCTTTCTGCGTTGTCGTTTCTCTTCAAGACTTGTTCGGCGTGAGTTCTCAAATAAGGCTGCAGCATTGTGGATAGTGCGTCTCCATGCCTCCCGATGTGAGGCCAGGGCGGACCACTGTTGGTGATCAATTTGGCCAAGCCTGAGATGTTGTTTCAGGGAGTCTTTGTATCGCTTTTTTGGAGCGCCCCTCTTACGCTGACCCGTGGCGAGTTCACCGTAGAGTAGTATTTTTGGGAGGCGATGGTCCTCCATCCTAGAAACGTGCCCTGCCCAGCGCAGCTGTGTTCTCAATATCATGGCCTCAATGCTGGTGATCCCTGCTTGCTCAAGGACAGCAACATTCGTCACATAGTCAGTCCAGTGTATATTTAGGATTGTGCGTAGACAGCGCTGATGAAAGCGCTCGAGGAGTCGTAGGTGGTGGCGATAGGTGACCCATGTTTCAGATCCATAAAGGAGGATAGACAGTACGATGGCTCTATACACACTGATTTTTGTGCTTTGCCTCAGGTGTTTATTGCTCCAGACTCTTTTGTGAAGTCTTCCAAATGCACTATATGCCTTTGCTAATCTGTGATCGATCTCTTTGTCAATCTTGGCATCTGAGGAGATGATGCTTCCCAGGTAGGTGAACTGCTGAACGGACTTGAGCACTGATTTGCCGACGGCAATGTGGGGATGGTGGTGTTCGTCCTGTGGTGCAGGCTGGTAAAGAACTTCTGTTTTCTTCAGGTTGACTTCTAGCCCAAACAGCTCTGCAGCTGTTGCAAAGCAGGATGTTAGGCGCTGCAGAGCTCCTTCTGTGTGGGCAACAAGGGCAGCATCATCGGCGAAGAGCAGCTCACGGACTAGATAGTTTAGAGTCTTAGTGTGAGCCCTCAGACGGCTTAAGTTAAACAAGCTACCATCAGTACGGTAGCGTATATAGATGCCGTCGTCTTCTTCAAGCTCTGCCATAGCCCTTTGGAGCATCATGCTAAAGAAGATTGTAAATAAAGTTGGTGCAAGAACACAACCTTGCTTCACTTTATGTAATGTTATATTTAAAATAAAATAAAATATTTTTTAAAAAAAGAAGTCCACAAAACGGGTGTCAGATTAGACCTAAACAGGGAAGGCTGATTTAAATAAATATTTTTTAAAAAACATGCATTGAAAACTAAAGTAAGTTGGAGCATAGTAAAGTTCTTAGGTATGAACTTTTCATATAGTTTGGGCCATGACACCGACTAACATGCTCTGAACAACTGCTGGGGGGAAATCGAGAACATATGACACCACCAGGAGGATGTCTTTGTGAATTTGAATTTAATGAGCTCCAATGTATATACGAGAGGGAATTATCTCTACCCCCTACCCCATGCTAGTGCTATAAGGTTTTCGAAATAGCAGTAAGGGACTGTTTGAGCAATAGACTATGACTCTGGAGACTGAGGTCTGAATCCCTATTTGGCTATGGAAATCCACTGGATGACCTTGGGCGAGTCACACTCTCTCGGCCTCTACAGGACATTTGGGGGCAATTTTAAACACTTTTTGCAGGCCATGTGGCCCTCCAATGTCTCCTGAGGGCCAATGTGGTCCCCTAAACCCTGACAGCTGCCCACTCCTAGTTTAGACCAAAATTTTAGGGAGCTAGCCAACATGGGAGAGCTAGTGTGGTATAGTGGTTTGAGCATTGGAGACCAGGGTTTGAATCGGCCATGGAAACACACTGGGTGACCTTGGATAAGTCACACTCTCTCAGCCTCAAGCAAGGCAAAGGCAAACCCCCTCTGAACAACTCTTGCCAAGAAAACCCTGTGATACCAATGACTTAAAGGCACAACAACAACAACAAAGTCAAGGTGCTGGATCTATCTGGTGGAGAGCACCTTCAAATTTTGACTAAAACCTGGAAGAGACTGACCACCCTGCTGATATAGGAGACACAAGCCACCACTGGATTTGTGAAACAAAATTTGAGTTCTGCTTTGCAAAGGGCTCTTCAAGAAGAGGAGGGTGTTACCCTAAGAGGGTGGGATCATTGGGAAACCCACCAGTGATTTGATTTAATGTATGGGGGAATTATTAACTCAAAATGGCTGGCCTACAAGAAGAGGGTAACTTTGGGGATCTTTTCACCTATGTATACCAGTACTAACTGCAGAGAGCTCTAGTTTGAAGTGAAACAAAGCATTTTTATCGGAAATAACACAAAGTGAGCTCACACATGCAACACATGTTCCTAAGAACCATACAAGGCTATTGGAAAGAAAGGCAGAGAGGTTGAATAGAGAAAGGCTAAGGAAGATAGGGTTATAGTTACCCGTCTTGAAGAGAAGAGAGTTCCATGTAGTGAAGAGGCTCAGACACCATCTGAGGGTGGCACAGAGAATCCAGCAGAGTGCCATGTCTGTCTGTGGCACACTTTCCTGGGGTCTAGGCTGGGATATTTATACCCTATTTCATATCTTGAAGGGGTATTCTGGCTAGGACAAAGCCTGGATGGTTTTCGCACAGGGTAAACAAAGGGTACCAAACTCAACTGATTGCTTAAACGAAGGAAGCCGAAACTCAACTGATTGCCTTAATGGCTGGGAGATAGGAATTGAAGGGTTTACAACAAACTCACAATGCTGGACAGGATGGGGGTGCTCTGAAGTGAGATTTCTTTAGGAGTGGAGCTGGAAAGGCCACTTAATTGTTTGGTTGGAAGACTCATTGCTGAGGTGCCCAAGAAGAAATTAGCACATGCCTCCTTAACGATTTTATTCACTAAGGGGTTTCTGCACAAACCTAATTTGTGCTTGTTTTCTAAAATATTTCTAAGACACATCCCAGGTTGTTGTGACCTCCACCTGACCTCTTTTTGGATCAACCAGAACAACGTGACCCCAAAAAGTGTCCAATATTTCCAATTAGAAGATATCATAGGGAGGGAGTAGTAGGGCATGCTAACAAGGCCATTGGGGATGCATTAATTCTGGTTGCCTCGCATTGGTTCTCTATGACATGTAACTCCTTACTTCCAAAGTCTGCATAAAATATGCTTACATCCAGTGGCATTTCAGGAAGTTAATATCCTAGCATTGTTTCATCTTTGTCCCTTTAATGTTTGCACATAGCTGCAGGGCTAGACATGTAATTGTAGCAGTACTAAATTTTAGCTATTTATTAACATTTGTCCATTAAAAACAACTCTAAGTTTTGCAAAAAGAACCTTCCCTTCACCAGATCAAGCAAGGGGAAAATATTTCTTAATCTAAGATCAGGATGGGCATCACATTTAAGGGCAAAAAAGACAACATGTTCAGTACATAGAAGGTTATAAAAACAACCTCTGTTCTCTTTTGAAATGCACTTAAAACACCCTTCCTTGGCCTGCAAGATTCTACACTAGGGGTTGTGCATGAATTATGCTAGGCAAACCTTGTGTTAAATGGCAATGTTGTGCAACTGAACTGAGCCAGCAAATGTGCAGGGGCATGCAGAACCAAAGGTGCATATGCATCCATGCGTTCTCTGCAATGCACAACCATGCATGGGGTATCACATGTGCAACTCTGCTTCTGCAGCCTTAAACTGAATGTGGATGTTCTGCATTGGGGAGAAAAGAATGGCTTTGACATATTGTCTTTGATTTGTAAGGTGAGAAATCATACTTTTTCCTCTACATTTTAAACTCATTTGTTGTTCATATTATGTTGTCTATTATAATATATAATATTATATGACCATGCAATAAGAAGTTATGCAGCATGTAACATTACATTGTAAGGTTATTTATGAAAACAAATCTATTCTATATATTAAAAAATCAATGTTTAACTGCTTTCATAGGGGAACTTGGGTATGTGTAAGATACCAATAGGAGAAGGAGGAAGAGGAGGAGGAGGAGGATAAAGATGGCAATGATGGTGATATTTATTTATATCTTGCCTTTTCCCCAAAATTGAGACTCAAGAGTATATACAATTTTAAAAAGAACATTACAGCTAAAAACCTACCAAAAGTGAGCATTAAAATGGAATTAAACTATTCACAGTATTAAAACAATTCAGACCTACACCTAAAAAGATATAATGCAGTTTAAAAGATAAATAGCCATTTTAAAAGTTCAATTTAAAACAATATCGCACCCTTAGCCTGTATCTTTAAAAGCTATCTATTAAAAAATCTTGTTGGAATAAAAAGGGTTTTTCTTGCTGATAGAAGGAGAGCAAGGAAGGGACTATTTGGGCCTCCATGGGAAAGGCGTTTCATAGCATAGGGGCAACCACCAAGAAGGTCCTATTTCATGTTCCAACCAATCTTTCCTGTGATGGTGGTGGGACTGAGAGAAGTGCCTCTCCTGAGGATCTCAGGGCCCTGGCAGGCTTATACGGGGAGATACAGTCTGCTAAATAGCCTGAGCCTGTGGCATACAGTGCTTTATAGGTCATAACCAGCACTTTAATGGTGTCTGGAAACAAGCCAGCAGCCATATCTTCCATGTCCATATCTGTCAAGAGGTGGACGTTTAACTGCCCCCAAAAAGTCTTGTCTCACATTAGCCTTAGGTAAACATATTGGTCAGAATTCACTTGGGGACTGATGTCTTCATAAATGGATTCATATCTGCAGGAAATAAAATGGAGCAATTTCTCAATATCCACTCTCAGCAAGAGATAACCTACATTACTACACAGGGGAGCAAGCAAAATGACCATTGAGCACCAAGACTGAGGCACCATAGGATTGATGCACAACATGACCCAATGCACAACAAGATTGATGCACATCAGAACACTTTTGCTGGTGCCCTGCTATGCATCCTTACAATTCCCTAAGAGTGTTGCTTAGTGCCTCTGCTACATAGCTAAGTATGTATAAAGTTACACAACATAGACCATGACACTAAAAAGCCACCCTAGTTCAGAAATATAAGGGAGAAAGAGATTAAATACAGTGCTGATATCCTGCACAGAAGAGACGCAGTGTAACATTATGCTTGCAGAGTTATGCCTCAGTTGCACTATTCCACCTTGTTACCACATTGCAATGCTGCACAACGAAAATGCACGTTATACATTGACACACAATGTGCAACATGTGCAGCCATGCAATCTACGCACAGTGTGAAGCAGTGTGCAAGGGCAACATGTAACTGTTTTCGCAACCTTCAACTGAATATGGATGTTACACATAAGCCAAAAAAGTACAAGCACATGTATAAGAAAATGTGCACATGCATAAGACACCAACAGGATCGCAGCGTACAATTTATTCAGTGTATGACTTGTAATCTGGGCCAATAGTAAAGGAAAATAAAAGATTGCTTTCTTTCCACTGTACAGATGCAGCCTTGCCTATCTAATTGCCTGGATCATATGCTTCTCACCCCAGGTGATCAGTCAAGTACCTATATGTAATTTGCCTTCATTCCTGGCACAGGTGGATAAAGACCCTTCTTTGACTCCAATTATCAGTGCCAGTCTTTGTCTTCAGGAAATATTTGCATACCAAGCAGAAATGGTGAGACCAAAGGAGAAATGATCAAAAGAACAGACCACAATGGGCATTCAGTGGGCTGAAACTACATTTCAAGCTAACTGTCAGGACCTCTTAGGCTAAAACAAGCTGAGCAGGCAACAAGCAGACAGCCTTGGCAGCCAAAGATGGCCACAGTTTGGTTAATACAGTAAAAAAAAAGAGAAGCCAAGCAAATTTTGATATCTAATATAAACATATTTCTATCTGTCTGTCACAACAAGTTTAAGTCCACTAAAAATCAGACAGACGCCCTTTGGATTAGGCCTGCAGGATCATCTAGTCAGCATCTTTGCTTCCCACAGTGGCAAACTGGATGTCTGTGGGAAGCCCAGCAGCAATCGACCTGCTTACCATTGCTGGTCCCTTCAGTAATGGGTACTCAAGAGGGATGAACAGGATGTGGTGTGGTGTGACTTCCCTGCATCCCAGCCCACATAACTCAGAGTGTGAACAGGTGTGTGTGTGTGTGTGTACTACACAATTATACCTGTTCAGTATCGCTTTCACCATCATGGCTTCATTCTGTGGAATCGTGGGATTTGCCATTTGGCGAGGTACTATGCCAGTTCTTGTGCCTGCCTACAGAGAATTCTAGGTCACTTGCCAAATTACAAATCCCAGGATTCATAGCAAGCCAATGTGATAGTCAAAGGGCTACGAGACTGATATAACCGTGTCATTCACATAACACTTTTTGTCTGAAGGAAAGGCAGGAATCTTTTCCACAGAGGGTAAACCTGCAACGTCAGTGGGAGGTCAGCTGTGCAGGCTGATGATGTTGATAGTCTTACAATACTAAAAAGCCATTTGGTCAGATCTCACCTAGAATACTGTGTCCAGCTCTAGGCACTGTGTGTGTAGGTTTTCTGTATACCTTGTGTCCTAATCATTGGTTTGGTTTTCAGATGACCAGGACATCTAAGAATGGCAATGTTCCTTCCTTTTCTTTTTCCACCATGAATTGGATATTTGGGTGGATGCTGTCCAAGTGGTACCTACACAAGAACTCCAGTCATCACCCAGGACAAAAAAGAAGCACAATAAAAACATTGGTAGACTGCACAAAAAGGATCTGCAAACTCCACTACCTTGGGGATGAACTGAAACACCTAAACTGGGCTCTACAGGCTAATGGTTACTCCAGCTCAGACATCGCAAGAGCGGCCAGACCCAGGAAAAACCACAGGAGTAAAGAAAAATAACCACCCAAAGGGAAGGTGTTTTTACCATACATCAAAGGAGTCACAGGCAGAATAGGGAAACTGAGGAGGAAACACAACCTCCAAATGATCTATAGACCAACCAAGAAAATCCAAGAAATGCTGCACTCAGCAAAGGACAAAAGAGACCTCACAGATGCAGGAGTTTACCACATACAGCTGCGGACAAGTCTACATAGGGACCACTAAACACAGTGTGGAAACACAAAGCAAGGAACATGAGAGACACTGCAGACTGGGCCAGCCAGAAAAATCAGCAGTAGCAGAACACATTATAAACCAACCTGAGCACAAATACTATTTGAAAACACCAAAATTCTGGGCCAGGCTAACAACTATCAGGTCAGAATGCACAGGGAAGCTATTGAAATCCACAAACACTTGGACAACTTCAACAGGAAAGAGGAAACCCTAAAAGTAAACAAAGTTTGGCTACCAGTACTGAAAAAGACCAAAATAAAAACTCAACACATGCAAATGAACTTCACCCAGGAATAGGGGGCTTCCCAGCAGATAATGGACCATGAGCTGAATAGACACTAATCCCCCTTGCATATCCTCCCACCCTAAGAACAGAACATCCTACAATTGAATACGCAAATTTACATGCTAATCCTCTTCAACATGGACTCACAGTATATAAACCCCACACACCCACATGTCACCATTCTCTGAAGATGCCAGCCACAGATGCAGCTGAAACATCAGGAATAAACTCTTCCAGAACACAGCCTCACAGCCTGGAAAAAAACCACAAAAACCATACCAGCCGTGAAAGCCTTCAACTTCACATTAAACATGATAATGTTTTAGTATTGTTTTAATAGGGCCTAAATACCCTAAAGGTATCAGATCCCATCTGATCTAGGAAGCTTAGCAGGGTTAGTCCTGGTTAGTACTTGGATGGGAGACTGCCAATGAATCCCCAGTGCCATAGGCTCTATTTCAGAGGAAGAAACTGGCCAAAAACAACAACTACAACAACAACCCACCTCTGAGTATTCCCTGCCTAAGAAAACCCTATGAAATTCATGGGGTCATCATAAGTCAACAAGTGACTTGAAGGTACACACACACACACACACACACACACAAGCCAGGATGAAAAAAAATCCAATCAATCAACCCATTTAATAACAGTACTAAAGTCCTAATAACCAACTCCCAAGGATAGGGAAAGTGTGGGGGTCGGGAGACACCATTATCTCCTGTGATTTCTCTTGCATAACAGCCTAAGACAGTATGTGGCTTAGTTCAATCATCAGATGGCCCTCTGGACTGACCAACCCATTTACAGAGAAACGAGGTGTCCTCATTTGAACTGTGATCTTGCCTCAATTGAGGTGCTCCCTCTCTCATCCCACAAATAATAGCCTTCTTGGATTGCACGCTGCCAAACTGCTGGGCCAAAAGCTGGGCCCATGCCAAATCAGTGTTTCAAAGGATTAGCCTGCTTACATCGACTAACACAGTTGTGCAACATTTAGGAATACCGAGTCAAGTCAATTACAGCACATCGTGCAGGGAGAAGAAGAGAGCTATTCTAAATCCAGTGGGATTTGGGCATCCCAGCCAGAATGAGGGCTGGCTGGATTCCAAGTGTAAAAGACAAATCACGTTACACAGACCACAAACCCAGAATAGATTAATTCCCTTACCCCATGCAAAACTTCATGCAAAATTTTGCAAAACATGCAAAGATTCAAAATTTTAAACTAATTTAAAGGTGCGAGATTTGGCTGCTGATTTCAAGTCAGAAATTTTAGCTTTCTTCACCTCTGCAGCTCTTGGCAACATGGGGCCATTCTCCCATCTTCTGAATATCCCAGCACCCGGATTTAATTCCCAGTACCTCCAGTAAAAGTGCTTAGGCAGAAGGAGATACTGCCAGTCAGAGTGTGGAAGGCTAGCTCGAGGAACAAATTGTGGCTGGCAATGCTGCTTGGGACTTACGTTTTCATATGTGGGCTTACATATGTGAAAAATTGCATGGAGTAGTTTTGCAACCTCCCTATTCATCTAGGGACTGCTGTGACATTACAATGTGTGGGCATCCCTCATGTAGTGGTGGAGTGACCAATGTGCCATGTGCAATGGCCACTGATGCACATTGGGGTGTTCCTGATGCACGTATGATCACCTGAGTGCTCATTGTGCATCAGAAGTGCCCGATTCACATTGCCACACTCTTGCCAGTGCCTGGATGTGCATCTTCACCATTCACTAACAGGGTTCCTTTGCATTTCCACAATGTAGCTACCAATCCATAAAGTTACAAAATGTTGACTGTGATGTAGGATCTCAGCTGCTATCTGTCTCTATGGCTGGCATCCTATTGGTATTTTACTCACATATAAGTTACTTTATGCATGCATGTTGTATTTTTTTTACCGTGGTGTAACATGCTTATTGAGTTCACATTTGTGTACGCAGAGTTCTGTAAGTGCAATGGTTGCACATGCAGCTGGGCATTCTTGGATGGTGCATAAGTACCCCTCAGCTTTGCCCCCAGTGTTCCATTTGATTTGCTGGAACTACAGAAACAGCAGGCACATTTACATAGTTGGCAGCTCTATGTTGGTACTCAGCAGAAGGGTAGAGTAGCACAACCACTACTTATTTATTTTTTATTTTTTTATTTGATTTATATCTTGCCTTTCTCCCAAAATGGAACCAAAAGCAGTGTGCAATATAAGTTAAAACCATATAGCTAAAATTATGGCCAAGATCCAGCATCTGAGACAAGCTATAATATCGTAGCTATGCTCTGTCTCTTGATCTGACCCTTGAAAGCCACCTTAAAAGCCAGGCTGCTGTCTTGAGGGGCAGAGGTCTGTGGGATTGGGAAGAGAGGTGTTGCAGAATGATATGACGAGCCCCCTCCTGCCAGCAAGCAATTGTGCACTAAAGAGGTTCTTACTCGAATTGCATGGGGTCCCACAAGTGTCCGAATCTTAATATTGGGAATATTTGATTAGTTCAAAATGGCAGTGAGAGACCAGGTAACGGCAGGATCTTTGGACCTATGTATACTGGTAGTAACTGAGGAGACTCCAAGCAATTAAATTATCTTTATTGGAAATTAGTTTTAACAGCATTCACACAAACACTCAGGCTTCAAGCAATCACACAAGGCTATCAAAGATATTAGGATGTATTTAGATAGAGGAATATCCAAGGGTAGTGTGGGTTATACTATACCGATCCTGTAGAGCCGAGATCATGAAGTAAACTGGCAGAGAGGGGGTCCAGAAAGAAGAAGAAGAAGAAAAAGGCTGTTTTGTCACCTCAGCACACAATCGCTACTGCGAGAATCCAACATGGCGGTTCCAGGTGTTGCTTTGTTAGCAAGTGTGATATACACAGAACACAAACTCACACTTCTTCAATAAAGTTATTTATTGGAAAGGAATCATGTGTCAGGAATATAGGCAAAGCTGCAACTGAAATTCAGACTAGCAGTGATAGAGATAAAAGACACCCAGCGTGAGAAAGCAGCATAGGGAGGGCAGTTCAGCAAGGGGGAGCGAAAGCTCTGAACCATCTGCCTGACCCTGAGCTCCTGGTAGGACCTGGGCTCCCATGGCAACCAAAAGGCCTGGCTCGTTTCCCAGACATTCCACAGCCTAGGACAGAACCAAACCCAAACTAACTAACTGTCAGGGTCTTCCATGAACTCCACTCTATAACCCAGAATTCATGGATGATCCTGACAGCAAGCAAACAACAAAGCTCCGCCCCCTGCACACTTCCAACCAATCAGCTTTCTACTTCTGCTCTTATCAGAAATGCACACCAAAGCAAATTGGTTGTCCCAATGATCAGAAATGCTCATTCCCTGCAGAGCTTTTTTAAAAATACAGGGGGGGAAAGCTGTGAAGGCTTTTCCTTCGGAGTTTTTGGTGGTTTTGGCCCCCCTCCTTCTGAATAAGGCAGACTGATGTGGGATGCAATTTAGAGAAATCATATTCTCCCCGAATTCTATGAGAAGTATTTTTGCCATTTAGACAACCCGCTGGTCTCCAGAGTTACAGTCCAACCCTCAAACTACTACATCACGCTGGCTTCATTATTTAAGACAAAATAATGACTCAACAAATAATAATTCAACCAGTAGCAGTCAGTGACCCTTCTGACTGTCCACCCACCTACCCCATCCCCATGACAGGCTACCAGGTGAAGCAACCATTGGACAGGGCTCCTGTGCCTTTAATGGTTGAGTAGAATATGGAATGTTACTCCCTTGGGTACTACCATATGGATTGGTTTGCTTATTAAACAAATGAGGGAATTGAACGAATAAGACAAATGAGTGAATCAGTATAGTATTAATTCATTAAAAAGTTGGTGAAACAGGAGGGAAAGGAATGGATGGAATGGGTTGTCTTTTTGATTCAGGGGGGTCCAGTGGTTTAAATCCTATTGTTAATCCTCACTAGGGTAGACTCATTGAGCAGTTTGATTGAATGGGTTTACTGTACTAATCGACACCATGTAAGGCAGAGAGTCTGTAGTGTCACCAAAGGTATTGTGCTTCTATTTCATCTTTTCCTCCTTACCAAATTTATTTCTGGCCAGAAAGGGCGAGAAAACATACAAGTGTTATAAAGATATCTGAAGTCTTGGCCCACTGCAAAAGTCTACATTTCAGACAAATTGACTGCAGGATAAAAGCCTCCTCTCAAAACAATCTTAAATTACAATCATAAAATGATAGAATTGTAGAGTTGGAAGAGACAAGCGCCATCCAGTCCAACCCCCTGCCACGCAGGAAATCACGATCAAAGCATCCCTGACAGATGGCCATCCAGCCTCTGTTTAAAGACCTCCAAGGAAGGAGACCCCACCTTGTCTTTTTTCCAGGCTAAACATACCCAGCTCCCTAAGTCTCTCCTCATAAGGCATGGTTTCCAGACTTTTCACCATTTTAGTTGCCCTTCTCTGAACATGCTCCAATTTGTCAATATCCTTTTTGAATTGTGGTGCCCAGAACTGGACACAGTATTCTAGGTGAGGTCTGACCAAGGCAGAATAGAGTGGCACTATTACTTCCCTTGATCTAGACACTATACTTCTATTGATGCAGCCCAGAATTGCATTGGCCTTTTTAGCTGCTGCATCACACTGTTGACTCATGTTCAACTTGTGGTCTACTAGGAGTCCTAGATCCTTTTTGCACGTAGTCTCGTTCAGCAAGGTCTCCCCCATCCTGTATCTATGCATTTCGTTTTTCCACCCTAAGTGCAGTACCTTACATTTCTCTGTATTGAATTTCATTTTGTTAGCTTTGGCCCAGCTCTCCAGTCTATCCAGGTCATTTTGAATTTTGATCCTGTCCTCTAGGGTATTAGTTACTCCTCCTAATTTGGTGTCATCTGCAAATTTGATAAGCATGCCCCTAATTCCCTCATCCAAGTCATTGATAAAGATGTTGAATAGCACTAGGCCCAGGACAGAACCCTGTGGCACCCCACTGGTCACAGCTTTCCAAGATGAAGAGGAGCCGCTGCTGAGCACCCTTTGGGTTCGACCGGTCAACCAATTACAAATCCATTGAACAGTTAACTTGTTATGGGGAACCTTGTCAAAGGCCTTACTGAAATCAAGGTATGCGATATCCACAGCGTTCCCTTCATCTACCCAGCTGTTAATTTTATCAAAAAAAAGAGATCAGATTAGTCTGGCATGACTTGTTTCTCTGAAACCCATGTTGACTTTTTGTGATTATGGCATTGCCTTCTAAAAGTTCACAGACTCTCTGTTTAATGATCTGCTCTAGAATCTTCCCTGGTATTGATGGCAGACTAACTACAGTTCCCCTCCACATTCGCAAACTCGGCATTCGCGGTTTTGATTATTCGTGGTTTTGGGAGGGCCCCCTGCCCCCCCCCAAACCGCGACACGGGGCCTCCAGAGGCCCCATGAAAACCCTAGAAGGGAGCGGGGAGGGCCGGGGAGGCCTCCACGGGGCCTTCAGAGACCCCCCGGAGGCCCCGTGAAGCCCCTGGGAGGGAGGGGGAAGGGCCACGGAGGCCTTCATGGAGCCTTGGAAGGCTCCGTGAAGGCCCCAGGGAGCGAGGGGGGAGGCCTGGGGAGGGAGGGGGGTGGGCCGCAGGGGCTTTCACGGAGCTTTGGAAGGCTCCGTGAAGGCCCCAGGGAGAGCGAGGGGGGAGGCCTGGGGAGGGAGAGGGAGGGCCGCGGAGGCCTTCACAGAGCCTTGGAAGGCTCCGTGAAGGCCCCGGGGAGGGAGGGGGAGGCCCCAGGGAGGGAGGCCTCCACGGGGCCTTGGGAGGGTCTCTGGAGGCCCCATGAAGGCCTTGGGAGGGAGTGGGGAGTCCGGGGAAAGCGACTATGGGGCCTCCGGAGGCCCCATGGTCGCTTTGGCAGGGGAAGGGGGGCAATCAATATTTGTGGTTTTTTGACATTCGCGGGAGTCGGTGGAACCTAACCCCCGCGAATGTGAAGGGACAACTGTAATTTCTTTGTGTTGGCAGGATAGGTGTGGATGGGAGGAAAGGACAAGGTCGATTGGCTGGGTTCCTGAGATGTCATAGGATGTTAATAAACATTCAGCCATGGAGGGCAAAGGATGAGTTATGTAATGCTGAAAAGCTGGACAATCATTGTGAGGAAAAAGGGAAGGTCAGTTTGACTGTGGAAAAACATGTTAAGATAAAGCATTGGAGCCCTATAGATCTGTTGAGATGAGGCACAGAAAGACCAAGGGGGCTAGCTATTTGTGTGTGTGTGTTTCAAAACATATAACCCCATAATAAAGCTTTTTATTTACCTTGAAGCAGTGCGGTGAATCGAGAAACATGATGTGGCCATTTACAGGCCTGAAGTCTGTTTGCTTTGCGCTGTGAAAGAGCTGATAAATGATTGCAGCCTGTTTGGACTGTAATATGAATTGACACACACATACACACACGGATATATATATATTGCTCAGAGCCCATCTGCTGAGGTTACATAACTTGGAGAACTCAAGCAAAGTGAGAAGCGGGATTTGCTACACAAAGAGAACAAATTTTCTGGTGAGATGATTAAGGGGGAGGAGAAAGGAAAAAAAATAAGACAAAATACCCCCTCCCCCGTAAGCTGACATATATATGAGTGAATAGTGGTCCAAAAGACACAAGCAGGCAGCTGTGCCCATGAAGTCTCTGTTTGCTTTTGAGAAGATTCCTATACAAATATGCTGAGCTTCTAGTGCAAATAACCTGCTTTGGCAGTGTCCTGATTTGAATTTCCCCCCTAAAATTGTCAATATGATTCCTCTATCATATTTTCTCTATCCTGCTTTCTATACTATGCTGATTTAGTGCTCTAGAAGTACGAGGCACTATTAATATGGCACAGTTGAGCTGCCTTCCCCTCCTTTTTTTCTTTTCCATTTGGCTTTACGTAACTGTTAGCATTTAGGAAATCCAGGCTGTAAGTATCCTAAAATAACCTCTTCTACCAGCACTCATTAAAATTACTATAAATAAAGCCTAGCATCTACTGCGTCGGTTTGGGGTTGTTGTTTTGTGTGTGTTTTTTTAATGTTGTCATGTGATCATCCTGTAGTAAACTGAATTGTGCATTATGGAGGGCGCTGTAATTCATGGCTATGCTATCTCTGAAATCCCTTGTGAATGCACCTGTTGAGTTTTTATGCTTCTTTTTATAGACACCTTGGAGTTATTCTGCTGTTTACCTCCCTGCCCCCAGCCTTATTCTTGTCCATATTGCATAAGGACATTATGAATGCTAGTGTCAGGTTTCAAACATCAGTGTTCTAGCAGGTGGAAACCTGGTCATCACAGGGCATATTCTCAAGAGTAATGGAGTTCACTCACTCGGCAACTATCTTTCGTAATTCCTGCATTTCTCCTTATCAGGGTTCCCAACTGGCTAGCCTCTCTGAATAATTAACAGGGAATGACATTCTAGTTTTGTTCCCATGCCTGAAAAAAATTTCATTTGTATGAATGGATAGAGGTCCAAAGCGCTGCTGAAAAACACAGCAGCAGGAGTAGGTTGGGAAGCTGTCAACCTTAGCCTATGCCCCCTGTCAATGGAGGGCTTATGGAGAACGATACTCCAACTAGTTTATGCCAGGTAGGAGTCCCAGATTTTAGGGTCTTAGACCCAGTGGCTTCTTTCCCCTGGGTCTCACAACAAGGAGAGGAATCTCAGGGTGAGAGCACTGCCTTGAAAATATAGTATTTCCTGATGTATTTATTTTACCACAACTGCTGGCCCCTATCGCTGCAAATTGAATGGAATGGCTTCTGTAGTTTCACCAAGGGGTCTCTCTCAAAACTTCTCAAACCACAGTCAGCACCAGGGATCAGCAAGAAAGCAAAACCAGCATGAGGAAATATTGAACTGCCTCAACATTTGGTGTATCAGAAGGCACTGAATATAGTACTGTAGGATTCCTGCTTTGTGGCCTCTCCTATCTTTTTAACTTTCCCAGTTTTGTTCCCTCCCTCTTCATTGTTGTTCTGTGCCTTCAAGTCATTTCTGACTCATGGTGACCCTATCATGGGGTTTTCTTAGCAAGATTTGTTTAAAAGTGGTTTGCCTTTGCCCTCCTGAGACTAAAAGAATATGGTTTACCATAGGTCACCCAATGGGTCTCCATGGCCAAGTGGGGATTCGAACCCTAGTCTCCCAGTGTCCTAGTCCAACACTCAAACCACTACCTCATGCTGGCTCTCCCACCTTCTTCTGCCTACCCTAAATGGCTGAAGCCACAGTAATGTTTTCTTTCTTGATCTGAAACACATGTGAGTTGCACCATTGTCAGCAAATAGCATGGTACATATTTCTTTCTTCCTCAGCACTTGATTTCTTTCTGTTTTAATTCTTCATGTCACTTTTTTCTCTTTCTCATCTACTTTTGCTTTCTCTTCACTTCTCTCTCTTGCTCTCTATTAACTGTCTCCCAGTTTCTTCTCCCATTCCCCACTCACAACTTCTGACTAAACATCATTTCTTTCTTTCTTTCTCACTCACTCTTGTTCTCCCCACCACCACCACATCTCCTGGTTACACTCATCTTCTCCCTCCTCTAGTCCATCATCCTTCTTCCTCTCCCCTGCCCTAGGATTCTTGGCTATGTTTGCCTTTTTTCCTTCTTCACCATTTCTCTCTTTTTCTCATTTTCTTTTTGCCTCCACTTCTAGTTATACTCATAATCTTCCTTCTCTTTCCCTCCCTCCCTGTCTCTCCAACTCTTTTTCCTATGAAACCATGACTTGAATTATGTTAGACTCCTACCATTTTAAAATGTGTTAAGTCTCATTAAACTCAATTGGGCTTGGCTTCTGAACAGGAATGCATAGATAGGCAGTGATGATATCTATGGTGGTGATGATGGTACCGCAACAGTACCAGCAGGGACGGGCGTCATCCGAAAGGGACGCCCTGCAGCGCTGCAGCCTCGCAACATGGTGAGGCTGCTTGCGCTGCATTTTACTTGTCCGAAAAAGTCCGATGTTTGATTTATCATCATCATTGTCACCACCGTAACCCCCACCAATCCCCTCCCCGCAATTTTTGATGATTACTAGTAGGATTATTATGATTATTATTTTGGAGATGAGGGAAGATTCAATAACCTGACTTTAAAAAAGAAAAGAAAGGATGCCAATTGAGGAATAACCTTTAAAAAGCAAAGCTTGGGAAACTTTCCTTCTGCTTGGGAAAATTTATCTGGTTCGACTACAGCTTTCAAATGTTAAAAATGGTTCATGCAAAAGCAAAAGAGAACTAGGGCAGTGGCTCTTAACTTTTTCTTTACCAGGGCCCCCCTTTAAATATCTTTTGTTGCCATGGATCCCCAAGGGTTAAAGTTTCAAAACCATAACAACAACAACAACAACAACAACAACATCCATTAAACTTTCCCCCAGAAGCACTGGAGGGGAAGGGAATACTTTTCTCCTGCTTCTTCCTGCAAGTTTGTGTCTGGAGTGGCAATGTGCAAGCCAAGCTAGCCAGTCAGCCTTTGCCCTGGCTCCTATCATATGGCCACTCTACCACATGGAGGAGATGGGCCAAGCAGTCTCCAATCCTTCACAGACCCCCTGTGAGGCTATCATGGCCCCCTGGGGGGTACCCAGACCACAGGTTAAGAACTACTGAACTAGGAGAAAATTTGGGTATTTCTGTTAGAAACAGAGCTTGGGAAAGTTTCTTTGGCTGGACTGTTAAGTCCCATGTGCTTGCAGAAGTGTTGAAAGCAGAGCTAATAAAAGGTTTTTCTTTTCTTCAGTGCTGATCTTGAAAAACTTAATTTCCAGTCTGAAATTAATTGAATTTGTTAGACATTGTGTGGGGTTTTTAAAAATTTGAATGATGTGTTCTGAGCATCTATGGTTGATGCTTAAGGTACCATGATTGACATCACCAGAGACCATCTCTTGTTACACAACTGGTGGTCATCCTTGCGTCTCATATTTTGACCCTGAAATCTCAGGGCCAGGGATGCACCTGACCTGGAAACCCTAAAATTGCCCAATTTTATTCTTGAAAGAGTGTTACCCTAAGAAGTGGGGGGGTTGGTTAGCATCCCACCTGTGATTACAGCATCTATTTTAACATTTGGGGGGAATTATTAGTTCAAATAGAAGGCCTACTGAGAGGAAGATAACTTGGAGGATCTTTTCACCTGTGTATACCAGTACTAACTGTAGAGGAGTGCCAGTTAAAGTAAAATAAAGTATTTTATTGGAATAATACAGTATAGGCTAACACTCAAGAATATGTACTCTTACAAACTATACAAGGCTATTAGAAGGGAAAGAAGGAAGGGTTGGATAGAGAGAGATCCAAGAAGTGAGAAAGAGGGTTCTGTGAAGGGAAGAAACTGAGATGGGTGTCTGAGGGTGGCACAGCAGAGTCCCAATCTATGGCATGCAGGCCGGGTCCTGCAGCGAACACTTTAGCATGGTTGGGGCTGTGATATTTATAACCTGTTTCATGCCTTAGAGGTGTGTTCTTGCTAGATAACAATGGCTAGATACCTCTCCCATGGGAGAGACAAAGGAAATGAAATCAACTGATTGCTGTAATTCCTGGAATGCTAACATACTGATTCTTTTGCAACAACCTTGTAAGTTTGGACAGGAAGGGGTGCAAGGAGAGATTTCCTTAGAATGAGGAAGGAAGAAAGGTCACTTATTTGCATGATTGAATTATTGTTTGAGTTGCCCAGGGCTCAGAGAGAGGATTAGCATATCCCCTTAACTACTGGGTCATTAACATAACCCATTAACTCTAGGGGCTTTCCACTTAATCCTCACTTAAGTTTTTACACCCTTATATGGTAGGCATGTCTCAGGTCATCGTGACTTTTGACTGTCCTCCAGTCTGCCTAGTTTTACAGTCAACATGACCCCGAAAAGTGTCCAATATTTCCAGTTATGGAATCTTGCGGGGATGGGTAGTAGGGCATGGTAACAAGCGGCCATGGAAGATTTGAGTGGCAAAATGCAAACAGAGCAAGGTATTCTGCACTTTTCATCATGCCGTTAGAGAGGGGATTCTCTCTTTTATGTCACTGAGGAAGGCATAGGAGCCTTCTCCTCTTTGGCACCTAGTGGAGATGGACCTGGAGCCTTCTCCTCTTTGGCACCTAGTGCAGATGGACCTGGAGTAGAGTACAATGCCTTTTGATCTCCTGGGCAGATATGGCCAGGAGGATTGTAGGGCAGCCATGTGTCCTACATTTATAGAGGACAGCCCTTCATCCTGAAAGTGTCCAATTCATGTAAAATAAAAAGAGGATCAACATGTTGGCAGTACATGTGAAAGGGATCTAGGAGTCTTAGTGAACCAAAAGCTGAGCATGAGTCAGCAGTGAGATATGGCAGCTTTAAAAGCCAATGCGATTCTAGGCTGAATGAATAGGAGTATAGTGTCTAGATCAAGGGAAGTAATAGTGCCACTCTCTTCTGCTTTGGTCAGATCTCACCTGGAATACTGTGTCCACTTCTGAGCACCACAATTCAAGAATGATGTTGACAGGCTAGAGTGTGCCCAGAGGAGGGTGACCAAAATGTTGAAAGGTCTGGAAGCCATGCCCTATGAGGAACAGCTTAGGGAGCTGGGTATGTTTAGCCTGGAGAAGCAAAGATTAAGGAGTCATGATAACCATGTTTAAATATTTGAAGGGATACCATACTAAAGAAGGAGTAAGCTTGTTTTCTGCTGCCCCAAAGACTAGGACACAGAGCAATGGACTCAAACTATGGGAAAAGAGATTCCAGCTAAACTTTAGGAAGAACTTCCTGACAGTAAGAGCTGTTCAGCATTGGAATGGATTGCTTCAGAGTGGGGTGGAGTCTCCTTCTTTGGAGGTTTTTAAGCAGAGGCTGGATGGCCCTCTGTCGGGAATGATTTGATTGTGTCTTCCTGCATAGCAGAATGGGGTGGACTGGATGGCCTTTGTGGTCTTTTCCAACTCTATGCTTCTATGATTCTATGCTTAATAACATCAGTAGAGGTTGTCCCTTTTAACATAATCAAGGCCAGGCCCCATGACATTGCAAGGGGTTGTCCGAGGCCTCAGGTCTTTTGGTCCTGAAATCTTAGGGCATGGGATAGTCCTGACCTGGCAACCTTAGTCCTTAATAAGTTTTGAGACAGGGAGGAAGTAGAGGAGGAATTGGTCAGGTGGACCACTGGGAGAGTCTATACTGGCTATCCCAAAGCAGTGTATAGCAAGACCAGTAACACATAGTAATGGGTACACACCCACAGCATCATTATTTTAAAGGCACTGCTCTCATCCTGAGATTCTTACTCCCTTGAGCTGAGGACCAGAGAAGAAGGGCCTTGTCCTGAGATTCCAGGACAGGCCCAAAGATCTGGTAAGCCTATCAATGAATAAAGCTGGGCCATCAGATGAGCAGTCCATTGTGATTGCTCTTGGACTTCAGAATCAAGTCTAAATTTTGCTGATAAGCAAACAAACAGCATCATTGCTCATAAGCAAACAAACAGCACCATTTCAGGACAGCCCTATACCAAATCCTACTATTCATTTCAAATTTCTCCATGTTCAAAATAGTGGATTGGTTGTGCAGTTAGGAGACATGGCAAGAAGCAAACAGTCAGAAAAGATTTTGTGCATGCATGGACACTGTGGTACATGCATCTCTGGATCAGAGCCATGGCATTTTATTCTAACTACTCTCTTTCCCCCCCCTCCCCCGTCTTCTTGTAGTTCAGGTTTGACTAGGCTTTCTGGTGATAGTGAACCTCTGTATATCATTTAGGAACACACACGGTTCCACAAAGGGTCTGTCTGGTGCTGCACACAATTGAATTTGTAGCTGATTCCTTTTCTAACTTTTATCATATATAGGTTGAGCTAGTTGCTGTAATGCTGATATAGAAAGATCATCTGTCACCTAGCAATTCCTTTGGGTTTTTTTAAAAAATGTCTCTGATTGCTGTTGTATTATGAAAGTTTTATGATTTTATTTTTGTTTGGGTTTTTTTTTCCTTTTGTATTTTACTGAATTGGGGAACAAACCCTGATGCTCCAGCCTTCCTGTTTCTCTAAGAATTCTTATATTCAATCACTTCCCTCTTTCATAAAGGAAGAAGTGAGCAGCTGTGTCACAAAGAATTGCAGAGGCAGTTTAGAAACATTACTTTTTAAATTGCAATTTCCAGAATCCTTCAACCAACATGATGGGTAGGTATGCTAACTTTGCTAAGCTCTGCAGAAGGATTCTGCAGAAGGCTTTGCAGAAGCCTTAAACAGATGCTGGATGGCCATCTGTCGGGGATGCTTTGATGGTGATTTCCTGCGTGGCAGGGGGTTGGACTGGATGGCCCTTGTGGTCTCTTCCAGTTCTACAATTCTATGATTCTATGTCTCTAGGGGTATTCACCCATCTGTACATTGGTGTTGTTACTCACATGTATTATACAATGGCCTGAACCCTGTTGTTAGTCCTAACTACAGCAGACCCACTGAGTCAATGGGATTTACCTATGTGTTGACTCACAATTCAACAGTTGATTGAATGGCTGGGCGAGGTAGTTTTGGGGATTTACAGTAAGTTGGGAGGGGGCTTAGGGGGCTGTGTAGAGAGGAAGGGAATACCAACCCCCACAGCACCTGAAAAAGCACATCTGCACATGTAAGGGATGTCAGTATGCAAAGGGATCTTGTAGAGCCTTTGAGACTAAGGAGATTATCAGACGTGTCCCTTGAAACTGTTTCTGTACCACTAAAACCCCCCACACCTGTACCACTCCTGCCCCATTCCTGTCCCTGTAACAGAATGAACAAAAATTTTTCACACACTTGCCTTATTCCGTTATAGGAACTGCTCCCCCTCCCCTCGGCTTCACACTGCAGTAAAGGCAGCTGTCATAAAGCTGCTTTTACTACAGTGAAGCCAAATCCCACTCATTCTCGCGAAAGAACAATCACGTGGGAAATTTGAAAATAAAAACTAAACTAAACATCAAAAGGCCTCTGAAGGCCCCATCGCCACTTTCGGGAGGGTGGGGGGTGCTGTTATTCTTTGCAGATTTTTCACATTTGCAGGGGTCTTCTGAACCTAAACCCCGCGAATGTGAAGGGACAACTGTAGTCACATATGGAATGTACATAGGCTCATGTTTCTGGGTTCACATTGCTGTTTAATTGTTAAAACATCTCAGTTAATACACAATAGAAATAAGGGAATGTGGGTGTCTTCTATAATTCTTTTTTAAAGTTGAAAACATTATTCATAAAAGTACTGTTGCTACCCTATCTGGAAATAAATCTTTTTTTAAAAAAACTTTAATTTTTATTGATTTTTAAAACAACTTAGATGTTACATTCTGTTCACCTCATGATATATATTTACATAATATGTTCCTAAAGTTTCCTTTAGTGTTCCGTTAGACTAAGTTTCTGCTTCACAACAAAATACATAACTGTCTTCAGTTTTAACATAACAAAAAAAACCCACAAGTATGATAAAATGAAATATATCTATATATATATACACACACACACACATCTGTTTCTTTATCTAATACTCCATATATTTACTTGATATTTTTCTGTTATCTTATCATTCACAGTCTCATTCCACATCCATAATGACTATCCTCCATGTCTATCACTATTCCTATCATCAAGACCAACATTCATCGTTTTACAGCCTTATTATCATAAATCAGTAACATATCACAAGTTCGTATAAGTTTGTATTCCCTCTGTATTTTCCCAGTATTTTATTAATGCTGACCAATCTTTTTGCATCATGCTACAGGGTTTATTTCTTAATCTATTTGTTAGTTCATCTAGTTCTAGCATATTAGTTAGTTTCATTTCCCAATCTTCAACAGATGGTGCATCCCTCAATTTCCACTTTTTTGCTACTGTCAACCTCGCTGCCGTTGTCATGTATAGTATTATTTTCCAGTACTGATTTTCTTCTTTCTTGTTTAAACCCTTAATCATATTTAAAAGGTATGACTCTGGAATGAATTCCAGATTTACCTGTAGAATTCCTTTGATTTTCCTATGAACTTTTAACCAGAAATTTGGAATGTTTTTGCATTTCCACCACGTGTGGAAAAGAGAACCTTGATTATTCCCACATTTCCAACAAGTGTTTTTTTGTTGACTTGTTCATTTTACTGGGTCTCAGTGGGATATAATACCATCTCATAGCAATTTTGACATAGTTTTCTTTTAAGTTTTGGCTAGCTGTAAATTTCATAGATCTTTTCCTAGATATTTCCCAAACTTCCAGTACCAAAGAATGTCCTATGTCTAATTCCCATTTCAACATCTATTCTTTAATGCACTCTGACTCTAGTTTCCTGGTTAACAGCAGTTTATAAACGTTTGTACATCACAGTATTGGGAAATGAAGGAGTAAGGAAATTAAACACAAAAGACCAGTTACAAGGGAGTGTCAATATAAATTGGTTCACATATTACCAGATAAGAGAAAGATTCATGGAGGACAGGAAAAATGAAGGTATTGAGACAGAATTTAACGACTTGGACAAATTAATCTGGGATGAGAAGAAGAAAAAACAAACAAATATGGAAATAAATCTTAGCATAGAATCATAGAATCATAGAATTGCAGAGTTGGAAGAGACCACGAGGGCCATCCAGTCCAACCCCCTGCCACGGAGGAAATCACGATCAAAGCATCCCTGACAGATGGCCATCCAGCCTCTGTTTAAAGACCCCCAAGGAAGGAGAACCCACCATGCTCCGAGGGAGTGTGTTCCACTGCTGAACAGCTCTTACTGTCAAAAAGTCCCTCCTCATGTTGAGGTGGAATCTCTGTTCCTGGAGCTTGCACCCATTGCTCCGTGTTCCAATCTCTGGAGCCGCAGAAAACAAGGTTGCTCCATCCTCAACGTGACAACCCTTCAAATACTTAAACAGGGCTATCATATCGCCTCTTAACCGTCTTTTTTCCAGGCTAAACATACCCAGCTCCCTGTAGAAGAGATACTATTTGATCTTTGGTCCAAATTTCCTTGCTTTGGGGGGTATAGTTTCAGTCATAACTGTTGGCTTTAAACTGAAGATTTTTTTAAAAAAAGAATTGAGTAATAACAATAACTAGCTATATCCGCTGTAACATACACCGCCCCCCCTGTGCGCTACATCCGCCATGGTACACATGCTACTCCCCCATGCTGCACTCCCTGTGCTTGCGCCACCCTCCCCGTGCCTTCCTCCCCATGCCCTGTGCCACCCTCCCCACACTCGCACCACCCTCCCCACACCAAGTGCCGCCACGTGCCACCCTCCCTGCACTCGCACCGTCCTCCCCGCACCTCATGCCTCCCTGTGCTGCTCTCCCCGCACTTGCACCACCTTCCCCGTACCCGGTGACGCCATGTGACGACCTCCCATACTCATACTGCCCTCTCTACACCCCGTGCTGCCATGTGCCACCCTCCCCGCACTCGCACTGCCCTCCTGCACTCCATGCCGCCCTCCCTGCACTCACACATCCCTCCCTGAACCCCATGCTGCCCTGTGCCACCCTCCCCGCACCCCGTGCTGCCTTCCCTACACCCTGTGCCACCCTCCCCGCGCTCGTGCCACCCTCCCTGCACCCTGCACCGTCCTCCCCGCACTCGCACCACCCTCTCCGCACCCCGTACACTCTGCACACACACACACACACACACACCATGCCACCCCCCCATGCTACTCACACACCCTCTGCCTCCACCAAGTTTTGAAACTTCCACATGGTCCTGGCCCCAGTGTGCTGATTGGCTGCCCAACAAAGCTTTGATTGGTTGGTCAATTTCCTAAGTGGCCAGTCAGCACACTGGAAACAGCAACATACCTAAGAGCAATATACGTATAGATAGTATAGTATAATTTATTTCTTAGACAATGATGGGATTCATATGGCTCTCAAGATATTGTTGGACTGAATCTCCCAGAAGCTTCAGCCAACATAACCAGTGATGAGGAATGCTGAGATGTGGGATTCTCATCATCCAGAGGGCTGCATGATTCCCATCTCTGACTTGCTACCTTTTTTTTAGTACTTTAGAGTAGAGCTTTATGCCTGCTATCAGATCAGTTATCATAATTCTGCAAGTTAGACAGGGTCTGTTCATTGTGCACAATGATAGCACTTTGAAACTGCTTTAACAGTCATGGCATCATCCTATGGAATCCTGGGATTTCTAACTTGGGGAGGGATTTGGATATCGCTGATAGAGTGCTCTAGTGCAGTAGTTCAGCAGTGTACTTTGCAGCTCACTAGCAGAGAAATCTAGGTCACTAAACTACCGATGCCAGGATGCCATAGGGCAGAGCCATGCATTTAAAATGGTATCAAACTGCTATCATAGTGTAGTGTAATATGCTCATCAAGCAGAGGTTATGAAATAGTGGCTTCTCGCAGAAGACCCATCTAGTGAAGTCTTTAGTAAAGCCCGGACTGATCTAAAGGCTTCTGGTTCCAAGCAAAGTTCCCCATTTACTAAGAAAACTTGCAAAACTGTCCTATCTGTCTGTATTGTGCGGGACTGCAAATTTCATTGCAACAGCATGTGCTTGATGCTGTTTCCCTCAAGTGATACAAAAAGAAGTGAAGTAGCTGGATCTTAAACTACGGTACCTAGTTTACCGACAAGACAAAAACAGTAGTGCCCCATGATTTTAGAAAGCATGAATCATAATCTGAACATGTGGGGGAAATACCTGTGGAAGGTGAAATGTGTCACTCCAAAGGATTATGCATTTAAAAGGCAATCCAAAGCTCTGAACAAACCAGTTTTCCCATTGTGTGTCAGGATTTGCACCCTGCCTGGACTAACCATTGTGCTTAGGATGCTGTAGATGAGGGACAAAGCCAAACTGACACCCGTGACACAGTGTAGTTTTTAGCAATATTCTAACATCTGAGATGGTTCGCTAGAAATAAAACTAATGCTGCAACATCTGTACTGGCTATCTGTTGGAGTGAAGCTGTTCTTGAATTGCAAGTCCCAGCAGCCCTTGTTACCACAAATTCTGCGGGGTCTCGGAGGACCCTCTAACACAGTAATATTAAGATGGGGAATTAATATCCTCGACTTGGCAATATGGGAAGTGGGTACTGGTGAGAGCTTTTAGACCTGTGTATACTGGTACTAAGGAGAAAACTTACAAGCTAGATAGTACAATTAAGTGATCTTTTTGGGAAATAATATGAACAGCATACACGCACACACTCAGGCTTCAAGCAGTCACACAAGGCTATCAAAAATATTAGGAAGCATTTGGACAGAGGAATAGAATGAGGGAGTTGCAGGTTGTACTGTATCAATCCTGCAGAGCTGTGATTGCGGAATATACCAACAGCAAGGAGGTCTGGAAAGCAGAGCGGTGACATGAACTGACATGAAGTCAGAAAGCAGAGGATTTGTGCACACTTTGGTGAGGTTTTGGGGTGATATTTATATGAACTATTTCCCCTGAAGGGATAGGAGTTTGAATGGACTACAATTATACAATGGGTGCTCCAGAAGAGTTAATGGTCACTAATGATCGATACTTTGGAAATGAATAGGAAACAGGCAAGGTCTATAGTTGGAGAGGGCAGGAAAGAATGTTCCCATTTTACAAGCAATAAGATTTCCAGCCATCGCTGATTGGATTATTGATTGGCTCACTTCCATGTGTTGAGTCTTACTTGAGATCTTACTTGATAGTGTTTGCTTTTGGAAATTTCCACTGGCCCATCCATTGATCCTGCATGAGTCCCACCTTTGTAGTTTGGGGGTCCTTGGTTTACCTGTGACCAAATGGATAGCCACTTTAGCCACATTATGAAATATAGAAAATTATTTGATATTCCAAGATGGGGGCTATCATGGTATGTAACACCCTAGCCAGCAGAGGCAATAGTGAGAGGCATGCTGGATGTTACCGTCCAATAACAACTGCAGGACCACATCTTTACCATCTCTGCTTTACCTTGTTTGCAAGGAGGCTGTTTCAATATGCCAAACAGCCTTCTAGCTAGGCTTTTGTACAGTTGGATATCTGTGAAGACACTTGTTTGATGGCCACTGAAAGCTAGTGGCTACTCCAAGAGGACAAGATGTTGTATCACCCCTTCAGCAGCTAGGGCCATCAGCTGATTTGGTGCAACTGCTTTAAAAAGGCACTGATTTAAAGATGAATGCAATTTGTTTGGGAGTCTTCCATATCTCTCTTGGGATTATGCAACCTGTGGGCCACATGAGCCCCTTTCTAGGTCCAGTGAGGCCTTTTGGACTCCCACTGACCCCCTTCTCAAGGACCTGGAATCCCCTTACCTCCACATAGGAAGGCATGGAGACGCACTAACCACAATGCTGTAGGCTTATTTGAGAGCTCATGCCAAACAAGTCTTGAAGAGAAACGACAACGCAGAAAGAATCACAACCCAGAAACATCACCCAAAGAGACCTTCTGCTGGGCTTTCTGTAACCGGACTTGTTTATCTCAGATTGGCCTTTTTAGTCATCAGCGCGCTTGCAGAAAGCGCGGGATGAGTCCTTCCTGAATTTTTGTTTGCGAAGAAAATCCAGAGAGAGAGGGGGGGAGAGGGAGGAAAAATTGCCAGGAAAAATGGCTTTTCAGCCCACATTCCCAAATGTAAACATATCCTCCAACATTCTACAGATGAAAACAAAGACACCTCTGGCCATGAATATCAGAGTGTGGTCAAGATGCCAAAAGATACTAGTGAGGAAGAATATGCAAGCTAAGAGAGGCTGCAGCAGCATGCTTTTGCTTGCGCCTACTGGGAAGCGCATGATTCTGCCCCCTCCTCTCCTTTCTCCCCTGCTAAGCTGAGGGCAAACTATTTTTGCATTTGGAACTCTCTTTACAGCAATGGAATGAAGCTGAGGACTCAGAGTGGGAGGAAAGAAAAACTGGGTATTTTAAAAGCAGCTGAAAAAGTTGTATGACGGAGAACTGATTGGGATTGCCCCTGCCAAACTGGGTCAGTTGGAGGGTATGTGTAAACTGTTATTACATGCAGTGGGATTATTGCATGATCTCATCAAGACCCTTAATTGGCTGTATACCTCCCTACACTTTCACTCCAAGTCATCACTGCATATAAAGTTCATCAGGCTCTGTTCTATAAGAAGAGGTGTTCTAGAAAAGACCCTGAGCTTGGAAAAGTTACTTTATTGTATTACGACCCACAGAATCCCCCAACCAGCATGAGAGGAGTGGTAGTGGTTGAAATTAAGTCAGAGTACTTTGGGAGCGTCAGGTCACAAGAGTGCACTAGATTTCTGTAGCAGAGAATTATGAGCACCCTACCAAATGACAAATGCCACAATTCTGTTGGATGGAGCCACGATAAGTGAAATGGTGTAATATAATGGTGTAGTGTAGATACACCTCTAGAAGGTAGAATGATGCTACCCAAGGATCATTTTTAATTTGGCAGCATTTATAAAGTTGAATGCAAAGGAGATGTCAACTGGTTTGCAGGATTTTTAGGCTACAGTGTAAACAAGGCTTTACAAGAGAATTAATCATCTGTTTTTGCATTAGCTGAATTGACAACATATTGGTTTTGGCAAAAGAACTGACAGTATTTTAGCAAGACACACATATTAGATTACACAGTGCATTGCAGATAAAAGATCAGTTTACAAGTAATTGGAATCATTAAGAGTTCTCTCCCTGAGAACTCTCTCCCTGAAATAGTTTTGCTGGTTTAAAAGACAAGGATATTTTGTGGTTTTTAGTATATTCACTGTGGCTACTGCCACACTGCAGAAATAATGTGGTTTGACACTGCTTTAACTATTATGGAATCCTGGGATTTGTAGTTTGCTGGGGCACCAAAGCTGTCCAATGGAGAAGGCTAAATATCTCACAAAACTACAGTCCCAGAATTCCATAGCATTGAGCCGTGGCAGTTAAAGCCGTGTCAAACTGCATTTTGCAGTGTGGCAGCAGCGTGTGTCATATATAGTGCGGCTAGAGATTGTGCTAGCATAGATGCTACAAACCATGGTTAGAAATGCAGTTCAACCCAAACCAGGAAGCATAGGTTTTCTAGCTACAGAGGATCCTTCCTGAAATTTAGGAACTTGATATTAGTAAAACATAATTTAAAGTAGGTCCTCTCTAATTAAGGGTATTGCTTAAATTATGGATAGATAGAAGGTAGATTGGAATTGGCTAGTAGATCAAAATGCCCCCTTTCTTAAATAATACTGCTGAAATGATAAGTTACTGACACATGATAAGTTAAATTTTTCTTTTTAAAGAGGAAAAAAGGTGATGGATAAAAAAAAGTGCTGTGTGGGTTTGTTTGTTTGTTTGTTTGTTTTGGAAACTTACAGGGCAAATATAGTGATTGTGTCAGTTAGCTAATTTTATATCTAATAAAGTTACTTCTAAAAGAATATATATATATATATATATATATATATATATACTGCTGAAATAAAGAAAGCTGATAGTAGACAGAAATGGATTTGTATAGTGAAAAGGCTGGCACCATCTATACGGGGTGGGGGGCTGGTGTACCTTGCAGTAATGGCATTTCGCAGCAGCAGCAACTTGTCTTAACAGTGTGTTTGACCCCAGAAGCCCCCAGAAGCTTCTCAAGTTAGCTGGCAGCCATGAGTGACTTACTCACGTTAGTACTCTGTCACTGCCGAACATGTGGGTTTTGTTTTTTTAAAGTTGTCGAAGGTGCACTGGAGCAATAGAGCAATTTTTCGAGTTAAAAGGACAGCAAAAGAAAAAAACCCACCCCATTTTACCACCTTAGCAATTGCTTGCTAAGGTGAAAATCCAACATGGCAGCAGCAGGCACTTGCCCTGTTAGCAAGCCCCACCCCCTGCGCTCACCCAGCCAATCAGCTTGGTGTTTCCTCTCGTATGGGAAAGTGATTCAAAGTGAATCACTTGTCTTAACAAGCAAGAATGTGCACCCCCTTGCTGCTTTTAAAAAACAATGAGAAAAGCCATAAAGGCTTTGCCATCGCTGTTTTTGCTGTTTGGGGGCCCCTCCTTCTGAATATTGTGGATTGATGCTGGATCCCATTTAGACAGGTCTTATTCCCAGCAAATTCCACAAGGGTTATTTCACCGTTTAGACAACCCCACTGTGAACTGAATTCATGTCTAGGACACAGAACAAATGATGATCAAAGCCAGCTAACTGTTGGCATGGTGAGGGGAATCACTTATATGGGTTTGGAGTGGACCTGAGTGAAGCCTTCACTTGCTCCAGGGCTCTTGCCAGCCAATCAAGTTTCCTCTGAATGGCTGGCCTTCCTACTTCCTAGGAGAGACCTGGAAAATTGCACAGGTTTCAAGGAAAGAGACACAACTCTGGCCGTTGAAGAATGCATCCATCCTCACTTCCCGTGCAACTGTGATCTGCAAATTGGTGCTCCTTGTGAGTTGGGAAATGCAATTCCAGGGCTTAGAATTCTTCAATTCTAATTGTATGAATGATATGAAGTGTGTGAATAAAAATATTTGTAACTTATATTTTGAGATTAAGCAGCTAAATGTAGAGAGAGTGAGGTAACTAGAAGGTTTAAGCAAGTGTGAAAGTAAGAGAAAGTGTTTTTCTTTTATGAAGAAATAGAGAGAATGCAGGGTAATAAGGCATTAAGGAAAGTAAGTAAGAATGAGAACTATAGGAGGACTTGGAATGGTAAATGGGATGAGAATATATGGGGATAGAAAAGATAGATGAGATGGATGATATAAGTTTGAATATATACATGGAAAATGTAACTGAAATTCATTTAATTGAGCAACCAGAATATGTATATACTGTATTGCTATGCTTGACTATTCTTTTTTTCTATATTTATATTCTTATGTTTCAATAATATATATTGAAAGTATATATATGAGAATTCTTTAATTCTGAGTGTAGATCTTTTTGCAAGAAATCCACCTCTGCTTTAGGAAAACCTTTTTTAAAATATTAAACAGCGCTGGGGGCAGGGGCTGCAACAGATTTAAAGGTTGTTTTGCCATTCCTGGAGGCTTCCAGAAAAAATAGTGCATACTTTTCTGGGACAGGTAAGAGCTGGTCTAGGAAATTTGGAGGAGCTGCAGAATGCAAAAACAGCCTTGGGTGCCATCTACGGTCCTAGGTCCCACTTTACTTAGCTATTTAAAAAAGAACAAAATCTTGTGCACCTCTGGCTTAAGTCACTGTCTGCTGTTCTTTTTGCATGCCCCTGCCTCTCCACAAGGGCTGTCAAGACAATATCACAGGCTGCTCAGCCAATAGGAATGACAAAAAGCCTAGAAATTAAAAACAAAAAAACAAAAAAAACAACCAAGGCCAGCAACACAAAAGAATGCTTCCTCATACAATGCATAATTAATGGCTGGCATTTGCTGCCACCAGATGTGGTGATGGCCATGGGCCCAGACAGCTTTCAAATACGATTTGACAAATTTGCAGAGGGCAGGTTCACCTCTGGATATTAGCCAGGACAGCTGCTAAATGAAACCTTCAGGACTTCAGATATAGTATTCTTCCAAACATTGGCTGTGGTTCAGGTGGCAGGGGACTTTGGATGGTAACTGGGGAGGACAGTTGTTGCCATGAAAGCTGGATGCCAGACAGGATGGACACGTGTTCTGCTCCAGTAATGTTTATTTCCTTATACCTTTGTGCAAAATACAGATAGTTCAGGTGCACACAAATTTTTGAGTTAAACAGAAGCCTTCCATGGTGACTGGAGAAGCTAGTGTCGTTCCCAGGAAAGCTTTTACAGATCAAGATGTACTAGCACACATGGAATGAACTGCAGAAAGCACTCGTTGCTCCATTGCTAATGCACAATGTGTTTCATTTAAAAATTAACTCTTCTAAGGCAAAGGTTAGACTGCATGTGACAACTTGTGTGTACTCTGAATCCATTAAGCAGTACTGTACAAGTGACTTGATCCACATATGGTAGTGGTGCTTCTCCTGTATCATGCGGGCAGATTGCATAAATCAAGCCGCTTTAAACTTGTTATTTCCTGTCTGAGGGGGATTTCTGAGCAGTGCATAGAAGGCATCTTGCGTCACAGCCAGCAGAAATGTTTGGGAAGCTCTCCTCCTTTTGCATGCTTGCTTTCATCAAAACAAAACTTCTTTCTATCCATGGCACTGTTTTAAAAGAAGTGGGTTAGTGACAATCATTGCTGTCAAGCTGGATCTTGTCATGAAATGCAGCGCCTGGGAGAGATCCAGTTTTTGAACTCCAAATCCCCCAGTTAGGGGATTCTGGGAGCTGTAGTCCTGACAGGGAAATTTGCACGTTCTGGTGAAATAAGTAAACTAGTGCATCTGAAACTGGAGAATGGACTGGTCAGGCACCATTATCTTAGGTTTCATGTGCAGTTTACAGACTGCTATGGAACCAAAGGCTGTCCACCTAGAGATGCTGTTTCAGTGTGGAATAGGGTGGCATGGAATCATACAATCATGGAAGAGACCACAAGGGCCATCTAATCCAACCCCCTGACCTGCAGGAAAACACAATCAAGCACTTCCGACAGATGGCCATCCAGCTTCTGTTTAAAGACCTCCAAAGAAGGAAACTCCACCGCATTCTGAGGCAGTGCATTCCACTACCAAACAGCTCTTACTGTCAAGAAGTTTTTCCTAATGTTTAGCTGGAATCTCTTTTCCTATACAGTAGTTTGAGTCAATTGCTCCATGTCCTAGTCTCTGGAGCAGCAGAAAACAAGCTTGCCCCCTCCTCAGTATGATATCCTCTCAAATATTTAAACATGGCTATCATATCACCTCTCAACCTTCTCTTCTCCAGGCTAAACATGCCCAACTCCCTAAACCACTCCTCATAGGGCATGGATTCCAGACCTTTCACCATTTTGGTCACCTTCCTCTGAACACTTTGGAGAATAGTGGATTCTCAGCAAGGTCTAAATTGGCCTGTTTATGCATATATTTGTGGCTGCAGTCCTATGTCTGGATTACTGTAACGCACTCTACATGGGGCTACCCTTGTGCCTAACCCGGAAACTTCAACTGGTACAAAATATGGCAGCCAGGTTAATTACGGGTACATCTAGGAGAGAGCATATAACACCTGTGCTTAAATCTCTCCACTGGCTGCCTATCAGTTTCTGGGCACAGTACAAGCTGTTGGTTTTAACCTTTAAAGCCCTACATGGCTTGGGTCCATCTTATCTCCAGGACTGCCTCATCCCATATGATCCCCCCTGCGCACTTCAGTACACTGGGAGGAACCTGCTGCAGCCTATGAAAACTAGGTTGTCACAGACCTCCCAGAGGGCCTTCTCTTCTATGGCTCCCAGATTTTGGAATGGCCTGCCGGACAAGATCCATCTTATCACTACTCTTGATAGCTTCAAGAAAATACTAAAGACAGATCTCTTCCAGCACGCCTTCCCGGAATAACTTCCCGGCTGAAATGGAGTTGATTGCCTACCCGCCCCGCTGCCGCTATTGCCATTTTTTTGTCGTAATTTATATATTGTATTTTACTTTATGTTTGTTTGAATTCTCCACTAGTTTAATTTAGTTTTAAGGGGTGGGAGGGTTAGGATTGAGAAGGATTGTTTTAACTTGCTGTTATTTTAATCCTGTTGTACACCGCCCCGGTTGCCAAGCAGAGGGGCAGGTTAAAAATAAAAAAATATTGTTGTTATTATTATTATTAGTTGTAGTAGTAGTACTGTTACCTGGGAGTAGGCCCCGATAAACACAACCCAATAACCATTTTTAGTAAGCATGTGCAAAACTGGAGGGTTGGTAGAGGGAAGCACAGTCCCAATTAATCCTCTGTTGTCCCACTTTTTCAGCTGTTTTTAAAATGTTACAGTTTCTCTCTCCCTTTGTCCACTTCCTGCAAACTGAGGTCAAAGTGAAAAGTATTTTGTACTCCATTAACTCAGCAGGGGAGGGGAGGGGAGTGGAGGGGAGGAGAGGAAGGTATAGAATTTTCCCCTTCCCAGTAGACTCAGGCAAAAGCAAACTGCTGTAGCCTCTCCTAGCTTGTGTGTCCTTTCTCATGCATCACATTTGCCATCTTGACCACACTCTGATGTTGCTTGGCCCCATGTGTCACAGTTTTCATCTGTGAAATGTTAGAGGATATGGGATTCCAGTACTGGCACTGACTTTCTCAAGATCTCTCTGTTAGAGATCAGTAATTGTGGAGGAATGGGTGTATGTATACATGGTACGATGACACTGCTGGTTTGCAACCAAAATAAATTGATTCATTCATTCATGGTACAATGATGTCTTTCCCCTAACTGGGTCTAGGCATGGAACAAAAACAATACACGGGTTCTAATAATTAAAACTGAGAATTGAGAGCATTGAATTCAACTCCCTGTTTAACCATGAAACTCATTTGTTGGCTTTAGGCCAGTCACCCATTCTCAAGTTTGGCCTATCTTACAGGGCTGTTGTGAAGATAATAAAGGGTTTGACTACACACCTTTGCATTCCCTCCGAAGCACTGCACATTGTTATACTCCGCAGGGATGTGTTTTCACTGTACCTGTGGAGTTTTGCCCACTGCTGCAGTTGCAACTGCCACCACACTGCTGCCACAACTGCACCACCATGTCCAATTTGAAGCCTCTGGAGCCAGTACCCAGCGTAAAGGAGAGGTTTTCTTCCTTCCCCTGACTCGGCAGCACTGCCTCCTACTTGCCCATTGCAGGAATAGGTGCTTGAAGAAAGTGCAGTGGAAGCACTTCAAGAAGCAATGGGTGAGCAGGAGAGCAGGTGGAGGCAGTGCTCCCGAGCTAGGGGAAGGGAGAAAACCTTTCCCTTCCACCAGGAACTGGCTCCAGAGGTTTATATGTATATAAGATGTATTATCAATCAGCTTAACATTCTATTAACTCTTGTTTCTTCACACAGCCAAATCTACATGGCAGGATTGTTACAAAGACTAAGGACTTTTTCGGATGAGTCTTTTACAGCGCAAGCAGCCTCGTCGTGTTGCAAGGCTACTGCACTGCAGAGTGTCCCTTTCAGATGACACTCTCCCCTGCTGGTACTGTTGCATTACCGCGGGGACACTGCAGCGTTATATTCGGCAGTTTTCTAATCACAAAAGTTGATCATGATTAGAAAACCGCCGAATATAACACTGCAGTGTCCCCGCGGTAACGCAACATTAACAGCAGGGGAGAGCGTCATCCGAAAGGGATGCTCTGCAGCGCAGCAGCCTCGCAACACGACGAGGCTGCTTGCGCTGTAAAAGACTCATCTGAAAAAGTCCAAAATGTGGTAGGAGTGTATAGAATCATATATACCAGCCTTGGAGGTAGTGTGGGAAGGCAATATGGGTTACAAACTGAATAAACAGAATAAAATAATAGTCTTTGCTTCCTCTCTGGTTTCCTTTCTGAAAGTTCTTTCACTTGTACTGCTAGTTATCTTTTTTTAAAAAAATCCAAATTGTATACTTATTTGCATGCCCCTTTGAAGACGGTAAAACATGCCAACAGCAGGCTGTGACTCATTCCCTTTTCCTGGAGTCAACTGATGTACAGAGTTCATTTGCTTAAATTCATACTTCATTAGAAAAACTTTCTGACGTAAAGGTGTTATTTACGCAAGATTATGGCTCATTTGGAGAGAGGGCAAAAGGTCAGGTGGCCCTCAGACAGGATATGTGGGAGGAAGAAAAACTCAGAGGGAAAGTGCTTTGTCTCTTATCTTAGGTCTCTAACGGGAAGATTGCTAATGAACATTTTTGCTCAGGAGGTCAAATATCACATTGGAGATTCCCCTCTTTCTGTGTATTCAGTGAACCTACGGTGATGATAAGGTCCTATGATTACATCCATATTGTGAGTTTTCTGTTTGCTGGCCAATTTGGCTTATATCGTGGCATGTTGTTAATGGAACATTTATCTCTGAATGGCAACCGATTAGAATCATAGAATGATAGGGCTGGAAGGGACTGCAAGAGTCAACTAGTCCAACCCCATGCCATGCAGGAATACACCACTACAGCACCAATATCCTTCAAATATTTAAAGCTGGTTAGTGTCACATACTCGCATTTCCAGACTGAGGGTTTGTCTATATGGAGGGGGAAACACGTGGATTGCTGTAGGGTAATGCCAACTCGCAGCAGCTTCGATTTGTCTCAATGGTCTATTTGCAAGATTGCAGGCAAGCGAAGCAAACCGCATTCAGTGTTCTCACGGGCATGCCTGTGAATCAAAATGATGAGCACGAGTGAATTGCTTGTGATTTTATTTTCCCAGGTTGCCCCTGCCAAATATTTTCACAAAATACAAGGTGCAGAAGAGCAAGCTTCTGCTTTAGGAAACATGCAACAAAGAAAAAAGAAAAAAAGAGGCTGTTTTCTCACCATAGCACACAATCACTACAGGGGAAATCCAAGGTGGCAGTTGCAGGTGCTTGCCTTGTTAGCAAGCTCTGCCTCCCTCATATGTCCAACCAATCATCGGCTCATATTGGGAAAGTGAATCAATTCAGTCGCTTGTCCCAATGAGTTAGAATGAGCACTCCCCTTGCGGTTTTTCAAAAAATATGGGTAAAGCTGCCAAGGCTTTTCCCATGGAGTATATGGTGTTTTTTGGGGGGGCTCCTTCATGATACGGCAAATAGATGCAGGATCCCATTGGGACAAATCGTATTCTTCTAGCATTCTGTGAGGAGTATTTTCACCATTTAGACAACCCCACAGTAACCAGCAGTTTTTCAGACTACCCTGTTATAGTGTTACTATTCTACTTTAACTGCTCTGGCATCCTCCTGTGAAATTCTGGGGTTTGTAGTTTAGTGAGGCCTAAGATTTCTCTGGCTGAGAGTTGTAAATGCCCCTCCCTAAACTGCAAATCCCAGGATTCAACTGGAGGCAGCCATAGCAAATATAGTGGAATAGTAACACTATAACAGTATTGTCTGAAAATCTAGTTAGAGTTAAAAACAGAAAACTTTATTGGTACAGTAATATAGAAAGCTATCCCTACAAGTTTGTTGCTCAGAATGAAACTTAACTGACAAACAGTACAGTAAAAACATATTCAAATCTGCCCAATTTGGCTGGCTAAATAGTCATCCCCAGTCCCAGTCCCCACAGTAATAGGGCTCAGACCCCTTTTGGAAGAGTTGAGACACAGGTGCAGTGCTTATCACGCATCCTAGATACAGCGCACATGCTCCTTTTTACAGTCAGACTACATACTCATTAACCAGCACAGAAAAATACAAACATCATTAGCTATAAGGTGATACTAAATTTGGCAGGAAAAGGTCACATTTGAATGTTGGACTATGACTCTGGAAACTAGGGTTCACATCCCCGCTTGGCCATGACGATCCACTGGGTGACCTTGGGCAAGTCACATACTCTCAGCCTTAGAAAACCCTATGATAGGTTCAACTTAGCGTTGCCATAGGTTGGAAGTGACTTGAAGGCACACAACAACAATTACTCCTGCTACTAAGATCTCTAGATCCTTTTCACAAGTACTGCTTTCAAGCCAAGCATCACCCATCCTGCATTTGTGCATTTCATTTTTCCTGCCTAGATGTAGTACAGTACTTTGCATTTATCCCTGTTGGAACTCATTTTGTTAGTTCTGGCCCAGCTTTCCAATCTGCAAAGGTTATTTTGAATTCTGATCCTGTCCTCTGTGGTATTAGCTACTCCCTCTCCTAGTCTGGTGTCATCTACAATTTGACAAGCAAGCCTTCTACTTCATCATCTAAATCATTGAACCACACCCAGACCAGGACAGTACCCTGAGGCACCCCACTAGTCACTTCTCTCCAGGATGAACAGAAACCATTGGTGAGCATTCCCTGGATTCAGTAGACCAACCAATTACATACCCACCTAACAGTAGCTCTATCCAGCCCACAGTTTACCAACACTGCCAGTGGCACAACAAATCCATTATGGTTCTTAGTCCAAATTTTAAGGGAGCTAACCAAGGTGCTGAACCCTATCTGAAAAATAGTCCTGTTAAAGAAAAGACTAAAACCCACAGCAGACTCACCATCACACTGACACTGGAGCTACTGGCCCTACTAGGGGGGAGCTGGAACCTGAAGAACACCAAAGCTAACAATCTCTCTAGCTAATGTTTTTAATAAGCCATGCAATTAGTGCTTGGCAGTGCAAAATATGCTTCAGATGACCTAAGTTGTTTAGTGCTTTCAAGGCAATCAGCAGCATTTTTAAACTGGCTCAGGAAATTCAACCAGTAACCAGTGCATTTGGTACAGAATTATTTAGCATCTTTGCCTGTGAGCACCTGCATTGTGGTCCAGCTAAAATCCCCAACTGTGTCCTGTTTCATAAGTTAATCTATTATAGCAATAGCACTTACATTTCTATACCGCTTTATAGCACTAGGCACTCCCAAAGCAGTTTACAATGTGTTAGCTAATTGCCCCCACAAGCTGGGTACTCATTTTACTGAGCTATGGAAGGATGGAAGGCTGAGTCAACCTGGAGCCCTGCAGGACTGAACTCACAACGTTGTGGCTGCAGCACCGACACTTAACCACCGCACCACCAGGGCTATTATACTGCATGCCTCTAAATTCCCCTAAGTGATGACAAAATATTTCATCTTGTAAAGTGCCATCTAAATTGATGGCACTATATAAATAAACAATGATGAGGATAGGATGATGGTAATGATAATGATGATGATGGAGATGGAGATGCAGCACTGCCAGCTTGGCTTTGGACTGTGTACTTTATCACATGAGGCCAAAATCATGCAATTATGATGGGATGGTAACACAAATGGGTGCCTGTTATGGCATGATGTCATTGTCCTCCCATAGTCCATTTCTGCTCCATCCATTAATTATGTGTACTGTAACTTTTCATTGATGGGCAAAACCCACAAATAGCCCTCAATATTGCTCTTTTCGCTGTATTGATGAACATGCAAAATAAAGTCCTGCTGTAATCACACGATTACGGCATGAATGGGTGGTCCTCTTTTCCCCTTCCCCAACAAGAACACATAATTAAACTTCTGGAGAAGAACATGAAGAGGACCAACAGGACGCTGTTTTAATGAACTGTTGGATTTGCTTGGTACGTTTTTATGTTTAAGTGTTTATTTGTGAAGTTACTGTATTTCGTTATGCATTTGTTTTTGTTTTTAACTGAAGTCACATCTTCTCATGAGACTGAAATCTTGCCCATGCAAAATCACAGAAGAGAAAATTTTTCTTAAAGGGACATGCACAGGCCAGCATGAAGTATCATTAGAAGGCAATGTGAAGAGAAGTGTTACTATAGCGCAAGCTGAAATCCCGTTCTTAAACTGCTAGTGGTGGCTGTGTGATCATTTCGTGGCGGTAGTATTGTGCAATTACAGCAACATGGAATAATTACTGTGATCATGCCACTTATATTTCTGATTTCCTCAATAGCAGAATCACAATATTTTTAGATGCTCATCTGATAAAGTCTTGTGACTCTGTAATAGTTGCTTTATTTACAAACATACAAACAGAATATTTGGGGAGTAGCCTTTAATTTAGTGATGTATTTTGCATGGAAAATGTTCCACATTCAATCCCTGGCATCTCCAGGTAGGGATGGAAAAGATCTTGGCAAGATGTGCTACTCATAGGTGGAACTGAGGTAGGTGGACCAATGGTCAGACTCACCAATGGTCAGACTCACTATAAAGCAGCATCTTCCTAAGACAGTGAAGGGGTCACCCTAGATACTGCTGGATTGCAATGCCCATTAGCCCTAGCCAGCACAGCCCATGATGAAGGATGCTTTGCCTACCCCCATCTTAAGGCAAGGCAAATAAAATCTCCTGTAAGGCCCACTGTTTTTCATCACATCTGCAGTAAAAAGCTTTTTACTGTAGGGGGTTCGACTGGATGCCCCTTGTGGTCTCTTCCACATCTAAGATTCTATGAGTCTATGAAAGACCTTGTCACCTAAGCAACATTACCTTCTGATCATGATTATAATTTATTTATTTATATCCCACCTTTTCAAATAATTAGGAAGAACTTCCTGACAGTAATAGCTGTTCAACAGTGGAATGCACTTCCTTGGAGGTTTTTAAACAGACAGATGGCCATCTGTTGGGAGTGCTTTGATTGTGTATTCCTGCATGGCAGGGGGTTGGACTGGATGCCCTTTGTGGTCTCTTCCAGCTCTAGCTCTATGATTCTCCTAATTGGGAATTCTCCCAATTCAAGGCAACTTACAAAAGTTGAAAACTGATAACAACTGAAAAAAGTGTAGATATTCTTCAGCCAACACTGTTTTCTCTGTCTCCGAGTTTAAAACTGACAAACTGCTATTTCTCACATGTGATCTGCAAAGTATCCATCTCATACCCTTCCCTTGTAGGTGAACTGAAGATACAGGAGTCCATCCTCTGTCTTCAAAATTATTTTGTCAATTTCGCAACTCTCCTTAAGCGTCACTTTAAGATGGGATGAGGATCATGCAGCCTTTCAAGATTCCTCCCCATTGGCTATACTAGCTAGGCCTAATAGGACTTGCAGTCCAATAATATCAAGAGGACCACATGATTTCCACCACTGTTTTAAGGCAAAACTAACAGTGAACAGTAATCAGATGGTAAACTTAGCAATAAGCTGATGAGCATTTATGATGCATACATTTCTTTAATATAGATTTCTAAAAGAAGATCTTTGGTAGAAAATTAACTTTACTACTGTCACAGTCCTGCACATGTGTCTACTTGAAAGTCAGTCCTATGAGGTTCAGTACCTTTATAAGTGAGAATAAGGTTGCAGCCTAAATAGATTTATTCTCAAGGCTTCAATGACTGCTTTCAGCTTTATGAGAATTGTACACTATTTCTCTCTTAACACTTCACATAGAGGCTTCTTTGTATTAACAGTGGTTCTAAAAATTGGATAGTGAAAGTGTGGCCTCCACCCTTTTCTGCAGCCACCCAGAGTAACCCCAGAGCTCCCTGAAAACTTCTAAAAAAATATGGTGAAAAATTGCCCAAACGTAACCCAAACTGCTGGGAAATGGCTTTTAAACATGGCGGCCTGTTTTGTTTTGGCCCCTCTGATTCAACTACCCCCCCCCAAAAAAAACCCCAATCCCTCCAATAGCCAATTTTTGAATGAAAACCAGAAGTGACATCCGGTCATTTTCAGTTCATAAAAGACACCTGGTGTGGCCCACTGAGAGGTGCAGTGGCTACAATTCATACATACGTTAATTGTTGTTGTCCGCTTTCAGGTTGGCTGACTTATGGTGACTCTATCTTAGGATTTTTTCCGTCAGATTTATTCAGAGGAAGTTTGCCATTGCCTTCCTCTGTGGCTGAGAGAGTATGACTTGCTTAAGGTTACCCAGTTGGGTTTTCATGGCTGAGCAGGGATTTGAACTCTTGGCCTCCTAGAAACCTGGTCCAACACTCATACTGCTACACTATGTTGGCCCTCACATACATATACTATACATACATACAAAAATTTGTTGTGTGTGTGTTATTGAAAACCACACTGATTAGACAATCTAAGGCAGGGCATTAACATTTCACATATATAAATTCTACATTGAGGGACATGTACGGTAGGTCTTTATGTCACTATTACAAAGGCTGAAGGAGGCTGCAATTCAGATGGCTACATTTTCAGAGACATTATTATTCTTTCTTAACATCCGCGGTGTTGTTTGAAATGCAAGTCTGATGTCTGCTGTGGATGGATTTCCTTAGCAGAAGCAAATAGCTGTGGTCCAACATTTACGATGTACATGAGCTTTTGTTATGACTGCTGCAGCTCATGAATAAATCCAAATATAATTCAAAGTCATCATGCCACAGGCTGTGATTGTACCATGACATGTGAATTTTAGGAAAACAAATTGACTGTGCCAGTATATGGATTTTGGTTCAGAAGTCTCAAATATGCTTGAAATAAGACCAGTGGCAGCTGCATGGAAGTATCACCTCTGTATCTTTGGTCCTTAGAAGAAGCTCCAAAAACCTCTCAGATAAGATATACTGTACAAAGAAATACTGTATATCTGGTGTTGTCAGTGTGCCAGTAACTGAGGCTACATTCTTATACTGAGCAATCTAGCTTGGCGTTGCTCTCTCTCTGGCTTTCCTTCGCAAAGGAAGCATAAGCCCACTTGAAATCAATAGGGCTTACTTTTGAGTAGGCATAGTTAGGGTTCTCCTAAAACACCACAAAAAAGAGTAAATTTCTACCCTGGATCTCATCTTTGCCATGAAAACATAAAGGTGAATTTAAGTGATTATGTGCCTTAGTTTCTGATCTTCACAGACTGAATTTACAGGGATGTTGGAAGGTTCAAAATAAAACAATATACTGTATGTAAAAGATGTTTGGATGTTGCAAAGCACTTTACAAATGCTAATTATTACAACTGCATTTCCTTAGTTACATCAACAGAGTAAATGGGTTTTTGTGTCTGCATGAAAGTGCTGTCTTCCTCCTGATTTTTATTAAAATGCATCCCTTTTTCTTTTAACAGATGCTAAAACTCTTTCTTCCATTTCAGGTAGGCAAAAGATCAATAAGGTCAGCTGAGCTGCATTCAAAATTCTTTGTAGACAGAAAGCTGAAGGGTGCTTTAAAAAGCAAGTCACTGTGTTAGATGGATTGTCTGTTGTTGTTGCTGCTGCTTCTGTTGTGTACCATCAAATCTGGTAGCCCTATGAATTAAAGACTTCCAAGAGATGCTGTTATTAACAGTTGTGCTCGCATCTTGCAAACTAAGGGCTGTGGCTACATTTCTTGAGTCTTTCCACCTTTAATGTGTCTTCCTTGGAATTTTTGTTGATCTGAAGTTGAACATGACCCAGCAATGTGATGCTGCAGCAAATAAGGCAAATAATATTTTAGCCTACATTAATAGAACCATAGTTTCCAAGTCAAAGGAAGTAATAGTCCCACTAGATTCTGCAGTAGTCAGGCCTCATCTGAATATTGTGTTCAGTTCTGGGCACCTCATTTTAGGAAGGATATAGGCAAGTTGGAGTGGTTTCAGAGAAGGGCAACAAGGATGATAAGCCATATGGAGAACAAAACATACAGTATGTGGAAAGGTTGAGTGAGTTGGGCATGTTTAGCCTGACTAAGAGAAGATTGAAGGGTGACATGATTGCACTCTTTAAATATCTAAAGGGCTGTCACAGAGAGCAGGGTGCAGGTTTCTTCTTTGCTGCCCCAGAGGTCCAGACCACGTCTAATGTTTTTAAGTTAAAGAAGAGTAGATTTCAGTTGAACATTAGAAGGAACTTCTTGCCAGGAAGAGCTGTTTGGCAATGGAACCAACTGCCTAGCGAGGTGGTGAGGTCTCTTTCTCTGGACAAGAGTCTGGACAGCTGCCTGCTGGGGATGCTCTAGTTGGAGTTTCTGCCTTGAGCCATGGGGGGTTGGACTTGATAGCCTATGAGGCCCCTTCCAACTGTATTATTTTCTAAGGCCTCTCTACAGCTCCAACAATGCTCTGGCCAGCATGACCACTAGCCATGCAGGCTGGGCGATTATGGGAGCCTTTGTCCCCAAAGTAAGCTCTCCGAAGAATAACACAGCCATCTGTTCAATAGTGGTGGCATCAGCAGCAGCAGTGATGCTAGCAGGAGAAATATGAAACTGGTAGTTTCCAGCAAGACTCCAGAAAGCCAAGGCCTCATCTCATAAGACCAAGAAAATGATATTTCTCTGAGGTGTGATAAAACCTGTGAGCAGCCTATTTCCATCCCAGCTGGCCATGTTAAGGAGCACATTCGCATTAAGTTTGGTTCCCTGAGATTTCTTGTTTTCCTTTCCTCGCCCCATTCCCCTTTTCTTCTATGTCATCCTTCTTTTTCCAGACCATAAACCTGATGGCAAGGACTGTGTTGTCTTTATTCATCTGTATGACACTCTGGGTGCATTTCCAGCTGAAGAGCAGGGTATAAATGCTTTAAGAAGTATTATAATTATAATTATTTTAATTGATATGCTGCCTTTCTCCCAGAAGGGACCCAAGGAGGTTCACAAAATATCATATAAAACCATTAAAAACACCACAATACAGAAAATCTAAAATTACATAACTATATAAAAGTTAAAATATTAAAAATAAACAAGATATAAATAATAAGTAATAAAGCTATGCAGAGCCAGCATGCCATAGGGTTTACAGTGTTAGGAGATTTTCAGATGGGGCCAAAATGCCCCGTTGCTGCCCCGCCACCTCCTCTCCCATTCCTGCAATGGAATTGAGGTAAATGTTCACACATTTACTTCCATTTCCGCTCCAGGAACGTGCGTCCTCCCTCCTTGCCCGTCTGTCTGTAAATGCAGCCGTCATAAGGATGCCTTTACAACTGGCCAGGGGAAATCCTGCTCGTTCTCATGAGAGAATGAGCGGGAGGGAAATTCAAATTTAACACCCCCCTAGTTGTCAAAGACAAAAATAAAATGAAATAATAAATTTAAATTAAAACAAGGAACCCTGGGAGGGGGGGAGAAGGATGGCACTTACCTGCCTGTCCCGATCGTGGCAGGAAGTGCGTGCCACGGAGCTCCTCCCCCATGCCTGTCATCGCGGAACAGGGACGGGGCTCCGTTTCCCATGTCCCTGATTCCATGACAAGCACAGAAGGGGTGTTCTATTCATGATTTTTCATCGTGAATAGAATATCTCTGGAGCAGGATGGGAGCAGGATGGGAGCAAGATGGAAGGGGTCAAAGTTGTCTGAACGACAGCCCCTTTCTCAACCCTGTTCCATGCCTGCCCTGCAGTATAAGCCCCATCTGAAAATCTGCATAGACTAAAACTCTGGAAGACCATGGTAATAATCTGAAAATAATCGGAAGTGCGATGGGGGTTAATTCAAATCCCTGCTCATTCACAGAAATCCACTGGGTGATCTTGGGCAAGTCATACTCTTTCAGCCTAAGAGATGGCAAACCTCTGTGGAATAAATCTTGCCAAGAAAATCCTAGGATAGGGTTGCCATAAACTGGAGTCAACATGAATCATAGAATCATAGAATTGCAGAGTTGGAAGAGACCATGAGGACCAAGATACATAACAACAAACAACAAATAAAACTGTGTTAATGCTCTCCAGAGTGGAAAGGCTATGTGAAGCATTAACTCCCCTGAGCCCCAAAACATGGGCAGGAAAATAAGCTGAAGTGCGATGGGGGTTATTTAAACACCATAACCTCCACTGTTCCATGGCAGGTGCAGTTTTGATTAATCCTCTGTCATACTACTTTTTCAGCTGCTTTTAAAATGTCCCAATGTTCTCTCTTCTCCCCCCACTTCCCCCTTTTGTCCTCAGCTTACTTCAAGTACTGCAAACTGAGGGGTAGTCCAGATGGCAAAAACACACACACACACACACAAAACCAAAAACAACCTCTTAGAATCCACAGGGAATCCCATGTGTCCAAATGGGATCCTGCAGCATTCCGTCCTTTCCGGACAGAGGGGAAGAAAAAAATCAGGGAAAGTCCGTAGCAGAAGCTTCCAGGACTTTTCCTGAGTTTTTATAAAAACCCCAATGGAAATGCACACCCTCACCTGTTAGGACAACTGAATCGCATTGCATCACATTGCTGAAGAAGGCAGCTGATTAGTTGGACGTGAGCAGGGGGTGGAGCTTGGTAAGACAGCAGATTGCGGAACCGCCATGTTGGATTGTCGCTGCAGCGATCATGCACCGAGGCAATGAAACAAGCTTTCTTTCCTTTTTTAAAAAAATTATTTAAGCAGAAGAGTGATCTTCCGCACCTTGGAGTTAGTTTTTTTTTTAATTGTTTGGCAGGGCAAGTTGGGGAGTACAAAACCGTAAGTAAGCCATCGTGATTTGCTGGCATGCCTCCGTGTGAACAACAAACATGGAGAGCTTCGCACACCAGCGATCTTGCCAAAAAATGGTTGAGACAGGTGACAGCTGCTGTGAATTAGTATTTCTGTGCGCCAATTCACATTTTAGTCCCTCATCTAGACCAGCTCTGAGTTAACAAAGGAGCTTGCACACCATTAACTCAAGTAACGAGAGGAAGGGGCTGAAAACTGCCCTTTCCAGTAGCCTCAGGCAAAAGCAAACTGTTTGCAACATCTCCTAGCTTGTGCCTCCTCCCTCATTAATCACTTTTGCCATTTTGACCACATTCTGATGTGGCTTGGCCACATGTGCCCTGGTTTTCATCTGTTAAATGGATTTCCTTTTGCAGCCCGCACTACATCTGACAGGCCTCGAGGAATCCCAGAATTGGGTAGAAAACACACAAGATGTAGGCAATAGTCAGGGAGCAGCCAGCATAGTGTAGTGGTTTGAATGTTGGACTATGACCCTGGAGAACAGGGTTCGAATCCCCACTCAGACATGAAAAATTCATTGGGTGACCTTGACCAAATCAGACTATCTCAGCCTCAGAGTAAGGCAATGGTAAACCTCCTCTGAAGAAATATTGCCAAGAAAACCCTGTGATAGGTCCCCCTTAGGGTCAGAATAAGTCTGAAATGACTTGAAGGCACATGACAACAACAACAAACAGGAGCATCCTGCTATTTCAAGGAAGATCTTGTCAATTTTTCTGCAAGTTGACTAGTAATGTATATTTATTTCAGCATAAGAGTGAAGTAGGTGTTCAATTTTTATGTCAACAGGAGGGCCAGGAAGGACCCTGTGTCTGAGGTATTAAACATTTGGAATTCAGTGTCATAAGGAGTTCCATGAACAGCAAAGCGCCTTGTTGGAGTGAACAGAATAACAACATCTTAATTAAACAAAAGAATGGAAGCTGCAGTTTCATGCTGTGAAATTGAGGAGTGGGGTGTTTGCTAATGGAAGGTTCTGGGGGATACTTCTAAGGTATTGTCTGTTTACTGTTTACTCCTTTTGTGTCTTGCTTAGGCTTTCCAAACCTGTGGCAAGCAAGTTCATCTGCACATGAATAGCTACAGATTAGATCTGGGTTCACCCACTAGCTCAGAAGGCAGAGGCCTCCTAAGGCTCTGTTGGGAGTTTGGTAAGGGAGGCCCATTTTCTCTTTGCAACTGAGAAAATACAGCAGCTATCCCCCTTGATGGTTGTTCCCTTCCTAAAAGGCAAGTTCCCCTTGGCATGAGCACTCACCTTGCTTTCAAACAGTGGCTCTTAACCTTTTCTTTACCAGGGACCCCGTTTGAATATTTTTTGTTGCCGTGGACCCCCAAGACTTAACTGAAGATTTTAAACCCCAGCAATAAACAACAATGACAACAACACAGTTACACCAGCCAATAAACCTTCCCTCAGAGGCATTGGAGGGGGAGGGAAGACTTTTCTCCTGCTTCTTCCTACAAGTTTGTGGCTCGAGCACATTGAATGGCAATGTGCAGGCCAAGCCAATCAGCCTTTGCCTTGGCTCCTGTCACGTGGTCTGAGCAGCCTTCAGGCCTTTGTGGACACCCTGAGAGAACATCTCAGCCCCCTGGGGGGTCTGTGGACCACAGGTTAAGAACCACTGCTGTAAAAAAATTTGGAAGCAAGTGGAAACGGCTGCTGATCTCCATAAAGGGGCTGGGTGCAGGGGTGTAGCTATGGGAGGGGGCAAAATGTAAGCATTGCCCCCTCCTAAGAATTCTATTCCCAAAACGAAATTTTCTTTCTTTTCCCAAATTTCTAGCATTTCAGAGAATAGCATTAAAAATCCTTCACACATAGAACTCTTTGTTTTGCTATGTTCATCTTTCCTTGGGAACTCTGCCTACCCCTTTTCTTTGAGTGCCTAAACTGTATGTCTGAATGCTCAATTCAAGTTAGCTACAGCCCTGCTGTATGTTATACTCCATGAAAAGAGAGGTCTGAGAAACAGGGAGAGTTTTATGGTAGCCTTCCCCAGCCTTTTGCCCTTTCAGTGTGTTGGAGTACCACTCCCATAATCCCTCAGTGCCTGGGAATGGCTTGTTTGGGGGCTTCTGATTTATAGATGTGCCTTTCAAAAGCACAGGAAGGAAAAGTAAATTTTGAAGTTAAGATTAAGGAATAGATTGCTATCTTTTCCCCCAGTACTGGGCATGGGTTTTTTTTAGGCTGGCTTATCTGCAAAGAAGGCATCTCTCAAAACTGCAGGTTTTGTTTGCAGGGTTCTTTGGAAAGCAGGTACATTGTAGTGGTCTGAGTGTTAGACTATGACCATGGAAGATTAGTGTTTGAATCCTCACTCAGCCATAGAATCCCACTAGATGACCTTGGGCAAGTTACAAGAAAACAATGAGAAAGGCTCTGACTAAACTTTTGCCAACAAAACCCTGGGAGAGAGTTGCCATAAATTGGAGTCAACTTGAAGGCGCATAACAACCACCACTTTTTCAGGATTCCTTCAACTATGAGATCAGTAACGGTCACCTATATTGTATTGATGGAGAAGAAGTGATTGGTCAATACAGTAGGACCCCCATATCCACTGATTCATTATCCACTGATTCATCCACTGATTCAATTATCCATGGGACACAAAACAGCACACGTACCATAGAGGCTTTCTAGAAAATGTGTCCTCTCTAACCAAGGCAACTCTATGGTATATTAAACCAGAAGTCCCATTATTTTCAATGGTGTACGCTATTATCCACGGTTTTCAGTATTCAGGTTTAAAATACTATAGAGGTGCCTTAGAGGACCTAGAAAATGGCTAGAGAGGACACATTTTCTAGGAAGACTCTATGGTAGGTGTGCTGTTTTGTGTCCCGTGGATAATTGAATCAGTGGATAAGGGGGTCCTACTGTAATGTTTATTTACTGTTCAGTTATTATCTGGAACTCTACTCCTTTAGTCACCAAGCTTCGCTGGCTTCTTGTTAAGCCAGCAGGGCCTGAGGACACTCTGCACACGCTCAGAGGCCCTCTTCAGGCTGGAGCTGAAGGGGAAAAAAATATAAAAAAACAGTTGTCCCTCTGTATCCACGGATTTGGTATCCATGGTTTTCAGGAGGGAGCCCTGGTGGTGCAGTGGTTAAATGCCAGTACTGCAAGCCACCACGTTGCAAGTTCGATTCCAGCGGGCTCCAAGGTTCACTCAGCCTTCCATCCTTTCGTAGGTCGGTAAAATGAGTACCCAGCTTGTGGGGGCAATTAGCTAACACACATTGGAAACTGTTTAATGCAGTGTAGATGTGTAAATAGCTATTGCTTAAAACAATTTGTAAGCCGCTCTGATAGCCTTGGGGCTGAAGAGCGGGGTATAACTAACTAACTAACTAAATAAAGTATTCACGGCTTGAAAATATTCTTTAAAAAATAATAATCCAAAAAAGCAAGCCTTGATTTTGCCATCTTATTATCAGGGACACCATTTTGCTATGCCATTGCATAGAATGGGACTAAGGTATCCCCCAATTTATGGAATGGCCTGCCGAACGAGATAGCTTTAAAAAAGCACTAAAGACGGATCTCTTTCGGCAGGCTTTTCCCGATTAGATCCCGGCCTCAGAAGCTGCGTCTCCTAGCTTTTAAAATCATGTATATATTTGTTTTTAATTAGATGGTTTTAATTTTATAGTGTTTAATGTCTTTTTATGGGGGAGGATGGGGGTGGGTGGTGTTTTTAGTCATTATTATAATGTTTTAATTGTTAGAAGCCGCCCCAATTGTTTTAGCAGAGGGGCGGGGTATAAATAAATTTTATTATTATTATTATTATTCACGGATTTTGGTATCTATGGGGAGTCCTGGAACCAAACCCCAGCGAATATGAAGGGGCAACTTGTAAAAATAAAAAGCAACCCTCGCCAAACAAAGGGGGGAGGGCTTCCCTTCACTAACACCACCCCGAAATAATTCCTGTCAGGAAAAAGCGGGAGGAGGAGAGAGAAGGAGACAGAGAGACAGTAGCCCGTCCTCTCCTCCTTCCCGGCACGGAAGCCAACACGTGAAGCGGGGAAGGCCAAGCCCCCGCCCCGGCTCCGTCCGCCTCCTAAGCGGCGGCGGCGGTTGGCTCAGCTGAGGCGAGGCGGGGAAGGCGAGGCCTCGGCTGGGCCGGGCCTTGTGGCGGCTCCGCCTTGAGGCGACTCCCCTCCTCGGACGCCCCCTTCAGCCCGCTCCACACCGCTCGAGCCCGCCTCGGACAGGAGACTCGTCGCCGTCGTCCTTGGCTTCCTCCCCCCCCCGCTCCGCCATCATCATCATCATCATCCCGCCTCCTTCCTCCTCCTCCTCCGCTCGCGAAGGCCCCGCCGAGGCGCGCCTCTCTTGGCCGGCCAAGCTGGCCTCTTCCTCCGCCGAAGACGAGGCCGCCATGGAGCCCGGCGCCACCACCGGCAGCGGCTCCAGTGAGAAGAAAAGGTAACCACGGCGAGAGGCCCCGGCTCGGCTCGGCTTTTTGGGCTGACGGGGTGGCCTGGCCAGGCTTGGGGAGCCTCTCTGGCCTTGGCCTGGGGGCCCCCTTGTCCTTATTTCTGTTTATTGGGGGGTCTCTCTGTGTGCTTGTGTGGGGAGGAAGAGGCACCTCCACCCCACTCGTGACTCTCAATGGTTGTGGATTTTGTTCTATGCGGGGACTCGACAGGAGGGAGGTGGGTGTGTGGAGCCAGATGTATTATTATTATTATTATTCATTTCTATCCCGCCTTTCTATCTATCCCACCTCAGGGGACTCAAGGAGGCTCACAATATCATTATTTAAAAAAACCCCAACAACAATAGATGTATTATTATTAATTATTATTATTACATCATTATTATTCATTTCTATCCCGCCTTACTATCTATCCCACCCCAGGGGACTGAAGGTGGCTCACAACATCATTATTAAAAAAAACCCAACAACAATAGATGTATTATTATTAATTATTATTATTACATCATTATTATTCATTTCTATCCCGCCCTTCTATCTATCCCACCCCAGGGGACTGAAGGTGGCTCACAACATCATTATTAAAAAAAACCCCAACAACAATAGATGTATTATTATTAATTATTATTATTACATCATTATTATTTATTTCTATCCCGCCTTTCTATCTATCCCACCCCAGGGGACTCAAGGCGGCTCACAACATCATTATTAAAAAAACCTCAACAACAATAGATGTATTATTATTAATTATTGTTACATCATTATTATTCATTTCTATCCCGCCTTTCTATCTATCCCACCCCAGGAGACTCAAGGCGGCTCAAAACATCATTATTAAAAAAACCTCAACAACAGTAGATGTATTATTATTATTAATTATTATTATTACATCATTATTATTCATTTCTGTCCCACCTTTCTATCTATCCCACCCCAGGAGACTCAAGGCGGCTCACAACATTTTTTTAAAAAAGCCAACAATACAAGCTAAAAAGAAAACAGTACAAAGTTAAAATCACACACACACACACATATACACACACAATGTGATTTTAACTTTGTCCTGCACACACATATACACACACAATGTGATTTTAACTTTGTCCTGTTTTCTTTTTAGCTTATATTGTTGCTGTGTGTATATATAATATTAAAAAAAGAATTAAACAACTTTCTCCCAACCCATGGGACTCCCAAGGCTCTCACAACATCATTATATAAAAACCATACAAGTTAAAAAAAGAAGTACAAAGTTAAAAAATCACATTATTAAAAAAATAATTAAATTATTTACACTTTTTTTTTTAAAAAAACCACTACAATAAAAATTAAAATACCTTTTAAAAAAAAATGTCGAGGGGGAAGCCCCCTTCCCCCCCCTCTTTCCATTTTGCCTTTCTTTTGTCTCCCCCCCCCCCACGCCCTTGCTTGGTCTTCTCCACAATCCTAAATTCAATCAGATCCTGGGGGGGGGAAGGATGATCCTTTTATAATTATCCAAAAAATAATTGATCCTCTCTCGCTTCCGCTCTTAAATGAGGGGCTCATCTTTCAAGATTTCCAGACCTTCATTCTTCGTTTTGTGTCCATCGAGAGCATGCTTTGTCGTGGGTTTGTGGGGTTTTTTGAAAAGGGGTTTCGAGGTTTTGGAAGATTTCTCCCCTCTATTGGGGAATCTCTTTCTCCAGCCTCTCAATCTCCTATTCTTTGCAACTCCCTGAAAGCAACCCCCTTTTTCCTTTCCCAGTCCCATTTTTCTTTCTTTTATTCTTACTTCTAAGATCCCCACTCGCATCCACCTTTGTCATCATTTTAAAAAATTTCTCCCTTCACTCCTCCTCTCCTTTCTCCACCATTCTTGTTTGCTTGCTTGCTTGCTTGCTTGCTTTCTTCCAGGAGTGTGTTTCACTCTTTCATTTCTTTTTCTTCTAACTGGCCACGTCGCCATTTTGTGTTGGAGGGGGTTAGGGGTTGAGTGGTGAGAGCAGGAGGGGGGGAAAATTGGTATCAAGCCTTTCGGGGGGAGAGGGTGCTCTTGATTTGTTAATTGTGCAGTTTTTCTTCCAAGATTTAATTTAATTGCCTCTGTGATGATTTCCTCCCCCCTGCCTCTCCCACATTTAAGATGATGGATTCTTTGCTAAGGTTTAGAGGTGGCATGAAAATAAAAATTGGCGTCCTTGTTTAAGAGGGAAGAATCGTACTTGGGTGCAAGGTGATTAATGTGTGTATCTGAGACACAGGAAGAGTTATATCAGTATGTGGATATTTAGTGGAGGGAGATCAGTCTGTCTTGGCCTGGTTTTGATTTGGCAGGGATACTTTTCCTTGTGTACTCCAAGTTCTTTGTAAGCAAGGGATAAGAAGAAGAAGAAGAAAAAGCCAGGCTGATTGCAAGCATAAAAGAACTATTGGGAACAGAGATGTAAATATCTTGCCTGTGAATAACTGCAGGAAGTAATTTTTTAAAAGGTTTGTGTTTTTTTTGGTTGTGGCAATGCACAAAATGTATTTAGTGAAAGGGATAAGAACTGTAAATAGTTTTGTAAGCTAGAACAACTGTGACCACCTGGGGAAAACACATGCACACAAAAGATGTGCAGGTCATGTATTTGGTGGAAAGTGTTTGATTTTCTTTTTAAAGGATGAATGCTGGGACCTGCAGGTTTTCTAAAGTACTGTACTGTGAGATTTATTGAACTACTGTATATTGATCTCTTTGAAAGATGGAAGGGAAAATTATACTGGCCCTTTTCTTTCTAAATGTCCTGTTTGTTGTCCAGACCCTTAAGATAAAGTCCAAATAACTTCTTAAAAATTCATGTTACTAGTTCGTATGAGTGTCCTATAAATAGTTTTTCTTATTGAAAATAATGCTAGTAAAAGAAGGCTGAAATAACGTGTTTCATACACTGTCCTCAGGTGAACTTCTTCATACTTGTGTGATCTAATGTGGTTTTTACATCAGTAATCACTTTCTGTGTATGGTTGTGAAAGCTGGACAGTGAAGAAAGCTGATAGGAAGAAAATCAACTCATTTGAAATAGGAGTTCTATGGATACCATCAACTACTAAAAGGATAAATCAATATGTCCTAGAGCAATGGCCAAGATGACTAAACTGAGGCTGTTGTATTTTGGCCATATCATGAGAAGACATAAGGTAGAAGGCAGTAGGAAAAGAGAGATCATATTACAGATGGATAGATTCAATCAAGGAAGCCACGGGCCCTGAGTCTGCAAGATCTGAGCAGGGCTGTTGAGGATGGGGTGGCTTGGAAGTCTCTCATTCATGGAAATCGACTTGATGGAAGTTAACAATGATTACTTTCTAGGTACTACTTTGTTACTCTCTCCTGCTATAACTGCTTGTTTGGCAGTTGCTGCCCATTTACATCAGGTTCTGTCATCCATTGCTTCATGTTGGGAGAAATTATCCTGAATTCCTTTGTAGTAAAATGAATCACCAGGGATGGAGCATGCTGAGAGGAGGACACTAGTGATAGCTGTGGCCAAGTTTATTCTAAGTCCCCAGATAACCTACATATTGGCTACGGTAGTTGTATCTTCCTGTGTTAATTAAACTAGATTTCCCTCTGAGTTTTCCTAGAGTATAGTAAGGTTTGCCATTGTTATATCTGTGGAGATTGACAGTCATTGGGTGGTCAGTTTTTTAAATTAGACAAACTCCACCAATCCTTTTTGCAAGGGATTAAACTTAATCTTCCATCAGCAGAAGGCAATGTTTGTTTATATTGATAGCGGTGCCATTTTTACCATTTAGGTCAGTTAAATTAGTTAGTGCTATAAAATAACTTGTGTGTTTAAATGGTGTTGCTGGAAGTGGGCAAAACCTGGAACTTTTATGTACTAAGCATGTGCTCTGCCACTCAGCTATGGCTCTTTCTCTTAGTGTGGAGGATTCTGGTTATGTAAAGGAATTGGGGTTCTTCATTATACTTATAAAGTATATTTAGAAGAGGTTTTATGTGTGCACCTGCAAATGTAGAGTGTGCACTTGGTAAGAGTTCGCATTGTACAAGTCTATGCACTAGGAAGCTACAGTTGGTTGTGGTTATGCATTGCACACACTATTTCCACCATAGTGTTTTGAAACATCTTTCGGGTGTGCAACTAATGGGCTAAACTTGTAAATAATGGAGTAAATTTGCAAAGACTAAATTGTCGGACTATAATGTGCTTACACAGAGAATGTTCTGTCACTATTCTAAGGTTAAAAAACTGCCATCCTGGTTCAGACTGAAGTCTTCTGTGTCAGCACTGTGCTGCCAGTTTGCCATCTAGCTCAAAAAATCATAGAATCATAGAATCATAGAATTGCAGAGTTGGAAGAGACCACGAGGGCCATCCAGTCCAACCCCCCTGTCATGCAGGAAATCACAATCAAAGCATCCCCGACAGATGGCATCAGGACATGCAAAAGTAGGAGGGAAAGACCCAGTTGCTAATATTCAGAAACTTTCCCTGGTTTAGAAGAAACAGTACATACATTGCACTTCCTGTTTTGGAGGAAACCCACTTTTATGTTGAAATTGTGTTGGGCTGAAGTCTAGCATTGGGATAAAGGCATTCCATTCCTGGGTCTTGCAGTTTGTATTTGTTGTGGTTGCTGAGACTTGCATGCTAGTTACCATATATACTTATGTATACTCATATATACATCAATCTCATGTATAAGAGGAGGGCAGGTTTGGGGGACAAAATTGTGGGTTTTGATATGACCCATGGATTAAGTCGAGGGTCATTCTGTGGAGAGGGGAAAGCACCAGTGCCATCTGACTGGGCCAGCCACCCCGTTCGTTATTTTCCCACTCAGTCATTCAAAAAGGCCTTTTGCCACTTTATTCAGAGAAGAGGATGGTTTCTTTTTTGATAAAAGTTGACTCTATTAACTCTTGCATATATAAAAAAGGAACCATTCCCTTCTCTGAATAAAGTTCCAAAAGGCAAGAGCTTCGTTTGTCCTGGGATAACCTAAAAGGAGCACTCAGTGCTCTTTTGATGGGAAGCACCAAAGAGCTGCCACTGCCATTTTCCTGCCCAGGTGTTCAAAAGGCCAGAAGCAATGCCATGGCGGAGGGAGTAGAGGGGGTTGGTGCTTTTTTAAGGTTCTCCCAGGGTACACTAAGCTCACCTTTCACCACTCTACTCAGACAAAAACGGAATGGTTCCTTTTTTGATAGGAGTTACGGTACAGTACTTATATTGACCTGTGGATAAGTCGACCCAGGGTTTTGGGGTTGATTTTTTTTTTACTACAATTTCTAGACTTATACATGAGTATAAACAGTACTTCGTCAAGAACTGTAGTTATATTGTATGGTATAGAGATTTTTTCTTATGTACTTATTTCTGGGGGAGATTATTTATAAGATGAGTACAAATTCTTCTGAGAAGAAGCTCTGGGTTACTTCACAAGGTTCATAGACACCAAATTGGGTGGAAGCAGGGCATATTTCATTCTCCAACAATAATCACAATCACAGAAATGTGGTAGAGTTTGATTCTTGTAAGCCCTCCTGCTAAGCCTCATGGATGTTATGTTAAATTGATATCTGTTACTTCAGGACATGCAATTGAAATTGATGTGTAACTTCAGACATTCCGAGGCCATTAGGTTATGTAGTGTATTAGATGTTACTGATATATTGTAATCTATATTAGAATTTGGGGAGTAAGTATGGAACACAGATTTCCATGGGATAGATAAGTCATGCATTAAGACAGTAAAGCAACCTTCTCTGACCTGATGCCCTCCAGAAGTTTTGGATGACAACTGTTAGCATTCCTGACCATTGCCATGTGGACTGGGGCTGATGGGAGCTGAAGTCCAAAATATCTGGAGGGCTTTAGCTTGTGGAAGGCTGCAGTAAAGAATATTGGTTTGTTTCTCCTTTTATGTCAGGCTTCTATAAGGAAGATGCAAAAAAGATGGTTGGTAAAATCCGGTTTCTTGAACTTTTAGTGTTGTGTAGTCATTGTTTATAATTGCTACCTTCCCACCATCTGAGGAGTTTTCTAAAAACTAGATTTTTTAAAAAGTAACTTTATTGTACTAGATGGAGTTCTGTAGAGATGATTTAGAAGTCTGCAAACAATTGTTATTTTATGACAAGCTTTTTTTCTTCTTAACATGCTTCAGGATGTTTGACCCTGGAGGTTCAGGTCATCAGTACTCAATTAGGGTGAAACTACATGATATTAATGATCAGATTTCTCAATGTTAAAAACCTAAAAAGCAGCCATGGGTGCCCCATATAGAAGGATTAACCCCTTTTCCTTATCATCCCCAACCCCCACAGAGGCTAATAGCAAACAGGTGGACAAAAATTGGGATTTGGGAAGTGGCATAGAGGAAAGGGTTAACCATCCTTCTTGCTGTTTGTGACTTCTAAAGAAAAGTCAAGAAAACTGTCACTGACCATCCACATCATGGCCCTTAGGTACCTCCTAAATCCAGATTGTTTTGCAGAGATAACACCACAATATCAATTGCAGTTTAGCCTAAGGTAGAGCTGCAGTTGCTGCTGGAATCTGATTGATGTTGTCACACTAGTCCAGTTCTGAGCCAGATGAAGCCCTGTTGCTTCCCTTTGCTAGGTGTTTGTATGTGTGTACGAACAAATAGAAAAAATCTAAAAAGTGGGGTGTGGATGGAGCTGTACTCAGCAATGTCTGCCAGCATTGGTAAACAGAATGACATTGTTTCATCCAAAACACTTGCCGCCAAAGACATGCCCTTGTTTAAAGCACTTTCCTGCCTTTGCTAGCTTTCCTTCCTCACATTTCAGGAAACAGCCAAAGGGTGCAGAGGCAAACACAACGACTTCTTTGCAATCCCAGAGGGTGAACTGGCTTCAGGGTTTGACTCTAGGTTGGGAGCATGTTTATTTTGAGACATTTCACTGCTATCTCACTTATGAGAACTTAAAAACTGCCTGGAAATGGGGCATTTTTCTATATCCACCTGTTAAGTAGTCAGCCAGGTGCACCTGGGAAGTTTATGGAGCAGGGACAATGATGTCTCTTGCCACCCAGTCAGAGCAGTAGCTTTCTTTAAGGCTCCGATCTGTTGAGCAGGGAATACACTATGTTTTGAAAATCTGGTTGCCCGGAGCTTCTACTTATCTAGCAGACAAAACTCTGAGAACAATTAGTAGGTCTTAGATGATGAAGGATCAGGTTTGCTGCCCCGTCCTAAGCAGGAACACTAGAAAATCAGCCCATTAAGTTGAAGGAGACTTAATACAAGCATACCTCAGTCAACAAAGCTTGACAATTAAGCTCCTTTTTTATGTCCAGCCACCTTGTTTTCCTCTTTGTCCTGTGTTTATCAGGAAAGGTTTTTAAAAGCAGCATCAGCAGGATGATGAAGAAGGGCAAAGGAATACAGACTTTCAGTGTTGGGTCACAGCAGCATGTCTGCAGTAAACAATACAATAAAACTTGATCTGGGAAAGAATGGGATTCTGCTCAAGCTGGTCCTAGTATAGTTATGTGCCTGCCTACAACAGGCAAGGTAAACAGCAACTGCCTCCAGAATTCCTTACTGAGCATGCATGCACAGCAAAACAAAGAGAAAGGGGGAGAGCATATTAGCTTGTCTTATCAGCCACCCTCTGCAGGTCAAATAAATAAATAAATAAATGAAAGCATAGTTTGGCCATCAGAATGGAAATTATAAGAAAAAAGGAGGCTAGTGAAAGAAGAAAAATAATCACTGAATGTGTGTTAGAATAAGCTTTTAGGTGTTCTTTAGAAAGTTCAAAACATTTTTGGCTTACTTATGCAAGATTACCTGCCTCACATAAGTTGTTCCATTTCACATATGCATATTGTTAGTTTTGAATTGCTGAAACATTGAACTACTCTTCCTTTCTGTGATGTAGGAATCTATCTCTATTCTCGCCATGTTATTTCTGCCTCTGGTACCAAATTTTCTGTTAGGAGCAATGTCAGGGAATACATCTAGTACTTTGTTAACTGAGGAAAGCCTGTACCCTGTAAATATGTCAAGTGTTAACAGGCTCAGAATGTTAGCTGGAATTGTCAAATCTTCTTCATAGCTGGGTTGGGATACAGTAATGCTGGCACACAGCTAAGTGCAGCTAACAAGTTGGAATCAGATTTGGGAGTGCGTGTTTCTTCCTGTCTTATCTGCCCTTCTGCACTGAACTCAGTTAAGGTTAAAAGGTGTTTCTCCTTAAACCAGGATTTGAAAAATAAAACAAAATAGAAATTGGCTTCAGATCCAGATCTGTGGGGCCATCTGTAGCCACAATTAAGCATCAGTGAATGGGTGGGAATTTCCCCAGGGAAGGGCTGCTAAGAGAGAGTACACATTCGCACAAATGCCTCCTGATTAGTTGAGTGTTGTTATCAGAACATTATGCCTTTACTGGAAGGTGACTTGGAATGTTGGTATGTATTGAAAGAAAATGGAAATGAATAAGAGATGTCGTTCATTCTTGATGAGAATATGAAACAAAAAAGTTTCATAATCTTATGCTAGAACAGACTAACATGGCTTTCTTATTGAATTCTTAAAACACTCAAGGATATTTTCAAGTATGTGTTTTAGAAAGGAAATTTAATGATAAGCTTGTTAGTAGCTCCCTCTTGTTTCAGAACAGACATTGGATATGAAGTTTTACTTTGGATTTTATCTTTCTGGGAACTGAAGAATAGACTTCTTTTATGGCTTTGTGGATGTCTGTTCTTTATTCTGTGTTTCAAACCTATTAGTATTGCAGGTTTTTATTACCACTATGACTTGGGTAAAGCATAAATCAACAAAGACTTTAGTGTTTTTCAGGGACCAGATTTGTACTGTATGTGAAGAAGAGTGGCTTCTTTCAAACTGTTTGTTCCTATTTGTCCTCCAGTGCCTTAGTTTTCATTTTCCAATCTGAAGCATAGAATCATAGAGTTGGAAGAGACCAACAAGGACCATGCAGTCCAACCCCATTCTGTCATTCAGGAATACATAATCAAATCATTCCTGACAGATGGCCATCCAGCCTCTGCTTAAAAACCTCTAAAGGAGACTCCACCACACTTTGAGGCAATGTAATTCCACTGCCAAACATCTCTTACTGTCAGGAAGTTTTTCCTAATGTTTAGGTAGAATCTCTTTTCCTGTAGTTTGAGTCCATTGCTCTGTGTCCTAGTCTCTGGAGCAGCAGAAAACAAGCTTGCTCCATCCTTAGTATGACATCCCTTCAAATATTTAAAGATGGCTAACATGTCTTCTCTTAACCTTCTTTTCCCCAGGCTAAACATACCCAGCTCTCTAAGCTGCTCCTCATAGGGCATGGCTTCCAGACCTCCCACCATTTTGGTTGTCCTCCTCTGGACATGGTCCAGCTTGTCCATATCCTTCTGGAATTGTGGTGCCTAGAACTGGATACATTATTCCAGGTGTGGTCTGACCAAAGCAAAATAGAGAGGCACTATTACTTCCCTTGATCTAGACACTATACTCCTATTGATGCAGCCTAGAATCACATTGGCTTTTTTAGCTGCCTCATCACATTGCTGACTCATGTTCAGTTTGTGGTCCAGTAAGATTCCTAGATTACTTTCGCATGTACTGCCATCAAGCCAGGTGTCACCCATCTTATATCTGTGCTTTTCATTTTTACTGCCTGAGTGTAGTCTACATTTCTCCCTGTTGAAATTTATTTTGTTAGTTTTGGCCCAGCTTTCTAATCTGTTGAGGTCATTTTGAATTCTGATCCTGTCTTCTGGGGTATTAGCTACCCCTCCATATTTGGTGTCATCTGCAAACTTGATAAGCATGCCCTCTATTCCCTCATCCGGGTCATTGATAACTCCACAAGATGCTCCTGAGATTTTTGCGTGTTCTCTTTTTCATGGTTGATGCAGCCCAAGACGCAATGGTCTTCTCAGCCAGATCCATAGGGGCCCTGACTCTTGCTAGGAGATCACTATGGCTCAAACACTGGCAAGTGGATGCTTCCACCAGGGCCGCGCTGGCATCCTCTTCTTTCAAGGGCCTTAAGGTATTTGGCGAAGAGGCCCTGAAGAACATACTTGTAGAGACCAAGGACAAGAAGCAACCTATGCCCTCTACTCTCAGAAAAACAGACAAGAAGAGCGGAAGACGCCCTTTCCAGTCTTCCCATTCCTTTCACTCCTCAAAGGGATTTGGGAAGCAGAGGAACTACAACTCTTTTCACCCCGCTTGGGTCAAACCAAACTACGTTATTCGACAATCTTCAGGGAACCAGTCCAACTCCAACCGAAGGGGAGCCCCCAACCAACAGAGAGGGGGCTCATGTCAGCAGTCCTGACTTGGAGCTGCCCCCTGTGGGGGGTAGGCTCAATCTGTTCCTTGCAACTTGGTTGAACTCAACAACAGACAAATGGGTGATAGCCACAATAGACCGAGGCTACCGCATCGAGTTCGACACAAGACCAAGGGACAGATTCCTCCCAGCTCCAGTCCCCAAGAACGCCCAAAAAACAAGAGACTTGACACCGGCAATATCTCACCTTCGGGACATCGCCGCCATCGAAGAAGTTCCAAACTCTCAACGCTTCTCAGGGGTGTGCTCCTTCGTCACAGTTCCAAAAAAGGACGGGTACTCTTTGATCCATCCTGGACCTAAAATACACCAATTCACATGTGACCTGCAAACGATTCAGAATGGAGACCTTGACATCCATCAGAGAAGCTCTTCAACTAGGGGACTTCCTAGCCTCTCTGGATCTTTCGGAGGCATACCTCCACATTATGATTCCCGAAGACAGCAGGCGGTTCCTACGCTTTGCATTCGGGGACCAACACTTCCAGTTCAGGGCCCTACCCTTTGGGCTGGCCTCTGCATCAAGGGTCTTCACCAAGGTCTTGATCATCTTAATTGCCAATCTGAGATCCCAGGGACTCCACCTATACCCGTACTTAGACGACATCCTTCTGAGGGCCTCCTCTTTAGGGAAGGCGAAGAAGGATCTACAAACCACGATTCAGTACCTCCAGGACCATGTTTTTTTTTTTTTAGTAAACTTCAGCAAGAGCAACCTAGCTCCTGCTCGAACCATTGTCCACCTGGGAGTGCAGCTGGATACCTTCAACTCCGAAGTCAAACTCTCACAGAAGCGGCAATCGGTGCTCCGTCGGGAAGCCCACATGATCAAGTCTCAGAGGACAGTTCCGCTGTTGTCACTGGCCCAACTTCTCGGCCTCATGATCTCAGCAATAGGTGTGGTACCCTGGGCGTATTTTCACTCCAGACCTCTACAGGCCTTCCTCATCCCATATCAGAAGGAAATCTCACTGGGGAGATCCCTCCTTGTCCTTCTACCCCAACAGGTGAAGGAGTCACTGACCTGGTGGACCAAAGCAAGTTCTCTGTCCAGGGGATCCCCCTTCACAGTCACTCATCTGATTGTGGTGACCTTGGACGCAAGCCTACAAGGATGGGGGGCTCACTGCCCGGGACGAGTGACCCAGGAGCTTTGGTCTTCACAGGAGCAGTCTCATAGCATCAATTGGCTGGAACTGAGGGCAGCGTGTCTAGCCCTCAAACACTTCACGCCTCTACTAAAGAACTGTCACGTGATGGTGATGACAGACAACACCACTGCCCGCTCCTAGATTGCAAAGCAGGGAGGGTCCAGGTCCAGGTCCCTTCAGCAGGAAGCTGACCTACTGTTCCACTGGGCAGAGACCTTGGTCTTATCCCTCACGGCTCAGTACCTTCAAGGGGACCTCAACCAACAAGCAGATTATCTGAGCAGGAATCTGGTACTCCCAGAGGAGTGGGAACTGAATCTAGGAAGTGTTAGATTCAGGACAGATTCAGCCCGCTGGAGGTGGACATGTTCGCGACGCGCTCCAACAGCAAGCTGGGCAGGTTCTTCTCCAGATTTCCACACCATGATGCCGAGGGCCTAGACGCCCTATGAGCACACTGGCCAGCAGACCTTCTCTACCTATTTCCCCCTCTTCCAATTATAGGAAAAATGTGTTGGAAGATTCGCCAGGAGAGGGCACAAGTAGTCATGGTAGCTCCACACTGGCCGAGAAGACCATGGTTCTCCGACCTGATGGAGATGTCGGTTGAGAGTCCTTGGCAGCTTCCACAAAGGACGGACCTGCTTCAACAGGGACCAGTACTACACCCAGATTCAGTTTGGCTGCAACTGATGGCATGGAGGTTGAACGGCAGGCCCTGAAGGACCACGGCTATGAGGAGTCGGTTATTAACACTCTACTATCTTCAAGGTGCACCTCCACTAGGAGGATCTATGGGGCCACGTGGAGAGCCTTCAAAAGGTGGTGCACCCCACGACGACTAAGCTGTGAGAAGGCCTCAGTGAAGCATGTACTCGCCTTGCTCCAGAAGGGCTTGGACTCTGGCCTACATCCAAACACTCTAAAAAGGCAGGTAGCAGCCCTCTTTGCCTTCATTTCAGGACACGGAGGGACCCGTCTCTCCTCGCACCCACACGTACGACGCTTTCTCAGGGGCGCTTCCATTATCTTGCCCCCCATTCGTCATAGGTTCCCATCATGGAACCTACCTCTGGTCCTCAAGCAACTCATGAGACAACCATTTGAACCTCTGCGAAAGGTTTCAATTAGACTGCTCACCTTAAAGGTGGCCTTCCTCGTGGCCATCACCTCAGCTCGGAGAGTCTCAGAGTTAGCCGCACTGTCGGTAAGGGAACATCTCTGTTCCTTCACTGAGAACGCCGTGACGCTTCACACCGATCCATCATTCAAGCTTAAAGTCGTTTTGGAGTTCCATGTTGCACAACCAATCGTTTTACCTTCCTTTTGCCCAAACCCCTCTCACCTAAAGGAGAAGTTGTGGCATAAGCTAGACGTTAGGAGAGTCATTAAGATTTACATCAGCCGCACAGCTCCTTTCTGCTGCTGCGACTCCTTGTTCGTTTCCTTCTCTCCTGCTTTGATGGGAAACAGGGCTTCGCAACAAACCTTGGCCTCTTGGATAAAGGCCTGCATTTTTGCAGCATACAAGTCTGCCAGATTGCCTAGACCATCAGGCGTCACGGCTCACTTAACCAGATTGGTAGCAATGTCTGCCGTCTTTTCCACCAATGCCTCCCTAGCAGAGATCTGCAGGGCAGCTACCTGGAGCACACCTTCCACCTTTGTCAGGCACTATAAGGTGGACAAGTTCTGTTCCGCTGAAGCGGCATTCGGCCGCAGCGTGCTCCAGGAGGTGATTAAGGACTGATACCACAGTCTGCTGCAGTCACACCCCGCCCATCTTGGGCACATCCCAGAGCTAAGGACCCATATCAGCTCCTCCCCTCAGAGAATGCCACACTGGTCACTTACCATGAAGGTGCATTCTTGAGGGGATAGCTGATACGGGTCCTTCCCCGCCCTGTGACTGCAGTTAAGCGGACTCCAGAAAATGACACCTGTTATGTTGTTTTTTTTCGTGATCTTTCCTTCCATTCTAGGGCTTTGCTAGTCAACAAACTGACCTCGTGGGCTCAGGATGGAGGAGACCAGAGACAAAGAAATTTGAATTTCAAAGGTTTAAGTCGTAATTCCCTACTCCGCCTAGGCGGTGACTGACCCTGAGCTAAGGACCCTATCAGCTATCCCCTCAAGAATGCACCTTCACGGTAAGTGACCAATGTGGCATTTTCCCTCCTCATTGGAGCTGTTTGAATTTGTACCTTCAATATCTCACTTTTTAGAAGCTCCCATCTATCATGTACTCCCTTCTCTTTTAGTTCCTGACCATGGGATCACTCCCAGTAATTCCCTAAGTTTTCTGAAATCAGCTTTCTTAAAGTCTAGAAGGCATGTCTGACTATGCTTGGCTTCCCTTTTCCTCTGTATCACAAACTCCAGGAGAACATGGTCACTCCCCTCTAAGGATCCCACCTCTTCCACTACACTACTGCAGTGTAGTGCAGTGTGGATTTGGCCTTAGTGTTTGATTGGAACTTGACCCATACATTTAGATTAAATGAGATCACTCTTGGGACACATCAAATGGGATGAAAGTCCTGTAATTGTGAGGTTAAAGTGCTTGAGTTTGAGACATCTAAATATAAGGTGACCAACTTCGGGAGTAATAGCACACAGTTTGTGAAAGCTTAGCTTGCCCTTTCAATGCGTCCACAAGAGTTACTTTTACATTTTTACTAGCCTCTTTATCCACACATATGCATGTTAGTCATTTGGAATAGTACATTGACAAGCTGAAAGAAACAATTATCTTCCAATTTTCAAAATCATCTTCCAACTAGAAGCAGTTGGTTGGCAGGTTCCCAGGCAAGTAGCTGTTTACAGGCTTTGGCAAGTTTTCTTACTGCTCTGCTTCATGACCTCTATGTAAATTAAACCCAGATTTTGACTGCTGCATAATTTACCTTTCTTAAAATTGACAGATCCATATGAAACTACATGGTAATTCTTTATCAAACAATGATTAAAAACAACCTTGTTTTTAGTGTTTTAGAAAGGATCCTTTGGGGCTGAAAAAGTTCTAATTTGTCACCTAGATTTGATGGCTTGCAAAAGTTGCCATAGTGTGTGTCTGTCCTTGTGACATCACCATAGCTTCCAGTTTTTGACAATTAAGCTTTTAAATGAAGTGTGTAATTTGTACAGACGTGGAAAGGACTTTTGAATAGCTTTAATGTATGTTTTATGTGGAGGCAGTGTGGTGTAGTGGGTTCAGTGTTGGACTACAGCTCTGGAAACCAGGGTTTGAATCTGCTGGACCATGTAAACCTACTGGGTGACCTTGGGCAAGCCACATTCTCTCAGCCCTCAAAAAACCCTGTGATAGGTTCACCTGAGGGTCGCTATAAGTCAGAAATGACTTGAAGGCACACAACAACAACAATGTTTTATGTACAGTGTTTAAATGTGTCCTAACATCTAACACTTTAGGTGGAAGATTTTATTTCAATTAGCCTTGGAATATGCCAGAGGACAGGAAAAATATAAACCAGGGTAGACGAAGTGCAGCCCTCCACATGTTGTTGGACTGTGGCTCCCACCAGTCCTACCAGCATTGTAAGTGATGAGGAATGCTGGGAGTTGCAATCCAGCAACATCTGTAGGAACTCACTTTGCCTGCTCCTGATAATAATGAAAGAAACTAGATTAGTAAGATTAATTGAAGAAGAGCCACTTCAAAATTAGTCAGCAGACTTCACAAAAAAAAGTGTATGTATGCATTTGAGTATATACCTTTGGATTCTCCAAAGAGGTAGCTGAGCACCATTTTCCTCCTTAGGGGAAGCTTCTTAAACTAGGCTTTTCTTATGTTGATGGAACATTTTTCCAGTTGTCATGGCCAACAGAGATGGCTCAGGACTCAGAACACAATGGAATTCAAATTGGAGTTCAGCGTGGAGTTAAAAAGAGAGTCATAGAAATAGAGTTCTTGCAAATAATTTAGAGTAGAGGAAGACCCTCAAGTTTAAGAAGTTGGAGAAAAACTAAGTGGGTAGCCTGAATCTAATCAGGCATAAGGGTTCCAGAAATGAGTCATTTAATAAGTCATTTGGGGGTTTATATAGTAAACAGAGAGCTGCTTTTAAGGACCTGAGTGAGAAGGATGTGAGGTCATGAATGACCGACTTGTGGCTTGAGGGGGTTGTGGCATTCTTGGACAGCAGTAGCACGACTTGTGGGCTTTTCTGTGGAATAGAAAATGCAGTCTTGCTGAACATTCTTGTTTTAACCTGTTCCTCAGGTCAGTAAACTAATAAATGCAAGTCCACAACTCTTGAGGTCCCCTCTCATTCAAAACTATAGGTAACATGTAGTTTATTTTGAGTGTGAGAGAGTTTGAGGAGATTTCCTTTTAAGCATTCATTCTAAAATTTGGAATGCCTTGCAATTTGTGTTTCTTGTTTTAAGGTATGTGTATGTGTATATTTCTTATTAACTGGATGTTGCTGTTGTGTACTTGTTTTATTTATTTGGTTTTTAATTCTGTTAGTTTTTCAAAATTGCTTGTATTATTTGATCTACCTTAAGAGCACTTCATTCTAAAAGGATACACAAAAAATATTGAATGAATAAATAAAAAATAAGTTTGTTCAGCTCATACCATGTCTATATACATTTTACAAATATCTCCATGAGAAACATGTTGCAAAGTTAAAAGACAAAATGCAGATATTAACACTTAAAAGCCTGTTAATTTATTTTTTTTAACTGTTAGGTGGTATTCTGTTGCTCTATAAATTTTAAAGGCTGATGGATCCTCAAACTACTGCATAGGCTGGTGTGTATTCAGCCTAAGTATGCAAGCCTGAATTCGCCCTAGAAACCAAAATGACTAAACTGAAGCTTTTGTACTTTAAAAATACCATGAGACAGCATGATTCTTTAGAAAAAAATATAATCATGCTTGGTAAAGTGGAAAGGTACAGGAAAAGAGGAAGCCTATGTTCCAGGTGTATATGCCCAATCAAGGATGCCATGGACCTCTATAGGCAAAGACTGAGCAGGGCTGTTGATGACAGTGTATTTTAGAGGCCTCTCATTCACAGGATTGGTGTAAGTCGGTGGCAGATAGCAACAAACTGCTTTAATGGTCTGCATGAGGCTTCTGAAGGTCATCCTATATGTTCTTTCAGTGTGTATTTTTTCTCCTACAACTTCAAACTAACGCTGGACGTGTTGTGTTTTTATATGTGTGTGTATGCACTGCATGGAACTATGAATTAGGATGGGAAAGGGCAAGAAAAGAATGAAATAATGAGATAAGACAACGGGTGATAGATAGATTGAGTATATTCACCTCTTTCTTGCTATAGTTTGTGTTGTCTTTTGGAAACTTTCCAGAATCCTTGCCTGGGTAGTATTTGAAGTGGAATTGGACTGGCATAATTTGTATTTAATACCAGGTCTCTACAGCTCTAAAGGTTGAAAAGATTGAAATCTATAAAATCTTTCTGACGATATGTCTGTCAGATAACTAGGCATTTTAATGCCTAGGATTGACTTCATTGAGTACTGTGGAGAAAGTGGCTTTGAGGATTGTAATCCTAAAATTTTGTTGTTCAAAAAGTTTTGACAATATAAGGCACAAGCTCCTTTTTCGTTTTAACAGCCAATGCCATTGCAGGGTTGTTGTTTTTTTTTTGTTTTGCTCGTTTCAGGCTAAAACACCTAGAAACATTTAAAATAAGCACCTAATGCTTGTATTTGTATGCACCTTTAGGAATCTGAAGCAACTAAAAGACTGAATTTGTCAGCAGATCGTTCAGGCTTTTCTTTCACCCCACCTCCCTTACAGCACAATGTTATGCTTTGCTTTTTCTCCCCTGGAAACAGATGTGTAATATGAGCTAGTTCTTAGTGGGGATAATTAACCATGTAAGTCAAACTTAACAGTGGGAAAAATTCTGGGTAAAAGCATGCATGACTTTGAGAATGTCAAAAAGTCAAGTAATACAGGAGACTGTAGCTCTAGTGGCACTGGATGGCAAATGCCTGATGTGATATTTACACCTTAGGAAGGAACTCCACTGGGAAATTAGACATTTCCCCCCATCATTGTTTTTTGCTCAGGGAGAGACAGCATGGTGTAGTGGGTTGAGCATTGGACTACAACTCTGGAGACCAGGGATCAAATCCCTGCTCAGCAGTGAAAACTGGGTAACCTTGGGCAAGTCACACACTCTCAGCCTCAGAGGAGGGCAAAGGCAAACCCCCCCTTGAACAAAACTCACCAAATGAGCGAAGAGGCAGGAGATCGGGCAGGTTCATTTGCCCTCCTCCTTTGCCTTCTCCCCCTTTGGGGAGCAACCGAAGACAGAGGAGGGGGGAGAACAAACACACAGGAGACTGAGCAGTGGCCGAGGCAAACTGGGTACATTCACTCCTTTCTTCCACCTTCCTGGAAGGTGGAAGGAAGGGGCGAATCCACAGCCGCCCCTGCTTTCCCCCCCCCCGTCTTCATTCCCTTTCAAAGGACGGAGGGAGGGGGGTGGGAGCCCGATCGAGGCTTTGGGGAGGGGGTGGGTTGGCTGGAAAGCCCCCCCCCCTTGAGCCACCCTTCCACCATTGCTATAATTCTTATAACTGAAGCTTGCCTATGGGTCAGCTGCTGAGTTTATGGTAGAAGTTAGGTTGGAATTAGGGCATTTCTTATTTCATTCTCTTAGCCATTCTGCTGCACTGACTCTTAGCACAATATTGCTACTGTCTATGTGCTCTTGAGATGTTCATGAGACAATTGTTCTGTTTTTCTACCAATGTTTGAATTCCTTTGGCTTCTCCTTTATGGATTCTAATGCTGTTGAGCAGTCTTCTTCCTTCCTTCCTTCCTTCCTTCCTTCCTTCCTTCCTTCCTTCCCTCCCTTCCTCCCCTTTTCTTTTATCCATCTGCCTGTAGGCTATATGGAGCCAGCATGGCATAGTGGTTTGAGTGTTGGGCTGCAACTCTGGAGACCTGGGTTTGAACCCTCGTTTAGCCATGGAAACCCACTGGGTGACCTTGGGCAGGTCACACACTCTCAGCCTCAGAAAACCATCCATAGGTCCTCCTTAGGATCACCATAAATTGGAAACTATTTGAAGGCACACAGCAACAAAACACAACTCTAGGCTATAAATCAGCACTGCTGTGTGTATTGTCTTTTAACACCTGTCTTAAAAAGCTTGCTTTTGGGCACAGCCAAATTTGAGAAGCTGGCAGTAGTTGAAAGCAGCTTGAAATGGCTTTAAGATTCAGAACACACTCTAATCTTGGCATATTTTTGGCATATTGAGTCTTCCTCAATATGCCAGGAATATACATGACCAGAGGGCTATAATTGCTTTTCAAAGTATGTGCTAATGTTACACTCACAATCAATCTTGACTCTGCCTTCTGGCAGTCCTTGGGCAGCTGTGACCATAGATGCTAGCTGTTGATCTTTGGTTCACAAATATTTTAAAAATTAAGGCTGTGCTGTATTTTTCATTTCTGCAAAAATTTTCCAGGAGATGCATCTCCATGCTCTTTGAACTCTCAAGTTTTTTGTTTTGTTTTGTTTTTTGCCTCTGATCTTTCTCTTTCCTTTATGGGACTGAGTGGGTGGGTATATATTAACCATTTTACAAACACAAAGTAATGGCAGGTAATTGTTGAACACCTCCTGCTACTGCTTTTCCTTAGGAGTATTTATTGACAATTTCTGATTCTGCTTCATGGTTTTTAGCATAACTCTTGCAGACTCTTGATGTTGATCTTAAAGAGGAGTATTACACTTAAGTAATCTGAGGATTACACTTAAGTGAATAAAAGGATACTTAAAAAAATATTTGCTTTTTAGGAAAACATTTTGGGGGGAAATATTTTCAAGTTGTGGATGGTTGAATCTTTGGATACTGAATCCATGGATACAGAGGGCCAGCTGTAGTGTATGTCAGTTTTCACTCCCCCCCCCCGTTCTTATCTTCCCACATCTTCCCATGTGAGGGAGCAAAAATCTAGGAATTTCGCTTGACAGTGGCACGGTTTACAGATTTGCCGACAGCAATGTGGGGATGGTGGTGTTCGTCCTGTGGTGCAGGCTGGTAAAGAACTTCTGTTTTCTTCAGGTTGACTTCCAGCCCAAACAGCTCTGCAGCTGTTGCGAAGCAGAATGTTAGGCGCATTGTGCTTTCTGCAACCGGACTTGTTTATCTCGGATTGGCTTTTTTAGTCATCAGCGCGCTTGCAGAACGCGCGGGATGAGTCCTTCCTGAATCTTCGTTTGCGAGAAAAAGCCAGAGAGAGGCACGGTTTATGAGTAGACTGCTACAAGCTGGTTGAAATGAAGCCTTTAGTTCATTCAGGGGCATTCCCCAAGAAATGTGAAGTTGTCATTGGGACAAAATAGCCCAGGGAGCCCCTTCTGTGCAGCTGCAGGTTGTATTACCACCAGTTCAGTATATTTGAGCCCTTTTCTTAGGAGCTTTTGAAACCTCCTCCATTTTCACCCCAATCTCTCTCCATTGCCCTGATTTTGGACCTCCCTCTATTACCCCCCTTCTTCAGCCTCTGTACCAGGCCAGCCAGGCTTCAGGCGCCTCAAAACAATGCCTTGGGACCAGCCCCTCCTAGCCTTCCTTTCTCACAAATGGCCAGATTGCACTTACGGTAACTAACCCCTGAAGATGCCATCTGTTGTTTCATTGGCTAGTTTTATGTGCTTATCAGGCTCTGTTACTGTTATGGCAGCAGGAAAATGCTGTTGTAGAGCTTCAGAAGTGATGTTCAGAACCACATGCCAGTGAAGACTGAATATTAAGTCTTGGAACTGAGGAGATTATTTTCCTGGTTTTATTTATGATTGATCTGTAATGGAACTGGGAACAGATTCTTCATAGGGAAAAAATAAAATTATTGCCAAGATCAAAGCTCTGTGTTATAATTTTGATAATTGGTATATCATCATCATCATCTTCTTCTTTTTCATTATGACATTATGCTCGCTGCCTTGAGGGTTCATTTTGGTAGGGTATATATGTATCAGTATGTTTTTAAAAATTAACACAACAGTTCATTTCTTTTGTATACATATCTTTCTCTGTAGCTGCAGTAGTTAGCCTGTAGTAAAAGGAAACAATCGTAAAGCTTCGTATAATTATTGACAAGAAAGATATGCATAGTATTGCTGGAGTTAATTCTTTCAAGCAATGTTTATATGATCACCACAGTACCGTATTTCTTGCAAGTGATATTAACTGAAAGTGCAGCAGCAGGGTGTGAGTGCTGTTGCAAAGCATTTATAAAATGGGGCTTAATTACTACTGAAGGTATTCTTTTGGTGGTAATAACCCCTGTGTCAATCAGAATCTGAAATCACCATTATTTGAGTTTTACAAACAACTTAGGAGTAACAAAAGTCCTAAACAATGCTACTTCTTTGTATCCATTGGAAATCTATTTAACAGAATTTTTTTTTGTAATTAAACTGTATTTACTCCCTTAAGCTTTTGCTGTAATTCTGATAGTGGGGTAAAACTTTATTGTGTGAAAGCCAGCTGATAAAAAAATTGTAAAAAGCTTAACAGTTTATGTTGCTGTACCAAAAAGTAAAGACGGGGTATGTTTGGAAGCAAGAAATGGCTAATGCTGTGACAGGACATGAAAAACAATATGTATGTGTTACATATACATGTGGAACCACAAATGGATAAACCTGAGCACTGTTCCTCCACCTTGCCTCTTGCTGAGGTGTGGTGAGATGGGATAGGATTGTGTTCCCGTGAGGTGAGAAGCTATACTGACAGGGCTACTGAGTATTGCTACTGGTAGCATCTCCCAAGGCTTTTGCTGAGAACCAGACTAAATGTACCAAACAGCTACTGAGCAGCAGCAGCAGAAGCTGACACTGGATGATGATCTTTCAGAGATGACAGCAGTGGCTCTATAGCTAACTCTAAAGGAGCTAGTACTCTGCAGAAGAAGGCAGTGTTAAGCCACCCCTGAATGTGTTTTACCTTGAAAACCCTATGAGGAGACTATGCAGAATGAAACAAAAGATAGTGCCAGAAGATCAGACGCCTGGATCAAAGGGCCAGCTACTAGAGAAAAGCAGAGGACAGGTATGAGTAGTCATGTGTCTGATAACTCAACTGTATTCAAGCCAAAAGGATGTTCAGCAGCTGATATGGTCAAAGATGTGGGGGGGGGGGGCGGGAAATCCAAAGCTGCACAACCTGTGTATGAAATTTGAACATGGTATGTGAGAAGCATGACTCAGGGAAAAGTAGAAATCATAAAACAAGAAATGGAATACACAGACCTAGACATACTTGGTTTGAGCAAACGAAAGTGGACAGGAGTAGGACATTCTCTGAGGGGAGGGGATGATACGGGACCTTACTTGTGGGTTACGTCAGTCACTGCCCAGGTGGAAGCAGGAAGTTACATCAGGTCTTTGTGATTCAGATTTCTTTGTCTCCTCCATCCTGAGTCCATGAGGCCAGTTCTAACTTCCTGCTTTGCCCAGCCGGTTGTAGGAAAATCTTCTCCATCTACTTTCATCCTTTACCTTTATTCTCTCTCTATTTTCTCTTTCCTTTCCATTCCTAGCCTTACCCTGTCTATTTACCATTTCAGATCTCCCACTTTTTTTTAATCCCTTCCTTTTCTTCTGAGGCTTCTCCAGCTGCTCCTCTTAACCCCCTCCCTCCTCCTCGCTCCTTTTCCCCAGCAATGGAGATTAGCAAGCTGGCCCAGGAAGCCTCCCAGCCGGCAGGGAAAGACTCTGGAGTGGCGGGGGATGCATTTACCGACCCCAGCCGCTCTGAGATTGTGGCGAGGGCCACGAACGGAGCCGCAGTCACCCTGGAGGCCTCTGGCAACCCTCTGCCGGGTGTTCCCCAGAGGGAGGCGGCAAGAAAAGCTTCCCAGGCCATCGCGGCTGGGAGCGCGTCGGAGGGGGCAACGGCCACGAAGCCATGGAGGAGGCCAGTGCAGCCAAAAAAGAGGCTGGCCTCTGAGGAGTCCACTGGGGGCGCTATTGACCATCCGCCCCTATGGAACTCCTGGCATGCTCCAGGACCTTGCTGCCACGGATGGATGGGGGCAGGAGCCTCCGGACAGGTACAGGGGTTCCTTGAGTGGTGGGGAGATGGGGCGCCCCTACCTTCCGTCCCCCCCTCGCATTGTGCCCTCCCTGCTCTCAGGGAACATGGTCATCAAGGAAGCCTGGACCCATTGGCAGGGCATCAGAGCCAAAGGGGGGGGAATAGGGACGAGCCTCCACACATGGAGGTGACCCTCACAGATGGGACCCAAGCCCTCACCATTGCTGCAACGGGGTGGGGAGGGCAGGTACAATCTCCACATCTCCAGGCCTCCCAACCCCAGGCTTCTCAGGCCCAACCCACCCAGGCATCGGGGCACCAGGCCCAAGCTCTACAGCCCCAGGCCCATCAAGCCTTGGCCCCTCAGGCTTCGGACTCCCAAGCCTTGGCTCTCGAGGCTTTGGCCTCCCAGGCTTTAGTCCACCAGGCACTGGCTTCTCAGGTCTTGACCCACCAGGCCTCGGCTCCTCAGGTCTCAGCCTACCAGGTTCTGGCCTGCCAGGCCTCGGCCTACTACAACACCAGGCGTATCCAAGGAGGCACTTCCTCCTCTCACTCCTCCAGTGCGGAGGACTTAGAGGTAGAATGGGTCCTGGGGACATGGGGGGGCCTGGAGGGTCTGCACCCACCTCACAGGGTCATTGCAAAAAACGCAAGGGTGCCATCAAGACAGCCCTATAGCTCCTCTCCAGTGCTCTCCTTTCGGATGAGGATTCATCTGAGGGCCCCAACACCCATGAACCAGGCGGACAACACTCAGTTGCGATCCCGGGCCCAAACCAGGGGACCCAGAAAGGCCAGGTCTAAGTCTTCCAACAGAGAAGCTAAGAGCATCCCCTCAAAGACAGCCCTGCACTCTAAGAAGAGGAAGGACCCTCCTTCCAACCACTCATCTGAGGAATCCCTCACAGATTCCAAGGAGGAGCATCGCCTCATAGATACCGTCAGGGGATCTGGGAACCTCGGCAATGGCGCAAGGGGAGTTCTGAGCGACATAGAAGACGGCGAGATCTCTGACTCCGAGATGTCAGAATAGGAAACTTCTGATAGGCTTTTTCAAGGAGAATGGTGCACCCACCTGCTCAACAAGATGCTGCCACACTGGAAATTTCCTCCTCTGACCAGGAGCAGACACCCTCAACGTCCTCCACCAACGAGAAGGTCGTAGCAGTAACGCGCACTACTTGCCAAAAGAAGCCAGAGCTTCCGTTCCCAGAGGCCTTCTGGAACCTGGTAACCGACACGTGGAGCAAGCCCTCACTGGGAAGGAGGGGCACCACGGTAGCCCAGAAGTACTACAACACCAGTCACTGCCACCTCGACAGTCTGAAACTACCAGTGGTCCACAATCCTGTTGCCTCTCTCATGTCCAATTTTCTGGCTCCTAAGGAAGGCGGGGGCTCCCTGAGAGACCCGGACGAGAAAAGGGTTGACGCGGCCATCAAGAAGGCCCACGAATCCGTGGCCCTCGGGGTGAGGGCCAATCTAGCTATATCCCTCTTCTCTCGCGTGGCCATCGTTTGGCTCCAGGAGCTCATAGAAATTCAGGACCTCGACCCGAGGGTACTCCACAAGACACTCTTGAGTTTCTTGCGTACTCTCTTCTTCAAAGTGGATGCAGCCCAAGATGCCATGATCTTCTCAGCCCAAGCCATTGGGGCTCTGACTCTGGCCAGGAGGTCAATATGGCTGAAATACTGGCAGGTGGATGCCCCCACCAGAGCTGCTCTTGCCTACTCTGCCTTCAAGGGTCTCAAGCTCTTTGGGGAAGAAACCCTAAAGGGCATCCTTGTCAGAACCAAAGATAAGAAGATGGCAATGCCCTCCACTTTCATGAAGCTGGACAAGAAAAGCGGAAGACACCCCTTTCAGACCTCCCACTCCTTTCGTTCTTCAAGGGGATTTGGAAAGCAGAGGAACTACAATTCCTTTTGCCCCTCTTGGGTCAAGCCGAATTATGTCATCAGACAAGCTTCAGGGTCCCAGTCAAATGCCAACAGAAGGGGAACCTCCCATCAGCAAATGGGAGGCCCCCGCCAACAATCCTGACTTGGAGTTGCCCCCAGTGGGTGGCAGACTCAATCTGTTTCTTGCGACTTGGTCAGACTCGACGGCAGATAGGTGGGTGATAGCCACAATAGCCCACGGTTATTGAATCAAGTTCGACACAAGACCAAGGGGCAGATTCCTTCCACCCCCAGTCCCCAAAAACCCAAGGAAAGCAAGGGACATTGCAGGTGCCATAGCCCACCTACAGAACCATCGCAGCCATAGAAGAAGTTCCAGAATCTCAATGCTTCTCAGGGGTGTACTCCTCCTTCTTCATGGTTCCAAAGAAGGATGGCACCCTTCGGTCCATCCTGGACCTAAAATACACCAATTCCTGCATTACCTATTAGCGGTTCAGGATGGAGAACCTCACGTCCATCAGGGAGACCCTGTAGCCAGTGAACTTCCTAGCCTCACTGGATCTTTTGGAAGCGTACCTGCACATTATGATTCATGAGGACAGCAGGCAATATCTCTGTTTTGCATTCGGGGACCAGCATTTCCAGTTCAAATCCCTTCCCTTCGGCCTGGCCTCGGCACCATGAGTATTCGGCAAGATCCTGGTAGTACTGATTGCCAACATGCGATCTCAGGGAATTCATCTGTACCCCTACTTGGACGACATCTTACTTTGGGCCTCCTCATTGGGAAAGGCAAAGAGGGAGCTGTAGGTCATAATTCGCTACCTGCAGGATCACAGTTTTCTGGTAAACTTCAAGAAGAGCAACCTGTCCCCTGCAAGCACCATTGTCCACCTGGGCGTGCAGATGGACACCCTTCAATCCGAGGTCACCCTTTCGAGGGAATGACAGGAGGTGCTTCGGTGAGAAGCACACACAGTCAGGTCACTGAGGACAGTTCTGCTATCCTCACTGGCCAGGCTTCTAGGTCTCATGATTTTGGTGTTCAGGGTGGTTCCCTGGGCGCGTTTCCACTCCAGACCACTACAGGCCTTCCTAATGCCATACCAGAAGGAGATTGCATTAAGGAGGGCTCTCCTCCTTCTTCTACCGCAGCAGGTGAAGGACTCGTTATCTTGTTGGATCCAGGGGAACTCAATCCAGGGCTCCCCGTTCACGGCCATGCATCCGGTCCTGGTTACCTCGCACGCGGGTTTACAGGGTTGGGGAGCACATTGCCAGGGGCAAGTGATGCAAGGGCTCTGGAGCCCGTAGGAACAATTGCACAGCATCAATTGGCTGGAACTGCGGGCAACACGCCTAGCCCTACAACACTTCACGACTGTCCTAAAGAACCGACACATCACGGTGATGACAGACAACACCACAGCTCGTTCGTACATAGTGAAACAGGGTGGGTCGAGATCCGGGGCCTTGCAACAGGAAGCAGATCTCCTATTCCACTGGGTGGAGGAGATGGTGCTGTCCCTCACCGCCCAATACCTTCAGTCGGATCTCAACCAACAAGCAGACTACCTGAGCAGGAACCTGGTCCTCCCAGGGGAATGGGAACTGAACCAGGAAATTTTCCTCGGGATTCAGTCCAGGTTCGGCCCACTGGATGTGGACATGTTTGCAACCTGATCCAACTCCAAACTGGGCAGGTTCTTCTCCAGGTTCTCAAACCACAATGCCGAGGGGACGGATGCCCTACGATCTCATTGGCTGTTAGGTTTTCTGTACTTGTTTCCGCACCTCCCATTCATAGGAGATGTTTGCCGGAAGATCCGCCAGGCGAAGGCACAAGTGGTCCTAGTGGCTCCTCATTGGCTGAGAAGACCCTGGTTCTCTGATCTGATGGAAATGGTGATCAAGGATCCCTGGGTGCCTGCCACAGAAGACCAACATACTTCACCAAGGACCGGTTCTCCACCCGGATCCAAACTGGCTCCAGCTGATAGCATGGAGATTGAGCAGCAGGCCTTGAAAGATCATGGCTACGAAGACTCAGTCATCAATACCTTACTCTCTTCAAGACGGGTCTCCACCAGGAGAATCTACGAAGCCACATGGTGGGCCTTCAAAAGGTGGTGTGCCTCGCGGCAGCTGAACTACAAAAAAGCCTCAATGAGGCATGTGCTTGTCTTCCTACAAAAAGGCCTAGATGCGGGACTCCGCCCCAGCACCTTGAAGAGACAGGTGATGGCCCTATCCACCTTCATCATAGGTCAGGACTGTACCCGTCTGTCCTTGCACCCTCACATCGGACGCTTCCTGAGGGGCGCCTCGATTATATCACCTCCTGTCCAATATAGGTTCCCGTCATGGAACCTCTCACTAGTTCTCAGACACCTGATGAAGCAGCCATGCGAACCTCTCCGTAAGGTGCCACTCAGGATACTCACCATCAAGGTGGCCTTTCTAGCGGCCATCACTTCAGCACGGAGAGTCTCAGAGCGGGCCGCCCTCTCGGTGAGAGAACACCTCTGTTCTTTCAACGAAGATGTGGTGACTCTTTACCCTGGCCCATCGTTTAAGTCTAAGGTCATATCCGAGTTTCACGTCTCACAGCCGATTGTCCTGCCTTCCTTCTGTCTGAATCCATTGCATCCGAAGGAAAAACTCTGGCACAAGGTGGATGTCAGGAGGGCCCTGAAGATTTACATCAGTCAGACAGCCCCCTTCTGGCGTCGTTTCTTTTTCTCAGTTGTCCTTGGGAACCAGGGCCTCACAGAATGTCATTGCTGCATGGATAAAGGCCTGCATATTTGCGGCCTACAACTCTGCCAAACTCCCCAGACCATCGGGAGTCACAGCTCACTCAACCAGATCGGCGGCTACTTCCGCCGTTTTTTCCATCAACGCTTCCCTAGCAGAAATCTGCAGGGCGGCAACCTGGAGTACTCCATTCACCTTTATCAGACACTGTAAGGTGATCAAGGACTGACGTTGCTCCTCTGCAGTCACTCCCAGCCTTCAGTGTTAGGCTAGCTTGGGCATGTCCCATAACTAAGGACCCGTATCATCCCTTCCCTTAGAGAATGCCACATTGGTCACTTACCATGGAGGTGCATTCTTGAGGGGATAGATGATACGGGTCCTTCCCCACCCAGTGACTGTAGTTGTGCTCTTATCCTGAAGTAGAATACCACCTTTGGGGTTTTTTTCTCCAGTGTTACACAATTTTCCTTAATCCTTTCAGGGCTTTGCTAGTCAGTGAACTGGCCTCATGGACTCAGGATGGAGGAAACAAAGAAATCTGAATCACAAAGACCTGATGTAACTTCCTGCTTTCACCTGGGCGGTGACTGATGTAACCCACAACTAAGGACCCGTATCATCCATCCCCTCAAGAATGCACCTTCACAGTAAGTGACCAATGTGGCATCTCCAGTCAAAAAATTACAGTGTTTTATTCTGCAAATGAAAATCAAAGAAGAAATGGGGTGGCATTAATAGTGAGGAGAGATGTGGTAACAGCAGCCAGGTGATATAATACAAAGTCTGAGCAAATAACATCAATAAGACTTCACGGAAAGCCTATTAATGTAACCATAATCCAAGTTTATGTGCTGCCACAAAAGCTGAGAGGAAGAAATTGAAAGATTCTACATTGGCATCTGAGAGGAAATTGATCACACACTAAAATGAGATACATTGGTAATAGTAGGTAATTAGACCCCAAAAGTAGGAAACATCAGAACCAAACATTATAGGAGAATTTGGCCTAGAATCAAGAATTGAAGCAGGAGAGTGACTTATTGGATTTGTGAGGCCAACAGGTTATTAATTGCAAACACATTCTTCGGGCAACCAGAGAGACAACTGTATGTGTGGACTTCACTGGATGCTCAATATAGAAATCAGATAGACTACATGATTAGAAGCTGGAGAAGTTCCATTCTCACTGCCATAACAAGACCAGGAGCAGATTGTGGCACAGACTATGAACTGCTTATAAAAAAAGTTGAAATGAAACTAAAGAACAATTAAATCAAGCCATCATGCTAAAATATAACCTGAAGAATATCCCTATAGAATTTAATGACCTTGTAAAGGGCAGATTTGAACTACTAAGTGTAATGGATAGGGAACCAGAAAAACTCTGAATTGAAACCAGAGACATTGGCAGAAAAGAATGCAAAGTAATGCTATATGTAGCCAGAAAGAAAAGCCTCATTAGATGATAGATGAAACTCTTCAGACAGCCAAGGACAGATAGGAAGCAAAAGTAAAAAAGTGGCAGAAAAAAGGGTCAATATGAACAAAACTGCTGAGTAACTTGTGCATAAGGATCAAGAAAACTATGATATTATAATAATCAATGCAAAGAAATAGAAGATAACAAAAATGATAGAATAAGAGACCTGTTCCACAAGATCTGAGAAATTAAAGTGAAATTCAAACCAAAAGTAAGGATGCTATATGACAAACAGAGGAACTATATAAAAGAGATGAAATGATGACAAATTCATTCAAGGAACCATTTGAAAATGAATCCAAAATTTTAGAAACTGAAGTGGAAGAGGCTCCAAAAGCACTGATGAGAAAGATATCACCAGGAACCAATGTCATACCAATAAAGCTATTTTAGGCTGTAGTGATGGAATCCATTCAAATTATAACAAAAATCTGCCAACAAATATGGAAAAACAAAACAATGGCCCACAGACTGAAAATGCTCAATATATTCAAGAAAGGGGCACTATGAATTGTAATGACCATCCGACTATTGCACTACTGTCCTATGCAAGCAAAGTGATTCTTTAGAATATCATGTGACTTGTTGGAAAAGAAGATATTGCTCAGTAAAGTGGAAGGCAGTAGGAAAAGAGGAATATTACACTACAGATGGATCGATTCAGTCAAGGAAGCCATGGTTGCTCTGAGTTGCAAAGACCTGAACAGAGCTGTTGATGACCAGGGCTGTTTTAGGTCTCTCATTCATAGTCACTATAGGTTGAAGTCGATTTAATGACAAGCAAAAATATGAACAAATGCTATTTGTTAGTAATCCAACTATTAACAGGTTTCTGTGTATATGCCATGATTTTGTAGAAAAATGTGGCATTGGCCACAAAGCTCTGCTTCCTGAGAAACTTTGGGTTTTTTTTGCCATCTGGTGATCTGGTTGTTAAAGAGGGAGCCTTACATATAAGGCTATGAAGATATGTTAGAAAGTGTGTGCATTCAATGCCTTCTCAATTTTGAAAGCCAAAAAGATAATTAAATAAAAAACTAAGAACAGAATGAATGGCTTCAGAACTTTGTATACTTCCTTGTCTGTAGAAGCAGAATCAATTATGCAGAATAAGAGAGGCTAGAAGTTTAATTTATTTGTGTTATGTGTGCAGGTTGTTGAATTTACAAGGTTTTGAGTTAGTCTGAAATGAAATGTTGCAGATCCAACTCTGACTATAGCCAGAATATTGGCAACAACCTAATATTTATCCCTTGTGCCTCCACTAATAACAGAAGAATAAAATTCTTTACCACCCTGTTCACGAGGAGAACATTGTCCAAATTGTGAATAGCTCTTCAAATTTTGTGTTGTGAATAAGCACGCTCCAGTTCCTTTGGTAAATAAGCCTGAAGTCATTAATTACCTTGACTGAGCTCCAAGGCTGTAGGAAGTTGTACAGTTCTTGTTGACTTGGATCTTTGTGTAACTTGGGGGGGCTGCCATCCATATTGTACTTGTGACACAGAGAAGTGGTTTTGCCTATCAGTTTGTTATGTCTAAAAACATGATGTGGGAAGGGCTACTGTGACTTGTCTCCAAGAAAGACAGACACAACGACTGATGCAAACACACCCAAATTCAAATTGCCAAAAGAGATGGGAATGGCCTAGCAGTATTCATTTCTTTCTCAGGTGCATGTGTCTTAACCCCTTCTAATACAACCAGCAATGAGTTGCAGGGGGAAAGGCCAGCGTCCAAACAGTTGGATGCCTGGAGCCAAATATGTGATTGTTTGTTTCAAACTGGTACTTGATACCCTCACCCTCATCTCTTGATCTGTATGTACTCTTTTTCTCTGCCTGTTTTGTTCCCATATTCCTTTTCCCTTCTGACCTTCCTTCTGTGATCTACTAGTCCTTGAAGTCCTCTTTTCCTTCCTCCCCCTCTTTAGTCTTTTGTCATCTCAAACCCTTGCCTCCACCTATCTTTCTGTAGCCTTGATTTTTTCTGTCTCCTTCTCTGAATCCTTCCCTCCACACCCCTAGATCAGCATATTTCTGCCAAAGTGAGTCAAAAGATGCTTCAGTCAATAACAGCACATTTCAGCCAGCCTTCTGGTCATTGTAGGGCAAATCAGGCAGTGGTTTTATTGGTGTATAATACATTAATCACCATCCAGATTGGTAGGAGGGCAGTGAGGAGAGCTCAGCCTGCAACCTTAATACTATTTTGAAACACCAAGAAATGTATCCTGGGCTTTGTGAGCTTCTTAGTGCTTCCAGCCATTGTCAGAAGTACCTCCAGAAATGAATTGTAAAATGGATGTTTACTACCGCTGTTCAGTGTGTGTATCCTCACACTCTCCCATTTGTCCTCTACAAATAATTGGGCCAGCCTGTGCAGACCTAAGCAGCTTTACTTGAGTCAGGAAAGTTAATGGAGCCTTCCTTTATTAGTCACTTGCACAAACTGTCTTCTTGCCAAAAGGACTGAGAGCTGACTCTGTTAAGGTGACTCCTCTTAAACTTTGTGTAATAGTTAACTTTATGATTAATAGGCTTACTGGTAATCGTGAAGTTAAATATTTCATTTGGCTAAAACAAAGATTTTTGCCTGTGTTTTCATTGTACTCTGATAGGAATGGTAATCATATCTGAATGAATTTGGACATGGTCCACTTGGCTATACTGTATTGTTCAAGCCTAGCTTATTTCAGTAGGTCTTGCTTCATTGCCGCTTAGAAACAGATGGATGGTATAGCCAGACCAATAGTTGAAGCATTTGATGGGTTTGTTGTTGATAGCTGAAAGTACGGACCTACGTCGTTCAGGTGGCAATACATGTTATATTGCCTTTGTATAACACTCAGAAGTATTCAAAAGCATTTAGTAATCCTTGCAGTCATAAGGCATGGTTTCCAGACCTTTCACCATTGTAGTCACCCTTCTCTGGACACCAATTTGTCAATATCCTTTTTGAATTGTGGTGCCCAGAACTGGACACAGTATTCTAGGTGAGGCCTGACCAAGGCAGAATAGAGTGGCACTATTACTTCCCTTGATCTAGACACTATACTTCTATTGATGCAGCCCAAAATTGCATTGGCCTTTTTAGCTGCCGCATCACACTGTTGACTCATGTTCAACTTGTGGTCTACTAGGACTCGTAGATCCCTTTTGCACATAGTCTCATTCCGCCAATATCTATATCTGTGCATTTCGTTTTTTCGCCCTAACTGCAGTACCTTACATTTCTCCGTATTGAATTTCATTTTGTTAGCTTTGGCCCAGCTCTCCAGTCTATGCAGGTCATTTTGAATTTTGATCCTGTCCTCTAGGGTATTAGCTACTCCTCCTAATTTGGTGTCATCTGCAAATTTGATAAGTATGCCCCTAATTCCCTCATCCAAGTAATTGATAAAGATGTTGAATAGCACTGGGCCCAGGACAGAACTCTGTGGCACCCCACTGGTCACATCATTCCAAGACGAAGAGGAGCTACTGCTGAGCACCCTTTGGGTTCGGCTGGTCAACCAATTACAAATCCACTTAACAGTTAACTTGTCTAGCCCACATTTTACAAGCTTGTTTGCAAGAATGTCATGGGGAACCTCATGTCTCAGGTCACATAGTATGTTGGTGGCACGATTTGAACTGGAGGCTTCATGTTGTGCCGGGGTCCCTTAATTGCCTCATAACTCTTAATATGAAGAAATGAAGATGATCGTAACTGCAGTTAAAATGTTATGCAATGATCTGAGGAGGTAAATGCGGGAGATTGGTCTGTAACTGAGATTATGCTTTTCACTGTGATGTGTCGAGGGCAATACTGAATTTAACTTTAGTGAGATTCATTTTTTTGGGGGGGGGTCCTACCTACATAATAGTGAGATTCATTTTGTGTGTGGGGGTCCTACCTACATAATTAATTACATACATTTTTCTAGGTGAGGCCTTTATTATACAATTATCTTGCCTTCTTTGTGGAATTCTATAAAGGAGAGCATTGTCTGCTTCAGTTTGTAAACCCATGTTTTCCTACTTGTCTGTCTTTCTTTCGGGAGCAGGGGAGTGTTTTAAGGAGGAAAAAATGGAAATAGGCACAGCGTATATTTTTAGAGGGTAGTGCTAGGAGCCTGCACTGGAAGTACTCTTAATGGGGGGTAAAGTGTGTTTTTGTGGTGACATTAAACCAACAATGGTCTGCCCTGGCTTCACATCGGGAGGCATGGAGATGCACTGTCCACAATGCTGCAGACTTATTTGTGAACTCACGCCGAACAAGTCTTGAAGAGAAACAACAACGCAGAAAGAATCACAACCCGGAAACATCACCCAAGAAGACATTCTGCTGTGCTTTCTGCAACCGGACTTGTTTATCTCGGATTGGCCTTTTTAGTCATCAGCGTGCTTGCAGAAAGCGTGGGATGAGTCCTTCCTGAATCTTGGTTTGCGAAGAAAAGCCAGATGAGAGACGAAACCATATTCCAAATACCTCTCTTAGTATTGTTGACTAGAGAAAAATGACCACTAAAAATTGCGTTAAATCAGGAATTGTCAGCTTAAAAGAGGTGAAAATTCTCAATCATGTTCAGGATCTTACCTTTCCCCAGATAGAGTGGGGAAGCTTTTCTGGCAGTGTGAAAGATTCTGTGAAAAGTCCCCTCTCCCCACTTTGGCTCAGCGTGCTAGGGAGTAGTGTTCAGCTCTTGATATATAACTGAGAGGACAAATCAGCTTTCATCTCATAATTAATTTTCATAGTAATTATCGACTGGTACATACCCCTCTCAAAATCAAGGCAAGAGGAGTTCTATTCAGATAAGTTTCACTTCTCTTCTTTTGTGCCCCCCCCCCTAAAAAAATCATGTTCCTCATAATTACCACAACACTGGTAATTTATAGAAGATAAATCCTTCAGAGCTGGGTTCAGGCAGAGTTGTGGTAAGAAGTGAAACTTTTAGAAAAGCTATCTTTACACTGGGGGAGGGTTTTGTGGTATGTAGGCTTCATATGGTTCTGAGGGCCTCAAAGGACTCTAATTTTTTTAGGGGAAAGTTTGTTGTCCCACATGCCCTCAGTCCATGTAATTTCACTGTGTTTTTATCTACCTGGGCCATTTTCGACCCAATAAAGGTGATCTTTTCAACAAGAAGTGACTTGAGGGGGCAGTGCAGGTTCCTAACCTTAACAGTTTCCACCTCTGCTTTGCATGTTGTTGTTGCATGCCTTCAAGTCGTTTCCAAATTATGGCAAACCTAAGGTGAACCTATCACAAGGTTTTCTTGGCAAGATTTGTTGCGTGGTGTGTGCGTGAGGTGTTTGCCTCTGCCTTCCTCTAAGTCTGAGGGAATGTGACTTGCCCAAAATCACCCAGTGGGTTTCCATGAATGAATGGGGATTTGAACCCACGTCCCCATAGTTACAGTCCAATACTCTAACCATTATACCTCACTGGCTTTCTGCTTTACATGTGTGTGCATGTGCCCTCAAGTTGCTTCTTGACTTATGGAGACCCTATGAATTTCATAGGGTTTTCTTAGGCAAGGGATGTCAGAGGTGGTTTTGCCAATTACTTCCTCTGAAATAGAGCCTATAGCACTCGGAAACACATTCAGGGGTAGCTGTGTTGGCCACGCAGCAAAACAAAATCCAGAATCCACAAAAAGTGATACTTTTTTGGCCAACCAAAATGCAAAACACATTATGCATGTTTTTGAAGCGCTACTGGCTTCTTCATCAGGCAAAGATGTTAAAAAATAAAGAAAGAAAAGTTGGAGTCACAGGTATGCATGTTGTTTCAGATGTTGCTTATGTTGTTCAGGTGAGGTATCTCATGCAGGCAGAGGTCACTCCTACCTCTTGGTCATGTGAGACTGAGACAAAGGACAGTAAAATTTAAATCCTTTTACAGTGGTGAGGCAAACTCTCTGGTATCCAGGATGTCCCTGTTCTTTTGTGAAGCCATATGCTCCTTTGTTAGGCGGATTCATTGGCCCCTCTCTTATTTTTCCCCCTGCAAAAATCTGTGGGGTCCCTGGGCAGGTGAGCTTATAAAGCAGATGCAGGGAGCATCTCCCTCCAGAGAGAGAAAGAGATCTCTGAATGGGACCTCAGAGGAATCATGTTGAGCAATATATAGAGAAATTCGTATTCAAAAGTCATAGCTTCTCAATTTCTCCATGATTAAGTCATCTGGGAATAGAGTCTAAAGAAATTGCCTTACAAAGAAGACATGAATAGCTATGAAATGACGCTATGTTGGTTAAAAGCAGTAACTGGAAAAAATTAGCTTAACTCTGTAAATAACTGGTGTGAAGATAGTGCCTGCCCTGTTCTCTTTCCCACTATGCTGTTTGCCCTTCCAGACTGCACTTCAGTGCTTCTGGTGCCTCTTTCTCCCTCACCCTCTGGTGTGGCTTTAAAGAACAGGATAAAGCCATGTTCTTGCCCCCTGTAGCTGTGATAGCACTACTTTATTTACTTGATGGTGTTCTTTTTTAGTCCAGTGGCCTTCTGGGGGTTCGCTGATGACCACAAAGTAAAGAGTGTCTCATGGTGACCTGTTCCTGTGGCATTCCCTCCCTAGGGAAATCCATGCATCTGTTTGTTTTGTTTTGTTTTGTTTTGTTTTGTTTTAGGAGTGTGTGTCAGGCTTTCCGGAAAACAACACAAATTCTAGTTTAGAAGGGCTTTAGGTTGTCTCAGTAATTTAAAATATTTTAACAAGGATTACTGCGGCTTTGGCACTACCTTTTAAAGCTGTTAGTACTTTAAAGAGCTTTTAAAAAATTAAATACAATTATTGGGCCTAATCCAGTGCTATGTGAGGAAACTTGCAAAATAGGACTTTCCCTGCCAGTCTGGTTGATTCCCAAATCGCCCCTCCCATCTTCTACAGGTTCTCCAACCGCCAGGAGCAGATTCTGAAGGCACACAGGGCTACATTGGGAAATTGCTCCCTCCTTGTTCTGCTACCAGAAGACATTCAGTTGACAGGAAGAACTAATTGGATACAACCCAGAATATTTCTAACTATGCTTTTATAAGCTACCTTGAGGGCCTAAATTAGTATTAAAAGGCAGGTCAAACTACGTATTTTGCTCTTTTCTTCATTCTGGCTTAAGAACCAGTAGAACTTTAAAGGTTGCACGGGAAAGTAATTCATCTGGCTGCCTTCGCATAGTGGGTAGCACTATGGTGGCTGCCTGCACCTTCAACTCCATCTCTGTAGTTCAGGATGGACAAAGTGCAGGCCCCCAAACTGTTTTTGACAGCCCTCTAATCAGTGTGTCTAGAGCCATTGTACTGTCTATTCTCCTTTACGGGTCTGAAACATGGGTCACCTATCACCACCACTTACGACTCCTCGAACGCTTTCATCAGCGCTGTATATGCACAATCCTAAATATACATTGGACTGACTATGTGACAAATGTTGCTGTCCTTGAGCAAGCAGGGATCACCAGCATTGAGGCCATGATATTGAGAACACAGCTGTGCTGGGCAGGGCACATTTCCAGGATGGAGGACCATCGCCTCCCAAAAATAGTACTCTACGGTGAACTTGCCACGGGTCAGCGTAAGAGGGGCACTCAAAAAAAGCGATACAAGGACTCCCTGAAACAACATCTCAGGCTCAGCCAAATTGATCACCAACAATGGTCCACCCTGGCCTCACATTGGGAGGCATGGAGACGGACTATCCATAATACTGCAGCCTTATTTGAGAACTCACGCTGAACAAGTCTTGAAGAGAAACGACAACGCAGAAAGAATCATAACCCGGAAATATCACCCAAGGAGACCTTCTGCTGTGCTTTCTGCAACTGGTCTTGTTTATCTTGGATTGGCCTTTTTAGTCATCAGCGCGCTTGCAGAAAGCGCAGGATGAGTCCTTCTTGAATCTTCATTTGCGAAGAATAGCCAGAGAGAAACCCTCTATACTCCTTGGACCCCCCTTTCCCGGTTCAAAAAGGTGAATTGCCTCCCCTGGAAACCCTGTAAGAGCATTGGTTCACCTCTTAATTAGATTGCAGGGCCTGTCTGCACTGTTTAACATCAAAATACCACCAATCCCATAGCAGTCCAGGTGACCTGTGGAGGATCTTCTGCCCCCTGGACCTGCCTCAGATGCCCACCTGGTTATCAAGAGGCAGAGAAGGCTGAACCAGTGTTGAATTGCAGCACTTAAGTTGCACACGGGAGTAACCTAGCAAATTGAAAATGGAGATTGGCTTCCTGAAAAGGCTACCGTATATTCCGGCGTATAAGACGACTTTTTCCACCTTTAAATTAAGCTGAAAAGTCAGGGGCTGTCTTATACGCCGGATACGCCAGCCCCATCTCGGACTCGGAACTATGGAGGTGGCTGGCTGGGGGGGGGGAATCTTGCTAGCCACCTTATTCCCCTCCCCCCCCGACCCAGTGCACCTGCACGGGGTGAGCCATGACTCTGAGGTTGCATGGCGGGGGGGGGAGCCTTGCTGGGAGGGAGGGACTGAGCTTCTTCCCAGCCAGCCAGCCAGCCATCCCCCGTGATTCCCCAACTCAGGAGGCTGTCCAACCTCCTTGTGAGTTGGGGAATCGGGGGAGGTGGCTGAGCCTCTCCCCAGCCGGCCGGCCATCCCCCCCCCCGATTCCTCAGCCAGCTTCAGGAAAGGTGGCTGGCTGGAGGGGGTAAAGCTTTCCAGCCACCATCCGCCCTTCCCGAAGCCACGAAGGGGAGCCCGATTACGTCTTTGGGGAGGGCGGGTGATGGGGAGTTGTCTTATATGGCAAGTATACCCTAAAGTCTATATTTTGACTTAAAAATTAGGGGGTCGTCTTATATGCCCAGTTGTCTTATACACTGGAATATACGGTATTTTGAAGTCTGTATGACTGCTGTAGATCCTTTTGGATAGTTACTGTCAGCCCAGGGCATTTAATGATGGATTGCAAGGATAAAGGAAACACTTTTGTAGTCTGCTTTTTCTCTTGTCTTCCTGTCCCCATCTGATCTTTTTAAGAGGGGAAAACCCAGAGTAGATACTGTCTTAGGAGCCAGAGTGGCATAGTGGTTTGAGTGTTGGACTATGACTCCGGAGACCAGGGTTCGAATCCCTGCTCAGCCATGAAAACCCACTGGGTGACCTTGGGCAAGTCACACTCAGCCCTCAGAAAACGCTGCGATATGTTCACTATATTGTCCTCATAAGTCAGAAGTAACTTGAAGGTGCACAGCAAGAGCAACATATACTGTCTTGTCCATCAAAATAACAACATTTGCAGGTAATACACCAAAACAGCTGTCTTTCTTTCACATAAGAAACAACAGTGGCTGCATCAGGGCAAATAGAAAGCTTTCCTATGTAAAGGGGGAAGTATTCTTGATGGAGCCAGAATAATTAGGTCTGCTTTTCTGCAGAAGGCAGTTAGTGAAGGTTACTCAGAGTAGGGGTTAGGGAGGGCCCTTCCTGTGCCACTCAGTTGGTTATGGTACTCTCTAGTCAGTCTTTCATTGTTCTATAAATACAGTACTTCTGTTTCTAAGACAGGGGCAGACATTTCCACAATGAAGTGCTTGCATTTGAGAGGTCTGCAAATCTGTGGTGTCAGGATTCATGTGTAGAAGTATGAACCAGAGCCTTTTTGGAGTCCCAGATTGTTTTTACACATTGTTTCAAACAGTTAGCTTTATTTCTTTAAAACGTTGCATTTCTTTAATAGTCTTATTTTGAAATTATAAAATTGTGTTGGAAAACAAGTAAATGGACTCTTCTAAGGAACTGTTATTTTAAAGCAAGCAAAAACCATTGTTTTAAGTACTAATAGGTAACAGAGAACCAACCAGTGTGGTGTAATAGTTAGTCACTCTCCTCTGGACATGCTCCAATTTGTCAATATCCTTTTTGAATTGTGGTGCCCAGAACTGGACACAGTATTCTAGGTGAGGCCTGACCAAGGCAGAATAGAGTGGCACTATTACTTCCCTTGATCTAGACACTATACTTCTATTGATGCAGCCCAAAATTGCATTGGCCTTTTTAGCTGCCACATCACACTGTTGACTCATGTTCAACTTGTGGTCTACTAGGACTCCTAGATCCCTTTCGCATGTAGTCTCATTCAGCCAGGTCTCCCCCATCCTATATTTATGCATTTCATTTTTTCGCCCTAAGTGCAGTACCTTACATTTCTCCATGTTGAATTTCATTTTGTTAGCTTTGGCCCAGCTCTCCAGTCTATCTAGGTCATTTTGAATTTTGATCCTGTCCTCTAGGGTATTAGCTATTCCTCCTAATTTGGTGTCATCTGCAAATTTGATAAGTATGCCCCTAATTCCCTCATCCAGGTCATTGATAAAGATGTTGAATAGCACTGGGCCCAGGACAGAAGCCTGTGGCACCCCACTGGTCACATCTTTCCAAGATGAAGAGGAGCCACTGCTGAGCATCCTTTGGGTTCGGCTGGTCAACCAATTACAAATCCATTGAACAGTTAACTTGTCTAGCCCATATTTTACAAGCTTGTTTGCAAGAATGTCATGGGGAACCTTGTCAAAGGCCTTACTGAAATTAAGCTATGCGATAACCACAGCGTTCCCTTCATCTACCAAACTGGTGATTTTATCAAAAAAAGAGATCAGATTAGTTTGGCATGACTTGTTTCTCAGAAACCCATGTTGACTTTTTGTGACCTCTTGCAAGCTCGCCCCCTCCTTTCCCCACCCACAACCCCACCATCACCATCCGTGCTACTGTATATTAACACCTTGACTTACACATTTTGTTTATTATTCTAATGGAAAATATTTTGTAATCATTTTTTTCAGGAATAAAGGGCTTGGAGCGGGGAATAAAGCAGTTTCTTTCCAATTATTCCCTATCTTTTTCCAGGGCTTCCACAAGTTCCTGCTTTGATCTCAGGATAGATCATAGTTTGTCTTCAACTGTAATTTGGCTGCAAATCAAGCTGGAAAACCAGAATCAAATTATGGTGTTCAGTTATGGTTTGCACAGACAATAGTTGTCTTTGTTCAGCTCACAAAGTAATCAAACTTTATGAGTTGATCAGCCTGGGAAGTCACAGAAGCAGTTAGAACATGTGTGAGGACAGAAGAGATTGCTTGAGTCCAACAATTTGGCACAAATGACTGAATGTTGGCTCAACTTTTACCAGTGAATCAAGCCATTATCCTTTAAACTGCAATATATGCTCACTTTTTTTCTTTTTCTATGTGTGTGTATGTATACATGTATCTGCTCAGTTCTAAAGTATTCTCATTATACCAGCATCATTGCTAAATCTTGCCAGGAGTGCACACATAGCAAAAGCCACACATATGGTAGTTTTACCCAGAAGGAAGTACCGTAGTAGGCATGATGTAAGCCGCATAGTCATGGGTTGTGTAGGTCCAGCATTCTGCCCTCTTCCCTGCCAAAACCAAATTGGTTTGTCTCAAGCTAGACACACAGTGGAAATTTGACTACATTGTTTATTTGGCTGCTGGGCAAGTGGACAGATCAATACATTCTCTGCCTTTCTTCCAAAGTGCACATGCCCTCATCCCCATGGCAAGCAAGAGATCTCCCTTTCAGCAAGTGCTTGAGAACAAAGCACTGCCATCTTCAGTGACTCAGTCAATTGTAAGCAAATCCCTTCATTATTTCATTAATGGTATGGCACAAACCAAATAAAAATGATGGGGCTAAATAAATAAATAAATAGAAAATCAAAGAGAAATTTGTGGTAGAGTATAAGTAAACAATTTTGAATTGGCAGTTTGTTACTAGCAACACAGCTTTTCGAACTTTCCCTGGGAGATTATTTCCATAAAAAAGGGTGTGGCACACCAGGACCGGTATATCAACAGCTGTATGCATAATACCAATAGACATTTGTTCTGTATTGATGCTCTTATTAAATCTTGCACAACATGCTAAACCAATGTTTTGGACTACATTCCCTGACCAGGACTTGCTGTACCATAGAATACTGGGACTGAGATGGTGTATAATGCTGATGGTGTGAAAGGTCCATCAAAGTACTTACACAAGATCTCATGGGATGGGGGCAATGGAGGCAGGCAGCTGTGGCTGGAACAGAAGCTCTGATCTCCACTGGGAGCAGATCCCTATGGGCTGATCAGTAGGTGTCTGGCTAGTGGGGGATGGGGCAAAGCTGTGACCAGTCCCTACGTAAGTGTTTCTGGGAAGATAGAGAGTTGGTTGTACCAGGAGGTATCAGATACCTCTTTGCCTGAGCTTTAAAAAGGTATAGTCACTCTCACAACCAGAGGTTTCATGAACTATTGGACCCTGGCCCACATTTTCAAGAAATAATGCCAGATCCATTTCAGTCTGGCTTCAGGCCTAGATGAAGGACAAAGGTTGCCTTGGTGGATGATTTATGTCAGTTAACAGCATAGGGAAGTGGCAGGTTTTCCTGGAGCCAGCCATCTTTGGTAGAACTAATCATACTATCCTTGGAATGCTGGGATGAGATGGAACTTGACTTGAAGGCACTGTTCTAACTAGTGGCTTCAGTCCAGCTTCAAGGGGCAAATTCAGAATTGATGCTGTGGGTCTTCTGTTCAACACATGATTGCTTCCACTTCCACTCCCCCCTCCTCTCTCTCTCTCTCTCTCTCTCTCTCTCTCTCTCTCTCTCACACACACACACACACACACACACAGAGAGAGTGTCTCTCTGCTCATGGTTCAGTAGCACCCTGAATCTGAACGCTTATCTTTCAACAGTGCCAAAGAATGTGTTACACACTTAAAGCTGGCATGCCACCTGCACCCATTCCTAGAGATCTTGGATCTGTCCACAGTGACACATGTCTTATTTACATGCCCTTGGCCTACTCTAATCAACTCCATGTGGGGCTGTGAGTGAAGGGTATTGAGAAATTTTAGCTTATCCAAAATGCCGAGCCAGCATAATGTAGTGGTTTGAGGATTGGACTAGGACTCTGGGCATGGAAACTAACTGGGTGACCTTGGGCTAATCACACTCTCTAAGCCTCAGAGGAAAACAAAAGCAACCCCCCTGTGAACAATCTTGCCAAGAAAACCCTGTGATAGGTTTGCCTTAGGGTTGCCATAAGTTGAAAAGTTGAAAAGGACTTGAAGGCATGCCACCACAACATCATACTGTAAACCAAGGCTGGTTAGAGGGAACAGCTGACTCCCCTTTTACAACAGCTTTGCTGGCAATCAGTTTGTTTCCAGGCAGAAGTGCTGGTTATGGTTCTATGGCTTGAGACCAGATTACCGTATTTAAAAGACCATGCCCTCCATTATGAGCCTGCCAAAGTGTTAAAGTAGTTGAGAGAGCTTTTCCCTAGTACCTACCACCTTTAGGAGCATACTTGCTATAGATGTGAGGGAAGGCATTTTTAGAGGCCACTCTGGAACTTTTTGCCAAGGGAGCCTAGGCAGCCCCCATCCTTGTCATTATTTTGCTGTGTGCAAAGACCTTTTTATTCAGGCAGGCCTTTGGCATCTAAGCTGGGTGGTTGTTGAGGAGTTTTTGTGGCTTGTGGAAATGTTTACTTTTTGTTGATGCATTTTTACTTGTCAATATTAATTTTTGTTCAAATGCAGTCATTTTAAATTGATTATGAGGAGGAGAGTCTTAGGGAGTCTGAGGAGAGACTTAGGGAGCTGGGTATGTTTAGCCTGGAAAAAAGATGGTTAAGAGGCGATACGATAGCCCTGTTTAAGTATTTGAAGGGGTGTCACGTTGAGGATGGAGCAGGCTTGTTTTCTGCTGCTCCAGAGACTGGAACACGGAGCAATGGATGTAAGCTCCAGGAACAGAGATTCCACCTCAACATTAGGAGGAACTTTTTGACAGTAAGAGCTGTTCGGCAGTGGAACACACTCCCTCGGAGCATGGTGGGGTCTCCTTCCTTGGAGGTCTTTAAACAGAGGCTGGATTGCCATCTATTGGGGATGCTTTGATCGTGATTTCCTGCGTGGCAGGGGGTTGGTCTGGATGGCCCTCGTGGTCTCTTCCAACTCTACAATTCTATGATTGTATGATTTTACTACTTCTGATTGCCTTGTGTGGCATTTGTTGGCATAAAAGTAGGGTATAAATTTTAACAGATACGTTTGTAGAGAATCAGCAGTGGTGGTAAATTTTGAAGTGTAGGTACTGACTATCACAGTCCCTGTAGCCCTGCCCCAAGGAAAGTCCACAAAATGCAGATGGCTGTGTTGATATCTGCCTTCCTCCCTATATATGCAGTTGCTCTCCCAGAGAGCAATACTTCAACAGTTATTGTGTTGGACTATGATTCTAGATAACTGTAGCTAGATAAATAGTATGGAAATTAGAAAAAAGTCTAATACAGTGTGTTCCTAAATACCATAAGACCAACAGCTCAACAAGTTTCTTTCCCTGCTCCAAGGAGAACATTTTGTGATCAGATCAGCAAAACAATTCTAGCAGTTCTCAGGTTCACCAGGAACAGGTCCTTTGTAAAGCAAATCAGTCCTAATTACCCATCCCAAATCAAACCACCTCAAAATACTTTACATTGCAAGAGGGATAGTTTACAAGAGTATCTTGTTGCTTGGAAGATCCATCTTTCTTCCAGCTACTGTAAGGATTTGAATGAAAGAAGGTACAGTTGTCCCTCCATATCCACGGATGTAAGTATTCACAGCTTGAAAGAAAATATTCTTTAAAAAATAATAATCCAAAAAGCAAGCCTTGATTTTGCCATCTTATATAAGGAACATCATTTTGCTATGCCATTGCATATAATGGGACTTGAGTATTCATGGATTTTGGTATACACGGGGGTCCTGGAACCAAACCCCAGCGATTATGAAGGGACAACTGTATTTCAATTTGGCTTCAGGCCTAGTTATGGGATGGAGAGAGCTTTGGATGCCTTGGTAGATGACGTGTGCTTCATGTTCTGAGGGAGTTTGCCCCTGTTGGTTCTGCTGGACATCTCTTTGGTTTTCGATACCATTGACAAAGGTATTCTAGACCACCTTTCTGAGATAAGACTTGGAGACTATTTTTTAGTGGCTTTGATCCTTCCTGGAGGCATGGGCTCAGAGGGTGGTGGTGGTGGAGGAGGAGGAAGATTTCTGTTTGGTGCCCTGGCCATTAGCCTGTGGCATCCCTCAGGGTTCTGTCTATCCATCTGCTGGGAGAGGCTGAGAGAAATTTGATCTGTGCAACCAGTTTGCTGATGGCACCTAACTTCAATTCTCCTTTGCATCTAAATGGGAGAAATGTTTTATTTCAATATCAGTGTCTGGGGTCAAGTAATAGACTGGATGAGGGTAGACAAAGTGAGGCTTAATCCAGACAAGACAGAAGCACTCTTAGTCAACTGAAGAGCAGATCAGGGAACAGAGATTCACTCAGTGGTGCATGAAAGTACACTCTGCCTGAAGAAGAGGGTTCACAGTTTGCAAGTACTCTTAGATTCAACCTGAACCAGAATTCCTAGATTTCAGCAGTGTTTGGAGTGTATTTGCACAATCAAAGCTGGTGTGCCAGCTGCCCCTGTTTCTGGAGATGTATGATCTGGCCACAATGATATATACCTTAGTTTCATCCTGTTTGGATTATTGTAACCTGGTCTATGAGGAGCTACATTTATATATATATGGTACGTTGCCATACCCAGTGTGTTGATTGGCCGCTTAGGAAGCTTCCCAACCAATCAAAGGCCTCCGTTGGCTGGCCAGTCAGCACACTGGGAACAGAATGCTTCTATTAGCTGCAGGCCTTGAGCACACCACTGGGCAGGCCTGTGGGGGTTTACTCGTGAGTAAAGGGATTCACACACACCGTTAGGCAGGTCTGTGGGGGGTATTCATGAGTAAAGGGTTTCTTCCCACGCGGGGTTTACTTGCAAGTAAAGGGTTTCTTCCCACGCCCCAGGCTGTTTAGCCGAACACCGCACCGAATCCCTGGAGTAAAGCCTAACTGAGCTTCCTTTCCTGAGGAAGTGGCAGAACTTGGTCTCCTCCCCAGCTCCTCCATGAAACGTGTTGAAGGAGTGGGATAAAATAACTGGCATATGTTATGCTGGGTACAGGTAGTATTCAGAAATTGCAACTGATCCAAAATGCTGTGGCTGGACAATACATGGGGCTAGTTACAGGGAATATATAATACTTCTGCTACAACAGCCCTAACTGCTACCAGTTCACTTCCCAGCAGAGAAGGGTGGAACATCCTCTGATTGGATTTTGATAGGCAGGTAAAAGACTAACCTCCTAGGAGTTTTTACCTGCCTATTGGAGCAAGTGGGAGAGGCAACCCAATCAGTATGTTCTCCCCTTATCTGCTCAAAAACAGGTAAAACCAACATTTCTTTTCAACGGGAAATTCAAAATGTTCCCTATGACTTATAAAGTCCTTTCTGAAAGAGGACTTTCTCTTGAACCTTCAGCCTTCTTAAGCATACCTGGTGCTCATAAAGGAGAGAGCTTTCTTGAGGATAGCTCCCTAGAACTCCCTTCTAAAGGAGGATAGGCAGCCCCCTTCCCTGCCACAGTGAGAGGTTTTAAAAAGAATGTCCTTGGAGTTTTAAATTTTTTATTGGTTACCTCTTGTTAGTATAGTGTTTTTAAATTGTTTAAAATGTTTTTCAATACTATTTTATTTTAATATTTTAACAAGAATAATTTATTATGTTTCTATTGGAACTCTTTTAATTCTGTTGGTAGCTGCCTCTTGTCCCCTGTCCTGGGAGAAAGGTAGGATAGAAATCGAATGATAAATAAATTGTGGCACAACTCAGAGGGAACATGACAGACAAGTCTTAGTGCTTTGACTCAGCAAGTCCTGGCCACATCACACACTTAAGGGTTTTTTGCCACTTTGCCCACAAATCTAGTAGACTTGACTAAATAAACCTTTGCTAGTCAGTGACCTTGGGTGTTGAGGTATGTTCCAACTGATTGTGCAGAGCTCTGCATGAGCACCACTATTACAAATCTGGCCAGCTTTTAAGAGACTGTATGGTAAGATTGAATGCATGGTAGAATAGTATGTGAACAACAGGTGTGACAGGTTGTGTGTATGTGAATGGGAAGTGGGCAAGAGAATGAAGAGGGAATGGGCATGTACTCATCAGTCAATTGATGCAGGTCTCCACTTGTAACTTACCAATTCAATCCCCTAGTTAAATAATCCACAGTGGGTGATGCACATACTGTTAGTAGTGCTGAATCACATATATGTTTCTTCATACAGATTTTATTTTAATTTTATTTCTGAAGGATTAGTTCCGAACGCAGAAAGGAGAAGTCTCGAGATGCTGCCAGATGCCGGAGGAGTAAAGAGTCAGAGGTCTTCTACGAACTTGCTCACCAGTTGCCTCTACCCCATAATTTGAGCGCAAATCTCGACAAAGCCTCCATTATGAGGCTAACAATCAGCTACCTGCGGATGAGAAAACTGCTGGATGCAGGTAAGCGTTTCAGTGGCAGAAGAGTGTAAAAGGACTTGCAAGTCAGCAAAAGATGGGCTTACATTTACTGAATAAATGTTTTCCTGTCTGTTTTTCAGTGATCTGAAACTGCATTGCTTCCCAGCAGCAACCCTCTACTCTGGCTTAGGGAAGGTCACTTTTTGAACCCATTAGAGGGCAGAAGCCAAGAGCTTTTAGCTTTTACTGGGTGGAGCTCAAAGTTTAAATTAGTCCTATATTTTCCCCTTGTCCCACCCAGTTACCATCAGTATTTCTCTTACTGTGAGCTAGTAAATATTTCTTCCACAAAATGCATGAGAATCCATAAGAGAGAGCTAACTAAGACCCACCCCATTTTGTGAAAGATTGTCAGGGGAACTGTTATTAGGAAGCTTTGTTTGTTTGCCAACATACCCTAACCTACTGTACGCTCAGGGTTTGCACCATTTTTTCTTTGCATGGCTTTAAACATAAGAATCTTGCCTCTGTTTGCCTTAAGATCCTGTTTGATATAGCTTGCTTATTGGTATGTAATAAAAGATTTTCTGGCATTGTAAATCTGATCATGGTGAGAGTGTGGTATCTCCTACCTGAGCAGCCTCTCACCTTTGCAGCTAGAGAGGTGGATGAGGATTGTTTGAATAGCTGTGTGGCCATCTTCATCCCCTTTCCCATCTCCAGAGTGGAGAGAGAGATTGGCACCTGTGTGGCAAAGATGCTTGGGTGGGCAACTGTGGAAGAGTATGGAGCCATATTAGCACCCCTGGAAACCTTGGAGGGCGTCATACATCCCTGCTGTACCTACTCCAGCAAAAAATTTTTTTTTGCTCCCAAATGCGCTAGGGGAGAGAGGGGCATTTTCACCATGTTTGGGGGCCTTTCTGGACCTCTTGAGGCCAAGGGGAAGCCTTTTTTTTTAATGACAGAAAGTGAGTGGAAGTAACTTCCTAGTTCAAAAACGGCCTCTCTTGGGCCTATTTTTTTTAATTTTTTTTTTTTTAACACCCTGGCCCTGTAGCCTGCACTTTGCTAAGCCCTGGCCTATATGTTGCTTAACCAGTAGAAGTAGTCATTCACCAACCTCTGAAGGGCTGACGGTTCCTCAGCCCTGCTGTAAATCAAGCCAAAGGAAAACTTCTTAAATTTGTGGATTACTGTAGCTTACTGGCCTAATTATTCTAGTTGACCAATCTTTGGAGCAAAGTAAATTAACTTACTTTGGGCCGTGGGCCTGGTTTAAGGCTTGTGTATCTTTCTGAAATTTCTCTGTCCTAGCCAGTGGGAGTATGCTCAATAATAGTACAAAATGTACTTTCCAGCTATACCCAGTGTCTCTGTGTATGTTCTTCTCTGTGTGAGCAGGGGGTGGGGTCTTTTGGATAAAATTTTACTTTAGGATATCTAGGTAGCGTAGGCTACAATTACTTGTTAAGTATATTTATGTTGTGGAGGAAAAAAACGATAGTAATTCCGTCAGAATCTGTTGTGATAATTTATCTTATCCCCACATCTTATAATTGTTTTTCCTTTTTCCTAAGACATGTGGTCCTACACAGCCCTAGCCAGTATATCTAGGAGTTGGGAGTCACATCATGTGATTGCCACTCCTGCACTAAAGTAATGATTATCTCAAGATTCCTGAGTGTCAAAGCTATAATTAATGTTTTTATCATAGCTAATGGAATTGTTTACTGTAACCAGTGTAGTCAATCCAATCTTATAGTATTAATATAACTTATTTCTACTGTTGTGTGGTTGTTTTGAGATGAATGTTGAGGATGTACGTGAATATCAGTGATTGTACTTAAGTCATATGTACAGTCAGCCCTCCATATCCACGGATTCCATCATCCACAGCTTTAAAATATTCCAAAAATAAAAATTCGAAACAGCAAACCATGATTTTGCCATTTTATATAAGGGACACCATTTTACTGCACCACTATATATAATGGGACTTGAACATACACAGATTTTTGTATCTATGGGAGGTGCTAGAACCAAACCCCAGCAGATAATAATAATAATAATAATAATAATATTTATTTATACCCCACCCCTCTGCTAAAAACAATCGGGGCGGCTTCCAACAATTAAAACATTATAATAATGACTAAAAACACCACCCACCCCCACCCTCCCACTGTTATGTACATTTTGCCTGGTGAATCTGTCAAGTTTCCAGTGTGTGTATGTTCAGGATTTGGTTGTCCTCCCAATATAATGAGTTTCATAGCTCAGGACTTGTCCTGGACCTAATCTTATTAGATGCTCAGGTCCTATCAGTGGCCTGGAGTGCTTTCGCCTAGCTTCAGCTGGTATGCCAGCTGGATTCATTTCTTATGTAATCAAAACTGGTTTTGCTCCTCCATGTGCTAGACTACTGTAACATGCTGCCTGTGGGGCTGTCCTTGAAAACCAGAGTGCTGTTTCTAAAGTAAACTGGGCTGAATGCTAGGATCATACAAGAGTGCCTCTTGTAAAATAGTTATAGCTCCTTCTTCTTTCCCTCCTTATACTGAATTCCCAAATAGTAGACTTTTTCTCCTGTCCTGAGTTGACTTCAGTTTATTTAAAGAGTTATGTTATCTATCCTATCACTGACACCAACCACTAATTCTGAACCCTCCCCCCCCCCCGTGTCCCCAGAATATGAAGGCAAGGAAATCAGAACTGGGGAATACTGTATATAGCTTTCCAGATGTCATTGGACAGCAGCTCCCTCATGGCTAGCTTAGCCAATGTGAAGAATAATCCCCTTTATTCTTATTCACCAGGGGAGCCCTGGTGGTGCAGTGGTTAAATGCCAGTACGGCAAGTCACCACGTTGCAAGTTTGATTCCAGAGGGCTCCAAGGTTCACTCAGCCTTTCATCCTTTCGTAGGTCAGTAAAATGAGTACCCGGCTTGTGGGGGCAATAAACTGCTTAATGCCGTATAGATGTGTAAATTGCTATTGCTTAAAAACAATTTGTAAGCCATTCTGATAGCCTTGTGGCTGAAGAGCGGGGTATAAATAACTAAATAATATAAATAAATAGATAATAAATCAGAGTTGCAGCAAAATCTGAAGGACCCCATGTTGCTCATCTCTATGCTGTAGAGCATAGAGGACAAAACTGAATCTTGAGGAGCCTAATTAGCCAAAGACCAAGAGATTGAGCATGAGTTCACCCCAAAATCTACCCAGAAGGATAGATCTGTTTTAGATCTTGGAAACTAAATAGGATTAGGCCCGGTTGGTACTTAAATGGCAGACCACCAAGGAATTCCAGGTGCTGAAGGCTATATTTCACAGGAAGGAACTGGCAAAACCAGCTCCGAGTATTGCTTGCCTGACAAAACACTATGAAATTCATTAGGTTACCATAAGTCAACAGGTGATTTGAAGGTACATAAAATATATGCACATATAGGTTTCACACCAGTATCTTGCTGTAACTAAAATGACACAACTAGGGATGGCTTGCACTTTTTCTTCTTCCTTCACTGCCCTCTCGTTCCTCTGTTAGATTGTAACTAATTGTTAAGTGCCTGCTTTGCATGTAGATGGGCCCAAACTCAACCCCTGGTATCTCTATGTAGGGCCAGGGTGTGTAAGTGTGGAGAGGTGCGGACAATTGTGGCCCTCCAGGTGTTTTTGGCCTGCAACTTGTATCAGTTGTGGAATTATGGGAGTTGCAGTCCAAAAACATTTGGAGGGCCACAGTTGCCCGCCATGGGTGTAAACAATGCTATACTAGAGGGACAAGTGTAGTATATAATGTGGTCTACTACATTCCTAACCTTGTAAGAGAAGGGATCTGGCTCTTATAATGTGTGAGACACAGCGTACACTGACAGTAAATAAATAATAATACAATTGAGTACCCAGCTTGTGGGGGCAATTAGCTAACACACATTAGAAACTGTTTAAATACAGTGTAGATGTGCAAATAGCTATTGCTTAAAACAATTTGTAAGCCGCTCTGATAGCCTTGTGGCTGAACAGCGGGGTACAGTTGTCCCTCCACATTCGCGAACTTGACATTCGCGGTTTCGGTTATTCGCGGTTTTGGGAGGGCCCCCCCGGCCCCCCCAAAACCGCGACATGGGGCCTCCAGAGGCCCCGTGAAAGACCTGGAGACGGGTGGGGAGGCCTTCGCGGGACGCCCGGAGGCCCTCCGGAGGCCCCGCAAAGGCCTGGGGAGGGGTGGGGAGGCCTTCGCGGGACCCCCGGAGGCCCTCCGGAGGCCCCGCGAAGGCCTGGGGAGCGGTGCGAAGGCCTTCGCGGGACCCCCGGAGGCCCTCCGGAGGCCCCGCGAAGGCCTGGGGAGGGAGGGAGGGAGGGAGGGCCGGGGAGACCTCCGCGGGGCCTAGGAAGGCCCCGGGAAGGCCTGGGCAGGGAGGGAGGGAGGGAGGGCCGGGGACGCCTCCGCGGGGCCTAGGAAGGCCGCGCGAAGGCCTGGCCAGGGAGGGAGGGAGGGCTGGGGACGCCTCCGCGGGGCCTAGGAAGGCCCCGCGAAGGCCTGGCCAGGGAGGGAGGGAGGGCCGGGGACGCCTCCGCGGGGCCTAGGAAGGCCCCGCGAAGGCCTGGGCAGGGAGGGAGGGAGGGCCGGGGAGACCTCCTCGGGGCCTAGGAAGGCCCCGCGAAGGCCTGGGCAGGGAGGGAGGGAGGGCCGGGGAGACCTCCGCGGGGCCTAGGAAGGCCCCGGGAAGGCCTGGGCAGGGAGGGAGGGAGGGAGGGCCGGGGACGCCTCCGCGGGGCCTAGGAAGGCCGCGCGAAGGCCTGGCCAGGGAGGGAGGGAGGGCCGGGGACGCCTCCGCGGGGCCTAGGAAGGCCCCGCGAAGGCCTGGCCAGGGAGGGAGGGAGGGCCGGGGACGCCTCCGCGGGGCCTAGGAAGGCCCCGCGAACGCCTGGCCAGGGAGGGAGGGAGGGCCGGGGAGACCTCCTCGGGGCCTAGGAAGGCCCCGCGAAGGCCTGGGCAGGGAGGGAGGGAGGGCCGGGGAGGCCTCCGCGGGGCCTAGCAAGGCCCCGCGAAGGCCTGGGGAGGGAGGGGGAGGGGTGTTATTCGCGGATTTTTCACATTCGCGGGGGTCCGCGGAACGGAACCCCCGCGAATGTGAAGGGATGACTGTATAACTAAATAAATAAATTAAAAAAATAAAAAATAATTCCTCAGTGTTGCTTGTCAGTCATGAGTATCAGTTAGGCAAAGTAATGGAGATGTGTTATTTCTTATTGCCTTTGTGAATTGGGATATATTCTTCAATTTATTTTAAACATCTACATAGCTGTAGACTTATTGCTGCATTACTGAACCAATACAGAGTTAGTTGGGCAGATCGTTAGAATTTGTTCCCAGGGTTCTTTACAATATTTATTCTCCACATGAGAATAACAAAATTTCCCATAGTACAGTTGGATATGGGGATGACACACAGATTTTTTTGTTAGCAACTGATTGTGCTACCTAATTCCCAAACTGAATAGAATAAAGTTATCTTTTTTTTTAATGGATAGTTTTAATCTCCATGAGAGAATGGGACTTTTCTTTACTGGAAAGGAAAAACATAATCTGGAGGCCTGCTTGGATTAAAGGTACTTGGAAATTTCAGGTTTCTGAGACTGGATTTTTGAATTACATTTGCCCTCAATGGTTTGGAAATTGCTAAGTGAGATTGTATGTACTTGTAGGTTTTAGAGGTTTTGTTTTACATTGTAACCTGTGATGAATCTTAAGTCTAGGGCACCTTTTCCCTGCTCGCAAACAAATGTGTTGGGCTATGTGGTCATGCTGGCTGTGGATGATAGGGGTTGTCATCCACCACATCTGAAAGATAACTGGTGGGAGAAAACTTGGTTATTTTTAAAAAATCCTACAAAGATAAGAGATCTAGTGGAGCTTTTATGTAGATTCTGTCAACCCATATGCTTGATCAGCACCAACTTTCCATCTTGCGTATATTTTACTGTCATTGATGTGTAGTCATTTTTGTACAGTAACAACAGGCCTTAAGAAGTAAACATAAATATTGGTGACAGACCAAGTTTATTTAATGCATGCTGGCTTTTCTAGGTGACCTGGAGGCAGAAGCTGAAATGGAGACACAGCTGAATTGCTTTTACTTAAAAGCTCTTGATGGATTTGTCATGGTTCTCTCAGAGGATGGCGACATGATCTACATGTCTGAAAATGTGAACAAGTGTATGGGACTCACACAGGTATGATGAAATCAGCAATTCTTCCCACTGCCATGGCAATAATCACAGTGGGTACTGTCTAGCCAAAGTCCCACTGTTTTATAAGTGGTAAACTTAGATTGTTTCAGGTGTTTTATCTACTATAAAATACACTTCACTCTACTAAGCTTTTTCTTTCCTTTATAGTTTGAGCTGACTGGACACAGTGTGTTCGATTTCACTCATCCATGTGACCATGAAGAGCTGAGAGAGATGCTCACCCACCGGAATGGTAAGAGAGAATTGTTCTGGCTTTTGATTTTATACCAAATAGCTCCTCCTTAAATCATGCATCCAACTGTTTGCAGCTACTAGTAATTTAAACTTGTGCACAATTAATTTAGGGGAAAGCCGAAGTGAATTAACTCTGCAGCACCCAAGTCAATGTTTGAAATGTTTGAAAAGGTGGTTGCCTAATGTTGCCATTCAACGCAAGGGTTGCATAACACAGTGCTTCTCAGACTATCTGATGTGGGAGACTGGCTTTCTGTTTTCCGGGAACTTTTCATCCACTAGCAGCTAATGGCTCATAGACAGGCACCAGTCTGAATACCACTTTGAGTAGAACTGATGTAAAACAATTGGTGCATTAAATCTTCTGCATGCAAAGATTTATGCTACACAACCTAATATAGTATCTCAACCCAAGTGGTAATGTGTGCCTTCAAGTCATTTCCGACTTACGGCGAACCTGTCATAGAGTTTCCTTGGCAGTATTGGTTCAGAAGGGGTTTGCTATTGCCATCCTCTGAGGCTGAAAGAGTGTGAGTTATCCAAGGTCACCTGATGGGTTTTCATGGCCACCTGGGGATTTAAGCCCCAGTCTCCCAGAGTCCTAGTCCGTTAAACCACTATTCCACACTGCCTCCCACCTTCAGAACAACTATAACTTATGGCAATCCTGTCATAGATTTGTCTTGGCAAGATGTAATCAGAGGAGGTTTGCCATTGGCTTTTTCTAGTCCAGCACTCAAACCATTACGCCACATATGTTCATTTAATATTTGTATTCAGTAGAAATTAAGGTCCAGTTCACACACCCAGCCAGGCCTCCTCCTGGGTGATAAAAAGGTGGGTCCTGTGACCCAGCCCCTATGCTAAATAATAAATAAAACCCAAATATTCACAGTTTGGAAAACTTAACTTTTGGGGAGTAAAGCTCCCAGAATCCCATAGCCAGCCTGGCCACAGAGTTTGTATTTCAGTCTCCAGTAATGTGACATCAGCAGTCCATTCATAAAGATAGTATCTCTCTAGACAAGCCTAGTTGATCTTCTATGGAGGACTTTCTCTCCATACCACCACTGTCATAGGTAAGTCTGTTGAGAACTTTGGAGAGAGCCTTCTAGGTGGCTGTTCCCAGGCTATGGAAATCTACCAAGTCTGGTTAGACCTGCTGTTTAGATGCAAACCTGTTTGTTTGCATCTAGTTAAAAGGGAGAGAAAGTAAGGATGCTGAGCAAAATTCTTCCCCTCCCTCAGTTACTTATTTAATTTCTACCCTGCCTTTCCACCAGAAAAGATGCTCAGGGCTTTTGTTGAATTGTGTAGAGAGAGCTTTGTGTTAAAGCCTAATCTTGTCACCTTTCCAAGCATGGTTCAGAGTGCTTCTATAAAGCCTGGGTTCAGGCTATCTGAAAGGCTGTATCCTTCCATATTATCTTGTCCAAGCTTTGAGATCTCAGGAGAGTCCCTTCTCTCAGACCCACTCCCTTTTACAGACCCAAGCAAGGAACTTATCAGTCGCCACTTACAGATTATGGAACTCCCTTCAAAAGAAGTTTAGGCTAGCCTTCTCCCTGTTGGCTTTCCTCTGGCAAAGACCTTTTTTTTGGGGGGGCGGGGAACATTAAGGCATGGCTTCGGCAACTGACTGCTTATATTCAGGGGATATTCTGGACTTCTTAATATTTTACAGCTTATTATTGTGCGTGTGGTGTTCTTAAATGGTTTTAATTGGTTTGCAAATAATATCATTTCATTTCTATAATATAATTTACTTTGTATCTACTATGTGTGGTTTGTGTTTTTAGTGGAACCTTTTGAGTCTGTTGATACACACTGTTGCATTGTTCCCATTATTATCCTGCGAATTCTTTATGCCCCTTTGAAGCAGAGTTTGAATAGTGACTTTCAAAGTTAACTTGTTAAAAAGGCAAGAAAGTAATGTGTTACTATTAATGTTGCATAATATAATTGATATGTTTGTTACTATACCCTTTGCTTACTTTAAAAAAACATTTGAGATTGATAAGGAACGGTGTAAAACATGTTTTTCCCTATTCACAGTGCCTGTAAATACCTTTAAAAAAACTAGACAATATTCCTTGTTACACTCCTGTTAACTTCATCACACCCAGTTGCCTTATTTTTAAAAAGAAACGTTGTTCTACCCTCTTTGTCCCAAAAAAAGTGATGTAACAGGTAGCTGCATTACATATAGTTCATTACATCTAAGCACCTTTCTGTCAATTTTTCTTTTGCTTCTAAGTTAAGTGCAGCATTTTTGAGGTTACTATTTTTGGAATAGTAACTATGACCATTTATACTAACCACACTAGTCAGACTGATGACATATTCAGTGCAAGACTGGCCACGTAGGATTTTAGGAAATCCTGTCTTGCTGCAAACAAGCTGTGTGCTTTGCAGCCTGTTTACTTGCTTTCATTCCTTAGCAGGAGCAGCTAAACTGACTAGAAACCAGAAGTTTAACATGTCTTCTGAACCTGAGACTTTTATTGTTTTTTTTCCCTTTAGAAGCCATAAACCAAAAACAAAGCATCTAAAAAAGCCAATGCGATTCTAGGCTGCATCAATAGGAGTATAGTGTCTAGTTCGACGCCATTCTGCTTTGGTCATACCTCACCTTGAATATTCTGCTTTGGTCATATTTTGCTTTGGTCATACCTCACCTTGAATACTGTGTCCAAAATTCAAGAATGATATTGACAATCTGGAACATGTCCAGAGAAGGATGACCAAAATGATGGAAGGTCTGGAGGCCATGCCCTATGAGGAGCGGCTTAGGGAGCTGGGTATGTTTAGCCTGGAGAAGGGAAGGTTGAGAGGTGACATGATAGCCATGTTTAAGTACTTGAAAGGATGTCAATATTGAAGATGGTGCAAACTTGTTTTCTGCTGCTTCAGAGACTAGGCCATGGAACAGTGGATTCAAACTACTCCCCCCCCCCCAAAAAAATCTACCTAAACGCTAGAAAGAACTTCATGATGGTAAGAGTTGTTTGACAGTGGATTACACTGCCTCAGAATGTGATGGAGTCTCTTTTTTTGGAGGTCTTTAAGCAGAAGCTGGATGGCCCTTGTGGTCTCTTCCAACTCTGTGATGCTAAGATTCTATGATTTTTAACAATAAACAGATTCTCCAAGATCCTGGCTTGCCATTCCATATGATTACAGCTGTTGTTTCTTGTAGCAGAATTCCACAGGCCAATTGGAGTGCAAAATATTTTTGGAGCATTACATTTGGTGTATGTGTGTTTCAGTTGCTGACTTCCAGGTTTCATTTTGTATGAAATAATTAACTTAGATGTTACACACTCTCCTGCATTAGGTCCAGTGAAAAAGGGGAAGGAACAAAATACAGAACGCAGCTTTTTCCTCAGAATGAAGTGTACATTGACCAGCAGAGGGAGGACTGTCAATATAAAGTCTGCCACATGGAAGGTAATTCTACTTGTGCTCTAAAAAGAATAGCTTTTGTAATGGAACAGTTTGTATCTAGAGTTATTGTATTGTGTATAATTGCTCATAATCAAGTGAGTTTTTAGGGGTTACACACCAGTATTCCAAGGGTGTTCTTCACTGCAAGCTAAATACATCTTGTGCTCATTAGCTTTTCACTCCTTCTGGGTAACTGGAATTTTATAACTAAGACTGAAGTAGCACCATTCGCTTAAAGGGAGGTTTCTTATCACCTTGCTCAAATGCCTCCTTGCAGCGTATGGTATTTTGCTGCTTTGTGTCCTTAGCCTGACACCTGTCTCAGGAGTTTGCACTAATTTAAAATTTCTTATTATGGGCCTTTGATAACTAATTGCCTACCCTTGTGTTATATACACTCAAAGGAGTCTGTTTGTGACTTCCAGTTTACATCAGGGTTGTGTCTTTGGCAAGAGCTGCATGTGTCAAGTCTACAGTTAAAGAGGTCCCACGTGAGTGTGGATTATGCTACATACGTAGGCCTAAGAATCATAGAATAGTTTTGCCCTGAGTAGACTGAGCTGTGAAACATCAGGCTGCCACAAAAGGAGAGAAGGGAGAGACCCCTTTGTATTTGACTGTCGCACAACTACCCCTAGTAACAGTCTTCAGTTTGAGGCAGAGGGGTGAGAATTGGGGCCACAGCATTGGCTATGATGAAAAGCTGTCTCCTTTTGGCTCTTCCTCTCCCTGAGCTTGTTCCATCCCTATTGATGTTAGAAGAAATATTATGTAACTGTAAGAATTGGTGCCTGCATTTGTTTCTTTAATTCCTCCACCCACCTCTTTTTTTTTTTCTGCTGCAGCTTTTGGACTGTAAGCCCCAGGATCTAGACTGTTTTGATTTTTATTGAAATGGTTTTGGCTGAAGTAAGACAGAAAAATGCCTTTAAATAAATTAACCATCTTTTTTTCTTTTTTCCCCTTTTCCATCCCTACATCCAGGTATTTCATTGCACAGGACACATTCGGGTCTATGACAGTTGCAACAATCAGACCGTGTGTGGATATAAAAAACCTCCAATGACATGTTTGGTGTTAATCTGTGAGCCTATCCCTCATCCGTCAAACATTGAAGTCCCCTTGGACAGCAAAACATTCCTCAGCCGCCACAGCCTTGACATGAAATTTTCATACTGTGACGAAAGGTAACACTTGGAATGGGTGTAGGAGATGAGCAGGTCCTCATTATTCCAATAAGTTCTTTGTGCATTGGTGACAGATATATCTGCGTGTGTTTTGTCACCTACTCCAGTCTTGCATTCATGTTCTCTGGGTTGGTGAGATGAGGAATCCATTACACTTGGGTTACTCCCCTTCACCACCCAGAGAGAGGCAGGAAGTAGATTGTGTCTCATGATAGCTGAAGAAAACGATAGACTCCGCCCCTCCAGCTCTCCAAAAGGCCAGTTCTTCTTCCTGCCTTTACCCAGAGCAGAGCTCCATTTGCTTTATCCACCTTTGGCACTGAATCTTGGCCCTTTTTCCTTTCTTTTCTCTTGCCTCTCAGCCACCTGTTTTCCAGATGACCAAAATTCCATTTTGAGATTTGTTGTCCCATTTCTTAAGTTAGTAATCAAAAGACTGAAAATATTTTTGCATCACTTAAGAGAGATTGGGCCAGGAAGGCTTTAGCAGCTGAGTTGTGTTGTATGTTACTTGTGATGCTACTTGATTTGAACAATAGTTTTTCTGTGTGACACTGCCATCAAGTGGCTGAAAGAATTTAATACTTAAGCCAAAAGATGAGCATTCTAAATAGTGAATGTTCATTCAACCTGGAACAAAACTGACTCGCACCATGAATTTTTAAAGGCTTTTAATGTGGTTTTGAGTTGGAGGGTGTTGATGCACTCAAGTCCTGCTTGTGCACTTTCCATATGAGTCAGCTGTTCCACTGTGGGAACAAAATGCTAGACTAGAAAGGTCACTTGTTTCATCCAGCACAGATCTTTATTTAAAATATTGGTATCTAAACAGACACCAGATCCTGTCTGATCTTGGCTCAGCCCTGGTTAGTACTTGGATGGGAGACGGCCTGTATATACCAGGTGCTATAGGCTATGTTGTAGAGGAAGGAACTGGTCAAACCACCTCTTGAGTATTCCCTGCCTAAGAAAACCCTATGAAATTCAGGGGTTCGCCATAAGTTGACAGACAACTGGATGACACATACACAAACATATCTCTTCACGCTTCAGAGACAGAAATAGTTAAACCTACACAATTATGAAATACCTTAACAGTGATAACAGTAGATCAGTGACAAAATAGATTTTAGGGTTAAGATTATGGGGTTTCTTCAGTGCGCCAAGGCAGTGCAGGTTTTTTTTAAAAAAAATCACGGTTTTTGCATCCAAGTGCGAGCTGCATTGTAAGGTAACCTGGTCAAGCAGTCATTTTAGTCTGCATCTAAATAGCAACTAATATCTCAGTGCATTTGACATACTGTGAGTTACAGTATGATGGAGGGTTTCATGTACCACATGGTGATAACCAACCTTGGTAGCTTTCAGGGTAATACAAAACAAGCTGAAACGGATGGCATGAATTGGACTTCAGTTGTGTTTGGATTCGCAGACTTAGATGTGTTGCTTCCAGTGTTAAATTTCTGTTTGGAGTCATACTTCCCCTAGTTTCACCAGTGACAAAGGTCATAATTTGGGAAAGAGAACCTGCATATATTACTAAGTCAGACATAAGTATGTCGAATAGCTCAATAACCAGTGTCTAACTAATGGGGTACTAAATGGCTTTCCCTTTTAAAAAATAGACTGAAAAGAGTTGTTTACAGAACAGACTAATTAAATAAGGGAAGTGACTTTGATTCACATTTCCATACCAACAGCCACAAGCCACTTAGTTACTAATGTAGCCAGCAAAGTGGTGTATATTTGTTGGAATAGACAACACACCTGCAGCCATTTAGTTTTATAAAATAACTTCCCTTAAGACAAACATCTGCTTGTAATATGAAGAAACATTACTTCTTCCCCTGTGCATTAACAACCTTCTTCCCCTGTGCATAAAGGATTACAGAGCTGATTGGATATGACCCTGAAGAGCTCCTGGGTCGCTCCATATATGAATACTATCACGCCCTGGACTCTGATCATCTGACCAAAACACATCATGATAGTAAGTGCAGGGCTGGGGGATGGCGAAGCATTGCAGAAGATCAAATTGCACTGACATTCTTCTCTGCAGGCAACAGTTATTGCCATGTATCATGTGACATCATTATGCTTAGAATTATGTGTGTTTTCATTTTGAACAATTTGAAACCCTGTGTAGCTGCACAAGTAATGTGGGGCTCTTTTCTGTTTTCAGTGTTTGCTAAAGGGCAAGTGACCACCGGTCAGTACAGAATGCTTGCAAAGCAAGGGGGCTATGTCTGGGTTGAGACTCAAGCAACTGTCATCTACAACACTAAGAATTCCCAGCCACAGTGTATAGTGTGTGTGAATTACGTCTTGAGGTGAGCCGAGAATGGCAGTTATTTTTGTGCCAAAAGATCATTGGCCAGACTTTAATGACACCAGTTTGTCTCAACAGGTTTCTTGAGCTCTCTTTGAGATCATGCTTTAGCCTAAAGTAGCAAAATTTTCTCCTCCAGTTTTAAGAGAACGATTGGAAACTTACTGTGTGGAGTGGCTGATGCACATACTCTCTTAGTTTGTAGGTTTTGTTATCCACTCCCAAATTAAGTTTTTGGAGATGTCTTGTCTAGAAATGGAAATTTTTGACATGAGTGATTATAAAGTGGTAGCATTTTAAATACCAATTCTTCTCACGGATTGCCTACATTTTTTGAACTCTCAATATATAACTGCATTATCCAACAGACCTCCACTCATCCAATAGAACTTCCTGATTCCCTTTGCCTCTCCTCCAGCCTTCAGGAGTAGGTTTCAGGGACAGTGGCAAGGAGCATCTGGTCTGGCAGTAAAGTTTGTTTCACTGGTGACTGACAAAGTGGGATAAAACCCCTCGTTTTGATTCTACTGTATGCTGTGTTCAGACATTTAATCAACCTAAATTTTTAGCATACTCTGATTCATTGTAAAGAAATATTAAAAAAAAAACTTCAGACCCTTGTTCCTTCTACACTTACATTAATACAGGCCTGGAAGACAGTCCATAGAAAGATGCAACAAATGTGTATTAAAAAGATAACCCAGTATGTGTTACACCATATTTGTCCCTTCTTGAGGGCAATCTATATTCTTCTGTAACACCAAAACTATACACCACAAACCTTTTTTTCATTTTTTTAAATGGGAAAATAAAATGCAAAGAAATACTAAATTTATAAAACATGTGCCTGACCACCATTCTAAGTCCAGTGTAACTGATCACATCAGTGAGAGCAGTGTGGCCAGCAGTGCTCACTCAGTTCAGGCTACTAATCCTAATTTATACAGTTCTCCTATTGCACTGATTTGGGAAATATTCCTTTCATCATGCTACCAAAATGACAAAAGTTATGTTTGGCATGCAGACCATCTTAAATGAATGTGCTGAGTACAGGCTTACTCACAAGCAAACGTCGCAGTGGTCTTCAGACTATATCCTTTAGTGCCCTAAGCCTTCTCGAAGAGAAGATGAAAGACAGTTTGCATCCCACTAACAATGAGTGCAAGCCGTAGAGTGGAGCAACGTCAGGCCCAGTATCTTTGAACAATTCTCCATGTAATGTGAGTTTGTGCTCAAAAACACATCCCAAAATTATTTGCAGCGTGCAGGGCCTATGTAGCAGTGTTAAAAGATTAACACAGCAAGTTTCATGAAACTAGAAAGTATTCAAGTCTGTGCTGTCCTAGAAGGGGCACCATAGGCTGTTACCATGTCCCTAATATATTTTTTTCCTCTCTGCTCTTCTGCAGTGGCATTGTTCAGGGGGACTTGATTTTTTCGCTCCAGCAAACAGAGTGTATGTTGAAACCGGTAGATTCTCCTGAGATGGGCGTGATCAAAATACTTGACAAGACTGAACTGGAAGATAGCAACAGCCTCTTTGAGAAACTGAAGAAGGAGCCAGATGCATTAACCTACCTTGCTCCTGCGGCTGGAGACACCATCATAGCGTTAGATTTCGGCAGTGATGGTGGGTGTGTGTTTAGTTCAAAGAACCTACTGATGAGTAAAGTTAGCTATAAAGTATGTTGAAACAAGCTGCATGTTGGGTTGGATGCCCTTGGTATCTGCTGTATATTAATGAGCCCCTTAAGGTGCAAAGCAACACTTCTTACTTAGGTTGATGATTTCTTTTAATTTTTGTAGAGACTGATGAGCAACAGTTTGATGAAGTTCCTTTATATAATGATGTAATGCTCCCCTCATCCAGTGAGAAATTGCAGAGTATAAATTTGGCAATGTCCCCACTACCTGCTTCTGAAGCTACAAAACTGCTCCGTAGCAGTGCTGACCCAGCACTCAATAGAGAGGTGGTCTCCAAGCTGGAGCCTAGCACGGAGCCCTTAGATCTTACTTTCTCCATTCGTCGGACGCAAGACCAGCCAGCTACTCCTTCTGATGGAAGCACCAGCCAAAGCTCACCTGAGGTTAGTCATCTGAGAATGTGTTGCAGACCTGTAACCTTCAGCTGAATCTGGTACTTGCCCTGTAAATAAAAGATCTATTTTCAATATGAAATTTTTGTCAACTCTGTATCCTGCCCTTATACCATGAAGCTCAAAACATTGTTCTTGGGAGGTATCCCATTTTATGCTTACAGCAGTCCAAGGAAGAGGAGATGGAGATGGGCCTGGTCTCTTCTAGTGAATTTCATGCAGATCAAATCTAGGCCATCCCAAATGTATTTTAGCACTCCGGCCACCGCCCCTCCTCTCTCCATCAAAAAATCTTTTTGACGGAAAAATCAGTTGTGATCAATTTTGAATAATCATAAAAGAACTGATAAATACCCATAATGGCTAAAGTCATATTACCTCCACTCCCATTCATTTGACTCATCTGAGTTGGCAGCTTAACAGGCATTCTGATTTGTACATGATACTCTACTTTATGGTTAGCCAAAAGAAATATATTGCTGGATACTTTCTAGGTCATCTCCTTCAAAGATGTTGGGGTAGGGGTGGGAGGGTGGAGCTAAAGTGTTGTAAGCTGCTGCTGTTCTGAGTGTGTCTTTAAAATTTGGAGATACACTTACCAAACTTGAATGGGGGTGGTATTCAAAAGACACAGCCATGTTATTCTATAATGTCAGTATGCAAAAGGATCTTATAGCACCTTTCAGACTACCTGAGAGCAAGAAGCTATAGCATGAGCTTTCATAGACTTAGTCTACTTCCTCAGATGCATTTTTTGCAAACGGAATGGGTATGCTTTAACAAGTCACGGAAGATGTAGTATCACAGTTGTTCCTCATTGTAAAGGTAGCAAGCTCTTAACTTATAACATTTGGGGGACATCTATGAATGCAGACTAATTATTTCTATTGCATGAAATTAAGTTCATTGTAGTTGGGTAAACGATTGGATTTGGTCCCATTTTATTGAATAGTGATGTGGATTATCTTTACAGCCCAGTAGTACACCTAATGACTACTGTTTTGATGTGGATAATGAGATGGCCAGCGAGTTCAAGTTGGAGCTTGTGGAAAAGCTCTTTGCGATAGATCCTGAGTCAAAAAAACCATTTTCTTTGCAGGTGAGCACATTATCTAAAACATTGCATGTGGTTTTAGACCACTGTTGTGGCATGGCAGAGGGTTTATCTATCAATATTAACATTTACTAGTATGTGTGCTGTTATTTACAACAGTGCATAATTCTTCAATCACTCAGATGGAGAACTGCATAACTTTGAGAGAGGGAGAGAGGAGGTAAACTAAAATGCCATGGCTCTGCTCCAGAGATGCATATGCCACACTGTCCATGCATGCACAAAATATTTTCTAAGTGTTTGCTTCTTGCTATGCCTCCTAACTGTATAATTAGTCTAACATGGGGAAATTTGAAATGATTACAGTAGGACCTCTGTTTCTGATGCAGATTGGTTTGGGGGGGGTGTGGCGTGGAAAACTGTGGATAATAGCAAGCACCATTGAAAAATAATGGGACTTCTGGTTTAAAATATCATAGAGTTGCCTTGGAGGACCTAGACAATGGCTAGAGAGGACACATTTTCTAGGAAGACTCTATGGTAGGTGTGCTGTTTTGTACCCTGTGGATAATTAAATCAGTGGATACGGGGGTCCTACTGTAGTAGGATTTGGTGCAGGGCTGTCTTGAAATGATGCTGTTCATTTGCTTATTATTTATTTATAACTACTCTAAAATGTAAGTATAAATGGGTTGCAGACCTATAACCTTTTCTGGAGCCTCCAAGGTAGTTAATGTCTCTCTAAAATAATAGAAAAAACATTGTACTTGGTGCATATATATAGTGGACCGGGTCGTAAAAGCTGTGCTACTAAAGATCTCTATTAATTTCAGAGGGTGTTTCCACAGATACCTTTTAAAACTGACAGGTGGTTTGCAAGTAGCAGTTCTTCATCCCTAATAATAAATTTGCTGTCACATGAGTCTTGATTTCATTCTGTCAACACATGCAGTTCTACATTCCTGTTTCTTTGCTTTCAGGAAACTGATTTAGATTTGGAAATGTTGGCTCCTTATATCCCCATGGATGATGATTTCCAGTTACGTTCCTTTGACCAGCTTTCTCCGCTAGAGAACAATTCTGCAAGCCCTCCTTCCAAAGCGGCCACTATTGCAGGATTTCAGTCAACTCCAGCGCAATTGCCTACCACAGACAAGATAAAGCCCGTGACAATCAAACATGAAGAGGACTCAAAGGCACTCATGGCTCCCATTCACATCACCATTGAAACAAACAGTGTCCCAGGGTCACCCTACACTGAGAACTCAAGTCGAACTGCATCCCCAGTCAGAGCAGGAAAAGGCACAATTGAGCAAAAAGAGAAGTCAAGTCCAGGCACACCGAACTTGTTGACAGTCACATTGGGTAAAAGGTAGATTAAAAAAATATGAGCTGCTATTGGCCATTTGATCCTAAACCCAGTTGTGGAATGTATATGCTTACAAAGAGAGAAGCATTTATTCTCCTGGGTGTTCAGTACTTCCATTCAGCGAGGAACCATAGCAAGCTTCTTGACTGAGCTGTATTTTTTGTAGATATACTAAAAAGCCTTGGATGGTGGGTTCTAAGCACATTTGTACTTTGTATTCACGTATACAGGAAGACTTTGAGGTGATGGTTGTTCCCTGTTTACAGATGGAAAATTGAGGGTCATAACAGCTGGTGATTTGTTCAACCCACCCACCAGGTTCAGAGCAGAACTTAGGCATGGGATGCAGAGATTCATGTTTCAGTAATAATAATAATGTATGTTAACTGTTATCCTCTTCTTATATATAAGCCTAAATACAATTGTTTGTCCCAACTGAGAGTACATCTATTGAAATAGTTACTGAATGCTATGTCAGTCCCTATATAAATCCCATTTATTCAGTGGGTCTGCTGTAGTTGGGAGCAGCAACTGTATTTAGTCCATGAGCAGTTATTTTCAATTTCACAGTTTGATGCAAAGTTTGGTTCAGCACTGGAGTTCCTTTATCTGATAATTTAATTAATGTTGTGGTGCCCTAACATGGCTACCATGAAATGGGTTACTAAAGAAACAACCCCAGTCATGCTCTAAACACATGAAATGTGGGTAGAGGCATGCACATATGATGTGTGTTCTTTGCACAAAAGCACAGCTCTTTTGCATCTTAATATCCAGAATTAGAATCTTATTATCTTGGTGTGTTGTTCAGTAACAGATATTTCATGAGCTAAATGCCACCTCAGGTTTACAGAGGACACTGACACATCTGTCCCTCCCCCCCCCCCCGCTTGCAATTAATAAATTTATCACAGTGTCTGTGGGGAAAGTGCTATAATTTCAGATTTGGGAAACCACTAATGACAGAAATTGTTTACTACTTAGAGGGGTGTGCTTTTTTTGAGGAGGGTTACAGTGGTTTGAAAATAAAATAATTTTAAGCTTAAACTTTACTCTGTTAAAATGTGAAAAACATCCTGAAATAGATAACAGGTTCATGTTGGAATGTGATCAGAGGGCAACCAAAATGGTGGGAGGTCTGGAAGCCATGCCCCATGAGGAGCAGGGAGCTGGATATGTTTAGCCTGGAGAAGAGAAGGTTAAGAGGTGATATGATAGCCGTGTTTAAATATTTGAAGGAGGATGGAGCAAGCTTGTCTTCTGCTGCTCCAGAGACTAGGACATGGAGCAATGGACTCAAACTATGAGAAAAGAGATTCTACCTTAACATTAGGAAGAACTTCCTGACAGTAAGAGCTGTTTGACAGTGGAATATATTTCCTTGGAGTGTGGTGGAGTCTCCATCTTTGGGGGTTTTTAAACAGAGGCTGGATGGATATCTGTTGGGAGTGCTTTGATTGTGTATTCCTCCATGGCAGGGGGTTGGACTAGATGGCCCTTGTGGTCTCTTCCAACTCTATGATTCTATGATTACTAGAAGGAGGCTAATGGATTGATATTTTTATGGGACAATGCACTGACTATGAGCCTGTTTGTGGTATCTTTAACTGAGATAACTGAAGTGAGGTACCATTGGAGCAAATCTTGAAAGAGGCAGTGTAAATGGAGATCCTGTTCCATATCTGATTGGACTGATGTAAAAGGACCCTTTAGAGCAAGTTATTATCTTGGGCTGTCTGAGCTTATTAAGTAGAGAGATTTGTTGTTGTTTAATTGTGATTTCAGTGAGATTTCTTTATTGAGTTACAGGTCTAAGTATGTGACAGCTCCTGTCGCAGCAAAACAGTATCCTTTCTTGTATCGTGTGGGAAACACACACACGTGTACATGTGAGTTTAGCAAAGGTCCCTCTCTTGCAGTGCCCGTGACTAATGTTGTAACTGCATTCAGAGCAGAGCAAAGTGCTTCCAGCATGGTTGTCCTTTCCCTCTTCCCCCATAATCATCATGTGCATAACTGTGTCTTTTATAAACTACCACACTGACTTGTGCAGTTATAATATGGACTTCTGGAAAACCAAGGCCTCCAACTTGAGAGCACACAGGCTTTCCCCAGTCCACTCCAAAATGAATTTGCTCCCCTCTCTCCATTCCTTCTTATTATCATTAGCCATAGTTCTTTGTCTCTACATGAAGACTATCCAGGATTCCTAGTGAAACAAAATTTGAAAGCATGATTTGAAGTAGATTTATAAATACGGAAGTGCTCAGTCTTCTTCATGGTATACTTGTAATGATAAACGGTGGTTTATTATGGAGAGGGAAAGAATGTGCGGGTCCTGGTTGTGGAATTGAAAATAACTGTTTTGCAGGGAGCCAGCATGACTTCTATATTCATCAACAGGAGCAGCGTGATACTGTGAACCCAAGGGATTTTTTGCATTTTTTTATACAAGTTGAGTATCCGCTATCTGAAATGCTTGGGACCAGAAGTGTTTCGGATTTGGGATTTTTTCAGATTTTGGAATATTTGCATACACACACACACAAACATATATATAATCATAGAGTTGGAAGAGACCACAAGGGCCATCCAGTGCAATCCTCTTTCATACAGGAATACACAATCAAAGCACTCCCGACAGATGGCCATAATGAAATATCTTGGACATGGTCCAAAGTGTAAACCCAAAATTAATTTATGCTTCATATACACCTTATACATATAGCCTGAAGGTGATTTTATACACAGTATTTTTAATAAGCTTGTGCATGAAACAAGGTTTGTGTGTATTGAACCATCAGAAAGCAAAGGTGTCACTATCTCAACCACCCATATGGACAAGCTGTTGTAATTTTGGATTTTGGAGCATTTTGGATTTCTGGATAAGGGATACTCAACCTGTATACCATCGCCACATACGCAGACATCCCAAACTGGAGGAAAACAGGCTCACTTGGATATGTAATCACCTTTTCTATCAGGTGGAACAGATAAAAGCAGAAAGGTATAGAAAGGATGATGGCTAAGATTAATGCAATTCTTCTGTCCTCCACATGCCCTGATACTTCTCTAGCTTTTACCAAGAACCTTTCTTCCGTTTGGGCTGCTCAAGCAATGTAACCAAGATTCCCCATAATGCTTGTTGTCATTTCCAGAGACTCTCAGTGTTCAACTGCTGTATCAGTTGTGGATTAAATTATCTGATTTAAGATATCTGACTCATAGTAATAGACTTATAGCACAGGTAAATCCAAAATGTTCAGATGATCACAGTGGATAATTTAATAATTGAATAAGTGATCTTGTAAGGCATGAGTCAGTGTGGTGTAGTGGTTTGAGCGCTGGACTACAGCTCTGGAGATCAGGGTTCAAATCCCCACTTGGGCACAGAAACCCACTAGGTTACCTTGAAGGGCAAGTGACATTCTCTCAGCCTCAGAGAAGGGCATGGGGCAAACCCTCTGTGAACAAATTCTGCCAAGAAACCCCATTATACATTCACCTTATGGGTATCACAAATTATAAGAACTGACTTGAAGGCACACCACCACCACAATAACAACAACAAGGAATATAGAGTAAATGTTAGAGCCCTGTAATTTATGAGAAGAACGAACACAGCACAGGACACAAAGAGGGTTTAGATTGTTCATTTCTCTAGAACTAGAATGAAATGACCTGATCCTGGTTTCTCCTGGATCATATGCTTGTGTTGTAGTGGATGAGGTCATATCTAGTAACTTCTCAGTAATGGAATCCATGGTATAAGCCAAAAACACACAATCACATTCAGATTAATTTGTGTCAGGACAGTATCTGCTGTGGCTAAATTTGTGTTTGCTTGGAAGCACTTACTTCTCTTCCTAGTGGTACCTCACATAAAGTTGTAATAACTCTGCTCCAAGTGCAGAACTGTTACCCAAGACCTCTGAAATAGGGTGCAAGTTCAAGCTGAAATAGAAAAATGGAAATTTCATTTGATATCTTTGTTGCTAGGCTGTACTGTGTGTTCCTCCCCAGTATGCTAGTTATGTCATAGGTATTGGTAATATTCTACATGGGGAAAGACCTTTGATTGCACTATCTGCAACCTGAAATGGTACATCCTAACAACAGATACATTAACATAGTGCTGAGGCTTATCTGTTTTGGTTTTGTGGCGGTATAGTTTGGTACCTAAAATTCAGTGATAAGGGAATACGCTCTTAATGTCACTCAATACAAACCAAGGTTCTCTGGATGTAAACCGTGGAGAGTTCTTATTTGTACAAACAATAGAGCAGTGTGGAATTTATTTGTATCAGAATCATGACACACTTGCATTTGGTTTTAACATGAGAAAGTAATCTGGAGGGGAGTCAAATTAATTGTTTGTTTTTTCTTTCCTCAGTAGATCAACTGCAGCAAATGAAGAGATCAACCCAAAAATAATTGCTCTGCACAATTTTCAGAGGAAGCGAAAGATGGAGCAGGATGGTTTACTTTTCCAAGCAGTGGGAATTGTACGTTTTCAAAGATTCCCTCTTAAACCCCATCTTGTTTTTTAATTGACAGTGATAATTTTTTTTAGGGTATGATTGTCCAGATGTAGTCAAATTGTTAGTACACAAGGACATTAGACTTAGGGCACAATTTGCCAAGAAGTTTTCCACTGAAGTGAGCTGTCTAACAGAACACATGTACACTTCTAATATAGTCATCTTCAAATATGGACTTTTCAGAAGTTTGGAATTATGACTCCCATCACTTCCATCCAAAACATAAAAAGCAAACAAATGGTAGGAGTTGTCCAGAACTTCTAGTGAGCACCTCTAGAAAGTAGCCCTGGTGGGGCAGTGGTTAAATGCCAGTACTGCAAGTCACCACGTCACAAGTTCAATTCCAGCGGGCTCCAAGGTTCACTCGGCCTTCCTTCCTTTTGTAGGTTGGTAAAATGAGTACCCGGCTTGTGGGGGCAATTAGCGAACACACATTGGAAACTGCTTAATGCAGTGTAGATGTGTAAATTGCTGTTGCTTAAAATAATTTGTAAGTCGCTCTGATAGCCTTCTAGCTGAAGAGCGCAGTATGTATGTATAAATAAATAAATAAATAAATAAATAGGTGAGAAAGTGTAGCCATTTTAAAATAATTTCTGAACCTCTTAAAACCAGATTCCCTCTTCATGATTATCACATTTTCCACATCATGGGACCATGTCTATTATCAGGGTTTTGCTTAAATTAGTATCACCTAATTGCATCAGCTTCAAAAGATATGGAGCATTTTTGGCTTGGATAATGCACATACTACATATGCTTCTGGGTGTGCACACATACATGGAATAAAGTGCTAATCCTTACCTTAAGAGTCAGAATGAGAGGATGTGCTGTCTGATTTAGAAATACACAAATAAATTTATTGTTTAATTTCATTAAAAGTGAAACCACAAACATTTTTACCACACCATGGTTGAAATTTGACCAAGTGTTTGTCTATTTAGTTCAGCATTCTGCCATTATAGTGGATGGCCAGTTGTCTACAATTGCCCTATCATTTGGTGTTTGGAAACCTACTGTCTCTAATACTGGTGGTCCTTTATCTGTCCTGAATTTCCCACCAAACTTTGTTGGGTGACACCAGGTCCTAGAATTATGAGGGGAGTCATCAGCAAACATGACTTTGCACTGGCCAGCTCTAATGTCAGTTTATTTGTGAACACATTGAAAAGTACTGGCCCAAAAACACCCTATTGTGGAGGGATTCCACTATTTGCATCCATCCATTGCAAGAACTGCCTATTCATTCCCGCTCTCTGCTTCCTGTTCTTTAACCAGCTACTGATTTCCATGACTGTTGTGGCTGTTCAGGAGTCTTCGCTGGGAGTCTTTCTCAAAAACCTTTTGGAGTCTTAAGCACACAGGGTCTACCAGATCATACCCTGTCCACATGATGGTTGACTCTAGGGATCTGCCAGGTGGCCATTCTTGTCCTAAAGGCTTTAAGCAATTTTAGAATGGTTAAAATCCCCCCTCCTGATGAGAGCAACATTCATAACATTTTCATATGTTTTAAATCTGATTTAAGCCATTATTATATGTCATGAACCTGCAGGAGGGAACAGAACAGAAATATTAAATAATGAGTAGAGATGCAATGGACAGTGTAGCTCACGTAGAACGCTCTTGCTTAGTTTCCAAATGGTAGCAAATAATTTTTAGAGAAGAGATTAATTTGGACAATAACTTCATTGGGTTTTGGCTCCATCCCTAAGCTATCAAGTTTAATATCAGTGTCTTAACATTTATTTTTTTAAAAAAGTTTTTTGGATAAAATGGAATTCCACAAGATGTGAATTTATCTAGTGGGACAAATGGATTACTTACACACATAGATAGATCTATGTAGCTTGGGCTGCTACAAATATGTCAGATAATTATTTCTTTGTTTTGTCCACACTATGAAATGGTCATGCCCATTTGGAGAACAAAAATTGCCTGCATCCTATGCTTTCTTTCTTGAAAACAAGTCCCGGGTAACTGTACATAGGATTCTAGTCTGAGGTTCAAATAAACAGTATCAAGGATCAGGCTGAAATAATATGGAAGGCAAAAACTCAATCAGGAATTGCCTGACAGTTGGTCACTCATCTTTTCCCACCTCACTTCCTCCACTATAGAAAGTTCATCAAAATAAACTAGATTTCCTTGCGCACACTTCTGTTTGACTGTAGTGGAGTTTGCACAAGAGGTGCTTCCCTTTTCTCAATCCCTCCCCCCCTTCACACTTGCTTTTAAAATGAGAACCAGTTTTACATACCAGGTGATTTACATCATTTTGATAGCATGTTTTTGTGGGGTTTCTCTGCTTGCATTAAATAAACTTCCCTGTGTCATGTGTGTGTTTAAAGGGCACGTTATTGGCGCAGTCCAGCACTCCTGGAACAAATGTATCATTGGCTTGGAAACGTGTAAAAGGATGCAAACCTAATGGACAGAATGAGGTTGCAGAGAAGACAGTCATTTTATTACCGTCAGGTCAGTGTCTTTTTATGTGCTGTTGTAATTATCTTACTGTAGTATTGCTCATAAAGGAAGATAAGCTAAAGTAGGTTTCATCCAGAGGTTCATAACCCCTTCCCAACACTGTAGTGAATAGGAGAGACAAGACAGTACATTCAGGATTCATTAATTTTGGGATCAGGGCCCCTGTCTGAAGGGGTCCTGGAAGGTGAAACTGAGCATATGTGTACCTTGAAGAAAGGAGCAGCAGCTCAGAATTCTTAAAATTTGGGAGGAAATCTGGACTAAACTAGATTTATACCGTAAGAGTGGGAAAGGCTCCATGATTCGCCTAGCACAACCTCCTTGCCAGTACAGAAAATCAATGAGATAGCCACTTAAAAACCTACAGCAGATGATGAATAAAGGAGCAGGATAATGTGGGTGGTGGGAGCTGCTGAGATGGTTGTGGGATGGAAGAAAGGGTATAGTCTGCAGATGTGAAATTAAAAACAAATAGCTGTGCCTTGTTTGGCTAGTAGACAACAGGATAATGTGTTCCCTTTTCTTTCTTTGTTTTTAAATATGTTCTTTAGTATTTTGTATAATTGTGATTTGGTCACCTGGACTCGTGATAACTGGAAATCTTACTTGTGCAGCTCCTTTGGAGTGACAGGAGATATTGGCTATACACTTTTCAAGGTGTACTACTATAATGATACACTTTTCCAAGCTGTTGTGTTCATAACCACAGGGGCTAGAAACTTGTGTTGCTGTATTTTAAATGGATAACAAGGTGCACATATTTTTTTCGCTTTTAGATATAGCAAGTAAACTTCTCGGGCAGTCAATGGATGAGAAGGGACTTCCACAGCTTACCAGCTATGACTGTGAAGTGAATGCTCCCATACAAGGCAACAGAAACCTGCTACAAGGTGAAGAGCTGCTGAAAGCCCTGGATCAAGTCAACTGAGCTCCCTCCACCCTGACCCCTTCACAGTTGTTCTGTTTTCTTGGACACTGGTGACTCACCACCTAAAAGCAGTCTATTTATATTTTCTATATCTGATTTTAGAAGCCTGGGTACAAATACTGCACTAATTCAGTTAGTTTGGTTCTGATCCCCTTTCTACTTTGGACAGTCTTTTACTTAAAGAAAATTAGGTATTTTTTTTCTTTTTTGATGACAGTAACTCAGCTAATGGTGCAATTTTTGGTACATAAACAAGTCCAGAACATTTAGAACACGCTTGCCATGGCAGCTTTGAAGTAGGCACCTTTTTTTTAAAAAAAATAAGTATTTATTTTTTATTTTGAACAGGGGTTTGTCACAGAGAAAAATTTCTTCTCGAATGATACACCGCCACAGTAAAACTGTCTAAGCCTTCTGTCCTCCAGTTGAAGGCACCTTGTGCTCTGTCGCTCTATGATGTTAAGAATTTTTTTTTTACTTTTACTTTTTTTTAGAAAAAGAAAGATGGCTTTGCAGCAATGCATTTGTAGCCACAATCGCACAATCTATTTTCTTAATAAAATAAATACAAAACGCCAGCAGTTCTTCATGCAATATATTCTGCATTTATAAAGCTAGTTTTCAAGGACATTTCTTTCTTTTTTTTTCTTGTTTTATGTTGATTGCCTGTGAAATCATGTAGACATTTTGGAGTAATGCTCTCTTTCTTTTTGTCATGTTGTACTACAGAAGAGTTCTTAAGTGCTGTGTTAATGCCCAAGTGTGGGTAGGGGGGAAAAGACAGGTTTGATCTTGAGAGGCTGGCAAATAATGTATGGGGCTTTCTAGTCCAGGGGAAAAGAAATGATGGGTGAATGGGGTGTTCATAAAATTTGGTCTGGAGGAAGCAAAGAGACATTTTTCTCCCTTTACAAAACTTCAGCTCTCCCAATAAAGTTGATTTCAGGATGGACACACACACAGACATAAAAGCAGTTCTTCACACAATGCATTAATTCACTGCCACAATGTGGTGAAAGCCACTGGCTTATATAGCTTTTAAAAAGATTAGACAGGGAGGATAGGGCTATGTGTTATGATAGCTAGATTGATCCTCCATGTTTGGAGGCAGTGTACCTCTGAATACCAGTTTGCTGGAGGGGCAGACAACAGGGAGCAGCTGTTGCTTTCATCCTCTGCTTGTGGGCTTCCTAGAAGCATCTGGCTGGACTAGATAGACCTTTGGTCTGATCCAGGAGGGCTATTCTTAATGTTATTTATGTGGATAAATTCTCTTTAAGGGGAAGAGGCTTGTTTTTTAAATGTATCAGTTGCTTTGTCCATTCAGAGAAAATTCTCCCCTGCCTATAGCTGTGAAAGTTCCTGCTAATATTGTGTACCTATTAACTGAATCTAAATGTCCCAATTTCCCAATGTTTGGTAGAGATGATATTTCAAGCAAATCATAAAACATCCTGCCTTGTTAGCAGAATTGCCTAGTTTCATCACTGAGTTGCTTGGTAATATTTGATGTTTTGCATTTTATGCACATTGTTGCTATTAACATCCATGTGTTTTTGTTTTGTTAACCATAGATTTCAGTAATGCTGAATGTATTTTAGGAACCTTTTTTATTTAGGGAATTTATCACAAAACATCTTATTTTCTTTCTACGTGCTGTATAATAATTCTCCCATTCTTTCCCCCTTTTTTTGTGGTTGGATCTAACACTAACTGTATTATTTTATTACATCAATAAACTATACGTGGACCAGGCCTGCAACAAAGTGTTACATCTGCATATGAACCATGAATTTCCAGTCTCTACATTGATTTCCCCCCTGAAAATAGTTGTATGATTGCCTCAAGCTTACAAATCAAGTCTGTGGTGCCATCTTAAAGTTCCTCAGTGATGCAGTGTTGAATAGTGATACAAGGCTGCATGGTAACACTGTTCTGACATGTACATGCTTGTCCTGGGAAGCTGGAGGAATTCAGAAGACCCAGTTGTTGGCAGAAGTACACTGTTTTCACAATGAAGTCCTGCACTTGTCTACTGAGGAGTAAGCTTCATTGAATTGAATGGGACTTGCTTCAATGTAAATGTTCTTAGGATAGCATCTTTAACAGGATAGCACAACCAATTAATAACATACAATGGTCTCTATCTCTAGACAGCACTTAAACCAGCCAGGATGTGCCAAATGAGAGAGAAGAACAATCATGAAATTAATAGTGCTGACAGAGGTCTACACAGAACATAGTCTACTGCTGTTTGTTTTTTTTAACATAAAACCCATAATATATTGGTGGTGTTACAAGCCTGTGTAAAGGTTGTCTTCCCTGGCCCCCATTACAATGCACCAAACATTGCTAGCCCATATGTTCCCTGCTCAGATACTTTAGTATGAATTGGAATATTCCTAGTTAAAGAGATATCAGCAAGAATGGGGGTGTTTAGCACTCACCAACATGTTATTTGTATGGCTTCATAAGTTGCTTAGCTTGAGACAGAAAGGTTAGCCATTTTGTTATCTGCAGTATGTGATGACAAACCTGTCTCTCCACTAATCAAGTACTGCCTGAGAAATTTCCATGTTAGGAAGCAATGATGCAAGAAAGAACCCATTAATTGTTCTCCATTTCTTGTTTCATCACACTCTAGTGATGAAAGCCATGGCACCTATTTCTTTTATTATTTTGGAAATGGCACAAAAGTTAAGAGCTCTAGAATCAGTAGTAATGTGACACTTAGATAGCTCTAACACAGTCCTATAATATGGTTTAAGGACCATGGGTGGGCTACCAAAAAAGGTGGAAGTGTGGGGATGGTGGAAGCACTGGAAACTTTACAGTTTCAGCTTCAATACTGTATGCAAATAGAGATGTAACTTTTAAGAAAAGGGGGTTAAGGGTAGTCCTGGATAGAAGACATTTATTGCTGTGTTGGACTGCTTGTTCCGCTTCTACTGTTTGGGGGATGGTTCTTGCATCACAATTACTAAGCCCAAAGCTGCTTTCACTTGGTAGTTGCTCCACATGGTGGATATAATGACAAATAAATCACTATAAGGCAATGCAAATCTTGCAACCTCTAAGACTATTCTGATTTTGTTACTCAGGTAAAACATGTAATGCTATCCAGGTCACTAGAAAACTGTTCAGCCAGATATCATGGTGGACACTATCCAAACACCTGCAAAAATTTCCATGGCCACATAGGAAATGGTCTGGATGACTGTTTATAAGGGGGGAAAGCCCTGAGGGTCTTAGGAAGCTACATACTGTAGAAGTATACACACTTCCTTAATATTAGAAAATGCTGTGGTCTGAGAAGGATAAATACACCCTTGTTTTAAAACTATACATTAGCTGTAAATAAACCCCAACATACTAGCATTCAAGACACCTTTTTTGGCATGTAACTTGATGGCATTAGTTTTTCCAGATACAAATTTTGGCATGGTACGTCAACTTTCTTATACTTTGAAGAAAATCTAAATACAGACCATGACATTCCCTATTTCTTCATAATATTTAAAGTGTATGGAACACGCTCTCTCATCGGAAGTGATTTTAACATAATATAATGCCTTTCTCCAATTTTATCTAGAAAAATAAAATGCTTTATCATCATAGCTCAAGCTTGTTCTTTTTGTTTTAACGCCTTTTCTGTCCTCATTATTTCTGCTCCCAAATCCACAACTGTTTTCCTGTTGGTCTATGTGAAAACTATTAAAAGTTCAGTTAATCTAGGAGAAACGATAACAGAGGTGTGCCCTTTAATTTTGATCATTGTACTAAGAAGACAGTTAACCTAATTCTACAAGACAGGCTAGAAGCGGCAATCAGTTTGAACATCCTTAGCCAGGTGTGATATTGGTTGTGTTGCTGCCCCTCACCAGACCTTGAAAAAGTTACGTACATTTTGGACTACAGTTCTCAGAGTCCCACTGCCAGCAAAGCAGCAATCTCTGTCTGACAGGACACAAAAAGGTCTAACAGTAGAGAACTGGTGAATAATGTGGAATGGGAGAGATGAGGCAAGGAGCCCTTTGCATTGTAAAGTCATAGGCAAATTGCTCCATTCAGTTCCCACTTCACTCCAATAATTTGAGACAACTATTTGACCAGATGGAAAGTCCAGCTTGTTTAGCATCTTCTAACATGATCAGCCAAACTTTGAACAGTGTTTCAAGACACCATTATAAATGTGGTACACAGCTAACAGAAAAGCAAACTTTCTGCAGAATGCCCACAGGAGAGTAACAGCCTTCTTTAACAAAGTGATATTCAGAGACTGACAGCCTCCAAACATGGAGGTTTCGTTTAGCTATCAAGGCAAATAGCTGCTGATACACCTATGTTCCCAATGAGAGCTGTCTCTTGCACAAATGTTAAAACGCGCAGAAGTGCTTGGATTTTCGGGCACCCTGCAACATTTTTTAAAACCACTCAATTTCAGCGCCCCCCCCCGACAGTAATTTTGAATACTTACCAGTGATGGGCAGAGAGCCAGTTCTCTGGGCAGGTGTCTAGACGTGTGAGAGCAACTCCTGTTAGCAACTCCATCACGCTGCTCTCTTTCAGAATATTATGCTCAGTTGTCCTGCTCCGTTAGGGACCGAGGATGCTTCGGTGGGATGCTGGAGGGACATGCAAATGAGTGGAACGTTCGCAGCCAATCCGCTCAGCAGGGCCACGCCCACTATACGTGCGGTTCTGCACCCGAGAAGAAACCGCAGACAGCCCGCCCACTGTCCCGGCCCCTTCTCTTCCTCATCATGAAAGATGCTGCTTTGCTTGGCTAACCTCCTACGTGTGTTTTAGCATGTTGGAAACCGGCTGAAAGGGATGGGGGCAACTGGACAGAATCGCTTGCTCAGTTTTTATTCCCGCCTAATAATAATAATAATAATAATTTATTTATTTATATCCCGCCCCTCTACGAAATGCAATTTGGGCTGCTTATAACAACTAAAATATACATCCAAACCCTCAATCCCACCCCCCCTTAAAATACAAGTAAATAATTTAGGAATTAAATACTTTAAAAATTAAAAAATAAAATAAAAATAAAGAATAAAAATGAGCAATGGACGATGGACGTGGTGAGATAGGGACAAGCTAGATTTCCTTTTTTGATGGCCAGGTCCCTACATCTGGCCTTGAAAACAAAGCAGAGTCAGCCCTGGTTAGTACTTGGATGGGAGACCACCAATGATTACCAGGTGCTGTAGGCTATATTTCAGAGGATGAAACTGGCAAAGCCTCCTTGTCTAAGAAAACCCTATGAAATTCATGAAGTTCTCTAAGTCAACAGGCGACTTGAAGGCAGGTACACACACACACATTCCACATAGCTTGTTTACTTTGGTGTGAGTGAATGGTCTCTAGTTAAATCCAATCGCTGGTCCCACTAGTGTAGACCCTTTGGATCTATAGGACTTAGACGTGTATTGATTCACAAGACAGCAATTGTTTCTCTAGGCTTTCTCTAGCATAAACTATACAGTAGTTGGATTTTGTGTGTGTGCCCGCACACAGGTGCAGACACCTTCAAGTTGTCAGTCAACTTATGGCAACCCCATTAATTTCATAGCCTTGGATTTATCAGAGGGGAATGCAACTTGATGTTCCCCAGATTTATGGGACATCATCCCTTGTCCAAGTGAAGCTGCAGGGAGGGAGGAATGTGCATCATTTCCATGCCCCCATCCTGGTTAGTACTTGGATGGGAGACCACCAATGAATACCAGGTGCTATGGGCTATATTTCAGGAAGGAACTGGCAAAACCAACCACCTCTGAGTAGTCCTTGCTGAATAAAACCCTACGAAATTCATGAGGTCTTCATAAGTCGACAGGTGACTTGAAGGTACATGCACACATGCCTCTTAAGAAAAAGCTTTTTTAAAAACAACTTTTTGATGGAGTGCATTGGTTTTCTGCTGTTCCTGTTGCCCTGCTGCTTTTAGAGAGGAGCTAGATTTTCCAAACAGTGGTCCATTTCAGTGTCTCCTGAGTGAACTATCATGAGTGAGTTAGGACTAAAATGTACCTTCAGTGTTCCTCTTCCCAGAGGAAAGGGGAAAACTACTTTTTTAGACTACTACTGTCAGTGGCCAAGCTGGCTGGAGGGTTCTGGGAGATAACTCCAAAAAGTCACTTTTCCACATCTCCCACAATACTAATGGTTGTATGCTGTTGTTGTATTACTACAGGTAGTGACTACAAACACGAGCTTTATTAAATTGGTTTTAAAAGTGTGTTTCTTTTCACAATTCATTTGAGGTCATTGGATTTAGATTAAAAAACAGATAGTAGAACACAGATTTATTTTGCCATGTCTTGTGGAATTTTGGCGTTACTCATTGGGGAGCAGGCACTGAAAAACCTCTTGTCCAGCAGTCATTCTTCTAAGGATCTGTGTCAGCACCTTCATATTACAAGGAACAGGATTTAGGCTGAATAGCAGAAATTCCTAGACACAGCCATGTTATAGTCAGGAATATCAGTATGCAAAGGGATCTTATAGCATCTCTGAGACTAACTGAGAGAAATGCTACAACTTCTTTCTTTCAGTGTTGAAGGTGCTACAAGATTTCTTTACTTACGGACTAGAAATTCCTGACAGTTGGAATTCTTCTGCAGTGAAACTTACTACCTTGGAAGGGAGTTGACTTTTCTTCATTGATTTTTTAAAGAGAGGCTGGAAAAGCACCAGAATAGACTTTTCTTTTTTTCTTTTTCTTTTTTTTTTTGGCAGAAAGTTTGACTAGATGATCCTTGGAGATCCCTTCCAAACTTATGGTGACAAGGAGAAGCAAAACAGTGGAGCAGGGTATGTGTTGTATTCTTGCCTTTGGTTGTTTTTCTAATCAAAATCACTACTCAGGCTGCTTTTCCATATGCGGAGGAAAAGACATAGGCTTGTCACGTTTCCTCTTACAGATGGCAAAGCAAAAGAGGTAGGTAGTTTTGATTAGAACTGTGGGCAAGGAGGGGAAAGGGTTAAACACTGTTTCCTGCTCTTTTGTCCTTCATTCAAGTTTGCAGCCTCCCCTAGACTAGAAGTTACTTTCATGGACTCTCTCTGGCTTTTCTTCGCAAACGAAGATTCAGGAAGGACTCATCCCGCGCCTTCTGCAAGCGCGCTGATGACTAAAAAGGCCAATCCGAGATAAACAAGTCCGGTTGCAAAAAGTGCAGCAGAAGGTCTCCTTGGGTGATGTTTTTGGGTTGTGATTCTTTCTGCGTTGTCGTTTCTCTTCAAGACTTGTTCGTCGTGAGTTCTCAAATAAGGCTGCAGCATTGTGGATAGTGCGTCTCCATGCCTCCCGATGTGAGGCCAGGGCGGACCACCGTTGGTGATCAATCTGGCCAAGCCTGAGATGTTGTTTCAGGGAGTCCTTGTATCGCTTTTTTGGAGCGCCCCTCCCACGCTGACCCGTGGCGAGTTCACCGTAGAGTAGTATTTTTGGGAGGCGATGGTCCTCCATCCTAGAAACGTGCCCTGCCCAGCGCAGCTGTGTTCTCAATATCATGGCCTCAATGCTGGTGATCCCTGCTTGTTCAAGGACAGCAACATTCGTCACATAGTCAGTCCAGTGTATATTTAGGATTGTGCGTAGACAGCGCTGATGAAAGCGCTCGAGGAGTCGTAGGTGGTGGCGATAGGTAACCCATGTTTCAGATCCATAAAGGAGGATAGACAGTACGATGGCTCTATACACACTGATTTTTGTGCTTTGCCTCAGGTGTTTATTGCTCCAGACTCTTTTGTGAAGTCTTCCAAATGCACTATATGCCTTTGCTAATCTGTGATCGATCTCTTTGTCAATCTTGGCATCTGAGGAGATGATGCTTCCCAGGTAGGTGAACTGCTGAACGGACTTGAGCACTGATTTGCCGACGGCAATGTGGGGATGGTGGTGTTCGTCCTGTGGTGCAGGCTGGTAAAGAACTTCTGTTTTCTTCAGGTTGACTTCTAGCCCAAACAGCTCTGCAGCTGTTGCAAAGCAGGACGTTAGGCGCTGCAGAGCTGCTTCTGTGTGGGCAACAAGGGCAGCATCATCGGCGAAGAGCAGCTCACGGACTAGATAGTTTAGAGTCTTAGTATGAGCCCTCAGACGGCTTAAGTTAAACAAGCTACCATCAGTACGGTAGCGTATATAGATGCCGTCGTCTTCTTCAAGCTCTGCCATAGCCCTTTGGAGCATCGTGCTAAAGAAGATTGTAAATAAAGTTGGTGCAAGAACACAACCTTGCTTCACTCCATTAGTTATTAGAAAGGGCTCTGAAAGAGCATCGCCATATCTGACTTGACCACGCTGGCCCTCGTGTAGCAAGATAATCATTTTAAGGAATTTGGGGGGACATCCTAGTTTTTCCAGGATCTGCCACAGACCTTTTCTACTTACAGTGTCAAAGGCTTTGGTGAGGTCGACAAATGTTACATAGAGACCCTTGTTCTGCTCCCTACATTTTTCTTGCAGTTGCCTAAGGGCAAATACCATGTCTGTAGTACTCCTATTGGCTCTGAAGCCACATTGGCTTTCAGGGAGAAGTTCTTCTGCAATAGCAGGAACTAATCTGTTCAGGAGTATCCTTGCAAGGATTTTTCCAGCAATAGAGAGCAGTGTTATGCCTCGATAGTTTGAGCAGTCGGATTTTGCTCCTTTTTTCTTGTACAGGGTGATGATGACTGCATCTCGGAGGTCTGATGGCAGTTCCCCTTTTTCCCAGCAATTCACAAGGAATTCGTGGAATTTTTCGTGGAGTGCATGACCTCCGTGTTTCCAAACTTCAGGTGGGATTCCATCAATCCCAGCTGCCTTGCCGTTTTTCATCTGCTGTATGGCCATAAGGGTCTCTTCCAAAGTGGGAGCTATGTCCAATTCATTTTTCATTGGTTTTTGTATCATATATTGGATAGCTGAGGCTTGGACTACTCGGTTGGCGCTAAAGAGACTTTGAAAATGTTCAGCCCAACGATTTAGGATGGAGGCTTTATCAGTAATTAATGTTTGACCATCTGTACTGTATAAGGAGCTTTGGACCTGATAAGTAGGTCCAAACACTGCTTTAAGAGCTTCATAAAATCCTCTATGATCACCCAGATCTGCACAGCGTTGTGTCTTTTCTGCTAAATTGATCCACCACTTGTTCTGCATGTCTCGGAGTTTTTGTTGTAGTTTGCTACATGTGAGGCGGAAAGCTGCTTTTCTTACATGACAGGTTGGCTGGGCGAGGTATGCCTGGTGAGCAGTTCTCTTCCTTGCCAACAGCTCCTGGATCTCTTGGTTGTTTTCATCAAACCAGTCTTGATTTTTCTTGTGGGAGAACCCGAGGGATTCTTCTGCAGACTGGAGGATACTGTTTTTGATATGTTGCCAAAGCACTGTAGGAGAAGGATCTGTAGGATGGTCTTCAAGTTTTGTTTGTAGGTTTGCCTGGAAGTTGTCTCTCATGGTAGCTTGTTGAAGATTGTTGACTTGGAGCCTCTTCTTTAAGATGCCACCCCTCTTAGGTTTGAACTTAAGATGAAGATTTAGTTTACATCTGACGAGGCGATGATCTGTTTGGCATTCTGCACTGGGCATCACTCGGGTATGACGGACATCACGAATGTCTCTCTGACGGACTAGAACGTAGTCAATGAGGTGCCAATGTTTGGATCGGGGATGCATCCAGGTTGTCTTCAAGCTATCTTTCTGCTGAAAGATTGTGTTTGTAATAGTCAGCTGTTGTTCTGCACAGAACTCTAGCAGGAGGCGTCCGTTATCATTGCAATTTCCAACACCATGCTTGCCTAAGACACCTTTCCAGGCTTCGGAATTCTTTCCTACTCTGGCATTGAAGTCACCAAGTATAATAATTTTATCTTCTACAGGGACTTTTTGTATGAGTTGGCGTAGGTCTGTGTAGAATTTGTCTTTCTCTACAGGGTCGGCTTGCATAGTTGGGGCATATACACTAAAGAGAACAACATGTGGGAGGCGTAAGGAAATAATGCGATCAGAGTGTCCTGTTGGCAAGGTTTCGAGTTTGGAGGCAATGGAGTTTTTAATCATGAAGCCTACTCCTGAAAGATGTTTTTCGGTTTTGGGTTTGCCAGACCAGTAAAGTGTGTAGCCGGCGCCATGTTCTTTAAGGCTGCCTTCCTCATGGAAGCGAACTTCACTAAGAGCAGCGATGTCAATATTAAGCCGTGATAGTTCAAGGGCTATTAGGGCAGAACGACGCTCAGGCCGTCCACTATCTTTAGAGTCTTGCATGGTTCTGATATTCCAGCATGCAAGTGTCAGTTTATTTACACCTTTGGAGGCCGGTGTGTGCCTATGTTTCTTTGCCTTGGTTTGACCGCATCAGAAGATTCCCGTTGGCCGCGGCTAGCCAACCAGGTAGTTGGGGATGAGCTTTCTTTAGGCCACCTTTTCTAGGCCCCTCTCCATATGGAGCAAGCAGTGCTCTCCTTAAAAAAGGCTGCTTGGTCGTTCAGAATGCTGCCGAACAAGACTGTCATCTCCCGGGTCAGGCTTGAGCGACCAATGTCCTGAACCGCCTGCATGCAGGGTTGGGGCTGCGGCTTCCAGTGCATCTTTACACCTGCCGGTTTCGTCCCTCGCCAGTCGCTACAGGGCTTTTTTGGAAATGGATTTGTCCTTCGAGCCTGTGCAATGGATTTTTCTGGTGGAGCGCAGCGTGCACAGAACTGGCCTCACCCTTTAAACCAGAGATTCATCTGCCGTGGCCTTGCAAGCATGGACGTGGCAGCGAGGTCCTCGGGCCGTAGGTTTGATTAGAGTTTCCTTCTCTTAGATGGTTGACCTTACAGGGTTGGACGAGCACCATCTGCCCGGGTTTGGGATTAGAGTTTTCCTTCTCCTAGGACGGTTGCCATAAGGCTAGAGAGCCCATCCTGCCCTTTGACGCTCTTTGTCAGACCCTTCGGTTTTGACCTGTCTGGCATGGGAGACCCTACCGGTGGCTATTATGCCACCGCCAGCATAGCTCAAAACGTCATTAGGGTACGCAAGCCTCTCTCCCACGACAAGGGGGCGTCACCTCTCCAAACTGATATGCTGGCTGGTGAATCCTCAGAACTGTAGTCTAAAAATACAACTTTCCAAGCTCTACAGCCTTCCCTGCCTCCTTATCACTGTTTTTTTTTTTTAATTTAAAAAATCAGTTTAGAAAATTGCTATTTTGATTTACAACTTCCATGGGCACTGGCCCCGCTGGCTGGAGGAGGGAGTCATTGAATTCAGTCGGGTTTACTTCCAACGCAGCATGTATAGGACTGCAGCTTCCGTTTGTGTAAGGAGATGAACTTTAGGTTCCGTTTAAGAAAGTCATTTTTGGAGACTCCCTCAACCAGCATGGATGCTGACCGTTGTAGCCCCAAATAGTAATTTCCCCCAAACCCTTGAGTCTTAGGAACTAAAATTTCTGGCAGAGAATGAAGGGGTGGGCTCGCTGGCAGCTTCAAAGAAAGTGTGGGGCACTTATCCCACAGGCAGCGGTAGGGAGGGGGGCAGTGAGTTGGTCGCTTGCATCTTGCTAGTTTCTGTGTACGTGAGTTCATGCATGCATGCCCAGAAGACCCGAGAGATGAATACCTCATCGTTGGAGAAGCACCGATTAAACTGGCATTATTGTTTATGGTCCAGTCTACTGATGGGTTCAATACAGTATTTGCTTTTTTTTGGACTACAGGTCCCAGATTCCCCCAGCCAGTGATCGTGCTTGCAGAGGGAGGATGGGGCTTGTAGTCCAAAGAGTAAGTTTTCCAAACTAACTCCAGCAAGTCAAAACAGCATGGTTGGGATCACTGGTTGATTCGCGGAGACTTAACAAGTTACAGCTGTGGCAGCTTTCATAGCCCTCTCCCCCATTCCTGATACCACTTTTTAAATGAGGTTTTTTTTCATTGCGTGACCACAGACTTTCACCAACTATTGATGGCTAAATCTGTTGGACTAACACTCCCATTAACCCCCAGCGTGGTGTATTTATTTTTATTATTTATTTATTTATAGCCCACTCTTCAGCCACAAGGCTATCAGAGCAGCTTACAAATTGTTTTCTCTGGCTTTTCTTCGCAAACGAAGATTCAGGAAGGACTCATCCCGCACTTTCTGCAAGCGCGCTGATGACTAAAAAGGCCAATCCGAGATAAACAAGTCCGGTTGCAAAAAGCACAGCAGAAGGTCTCCTTGGGTGATGTTTTTGGGTTGTGATTCTTTCTGCGTTGTCGTTTCTCTTCAAGAATTGTTCGTCATGAGTTCTCAAATAAGGCTGCAGCATTGTGGATAGTGTGTCTCCATGCCTCCCGATGTGAGGCCAGGGCGGACCACTGTTGGTGATCAATTTGGCCGAGCCTGAGATGTTGTTTCAGGGAGTCTTTGTATCACTTTTTTGGAGCGCCCCTCTTGCGCTGACCCGTGGCAAGTTCACCATAGAGTACTGCATCAAGCAGTTTCCAATGTATGTTAGCTAATTGCCCCCACAAGCTGGGTACTCATTTTACCAACCTATGAAAGGATGGAAGGCTGAGTCAACCTTGGAGACCTCTGGAATAAAATCCCTGCTCGGCCATGGAAACCCACTGGGTGACCTTGAGCAAGTTACACTCTCTCAGCCTCAGAGGGAGGCAATGCAAACTCCCTTTGAACAAATCTTGCCAAGAAAACACCTGAAAGTTTTGCTTTGGGGTTGCCATAACTTGGAAGAGACTTGAAGGCATATGACAACCCCACAACTGTGGGAGGTGTGTTCCAAAAGATCTGAAAGGTGCTAGCTAGGAGAGAGTTGCATTTTCCCTGCCTCACTTTTTTTTTGTTTTGTTTTGTTTTTGAATGCCTCTTCCACCTGGACTTGTTATAGTTTGCTATTCTATGTATCAGTGATTCTTTACCTGGGGTCTGGGACCCCCCCCCCGGGGTCCGCTATGTCCACACAGGGGGCCCTATAAAGGCTTCAAGGCTGCTTGGCCCACCTGTCTGTCTGCAAGGGGATTTGTAGTTTTGTGAGGCACCAGCACTCTTTGGCAGAGAAGGCTAATGACCTCGTGAAAATGCAAAACCCAAGATTCCATAAGCAGAAGCTACAGCACTTAAAGTGGCGTCAAACTGCATTATTTCTAGTTTAGATGCATCCTTAGTTGCTGTTGTTAACTGCCTTCCAATGGACTTCAACTTAAGATGACTCCATGAATGAAAGACCTCCAAGTCACCCCATCCTCATTTATGTATTCACTAATTACCCCCGCCTTTCACTTATTAGTGCATGACCAAAGGCTCCTTATAGCAAATATGCACCCCTAATTCCATGGTAGATGCACCTAGGGTTGCACTGAAAGGAGGTTTTCAGGCATGAAAAAGGCACAAAATGACCCATACAGGCCTCACCATAGGACAATTAATTTCCATTATGTAAGACGTTTTTCCAAGGTAGGCACCGTTCAATAATTTTGTGTGCATGGAAAAGATACTATGAATAAGAGATAAGAAGTCAAAGGCTTCCACGGCCAGCATCCATAGATTTTCCTTGGTTTTTTTCTGGGCTGTGAGGCCGTGTTCTGGAATAGTTTCTTTCTGACGTTTCGCCTGCATCTGTGGCTGGCATCTTCAGAGAATGGCATCTCTGAAGATGCCAGCCACAGATGCAGGTGAAATGTCAGAAAGAAACTATTCCAGAACATGGCCTCACAGTCTGGAAAAAACCCAAGGAAAATCTAAGAGATAAGAACCCCGTATTTTGCTGGGGAAATTGGCTGTCATGCAGAACACATTTTGGAACCACTATGTAGCTCCATCAACTAATCTGCACAATTATATGGTTAAATGGAATTCACACTTCTTTTTATACCTCTCTGCTTCTCTCAGCTACCAATTTTAATATAACATACAATGTAACTAGGCCAGATCCACACTACACAAATAATGCAGTTTGAAACTGCATTATTTGCCACGGTTGCTTCCTATTGAATCCTGGGATTTGTAGTTTCACACGGTCTTTAGCCTTCTCTTCCAAAGAGTGCTGGTGCCTCACTAAACTACAAATCCCAGGATTCTATAAGAAGGAGCCATGGCAAATAATCCAGTTTCAAACAGGATTATTTGTGCAGTATGGATTCGTCTAGATTTTGTGTTGCAGCATTTAAAATTCGACAATGATTTCAGCGGGGAATTAATATAAAATTTGTCTAGGTTTATGGAGGTTATATCTCCTGAAGGGATATTTTTAAATATGCTTTTAACTTGTTCCATTTATATTGTATTTATATTTATTTTTGCTGGACTATGACAGCAATAAAGATATGCATTCATTCAATACAAACCACATTTCAGATTTTTTTCTTTTTTAAAAATTCATTTCCCAAAAGGTGCGGGGGGGGGGGAACGCCAAGCATATTCCAAGGGGAAAAAAAGTGGGGTATACACCTTATTAAAAGACTGCAATCTAGGAAAATGTATACGAAATTGAATACAACCCACTCCTTCCCTACTTTTTAATACACTAGGATGCCTGTATCCACTGATTCATTATCTACTGATTCAATTATCCACAAGACACAAAACAGCATACCTACCATAGAGTCTGTTTTTTTAATGTGATTTTAGTTAGGTGGTTTTAATTTTATACTGTTTAATGTATTTTTATGCGGGAGGGTGTGGGTGGGTGGTGCTTTTAGTCAGCATTGTAGCGTTTTAATTGTTGGAAGCCACCCCAATTGTTTTTAGTAGAGGGGCGGGGTATAAATAATAATAATAATAATTATTATTATTATTATTCCTAGAAAGAATGTCCTCTCTAGCCATTTCCTAGGTCCCCCAAGGCAACTCTATGTTATTTTAAACTAGAAGTCCCATTATTTTCAAAGGCGTTTGCTATTATCCACGGGTTTCAGTATCCACCCCACCCCCCAAGAGCCAATCCCCAGCGGATACAGGGCTCCTACTGTACCGAAGTAGACTATAAAACCGCTGTCTCTTTAAGAAGGAAAATAAAGGGGGCGGAGCGAGCAGACGAACTGTCGCTCTGATTGGCTAGAGCCACCCACGGCTTCCCCCCCCCCTTTTCGAATTAACTCTGAAAAAGAGCCGAGAGCTCTTTCAGTTCGACAAGGCTTGGGCGACAGAGTCAGCATTGTAAGGGTTAACTGGGTCACTTTTCATTGGCTGGCTGTGCCGCGCATGCGCACTTCGGAGCTGGGAGGGCTCTGAGGCGGTGGCGACGGTGAGGGCTGGTTTTCCTCGCCCGGGGCGGCGATGGGCGGCTGGCCGGGGTTGGCGACGGACTGCGAGGCCCTCCTCCGGCACTTCCAGGAGGCCGAGAGCGTCCGCTTCGAAGACTTCGCCGCCCTGTGGAGGCAACACCGCTTTCACACCATTTTCTAGTGGGTGCCCTTCCTGCCCTTCCCTTCCTTTCCCCAGCCTGCCTCGCCCCCCCATACCTCGAAATGGCTCCTTTGGGGTACAATTGGGAAAAGTTACTTTCTTATGCAGTGTAACTTCTGAGCCTAGCTGCAGCTCTTGAGCTTCAGGAGTGGGAAGCTTTTGACACTCCAGATTGGACTACAGAACCCATCGTCCTTCACAATTTCCTATCATTAATAGGACTGATGGGAGTTGCAATCCTGCAACACCTGGGGGGGGGTTTTCCTACATGTTTCCCTTCTTTGTTAAAACTGAACATACCTTTGCCTCTCCCCCCTTTTTTTCTCCCCCAATTACTCTTCCCCCCACCTCGAAATCACTCCTTTTGGGTATAGTTGGGAAAGTTACTTTATTATGCACTGTAATTTCAGGAATGGGAAGCTTTTGGCACTCCAGATTGGTCTACAGAGCCCATTGTCCTTCACCATTGGCTGTCATTAATAGGACTGATGGGAGTTGCAATCCAGCAACACTTGGGGGGGTGTTCCTACATGTTTCCCTTCTTTGTTAAAACTTATGCACTGTTAACTTCTGGACACAACTGTAGCTCTTAGACTCAGGGGTGGGAGGCATTTGGTTTTCCAGACTGGACTGCAGAACCCATCATCCTTCACGATTGGCTATTATTAATAGGACTGATGGAAATTGCAATCCAGCAACACTGGTGGTGGGGGGTTTCTACATGTTTCCCTTCTTTGTTAAAGCTGAACATAGTTTTGCCTCTCCCCCCCTTTTTCTCCCCCCATTTCTCTTCCCCCGCCTTGAAATTGCTTCTTTTGGGTATAGTTGGGAAAAGTTACTTTCTTATGCACTGTAACTTCTGGGCCCAGCTACTGAGAAGGTCTTTAGCCTTCTCTGCCAAAGAGTGCTGGTGCCTCTCCAAACTACAAATCCCAGGATTCCATAGGAAGGAGAAATAGCAAATAATCCAGTTTTGAACTGGATTATTTGTGTAGTGTGGATTTGACCATACCTTTGTCTCTCCCCCCACTTCCCCTGTTTTTCTCCCGTTCCCCCATGAGTGGTTTGCTTTGTTCATCATCATCATCATCATTAATGTTTATTTCATCATTAATCATTAATCATCATCATCATTAATGTTTATTTTTTACCCACCTCTCCCCATGGATTGAGGCAGGAAACAACAAGACATCCACACAAAACAATTAATATCAATTAAAATCTCTCTCTCTTTCTCTGGCTTTTCTTCACAAATGAAGATTCAGGAAGGACTCATTCCGCACTTTCTGCAAGCGCGCTGATGACTAAAAAGGCCAATCCGAGATAAACAAGTCCAGTTGCAGAAAGCACAGCAGAAGGTTTCCTTGGGTGATGTTTCCAGGATGTGATTCTTTCTGCGTTGTCGTTTCTCTTCAGGACTTGTTCAGCACGAGTTCTCAAATAAGGCTGCAGCATTGGGGGTAGTGCGTCTCCATGCCTCCTGATGTGAGGCCAGGGCGGACCATTGTTGGTGATCAATTTGGCCGAGCCCGAGATGTTGTTTCAGGGAGTCCTTGTATCGCTTTTTTGGAGCGCCCCTCTTGCGCTGACCCGTGGCGAGTTCACTGTAGAGTTCTTTACCAGCCTGCACCACAGGATCAATTAAAATACACATCTGGTTAAAAATACATAAATATATCAAAACACACAATATCAGTTTAAAAGAACAAATTAAACCAGTACATATTTAACAGTTTAAAATTCACAATTTAAAAGTCATCTGGATAGGCCTGCCAGGAGAGATTTGTCTTTAATGCTCTTTTAAATTCAGACAGTATATGCAACTGTCAGTTCTCTTCTGGCAGGCCGTTCCAGAGTCTAGGGGCAGCTGAAGAAAAAGTCCTCTGGGTGACCGTTGCTAGCCTAGTCCTAGCTGGCTGGAGCAAATGTCCCCCAGAAGATATGTGTGTATGGGGCGGATTATATGGTAGAAGGTGATCCCATAGGTAACCTGGACCCAAACCATGTAGGGCTTTAAAGGTAACAACCAATACTTTGTACCTTGCTCATGGTATAAATGGTTTTCCAGGGTTTCTGTTCAGGGATCTCTTTCCAAACTGTCTCGCTTGGTGATTGCAGAAAGTTCTGAGGTTGTGTTTTCTTGGCCACCTGGTTCTCAGCCATTCACCCTCTAGAGGTTTTGCCTTTCAACTCTAAGTTGGCTGTGCTAGTTGTGGCTCTGCTTTTAGACAGCTAGGATTTCAAAGTCTTGGTTTGTGGTAAATTATCCTGAGATCAACCAGTGGATCTCAATCTACCTATTGCCCACTCTTGAATTTATCCTTTATTTCATATGTATGAGTTGTATTTACATTTGTGGTATGCTCTGTGCCCATCTTCTGTTTGTATAAGCCAAAGCTGATGATTCAGTACCTGAAAAATAATAGACAATTATAAAGGCTTCACAGAAAATGAGGGGTGCGATTTGATTCTAGTCTAGAGGCAGATAGTTGCTTATGATGGGTTTAGTATTTTACCTTCCCTTTCTTTCCCCTCTATTGCATGTGACAGGGGGAAGGAACAATTTGTAGCCCTCCAAAGGTTGTTGTACTGCAGCTTCGAACATACCTGATGGTGAGAGATGCTGGGAGATATTGTTTGGCAAACTGAACACATGCTTCCCATCTTCAGCCCTTCTCTTTATAACCGAATGCTTCAACACTGATTGTATTTCCTAGTGCATTTTGTGCCTCCTTCATTTTCTTTCTGTCTTTAATAACATGGGCTGTTCTGTACTATTTTTTCCCCCACATTTAACTTATGAGGCTGACAACTTACGATTTTTTTTCTGGCAATCCTCTTTTGTCTAGTGGTAAAATAAGGACTCCGGAGCAGATTAAATTCACCAAAGAGGTTTTAGCTTTGGTATGGCCATACTTCTTGCCTCCTTACACTTTCCAGATCCGAGTTGGTGCCCTCTATCTTCTCTATGGATTGTACAATACACAGTTGTGTCAGCCAAAGCAGAAGGTAAGTTATGCTTTAACCTGTTTGCTTTCAACCCCTTACCCCCTACTATCTTTGGTAACTTTATTTTGCTGTTGTAAGGGATAAGCAATAATTGTATTAGTTTAAAAGAAGGTTGATGTAATATAGTAGGAGAGAATGTGAGCTGAGCCAGGAAATTATGTGTTCACGTTCTCATCATAAGCACTCTGTGAGTGGTCTTAGACAAGCTGATACCTCAGCCTGCCCTGGCCATTTTTGTTCTTTCCTTCTTAGTTAAATTATATCTCTCCTTGCCTCCAGTAAACTCAAGATGGCATACGTGGCCCTCCCCACTTTTTTCACACAACAGTCTGTAAAGAAGGTCAGGCTATGAAAGAGATTGACTGGCCTAAGGGCACCACCTTGAGTTCTATGGCCCACTGTTGACTTGAACCTGGATTCTTAAGTCCAGGTCAGACACTCTTAAGCATTATACCACACTGTCATTGTAGGGCTGCTCTAAAGATTGATATATACAGTACATGAAGCATGTTGTAAAAATTGCTTTCTCTATTTGTTTTAAATTACAGTATGACCCCGGCATCTGCAGGACCAGTAACTGCAGTTTTATTTATCCATATCTGAAAAAATATGTGTTCTCTAGACATTTTCTAGGTCCTCCAGCATGATTCTATGGTCTGCTTCCACAGGAAGTTGACCATAGAATCACACTGGAGGACCTAGAAAATGTCTAGAGTGGTATCCTCTCTAGGAATCTCTAGGTCCTCCAGTGTGACTCTTATGGTATGCTTGGGCCGGACATTGTTCATTTCAGTGGGGTTCACTATTATCCATGGTTTCATGTTTCCACGCTGAGTCCACAAACATTACCCCCGTGGATATGGGAGTCATACTGTAGTTAAAAACCTACTGGGATACAGAGCCAGCATAATGTAGTGGGTGTGAGTGTTGGATAGGACTCCGGAAGACCAGGGTTTGAATTTCCACTCAGCCATGGAAACCCACAGGTTGACCTTGGGTAAGTCACATTCTCTCAACCTTAAGAGGACAGCAATGGCAAACCCCCTCTGAACAAACCTTGCAAAGACAACCCCTCAATAGGTTTGTCTTACAGTTACTGTAAGACGGTGCAGAACTGACTTGAAGGCGCTCTGCAACAAAGCTTGTTGCAGTTTTATCCCCAATGGACCTTCATATTTGTGACTGGAGAAGTAATATGGATAGCTTCTTTTTGTGATCTGCCTTGGGTCCCATTCTTGGAGACAGGGGCATATAAATTAAATAAATAACTTGACCATCTGACAAGCTGGTTATCTCCATTGCTTGTATTGAAGCATACACTTATAGCTTTAGTGTTTTTAAAAAGATTTTTCCAGGCTTCTATCTCTTCTGCCGTCTATTGCAGCAGATAGCTCAGTATATAAAACTCTAACTGGAGCTTAAGCTTAGGTTGCAGTCGCAGAGGATTGTCACTTGACAGAATGCTCCTACTTACAGTGAATTCCCACATGTAAGAAAAACAGCATAGCACAGAGAAGGCTAATGAGACCTCTTCTTTCTGATCTCTTAGTTTTTTGTCTGCAAGGAACATCTTGCACCAGGGAGCTTTTGATCATCTGAGTTCCAACAACCCCATGTTCTGAAATATTACAGCTTAGGTTTGCTGCCTCAGCAAGAAGGAGTTGTTAGATGTGTGCATTTAAATGATGATAGAGAGTCAGTGTGGTATAGTGATTTGAGTGTTGGACTGAAGCTCTGGAGATCAGGGTTCAAATTCCTGTTCGGGCATGGAAACCCACTGTGTGACTTGGGCAAGTCACATTCTCTCAGCCTCAGAGGAAGACAAAGACAAAACCTGTTCAGAACGAATGTTGCCCAGAAAGCCACATGATAGGTTTGCCTTAGGGTTGTTAAAAGTTGGAAGTGACTTGAAGGCACACAACAACAACAACAACATCTCTCATTTAGTAATATGGACTGTTCATATGAGCATTGTGTTTAGGCTATATTTCTGGTTTAAATCTGAAGAAATGGTTCTTTGCTTCTATTTCAGATCAGGGTTGCCCTCAAAGATTGGTCAGAAGTCATTAAATTCCAGCAGGAGCTGTTAAATGCACAGCATTATGATGCAGCTTACATCTTCAGGAAGCTTCGTATGGACAAAGCATTCTATTTCACAGCAATGCCAAAATTTGTGAGTTAATGAATCTGTAATTAGCTTTTGTTTGTAGAGTTCACATTTGCAGCAAGCACTGCAAGCTTTTCTTGATCTGGAATTCTGTCTTTCTTAATACCTAAATGTGTACTTGGAACTCATTCCTTCAGGGAGAAGCAAATTCTGGTACTCTGACACCTACCCTCCCTAATCAAACATGTGGCCCCAGTTATGTTTTTTCCTTTAGTAAACATCCTGTGCCTTAATAAAATCACATAGACAAGAAAGCAGAACTAGATTAGCTAACACACATTGGAAACTGCTTAATGCAGTGTAGATGTATAAATTGCTATTGCTTAAAACAATTTGTAAGCCTCTCTGATAGCCTTGTGGCTGAAGAGCGGGGTATAAATAACTAACTAAATAACAATAAAATAAAATAAAAAAAGATATTATGAAATAAACACAAGTTTCATATTTTTCCCCTGTATTTCCCTTGTAAGGCTAATGCATGCAGTAAGGGAATGTGGATGGGTCTGTTTCTGTTTCTGTCTGTTTCTTCTTTCACACTTGATTCCCATCCTGCCTGCAAATGTCTCCATTGTATTAAATGCCCTTCTAGACTCTGGAGTCTACCTGGGAGGAAAAAAAGATGGAAGAATTTCTGATGAGAATTTCTTGGGGGATGCATTCCTTCTTTGTTTATGCCATAATAAGTGACTGGGACTTAATTTAATTAATTAATTAATTAATTTAATTTAATTTAATTTTTTCTTCTAATTTATATATATTTTTAATTATTGCATGTTTTTAATCCTTCATAATTTAATATTATTTTAAGGGGTGGGTGGGCTAGGGTATTGTGATTCTGGAGTTTTTACATTGTAAGCCGCCCCAATTGCGTTGCAGAGGGGCGGGATAGAAATAAAATTTTATTTATTATTATTTATTACTTGTTTGTTGAGACACTGGAATTATTGCTGAGTTGGAAGCAGACACCCCAACCGTGTGGGTCATAGCTTCAGCAGAAAAAATTGAGGGCCTGCTTTGAAGGTGATCAGTTTTCTGAGTTCTACTTGGGACTGACTGGTCCTGCCCCTCATTGAGGAGTACATTGGTAGCTCCCGATGTCTATTGAGGGTCAGCAGTATTGTGAACTGAGAGCTGGTAAGTCTTTGTTCTTTGTTCTCCTTAGTTTGAGTCAAGAATCCCTGGGATAATGGGAAGATTAACTTTAAAGCGGGGGTGAGCAACAGTGGATGGCTAGGGGACTGCTTTAGCCCCCAAGAGACCTAGGTGGGCTGCACCTGCTCCCACAAAACAAAGCATTTTTTGCCCCCATTTTTACTGTTTTTGGTTTTTGTTTTTTTTAAAGGTGTCTCCTGGGCCTATATTGGCCTGGGGACCCACAAAATGTGGTAGAAATGTATCCCATGTCCCCCTAATGAACATTCTGGAGCATTTGCAGGGGGGAATTAAAAATTTTTTGGACCCCTGAGGGTTTCTGACTGCACTTTGACAAACCCTTGCTTTAAATATATGTGAAAGGTGCTAGAATACTGTGAACTTCTAAAATGTATTATTTAATGAATTAAATACAAAACAGCGTAGAACAAAGTGTTACTTTAAGGCAATGGTTCCCAAACTTTGGTCCTCCAGGTGTTTTGGACTTCAGCTCTCAGAAGCCGTAGCCAGTTTGGCCAACAGTAAGGAATTCTGGAAGGTAAAGTCCAAAACGTCTGGAGGAACAAAGTTTTTGAGCCACTACTTTAAGAGTTTGTTGGCATGAAATGATTATGTTTGTAACTAAAAAACAGCTTGGCTGTTTTCAATTTTTAGGAGCCTGGTAAACTTTATTGTGAATATCTGATGTGTCATCTGTTCTATAGACATATTTACTTTGTTAGGATTCTGATAAGAGCCATGCATACTCAGTTGAAACAGTTCTTATGATGCAATAATGTGTGAAAAGTCAGTGGGATTTCATTAAGTTGCTAAATTTGGATATTCAGCTTTTCCTTTTGATCCTGACGTGACCCTCCCTTTAGCTTTCATTTAGGACGAAAAAGAACATGCATGATACAGTTGAGATGAAGAATGAATTCAGGGATCCAACTGATCGAGTTGCCATGCTTAACCCAGAGGAGTTCTTAGAGGTATCATTATCATCTTGCTGTTGTACTACAGTTGCATGACAGCTTAAAATTATGTTGCATGACAGCTTAAAATTATGTGGTTGAAGCCCACCTTCTGTGTTCCCATAGCTTTGAGAGCAGGATTATTACATCTGTTTCAGGTTGCTGGTAAAGGAAAATGCTACAAAAGATTCCATTCATGATCAAATCGAAGAGATTGTTTTCATGGAAGTACCGTACTATGTTTTTCTTTACCTAAGATTCTCTTTGAATTATGAAATTTCTCTATAGAATCTAGTTCTGGACAAGTTACTAATGAGAGCACTTAACAATGTACATTTTAAGTAATAACCCAAGTAGAATGTGCCACATGCTTTGACTTCAAAGTCTACAAATGTCCTCGATCTCAGTGGTTCTTAACATTTTCTTTACCAGGGCCCCCCTTTAAATATCTTTTGTTGCTGTGTTTTCCGCAAAACTTAACTCAAGCTTTAAAACCATAATAACAATAATAGTAATAGTAATAGTAATAATAATAATAATAATACCTGATGATGGTGGTGACAACAACAACAGTAATACAATTGCACCATCCATTAAACCTTGCCTCAGAGACACTGGAGGGGGGGGAGGGAAGACTTTTCTCCTTCCTACAAGTTGGCAGCTGGAGTGGAATGAACAGCAGTGCGCAGGCCAAGCCAGCCAGCCAGCCAGCCTTTGCCTTGGCTCCTGTCACATGGTCACTCCACTGCAGGGTGGAAGTGGGCCAAGCAGCCTTCTAGCCTTCGCAGACCCCCTGTGAGGACATCATGGCCCCCTAGGGTCCCTGGACCACAGGTTAAGAACAACTGCTCTATTTAATTACACTCATCATTATTTACAAGTATTCACAGGTTGAATTCTGTATGGGAATTATATGGGGGACAAGAAATGGAGTAGTTTGGAGATCTTACAAATATGTGCACTATATATTGTGCAAGAGCTCGATTCCCTTGAGTTTTTATATCAAATTTTAATTTCTGCATAAAGAGAAGGAAGGCACTTTAGTAACCTGATACTGGGGAGGGGGTGCATCTATTGGGGTTTTTCTTTATGTACTCTGCTCTGATTGTCACACTGTCATTTATCTGGTGCTGAGCACCAAATGGTGGGCTTTTTAAATATAAAATCTTGATCTTGCTTAAGGTTGATGTTGTTCCTCTCACTTAGAATTGTCTCATCTCTCCTTTATTATTTGAGCTTTTTTAAAAAAGTAGCATTTTCACCATTGCACCTGGTCACCTTGCTGCTCCAAGATCCTGTCTCACAAGGCAGATTTCTCTGCAACCCTGTTTTATTCTTTCTGGAAAGCCTATGGGCATAATGCATAAATTCAGCATTATGCTAGGGTGAAAATTAAATATGTTGGCTTGAATCCCATTTGTAATCCTAATGAAAGTAGGCCTGTTGAATCAATTGGATTTAAATAAGTGTTGAATCACTATCAAATAATTGATTCGGTGGATCTACTCTAGTTGTACTACCAGTAGGATTCAGTAGACCCAGGTCTTGTCTCTACCAGCCAGAATGTTCTACCTTCCAGTTGGTGTATTCTGACCCTGGAGCTGCCCCCCCCTCATTACCTAGACAAAATGGGCAGAATTCTGCATGCATGCACCAGTCTATATCAGCAGGCACCTCCTCTGCTGTCGTGTGTCACACTCCCTGAAGCCAGGAAGGAGGCCCTCAGCATGTGATCAAAGCTGATCATATGCAGGGGGCCTTGATCGTGTGCTGGGGACCGCCTTCCCAGTGGCAGAGCCACACCAGCAGCAGTGGTGGCATCTGGCTATACAGGCCGGTGTGCAGGTATGGAAACCATGTTCCTGCACTGGACCCATCTGGGTTTTCCCACTTAATGCGAATTTCCCTGCATATTAATTTAAAACATTTTAAATGGGTTTATCCCAGCTTCCCCCCCCCCCCCCGTCTTTGCCTTGGGCGTGTCAGAACTGACTGGAGGCAAATCGGGGCAAGAGCCCTGCGTTGTTTGGACTGCAGGGCTCCCAAGATGGTTGGGGGGAGCTGGGGTAAATTGCCCATTTAGACAAGCCCCTAGACCATTGTTTCTCAAGCAGGGTTCCCTGTAACCCTAGGGTTCCCCAAGAAGTTGCTAGGGGTTCCTCAAGAGATTGTGATTGTGGGGGGAAGTATATAGAATAATGTTTATGCAGGGGTTCCCTGAGACCTGAAAATTATTTCAAGGGCTCATCCAGGGTAAAAAGGTTGAGAAAGGCTGCCCTAGACATTAGGAATGTTAGTATTTACATGGAAGCCATGGAAACAGGAATGAAATATAACAAGAGTCTCAGTTCTTATTGGTGCATTCATTAAGGGGTGTTCAGTTTTTACCTGCTCTGGTTGTCAGGAATTGGAAAAATGCTTTAGAGCTGTTATTATATAGCTATGTAAGTTGTTCTGCCACATAGTCACATGTATATATTCTTCATTTAAGGAAACAAAGAATGTTCATGACCACTACCAAAAAATGAAGTGCCTGATCTCCAGAGACCAATCCCAGCCAGACAAGGCTATTAATTTGATAAAGGATGACTTCCCAACCAGTTTCAAGAATATCATTTTAGAATATCAGCAGTGGCAGAAGAATAAGAGGGTAGGTAATCTCACTTTACTTGTGTTTTGATTGAGGTTATGCAGATAATTTGAAAGCCGTTTTTCCTTTGGAAGTCAGAGTCAGTTACTTAAATGCGTAATCTACTTTACCCCCCAAAACTAATCTCTCAGCTAAGTTAAACAGCACAAAATAAAGCAACAACAACAGCACAAGGAAAACAGTGCTGTTTCCAGTAGCGGCTGAGCCATGATAACCAAAAGCAAGATCTTTTTGCTCAGGCCTTGCCATTTTTCCTGAAAAAAGCCCAGGGTTTGGTAAGTATTGAAGAGAAGTGTTTAAGTTCTGCAATGGGGCTATCAGTGAAAATGCTGCTTTGTACACCCAGGTTGCACAACTCTGGTTCATGTATGACATGCATTCTGTTCTAGAGGTCCATGGGGCATGTACATCAAGAAGTGGGGACACATTGATTGATTACTTCCACTGGAATGAATGCGTGTATGGTTTGCCTCTAATGTTATGGGTCCCTGAGCTGTTTGGGAGGCATGAATAAAACAGATTTCTGGCCTCCCACTGTGCTGCATTAAACAGTACAAGTAATAAATCAGTCTTTTTATGTAGATTATACAATCTTGAGGCTAATGGTTGATTAGAAATGAAACATAAAAGATGCAGGAAAGAATTGGTTTAGGGATTTGGTTGCTGTAGTTTTGTGCCTTCAAGTTGTTTCCAACTTATGGTAACCCTAAGGTGAACATATCACAGGGTTTTCTTGGCAAGATTTATTTAGAGGGAGTTTACCATTGCCTTCATCTGAGGCTGAGAGAAGGTGACTTCCCCAAGGTCACCCAGTTGGTTACCATGGCCAAGGGGAGGATTCAAACTCTGGTTTCCCAGAATCCTAGTCCAACACTCAGACACTGGCAGTCTAGGGCTTTGGTACATTCATTTTAAATTTGATGGCTGTTTAAATCATTATGATAGGGAAGAATAGAAACCCAGAATATTTTGAACTGCATTATAGTGTATGTGGCTACTCTCTTCATTCCACCTTGTTGCAAGAGACAGGTCCAGAGGGAGGCATGTCAATGTACAGTAGTCAATGGTGGATTGTACTGTTTGTGTGGGATGGAAAGAGCCATCTTTCCATGTATATGTGGTAATCAATCCACTGGCCAGCATCCTGTGCAGAGCCTCCTGTATATTCTATGCACTCCACCCATGTCATGATTTGACTGTACTACTTGCATACATTGTGCAAAATATGATGCTGTCATTCTGCTGATGGAACAGTTTTCATCAGTGGAATGGAGAGCCCACCCGGCCTTCTCTGTGCCCTCAAAGTTTGCTGTTGATGATGGGAAATGCTACTGAGCCCTTTCCTGGTGTCATAGATGTCTGCTGGAGGAGGGGAAAAGAAAGCTCCCTCATATCCAGTGTTGGATTTAACCCAAAGTTGCCTAGAACAGAGGTACATGTATCTGTAAACCAAGGCCTGTGTGTTCTTGCCTTTCATGGTGAAATCTTGTGTCTTCCAGGAGTTGTTCTTGGCTACTGTGGGTAAAGAGGGGACAGTTGAAAAAGAACATTCTTCGCAAGAGTCAGAAGTAAGGAAATTTGCTTACTGTGATGCCTGAAATTACGGGGCAGTTTGTGGGGCACAACATCAGTGTAGTGCAATACAGAAATGCTTTGTAATGTATGTTATATTGTTTATTATAATAATGAATGTTGTGAATAGTTTAATTCCATTTTAATCTTCAGTTTTGGTATGTTTAGCGGTATTGTTCTTCTTTATATTGTAAGTCTCCTTGAGTCTCAATTCTGAGAGAAAGGTGTGGTGGTAATGGTGGTGATGATGATATAGCCTAGCATAAGAGGTCTTTTATGTACACATAGGAAAAGGGGGACTGGGCAGATTCTTTGCTAGAAGCTTTGTTAACTGCGGCATGCTTGTAACTTTTTTGGGGGGGGGGATTATAGAAAGATATGATCAGTGTAGATGGCAAAAACATAAGTAATGTTTGTGGTCTTTTCTTTCCCAGGGATCTGAAAGAGCCAGAGTGTTAGCTGACATCAAATTGAGATCATACACTACAGTTGCTTCAGTAAGTGTTTAAAGATACTACCGTATATTCCGGCGTATAAGACGACTTTTGAGCACTCAAAAGTGCCCTCCAAAATCCACAGTCGTCTTATACGCCGGATATACTTTGCTTCACCTGCCTGCCTATATCCTGCCTCTTCGCAAACCGAGCAAAGAGGCAGGAGACCGGCAGGGGGTGAAGCAAAGTGCTCCTCCCTGCCCCCCGCCCACCCCCAGAGCATCCACCCCCACTTCCTGAAAGCCGCGGAACCGCGGCTTTCAGGAGTAGGGGGTGGCGGAGAAGCCCCCTCCTCCCTTCCCACCCCACATCCACCCCCCTTCCTGAAAGCCGTGGACCCGTGGCTTTCAGGAGGGGGGGTGGCGGAGAAGCCCCCTCCTCCTTTCCCACCCGCCCACCCCCCGAACATCCACCCCCCCTTCCTGAAAGCCGCGGGACCCACGGCTTTCAGGAGGGGGGGTGGCAGAGAAGCCCCCTCCTCCCTTCCCCCCGCCAACCCCCCGAACATCCACCCCCCCTTCCTCGCTTTGGAGAGGGGGGGTGGCTGCGAAGCCCCCTCCCCCCAGCCACCCAGCCACCCTCCGCCCAGCCTCCCCCCTTCCCCAAAGCCTCGCTTTGGAGAGGGGGGTGGCTGTGAAGCCCCCTCCCCCCAGCCACTCAGGCACCCTCCGCCCAGCCACCCCCCTTCCCCAAAGCCGAGCTTTGAAGTGGGGGGGGTGGCTGCGAAGCCCCAGCCACCCCGCCACCCTCCGCCCAGCCACCCCCTTCCCCAAAACCACACTTTGGAGAGGGGGGTGGCTGCGAAGCCCCCTCCCCCCAGCCACCCAGGCACCCTCCGCCCAGCCACCCCCCTTCCCCAAAGCCACGCTTTGGAGAGGGGGGGTGGCTGTGAAGCCCCCTCCCCCCAGCCACCCAGCCACCCTCCGCCCAGCCTCCCCCCTTCCCCAAAGCCTCGCTTTGGAGAGGGGGGTGGCTGCGAAGCCCCCTCCCCCCAGCCACCCAGGCAGCCTCCGCCCAGCCACCCCCCTTCCCCAAAGCCACGCTTTGGAGAGGGGGGGTGGCTGCGAAGCTCCCTCCCCCTAGCCACCCAGCCACCCTCCGCCCAGCCACCCCCTTTCCCCAAAGCCAAGCTTTGAAGTGGGGGGGTGGCTGCGAAGCCCCAGCCACCCCGCTACCCTCCGCCCAGCCACCCCCTTCCCCAAAGCCACGCTTTGGAGAGGGGGGGTCGCTGCGAAGCCCCCAGCCACCCTCCGCCCAGCCACCCCTCTTCCCCAAAGCCGCACTTTGGAGAGGGGGGGTGGCTGCAAAGCCCCCTCCCCCCAGCCACCCCCTTCCCCAAAGCCGCGCTTTGGAAATGGGGGGTGGCTGCCAAGCCCCCTCCCCCCAGCCACCCCCTTTCCCCAAAGCTGCGCTTTGGAGAGGGGGGTGGCTGCCAAGCCCCCTCCCTCCACCCCCCCAGCCAGCTGGCCATCCCGCATTCCCCAACCCACCAGGAGACTGGGCAGCCTCCTATGGGTTGGGGAATCGCGGGAGGAGGGAGCCCAGAAGGAGGGCTCGGAGCTGTGGAATTAAATCCCTAGATTCGCTCCCTCTCCCTTGATGGTGGGGAGAGGGGCGAATCCCAGGGTTTGGCTCCATGGCCCCGCGTCCTCCCTATGGAGCCAAACGGGGCATGTTCGCCCCTTCTCCCCACCTTCCTTGAAGGTGGGGAGAGGGGGCGAATCTAGGGGTTTGCCGCGGCCGCCCCCGCTTCCCCCGCCTTGGTCCCCTTCGGAAGAGCCAAGACGGAGGTAAGGGGGCTGCTGAGGCAAACTGGGCATTTTCGCCCCTTTCCTCCACCTTCGAGTCCAGTTTGACTGGAAGGTTGAAGAGAGGGGCGAATGTTGCCCTGCCAGCTGATCCTGTTTGCTTTCCCAACTCACAGGAGATCCTCATGAGTTGGGAAACAAAGAGGATCAGCTAGCAAGGCTCCCCCAGCCAGCCAAATTGGGGGTGGTGGTGGTCTTATCTGGTGAATATATGCCTAGGCCTAGATTTTTGGCTGGAAATTGGGGGGGTGGTCTTATACGCCCAGTCGTCTTATACGCCGGAATATACGGTAGTTATGAATAAATCCTCACAGCAGCATTTGATAGCTAGTTTATAGCTTCACTATGGCATATACTACTTAGATCTTGTTTCCCTTGTGGCTTATTTCATTTTTTTAAGGCTTCCAAGTCAAGACGTCATCGTCAGGTTAAGCTAGAATCTTCTGCATCAGGATCAGATCATGGCAAAACAACATCACCAAGAGCTAAAAAAGGCAGACAACAGTTACAACCAGTGAGGAAGACAGAAACTCGGAAAAATAGAGGTAGCTAGCATCGTAGGAGTGTCGTGGGGGAATTCCTTACTACCTGCATTGGTTGACATTTTGCTCCCAAGCCCAATTCAGGGTGCATATGAAGCTCTAGTCTAAATGATATAAGAGCAGCTTCTCTCTGATGGACTGCTCTGAGCGGTAGAAGCAGCAGCAGAGCTTCTGCTATAAATGTTGCTCTTTTACAAAGTTTGTGGGGGTGGTAATGCATGAATAGGTCTTCTGTGTGGTGGACCCTCAGTTCATTATATGCACCTTCATTATATGTATTTTATTGGTATGTTATGATGCACTTATAAACTGAGGAGATTTTCAGACTACACTGTTATAGTGTTACTATTCCACTTTAACTGCTCTGGCTTCCTCCTGTGGAATTCTGGTGTTTGTAGTTTAGTGAGGCCTAATAGCTCTCTGGCTGAGAGTTGCAAATGCCCCTCCCTAAACTGCAAATCCCAGGATTCAAGAGGAGGCAGCCATAGCAAATAAAGTGGAATAGTAACACTATAACAGTGTTGTCTGAAAATCTCCTGAGACTCTTGAAAGAAAATGAAGGATATTGGACTTTATTATCCTCTCTGCCACCTGCTTGTTGTGTAGTTGTATGCACTTATTTTATTGGACTGCGCTGTAAATTCATGGTGGTCTTGATTATTTATATGTGTGAGTGTTGTGTGTATACACACACACACATACCTCTTATCTTGGGACCATAAAGTAAAGGTGAATTTCATGAGCATACATCCTTGTAAATTTCTTGGGGAAATACAAAATTCTCCAAGATCTGCTTTCCTTGGCTTAAGCCATTTTTGTTCATAGAATCATAGAATTGCAGAGTTGGAAGAGACCACGAGGGCCATCCAGTCCAAGCCTAAACCATGATATGGCTTGTTGCCATGGGAAAGGAAATGTGAATGCTCCTGTCTTTGTGGCTGCTTCTGCTCTTCCTCCTATCCAGAGTGCTTCTGGTGATCTTGTGGACTGTATTTGGTGACTTGGGCTTTGTGCTGGCGGCCATCTTAAGCATCGGCAGAGAAGAGTGGGAGCAGTCACATGTAAGGGCTTAAGTGCAAGTTCCATGCATGGCTATGAAAAAAAGCATTTTGTGGGCTTTCCTGCCCACTGGTATATCTGCCATAAATTTATTTTTGCAAGAGAAGACACAGGATAAATCTTGAATAAATCCACTGAAAGAGCATCCCTGCCAGCTAAGCTCCTGGCTTCTACAAGCAAAGAAGTAGGTTGCGTATTGCCTTTAGGAAATGTGCCATTGCCATCTTCTGTGATGAACCACCAGAGAAAATGTTCATCTGTATGCCTTCTCTTTGCACAGATGGTGTTAGGTGGCACTCAGGCCTGGAAAGTTTTTGTAATTGGCCATGGAATCTGGTGAACAGGACCAAGCCTGATTTAGCCACAACTTTAAGTAGCATGAACTGCTGGCTGCGTCTCACTTACATTATCGATAGTTTCTTCCTTAATTTCTCAGACTATCAGAAAATAGCTCTGAATAGAATGTTTTGAAGGTAATGTCTTATGGTTTAAATATGCATTCTTGGTTATGCTGTAAATGTTTTGACAACAGTTAATTTGGATCATTATGGATAATTGGAAGAAAAATAATATCTAGTAAAGGTGAGATGGTAAAAGAGTGAGACACAAAAGGAAGAGTTCTGAAATTATCCAAAGCTTTTACTAATGCTGTAGCCTGAACCCTGTTGTTTGGGCCCAGCTAGAGTAAAGCAGACCCATTAAATCAATTTTTGAATGGTGAATCAACACAGAGTCCTGTGCTGAGAGAGAAGTAGGGTATAAATTAAATAAATAATAAAATAGGTAAATACGAGATAAATTGTAGACAAATCCAATTGACTCAGTGGTTTACCTGTAGTTGGGACTAACAATAGGATTTGGACTTACGCAAAATATTTACAGCAGAAACTAAACTCTTTCCTCATGTAACAGAAAATCAGAAGTAATAGGATGAAGAGGAATACCTGTGTAACCACCTGAAGACTATACAAGCTGCTAATGGTATACAGTGGGAGAGTATCCTACCCAATTGACCAGCAAGGACTTGGGTATGGAGATGAACGGAAAATACTGTAATGTCTCTTTAATTTTGCTGTCATCTCTGCAGCCATGTTGCAACTTGCAGGGGAGCAAAGTATCAAGAGTCTGAGCATGCCTATGATAGCAGAGGAGGATGCTGAAGGAGAAGAAGAAGAAAATGACCATTCCAGTGATGAGGGTATGTAGGAGGGTGATATGGATCAGGGAGAGGGGAGGAAATTACTTTCCAGATTGGTGGATCCTTTCTTTGCTAGAGGTCCCTTTTCTTCCCACACCCTGCCACCAAGAGATTACAGTTGGCCCTCCTTATCCACGTATTTAAGCAGCCATGGTTTGAAAATATTAAAAAAGAATAAAATCCAAAAAACCAAACCTTGCTTTTGCCATTTTATATAAAGTACACTATTTTACTACGCCATTGTATATAATGGGACTTGAATATCCATGGATTTTGGTATCCATGGGGGGTCCTGGAAACAAACTTCAGTGGATACTGAGGGACCCACTGTACTTTTTTGCACCTCTAGTCATAGTAAATCTCCTGACCATCCTTAGTTTGTCCACTGAGGAATGCTAAGCTTTTCTACTCTTTGTCCCAGCTCTAAAAATAGGGCACTTTGGATTATCCACTCCGAAGCCCAGAAACACAAAACTAAACACAGCTTTTGTTAAGCTTTTTTGTTAAAAAGTCTAATCATATAAGTGAAAGCCTCACAAATGTGTGTTTTCATCCATGTCGGGAAGATTTTTAGTGAGACATTTAAGTTTAAAGCAAGCAGCTAAAGGTCCAGATATTTAAAAAGGGGTAAATTATAAGAAGAAATAGTCAGGAAAACAAGCATGCATAGACATGTGCTCGGTGTGTTATGTTGGCTGCCTTTTTGTATTAGAAGATCATAGAATCATAGAATTTTAGAGTTGGAAGAGACCACAGGGGTCATCCAGTCCAAGGAAATCGCCATCAAAGCATCCCTGACAGATGGCCATCCAGCCTCTGTTTGAAGACCTCCAAGGAAGGAGCCCCCACCATGCTCCGAGGGAGTGTGTTCCACTGCCGAACAGCTCTGTCAGAAAGTTCCTCCTAATGTTGAGGTGGAATCTCTGTTCCTGGAGCTTGCATCCATTGCTCTGTGTTCTAGTCTCTGGAGCAGCAGAAAACAAGCTTGCTCCATCCTCAACATGACACCCCTTCAAATACTTAAACAGGGATATCATATCACCCTTTAATCGTCTTTTTTCCAGGCTAAACATACCCAGCTCCCTAAGTCTCTCCTCATATGGCATGGTTTCCAGACCTTTCACCATTTTAGTCGCCCTTCTCTGGACACGCTCTAATTTGTCAATATCCTTTTTGAATTGTGGTGCCCAGAACTGGACACAGTATTCTAGGTGAGGCCTGACCAAGGCAGAATAAAGTGGCACTGTTACTTCCCTTGATCTAGACAGTATATTTCTATTTATGCAGCCCAAAATCGCATTGGCCTTTTTAGCTGCCACCTCACACTATTGACTCATGTTCAACTTGTGGTCTACTAGGACTCATAGATCCCTTTCGCATGTAGTCTCGTTCAGCCAGGTCTCTCCCATCCTGTATCTATGCATTTTGTTTTTCCGCCCTAAGTGCAATACTTTACATTTCTCCGTATTGAATTTCATTTTGTTAGCTTTGGCCCAGCTCTCCAGTCTATCCAGGTCATTTTGAATTTTTTTCCTTTCCTCTAGGGTATTAGCTACTCCTCCTAATTTGGTATCATCTGCAAATTTGATAAGTATGTCCCTAATTCTGTCATCCAAGTCATTGATAAAGATGTTGAATAGCACTGGACCCAGGACAGAACCTTGTGGCACCCCAATGGTCACTCCTTTCTTCACACTTTGGTGTGACATGACCCTTAGGTGGGGATGTGGGAACTGTCTGGCATCTATGTCACATGTGTCTCTCCCGTGGACATGTTGTATTACAAGATGACACTCTGCTACTGGACCGTGGGATCTCCGCCTCATTCAGCCTTCCTCTCCATTTTGAGATTGTACTCTTCTGTAAGTGGCTGCTATACAGTATGACCCCTGTATTTGTAGAGGATATGTTCCTGAACTTACTACAGAAAGTCATGGATAGTAGTAAACCCTATATTTCTGGTGGAAGCATACCATAGAATTGTGCCGGAGGACCTCCAAATGCCTAGAGAACTGTTCTCTGTAGGTGTTTGGAGGTCCTCCAGGGCAACTCTGTGGTCTATGTGTTAATTCGGTGGAAGTTGACCATAGAATTGCACTGGAAGACCTAGAAAATGCCTAGAGAGAACATTTTCCCATGGATATGTGGGTTCTACTGTACATAAAGACTATATGCTACTGACAGGATCAAGAGGCACGTTGTCTCATGAGTACCAGTCATTAGGAAACAACAATGGGAGGGGCTGTTGCCTTGCGCCCTGCATGTGGGCTTCACACGGGTGTCTAGATGGCTACTGTGGGAATTAGATAGGCCTGGTTCTACCCAGTTCTCCATATGGTCTTTTTATTCTTGGTCTGTACAAAATAGTGCAACCTTGTGATATATAACAATGCTTTTCTTCCTTCTCTCTTCCTGGATGCGTGCTGAGTTCTTGGATGACGATTCCTTTATATGCTTCCATTTTCAGATTATGAACCCACTAAGAGAAAGAGGACTCATTAAGAATTCATCCAAATGGAAAAAGTCGTTTATGAACTGACTTCATGTGAACGAAATGTGTTTTCAGCCAGGTGGCTTAGGACTGCACTATAAACTGGCTGTGTCTGCATTCGTTTAAAAAAGTCACAAAGGCATCTCAGTGAAGAATTTACATTTGAGGAAAATATATTGTGTATTTGATGCAACATACTTTTGTATGCTGCAGAGAGGATTTCATCATCCTTCTGTGCTTTCCTAAATGCAAATAGAAACTGTTTTGTAATGTGAAATTGAAGGCTTTCACAGCCGGCATCCATAGATTTTCCTTGGGTTTTTTTCCGGGTTGTGAGGCCGTGTTCTGGAATAGTTTCTTTCTGACATTTTGCCTGCATCTGTGGCTGGCATCCTTAGAGAATTCTCTGAGTATGCCAGCCACAGATGCAGGCGAAACGTCAGAAAGAAACTATTCCAGAACACGGCGTCACAGCCCAGAAAAAAACCAAGGAAAATCTGTGTTTTGTAATGTTTGCTATATGTACATTTGTAATATTGTTTGTATTTACCGTAATATTTGGTTTAAACAAAATCTTGTTTTAAAAAACATTTTAACCATGTTAATCAAAGGGAAGACTGTTTTTAGTCTTCCTGATGTTTGCATAAATGATTAAATTATTTTTTTTTGCAACTGTGTATGTGCCTAAGTTATTTTTGGTTCCATAGTTATGTTTGTGCTTTTGAAACTTAAGGTCAATGTCACTGGTACCAGTCTTTTTTCTTTTCTTTTTGGTTACTATAGTTTGTGACCAAAATTGTGAGATTCAAAAGGAATGGGTGGTTTAGATACTTGCCTGTGCTCTTCAAGGTTGCAGGTTTGCATCTTTGCATATTCTTGCAGAAAGCTGTGTTTACCTATTATAAAAGGTGATTTGTGTACTGGTTTCGACACAACTCTAAACCAGAGCTTCAGCCAAAGAAAGAGATGGATTTGTTTTCAAGTTTACATTTTGGTGTTTGTCGTTCTATCTGGCCAGCTAGCCAAGACCAAGCTTGCTTTAATAAACCAAACACAGCTGCTGCTTGCCGGAATAACCACAATTAGCTTATGTGGAATACTTGAGTGCATAGTGCTAAACTGTTTTTGGGTTGTATCCAAACTGTGCCAATAACTGCATGGCATGATAACCATTCATGGACATTATTTTCTGAAGTAATGCTTTTTGCATGTTCCATGTGATTTTATTGGACAACATTTTCAGAAAATGTAGACATCATAAATTCAGTAAGCCCTGAGATACAGTGTGTTCCATTTGCAAACTCAGTTCTTTCCCAGCCTGTCTGCAGTAGGCTGAATATATTTGCTTCATACTGTGCAGCTTTTGAGTCTGCAGCAGACCTGTGCTGCATTTGGTGCTGTTTTCTCCCACTCCATAGAGGCAGGTTGGCTGAATGCTTTGGATAGCAAAATTCATTTTGTGTTTGTCTATGAAATAATGCTGAGCATAATTCATAGGAAATCATTAAAATTCAGAAACCAGTAGAAGATTTCAGCCTTACTAGGTCTTTCTTACTGAACTTGAAGTCACCATCTTGGAACACAGAAACTCTATAGGTAGTATGGACTTCTGAATTTCAAAAATGCCACTTTTTTCAACAATGCTATGATAACTGTGTTTATCACCAATGACTGCTCTTGTGAAATGCCCATTTTGCATCTAGGTAGCTGTAACTGAATTTGTCATAGACTGTACTTCTTTGCATTGCATTCTATTGCCCCTTAACCACCAACGTTAACATTTTAAAAAACATTTACACTAGGATTGTCAGGTGAAATAAGGGACAGATCTCCTGACTATTTTAATGGTTGTGTAGAAAGAAGGAGTTTAGCCTTTGTGGCTGAAGACCAGGGTATAAATACCTAAACAAATAAATAAGCAGTAGTTTTCCTGAAATGCAAACTGATTATAAACTGATATAGCAAACTGATATTTCTTTTATTTTTTTCTCCCCCCCCCTCCCCTGCCTTATTTTCCATCTTGGCATCTCACTTTGGACATAACCTAGTGTGTACCTATTTCTACTGCAGAAATAAACCTTTTTCCTACTCCTTGCTCCCATATCTTGCCCCAGCAAGATGGTTGTCTCCTATATCCTAACCAGGCAAGCCTGTGAAGGCAGTGGGACTATAAGAAAGCCCTTCCCCAAAGATCGTAAGGAACTTATCACACTATACTTTCATATTCCACTTTAACTGCCATGGTTCTATCTTATGGAATCCTGGGATTTGCAGTTTGGGGAGAGGCATTTAGAATTCTCACCCAGAGAGCTCTAGTGTCTCGCTAAACTACAAACCCCAGAATTTTGAATTCATACCCTCCAATTGTCTTGAGTTGGCAGGCAGGGACAGTCCCACAGGCGGCACTAGGGGTGTGTGGAGAGGCCGAATTGCAGCAGGCGACACCGTCAGGGAGAGGGGTGTCATTGGCCTTAGTGATGCCAAAGGACAGTCCCAATTAATACTGTGTCTTTCTACTGTTTCAGCTGCTTTTAAAATGTCCCTGTTTCTCTCTTTTTCTCCCACTTCCAACTGCAGCTTATTTCAGTTGCTGCAAATGTAGTTCAAAGTGCAAAAGTAGTTTGAACTCAGTTAACTCAGCAGGGTGGGGAAAGGAGGAAGAGGTCCACTTTAGCTCTCCCAGCATATTCAGGCAAAAGCAAACTGCGGCAGCCTCTTCCAGCTTGTGTGTTCTTCCTCACTGAATTTTTGCCATCTTGACCACACTGATGTTGCTTGGCCCACATACGGCCAAGTTTTAATCTGTGAAACGTTGACAGGTATTGAGCCAGCATGGTGTAGTGGTTTGAGTGTTGGACTTTGAAGACCAGGATTCAAATCCCTGCTTGGTCATGGAAACCCACTGGGTGACCTTGGGCAAGTCACATTCTCTCAGTCTCAGAGGAAGGCAAAGACAAACCCGCTCTGAACAAATTTTGCCAAGTAAAGCCTGTGATAGGTTTGCCTTAGGTTCGCCGTAAGTCGGAAATGACTTGAAGGCACACAACAACAAAGTGGCTACATCATGTTCGTGAGTGATTTTTAGCCTGGTTTTCTGCATAGTATTCAAGCTGGCTAAGAACAGTACAGTAATATAGCTTCATAATGTGGGCCAAAACCAGTGGGGTAATTCTGCTGGTGGAACTGCTTCCCACAGTGGTACTGGGAGGGAATATTTCTTCTCCTGCAGTTCACCTTTGAGTCAATTATCCACGGGACACCAAACAGCACACCTATCATAGAGTCTGACTAGAAAATGTAATCTCTAGCCATTTTCTAGGTCCGCCAAGGCAACTCTAATGGTGTGAAGTTGAAGGCTTTCATGGCTGGCATCCATAGATATTCCTTGGGTTTTTTCTGGGCTGTGAGGCCGTGTTCTGGAAGAGTGTTTTTCTGACGTTTCTGCAGGCGAAACATCAGGAATAAACTCTTCCAGAACATGGCCTCACAGCCTGGAAAAAACCCAAGGAAAATCTTTCAACTCTACGGTATTTTACACCGGCAGTCCCATTATTTTCAATGTTTGCTATTATGGTTTTCGGTACACATGCCACCCCCGCGAACCAATCCCTAGTGGATATGGGGGTGCTTCTGTGTGTGTGTGTGTGTGTGTGTGTGTGTACACACGCACCCACACATCTCTCTCTCTCTCTCTGGCTTTTCTTCGCAAACGAAGATTCAGGAAGGACTCATCCCGCACTTTCTGCAAGCGTGCTGATGACTAAAAAGGCCAATCCGAGACAGACAAGTCCGGTTGCAGAAAGCACAGTAGAAGGTCTCCTTGGATGATGTTTCCGGGTTGTGATTCTTTCTGCATTGTCGTTTCTCTTCAAGACTTGTTCGGCGTGAGTTCTCAAATAAGGCTGCAGCATTGTGGATAGTGCGTCTCCATGCGTCCCATGTGAGGCCAGGGTGGAGCACTGTTGGTGATCAATTTGGCCGAGCCTGAGATGTTGTTTCAGGGAGTCCTTGTATTGCTTTTTTGGAGCGCCCCTCTTACGCTGACCCATGGCGAGTTCACCGTAGAGTACTATTTTGGGGAGGTGATGGTCCTCCATCCTAGACACATGCCCTGCCCAGCGCAGCTGTGTTCTCAATCTCATGGTCTCAATGCTGGTGATTCCTGCTTGCTCAAGGACAGCAACATTCGTCACATAGTCAGTCCAGTGTATATTAGGATTGTGCTCATACAGCGCTGATGAAAGCGTTCGAGGAGTCCTAAGTGGTGGCGATAGGTGACCCATGTTTATACACACACACTATGTGTGTGTGTGTGTATATATATATATATATATATATATATATAGTGTATATGTATGTATGTGTGTGTGTGTGCGCGCACCTGCATAAATAAGAAAAGACATGAATAGGACCTGTGCGCGCTCCTTCTCACCCTCCGACCCCCGCACCACTTGGGAAAGCCGAAGCCTGGCGCGCGACGGGGTTGGGCCGAAGGCAGCCAAGGAGGAACACGTGCCAAGACCTGCCAGCTGCTGTCTCCCCGCACGCGCTCAGCGCGGGAGGGTTCCTCCGGCGCGTGCGCACACGCCGCCACCTCCTTGGCTTTTCTCTCCCCCACCCCACCCCACCCCACCCCGTGCGCTCGCACTCTCTCGCGCGCTTAGGTGCCGCGTCCTGGCGGGAGTGCGCGCCGGCGAAGTCAGCCGCTGTTTCTCCCCTGATTCTGAGGGAAGGGATGGGGTGAAGAAAGGAGACGCCGTGGGCTGCCTTGTGTCTTTTCCCCCTCGGCTGCTGTTGCAAAGAGGAGGAGGAGGAGGAGAAGAAGAAGAAAGGCGAAGGCAGGGCGGCTGCTGGTGCTGCTGCTGCTTAGCGCTCCCAGGTTGGCCAAGCGAGCACCTTGGTGCAGGAGCAGCGGCCATGGCGACTGACAGTGAGCGGGCTTTTTTGTGGGGTGGGGGTGGTGATGGGGTCTGCCTGCCTGTGCTCAGATCTGGGAGAAATCCCCCGCATCTCCGTAGGCATTCAAGAGGGGGAGTTCAATCCTGTGCATGCATTCCTGGAGTAAGTCAGTCCCGCTGAATGCAAGAGGATGATGATGATGATGATGATAACCAGCATCATGATCATGACGATCATCTCTGTTTATATCTTACCTTCCTCCCAAACCAGGGTTTATATCCGTGCAGACATGCACAAAAGCTTGCTGTAAGCAGCAGCCCAAACCAAACCAAAAACACAGGTAATTTTTAAAGCATGGGCTAGCATGACTTCTGGCCCAAATACCCTAAAAGGCACTAGATCCTGATCCTGGAAGCGAAGCAGGGTCAGCCCTGGTTAGTACTTGGATGGGAGACCGCCAATGAAGACCAGATGCTGTGTAGGCTTTATTTCAGAGGAACTGGCAAAACTAACTCTGAGCTGTTCCTTGCCTAAGAAAATCCCATACAAATTTATGGGTTTACCATAAGTAGACAAGCGACGTGAAGGCGCATGCATGCACACAGGCACAATTGTGCTTCGTTGGGCCTTTTTCCTTCCCTGGGCATCTCTGGTCCTTCCCTCCCTGGCTGCCTTTCCCTGGGCGCATCTGCTTCATCCCTGGTTTCCACTTTGTCCTCACCTGCCCCTTCCCCATTTCCATCTCTGCCCTGAGCCTCCTGCAAAGTGTCTGCCTAGGGGAAGGCCTCTTGCTTCCTGGAGTTGTGTGGGTTTTCTACCATGAGAACATGCTATGGGCTTCTGTGGGATTTGGCCAAGAGGATTTGGCTGGGCTAAGAAGGAGTTGCAGAATGGCAAATCCTCTCTACTTTCCTTCCCACCCCCCAAAGTCAACCAAATCAAGGAACCCAAAGCCAGGCAAGTTGTTTGGGTTCATGAGGGAGAATATCCCACCAGCTCTTCACCTTAACCTTGGCAGCAGAGATGAGAAAAGGAAAATAAGGAGTGGGGGTTGGAGGAAAAAAATAAGAAAAGAAATATCGGTTTGCTATATCAGTTTATAATCAGTTTGCATTTCAGGAAAACTACTGCTTATTTATATATTTAGGTATTTATACCCTGGTCTTCAGTCACAAAGCCTTTCAGAGCGGCTTACAAATTGTTAAGCAATAACACTTTGTACATCTACACCATTTTATAATGTGCATTAACTAATTGCCCCCACCTGTGCATTAACTAATTGCCACCAACCTGTGAAAGGATGGAAGCAGGGCCGGTTTAAGGCACCAGCGGTGTCAGCATCTGCAGGGGGTCCCATCATTGTGGGGTGCCCATAGTAACCTTCCTCCTGCAAAAACATTATTAATAATAATCTGAATATCCTGTACTGTGAATGGCTTAGGTTGAGTTAGGTTACATTGACCTGAGATAAACATATGCCCCCCCCCCCCCAAAATTCCTTAAACCAGTCCTGGATGGAAGGCTGAGTGAACCTTGGAGCCCTGGGCATTGAACTCATAAATGAATAAAATGAGTACCCGGCTTGTGGGGGCAATTAGCTAATACTCATTGGAAACTGCTTAATGCAGTGTAGATGTGTAAATTGCTATTGCTTAAAACAAATTGTAAGCCGCTCTGATAGCCTTTGTGGCTGAAGAGCGGGGTATAAATACCTAAATAAAAAAATAATGTTGTGGCTACAGTACCGGCATTTAACCACTGCACCACCAGGGCTACTGCTGGAGGTAGCTGCCTCACTCTCCCCAATGGTAGAGCTGGTATTAGGACCATGGTTAAACTCTTAAGGAGTTGTGGCTGTGTATAAGGAAGCTTTGTTTTATTGATGGCTTTGTGCCTCAGATGATGATGATGGTGGTGGTGATGGTGCATCTGTGTAGCACTTTGGGGCATTCATATATCTTTTGTGCTTTGTGTCAGTGAACTGGAGTAATTACCGTACCACTGTAAAATGTTGACAGTAGCAGTAACAACAGCAAAAGTTATGCTTCTTTAAAAATCTGACATTTATATTGTTATGCTTACTTTTGTATTGTTTTTAACTTGTATTGTTTTAAAGATGTTAGGCCTTTTGAGTCCCATTGTTGGGAGAGAGGCGGGATATAAATGAATAAAATAATAATAATGATGATAATCTCTTTTCCTGTAGTTTGACTCCATTGCTCCATGGCCTAGTCTCTGGAGCAGCAGCAAAACAATTTTGCTCCATTCTCAGTATGACATCCCTTCAAATATTTAAACATGGCTATCATGTCACCTCTAAACCTTTTCTTCGCCAGGCTAAACATACCCAGCTCCCTAAGCTGCTCCTCATAGGGCATGGCTTTGAGACCTCCCACCATTTTGGTCACCCTCTGTAGACAAATTCCAGCTTGTCAATGTCCTTCTTGAATTGTGGTGCCCAGAACTGGACACAGTATTCCAGGTGAGGTTTGACCAAAGCAGAATGGAGTGGCACTATTATTTCCCTCAATCTAGGCACTGTATTGCTATTAATGCAGCCTAGAATTGCATTGGCTTTTTTTAGCTGCTGCATCAGACTGCTTATTTATTTTATTCATGTTCAACTTGTGGTTCACTAAGACTCCTAGATCCCTGTCACATGTATTGCCATCAAGCCTGATTGGCCTGGCAGTTAAATTTTGCTTCAATGCTGCTAATGGGACAGCATTTCCCAGTGCACCTGAGGACAGGTCAGGCCATACATAGAGCACCCACAGCTTTGTCCTGAATTAACTTGCTGCTCGTCATATTGTAGCATCTACTGTTTGAGGTGGCTACATTAAGTTTGCCCTAAGGTAGTACTGGCCCTTGGAGCTATTTTGAAGGTACTATTGTATCACGTTGTAGTATTAACCTTAAGACCAGTCTGAAGTTTCCATCTTGAGGTGGAACCTAAACTGCAGAACTCAAGGCCACCATGTTTGGTCTGCATTTGGAATTCTTGCCTATCTCTGCTTTTAAAAACCTAGCTTAATGAAGCATAATAAAGAATTCTGGAAGACTTGGAATTTTATGCACTTGTGGTATTGTGGTTGGTCCTCCTAAAATGGGATGGGTAATTGGGCTGGGAGTCTGCCTCATCCAAATCCCCATGAGTTGTACTGTTATGAAAAACCAAAACTAGGAGTGACATGATATTACTTCTAATTTTATTTTGGGCTGCGTTTTTCAGCAGATTTGGAAGCTATGAGGGTGTGTGAGGTTCAGGGGTTCAGGGTGTCCTGAAGGGGATAAAAAAGGGGTAGGAAGCTGTATGCGGCCTATGACCTACAAGTTTATTACCTCTGTTCTAAAGGTATTTCCCAACAGTGGATGCGAGATTGATTTTCTGGTTTTCTTCCATTATGGATATCAAGCTGATGCATACAGTGTTTGGAGGCATGGACCTGATCCAAATGGTCTTCAGCAAGGTGGCTGCCTTGAGAGCCAGCATGGGATAGTGGTTTGAGTGTTGGACTACAGCTCTGGAGACCAGGGTTCAAATCCCTGTTTGGCCATGGAAACCCGCTGGGTGACCTTGGGCAGGTCACATTCTCTCAGCCTCAGAGGAAGGCGAAGGCAAACCTGCTCTGAACAAATTTTGCCAAGTAAAGCCTCTGATAGGTTCACCTTAGGTTCGCCATAAGTCAGAAATGACTTGAAGGCACACAACAGCAAAGTGACTACATCATGTTCATGAGCAATTTCTAGCTTGGTTTTCTGCGTAGTATTCAAGCGGGCTAAGAACAGTACAGTAATATAGCTTCATAATGTGGGTCAAAACCAGTGGGGTAATTCTGCTGGTGGAACTGCTTCCCACAGTGGTACTGGGAGGGAATATTTCTTCTCCTGCAGTTCACCTTGCATCCCTAAAATTTGCTGCAGAGGTCTCAGAAATTCCCCAGAGCTGAATTTCTGGCTGTGTGGCCAGCTATAGTGGGAGGGGAGGAGAAGAAACATGTGTCGTGCTAGTGGATGTCTGCTAGCATGAAGTGGATGCAGGACATTAATCAGATATGAGAAATTAAAACCGAATCTTAAGGGACTAAAATTGGTTAAACCAACACCACATCAACAAATTCTAGTTAACAACAGTGATATAGAAAAACCTGCTGGTGCAGAGTTTTGTTAGCTTTCTTACCCAGAGTTTGTAAAAGATACCTTTTTGGACAAGAACTTGTAGAATCCATCAGCTAGTGTTGCCAGTTCTCCTCTCCATTGACGCCCCCTTGTCGTGGGAGAGAGGCTTGCGTACCCTAATGATGTTTTGAGCTATGCTGGCGGTGGCATAATAGCCACTGGTAGGGTCTCCCATGCCAGACAGGTCAAAACCGAAGGGTCTGACAAAGAGCGTCAAAGGGCAGGATGGGCTCTCTAGCCTTGTGGCAACCGTCCTAGGAGAAGGAAAACTCTAATCCCAAACCCGGGCAGATGGTGCTCGTCCAACCCTGTAAGGTCAACCATCTAAGAGAAGGAAACTCTAATCAAACCTACGGCCCGAGGACCTCACTGCCACGTCCATGCTTGCAAGGCCACAGCAGATGAATCTCTGGTTTAAAGGGTGAGGCCAGTTCTGTGCACGCTGCGCTCCACCAGAAAAATCCATTGCACAGGCTCGAAGGACAAATCCATTTCCAAAAAAGCCCTGTAGCGACTGGCGAGGGACGAAACCGGCAGGTGTAAAGATGCACTGGAAGCCGCAGCCCCAACCCTGCATGCAGGCGGTTCAGGACATTGGTCGCTCAAGCCTGACCCGGGAGATGACAGTCTTGTTCGGCAGCATCCTGAACGACCAAGCAGCCTTTTTTAAGGAGAGCACTGCTTGCTCCATATGGAGAGGGGCCTAGAAAAGGTGGCCTAACAAAAGCTCATCCCCAACTACCTGGTTGGCTAGCCGCGGCCAACGGGAATCTTCTGATCTCGGATTGGCCTTTTTAGTCATCAGCGCGCTTGCAGAAAGCGCGGGATGAGTCCTTCCTGAATCTTCGTTTGTGAAGAAAAGCCAGAGAGAGAGAGAGAGAGAGTTGCCAGTTCTAGGAGTTGTGATCCAAAGGCGGGAAAAAAACCCTTTCCTGACCTCTTTGCTTATACAAAAGCAAAGAATGATGACCTCTTTGGAGGCTACTCCAAGATTTGGCTACCACAGTATCAAAGGCCCACTTTTGAGTGCCAACTTACAGTGTCTCCATTGGACCCAAGAGGTAAGCGTTTGTGAAGGGGGAGTATTGATTCTCAAGATTCTCTGCTCCACTCTCTTCAGTATGTTTCCCTCTTGATGTTAGACTGAAGGTGCCATCTGTCCAGTCAAAATGGCCTTCATTCACAAATGATTGTATTTAGTCTGAAATTCTTGCTGTCCTGGTGGCACAGTTGTTAAATGCCAGTACGTACTGCAAGCCACAAGGTTATGAGTTCAATCCCAAAGGACTCCAAGGTTGACTTAGCCTTCCATCCTTCTGTAGTTCAGTAAAATGAGTACCCAGCTTGTTGAGGGCAATTAGCTAAAAAACATTGAAAACTGCTTAGGGATTGCTTTGGCACTGATAAGCGGTATATAAATATCAATGCTATTGCTGTTCCTGAAGGGCAGTATGTTTGGTAGTGGGGAGGTTTAAAACTCAAAACCAGTTCCAGTTGCTTCCAGAAGCAAATTGTTAGCTAGAGAATTTGGTACCAGATGATTGTAAATTATGCTGCATCTGTACTGCAGAAATAATCTTTGACACCGCTTTAATTGCCGTGGCTCAATGCTCTGGAATCCTGGGATTTGTATTTTGTTGTGGCAGCAGAGCTCTCTGACAGAGAAGGCTAAATATCTCACAAAATTACAAATCCCAGAATTCCATAGGATTGAGCCATGGCAATTAAAGCAATATCAAGCTGGATTATTTCTGCAGTGCAGATGTAGCCTTAGTCTGATCCAGCAACTCTAGTCAAAATCTTGGCAGTGATACTCTGAACTACCTAAAATTCATGAGCTATCTTCAAAGGCAGTTTCCTGTGGAGTACTTTATAGCAGATGCCTAAGCTGAGGCTGTCATACTATGGACATACAATGAGACAACATGACTCAATGTAAAAGACAACAATGCTTGGTAAAGTGGAAAGGAGTGGGAAATGAGGAAACTGCACTACAGGTGGACTAATTCGACCAAGGAAGCCACGCCTACTCTGAGTTTTCAGGACCTGAGCAGAGCAGTTGATAAGAGGAGGTCTCTCATTCACCATAAGTTGAAGTTGACTTGATCATAGAATCATAGAGTTGGAAGAGATCACAAGGGCCATCCAGTCGAACCCTTTACCATACAGGAACACACAATCAAAGCATGCCGGACAGATGGCCATCTAGCCTCTGTTTAAAAATTTCCAAAGAAGGAGATTTTACCACGCTCCAAGGCAGCGTGTTCCACTGTCGAATAGTCTTACTGGTAAATAACAAGAACAACATTACACTAAATTGGCCTGAAAGTGACAAAATGATCAAGGCCAGATTGGCCAAGACAAAGCTGGAGAAAGGTATTCTTGGTCACTGCTGCTGCAGACTGAATATACAATTTGCCTATGAAATTGAGAGTCATCATAGTGTTCCTGTTTTAAACTGGTCAGCCCTTTCTCAATATGCCAGAAATAAAAATATGCAGCTGTAGTGAGCTTGAGCTGGGCCTCTGCTAATAGGCAGATGGGGTTTGGAATCCCTGTTAGCATCATGGCCCAATGTTAACTGCTGTCTAATGGTATGAAAGAATTAATTTGTATTAGTGATCTTGCTGGATACTTTATGCCTTCACTTTGCTGTTTGAAGCTGGGAAAAGATATGAAGGCCAGGAATGAGCTGGGAGAGTGATTTTTTCTCAGTTGCTAAGCTGCTTGCACAATTTTCATAGCTATTAGGGATGAGATGGGTCATGCTTCCACACTTTGATTTTCTATGTTTGCTTCTACCTCCTTGTATGATGGTTGGGTATCTGTCTTTCTTTGGCCTCAGCTGCAGGGAGTATACCCCAACCCAGGCTCCCCCTATGTCTGGTGGTGGGGAATTTGCTTGCCGTCCAAGGGGTTGTCAGGAAAAATAGATATTGTAATTACAAATTTGTCTCCCCCCTTTGGGTAATTTTATTCACCAAGGCACTGAAGACGACAGCTTGTCTATTAGAACTCATAAATCTGTCTCTTGTTGTTATGTTTTCTTGTCCTTTGGAGATTGAGAGCGAGAAACGAAACTAAGGGTCCAGTTTCTTGTTTCGCTTCTCAGAAGAATTGAATGTTTTGGAAAGGTATATAACTGGGAGGGGATTTTAGAGCTTGTGTGTGTGCCTCCTGCATTTTGGGGGCTGCTTTTCTTTTCTCTTAGCTCCTGAGGAACCTTGGAGCATACAGAAGCATGGATGAATGTATTCTGCTGTCTATTTTATTTTACTTTACCTTTAATAAAGCCATAAAAAGAGAATTAAAATATTCTTTTCTTTTGCACCAGAGGTGTGCATGGCTTTGCTCAAAAGCCCACGCTACTTCGCTGCATGCATATCTGCTCGGATGGGCAGAGAGTGAACGCACTTTGCATATTTTATGACAGGGGTAGTCTGGGGAGAATTCGTTTGGGGCTCAATTCCACCATTATCTATGAGGGGATGCTGGACCTCATCAGCAAAAGGGCTGAAACACTTCTCTGATGTGTACCATCTGCTACATCATTTACCATCAATAAAGCTTATGCTATAGCAGTAATGTGTGTCAGTGTTTGGCACTGAAGAAACACTTGGGGAGACCTGGAACTACATCCATTTCTAGATTGAGACACCAGCTCATACTTTAAAATATGAAGTTTATAGCATTTTGAAACTGGTTTGGTTCCCCACCCCTATTTCTTAAGACTGAGGGATTGAATGTCGTCGCCACTTGTCAGCTAATCTGGATTCTGTCTGGGGTTCACCTAAGTGCCCAATTTATGATGTGGTTAAACCAGACAGGTTGAGTTAACAACAACACTCCACTTAAGTATTCTTAAGTATTGGAGTCTCAGGATATTTACATGAGAAATGAGCAGACTCTTTGGTACTCTTTTAGGCTATTTATTGTATGCATTCCTAGATATGTAAACATAAACGTTCCCCTTAGGGAGAGACACTGACAGGTCAATGTCTGGGCACTGAGCTTTATCACAGTACATTATATTGCATGTAAGTTATCATACATTCATTACATGATGTCATAAGGTCTTTCATAAGGACTGAATCTCCATCTCTTTAACAGGCTTCATAATAGTTAACACAGGGAGGAACGCAACACTTCTAAATCATATAACATAGCCATTCATCCATCATCATCATCAGGTTCTTTCATATTTTCCATAGTGGTGGATAAAGTATTATATGAACGTTTCATAAATACTTTTACATGTACAGAATTCTATCCATTGTCTCATGTCTATAACCATTTATCCATAACCATTTAGGAATACAAGCTCATCTGTGGAGGCACTACACATCTCTAAACAGGTTTCTATGAACACACAGGCATTAAAGGGTTAATCCCTTTGAGCACTCTTAAATCTTAACAGCATCTGTTATAACTATAATAATAATAATAATAATAGTACATAATAATAAAATTTATTTCTATCCCGCCCCTTTGCAACGCAATCGGGGCGGCTTACAATATAAAAACTCCATAATTACAGTACCCTAGCCCACCCACCCCTTAAAATAATATTAAATTATAACGGATTAAAAACATACAATAATTAAAAATATATTAAATTAGAAAACAAATAAAACATACAATAATTTTAAAAAATCCTATTGCAGCTCAGAGGGAAGGACAGCTAAGTCTTGGGCCAGGATAGCTATTCAGGAAAGGCCTGCCGGAAAAGATCCGTCTTGACAGCTTTTTTAAAGCTGTCTAAGGTGGTAATAAGACGGATCTCGTCCAGCAGGGCATTCCATAATCTGGGAGCGGCAGCAGAGAAGGCCCTCTGGGAGGTCACTGACATCCTTGTTTTCATAGGTTGTAACAGATTCCTCCAAGAGGACCGAAGTGCGCGGGGAAGGTCATACGGGAGGAGGCAGTCCCGGAGGTAAGTTGGACCCAAGCCATGTAGGGCTTTAAAAGGTCATAACCAACGCCTTGTACTGTACCCAGAAACTAATAGGAAGCCAGTGGAGAGCTTTTAGCACAGGTGTTATGTGCTCTCTTCTGGAAACACCAGAAATCAACCTGGCTGCCATGTTCTGGACTAGTTGAAGTTTCCAAGTCAAGCACAAGGGTAGCCCCATGTAGAGCGCATTACAGAAATCGAGACGGGAGGTTACCAGTGCATGTACCACAGTAACTATAAGCATGTATGACAGGTATCCATTATACTCATAACTGAACATATATTTATTTCAGCATAGCCTAGATGTTTATCACACCAGGACCATATTTCTGCATGTTGGGCAGGCTATCAGCCTGTCAGGGACAGCACACTTTGTTGGTGGAAACGTACCACAAAGGCAGTCTAATTTGTGGCTCTATTTTGGTTCCTTTTATTCTCTCCTTAGCCTCGCCCAGCTAATCAATTGTCCAATCAAACTAAATCAAAACAAAGGTGCTGATATTTCCCATGTTCATGATATCAAATCAAAACATAGATCTTTAGATAAGATTCTACCCTGGGTACAGTTGGAGTCTTGACTGCTGGCCTTCTTAATTATAAAAGCCTGTGCATCTGTGAGGAGGGTTATTTGGCATCCTTTTACCTTGATTACAAGTGAGCTGGCATCACATATGCTAAGAGATTATTGTAGGTCACATCTGCCCTACTGATACACACACATCCTAATAGGTACATCTGGCTTCCTGTATTCTATGTTATTCCATATATGCTATGCCCTATATGTAGTGGTGTTGATGTGCCTTCAGGTTGTTTCTGGCTGGTGGTGACCCTAAGATGAAACTATAATGGGGTTTCTTTGGCAAGGTTTGGTCAGAGGGGTTTGCTGTTGCCTTCCTCTAAGGATGAGTGAGTGTGACTTGCCCAAGGTCACTGTGGGTTCCCAGGCCTCAAAGATGGCAATCAAAATACCTGGCCTGTAACATTTTAAAATTTCCATAAAGGTGGACTGGTAGTCTCTCACCTATCATTAATGAGTATTGCTATCAGTCAAGAATCTCCTGTATGCCACAGTAGAACTCACTTTAAAATCCACATCAATATGATAGTATGATCTAGCAAGATATTACGGACAGGGGATGAAAAAAAATACACAGCACAGCTGTCTTAATGTTGATGTCATGGTGTCAACATGGCATGTTGAATGGAATGGGGAAAAGGGGGGGTCTGTAGGCATTCAAATGAGTTTTAAACAGGTGATGAAGTAGTTTTAGGTTTCATCTGGAATCACTCCTAGGCTAGGGATTCTGAGAGCACCCTTTTCTGAAAATCTAAAATTCAGCTAGTAATTTAGAACTGCTCACACCAGTATAATTAATAGGCATGGTAAACTTCATTTTATTCCCCTATTCCCACCAAGGTCTTGTATGCTCCCTACCACTAGATACATTTTCAAAATACTTAAATTTATAAAGTTTTTTTTTAAATCAGCATAACAAAACTATAATATGGAAATGTTGATCACTTCCTAAAACCAGTGTTGCAGTATTGCTAACTCAAAGCATTAACATAATTTTGATGGTTCAGTGTTTAATCAAAGTCAAGAAACCACTCTTTCAATAGAATGAAATAAATCTTTCAGAACTGATTTATAATTATGTATGTTAGACTTCCAGGAGTTGTAAGAATGTAACAAGCAGTCATCAGTCTTCTGTAAATGATTATTTTTAATTTACTCTTTATGTCCTCGGGCTGTGGTCAAATATAACACGGAGGTTTTATTTTTGTAACCCTTATGGAGGTGAACGAGTCAGGATCTGGCTCACAGATATTGAAGCAAACTGTGGTTAGTTTTGTCTAATGTTGGTCTGTTGTTCCTCTGCTGCTTCTGTGGTCTTACTCCTATGCCATGCTTGAGAATCAGCCAAGGTGTTAGGCATATCACTCATTTTCTTACTGCAGAATGACTGCAGGAATTGATTGTGGGAAATCGGTGTTCTTCTTCAGTATTTCATTGAAAACCAGTCCAAAGGATTTCTTCCTACTTCTCCTAGACACTCCGTCTAAAGGCATGTTAGCTCTCTTTGTTAAATGTTTAAAAGTTCTCCTTGTGATCGCTTTTTCATTATCTCCCCCGTACCACCATTTCTTTATTGAAAATATTTATTTGTCACTGCTTTAAAAATGTTTGTAAACTTTTAAAATTCAGTCCTTGGGTTTTATATGATAAGTTATTTGTTTTTAGTTGTTCCTGGATGTTATAACATGAGTTTTAGCTGCATTCTGTTTTAATTTGTATTGTATGTCACATTGGGCCATGCATGGGGGAAAAAGTGTGGGATAATTGTGTTTGTTAATAGTTATATAATTTTTAGTCTGTGGGGACTCCCAAAGTAATATGTAACAACAAGATAAACATTTATTAAAATCAAATTAAAAATGCTTCCTAAAACCAATTTTTAGAGACCTCACATTTGGGGGGGGGGACAGCAAAAAGCAGCTTGAAAAATATAGCTTTTCAACCAGTTTTAAAGTTCAAACTAGTGAGTAAGTAATAGAATGGATGCTAGCAAAAATACATTTTTTACCAGCTATATAGGGGATGGTTGGATATTCCAAAAAGCAGGGTTTAGCTAACCTTAATGGGAAACAAGTGGGATAGTGATTGGGGGAGACTTTTACATTATGTACAGTTCCTGTCTGTTGAATTGTTGATGTAGGCTACAAAGAGGTGTGTGTGTGTCTGTGTTTAGAATCCTTGTGAACAATGGGGGAACACTTGTGATCCCTGTAAAGGGGAAAAAAAAAACCCCTCATCAGTGAGGAGATGATCAAGGAAAAGAGGTTGCTGTCAGCCAGAGTGAGGAGGGATGGAGAGTTTGCTAAAAGCACCAATGGGAGTCTTTTAGCCAGATTAGTGGTTTTGTTTCTTTCTGAGCTCCTTTTCCCTCTCAACTACATAGCCAGGTTGGTAGAATACAAGGACATTACAAACCAGGATTAAGTTCTGAGTTCAAATGTAACTGGAATGTGAAGTCGGCATCCATAGATTTTCCTTGGGTTTTTTCCGGGCTGTGAGGCTCTGTTCTGGAATAGTTTCTTTCTGATGTTTTGCCTGCATCTGTGGATGGCATCTTCAGCGAAAGATGCAGATGCAGGCGAAAAGTCAGAAAGAAACTATTCCAGAACACAGCCTCACAGCCCAGAAAAAAACCCAAAGAAAATCTACATAACTGGCATGCACAGTTCATGCAAGCTGAAGCTCTCACACCCAATCTGTAGCAGCCAGAGGTTTCCATGTTAGTGGTGTGACGATTCCAGACTTTAAATGAGTTATCCAAAGTGATTAACGTAGTTTAGTGGGGGTTAGGGTTCAGCACCTTGGATATCTCCTTTAAAAACTGCAATGTAACCTGGGATAGCAAGCCACCTCCCATTGATGTAAACCCAACTCCAGCCCATAGTTTCAGATTGTTCCAAACCCTGGTTTTGTTTGGAGTGCAAACAAGCTCCTAAATAATCCATGGTTTAGCATTATATGTGGACCAGGCCTTAGTCTGAATCTTTTGAAGAAATGCATTTGTTATGATCAAATCAACCAAACTCAGTATGGAATTTAGAATTTTCCATGTTTGCCTCTAAGCCCAGCTTCATACCTAAAGCACTTCTAGAACTTTTAATCTGTTCATGTATGTATGTGTGTGCTGGGTTTTCTCTTCAACAGAGGATTTGCTTCCCTGCAACACAATGGGTGTGTAAAATGTGGGAAATATTAACACTGTTTTGTGTTCTATTTTGGCTCATGCACTGGTTGCTTAGCTACAATAATTGTTCTGCTTTGGGGGTGTTGGATGAATTAATATGTAACACACTGGAGACGTCTTCTGTTGTTAAATTAGGTCACTTTGGTAGATGGTCAGAACATTACACGAATGAGACATCTTCTGCTTATTAGGATTACAATTGATGCTGTTAGCCTTGTTTTCATGTTTGTATGTGCAATTGCATACTGTAGTTGCTGTAGTGTGTATTTTTAATATGTCACACAGCATGAGTCAAATTTGTGATGTCTGCAGGATATGCCCGTTTTAGTCCTTAGACTGTTTATACCCTTACTTTACAGACCTGTACAGAAAAGGAGAAACACTGCTCAGTCTGCATGCATAGCTGGAAAAAGATCTAACACACACACACACACACACACACTGTTTTTCAAGTTCAGTCTTACAGATCCACTTGTCACTTTCACCCTTTGGACACTCTTTCAGAGTCTGTCTGTATGCAGGTGAGAGATAGCAAAAGGAAACTGAACAAGTAGAGATTTTGAATCCTTTTACTTATTCTTGTGAAAAGGTCACTAGGGCCCTATGTGAATTGGGAATTTCACACAAAGAGTAGATAGTATTTTTTTTTAAGAACTGAGTGTATAGTATTTTTTTTTAAGAATTGAGTGTTGGTTCTTGGATAATGGAGATGCAGACCCAAAAGGAATGGATTAACTCCTTCTCTTTGAGATGACAGAGCCAAGAGAAAAGCTTCTGGTTCAGATTCAGATTTCATTTATTACAGCAAACAGCCAGCAGTTACAAATTAGAACAACAGTAAATACAATTAAAACAATAAATTCAATTAAACGTTGCTAAAATCATCAACCATAAAAGATTATAAAATTTAATACCTGCATAAACCCAACTACAAGTTATGTTAAAATTTTGTTTTAAAACAAGAAGACCATACAATACAATTGACATTTACAGCAAAACAGCCACCATGAGAGGAGAACAGCAAACCCAACTGCAAAGAATATAAGAATATTAACCTATTAGCTGTTTTTGATGGTTAATAGCTGCTACACAAAAGCTTGCCACTGTAGTTGTGACCCAGGATTCCTATCTGACAGTAAATTAGGCTAAATAGAATTCCTCAGGCCTACCTAGGTTCTTTTGTATGATTGTGGTTATATAAGTAGATCTTAGATCTTGTCTGAACCTCCCCCACCACCCCAGGTGATTGGTGTGGTTGACTGAGTCAGCCTCTATGTCAATTTCTTTTTTCACATACCCTGAACTTCAAGAGCCATCTCTGTCTCTGGGTTGTTGGGCTAGCTGCTTCTTACTATCCATCTGATATTCCAGGACAGGAACCTGCCTGCATCCAGGTGACTACTGATGCTATCCTACCAAGGTGAGGAGTCTGCTCCCAGTCGTGTTGTAGAGTCTGGCTGCAGGATGACAGCTCCATCAGTTGGCTAGAACTTAAAGCAGCTTTGAAAATACTAAACATTCAATATCCAATGGACCCAAAACTTTACCTTCTTAATATAACTTCAGTCCTCAGCAAGAAAGATGAAAGAAAATATTGGAGAATGCTACTGTACATGATAAAAGCAGCGAGAATAGATTTAGTTCATAAATGGAAGATAAAAGAAGCTCCGTCTGTAGATGACTGGTTACTGAAACTAAATGACATGAAAGAATTAGATAAACTGACACATATGTTAAACATAAAAAAAATACAAATAAAGTGGAAAAAGACTGGCTTCCATAAATAACATACTGGGAAGAAAAATGGAAAATTAGGCAAGATTTACTGACTTAATAATGACTAATTCAATGTACATTGATGGGAGTATGTTAAATATTATGTTACATTGATTAAAATTAAAAGAAGATAGTGGGATGTAAAAACATTAAAATTTACAGTTATTGAAGGTAGAATGTACTTATGGAAAAATAACAGGGAAAATATTTGAAATATTGGAAGTGAAGTTGAATGTTTAAAACCAATAATGATCCATATGAAATAGTAGTACAAGGGAAGTCATGGAACAGAAGCTAAGTAGAATAGATAAGTAGAATAAGAAGCTAAGTTGTACAATATTAGATTGAACATTGTTACTCTAACTTTTATAGCTTCATTCTCTTATTTCCATTTGAGGTATATACCATATACGTGAATAATTCTTTTATATTTCTCTTGTATTATGTAATTGGTGTTTAGATAAATATGGGAAAAAAGAACTTAAAGCAGCTTGCTTGCTTCTCCTGAATTTGCCAGTGACATAATGGGTCATTGTATTCTCCTTCATAAAGACAGTCTCACTGTCAAGGCCTAGGTAAACTTCCATCTATGTTGAGAGTGGCTTCACTTCTAAGCCTTGAGGTTGAGTGGCAGTGGTTGTTAGAGCCCCACACCAAGGATGCTGGCTTCTAAGAGGATGCTGTTGCTCCATTTACCAATGTCATAGAAGCAGCTCTGCAGCACCTAACATCCTGCTTTGCAACAGCTGCAGAGCTGTTTGGGCTGGAAGTCAACCTGAAGAAAACAGAAGTTCTCTACCAGCCTGCACCACAGGACGAACACCATCATTCCCACATTGCCATCGGCAACTCTGTGCTTAAGTCCGTTCAGCACTTCACCTACCTGGGAAGCATCATCTCCTCAGATGCCAAGATTGACAGAGATCGATCACAGATTAGCAAAGGCATATAGCGCATTTGGAAGACTTTACAAAAGAGTCTGGAGTAATAAACACCTGAAGCGAAGCACAAAAATCAGTGTGTATAGAGCCATTGTACTGTCTATTCTCCTTTATGGGTCTGAAACATGGGTCACCTATTGCCACCGCTTACGACTCCTCGAACGCTTTCATCAGCGCTGTTTATGCACAATCCTAATATACACTGGACTGACTATGTGACGAATGTTGCTGTCCTTGAGCAAGCAGGGATCACCAGCATTGAGGCCATGATATTGAGAACACAGCTGTGCTGGGCAGGGCACGTTTCTAGGATGGAGGACCATTGCCTCCCCAAGATAGTACTCTATGGTGAACTTGCCACGGGTCAGCGCAAGAGGGGCACTCCAAAAAAGCAATACAAGGACTCCCTGAAACAACATCTCAGGCTTGGCCAAATTGATCACCAACAATGGTCCGCCCTGGCCTCACATCGGGAGGCATGGAGACGCACTATCCACAATGCTGCAGCCTTATTTGAGAACTCATGCCGAAAAAGTCTTGAAGAGAAACGACAATGCAGAAAGAATCACAACCTGGAAACATCACCCAATGAGACCTTCCGCTGTGCCTTCTGCAACCGGACTTGTCTATCTCGGATTGGCCTTTTTAGTCATCAGCGTGCCTGCAGTAAGTGCGGGATGAGTCCTCCCTGAATCTTCATTTGCGAAGAAAAGCCAGAGAGGGGAATAGGTCAAGGTGTCATATTGGTCTACTAGTCAAATTATCAAGTCACCTAGTCAGCTTATTGCTGGTGGAAGGAAGGGAGGGCTTCTCCCATCTAAGCAAAGTATCTAGAGCTGTTAGGCTGCCTATAGCAGGTTTTGAACCAAAGTCTGGCACCCAATACTTTCAGGAAAGAAAATGAGTCTCTGAGCAGTATTGTTGGCCAGTTTCTTGTTTTGCGCAGTAAAAGCTGTACGGCAGTGGAATGCACTGCCTCAGTGTGTGGTGGAGTCTCCTTCTTTGGAGGTTTCTAAACAGAGGCTGGATGGCCATCTGTTGGGAAGGGTTTGATTGTGTATTCCTGCAGGGCAGGGGGTTGGACTAGATGGCCATTGTGGTCTCTTCCAACTCTATGATTCTATGAATCACTTCTTGGGAGAAGTGTCTCTCTTGGCTCACCCTCTGGTGCATCTTTTCCCCATTTTGGGACCCCAGCTTGGTACTCCAAGCATTCACATGCTTACACTTTGAGTCTTTCTGCACGTTTTCCGTTCAAAGAATTTTACTTCCCTTCCTGAATCTTCGTTTGCGAAGAAAAGCCAGAGAGATTTTACTTCAAAGTTGTGGTTTGCTTTTGTTTTTTGAAACTGTGACCTTGGCCAGGAAAGTGGTATTGGACTCTGGGCCTGTTAGCCAAGGACGAACTCTCTGTTTTTCACCTTGACAGTGCCATTCTCCATTCCAATTCGTCTTTCATTTTGAAGGCGGACTCATTGTTCTATAGGAGGGTGGACATCATTTCCTCTAATTTTTGTCCATATCTTACCGAGGAAGAGTTCATAGCACAAATTGGAAGTGCACAGGACATTTGAGATATACATTGGACATATGGCTAATTCCTGCTGGTCTAATAGTCTTTTTGTGTCTTATTAGCCAGATAGGCAGTACCAGCTGGTTTGTCACAGCACCAGAAGCTGCTGGGTTACAGAGTACATTACATTGTCCTACTGTTTCTCCAACAGGCCTGTTCTTCTGGCCATTGACTCATTCTGTGCAGTGGCCTCTCATGCCTTCTGTTCTCTTGTTCCCCTGAGGGAATCAGTTAAGTCATCACATGGGCTGTCTGCTCTGGAAATATAAGACTGGCAATAATACCTCAGCTGTGGTGTCCTTCAGTTGCAGGGTAATGTAGCATGTGATGTGAGTCACCAGCTTACCTGTGGGGTTGGGGAATAAGATCAGTGCACATCTTTGTTCCTGTTGGATCCACTCCTCCACCGATAGAAAAGAGGAGGTTGGACTTACTGAGAAATTCTTTCTGATAAGTGGAGAGTGGACCCAACATCCCATTCTTTGATGATTCTTCCTTTATTTTTGAACCTTTAGAGATTTTTAAACAGATGCTGGATGGCCATCTGTTGGGAATGCTTTGATTGCGTATTCCTGCATGGCAGGGGGTTGGACTGGATGGCCTTTGTGGTCTTTTTCAACTCTATGATTCTAAGATAAGGATGGAGGGCTATTAATTTTCACATTTGCACAGTAGCCTCACATCAGTCCCTTTCATACTATACAGTTGTAACACTTTGATTCTACTTTAACTGCCATGGCTCCATTCTGTGAAATCCTGGTATTTGTAATTGGGTGAGGTGTTTCAAATTCTCTGCCATAGAGCTCTCCAAACTATAAATCCCAAGATTTTATAGAATGCAGCCACCGCAGTTAAAGTGGTATTAAAGCAGTATAATTGTGTGGTATGAAAGAGATATCATTTAGGGCTCCGTCCACTTTTACCTGTCCTCTCTGTATTGTTGCTGTGGTGGTTATATGGTTTTTATTTTCCATCTCTTATCCCATGTCACCCAGTGGGTTTCTGTGGCTGAGTGGAGACTTGATCCTTGGTCTCTCAGACTCCTAGTCCAACAATCAACACCACACTGGCTGTTAAGCATAAACATTGTAAGTAATTAAGCTGTATTTTTTTCCACTTACAGTGCCTTTGAATCTTCTAGTAATGGTTATACTGCAAAGTCAAGTAGTTCAAAAAACCGCCCAGGTATCTTGTGCATGTTGCTAAGAATTAAAAAAGACATATTGTAAATACATTTCAGCTCAGATAAAGAAAGAGAAATGCCAAGTGCTTTTGGCTGTGCAGGGTTTCTGTTTTTGTTCGTTCTTCTTTGCTATGCAGTATTTTGAAACCATATCTTGTTGACTCTTCCTCAGACTCTTACAGAGCAGATCCCCAAGGAAGGATCTGGTAAATCTCCAAATGACTCTTGAGTTGTGCAAAGCTTTTATCAAATCTGTGGGGAAATTAGGCACTGACTTGAATTACTGAACATTTTCACAATTTCTCTCTGCTCCCTGAAAATGAAGCTGGGACCTAAGTGTAGGCAAAAAGGTAAAGGAGGAATGTTTTTTTAAAAAATTATTATTATTATTATTATTGCAGTGCAGTCCAAATCATGCTTCCTCCTTTCCCCTGTAAGTCTAATTCATTTTTAACAGGATGGATTTCCAAGTACTCATGCTTAGTGTTGTAGCCTCATAAGCAAGAACAAGCAGGAGTACAGCTTTAGGGAAAGTATTGTAACTCAGTAGTAGAGCTCAGAAAAGTTACATGTTTGGACTAGTATACTGTAAGGGAAACTTGCCCCGTTTAAAGTTCAAGAGTGGAGGGATTAGCAAATTGAAGACAGCAGTTTATCTAGTTACACAACGCTGGTTCAGTTGTCAGAATTCCAACTGAGCTACCTGGCAACCAAGCAAACTTAAATTTGTAGTAGTTTTTGAAAGTCCAATCAGCAAAAATTTACAACAACATATCAACCAATAAGTCATTAAGAGACGTACTGTAAAATTACTAATCAAGCACCAAATGAAAAGTATTAATGTTGAATCTTTCCCTGACATTTGTGATGACTGTTGTTACTACCTGTAGTTGAAAGCAACAGTTAATTGATTATTATTATTATTATTATTATTATGTTTATTTATATAGTGCCATAGGCTTTATATAGTGCTTTACAAAAGAGAAAAACAACAATCCAAAATAAACACAAAAACCTGCCTATGGCACACAATCTAAAAACACAAACAAGATTATAAAATTAATAAAATATTACTATAACAGAATTAAAACAATACTATAAAAGTGTAAGTTAATACAAATAATATGGACATAAAATCAAGATGAAAGTTAGAAGGCTTCCCTGAATAGAATGGTCTTTAATTTAGACTTAAAGTAGTCTGGAGAGGTGGTGGTCTGCAAATTCATGGGATGGATATTCCAAAAATAGGGAGCACCGTGGGAGAAGGGGCGTATCCGAGTAGGGGCAGAGGAAATCCTTGGCTGAATCAGCAGCCCTGAATCACTAGAGCGCAGGGCACGAACAGGAAAATAGGGAAACAAGTGCCGACAAATAGGTGGGGGCCAAACCATGAAGAGCTTTGAAAGTTAATAATAGCAGCTTATAATGAATTCTAAATGGGATCGGGAGCCAGTGAAGGGACAATTGATGGAAGGGTCAGAATATCCTTTAAATTGCACAGGGTGGAGTGATTTTTGCCCAAGCACCTCCCTCACGGGCCTCACCCCCCACCTCTCAGGTGCAACAGAAGTGACACAGCATCACTTCCAGCTGCTATTTTGTTTAATTTTCAGTTGCTTTTGATCTTTTCTTGCAATTTTCGGGGCTTGGGGGCTTCTGGGGACAAGTGGCTGAAACTGGGATGTTTGTATATGGTAAAAACTGCCTCCCAATTGCCCTGGATTTTTTAAATGGGGGAGGCTTCAGGAAGTCTCTGGGGGCACTTGGAGATACTAAAGTGGAGTTCAGTGGTTTTTTTTTTTTTTTTGTTATTTATACCCCGCTCTTCAGCCACAAGACTATCAGAGCAGCTTACAAATTGTTTTAAGCAATAGCTATTTACACATCTAACTGCATTGAACAGTTTCCAATATGTGTTAGCTAATTGCAATATGGTTGCACATGGCCCATGGGCCACATTTCTCTCACCCTTGCTTGAGATCAATACAGGGTACTACATATAATTAGTTCATGTTTTTACCCGCCACCCCCCCCAATTCCCATTCTCCCAGCTTCCACCTCTGAGGGAGAAAAGGTACATGGTTTTCCCTGCATAGTTTAAATTTTTCCAGAAAATTTTGTTTCTGATCTGAAAAGGAAATGTCACTCTCTCTCTAACCACCTCAACCAAAGGATGTTGCAATGAAGCTGTCCTTGGGTGTATTTTTAAATGGGTTCTACTTTGTCAGAGACACAAAAGAGAATTGGAGGGATTTAGATTCTGAAAGCTAACAACATTTTGAGATGCCATCGTTTCCCTGGAGATCTGATTTGTGAACAATGGGTGTCTCCTGGAGTGCTTAATGGAGAGTTGTGGCTCTGTGGCAGAACAGGTGTTTTGCATACAGAAGGGCTTAAGTCCTGGCATCTCCAGGCAGGACTGGCAAAACGTGGCACAAGGCAGCTTCTTGTGTTCCTTTGCCAAATCTGTATATACTAGCTGGACCCGGTGTACTATATGCCGTTGAAAAATTCTCCCCCAAACAACTGGTTGACCTCATGACAAGCCTGTAAATTAGGCCAGTGGATTTTTAAATTCCTCCTTTCAGCGTCCCACACTTTTCCCAGAATTGCTGACTCACTCTGTTGCCCTGCTGCTGCTGCTGCGGCTGCCGCTAGTTGGCTGCCTGGGTCCCGTTGCAGGTGGCCCATTGCTGCTGCTTCCAGTTGACGGTTTGGGTCCCCATCTGGGCCACAGACTGAGTGGCAGGAGTGGATTGTGAAGTAGAGAGGGGATTTGCATGTGGGTAGTGATTAGTGGTTGTGTTTACTCAGCAGCTAATCAGCACACTGGGAAAGGCAACATAACCAAGAGAATTATATATAGAGATGTATATAAGCACAAATAGTGTTTTAAGCCTGCTCGAGCTTTAAGATTTGTGAGAGAGGGTCTTCTCTTGGTCCCACCACCATCGCAGGCATGGTTGGTGAGGACATGGGAGAGAGTCTTCTAGGTGGCTTCTCCCAAGTTGTGGAACTCCCTAGCCTGAGAGGTCAGGCTGGTCCCCTCCATGCTGTTGTTCTGCCAGCAGTTAGAGACCTTTTTATTTAAGGAAGCATTTGGTGTTTAATGTGTTGTAGCAGATGGACCTTTGAACGGGTTGTGTTTCAATTTTAGTGTGTTTTTTAAAAAGTGATTTTAAAACTGCTTTTAACTTGTGTTTTTAAAATAGAAGCTGGCTTAACTGTGTTTTAACTTTTGTATTAAGAGTTTTTTTTAAAAAAAGTTGTGTTATGTTTTTAAGAGGTTATATGCTGCCTTGAATCCCATGGTGAGAGAAAGGTGGAATATAAATACAATACGATACATTAAAAACTAGATTTTGTGTTCATTTACAAATATATACCATTGAGAGTGCAGTTACCTCCTTTTGTGGAAAGCAAACCTAGGTTAGCCCTTTACCCTTGGAACTTGTGTGAAAGATTCCAAAATTGCTGTATCAAATTTTAAAAAACCTACAGATAGGAACACTCTCCTTCACTACCAGAGTTGTCATCCTAGACATTTAAAAAACAATCTACCCTTTTCACAATTTCTTCGCTTAAAAAGGAATTCAACACATCAGGACTCTTTTGTGTCTGCCGCAAATGTTTATGAACAAGAACTATTAGATAGGTTTTACCCACAAAAAGTGATTTCAGCTGCTAACATTAGGGCCATGAACAAGGACAGACATTCCCTTCATCTGTCCTGAATTCACAGGGACAGTCCTGATTAAGCCTCTCTCACCCCATTCAGCTGTTTTTAAAATGTCCCACTTTCACTCTCCTCCTTCTATTTTCCCCTTTGTTCTTAACTTCAGTTGTTGCAAAAGTGAAAAGTGAAAATGTAGTTTGGACTAAGTTAACTCAGGAAGGGGAGGGGAAAGGAGGGGGTGGAATCTAGCCCTTCCTAGTAGGCTCAGGCAAAAGCAAACTGCTACAGCAGAGAACCCCTTGGAGAATCTTTGCAAGTTGCAGCAAAAAATGAACTATGCTTTGTAAATTGAGCAAGCTGCTGTTTTAATAGCTGAGCTGAAGGTCTGCACACATTCTTTCTTCTTGTCTGAGCCAAGCCCCCCCTGCAAAACAAAACAAAACAAAACAAAACAAAACACAAAACAAAAAACAAAACAAAACACTGAGAATTTGCAGCCTTGTTTCCCATCTGGAGATGACCCATGAAAACTGGAGACTCAGGGCCAGGTACTGAGATCGGACAATCATACTCATTGGATTAATGGGGTTCACAGAAGTGTTGATTCACCATTCAACAGTTAATTCAATAGATCTGTTCTATTTGAAATTACCAATAGAATTCAAGTCATGTTGTGGGTAAATTTGTAATCTCTGAGGTCACTGGCATTGTAGTTACCCCTGTGTAACTGCCTTACATCAAGTATTTACAATGGGAGTAGGCAACTGGATAGGATGTGGGGGCTATTTTCCAGAGGATGTGATGTCACTCACTTCCAGTTTCTTTTTCAGCTGATTTTTGGGCAATTTTAGAGGGGTTTAAGATTATTTGGGCTATGTGGAGATGTTGGAGTTTTCCATGGTTTTTTTTTCCCAGGCTGTGAGGCTGTGTTTTGGAAGGGTTTATTTCTGACGTTTTGCCTGCATCTTTCTCTGAAGATGCCAGCCACAGATGCAGGCAAAATGTCAGAAATAAACTCTTCCAGAACATGGCCTCACAGCCTGGAAAAACCACAGAAAACCTATGGATGCCGGCCGTGAAAGCCTTCGACTTCACATGTTGGCGTTTGTTTTGTGGTGAGATTGGCCTATATTTGGCATTCTAGGACTTAAACCTTTTTTTAAAAAAATAGGCCTAGGGGCTTTGTGGGGATTTCAGGATGCTGTGGGGTGGTGTATCATTAAATTTAATTATGTAGCATAGTGTGCGTGTGTGGTGTGCTGTATTTTGCCATGATATTGAGAACACAGCTGCACTGGGCAGGGCACATTTCTAAGATGGAGGACCATCACCTCCCAAAACTAGTACTCTACGGTGAACTCGCCATGGGTCAACATAGGAGGGGCGCTCCAAAAAAGCGATACAAGGACTCCCTGAAACAACATCTCAGGCTCGGCCAAATTGATCACCAACAATGGTCCGCCCTGGCCTCACATCAGGAGGCATGGAGACGCACTATCCACAATGCTGCAGCCTTATTTGAGAAATCATGCTGAACAAATCTTGAAGAGAAGTGACAACGCAGAAAGAATCACAACCCGGAAACATCACCCAAGGAGACCTTCTGCTGTACTTTCTGCAGCCGGACTTGTTTATCTCTGATTGGCCTTTTTAGTCATCAGCGCGCTTGCAGAAAGTGCGGGATGAGTCCTTCCTGAATCTTCGTTTGCAAAGAAAAGCCAGAGAGAGAGAGAGAGAGAGAGAGAGAGATTGGTAATTATGTTTTAAGTGTGTTTTTAACTGTTTTTAACTATGATTTTTTAAATAATATCATTATTTAATTCTTTTTTATCTTTCTAAAATAAGATTTTAGCTTAATATTGTTTTAAACTACTCTAAGCTGCCGTGAATCCTGGATGTTCCTGAATGAAATGGATTATCTAGATCCATTTCAATCTGGTTTCAGGCCTGGTTATGGAATAGAGACGTTTTTGTTGCCTTGGCGGATGACACGTGCAGGGAACTGGACAGTGGGAGTGTGTCCCTGTCGGTTCTGCTTGACCTCTCAGTGGCTTTCGTATCATCAACCATGGTATCCTTCTGGGATGGGACTTGGAGGGACTCTGTTCCTTCCTAGAGGGGCAAACCCAGAGAGTGATGCTGGAGGACTCCTGTTCAACCCCCTAGCCATTGGCATGTGGGGTTCCTCAGGGTTCTGTTTTGTTCCCCATGATATTTAATATACACATGAAACCACTGGGAGAGGTTGTCCAGAGTTTTCGGGTGTGGTGCCATAAATATACAGATGTTATCCAAATCTACTACTCTTTTCTGCTCCAATCCAGCTGTCTTAGGTGCCAGTTACAAGACAAAAATTGTTGCGGGGCTTACCGTAATTTCCTGATCCCATATCCGTCCCTGGCTGTTTATATGATTTTTGTCACTCTTTAGGAAATCCTGGAAGATCCCGTGATTGATATTTACACGACAAAAGTCTTTATTGGTCCTGCACTGTTATATCCCATGCTTTTGCTGTTTATACATGTTTAGCTTACCGGGATTTTTTTTTTGGCTGTCAATCAAGGATGCGATTACTCGTGTTTTCACAACCTCGGTGACGCACTTCCTTTAGAGTTCCACGCCACGAGTGATGCTATTGGCTGGCTGGGGGGGGGGAGAGGGGGCAGAGGTTTGGTATTCCCCTTGCCTCTTTAAAATGTTAACCCTTTAAGCAGAGGCAGAAGGCATTTTGAAAGACCTCAGACGGAGGAACAATTAAACCTTTTGAAATCAAGTCGAGTGGGGGGAGGAGAGGCTTGGAATTTTTTTCGCTTTAAGCAGAGGCAGAAGGCATTTTGAAGGACCCAGACTGAGATCTTTTGCTCAGACGCAGGGAGTGCTTTCCTTTTGAAATCAAGCCGAGTGAGGTGGGGTGGGAGGCTTCGGTTTCCCCTTGCCTCTTTAAAATGTTAACCCTTACAGCAGAGTTTTAGCAGCAGAGTGAACTTGCTGATTGAATGATTTCATGCCAGTGACAGACAGGCATTTTGAAAGACACAGACACAGAGAGGGGGAATTAAAGGGTTTTCATTCGCTCAGAGGCTGGAATATTTTACTGTGCCCGTTCAGACCCAGGGAGGTGATCAAGGCAGGGGATGAATGGGCGACCCTTTGCCCACCACGATCTCTTTGTAACAGGCAGTTGAGGAAGAGGTTAAAGCTGAAGGGTTTGCAGTGTAGAAATCCATTTAAAAAGGTGACTGAGTACACGTGCACACGCGCACACACACCAACCTACGTGCAGCTGGAAGGGATTTTCAGGTTGTGAGGCTGGATCTGTTGAACGGGTGACTGACCCCTCCTTTTCTGGTCACTGATCTCTAAGCCTGCCCCCAGTCACCATTTCCGGCTATCCCCTAGTACCGAGATATTTTGTCCCACATTCTGATTTTCCAAATCCTCCAGTGACTTTTTTAAAAACTGGTACAAACCGCGGGACTGGAAGTTCTGCAGGTTGAGGGAAAAAAGGTGGCCCCCTTCCAAAAATCACGTACCTGACCCGATGTACGTGTAAACTGCCAGGGATTGACACGAATTCTTCCCGGGACATTTTCATCGTGTAAACGGCACCTTAGTTTTAAGCTTGTCATCAGTAACAGATTAGTGAACAAATTTAAACTCAATCCAGACAAGACAGAGGTGCTCCTGGTCAGTCAAAAGGCAGATCAGGGAATAGGGATTCAGCCTGTGTGAGATGGGATTATACTCCCCCTGAGTACACAGGTTTGCAATTTGGGTGTACTCCTGGACTCAGTTTTGAACCCGGAGGCCCAGGTTTCTGCAGTGGTCAGGAGTGCTTTTGTACATTTAAAGCTTGTGCACCAACTTCACATGTTCCTTGAGACACTGGATCTGGCCACGGTGGTACATGCCTTAGTTACATCCCGTTTGGGCTACTTGCTTTACATGGAGCTGCCTTTGAAGATAGGTCAGAAATGTCAGCTAGTTCAAAGAGCTGCAGCCAGAGTGCTAACTGGGGCAAGTTGCAGGGACCGTACTACTCTCCTGTTAAAGCAGCTCCACTGGTTCTCGTTTTGTTTCTGACCACAATTTAAAGTGCTGGTTATGACCTATAAAACACTATATGGCTCAGGTCCAGCCTATCTGGCAGACTGTCTCTCCCTGTATGAACCTGCCCCAGGCCTGAGATCACCAGGAGAGGCCCTTCTTTTAGTCCCACCGCTGTCTCAAGCATGGTTGGTGGAGATGCAAGAGGGCCATCTCTGTAGCTGCACCTAGCCTCTGAAACTCCCTTTCCAGGGAGGCTGGAATGATCCCCTCCCTGCTGTCCTTCTGTCGGCAGGCAAAACTCTTTTTTATTCTGGCAGGCTTTTAAAACAGAAAGTTTTTTAAAAAACGGGCTAGGGGGTGTTGTATTGTTTTAAACTATACTGTTCTTAATAGGTTTTAAATTGCATTTCACTAGAGATGTGAAGTGTTTTAATATTGTGACTAGTTTAATTCTATTTTTTTCTTTTTAATGATTTAATTGATTTTTTAATTTGAATGTTCACTTTTTGTATGTTTTTAACTGTATTGCCCTTTTTAAACTATAAACCACTTTGAGTCCCAATGCTGGGAGAAAGGCGGAATGCAAATAAATATCACCATCATCATCATCCCATTTCAGGAGAAAGGTGGAATATACATTCAGTAAATAAATAAATAAATAAATAAATAAAGTCCCATGGGCTGCAAATGGCACTTTCCCTACCCTGATTGTTAACTAAGAGTTCTAAAAGCTCTCAGCATGGACACTGAGGGGGCTGCTGCGGTCACCTGCAACACTTGTGGGATGTTTGTCTTCTTGTCTGCAGATGTGGGGAGCTTCACATGCACCAAGTGCAAGTTGGTAGCCCTCTTGGAGGAGAAAGTCCAGCAGCTGGAGACAAGGGTAGCTACACTTCAACATATTCAGGAGCAAGAGGTTTTCCTGGACAGAACAGAACAAACAGTCTTGGGCAGGGACTGCACAGAGGAACTGGCTGGGGAGGAGAGTGTCACTCCACAGACACAGGAGGTTAATAATAATAATAATAACATTTATTTATATCCCGCCCCTCTGCAAGCAATCGGGGCGGCTGATAGCTGAAGGAATGTCATACACAGAACAAGAAAATACAGGGATTCTTCAAGCAGCTTGCAGCTACAGAATCGATTCGAAGCCCTCTCCCTTATCAAGGACAATGAGGAAGAACAGTATGGACAGACTTCAGGGGCAGAGCAGGGGACCTTGAGAGTACCACTGCAAGGAACAGCAGTTGCAAAGCCTCGGGGGAAGTGTGTGGTGGTGGTGGGGGACTCCTTGCTGCGGGGTACAGAAGCAGTGGTTTGTGGGCCTGACAAGATGTCTTGGGAGGTGTGTTGTCTCCCTGGGGCAAAGATCCGTGATGTGACGGAGCGGCTAACAAGACTCGTCAAGCCTACGGATCATTACCCCTTCCTTTTGGTCCATGTGGGAACCAATGATACTGCAAGGCACAGTTTTCCAAAGATCAGAAGAGATTATGAGGCTCTGGGGAGGAAGCTGAAAGAAAGGAATGCACAGGTTGTCATCTCGTCTCTTCTGCCAGTTGAAGGGCATGGTCCAGGAAGGGAGAGGAAAATAGCCGAAGTAAACAACTGGCTCCGTAGATGGTGTCACCGAGAATAATTTGGATTCTTGGATCATGGGCTGCGCTTCCATGAGGGGGGACTTCTGGCAAGAGATGGGGTGCATCTCACAACAGTTGGCAGAAACATTTTTGCCTACAGTCTCAAGAATTTGATCAGGAGGGCTTTAAACTGAGTCATAGCGGGGAGGGAGACAGTATTCTGGAAGGCAAAAGGGCTGGAGAAAATAGTCAAGCTGTCATAGAGGGAACAAGGCAAACAGTGCAAGGACCCAACAGTGGGAGGCAAAAAAAACCTTGCACAGGCAGCAAGTAAAGGGAACACATGGTCTTAGATGTCTCTACACTAATGCACAGAGCATGGGAAATAAGCAAGATGAACTTGAACTCCTAGCACTACAAAGCAAGTATGATATAATAGGCATTATTGAAACCTGGTGGGATGAGTCTCATGATTGGAATGTAGGAATAGAGGGGTATAACCTTTATAAGAGAAACATGCCAAACAGCAAAGGAGGAGGAATAGCATTATATGTGAGAGATATTTATACCAGTAAAGAGATCCATGACATCAGTACTGGAAGCCAGGTGGAGAGCATCTGGATAAAAATTAAAGGGGAGGGAAACAACAGGGATGTTATTGTGGGACTCTACTACAGACCCCCAAATCAGACGGAGGAATTGGATGATGCCTTTCTAGAACAGATGACCACACATGCAGAAAGGAGAGATGTAATAGTGATGGGTGACTTCAACTATCCTGATATTTGCTGGCAATCTAACTCAACCAAAACTTCAAGGTCTAGCAAATTCCTGACTTGCCTGGAAGACAATTTCATGGTCCAAAAGGTGGAAGAGGCAACAAGGGGGTCAGCTATTTTAGATCTGATCCTAACCAACAGGGATGACCTGGTTAATGGGGTGCAAGTGGTGGGATTCTTAGGTGAGAGTGATCATGTTCTCCTGGAGTTTTTTGTTATACAATGGAAAGGAGAAGCCAGGCATAGTCAGACACGCGTTCTCGACTTTAGGAGAGCTGATTTCAATAAACTCAGGGAAACACTGGGAGTGATCCCATGGTCAGGAATACTAAAAGAGAAGAGATCTCAAGATGGATGGGACTTTCTCAAAAGGGAGATACTGAAGGCAGAATTTCAAACAGTAGCATTGAGGAAGAAAAATGGGAGGTGTCTCAAGAAACCAGGATGGATGACTAAAGAAATTTCAATGGAGTTAAATTTTAAACGGAACATGTATAGGAAATGGAAAAAGGGGGAGATCACCAAAGTAGAATTCAAGCAGATAGCGAACACATGAAGGAGTAAAGTCAGAAAAGCTAAAGTGCAGAATGAGCTCAGGCTTGCTAGAGAGGTTAAGAACAATAAAAAGGGTTTTTTTTGGGTATGTCCGCAGCAAAAGGAGGAAGAAGGAAATGGTAGGGCCACTATGCGAAGAAGATTGCAAAATGCTAACGGGACAGAGAAAAGGCAGAATTACTCAACACCTTTGCCTCAGTGTTTTCAGAAAAGGTAAAGGGTGACCAACCTGAGGATAATGGAACAGAGGACACAATAGGGGAAATCCAGCACAGAATAAGCAAAGAGGTAGTACAGGAATACCTTCTTAAACTAAATGAATTTAAATCTCCAGGACCAGATGAACTACATCCAAGAGTATTAAAAGAGCTGGCAAATATAATCTCAGAGCCATTGGCAATAATCTTTGAGAACTCCTGGAGAACAGGAGAAGTCCCAGCGGACTGGAGGAGGGCAAACGTCCCCATCTTCAAAAAGGGGAAAAAAGAGGATCCCAACAATTATCGTCCAGTTAGTCTGACATCAATACTAGGGAAGATTCTAGAGCAGATCATTAAACAGAGAGTCTGTGAACATTTAGAAGGCAATGCCATAATCACAAAAAGTCAACATGGGTTTCAGAGAAACAAGTTATGCCAGACTAATCTGATCTCTTTTTTTGATAAAATTACCAGCTTGGTAGATGAAGGGAACGCTGTGGATATCGTATACCTTGATTTCAGTAAGGCCTTTGACAAGGTGCCCCATGACATTCATGCAAACAAACTTGTAAAATGCAGGCTAGACAAGTTAACTGTTCAATGGATTTGTAATTGGTTGACCAGCCGAACCCAAAGGGTGCTCAGGAGTGGCTCCTCTTCGTCTTGGAAAGATGTGACCAGTGGGGTGCCACAGGGTTCTGTCCTGGACCCAGTGCTATTCAACATCTTTATCAATGACTTGGATGAGGGAATTAGGGGCATACTTATCAAATTTGCAGATGACACCAAATTGGGAGGAGTAGCTAATACCCTAGAGGATAGGATCAAAATTCAAAATGACCTGGATAGACTGGATAGCTGGGCCAAAGCTAACAAAATGAAATTCAATACAGAGAAATGTAAGGTACTGCACTTAGGGCGGAAAAATGAAATGCATAGATATAGGATGGGGGAGACGTGGCTGAATGAGACTACATGCAAAAGGGATCTAGGGGTCCTAGTAGACCACAAGTTGAACATGAGTCAACAGTGTGATGCGGCAGCTAAAAAGGCCAATGCGATTTTGGGCTGCATCAATAGAAGTATAGTATCTAGATCAAGGGAAGTAATAGTACCGCTCTAGTCTTCCTTGGTCAGACCTCACCTAGAGTACTGTGTCCAGTTCCACAATTCAAAAAGGATATTGACAAATTGGAGCTGTCCAAAGAAGGGGGACTAAAATGGTGAAAGGTCTGGAAACGATGCCTTATGAGGAGAGACTTAGGGAGCTGGGTATGTTTAGCCTGGAAGAAAGATGGTTAAGAGGCGATATGATAGCCATGTTTAAGTATTTGAAGGGGTGTCACGTTGAGGATGCAGCAGGCTTGTTTTCTGCTGCTCCAGAGACTGGAACAGGGAGCAATGGACGCAAGCTCCAGAAACAGAGGGGTCATTTACACGGCAAAAATAATCCTCAAAGAATTCGCCTAGAATTCTTATTGTTCCCACATGTTCCGCATCTGCATCGCCCTTTTCGGAAGGAGGGGGTCTAAAACACCCGTAAGTGTCGCACTTAATGACACCGTTGGTTTTCTGCCTTTTTTAAAAAAGTGCCGCAAGTTTGTGCATTATTGCATTTGGGAACTGTCCGTCATTTTTAAATTCGCGATGTTTAAAATTAGGGATGTGGGCGGTTTTTTATACACACTCGCTGATCGCGAGTAAAATATGACGCTGGGCAGGAAAAATATCACGCTCAAATGTCCCAGCGGTACTGCAACAGTACCGCTGGGAGGAGCGTCGTCCGAAACGGACGCCCTCTTGCGCTGCAACGTCGCAACCTGGTGACGCTGCTAGCGTTACTTTTCTTCCATCCGAAAAAGTCCGTAGTATCAAAATCTGTTCTTTGCCTTGTACACAGAAGTTAGGCAGCTCGGAATCCAGAACCGTCTATAAAAGAGTATGAAATTCTTTTATATGGCACATTTCAAAACTCTTCATGTATGTTGTTTCAGTAGACTTCAGCTGTTAAATCACAGTTAAATGACCAACAGATTTGGTGGCAGCACTTGTTGCTTATACCTCATATAGCATTGTGCAGAATCCTATTTTTTTGTGCAGAATCCTATATTTCCTTTTTTATCTTATCTTTGTCGGTTTGTAGAGTACATGTACTTCTTATACCAGAACACCTGTCTGTTTTGTTTTGTTTCTGATTCTAACTAGTATGGGTATCTGTAGTGCAATTTTGATGTACTATAGACCCAACCCTGAAAAGTTGTGAAGTAGAAGGCTTTTATGGCCGGCATCCATAGATCTTTTTGTGGTTTTTTTTCGGGCTGTGAGGCCGTGTTCTGGAGGAGTTTATTCCTGACGTTTCGCCTGTATCTGAGGCTGGCATCTTCAGAGAAATTTCTGAAGATGTCAGCCACAGATGCAGGTGAAATGTCAGGAATAAACTTCCAGAACACGGCCTCACAGCCCAGAAAAAAAAAACCCACAAAAAACTACTGGAAAAGTTATTTTTTGGGACTACAATTCTCAGAATCTTGCAGTCACTGGGGAATTTGGTGGTGTGATCCAGAAAAGTCATTTCCCCAAGGTCGGTTGTAAATCAAAAGGTTAAGATATATGGTAAATCAAGGTATATAGGGACAGCCAGCATGGTGTAGTAATTTGAGCATTGGACTATGCTTTTGGAGAGCAGGGTTCAGATCCCTACTGAGCTATGGAAACACACTGGGTGACCTTGGCCAAGTCACACTCTCTCAGCCTCAGAGGAAGGCAAAGGCAAACCTCTGAACAAATCTTGGCAAGAAAATCCTGTGATAGGTTTGCTTTAGGGTTGCAACTTGAAGGTGCAGAACAGCAACATAGAATCATAGAATTGGAAGAGACCATGAGGGCCATCTAGTTCAACCCCCTGCCCTGAAGGAATACACAATCAAAGCACCATCCAGCCTCTGTTTAAAAGCCTCTGTTTAAAAACAAAATTTCCATGAACTATATCTTTGCCAATGAACAACTCATCCCAAGGAACCTGCTTGTCTGGACAGCATAAGTGAGGATCGCTGACCATGCACAGATAGTGAGCAGTAGCTCTCAGTCTTTGGTCCTCCTGATGTTTTGGACTTCATCTTCTAGAAGCCCCAGCCAGTATGGCCAGTGATCTGGAAATCTGGGAGTTGAAGTCCAAAATATCTGGAGGACCAAAGACTGAGAACCATTAGACTGTAGACCATTCAAAGTAAAGAGCACTGTTGTTGAACAGAACTTGTAGCTATCATTATTTACTTCTAACTTAACATTATGTACTTCTAACACAGCAAGAAAGCACCTAGCTAATTATAAGGCAGATTGTTCTGCAGATGTGCCTCTGTAGATGTGCCTCCCTACTGCTGTGCTGAGCTCTAAAGGACTGAGTAGGATGAAAGGTATCTTTTTGTATAGTTGTAACCCAACAAGATACTTTCTCAGTGGCTGCTCTAGGCACTGAAACTCCCTAGAGAGGTTAGACTGGCAGCAGCTCCTTGCTGTCCTTTCATAGGCAGGAGAAGACCTGTTAGTTTCAGCAGACCATTGATTGTTCAGGTTAAAGGGTTTCTCCTCTGACTGTGCTGTACTATTTATTTGTTATTTTCTTTTTAATGATCTTGCTTTTAAGTGGTTTTAATTCTCTTCTTAGTTTAATAATATTTTTAATTTTTCTATGGTATGAATTTTAAAACAGTATCTGTTTTACCTTTAGTAAGCCACTTTGAGCCTTGAACTAGGAAGAAGGCAGGAACACCAACGTCAGGATTGTCCATGTGCCATTGTATTTCTAATTTCTATATATAGTTGTGTAAGCTGGACAGTAAAGAATGCTGGTAGGAAGAGAATCAACTAATTTGAAATGCGGTGCTGGAGGAGAGTTTTTTTTTTAAACTTTACTAGTGCAGAAAGTTTTTATAATATAAAACAACATCTGTATTGGGAAAAACTACAATAACAAAAAAAAAAAAGAAATACAGCAACTAAACTAAAAAGGTAAATAACAAGTGACTTCCAGCTTTCTGGCTAGTGGTTATAGTTATCCACTTGTTCCACTTCCGAGTCTAAATCAATAGCTTAATAACTTTCTACATAATATTTGATTCTACTATTCTTCAAATCCTACCATTGATAATCTTCCCCAGTAATCTCTCAGGAAAACAATGATTAATTCCCCATCTTTTCTAAACTATTTAATGACTTTTCTCTAATCAAGGTAGTCAATTTATCTATCCACCTCTGCAAGATCATACAATTTCATCATCCAATCATATCTTTTCACTTTTGTGCACAGACTAATCTGGCAGCAGTAACCCTATATATTGAGTATCCCTTATCCAAAATTCTGAAATCCAAAATAGTCCAAAATCCAAAAAGTCCACAGGTTGAGTATCCCTTATTCGGAAATCCGAAATGCTCCAAAATCAGAAACTACCACAGCTTGTCCACATAGGTGGCTGAGATAGTGACACCTTTGCTTTCTGATGGTTCATTGTATACAAACTTGGTTTCATGCACAAAATTATTAAAAACATAGTGCATAAAATTACCTTCAGGCTATATGTATAAGGTATATATGAAACATAAATGAATTTCATGCTTTGACTTGGGTCCCATCTCCAAGATATCTCATTATATATATTCAAGTATTCCAAAATTGGAAATATTCCAAAATCCAAAATACCTGTGGTCCCAAGCATTTTGGATACAGGAGACTCAACCTGTACTGAATAAATCTTCCATACTTCTCGATTTGTTCATTTCCCGAATAGCTATCCCAGCCCTAAGATTCAGCTGTCTTTTCCCTTAAGCTGCCATTGAATTATTCCATTTTTTTCTCTTTTTAATTATTGTATGTTTTTAATCTTTTTAATTTAATATTGTTTTAAGGGGTGGGTGGGTTAGGGTACTAATGTAATTATGGAATTTTTATGCTGTAAGCTGCCCTGATTGTGTTGCAGAGGGGTGGGATAGAAATAAATATTATTATTATTATTATTATTATTATCATCCATCAGACCCAGCAGAAACAGTTCTGGCTTCAATTGAAGTTTTAATTTCAAAATGATTCCAACTTCATCACCATTTTTCTCCTGTATGATTTTAAAGATTTTTGCCTGATGAAAAAGCCAGTGAAGCTTTGAAAACTTGCATAAAGTAGTTTGTGCTTTGGATTGTTGGTCTATAATAAAAAGGTATCTTGCTGCTTAAACTGGGTCGTTGACTTCAAAGGTGGCCTCTAGAGGGCAGCAGTACATCATTCCAGTTTTTGTTAAACTATGCTCCTGCTGTAGCTTTCTGGCAATTCTTTTGCCTACCCAGACTTAAGAATTAATAACAGGAACTGTAACCAGAAGAAGTCATAATAGATGTGCCAGGTCTGCAGGTTCAAAGGTGTGTCAACATGGCTGCAACTCTAATGCCAATATTCTCCTCTTTAGGTTTTGAATAAGAGATACTATGGATACGGCTTGGTGGGTAGGCTGGTGGAGAAGTTACTTGTTTGGACTAAAGTCCTCCAGAATTCCCCCAGCCAGCATAGGACGTAATCCAAAAAGTTTGGGCAGGATGAGTGTACGCCCTGTTCTTTGCATTTTTCCTATTTTTCCTTTTGTCCAAAATTGATATTACATCTCTCCCTCGCCGTGAAACAAATTATAATCTCTCTTCACTAACAGTGACTATTTCCTTTTTTTAAAAAAATTTAATTCCAACATACATACCATAAAAACAATCCATGAAACAATCACATATTTCCATTTTCCCCATATCCTATACATCATATGCGTCTTGTACCCCTCGATCCATCACCCTCCCCCTTTTATCCATACAATATTTCCCTTTCATACAATTTCTTTAACTATATTTTACTTCCTCTTTTCCCTTTTCTATCAATTTTGATAACTTTATGATTTTCTTCCCTTTTTGAATTTACCAGTGACTATTTCCAATGACATCAAGAAGTTGTCATCATCATCATCATCATTTTACTAACTTCTGTTCAGCCACTGGTTTAGAATGCTGTAATGAGTAGACAAATTTTGTGGGTCTGGGTGACAATTTGAAATTCCCCCCTCCATGGACCTCTCTCTCTCTTTGGCTTTTCTTCGCAAACGAAGATTCAGGAAGGACTCATCCTGCGCTTTCTGCAAGCGCGCTGATGACTAAAAAGGCCAATCTGAGATAAACAAGTCCGGTTGCAGAAAGCACAGCAGAAGGTCTCCTTGGGTGAAGACTCGTTCGGCATGAGTTCTCAAATAAGGCTGTAGCATTGTGGATAGTGTGTCTCCATGCCTCTCGATGTGAGGCCAGGGCGGACAATTGTTGGTGATCAGTTTGGCCAAGCCTGAGATGTTGTTTCAGGGAGTCTTTGTATCGCTTTTTTTGGAGCACCCCTCTTACGCTGACCCATGGCAAGTTCACTGTAGAGTACTATTTTTGGGAGGCGATGGTCTTCCATCCTAGAAACGTGCCCTGCCCAGCGCAACATTCGTCACATAGTCAGTCCAGTGTATATTTAGGATTGTGCGTCCATGGACCATAGCCCTGCCAAAAATGCAATGGGGTTTGTTGTTTTTGTTATTTGTTTTGAAACCAGAAATGGCTGGATGTTAACTTCCATTTTTAATTCTCTCCTCCCAAAAAAGTATCCCTTCAGTACAGGAAGCCCCTTGCACCTTGCTTTGGGCTTGTGTGTATGTGCCTTCAAGTCACCTGTCAGCTTAACTCTATGAATTTCATTTTTTAAAAAAGCAAGGAGTACTCAGAAGTGATTTGGCCAGTTCCTTCCTGCCATTTAAACATGGTTCAATGCGCTAGCATAGTGGCTCTTAACCTTTTCTTTACCCCTTTTAAATATCTTTTGTTGCCATGGACCCCCAAGACTTAAAACAACAACAACAACAACAACAACAACAACAACAACACAATTACACCATCCATTAAATCTTCCTTCAGAGGCACTGGAGGGGGAGGGAAGACTTTTCTCCTGCTTCTTCCTGAAAGTTTGTGGCTGGAGCTGATTGAATGTCAGTGTGCAGGCCAAGCCAGCCAGCCAGCCAGCCAGCCTTTGCTTTGGCTTCTGTCACATGGCTGCTCTACTGTGGGAAGGAGGTTAGCCAAGCAACTTTCAAGCTTTTGCAAACCCTCCGTGAGGACTCGCAGACCCCCTGGGGGTCCCTGGACCACAGGTTAAGAACCATTGCACTAGCAAGTTCTTGCTTATACTACCTTAATGAATTCTATGTGAGACTGTCCTTGAAGATGACTCAAAAGGTGCAGCTAGTGCAAAATGCAGTGATTAGATTGTTTTTTGGGAAAAAAATCCTGAATGCTCCCAAGTTGTGTGATGCTTGAATATTTTCTTGATGGAATAATGAGAAAAACTGCCAGGATTTATTTACCTCTCTAGTACAGACTCATCTTACAAATACAGGTTCAGTACCCCTTATCTGAAATGCTTTGGACCAGAAGTTTCATATTCTGGATTTTGGAATACCTGTATTTTAATATAGGGGTCGACCCCCGTATCCATGGATTCTGTATCCACGGTTTCACTTATCCACATCCAAAAAATACATTTGCTCTAGGCATTTTTGAGGCCCTCCAATATGATTCTATGGTCAACTTCCTGTATTTGTCTCATTGAAAATAATAGGGTTCCCTATTATCCACAGTTTCAGGTATCCACAGGGGTGAGTTTTGGAGTATATCCCCCACGAATATGGGGGGTTGATCTGTAGACGTGTGTGTGTGTGTGTATGTGTGTGTGTGTGTGTATATATATATATATATATAGCTATAGATAGATAGATATTCTTCCCACCATTCCACAGATCCTCACATCTCTCTTCAGCCTCATGTCTCATCTGTTTGCTGCTTGTATTGTGTATGAGAAGTGAGGCTGGAGAGAGACTGGGGTTTTGTCTCTATGAGGGGGAAAAATGTGAACACATCCAAAAAAGGAGGCATTTGCAGCTGTGCAACCTGTCTTCACGGTCAAAAGAGCCCCCCTAAACTGACCCCCTAGCCAAGATGGTTGCCACGAGTGATTTACTCATGATTTTAAATCTGCCGCCACCACATTTAAAAAACAACTACAACAATTTCCCATGTTGTGTGCAAGCGATAGTTCGTATTTACCAAAGGGGAAAAGAAAGAAAGAAAGAAAGAAAGAAAGAAAGGAAAAAGAGAGTATAAGATGGCCATTTTATTGACTTACCAGACCCTCACTTAGCCGAAAACCCAACTGATGGTTGCAGATGCTTTCCCTGATTGCTAGCCCTGTCCCACGCTCGTACAGCCAATCAGATTACACTGCCTCTTCGTATCTGTGCAAATCCGAGTGTTCAAACAATCGCACATTCGCATATCGTATGGAGCTTTTTTAAAAATCCAGATGAAGCCCCAGACCCGAAGCACATGGACTTTGTAGTGGATTTGGCTGCCCCCCTTCTGAATGACACGTATTTATGCGCATGTCCATATGAATGGATCACCGGATGTTTGTGTCCCGTTCATATTATTTTGACCATATAGGCAAGACCTAAGGATCTGTAAAATGCCGAGAAACCAAAACTTTTTGCTGCCAGCTGCCTGCTTCTGCCTTCAAGGCAGCGGCTGTAGCACTCTTGCTCACTCATCTGTCAGATTCTCGGTCTCTCTTCAGTCTTGTCTCCTACACAATACAAGTAGTGAACAAACAAGACACAAGGCTACAGAGAAGCTGAGGATTTGAGAGATGAACAAGTAGACGCACCGCATCCCCCTCCTTGAAGGTGCAAGTGGGCAACTGGTGGCAAAAGTTTTGGTTTTTGAAGTTTTTTTGCATTTCTGAATTAGGGAGGCTCAGCCATTTTATTTTCTTTTAAAGGAAAACTTTTTCATTGGGACTGCATTTGGCGGGTTTTACCTATACAGCAATGAAAAGACTTTTCCCAGATGCAACAGTACAGAGGCTTCTTGGGAAATTCATCGAATAATAGAATCATAGAATTGTAGAGTTGGAAGAGACCACGAGGGCCATCCAGTCCAACTCCCTGCCACGCAGGAAATCTTGATCAAAGCATCCCTGACAGATGGCAATCCAGCCTCTGTTTAAAGACCTCCAAGGAAGGAGACCCCACCACGCTCCGAGGGAGTGCGTTCCACTGCCGAACAGCTCTTACTGTCAAAAAGTTCTTCCTAATGTTGAGGTGGAATCTCTGTTCCTGGAGCTTGCATCCATTGCTCTGTGTTCCAGTCTCTGGAGCAGCAGAAAACAAGCCTGTTCCATCCTCAGCGTGACACCCCTTCAAATACTTAAACAAGGCTATCATATCACCTCTTAACCTGCTTTTTTCCAGGCTAAACATACCCAGCTCCCTGAGTCTCTCCTCATAAGGCATGGTTTCCAGACCTTTCACCATTTTAGTTGCCCTTCTCTGGACATGCTCCAATTTGTCAATATCCTTTTTGAATTGTGGTGCCCAGAATTGGACACAGTATTCTAGGTGAGGTCTGACCAAGGCAGTATAGAGCGGCACTATTACTTCCCTTGATCTAGATGCTATACTTCTATTGATACAGCCCAAAATCGCATTGGCCTTTTTAGCTGCCACATCACACTGTTGACTCATGTTCAACTTGTAGTCTACTAGGACTCCTAGATCCCTTTCACACGTAGTCTCATTCAGCCAGGTCTCTCCCATCCTATATCTATGCATTTCATTTTTCCGCCCTAAGTGCAGTACTTTACATTTCTCCATGTTGAATTTCATTTTGTTAACTTTGGCCCAGCTCTCCAGTCTATCCAGGTCATTCTGAATTTTGTTCCTGTCCTCTAGGGTATTAGCTACTCCTCCTAATTTGGTGTCATCTGCAACGACCTTGTGTTCCCTTTACTTGCTGCCTGTGCAAGTTTTTTTGCCTCCCACTGTTGGGTCCTTGCACTATTTGCCTTGTTCCCTCTATGCCAGTTTGACTATTTTCTCCAGTCCTTTTGCCTTCCAGAATACTGTCTCCCTCCCCCATATGACTCAGTTTAAAGCCCTCCTGATCAAATTCTTGGTGACTGACCCCGCCGTTTCTGGTCGTTGATCTCTAAGCCCACCCCTAGTCACCATTTCTGGTCATCCCCAAGTACCGAGATATTTTGTCCCAGGCTGTTTATATTTCCGATTTTCCGAATCCTCCAGTGACTTTTTAAAAAACCGGCACAAACCGCGGGACTGGAAGTTCCGCAGGTTGAGGGATAAAAGGTGGACCCCCTTCCAAAAATCACATACCCGACCCGATGTACGTGTAAACTGCCAGGGATCGACACAAATTCTTCCCGGGACATTTTCATCGTGTAAACGGCACCCAGGAAAGCCCCGAAGGCTGTTCCCTGGGGGTTTATGGTGAATTTGGCTCCCCTTCTTCTGAATATGTCATAATTATACAGGATCCCATTAGGACAGGTAGGATTCTAAGAGGATTATTTTCACTGTTTAGACAGGTCCAAAAAATAACATCTTGAGGGAATGCAGGCCTGTGACTAACATAGTCATTTTTTCTTCTGTGTGATTTTTAACACCTTTATCTGATGAAGAAGCCAGTGGAGCTTTGAAAGCTTGCATGATGTATTTTGAACATTTTTGGTTGGCCCAATAAAGATTTTGCTGTTTTGTGGATTTTGGACGTTGTATTTTGCTGTATGGCAAACACACCCCTGAATATGTTTTTTTTAAAAAAATAGGAATGTCAAAATTTCAGCAATTTACACCATCATACCACTAGAGGGGGGTCTGTTGTTTCTTTTTTTCTTAGCCTTCTGGAGTCTGAATTGTTAGTGATTCATTGTTGACCTCAGACCTGCTATTTTCCCTGAAAAGATATTTGAAACCTTCAGCTGGAAGCCAGGCACTTTACTCCTGATCCTCTTGGGATCTTAGACCTCCCCTCTTGGTGTATTTGGTGGTTACACTGTAGTAGCTTGTCTGGTCAAGGTTAGCTGCTCTTTCCTGTAAATTTCATGAATACGTAATAAGAAATGCATAATTGCATAATATTGGGCATTGCAAGCAAGTTTCTTACCGAGAGCAATTGTCTCTCCTGAAGCAGAGAAAGCTTTTATGTGCCCAGCAAAAGCATCTCTGCATTGATTGGAAGCGGCAGAATCAGCACCTTGTTTTGTTTCTTTTAAAAAAATCAATGGCACAGGAGGGCCCTGAATGCAACATTGCATTGACAAGATCATTACTCATTGAGGGATGACAAGAGAGAGAAACACAGAATATTGTTCACCAAAGAGCTACAGGAAGTGGAGATGCTATTGTCAAGGTCTAAAACCACAAGCCATAAATATTATTTTATACTTTCCAGTGCTCTAGAAAGTGGATAGTCCAAGGGCAGCTTTATAAAGTTTATTTCTTTAAAATGCAAGAACACAAGAAAAGCTGTGCTGAATCAGTCTGGAGGCCTACTTAGTCCAGTTTTCTTTTCACACAATGGCCAGCAAGTTATTTGTGGGAAGCCCGCAAGTTGGTTAGCGTTAGTAACCTTTGATGCCTATACTCGCTAATTGTTTAGACATAGTATACAGTATATTTATCCTTTCTTCTTTGTTTGCTTTTCCATACTCTCTCCCTACATGATATAAACTCCAGCCATTTTCTTTTTTCTTCTCTCGTCCATTAAACCATATATTTGATTATGCACAATTTACTATAAATAAAGCTCCTTTCATATACCTTACAAAGAAGACTAAGTTGTTTCTTTTCTTTGCTAGATTTTTCTCTGTATGGGAGTGTGGATGTGGACATGGGACTGGTTGTTATTCAGCTTCTGCCTTGCCAATTATTTATTTATTTATTTGATACCATTTATATGCTATCTTTCTCTCGAAGTGGGACCCAAGGTGACTCGCAAAACAATTAAAATCACAGTTAAAAACAGTTTAAATTAATTAAAAACATACAAAGTAAAAAAGAAGAAACAAATAAAAACAACATAAAAACACACCCCAATAAAAGCTCAGTAGGCACAGTTATATGTTAAAGGCTTGCTTAAATAAAAACATTTTTGCCTATTGGCAAAGCAAAAGCAGGGAGGGGCCCACACTAGCTTCCTGCGGGAGGGAATTCCATAGGGTGGGAGCAGCCACTGAGAAGGCTCTCTCTTGAGTCGAGCTTGTGATGTTGGTGGGACTGAAAGAAAGCCTTTCCCCGAAGATCTAAAGATCTTTTCAATGTCTTGCAATTGTTGTTTCTTTGCTTGAGAGATCCGCTACCATCTCCCACATTTTCCTAACAAAGCAGGGCAACTGCACATCCATTTTATATTCCTCAACAACTTACAATACAGAAGCATACTGCCTTTGTTACTACAAGTAATACATAGCCATCCTGATGGGTAGCTGATAATGGCCATCAGCTCCATGAAATGATCTCAAGCTGTTCAAGTTGTCAACCATCACTATATTTTATGGCAGTGAATCCCACAGTTTGAGCTATGCACTACGTGTAAAGAAATATCCTAAGTGTTCTATCATTTGGCTTCAACTAAGGTCTGGAAACGATGCCTTATGAGGAGAGACTTAGGGAGCTGGGTATGTTTAGCCTGGAAAAAAGATGGTTAAGAGGCGATATGATAGCCCTGTTTAAGTATTTGAAGGGGTGTCACATTGAGGATGGAGCAGGCTTGTTTTCTACTGCTCCAGAGACTGGAACACGGAGCAGTGGATGCAAGCTCCAGGAACAGAGATTCCACCTCAACATTAGGAGGAACTTTTTGACAGTAAGAGCTGTTCGGCAGTGGAACACACTCCCTCGGAGCGTGGTGGGGTCTCCTTCCTTGGAGGTCTTTAAACAGAGGCTGGATTGCCATCTGTCGGGGATGCTTTGATCAAGATTTCCTGCGTGGCAGGGGGTTGGACTGGATGGCCCTCGTGGTCTCTTCCAACTCTACAATTCTATGATTCAGCACATGGCCCTAACTGCTAGGTTTGGATTTCTTAAAGCACTTTAGACCGTAATCATTTTGCAACTAAACTAGTTGGAAGCAAAGGGGCAGTGGCAGCAACTTTGAAGCCTGTCTGTTAGCTTCAAAAACTTAGAATGGATTTCTAATCTTTGGCCAAATTCCAAGCTGCATTCACAACTCTCTTGGCACTTGCAGAAAACAGGTCTCATATCCCATTGTAGCACCATTGGTGGCTTGGATCAACTGAGACTTTAAAAAACACACATTGCTTCTGTTGCTCTGCAACAGTCTCCTAATTAGGTGGATGGTGACTGTCTTCCTGCGTCACCTGGCTCTACCTGCTGCTTCGCTGTTCCCTTTGCTGTCTTCCATCAGTTGTGAAAGGGACAAAGGGGTCAAAGGCCAGCTTTGTCCATCTCACTTGTGCTGCCTGCAGCCTTTGCTTACTCTGTCTTTGTACTTGAAATTGTCAAAGGCAGAGGAAAATGTTGTCCTGTTTATACTAAGTTCATTACTCACTGGTTCCAAAGCACTTGCACTGAAGGAAAAGAAAACAAATCATGCTGTTGAAAATAGATAAGACTTTCCCCTCCTCTTCTGAGTTTGGATGAGACCAGAGAAGGGTTGAGAATGTAACTAACCAAACAACATTTTCTTCTTCTCTGTGGACTTCATCAGATGCAACAAATATGGCACCATAACAATGCCCAATGAATGCAAAAGGGCGCCCATTTTGCACGACATTGTGCTTCTGCGATTTTGTGTGGTCAGTAAGGCATTCTTTTTTATTGACGGGTCAAGCTGGCAATTGATTGGCCATGGTGATTTTTAGCATGATTGTGAGTGTCTGAAACCACGCCCTATTCTGCTGGCACAATTCCAGTGTCAATGGGTAGTTCCCACCAGAATACTTCTGGGAGAGAACATGAAAACTAGGTATGGGATGCTTTTTTAATGAACCTCCCTGTTTTGCAGGCAAGTTTTTAAGTGTGTTTCAGTGCTTGTGTGTTCATTTTATTTTCTAATTTAGCTGTTTTTTGACTTTTAAGCACACTCACATCTTCTCGCGAGAACTGCTGAGATCATGCGCACGTGGCAACGCGGAAGTACGGGGCTGCTTTTTCACTCTGTTATGGCAACGTTTGATATAAAGGGTTATTTTGCTGGCACATTAATGGTTTAAAATATGGTGGCAAAATAATGTTTTTAGAGGCTTGTCTGATAAAGCCCTATGTGTATGTGTTTGTGATGCCTGGCTTTCATGCTACCTAGAGTTAGTGGTAAAATAGATATAGTTGTCATGCTTTGTGCATTCATGTGCAAACACAATTTCTACCGTAGATGGATATATCCCAATTACCTCTTGTGCCAGGATTTTTTTTTTTAAAGCTTGGAGTGTTCTTTTAAAATCATCCTGACTGGTAGGAACCTTAGTTCACAGTAGATGTTGCTTGTGGTCTTAACTGGGGCATTTCTGTTTTGTGTAGATTGCCCCTGTTTGTTTGTTTTTTCCTGAAAGAAAACCAAACTACACTGTTAGAGAAAAAGAATTATATATAGTACCTTCAGAAGTTTAACACTTTCTGTGTAACACACATATGCACGGTCTTAGAACTGGAAGAAATTTGGCAGATTACTTGCATCATATGCAGCACTGCATTAAACAGACAGGATTTCATTACAATATTCATACAATATTGAAAGAGAATGGTGTAAAATGTCGTAATGAATTTTCCTTTCAAATCTTAGGAAGGCCATCCTATAGTCCCTCCCTTTTCTTTTTTTCTAAGATTCTTTGTGCTTTACCAGATTAGTTCAAAAAAGTCTCATGATACAGTTCCTTGTGTTTTGCTGGTTGTTGTTGCCTCTATGTTTATATATTCCATTATTTTAAGCCCCAGAGACCTTTTAGGAGCTGGAGGACTTTGGTGTTGTTGTGTGCCTTTAAGTAGTTTCTGACTTAAAAAAAAAGACAGGAGAAGAGAGGGAGATTTCATGCTAATATGTCCCAGAATTAAAAGGTGTCTGGAAAGCAACTAGGTACCAGCAAAGTATAAACAGCACTAGTCTGGGAAGGGAGCCAACTCTTAATTAGCTCACAGGAATGCAAACACAATCAAAGCTTTAGTCCAGTAACACAGTCCAAAATGTCAGAGGCTTACGGCAATCAGTCAGCGTGGTCCAAAGCAGTCCAGGGGTCAACAGGAGCAGTCAGAAGAGTAGTCAGGGACAGTCCAAGGTCTAAGCACGAGCCAGCGTAACAGAAGTCAAGATAATTGTAATACAGGCACTGAAGTCAGCAGGAAACTTTCACCAGGAAGATCAGCTGATCTCTGACAAAGCCTCCATTGCCTCTTCCAGCATATATAAAGCAATTAAGGCTTTGTCAGGTGTTTCTTAATGAGCAGATTTTTCTCATAAAGTCTCAGAGACTTCCTTTGAGCTTCCTTTTGAGCTTGCTGCTGGGTACATGATGGTGGAGGTAAGCCCCTCTCTTCTTCTTCATCCTTATCTGAAGTGGCAGGACTCTCTGCTGGGACTGATGCCAACCCACTCAGACCAAGCTCTTCCTCTTCTCGAGCCTCTAGGTTAGCGGGGTTCCCTGCTGGCACAGGTGTAGATACACCTGTGCCAGGGTCCCTAGGGCCATTCCCTGCCATGTCCTCCTCCTCCTCTGATTCTATAGCCTCCACCCCCCTGCCAGCTCTGCCATGCCACCGCAACCCCACCCCCCCGGAGAAGGGAGAGGGGAGATGAGCTCTCCTCCTCCCTCCCTTCCCTGTCTACCCCCCCTCATGCACCCACCACCCTTGGCAACTGCGGATAACTGAATCAGCGGATGATGAGTCAGCGGTTACGGGGGTGCTACTGTAAATATCATTTGAATGTTTTAGAAAACCTCTGAGCACAATAGCTACAAATGCTGCAACGTCCTGACACATTTTCCCTATATGGAAGAGCCCTTTTCAAACAATTTTAACATTTCAGTGGTTTAATACCAATGTTGAAAGTGTGTGTGTGTGTGTGTGTGTGTGTGTATAATTAGCTGAAAAATCCTCCACAAACAAATCACAACTTTATGTGGCAGATTCTCTCAAGTGAGGCTGTTGAGAAGCTGTGGTATGGGTATTCTCTTTTATATTTGCCACTCTGTGTGGTTTTCACCACATTTGGAAGACTTTACAAAAGAGTCTGGAGTAATAAACACCTGAGGCGAAGCACAAAAATCAGTGTGTATAGAGCCATTGTACTGTCTATTCTCCTTTACGGGTCTGAAACATGGGTCACCTATCGCCACCACTTACAACTCATCGAATGCTTTCATCAGTGCTGTATACGCACAGTCCTAAATATACACTGGACTGACTATGTGACGAATGTTGCTGTCCTTGAGCAAGCAGGGATCACCAGCATTGAGGCCATGATATTGAGAACACAGCTGCGCTGGGCAGGGCACGTTTCTAGGATGGAGGACCATCGCCTCCCAAAAACAGTACTCTATGGTGAACTCGCCATGGGTCAGTGTAAGGACTTTTTCGGACGTCTCAAATACACTGCAAGCAGCCTCCTCGCGTTGCGAGGCTGCTGCGCTGCAGGGCATTGCTTTCAGATGACGCTCTCCCCTGCCGGTACTGTTGCGGTACCGCGGGGACATTTGAGTATTATATTTGGCCGGTTTTTAATCACGAAAGTTGATTGTGATTAAAAACCGGCGAAATATAACGCTCAAATGTCCCAGCAGTCCCACAACAGTACCGGCAGGGGAGAGCGTCATCCGAAAGTGACACCCTGCAGCGCAGCAGCCTTGCAACGCGAGGAGGCTGCTTGCGGTGTATTTGAGATGTCCGAAAAAGTCCTGAGAGGGGCACTCCAAAAAAGTGATACAAGGACTCCCTGAAACAACATCTCAGGCTCAGCCAAATTGATCACCAACAATGGTTCGCCCTGGCCTCACATCGGGAGGCATGGAGACGCACTATCCACAATGCTGCAGCCTTATTTGAGAACTCATGACGAACAAGTTTTGAAGAGAAACGACAATGCAGAAAGAATCACAACCCAAAAACATCACCCAAGGAGACCTTCTGCTGTGCTTTCTGCAACCGGACTTGTTTATCTCAGATTGGCCTTTTTAGTCATCAGCGCGCTTGTAGAAAGCACGGGATGAGTCCTTCCTGAATCTTCGTTTGCGAAGAAAAGCCAGAGAGAGAGAGATTGGTAGATGAAAGAGGATAACGCTTCCTAGGTGACAGCACATAACAGTATTTCTATGCGACCTTCCTTAATTTGACTTACCACACTCATTTATGTTTGTTGCAATAATTAGTTAACATTGATCTTGATGTTGTCTGATGAACTTTTCTGATACAAAGTTAGGATTGGGGGAATAACTTGCAAGCTTCTGTAAAAAGGTTTTTACAGAAAACCTTCCCAATGTTTACCTTTATTAGGGTGCCTCTTTGATTGTACAGTTGGCCCTCTGTATCCACGGATTTTTTTATCCATGGAGTCAACTAGCCATGACTTGAAAATATACATAATTCTGCCCCGCCAGCAAACCTTGCTGTTCACCATTTTATATAAGGGATACCATTTTACTATGCCATTGTATATAATGGGACTTGAGCATCCATAGATTTTGGTATCTATGGGGTGTCCTGGAACCAAACCCCATTGGATACTGAGGGCCCAATGTACTCAAGTATAATCTCTTCATTAACTGCTACTATTGTTCTTGGGTCTGTGATCCAGCCAATTCATATTATGCAACAGGAGTGGGCAAATTATGGCCCTCCAGCGGCTGTTGGACTGCAACTCCCAGCATTCCTTACCATTAACTATGCTGTCTGAGCCTGATGGGAGATTTGCTCTGATAACACCTAGAAAGCTGTGCTTTGCCCACCCCTGTTGCAAAACCAGGGCTGTGCTAGCTGGCATGATGGCAGTTGTACTCCAGTATGCCGTATTTTTAAAAAATTCCTCTGAGGAAAATAGGCTGGTAGAAGAGACATAAGTAGGGTAGAAGTAGGGAACATGTGGCCCACCAAAGTTTGTTGGACTGTAGCTCGCATCAGCTCTAGCCAGCATGGCTCACGGTGAAGGATGATGGGAGTTGCAGTCCTAAATTCTTTGGAGGACCAGATGTTCCCTACCATAGGGCCTCTCATGTTTTCATTACCTATTTTGAGTAACTTTTAGCGTTTTGCTTGGTAAGAGGTGTAGCCAGGCTTGCATGTTTGAGTAGCAAGTTTCAAGGTAAGAACAATATGTGTCACCGAGGTCAGTTTTCATATTTTATTGTTTCCTGCTCTGCTCTGAGATTATTTAAAAGGCAGAACCTTTTCTTTGCTGAGGATCTGTTTGTCAATCATTAACTAAATGGCTATTGTTAGACTCTCCCTGTTTTCCTGTCTCTTATTAAATGTCAAATCTCTATTTAAAAAAACACCTCTGAACAAGTGATCTTTACTCATAAACTTTTGCTTTGTGTTTATGATTACTATTATTATTATTATTTTAAAGAATCCTTTCACCGGAGAATTACTGAGGGAATAGTTACCGTGGCAACATCATTTTGCTTCCAGTTCAGCAGATAGTTTTGTGGGTTTCACTATATACGGAAAAGGCAGGGAGGTCTCCATCGGAACACTATAAAAAGGTCTGTTGCCAAGGTGTCTGTGAGATTAAATGAATGTCTTGTGGATTGATTTCCTATTTGTTCTTCTGAAGGTATTGAAAGCTCAGCCTGGCCTCTCTCCAAAAGAGACAGATGTGTCGGATAAATGACTGCATTTATCTTGCCTTGATTTTTAAAATTTGAGAGCAAGCCAAATCTCTCTGGAAATATGTAAGGGGGATATTTTTGGGGGAGGGTAAAAATAAGGAACAATTTCAACATCAAAAAGCAGGTCAAACAAGTTTGTCTTCCACAGCCTATTGGATTTAGGTTTAGGTATTTGCTCCTACACTTGTTCCTCTAGGGCAAGTTCCCAGGTACCCATGTTTCCAACTATGTAGTTTACATAGATGGAGCCATTCTGCAGCTAAAACTTCATCGTGTAGTGTAGGAGAGACACCATGAGAGTGTAAGGAGTTTTTCAACTCTATTTTGGTTGCACTTCTGACTTATCCTACTGCCATTGAGTTCATTTCTCATTCCTCCACCCACAATGTATGTCAATATTTTGTTTTTATATATAACATAGTTCAGTGCTCTGAGTATTGGATTAGGACTTTAGGAGGCAGAGTTTGAATCTCCACTCAGCTGTGGAAACCCACTGGGTTACTTCCTCCAAGCCATACTCTCTTAGCCTCAGAGGTAAGCAGTGGCACCCCCTCCGCCCCCACGAACAAATCTTGCCAGGAAAAACCTGTGATAGATGTCTGTGGCAGACATCTTTGGAATAAATATTGCCAGAAGAACCCTACAATGGGGTTGTCATAAATCAGAGCTGATTTATGTATTGCCTAAATACCCTGAAGGCACCAGATCCCATCTGATCTTGGAAGCTAAGCAGAATCAGAATAAGTGAAGTACTGGGATGAGAGACCAGTAATGAATACCAGGTACTGTAGGCTATATTTCAGAGAAAGGAACCGGCAAAACCCCACCTATAGGTATTCTCTCTCTTTCTCTCTCTCTCTGGCTTTTCTTTGCAAACGAAGATTCAGGAAGGACTCATCCCGCACTTTCTGCAAGCGCGCTGATTACTAAAAAGGCCAATCTGAGACAGACAAGTCTGGTTGCAGAAAGCACAGCAGAAGGTCTCCTTGGGTGATGTTTCTGGGTTCTGATTCGTTCTGCGTTGTCATTTCTCTTCAAGACTTGTTCGGTGTGAGTTCTCAAATAAGGCTGCAGCATTGTGAATAGTGCGTCTCCATGCCTCCCGATGTGAGGCCAGGGTGGACCATTGTTGGTGATCAATTTGGCTGAGCCTGAGATGTTGTTTCAGGGAGTCCTTGTATCGCTTTTTTGGAGCACCCCTCTTGCGCTAACCTGTGGCGAGTTCACCATAGAGTACTATCTTGGGGAGGCAATGGTCCTCCATCCTAGAAACATGCCCTGCCCAGCGCAGCTGTGTTCTCAATATCATGGCCTCAATGCTGGTGCTCCCTGCTTGCTCAAGGACAGCAACATTCGTCACATAGTCAGTCCAGTGTATATTTAGGATTGTGCGTATACAGTGCTGATGAAAGCGTTCAAGGAGTCGTAAGTGGTGGCGATAGGTGACCCATGTTTCAGACCCGTAAAGGAGAATAGACAGTACAATGGCTCTATACACATTGATTTTTGTGCTTTGCCTCAGGTGTTTATTGCTCCAGACTCTTTTGTAAAGTCTTCCAAATGCACTATATGCCTTTGCTAATCTGTGATCGATCTCTTTGTCAATCTTGGCATCTGAGGAGGTGATGCTTCCTAGGCAGGTGAACTGCTGAACGGACTTAAGCACAGATTTGCCAATGGCAATGTGGGGATGACGGTGTTCGTCCTGTGGTGCAGGCTGTATTACTTGCATAAGAAAACACTATGAAATTGGGTCACCATAAGTCAACAGGTGATTTGAAGGTACATACATACATACAGTTTAATTGCCTTTCTTGGAGCTGTATATTGGCTCATGTCACAGAAAAGGTTTGGAAAGGAGAACAACTTACGAGGTACCTACAATTGGACAATTTTGTTGTGCTCTTTGGAGATGGTGAGGGCTGTTTGGGCAGGGTGAGATTTTTCTCTCTGTGCTGGCAATTGGAAAGCTAGCTGAGATGCTTTGAGACTGTTGGGGGCAAATACACCTGATTATTCCTTGCCTAAGAAAACCCTATTAAATTCATGGGGTCACCATAAGTCAGGCAGCTTGAAAGCATACACACACACTCTTGGGAATGCATGCTGTACTGCTGCCTTCAACTCTCTTGTGCTCCCTAATATGCTTTCTACTGGACTGGATTGAACTGTCTTTTTAGGGCTCATCTAAATCAGCCAGGATATGCTGTCTCTCTACCAGTGTATCCTGACTGCAGAGGTGGTCCATTCTGCCCCTTTACCTGGAGAAAACGCACAAGAATGCCAGCCTATTGCTGCAGCTGCTGCCATTTTCCTTGCTCTGCTGGGTCTGGTCAGCTGGCCATACTATATGACAATCCCCCTTGCATGTGACCAGCTTTGTTCACATACTGTAGGCCTGCTACCCAGCCCCGGAAGAGTAAGGGCGACCGGCAGCTGCTGCAGGGACGGGCTTCCACTGACATGCGGGGTCTGATCTGTCCCATCCCAGCAGAAAGGGAGCAAACTGAGTAGTATTTTAAAACACAGTAAAGGGTCCTATCCCGGTTTGCCCCATTTCAGCCCTGTATCTGCCTCGGGGTAGTGAGGACTGCCCAGGGGTAGAAAAGGGCAAATGCCTTGGCTTGTTTGGACTGCAGGGCCCTGACACTGGGGTAAGCCGGGATATTTGGCTGGTGTAGACAAGCCCTTTGACAAAACCTAGAAAAAAAAGTAAATGGCATTGTTCAAATGGTTTAAAGAAACCCTCAGGAATAAAAACCCACACTTAAAAACGAATGTGGCAATTGCATTTTATGTATTTATGGCTTGTGGGAGAAGCTAAGCCTATATTACCTTCTCCACCCAAGCAAGCAGTGAATCAATTAATAAATTTCTTGATGTGAGACAGTGTAACATTATTTTGCCCTCAAAGAGCAAAGCACTGTTGCAATTTTTATTTTGGAACACTTTGTCCCCAGGTACAGAGAACCCACTGAAAGCTCTTATAACTCCTTAGACGGGGAAAAATCATAGGCAGAAAGAGCTTGGAGCCTTTGGGAGAAGTAATGAGAGGTTAAGGTCGGGCAAATGACTCATTTATGTTCTACATTTCCAGTCTTGTGTTCTGTGGGAGATAAAATGCTTTTTTGTCTTCTACCTGGAAGCCTTTCATTTTTCACCTGTTCCTATTGTAACTCTGTTGGATTCTGGCTAGGAGAAAAAAAGATGTCTGGTTCAGAAATATTTATGGTAAGTGTCTTGAGCCACCCATGGGCAGAAAATTATACCTTTCCAATGAAAGGTGTCAGTAAACAATAATTTGCAGTTCTTTCCATTGAGCAGATCTTGTTAGCAAGTTAAATTTCCTCAAGTACGGGGGGGGGGGGAGTAACAGTTTGACTGGCAGCAGGTATCCCAGTATCCTTCTGTAAATACCTCAGTACTGAAAATATTGAAAGCAACCTACCTCTGCCGAGGAAACAGGTTAAACTGGATTTTCTGCCATGTCTTCTGCTAACATTCCTTGGGTGATTTGTCACATATTGACAGACTTATAAGCTTCCTCTTTACCCTCAACAATATGAAGAAAGGGAGAGAAATTGGCCACTCCCAGTTTTAAACCTTAGGCTATAGAACTTTTCCTTCTCCCATAAAGCGGTCCTTCATTACCAAGAGCTTAAAACAACAAAGCAAAGCAAAAAGGACAGGAGCCTGTTGTGGAAGTGAGAACTTAGAATCTTTTGAGAATTGGCAGCATTCACAAAATCTGCCACCTGCAAATGATTAAAAAAAAGAAACACCTGGGCTCATTACTTTTTAAAAATGGTATGAGTGTGGAGTTTTGTTTCTTGTTTTGATTACTGGTTTTACTATTCATCACAAGGGAACTGGGTAAGTCATTTTTTGCTCCAAATGTTTCTTCTTTAGAGTAATTGTGGTATGAACTGGAGGCAGCTTTCCTGTTCTATGTCTCCCTTTTCCTGGTGACTCTCGCAAACATGTTTTCTGTTACAAAGGTTTTTTTGTTGGAATATATTCTATATTTACCTTGAAATCTTCTGTTATCATTTGCTGGGGATCCTAGGCAAATGCACCCCGCTCCCTGTTTCTGAGGGCCCATGGCTTCTCCATTCTACTGCCTAGTTTCCCCACATTAGACATTGTACCTTATTAAAAGAGGAAGGAGCATCTATGTTAATGGACATGAACTGAAATATCAGGTGGTCCTTTTTTCTAATTGCCTCTCCTTCTTACTAGTAGAGCATTCAACTTCAAAAAAGTGGTGGGTGTGGCATGATTTAGCACCTCATAGAAAGCTGTAATAGTACTATGGTTGCTGCCACACAGCAGAAATAAAGCAGTTTGACATGACCAAACACAACCAAACCCAAGGGTAGTCACCAGTGGGGTGCCACAGGGTTCTGTCCTGGGCCCAGTGCTATTCAACATCTTTATCAATGACTTGGATGAGGGAATAGAGGGTATGCTTATCAAGTTTGCAGATGAAACCAAATTAGGATGCTTAGCAAATACCCCAGAGGAAAAATACAGAATACAAAATGACCTTAACAGATTAGAAAGCTGGGCCAAAACTAACAAAATGAATTTCAACAGGGAGAAATGTAGGATACTACACTTAAGCAGGAAAGAATGAAATACACAGATATAGGATGGGGTACACCTGACTTGATGGCAGTACATGCAAAAGGGATTTAGGAGTCTTAGTAGACCACAAACTGAACATGAGTAAACAGTGTGATGCAGCAACTAAAAAAGCCAATGCGATTCTAGGCTGCATCAATAGGAACATAGTTTCTAGATCAATGGAAGTAAAGTGCCACTCTATTCTACTTAAGTCAGACATCATCTAGAATACTGTGTCCAGTTCTGGGCACCACAGTTCAAGAAGGATGTTGACAAGGTGGAGTGTGTCCAGAGGAGGGCGACCAAAATGGTAAAAGATCTGGACCTCATGCCCTATGAGGAGCAGCTTAGGGAGCTGGGAATGTTTAGCCTGGAGAAGAGAAGGTTAAGAGGGGACATGATAGCCATGTTTAACTATTTGGAGGGGTGTCATACTGAGGATGGGGCAAGCTTGTTTTCTGCTGCTCCAGAGACTAGGATGTGGAGCAATGAACTCAAACTACAGGAAAAGAGATTCCACCTAAACATTAGGAAGAACTTCCTGACAGTAAGAGCTGTTTCGCAGTGGAACACACTGCCTGGGAGCGTGGTGGAGTCTCCTTTGGGGATTTTAAACAGAGGCTGGATGGCCATCTGTCGGTAGTGCTGTGATTGGTATTCCCGCATGGCAGGGGGTTGGACTAGATGACCCTTGTGGTCTCTTCCAACTCTAGGATTCTATGATGGCTCCATCCTATGGAATCCTGGTATTTGTGGCACTAGAGCTCCCTGACAGAGAAGGCTAACTCTCACAAAACTACAGATCCCACAATTGCATAGCATTAAGCCATGATAATTAAAGCAGTGTCAAACTGCATTAATTTTGCAGTGTGGCAGCAGCCTATGTCAGTTTATCTATCTGCATGACCTCTTCCTTTTTGTTCCTCTTCCACTCAGCTGTCAGAGGTGGGGACATATCCAAATGGAAAAGTCTGCATTTAGACCATAAAAACCAAATGCTCAAGTATAGGATGAAGGATATTTGCCTTAGCAGTACTACAAATGAAAAGGACCTTGGGATTATTGTTAATCATAAGTTAAATACGACCCAACAGTTTGGTGCTGCAGTGATGAAGGCAAATCATATTTTAGCCTGCATTAATAGAACCATAGTTTCCAAGTAAGGAAAGTATTAGTCCCACTATATTCTGCACCAGTGTGGCCTCATCTGAGTACTGTGTTTAATTCTGGGCACCTCATTTTTAGGAAAGTTATAGACAAGTTAGAGCAGGTTCACAGAATGACAACAAGGATGGAGAACAAAACCTATGAGGAAAGGTTGAAGCAGCTGGACATGTTCAGCTTGAAGAGAAGACTGACGGGGATGACGTGATTGCACTCTTTGGATAAGATTTGCGTGTCACAGAGAGGAGGGGCAGCTGTGTTCTCTGCTGCCTCAGAGGGTAGGACTAGGTCTAATGAGGTTATGTTACAAGGGAGTATTTTTTGATTGAACATTAGAAAGAATGTCTTGATGGTAAGAGGTGTTTGGCAATGGAACCAAGATAGAACGATGGTGGGGTCTCTCTAGATGCCTTCAAAAAGAAGCTGGGTGCCATTTACATGATGAAAATGTAGTGGGAAGAATTCGTGTCGAACCCTGGTTGTTTACACGTACATCGGGTTGGGCATGTGATTTTCAGAAGGGGGGCCACCTTTTATTCCTCAACCTGCAGTACTTCTAGTCCCGCGGTTTGTGCTGGTTTTAAAAAAAGGCACTGGAGGATTCGGAAAATCGGAAAGGTAAACAGCCCGGGACAAAATATCTCGGTACTTGGGGATGACCGGAAATGGTGACTAGGGGCGGGCTTAGAGATCAACAACCAGAAAAGGAGGGGTCAGTCACCCGTTCAACAGATTCAGCCTCACCAGCTGAAAACCAAGGCATCCCTTCCAGCTGCACGAAGGTTTGTGTGTGTGTGTGCGCGTGCGTGTACTAAATCACCTTTTTAAATGGATTTCTACACTGCAAACCCTTCAGCTTTAACCTCTTCCTCAACTGCATGTTACAAAGAGATCGTGGTGGGCAGAGGATCGCCCACCACCTCCCTTGATCACCTCCCTGGGTCTGAACGGATAATCAAACGTTCATCCCCCCCAACAAGGCACAGTAAAAAACTGCCAGTGTCTGGGTCTTTCAAAATGCCTTGTGTGTCACTGGCTTGAAACTTTCACTCCACAGCTGCCTCTGCCTTAAGGGTTAACATTTTAAAGAAACAAGGGCAATCACAAGCCTCTCCCCCCACCGCACTTGGCTTGATTTCAAAAGGAAAGCACAGGGTTTAACTCTGATCATTCCTGCCTCCTTCCAGCTTTGTGCCAGCGTCTGAGCGAAATATCACACATTCATTCATCACAGTAAAAAATTAAAAACTGCCAGCGTCTGGGTCTTTCAAAATGCCTTGTGTGTCACTGGCTTGAAACCTCACTCCACAGCTGCCCCTGCTTAAAGGGTTAACATTTTAAAGAGACAGGACAAACGCAAGCCTCTGCCCCCTGATCTCTCTCCCCACCCGAGCCAGCCAATAGCATCGCTCGTGGCGCGGAACTCTAAAGGAAGTACATCACCGAGGTTGTGAAAACACGAGTAATCGCATCCTTGATTGATAGCCAAAAAAATATATATCCCGGTATGCTAAACATATGTAAACAGCAAAAGCACGGGATATAAGAGTGCGAGACCAATAAAAAGAAACTGAACTTTTGTCGTGTAAATATCAAATGATGGGATCTTCTGGGCTTTCCTAAAGAGTGACAAAAATCGTCTAAACAGTGCGGGATGAATATTGGATCAGGAAGTCACGGTATGCCCCGCTACAAAAATTGCCGTGTAACTGACACCCTGGACAGCTACCTGCTGGGAATGATTTAACAGGAGATTCTGCATTGAGCAGGGGGTTTGACCTGATGGTGCATAGGTCCCCTTCCAACTCTTTGATTCTATGACAGTGGGGCCTGTGGACCACAAGTAGTTCCCAGGTCCCATTTTGCAGCTGCCAGAGCCACTCAAAAGACCCCTGAAATCTTCACACCTCCATAAATATAGAGGTGAGTGAAGAATTCATTCCTTATGAATACCAGTACAATGATTATTCATTGGCTGTTGGAATGGCATCCACGTCGATATCCTCATCTGCTTTGGACAGCTGAGGAAACCTGCAGAGCAGAATTTGGTGGTGGGTTTCTACAGTAGGGGTCAGGAAATGTCTGTTATGTGAACAGATGTCTGCTCACAAAGAGCTGGATGTTTCACTTGCATCCATGCTACCTAAAGAATCCAAATGAGAGATGCAGTATAAATGTGTGGAGTATCCATACCTTGGAAAAGTTACCTTTTTGGACTGTGAATAGCTATGCTGGATAGAGGATTCTGGGGTTTGTATTCCAAAAATAACATTTCTAAATTTCTAACGTTTCTAAATTCTGGGAATGCCTGCTTACTGCAATATGAAAGCATTGCTCTTTTCCTTATAAATCAGGAATGGACAAATGTGGAAAGCCAGGGGGGTGCATTAGACCCCCAGGAGACCTCTGCAACCCCCAATGCACCTCTCCACAAAAAATAAAAAAGTCTCCCCCCCCACCCAGTCACCTTCTAGCAGGCAGGGAAGGCATTTCCATGATGATTTTAGGCTTTTCTGGGCCATGCTTAAGTTCAGGAGAGGCCTTTTTTAAATTACAGGAACTTAACTGAAGTCACTTCCTGTTTACTTCCTGTTTTAAAAAGGCCTGCCTAGGCCCAAATTGGTCCAGGGGGCATGGGATGTGGTGAAAATGCCCACTACACCCCATACAGGGCATTTGTGGTTATTTTTTACCCCTGGAGGCCACAAAAATGACCCTGGGGGGCCACATGATATTCACGGGCCACACTTTGCTCATATAAATGAAAACAAACTACAGGAAGAGAGATTCCACCTAAACTTTAGGAAGAACTTCCTGATGATAAGAGCTGTTTGGCAGTGGAATACACTGCCTCAGAGTGTGGTGGAATCTTCTTCTTTGGAGGTTTTTAGACAGAGGCTGGCCGGCCATGTGTTGGGAATGCTTTGATTGGGTACACCTGCATGGCAGGGGGTTGGACAAGATGGCCCTTGTAGTCTCTTTCAGCTCTGTGATTCTATGAAAACTTTTATTATAGCTTGCTTAAAATGTTTTGGGGCCTCCCAGCAATTGTGAGTGGAATGTGGAGCAGACAGTTTACCTATCCCTGCAGGGCAGAAGCTTTCAGTCACAGTTGTGATGGTAGCAGTCAGGAACTTTCATTTTACTTCTGAGTTTCTTTGGGCATAATAGAGACCAGCCAACTCCTTCACTTTGAACAGGATATTGCTGATTTTGGGGCTTAACTTACCTTCCTTTCGAAATCTGATTCTGATTTGCCTTTGTTATGGGTACATTATCTTTCAACAGAAGGCTGCTTAATTCATTCGCTGCATTTTTCATAAACAAAACCCATCTCTGCTTACCGAAAACTACGCACAGCATTTGAAAAGCCCAGTGTGGTTGTTTATTCTCTTGCAAGAATTCAGGTCAAGACATTAATGTGCACGGGTTCTGCTTTTTGACCAATTCCAGTTTCTGACACTGCTGCAATCCCCAACCTATCGGATAAACAGGAGCTTCCTGTATTTGGGAATTCAGAGATTGGAAAAGTTACTTTTTTGAACTACAGTTCCCAGAATACTCAAGCTACTGGCTGGGTAATTCAGGGAGGTATATGTAAAAAATAACATTGCTAAGCTCTATCATATGGTGGGTAGCAATGAAAGACCTTTTAGCCATTAGCAGGCCATACCCTATTTTATTTAGTTTATTTAGCCTGAGCCCTGCCTTTCCAAGGAAAGCAGTGTCACAGACAGCCATTTCTCTTTCTTCTTCTCCTCTCTGCTTGGTAGAAAGGAGGAAGAGATTTCAGTTGGTCAAGCAGGGACAGCATTTATGTGCCCATCAATCTTCCAGTATTTGACCCCAGAGTAACGAGAGCTCACACAATTATATAAAATGAATAAAAACATTTTTTAAAATCTAGACCACAATTTAAAAACACAACGATAAAATAAAATACATCACCCACTCAGATGAAAGCCACTTCTGTAAAAAGCTTTATTTTATTTATGGGGTAGCAGCTACCTGGGAAGCATCATCTCCTCAGATGCCAAGATTGACAAAGAAATCGATCACAGATTAGCAAAGGCACATAGCGCATTTGGAAGACTTTACAAAAGAGTCTGGAGTAATAAACACCTGAGGCGAAACACTAAAATCAGTGTGTATAGAGCCATTGTACTGTCTATTCTCCTTTATGGCTCTGAAACATGGGTCACCTATCGCCACCACCTACGACTCCTCGAACACTTCCATCAGTGCTGTTTACGCACAATCCTAAATATACACTGGACTGACTATGTGACAAATGTTGCTGTCCTTGAGCAAGCAGGGATCACCAGCATTGAGGCCATGATACTGAGAACACAGCTGCGCTGGGCAGGGCATGTGTCTAGGATGGAGGACCATCGCCTCCCCAAAATAGTACTCTACGGTGAATTCGCCACGGGTCAGCGTAAGAGGGGCACTCCAAAAAAGCGATACAAGGACTTCCTGAAACAACATCTCAGGCTTGGCCAAATTGATCACCAACAATGGTCCGCCCTGGCCTCACATCGGGAGGCATGGAGACGCACTATCCACAGTGCTGCAGCCCTATTTGAGAACTCACGCCAAACAAGTCTTGAAGAGAAACGGCAACGCAGAAAGAATCACAACCCGGTGACATCACCCAAGGAAACCTTCTGCTGTGCCTTCTGCAACCGGACTTGTCTATCTCGAATTGGCCTTTTTAGTCATCAGCGCGCTTGTAGAAAACGCGGGATGAGTCCTTCCTGAATCTTAGCGAAGAAAAGCCAGAGAGAGAGAGAGAGCAGAACTTAGAGGCTAAGACCAAATCTTACCAGAGAGAGAGGTTTGGGGAAGAGGTTTCAAGGAGTACCATGACCCTGGAGACAAGACTATTTGGCAGTGGAGTCCTCAGCCGCACAGCTGAGGAGACACTCGTTCAGAGACACTCACACCTGTTTTCCTGATCACTTCCTTAAATCCTGCTCCTCATACCATGGATGCTGAAGACCTGCTGCCACCAAACCCCATTAAATAGATCTTAAACTTCTCTGAGAAGAAATACCCCAAGGGGCTTTCCCCAAGTTAAGGCTTATCTACATGGGCCAGAATAAGTTGGCTCCCCACCAGTGTATTCTGCCTGTGGATCTGACCTGTTGCTTCCTCGTTACCTGCATCGAATGAGATGGAGTCCAGACTGGCATGCTGGCCAGTCTCTGTAGCTGCTGCCATCACCACTGCCTGCGTCTCTCTCTCTGTCTCTCTCTGGCTCTGAAGCCAGGAAGCTTGCCCATGGCATATAAGCAAGGCCCCCTACATATGACTAGCCTGGTCACATGCTGTGGGACTAATTCCTGGCTATAGAAGAGCGAGGCAGACAGCAGCTGTAGTGATGGGCGGGTGTGCCAGAATGAGCTCCTATGGTAACACAGGGCCTATGTTTTTTGCCAGCTGAAGCAGATTTTATCAGGTATTTTTAAAAAACAGCATAATGGGCATTAACCCATCCCCCCCATCTTAGGCCCATCTTTGCCCTGGGGGTTGTGAGGACTGTCCAGGGGCAAATCGGGGCAATTTCTCTGCATCATCTGGTCTGCAGGGCTCCAAGATGGGGGGAGGGGGCAAGACAGGGCATATAGCCCATATAGGCAATAGCAATAGCACTTCTATTTCTATACTGCTTATCAGTTCCAAAGCATTCCCTGAGTGGTTTACAGTATGTTAGCTAATTGCCCCCAACAAGCTGGGTACTCATTTTACCAACCTATGGAAGGCTGAGTGAACCCTGGAGCCCTGAAGGATTGAACTTACAACATTGTGGCTGCAGTACTGGCATTTAACCACTGCACCACCAGGGCTCCCTTAAGTAGGCAAGGTCTATTCATTGCAATTTCAGTCTTCACCCCTTTCTCAAACTTGGTCAGATGTTCTGGACTGCAACTTTCATTAGCTTGAGCCAGTATGTCAAATGGTCAGGAATGATGGCAGTTGTAGGCCAAAGCATCTGAAGGGGACTATGTTAGGTCTAGAAGAAGCTGATAACTTAAAACTGTGCTAAAAACTGGAAACTAGTGACAGTGTAAGAAGGCACTCACCCATTATACTGGCCAGCTGCAGCACTTGAGAGAACAGATGTTCACAGTGACTCTCTTGGTCAAACTAGAAACTCTTTTCAGATGCACCAGACCAGTGCTGAGGTAACATGTCTCTGTGTTAACATAATGTTGGACTCGATGGATGCTTTTGGCCTTTCAGCAAGGCCATTCTTATGTTCCTGTGTTCTTAGGGATTGACAGTTTGTGGCTTTCCAGATGTTTTTGACTACAGTTCCCCCAATTCCTTGCCACTGACCATGCTGGCTGGGGATTCTAGGAGTTGACATATAAAAACATTGGGAGGGTCACATGTTCCCCACATTTATCTGAACTGTAGGATGGCTAGCTGTGGTTATAAAACCTGGCTTGGCACCTCTACTTTTGTCCAGGGCCTGATAGTGCTCTGGTTCCAGGTTGGCTCCTTTGCTATCTTGCCTAAACTGTTGTCCACCTAAAAGGTTGGAATTCATTATTGATCAGAGCGCATAAGAGAGTGAAAGAGAAGTTGCAGCCCAGAAGAGCACTTGGTTGGGATTTTAGGTTTCAGGAGCAGTTAGGGATAATCTATGGAGCAGTCCAAGGGTGAAGACAGACAGACACATTCCTAAACAGAGAATGTGTAACGCTCCAGATGTTTGTTTTAACTGCAGCTCCCATTAACACTAGCCAAGATATGCAGGGGTGAGAGAGAATGGGAGTTTGTGTTCAACAGCACCTGGAAGGCTATGGACTCATCTATACCATGAAAAAAATCCAGCAAGAATGCAGGCAGATTACCTTTAGTTCAGATGAGCTCCTGCTGGGATTCACCATATTCAGAAGGAGGGGAGCTGAACGCTCCAAATAAATTGCGATAATAACTTTCGCTGTTTCTCGCAATCTTTTTTAAAAAGTGCATGAAAATGCACATAATTGGTCATCTGTACAACCACTTTGAAAAGGGGCACACAGCAGGGCTGAAACCTGATTGGCCGGACCTCGGAAGGGTGCGGGCTTGCAAGGGAGGGCTTGCGATGCTGGAGCCGCCATTGTTGTTGTTTTTGCCTGCAAAAGTGTTCAAGTGGCAGAACAAAAGAATGAAGGTTTATTTCAGTGGAAAACAGCTCTTCTGCATCTGGCTTAAAAAAAGGGGGGTTTGGGACAAAACTCACTCGCAGCCACAATTTTTTTTCATGCTGTTCCACGTGAACTGCAAAATCACTACTTTTTCCTTTCCACCAAGCTTGTGAATCATTTGTGGGCACAAATGGGCTCTGCAGCGAAAGGGAGGTAAGTTGCTATTTTTCACTACAAATTCTCCCATGTAGCTACTCTCTATATGTTCCCTACCTCAGTTGTCAAAATGTAGTGACAGTAGTTTAAATACCATATATTCTAGCCTGGGCAGAGAGCACGTGTTCAGATGATTTCCTTCACCTTTTTAAAGTTTTGTCTGTCATCTTCTAAAGGAGAGGGTGGTTTTTGGGCAGCAGCTTATGTTAGCATGGTATAAGGAACATATGCCACAGGTTGTGATCAGTTGAGACGTGAAGGGAAGGTTGAAATGACAGTGGCAGCAGAAGGTCATGGAGAATTTTAAAATTAAGAGTTTGAGAGCTTTGTTGATCTTAGAGTGCATAACTGTCTCACTTTTTCTTCTTGCCTGTATATTCCAAAATAGCTGTTGTAAACAATTAGTGATCTCTGCCAAAACAAACAGATAAACGGGGACCTGGAAGAGTGCCCAGAGTGTAAGTATTAAGCACAGTTTGGCTTACTTCTTTTAATGTAACCGTTCGCTAAAGAATGTATCCTGAGAGACCTAAATAATTGTTTGGTCAAGACAGACCCAGATCTGTAAGGTGCCCTATTTTGTCTGGGAAGTTGGTCTGAAGACGGTAGTCCCTATAACTATAAAACTGTTAAAAGGGCAGGGCTGATTAAATGGAAAGTGCTTGTCAGCAGCACATTTCTGCTCCCTTGAGTAATGGAGGTCAGGCAGGTTGCCAGAGAAACACATTCAACCTTGAGAGGAAAGGTTTAGACTCTTAAAAGGCAAAGCTACATCACTTGGAGTCAGTTGGATGGAGCAGCTTTTGGAACAGATTTTTGGAAGGGGGCAATTGGCCAAAACCTTTATGTGATAAATCACCAGACAACAGGATTTAAAATGGTAGGACCAGACAGGGAAACATTGGCAAGAGAGAAAGGTGAATCTAAGAATGGGAAGAATCTGAGGATAGAAAGCTTTCTCTTTTGGTAGTAGTTGCTAGTAGATAAATGGAGGACATATTTCTTGTGGAATGAGAAATCCTCTTTGGGCCAGGGGTTGATGGGAGTTGTAGTCTACCTGATCTGAACAGCACTAGTTTTGGAGGGATGCTTTAAAAGAATAGGGGCACACCCAAAATGGACTCCCCATCTCCGTTGAAATCACTCTTATCCCCCCTCCTGTAGTTGCTCATTTTCATTAATAATGAGGGTTTTTTTTTTTGCGCCGTGTACAGCTTCATTGGGTCATTAAAACCTTACAGGTAGTTCTCCCAGGAACAGAGGCAAACTGGAGGGCTTAGGGAAAAAAACATTTATGATCACAGTGTGATTCTAAGATTCATTCAAAGTGTTGTTATTGTTATGTCTTAGAATCATAGAATCATAGAGTTGGAAGAAACCACAAGGGCCATCGAGTCCAACCCCTTGCCATGTAGGAATGCACAATCAAAGCACTCCCAACAAATGGCCATCCATCCTCTGTTTAAAAACCTCCAAAGAAGGAGACTCCACCACACTCTAAGGCAGTGCATTCCACTGGTGAATAGCTCTTACCATCCGAAAGTTCTTCCTCATGTTTAGGTGGAATCTCTTTTCCTATAGTTTGAATTTATTGCTCTGTGTCCTAGTCTCTGGAGCAGCAGAAAATAATAATAATAATAATAATAATAATTTATTTATATCCCGCCCCTCTGCGAGCAATCGGGGCGGCTTACAACGATAAAATAGTACACAATATAAAACAACTCAAAATCCCTTCCCCCCTTAAAACATTATTAAATTAATACAAATTAAAATCAATATATAATACAATTTATTAAAACAAGCTTGCTCCATCCTCAATATGACATCCCTTCAAATATATAAACATGGCTATCATGTCCCCTCTTAACCTTCTCTTCTCCAGGTGAAACATACCCAGCTCCCTAAGCCACTCTTCATAGGGCATGGCTTCCAGACTTTTAACCATTTTGGTTGCCCTCCTCTGGACATGCTCCAGCTTGTTGACATCCTTCTTGAATTGTGGTGTCTTGGGTTAAGAATGCATTGGAACTGCAAATCTAAGGCGGTTGCATTTCTGGTTTGCTTTGCAAGCCAGCCTCTACAATCAGCCAGAGAGCCAGCATGGTGTAGAGGTCAGATTTTAGGTGTAATGGAAAGAGAACTAATTGTTAGTTACCGTACTTCATTTGTTTATTATGGTACTTTTACTGCCAGGTAGGGGGAAGAAGTGCTTGTGTCCCATGTGCCAAAATAATTTGGCTGGCCTCAGGCAGCAAAATGTCTTGGGTTGGCCCTTACCCCTTGCATTTTTGAAAGCCACAATAATTTAAGTAGTAATTCTCCTAGATTAAAAAATCCCATGCCCAAGGAATTTATTCTAGCAATAGCAGGGGAAAGTCAATTCTATAACTTCTGATTTAAGGACCTATCTGGATTCTGTAGACATTTCAGAGGTGGAGGCAGGGGTGGTTTGTTTTTTAAAGTAGATGAAAGCTAAAGGGATTCCTCATTAACTCTAGATATTTCATCAGTATGTTGTCATAGTAACAGAGCTGATGCATTCATATACCTTTTTTTTGTGGGGGGAAATGAAATAAGAAAGAAAATTTTCAGAATGCTAGTTTGTAAGTCTAAAGTTGGGTGGATGCCATGTTATAACATGTTATAATTTAAATTTTGACAAGGACAGGGATAGAAAAATGGAGGGACAGGAGAGGGAATTGAACAGAGACTGCAAGAAAAAAAGAGAACTAATAGTCTTATAACACTTTGAAGACTAGCAAGAGTTATTGTAGCACAAGATTTCATGGACTACTGTAGAGCCTGCTTTGTCAGATTCACGAAGTGTTATACTTGTTTGGCAGGGTGTAAAATGTGCTATATTTCACTCTCTCACACTGTGTGTGTGTGTGTGTGTGTGTGCATGTATATGTGCAAAGAGAGAGAAAGAGAGAAATTAAAAAGAAAGAGGTGTGCAAATCCCAACTGGATACAAAATATGAAAATAGGAACCATTCATATGCACAGAAAGCAGTGATAAGTATATCTTACCAGTACATGGAGTGCATGAAAGCCCACTAGGTGACCTTGGGCAAGTCACACACTCTCAGCTTCAGAGAACCCTGTAATAGGTTCGCCTTAGAGTTGCCATAAGTCAGAAACAATTTGAAGGCACACAACAACAAGTATGGAGTGGGCATCTTCCTCAAAACTGCTTTTCAGGTTGCCTAAGTGATTTAGAGCCACATGCCCAAAAAGTTTCACGTAAGGGGAAGTGCTTAACAGACTTCTTAAAAAGAAAGGAAAATTACATAAAATAGACTACTTTTACTTTTACCTTTATTTATTTATTAATGATTACATTTCATTTTTAAACCAAATAAAATTCCCCACTCAATGTATGCATCAATGCACCTTAAAAGTACTGATTCCATACATTGTTGCCATGGCAGTTAAAGTGGAATAATAGCACTACAACAGTATAGTGTGATAGGACTAGGCAGGATAGAAAAGCCAGGTTCTCATGAGAAGCAATTTGTAAGAATAAACACAGCAATTTGTCAGTGGCTTCCTCGAGGTTCTGGGGTTACTCTGGCTTCCCTGCAGCTGCTGTTTACATAACAAGTACATGGGGCTCAACTGTTTTTACACAATTAATGTCCGATCTAGTTTGGTCCTAAAATGGTCAGGTAGGGAATATCGCTGAAATATTATGAATATCTGTGTCTTGGCATGTAACAGCCGGGTTTAAGAACCAGAGGCTGTGCAGTCTTTCCTGCATAGTTTCTGAATGTTTCCAAGTGATGGTAGCTAGATAGGCAGTGACAATAGTCCTAATAACTGGAGATATAAGTCTGCACCTAGTTTTCCAACTGTTGTCTTTCTTAGGTGCTAGGATCACATTTCTGTTTTCTGGGTATTTGCCTGTAAGAAGGAATACAATGGTGTGTTAAGGCAAAAGAAGAAACAGATTGCACATGCACAACTTCCTGGTTAGAGAAATGTGAGTTATCTTACCTTCTTCCAACCCATGCAGGGCACGTGGAATCTGGTAATGAAAGAGGAGAGTTTGGTAAAATAATGCTGGTGTGATAAAGATTCTGGGCTGAGCGGAGAGTGTGGACTGTGGAGAGAAATATAATGGTAGTACTGGCAAAACTACCTCTGAGCATTCCTTTCCTAAAAGAACCCTGTGAAATTCATGGGCTCACCATAAGTCAACAGGTGACTTGGACACAATACACAATACAATCCTTCCACCTTGCTACTGCCTTTCAGTGGTGGTGGGATTGTGTGCTCCTGTGAGGCAACAGGTTATGCTCCTGGTAACACTTTTGATGATAGTGTCTCCTGTGTCAGATAGGCTTTTGCTTAGGAGCCAGACTAAATGTGCCAAACAGCTACTAGGCAGCAGTAGCAGCAGCAGTGTGTGTGTGTTTGAGAGAGACACGGGTGAAGGATTTCTCAGAAAGAATGTTGGTGGTGCTTTAGCTAACTCTTGTTAGTACTGTGCAGAAGGAGGAACTGGTAAACCACTTCTCAATGTCTTTTAACCAAGAAAACCCTATAGTGCTGGAAGACAAGACTCAGATCAGAAGGCACTCAGCCAGCTACTGGGGAAGATGACTGGGGATCTTAGAGGTCTCTCATTCATAGGATCACCCCAAGTCAGTGGTTCTTCACCTGGGTCCATGGCCCCCCCAGGGATCCACAATGTCCTTCAAGGGGGTCCGTGAAGGCTTGAAAGTTGCTTGGCCTACCTCCTCCCTGCAGTGCAGTGGCAAAGACTGGTTGGTTGACTGGCTTGGCCTGTGCATTGTTGTTCAATCCGCTCCAGCCACAAACTGGAAGAAGCAGGAAAAGTCTTCCCTCCCCCTCCAGTGCTTCTAAGGGAAGGTTTAACAGATGGTGTAATTGTATTATTATTACTATCAGGTATTATTATTGTTGTTGTTGTTGTTGTTGTTTTAAACCTTGAGTTAAGTCTTGGGGTCCACGGCAACAAGAGATATTTAAAGGGGGTCCCTAGTAAAGAAAAGGTTAAGAACCACTGCCCTAAGTGAAAGTTGACTTGATGGCAAATAATAACAATAAATAAATAAGATACAAAAACAATTTATCTGTTACATCAGGTGAGATGCATCCATGTGTCACAGCTCTGAAATTAGGTTTTCCAACTGTCCAGTGTGGTGTGGTGGTTTGAATGTTGGGCTAGGACTCTGGGAGCCCAGGGCCTGAATCACCCCTCAGGCATGGGAACCTATTGGGTGACCTTGGGCAAGTCATACTCTCTCAGCTTCAGAGGAAGGCAAGGGCAAACCCTCACTGGACAGATTCTGCCAAGAATACTCCATAATAGGTTTACTTTTGTTGTTGTTGTTGTGTGCCTTCAGGTTGTTGTCACCATAAGTCAGAAATGACTCGAAGGCGCACAACAGCAACAACAGGATTCATCAGATGGGCTTCTAGCGTTTTGACTTAAGATCTTTGGTGACCATAAAATAGGGATTAAGATAGAATCATAGAATCATAGAGTTGGAAGAGACCACATCTAGTCCAACCCCCTTGCCCTGCAGAAATACCCAGTCAAAGCACTCCCGACAGATGGCCATCCAGCCTCTATTTAAAAACCTCCAAAGAAGGAGAGTCCACCACACTCCCAGGCAGTGTATTCCACTTCCAAGCAGCTCTTACTGTCAGGAAGTTCTTCCTAATGTTTAGGTGGAATCTCTTCCTGTAGTCTGTTGCTCAAGATGGGTCACTCTGTGTGTGTTTGTGTTTTTGCTTGCTTTTCTATAAGTGCATATTTATAAAGCATCTTTATCTTGCTCTTCAGCCGAAATGGCTCCCAGTCAGAGCAGCCAGCCTAAGATCGAAAAGGCAGTCCCATCCTTGCCCTCAGATTTATAAGGAAAAAGGACTTAACACAAAAGAGATGGTGAAGGAGGAGCACATGGAAAGATTTGTGTCCACTGTACTTCATTTGTACGATTGTCTTTATCCACAGTTCCCTTTATGCTCATGTTGGCAGTAGAGCAATTTCACAAGGTGGAGAGCAATTCATGCAGATACAAATACATCAAAGAGGCATGATCAAATATGGCTATCTTTTGTAGAATTTAGACTTCTTCTTGTTTCTTTGTATCCAAAGACATGGGTAGGCGCAAGATGGCATGTTAGCGTTGTTGAGGGTCTTTGTTGAGTTTAGCAGAGCTTATTGCCTTCTGTAGTAAGTATCACAGCTCACTCTTCATCCAAGGCTGACAACTTGTTCTCTGCTTCTGGTGATTGATTATAAGGGTCACCTTTTGTAAGGAAGAGGAGTTGCACAGCATACAAGTGATTGCAATAATTCAGGTCTCTGGCTTGTTTGAAATAGATAATCAGCAGAGAGCTGCTGTCCTGTGAAAACACACACATTTTATTTCTGGAGTGTTTGCACAATGTGCATTTGCCTCACACATGAATAAAAGCACCACCTGTTTGACGCTGATAACTGTGGCTCATGGTGAACCTATCAGTCACTTGATGGAGTAGCGAGAGCTGCTTTGTGAAGGAGTGATTCCAGCAGCTCTGGTGTGACCCACATTTTTGTTAAAAACAGATGCATGCTGTTCAGTTTGCTTTAATAAGCTTCTGTTTGAAGATTTTTTTTGTAGTTTGCACAGAGACTGACTTCGTCTACCCTTAGCGCTGTAGAGACAAGTGTTGGAAATGTGTCAGCAGGATTTGGTGAAAAGCCACACATTGGAGGGAGAGGATGCGCCTGGATAGTTATAAGATGGGGAGCAGCAGAACACTCCTTGCTTCGTAGAGGGCCATGGAGACTGTGGTTTCAAATATTAAGCAGATGGACATAAACCTACCTTTTATGTCCTATGATTGCATCCTATAGAATCCTATGGTTTGTAGTTTAGGGAGGCACTAGGACCTCTCTGGCTAAGAATTCTCAATACTCTTCACTAAACTACAAATTCTAAGATTCCATTAGATGTTGCCATGGCCTATAGGCTGTCAAATCCAACACCCTGTTCAATACAGGATCTCTTCATTGTGCCAGCCCTTGAGGTATTTAAAGAATGCAATCATGTTACCCATCAATCTTCTCTTCACCAAACTGAACATGCCCAGCTCCTTCAACCTCTCCTCATAGGTTTTGTTCTCCATGTGGGGAAATTATTGTAATGCAATACAATCTTGTGTATCCCATGTTAAGTTCAGTTTAGGAATTTCCTTGCATGCATGAGTTCTTCAACTCCCCCTTCTTCTTTCCCTAGGCAATTTCAGCCAACTGGAGCAATGGGTCATTCATCACATGATCTAATTTAAATATTATATTACACTTTGTTTAAGTTTCCTTTTAAGTTTGTCTCCATGTGGCTGTAGCCTGCTTACCTTCTTTGAGTCTTTTCTGTCTTAGAGTCTTGCTTTTTCACCCTTCACCATGTAGCACTCATCGCTTAAGACTGGGTGAGTTTTTCCTACCCTACTCTTAGTTAGTTAAGGACCTTTAAATTTGTTTTAATATGTAGATTAAGATTGCTATACCTTCAGTAAACTTTTGATATGCATTTTTAAACTGACGTCTTTGTTGTTTAATGAGTCTAATTGACTGGGTGATCAGACCACACATTTAAATGTTAATTGAGCATTCTGATGCCTTACTCTGCTTACTTTGAAATAAAAGTGTTTTTTTACTTTTAAAGAAGATATTTTTATTTTTAAAAGGGCTAGATCCCTAGAATTTTTCATACATTTTTAATTTTAGACTCATACCCCCCCTACACTCTAAACCTCTCATCCTCCTCCTTGCCCTTCTCTGAACTTGCTCCAACTTGTCTCTCTCTCTCTGGCTTTTCTTCGCAAACAAAGATTCAGGAAGGACTCATCCCGCGCTTTCTGCAAGCGTGCTGATGACTAAAAAGGCCAATCCAAGACAGACAAGTCCAGTTGCAGAAAGCACAGCAGAAGGTTTCCTTGGGTGATGTTTCCGGGTTGTGATTCTTTCTGCATTGTCGTTTCTCTGTAAGACTTGTTCGGTGTGAGTTTTCAAATAAGGTTGCAGTATTGTGGATAGTGCGTCTCCATGCCTCCCGATGTGAGGCCAGGGCGGACCATTGTTGGTGATCAATTTGGCCGAGCCTGAGATGTTGTTTCAGGGAGGCCTTGTAATAATAATAAATAAATAATAATAAAATTTATTTATACCCCACCCCTCTGTTAAAACAATCGGGGCGGCTTACAAAAATTAAAATACAATACAGATATCGCTTTTTTGGAGCTCCCCTCTTACGCTGACCCGTGGCGAGTTCACCATAGAGTACTATTTTTGGGAGGCGATGGTCCTCCATCCTAGAAACGTGCCCTGCCCAGCGCAGCTGTGTTCTGAATATCATGGCCTCAATGCTGGTGATCCCTGCTTGCTCAAGGATAGCGACATTCGTCACATAGTCAGTCCACACAGAAGCAGCTCTGCAGTGCCTAACATCCTGCTTCGCAACAGCTGCAGAGCTGTTTGGGCTGGAAGTCAACCTGAAGAAAACGGAAGTTCTCTACCAGCCTGCACCACAGGATGAACACCATCATTCCCATATTGCTGTAGGCAAATCTGTGCTTAAATCCGTTCAGCAGTTCACCTGCCTGGGAAGCATCATCTCCTCAGATGCCAAGATTGACAAAGAGATTGATCACAGATTAGCAAAGGCATATAGCGCATTTGGAAGACTTTACAAAAGAGCCTGGAGTAATAAACACCTGAGGTGAAGCACAAAAATCAATGTGTATAGAGCCATGGTACTGTCTATTCTCCTTTATGGGTCTGAAACATGGGTCACCTATTGCCAACACTTACGACTCCTCGAACACTTTCATCAGTGCTGTATACACACAATCCTAAATATACACTGGAACTTGTCTATATTCTTTTTAAAATGAGGTGCCCAGAACTGAATATAGTACTCCAGATGAGGCCTGACTAGCTCAGAATATAGGGGGACTGTTACTCCTGTTGGCTTGAAAACTATGCTTCTATTAATGCAAGCTAAGATAGTATTTGCTTTCTTTGTTGCAGCATCACACTGCTGGATCATGTTCAACTTATCATCAATAATAATCCCAAGATCCTTTTCACATGTAGTAATGCTGAGCCAAGTACCCTTCCCCCCAAAACCTATAGCTGTACATTTCGTTTTGGTGGCCTAAATGTGGAATTTTGCATTGCTCTCTACTAAATTCATTTTAGTAATTTCAGCCCAGTTTTCTAGTTTATTAAGGTCCCTTTGAATTTTGTTCTGTCTTCCAATGTGTTAGTTACCCCTTCCAGTTTTGTATCATCTGTAAATCTGATAAGAATTCTTCCCACTCCATTATCTAAATCATTGATAAAAATATTGATGAGTATTGGCTTCAGGACAGAACCCTGAGGCACTCCACTTGAGACCTCCTTCTAGTTTGAAGCACAGACACTGATGGCAACTCTTTGGGCATGGTTTTCCAACCAATTATTGATCCATCCAATGGTGGTTCAATCTATGCCATATTTAGTCAGTTTGCTAATCAAAATATCATGGGGAACCATATCACATGCTTTGCTGAAATCCAGATAAATGACATACACAGTATTCCCATCATCTATTAAACTAGTGAACTAATAGAAAAAAAAATATAAGATTAGTTTGGGAGAATTCGTTCTTGACAAACCCATGCTGGCTCCTACTAATCTCTGTATTGTCATCAAGATACTTGAAGACTCCTGTATAATCTGTTCTATTATTTTTTTCTGGTATTGAGGTCAGGCTGATTGGTCTGTAGTTTCCTGGATCTTCTTTTTTTTTTTTGAAGAAAGGGACAATGTTTGCTCATCTTCAATCCTCTGGCACCTCACCCATTCTCCAAGATTTCTCAAAAATGTTGGCAAGTGGCACTGCAAGTATATCAGCAAGTTCCTTCAATACTCTGGGATGCAGCTCACCTGGCTTTGCAGATTTGCAGGTTAACTAGGTGATTCCTGACTAACTCCTTATCTATCTTGAATTTCAACCTGGGTTCCTTACCAAGGTCCCTGCTGATGAACGGAAGCACACAGTCCTCTTTTTGCGGGGAAAAAACTGGAGCAAAATAGGTATTGAGTAGTTTTGCCTTTTCATTCTGAAAGGTCAGCCTCAAAATAATACACTATGTAGACTTCTGGTTACTGAGTGTGTGTATTTGGTGGTATGGGTAAGAAAAATAACAAACAAACCCGGCGCTTCTTGAGGAGAAAGAGGGAAGAAAGTAGTAGTTCTTTTCAGGGCATCATATTCTGTGTACCTCTTAAACACTTATGCTGCTAGCAGAAATGTATGTTACATACTGTGGGCACATATATGGGAGGGAACCTTCCAATGCTCCATGCAGGGCCAATGGTAATATCACACCAATGTACCACATGCAGCCTTTCCTTGGAGCCTTTGCCCACATAACAGCTCTCTTAGTGTGCAGCCTTCTATGTCTCTTTTTGTGCATACATACACACACACACACATACCGCATAATTAGCTCTTGGTTGTGAAGGGTGCCATAGGAACCAGTAAGGAACTAATGTGCTGTTCCAAAGGTATAATGAAATTCAGTTAACATGCATAGTCTAAAATAGACAGTTTATGGGCTCTTGATTGGGTAGTGGTGGGTTGTAATTAGAAAAGTAGCAAGAGATTGCTTCTTTATTATCTCTGCTCCACCTCCCACCCCAAAGTCAGGAATAAATTGGAATTAGAGAAATCATTACTGAGAATAGTGCTACCTCACAGAATTAACTGTTCAAGAGGCCATCCTGCAGCGAATCCCTTTTTCCTCTTAATTTGAGGCAGCTGAGTAATTTCTCTTTGTGGCTCTTTTAGAAATCTGAGGTGGGGGAGATATATCTGAAATGTTGTTCTTTGAGATTCTACTTTGCATACCTTAGAGAGGACTGCCTCCTTTGCTCCTTGGGAATTGTGGTTTTGCACGAGTTCTCCACCAGGAATTGCAGGTTTCTATAACCTGCACAACCTCTGCAAATGAAGTACAGTTGCATAATTCCCCCCTTCACAAAAATGTATTTCCCCTTTCACAAAAATGTATTCTGTAGTTTTTATTTTCAAATAATTTATTTTGGGCAAGCCATGGAGCTCTAGCATTACAGATTCAACTAAATAATCCTGCCAAAATTACTAATAACCTTCTTTGCAATGGTCTTTAGACTAACCAATAGACATTTTCATATGTAATTTAATTTAATTCGTATTTAATTACATTTTTGTATTTAATTAAAATTTATATTTAATCACGAAAACCACGGATTATCTCATTGTCAGATTTCTTATTGTTCAAAAAGTCCATAAATGGTTTCCAATCAGTAAAACGTCTTTAGTTGGCTTATCCTTTAGAACCCAGGTTAATTTGGCCATTTGGGCTAAATCAGCTTAACAATCCATTCGTCGTCCATTGTTGGTGCTTCAGTCCATTTCCAAGTTTGAACAAGCAGTCTTCTTGCTGCTGTTGTCATATATCAAAGAAGTAATCCATATTTACTCTCCAGTTCTTTATCTGATAACCCATTTCCTGATGTTTTGGCTTTGCGATTTTACCAGCTGGCTTGATTTTCATATCTTCATAAATGTAAGTATTAGAGACATGGAGTTTCTTCTGATCTTAAAGCTGCCATTCCCAGAAACCTGAAGCCTGTGTCTAGTGTTGAATCATGTGGCTTTTCTGTCTTGCACAGAATCAAGGCATATACAGGATGTTGCTCTATGCAGTGGTGGCTTTTAGATTCCATGTCAGCACAGTGGTGAATTTACTTCATGTTTTTACTACAGACTTTAAAGGAACTGTCCAAGGTTCTGAACACAGGGTTTTGAGGGAGGTTGGAGGGTTAAGGTTAAGCACCTTGGACAGTTCATTGAAAATAGGGATTAAAGCTCAGAGCAAATTCACTTCTGCTCTTGGCAGCACTGGCCCTGAGCGCATTCAAGGCCTAAATCCAATTGCTAGTTCCTACCAGAGTAAACCCATTGAATTGATGGGAATTAAATAAGTGACGACTTCCTATTCAGCAGTCAATTCAATAGTTCTACTCAAGTTGCAAATAGCAGTTGGATTTAATCCTATTGCTACTGCTGGCTCAGTAGGCTATCTGTTGCAGCTCAGCCAATGTTGGCTCCCATGTCAGTGAGCAGTGAATGCACACCTGATTTTAGTCCAAACTTAAACGAGTTAACCAAAGTGCTAAACTTGTTTTGGAGCTAGGGGCAAGCACCTTGAATAGCTGCTTTAAAATGTGGACTAAAAGCCAGAACAGATCCAGTGACTAGAAAACCTGCTCACCTGCTCATATGAGAAGGAGTTCACATGCCAGAAGTGGCTTTGAAAACCAGCACACCACAGCTCCTTTTCTTTCTTTCCACCTCCAGGCTCTGGGAGGAACAAACACAGAAATTACATGGATATTATGAAAGAGCATGTGATTTACTTATAGATGGTCCCATACTGAATCTTTTCCATCTTCAGTTAGCAAGTAATGCAGGGCAAAAAAGCCCAAATATTTTCTTCCTTAGATCTTGAAGAGTCACTGTAATCAGAGTAGACAAGTCTGGTGTAAGTAAACAAATAGTCCAACTGGATTTTTCTTTGGCTTTCTATGTTCCAGACTCCTGCTGCTCAGACCTGACTTTTGACACTTTTCCTTTGGCCTGCCTGTGGAATATTGTTGCTGCTGCTACAACTGCAGCTGACATTTGTTGCAGTTGAACTCTGTGTCTGAAGATGTAAAAGTACAGTTGGACCCCTGTATCCATGGGGGTTTGATTCCTGGACTTACTGCGGATACTGGAAACCGCAGATAACAGCAAACCCTATTAAAATAATGGGACGTATGGTTAAAAATACCATAGAGTTACATTGGAGGACCTAGAAGATGCCTGGATGGGACACCTCTCTAGGCATTTTCTAGGAAGACTCTATGGTATATGTTTGTGTTTTGTGTCCCATGGATGGATAACTGAAACCACAGATATTGGTTCCACAGATACGGGGGTATGACTGTACTATTATTTTCCATTTCTGTGAATTCTTGGGAACTGAAAAAGAATTGTAAATTTTCAAATAAATAAAAATAAGTGAGCATAAAAAGGTAGCTGGCACAGATACCTTTCACACCACATAATTATAGCACTGTGATTCCACTTGAACTGCCATGGCAACATCTTATGGAATGCTGGAATTTGTAGTTTGTGGGGGCACTAGAGCTCTTTGATTGACAGTTCTAAATACCCCTCCCTAAATTGCAAATCCTAGGAGTCCATAGGATGTTGCAATGACAGTTAAGGTGGAATCATAGCACTATAATTGTGCTGTGTGACAAGGCCCTTAATTAGAGGTGTGGTGGGAGGGGGGAGGACTGTCTTTCAGTGGTGTGTTTGGCGCAAACTTCATGAGGCGGAACAATTTGAGTAATTTTGCAGATGGCAGTAGGAGACGATTTAAAAACATTGTTGAAAGAAACATATGTGCTCTTGTTGTTGAGGTTCCTGCTTTCCCCCATTCACCTGCACCCCCCCTGGCAGAGCTTCTCTGCTATAGTTGAATAGGGATTTTGAACCCAAGCCTTCCTATTTTTTGTATTAAAAAAGTCCACCACATTACACCACACCATCTGTTGTTTGTTTTAAAGCTTCATCTTCCATATTTCATTGCTTAGTTCCATCAGACTGTGCTCCCAAGAATGACAAGCAGATGCTGCAGGGATGTCTATAAATGAAGGTAACATGCTAGTCTCTCTGTTGTTGTTGTTGTTGTGTGCCTTCAAGTTATTTCCAACTTATGGCGACCCTAAGGTGCACGTACCACAGGGTTTTCTAGGGGCGGAGAGTGTGTGACTTGCCCATGGTCACCCAGTGGCTTTTCATGGCCAGGTGGGAATTTGAACCCTGGTCTCTAGAGTTGTAATCCAACACTCAAGCCACTACGTCATGGCCACAATATCTTCTGCTCCTCCCAATGTGTGTTTGGGAGCATGCCGTTCTGCTTTTTCCCATGCAACACCAAGCTGACATATTTCTTTCTTCTCTGTGCTTTCTGTTACCAGTTACTCCTGAAGCGATTGGATTCCTCTCTGCAGTTGGGGTCTTTATTGTCCTCCTTACAGTCCTCTTCCTCTTCATCAACAAGAAGCTCTGCTTTGAGAAGATTGGGGGTCTTCCCTGCTTGGAACAACGGGGGAAGCGCAAGCACTACAAAGAGAAATCTGGGGTGCGTGAGGGACTTGGTAAGGCTCTCAGTGCTGGGTTTTTCTGTCTTTTACTACTTAATCTGATTAATTTTAAGCACCTGTTTCTGCTATTGCTTGCTTGCAAAGCTTTGAATTGGCCAGAACTTCTGCATCTTGGTTTTCAGTGTCCCTTTTGCTTTTGCTTGGACTGTGGTCAGTTTTGATATTTCTAAGAATAAATTGCTCAACATAATAATTCTGTTAAATATTTCCTCCTCATCTTTAGGCTGTAGGAAGTGTCTTGTGGATGCAAGGCATAAGCCAATGAGTAATTTCTGGGGTTTCCTTTATGAGTGCATTTAATTAATTACTTAATTTATTAGTATCCCACCTTTTTCTCAATAAGGGACTCAAGGTGGCTTACATTATTAGCTCAAAATACAACTAAAACAATGTATACTACAAGCTTTGGAATACCATTAAAAAGACAATCCGACCAAAAATTAATTTAAAAAGCATCATTAAAGTGTAATAAATTTAAAAGCCCAGTTGCTGTTGTGTGTCTTCAAGTTGTTTCTGATTTATAGCAACCCTAAGGAAACCCTATCACAGGGTTTTCTTAGTAAGATTTGTTCAGAGGTGTCATGATGGCCTGACCAGCCATCATGGAGAGTTCATTGCAAAACCTACAGGTCACAGCAGTAGAAAATTCCACTCCCTGGTTTCTCTGGCAACAGGTATGGTAAGGGGATGGGAACCTCATTCCCTAAATATGACATCACATCACCTGACTGAAGAACCAATCCAAACCTGGAAAGGCAGAACCAATCAAATCTGACAAAAAAGACTTTTAAGTTCCTGAATCCCTTTGTTCTGGGCCACACTAAGGTCATGTTTGGCTTGCATGAGTAGCTGCTCCATTGCCCGTGTCAGCTGCTTCTCTCTTTCCAATTCTATCTGCTGTTGGTGTATCAGCAGCTGTTGTTCCTGCACCTTTAGCTGAATTTGGGTCAAACGTACCAGTTGCTCCAGAGTCTGGGACCCCATAACTAAGGTACTCCAGAAAGCAGAGCCCAGCAGTGTAGGCTGGGGAGTAGCTGGCCCCCCAACAACCCCATTTGAACATGAGGATCACTGCCATCCATATGATAGGTGGGTCCCCCTCTTCCTTCTCTGTGCAATCCAGTTTCACAGATAAGGAAGGGAAGGCTTCCAGCCTTTTTTGTACAATCTGAAAACACTCTCAAGGGTTCCTCTAGTCTAGAAATCCCTTTCTAAGGTAGAAGCTGCCACCACCCACTGCTTGTCCCTCAAAACCCAGTTCAGTGGGAAACTGGGACAATTCTCTGGCTAACCAGTTAACCATTTACTCTGTTGGGCATTCCCAACCCCCCTTCTCTATTCCTCCAGAGAAGAGATAAGATAGCTGACCAAAAAGGCACGTGAGGCAAGCTTGTAGAGAAATAAAGTAGACTTTATTTTAGTTCCAAATGCTTAAGTTTCAGCATGGAGGGACATCCAGTCTCTCCAGGTACTCAGCTTAAGGGTACAGAATACATTCAGTCATAGTACTAAAATGAATCATAAAAACTAACACAAACCAGCTAGATTTGTTCCCTAAGCTAAGATAATAGTAACTTACATTTGTGACATCCATTATCATCAGTTCATGTCCCAATGGGGATGGCTAGGCCCGGCTCATCCTAGCCGGCCTAGTTCCGTCTCTGTAGATGGAATTCAGTGTCCTTTTTGGGTGGAAGTCTCTGCTTAGACTTCAGAAATCATTTAGGGCCCCTTGATATTATCAGGCCCATGAGGGAGGTTGGCTTCCCACAACCTCCATTATTATGCTGGTCTAAACATGTGTCTCAAGCATGATGCCCAAGGATGGGTCCCAAGCATGTGGTTCACAACAAAGGCCTATGTCTCTCCATCTGGCCCAAGCCATGTGGCTCAAGCATGAGGCACATGTTTAGACCAGCATGATAATGGAGGTTTGTGGAGGCTATTCGGTTACTGTCCCTTGAGTTGGCCCTTGAGAGACACAGCAAAATTGCCTTTCTGATTGCCTTTCTATCTTTCATGATGGCCTTATTGTACAGGTCACTTTAGTGGCCTTAGTTACTGAAAGCTTTAGGGAACAAAAAGGGGCACCAATCTGGCTTTGGAACAAGCCATCTTCAGACTATATTTTAGCATCCTTTTTTTTGTGCCAAAGCTCATAACCACAGTTGCCTGGCTCAGATCAAATAGGAAGCTATGGTTATTTAGAGACTTCTAAATCCTATTGCTGTGAAAGGAAGAGAGAAAGGCTATATGTATGGGGCAAAATGCTTGCGTGTACCTTGATATATTGTAAGCTAAGATAGGATCATCTGAACTGTGCAAATAGTTCCTGTGACCTCAACTGTGGGTTATCAGAGGCAACTGTGTTGAAGATTTGGATACACATTAGTGCATTAGCCTAAATAGGTCTTGAGCAGATCCTGTATGGTCAGATCTTATGCATTGCATTATGTAGGATCTAAAGTAATTTGCACCTCTTGTATAGCATTTATAGGCCTTATGAACTAAAACTGGGTGTATGAAAGTAACACTTGCATGAATCTGGTCTTAACATACTGTATTCTGTTCCTGGGGATGCTGGTTATGACCAAGATTCTGGGTAGCATTTGTGTATTGTAAATATCTGCTTATGCAGTTGCACTAGGTTGCACAAGTGCACAAGCAATTGCATAACAGGAACCAGCAATTGTTGTTCTGCCACTACTTACAGTTAAGGGAACACCCTATGTAAACCAATTGAAAATATGACTTCTAACGTAGCATTGAGCAAACAGTGGATACTGCCCTTCCACTGGGATCAAGAAAGTGCAACAATTGTTGCATATCCTCCAGCATTTGCACATGAAAAACAGGACATGTGTGGCCAAGCAGCATCAGAGTGTGGTCAAGATAGCCAAAGCTATTAACGAGGAAGAATGGGTGATCTAGGAGAGGCTGCAGCAGTTTGCTTTTGCCTGAATCTATGAGGAGAGGCAAGACTCCAGCCCTCCTCTCCTCTCCTCCTTCCTGAGTTAATGAAATACAAACTCATTTTGCATTTTGAACTCAGTGCAAATCAATAGGAATAAGCTGAGGAGAAAATGGGATTGTGAGAGAAGGAGAGAGACATTTTATAAAAGCATCTGAAAAAGTGGGATGGCAGAGGATCAATTGGACTCTTATTACACTATACTGTTAGAATCATAGAATCATAGAGTTGGAAGACAAGGGCCATCTAGGCCACCTCCCTGCCCTGCAGGAATACACAATCAAAGCATATCCGACAGATGGCCACCCAGACTCTGTTTATTCGATAGCGAACACGTGTAGCAGTAAAGTCAGAAAAGCTAAAGTGCAGAATGAGCTCAGGCTTGCTAGAGAGGTTAAGAACAATAAAAAGGTTTTTTGGGGGGGTATGTCCACAGCAAAAGGAGGAAGAAGGAAATGGTAGGGCCACTACGTGGAGAAGATTGCAAAATGCTAACAGGGGAGAGAGAAAAGGCAGAATTACTCAACACCTTCTTTGCCTCAGTGTTTTCAGAAAAGGAAAAGGGGGACCAACCTGAGGATAATGGAACAGAGGACACAATAGGGGAAATCCAGCACAGAATAGGCAAAGAGGTAGTACAGGAATACCTTCTTAATCTAAATGAATTTAAATTTCCAGGACCAGATGAACTACATCCAAGAGTATTAAAAGAGCTGGCAAATGTAATCTCAGAGGCATTGGCAATAATCTTTGAGAACTCCTGGAGAACAGGAGAAGTCCCAGCAGACTGGAGGAGGGCAAACGTTTTCCCCATCTTCAAAAAGGGGAAAAAAGAGGATCCCAACAATTATCGTCCAGTTAGTCGGACATCAATACTAGGGAAGATTCTAGAGCAGATCATTAAACAGAGAGCCTGTCAACATTTAGAAGGCAATGCCATAATCACAAAAAGTCAACATGGGTTTCAGAGAAACAAGTCATGCCAGACTAATCTGATCTCTTTTTTTTGATAAAGTTACCAGCTTGGTAGATGAAGGGAACGCTGTGGATATCGCATACCTTGATTTTAGTAAGGCCTTTAACAAGGTTCCCCATGACATTCTTGCAAACAAGCTTGTAAAATGTGGGCTAGACAAGTTAACTGTTCAATGGATTTGTAATTGGTTGACCGGCCGAACCCAAAGGGTGCTCAGCAGTGGCTCCTCTTCGTCTTGGCAAAATGTGACCAGTGGGGTGCCACAGGGTTCTGTCCTGGGCCCAGTGCTATTCAACATCTTTATCAATGACTTGGATGAGGGAATTAGGGGCATACTTATCAAATTTGCAGATGACACCAAATTAGGAGGAGTAGCTAATACCCTAGAGGACAGGATCAAAATTCAAAATGACCTGGATAGACTGGAGAGCTGGGCCAAAGCTAACAAAATGAAATTCAATACGGAGAAATGTAAGGTACTGCACTTAGGGGTAAAAAATGAAATGCATAGATATAGGATGGGGGAGACCTGGCTGAACGAGACTACGTGCGAAAGGGATCTAGGAGTCCTAGTAGACCACAAGTTGAACGTGAGTCAACAGTGTGATGCGGCAGCTAAAAAGGCCAATGCGATTTTGGACTGCGTCAATAGAAGTATAGTGTCTAGATCAAGGGAAGTAATAGTGCCGCTCTATTCTTCCTTGGTCAGACCTCACCTAGAATATTATGTCCAATTCTGGGCACCACAATTAAAAAAGGATATTGACAAATTGGAGCGTGTCCAAAGAAGGGCGACTAAAATGGTGAAAGGTCTGGAAACCATGCCTTATGAGGAGAGACTTAGGGAGCTGGGTATGTTTAGTCTGGAAAAAGACAGTTAAGAGGCGATATGATAGCCCTGTTTAAGTATTTGAAGGGGTGTCACGTTGAGGATGGAGCAGGCTTGTTTTCTGCTGCTCCAGAAACTAGAACACGGAGCAATGGATGCAAGCTCCAGAAACAGAGGTTCCACCTCAACATTAGCAGGAACTTTCTGACAGTAAGAGCTGTTCAGCAGTGGAACACAGTCCCTCGGATCGTGGTGGGGTCTCCTTCCTTGGAGGTCTTTAAACAGAGGCTGGATGGCCATCTATCGGGGATGCTTTGATGGTGATTTCCTGCGTGGCAGGGGTTTGGACTGGATGGCCCTCGTGGTGTCTTCCAACTCTACAATTCTATGATTCTATGATTAACCTCCAAAGAAGGAGACCCCACCACACTACGAGGCAGTGTATTCCACTTCCAAACAGCTCTTACTGTCAGGAAGTTCTTCCTTTAACTGCTATGGCCGTCTCCTGTAGAATTCTGGGGTTTGTAGTTTAGTGAGTTCTAAGAGCTCTCTGGCTGAGAATTCTAAATGCCCCTCCCTAAACTGCAAATCCCAGGATTCCACAGGAGGCAGCCAGAGCACTTAAAGTGGAATAATACTATTATAACTGTGTAGTTAAATAAGGCTCTGGGAGTGTCCCTGCCAAAACAGGACAGTTGGAGAGTATGTTGGTGCAACAGGAGTTATGCCAGCATCAATACCCATTCTGGCCAGAGTGTCAAGAGTAAACATGATGTGATCCAGCAATTAGGAGGCACGCGGGGAGAAGAATTTTGCTACCTGCCCACTCATCAATTTATGTCTCATTTCAGATGTGTGAGAATAGGGCCTGCATTGTTGTATTCCTTCCTGTTTTCTTCTCCTCTGTCCTCTCAAGTATTACATAAACACAGATATTCTTCTGCTTTTTAAAAATCTCGTGTGAGTACAGTATTGTAAAGCCTTTATTTCTCTTGACAAGTAGTGTGATGTGAGGGCCTTTTAAAACGACAACATCTCTTCATCGTTGTGTGTGTGGGTGTTGATGCTTTTTGGAACTGCCACAGACGATCAGGCAAACATATATTTATTGAAGCTTTTAAAATGTGAATTATTAATAAATAGGGTAGGTTTTAAAATCAAGTAAAGTGGGAGTTGAGAGGTGGGTGGGTGAGGACTTGCTTCCATGCTGTAGCAATTTGCGTTTCAAAGTAATTCTTCCATAATTGACAAATAAATCCTTGAAAATGTGGTTCTTACAGTGGAAAGGTTTATATCAGTTCTAACCATAGCTTGCACAGTATGAGCAAAATGTCATATACATTATTGGGCACTGTGTGTGTGCGCGCGTGCACACACATACACACTTTTAGAGCACTTTTATGTATTACACTGGGAAATTATGCTAGGAGGCTGTTTTTCCTTTACTGAATGGGGAACAAAGTGCCCAAGCTGTTTAGAACATTTACTTACCTAGTTTATCATATTAGGGGACAAACAGCAATAGCAATAGCACTTACATTTCTATACCGCTTATCAGTGCAAAGCACTCCCTAAGCGGTTCACAATGTGTTAGCTAATTGCCCCCCAACAAGCTGGGTACTCATATTACTGACCCATGGAAGGATGGAAGGCTGAGTTAACCTTGGAGCCCTGTAGGATCGAACTCACAATGTTGTGGCTGCAGTACTGACATTTAACCACTGCGCCACCAGGGAGACCATATTAGGGATGTAAATTTTGTCCTAACATGGGAACAATGTATAGAGAGAGATATACAAGTTGAGTATCCCTTACCCGAAATGCTTGGGACCAGAAGTATTTCGTATTTTGAATTTTTTTCAGATTTTGGAATATAGTACAGGTACCTGTACATAAAATGGCATAGTCCACAGTGGAGACAGTGGTAAGCCCCCGGCTCCAGGCAGGCCTCCTTGAGTTCCCCCGCCTCCAGGGAGAGGAGAGGAGTGGGAGGGAGGGAGATGGAGCAGCCGAGTTTGCAGCCAAACTTTGCACAAGAGTGACCATGGTGGCTGCTGCTGCTGTTCCTCCACTGCTATCCCTCAGCCAAAGTGAGGTCTAGAGCGGGATGGGGCAATGGTGGCTGTTAGCAACCATCTCCAGCCTTGGCCCAGAGGAGAGCCCCACACCAAAAAAAAAAGCACCCCTCTCCTCTCTCCCCCTGCTCCCATTGCTGGAGCCTGGATTCCAGTCAGCACCTTTCCTACCCAAGACCTGTGGATGGGAACCCAGTAATCACAGCCGAATCCAACAACAGCAGTGGAGGGACTGTCAGCTGCCTGCTTCAGCCTTTGAGGTGGCAGCTGTTGTGCTCCTGTTAATTTGTTCAGCTGGAGGGAGACATGAGGATCTGTGATTCAAATTGGAAGGAAGTCTGAAGTAGAGTGCTGCAGGGTTCTGTCCTGAGGCCATTACTCTTCAACATTTTTATTAATGATTTAGATGATGGAGTGTAGGGAGCCCTTATCAAGTTTGCAGATGTTAGAAAACTGGGAGGGGTAGCTAACACGTTGGAAGATAAGAACAAACTGGGAGGGGTAGCTGACACATTGGAAGAGAAGAACAGAGTTCAAAAGCACCTTGATAAATTAGAAAATTGGGCTGAAACTAATAGAAAGAAATTCAACAGAGACATTCAACAGGGGAGCCCTGGTGGTGCAGTGGTTAAATGCCAGTATTGCAGCCACAACATTGTGATCCTGCAGGGCTCCAAGGTTCACTCAACCTGCCATCCTTTCGTAGGTTGGTAAAATGAGTACCTGGCTTGTGGGGGCAATTAGCTAACACACATTGGAAACTGCTTGGAGAGTGCCTATAAAAGTTGTGTAGATGTGTAGGTGCTATTGTTTAACAATTTGTAAGCCGCTCTGAGAGCCTTTGTGGCTAAAGAGCTGGGTATAAATACTGAAAATAAATAAATAAATAAATAAATAAATAAATAAATAATAAAATGGAAAATTCTACATTTAGGCCACAAAAAACAAATGCACAGGGATAGGATGGGGGATACCAAGTTTGGCAGTTGTTCTGTGCCTCCAAGTAATTTTTGATTTATGACAACCCTGTAGCGAACTTGGAAGCTTAGCATGGTCAGCTCTGATTAGTACTTGAATGGGAGATCACCAATGAATCCCAGGTGCTGTAGGCTATACTTCAGAGGAAGGAACTGGCAAAACCACCTCTGAGTATTCCTTGCCTAAGGTCCAGCCTATTTGGAAGACTGTATCTCTCTATGTGAACCTACCAGAGTTCTGAGATCTACACAAGAATGCTTTCTCTTGGTCCTGGCACCATCACGGGCTTGCTTAGTGAGGACACGAAAGAGAGCCTTCTCAGTAGCTTCTCCCATCATCTGGAATGTCCTTCTGCAGGAGGCTAAGCTGACCCCCTCCTTGCTTTCCTTTCACTGGCAGGCAAAGACATTTTTATTTAAGCAGGTTTTTAATGTATAATCTATAAGCAGGGAGGCTTTTTAATGGATGCTTATTCTTTCTTTTTAAACTTTGTTAAAATTATTTTAAAATGTTTTTATCTGTGATTTTAACTGTTTTAATTTTTGTTGTAATTATTTCAATTGATGATTTTTGGAAGCCACCTTGGATCCCAGTTTGGGAGAAAGGTGGCACATAAATGAAACGAAAACAAACAAACAAAGAAATCCCTATGAAAAATTCATGGGTTGCCATAAGTCGACAAGCAGCTTGAAGGTGCGTGTGCATGCACACACACAGACCTCTAGTCAACATGTGGAAGCATCTGCATGAAATGAGTTGGACTTGAAATAAGGGGCTATTTTATCAACTATTTCTTCTTCAATTAGTGAGTCACCTTCATGAATGTTTGGTTCAATCACTGTTTGTCCTTGGTCTTAAGGACATTGCTTGATATAAGTGAGGCTTTCAGTGAAAGGATGTTCACCTTCCAGTTTCCTTGCTAAGCTAATCACATATCCAATCACAACCCTGAAGGGCACATCTGCGTATCTAAAGCCCTGATTAGATTTATGCTAGCAGAATTGTTTGGACAATTATGAAAGGGACAACATTACAGAAGAATATTTTATAGAAAAGGGAGAATTAATTATAGAACTCTCCAGAGGACTATAATACAATGAACCTTAATTCCTGGGGCACAATAGAAGTTGCAGGATATTGAGATTTGGTACTTTGTAGTCCTGGTCCTAGTTTTAAAGACAAGCCAGTTTTCTAGGGCATAGTGTCCTGGTCTTTCCAATCAAGAGAATCAGAAACAATACAGGTCGCATGGTATTCAAGAAAAAGATCTCTCTGTTGATTTTCCTTGTGTTTTTTCCCGGGCTGTGAGGCCGTGTTCTGGAGTAGTTTCTTTCTGACATTTCACCTGCATCTGTGGCTGGCATCTTCAGAGATTGAACCAGATCTCTCTGTTTCTCTTAGCATCAAGAAAAGCTAGGGATGGACTGTTAGGATCCCCCCCCCCGCCCCCGAGGTCTGAAAGTAGTAATAGTACCACCCTATTCTGTTTTGGTCAGATCTCACCTTGTTTGTTTGTTTAATTTATACCCCACCTTTGTCCTGGAATGGGATCCAAACATTTGAGTGTACTTGGGATGTAATGTGTGTGTGAAGGTATTGACTTCCTAGATTCATATCTGGTAGAATTCAAAGACACAACTGTATTAGTCTGGATCAGTATGCAAAGGAATCTTGTAACACCTTTGAGACTAACTGAGAGAAAGAAGTTGTAGCATAGGCTTTCGTAGGCTTGGTCTACTTCCTCCGATGTATGGAGTGCACTAATGCAGAGCTTATAAGATCTGTTCCTAGGCACTAGTTCACTCTAAGCATCTGAGGAAGTAGACTAAGCCTACAAAAGCTTATGTTATAACTTCTTTCTCTCAATTATTCTCAAAGGTGCTACACGATCCCTTTGCAAGCTCAGAAAGAAGTTTGTAGCATAAGCTTTCCAGTAGACTTGTGTACTTCATCAGGTTCGTATCTGTGAAGGATGGTACTGTAAGAAGTCTTTTAATGTTTTCCTTCTTCCTGGAACAGCATGAAGATATATGTACTTTTTAGTATTTAATAAGAATGACAACAGCTAGCACAGTAACAATAGCATTTGAAGTTACTCATAGAAATGGAAGTAGTGACATCATGTTCAGAAGGTATGGGATCAAGTATTTACCAAACGCTTTGATTTAGTTATGCCTGTTCTATGGGAACATTGAAACCTGCCTTATACCAAGTCAGACCATTGATCCATCTAGCTCAGTGCTATCTATAGTGACTTGCAGGGTTTTAGGCAGGTATCTTTCTGAGTCCTACCTGGAGGTGTTGGGGATTCAATCTTTGACCTTTTGCATGCAAAAGCAGGTGCTCTACTACTGTGCTTCAGTCCTTCCCATTATACAACTATGAGCAATTTTGACTTTCATTCTTTGATTTCACTTTGGTGAGTCTGTGGTTCTATCACAAAGATGGTTGGAAGCGTTCTTTGTTTTCTACTCTGGTGCTTCTGCATCCTTTTTCTTTCTTGTATCATCCCACTTTCTCAGCTGGATAATCTTAATGGTTAATAAGGGCTGCTGTTAAAAAGGAACAGGTGATTTATAGTAATCTCTTCTAATGCTTATTCTGTAGCTCACAAACATCTAAGTCTGGCATGCTGGCAAAGATGAACAGCTGGAATTTATAACCATCCGATTTCTTGTTCATGGTGTATGTTTAAAAACATGGCTTCGCTGGATGTTGCAAGTTTCTTCCAGCCTCTTTCCTCCTGGATGTCACAGCTCTATGAGGCTCTCCAAGAAGCGGGTGACACCATATCTTCTTCCTTTATCAGTATGAGAAACAGAGCAGATCACTCTGCAATTGAAGAAGGGGATGAAGATTTAGAAAACAGTGATGGGTCCTATGAACGCTATTCTGAAGGTTCAGACAATGAAAGCACCTTTAGCCAGGAAAGTGAGGAATCTGATAATTTTCCATCATCCTATCATGATGAACTGGAGTCTTCTTCTGCTTCAAAGCTGGGTCCCTATTGGTATGAAGGGGAAAGGAGCCACCTTCAGATCTCAGAGGATTATCTTGATGATGATTCTCTGGCTTCCCATGGAGTCTGCCAAAGCTACAAGGGTTACCAATTTAAGGAAACTCTTCCCACCATTCCAGAGGAAGAGGAACACCTTTCCAAGCAGAGTAAAAACCTTCCACAGACCAGGGATGGTAAGTTGTCCTCCTGCTTTGGCAGTGGCACTTGTACCAGCTTGGGAAGAAACATGGGATTGATACCCAACATATCAAGCCCATGTCAAGTTTCAACTCATGGCTTGGTGATACTGTTAAATGCTGCATTTCTTTCCCTCTGCACCACACTTCTGGGTCAAGGCAATACCAGAACTTGGAAAAGTTACTGTTTTAGACAACAGGATGTAGAATTCCCCAGTCAACATGGCTAGGTAAGTTTTCCAAGCTGTGAATAATATATAGTGCAATGACGTAAGGGAACAAGGTGTGGGCCTCCTTATCCGCAGGCATTGTATCTGGATTTGAGCAACCACAGATTGTTGCATCCCATACCTAAAATGGTGACAATGTGTGCGTGAACATGCTGAAACATCTGCATGCATGTCACTGCCATTGAATTATATGGGACTCAATCGTCCGTGGTTTTTGCTATCCGTAGAAGGTTCCAGAACCAAATCCCTATGCATACGGAGGGCCTACTGTATTAGATTTAACGGAGTTGGAGAACAGAGTGATCTGTGAAGTCGAAGGCTTTCACGGCTGGCATCCATAGATTTTCCTTGGTTTTTTTCTGAGCTGTGAGGCCGTGTTCTGGAATAGTTTCTTTCTGACGTTTCATCTGCATCTGTGGCTGGCATCCTCAAAGAATGGTTCTCTGAGGATGCCAGCCACAGATGCAGGCGAAACATCAGAAAGAAACTATTCCAGAACACGGCCTCACAGCCAGGAAAAAACCAAGGAAAATCAACACAGTGATCTGTTCTGTCTGTTATTGACATCCAGTTTTAAACATATATACATGGGCCCACTCTATCTGCAGGATCTTGGTTCCAGGACCTTGCTTGGATAGCAAAAAATGCAGATGATCAAGTCCCAGATTATTAAATGGTAGCAATTTGAATGTGGATACTTCTGGGAGGCCCCGGAAGGGCTTGCATGGTCACACCACCTCTTTCCCTCGCAAGCACACGGCCACCCACAACTGTGAATTTGAGAGCTGCAGCAAAACTTTCTGGGTTTTTAAAATTATATATTTTTTCAATCTGTAGCTGGTTGAATCTGCAGGTGTAGAGTCTGCGGATATGGCGGGCCCACCATACTTTGAAATAATAGTTAACATAGGATATAGGTGTGATCCATGTTTTGCAGTGATGGATTACTAACAGCAATGAGACCTCCAATTTTGTTTTGTTAACATTTGACATCTGAAAGAATTTGGCCGCATCAGTATATTTGGTAGAAGAGGGATGCTTTTTTGTATCACTAATGTCAGTAAGATTACTGGCTATGAGACAGAGGAGAGCCAGTTGATATTAAGAAAAGCAGTTCTGTTCCCATGTTTATACAAATACGTCTTTGTAAACCTTATATGTGTGAGCTGAATTCAAAGACATCTCAAGAAGTGGAGAAGAAAGATTGTATGCAATTATTAAAACAAATGCAAGATGCAAGCATACACCTGTTCTATCTGCCACTGCAAATCTCCCATCCTGAAATCAGACAACTGTTAAAACTTGTGAGAAGGTGATCTACACCCACCCTTGTTCCATGGATTGGTGACATGTGGTCCACCAATGTGCTGACCATTAATTTTGAGGTGAGCTTCTTGTCTTGCAACAGGCTTTAGAAATAACCATTTGACCTTTTTACCCTCTGTATGTTTTGGACACTATAGTCTGAGGATTTCTATTTACAGATGGACTAAATCACCAAATCTCATTTTGGCTTAACTTGGAAAGGCTCAATGTTCCTTTTTCTGAGCCAGATTTCAGCCTTGAAAGAATTACCCATTTTTGAGCCCCTTAATCGCATCCTTTTGAATGTAATGGAGAGATGATATTCTGGTAGATTTGCTATAGGAAATGCAGTGAATTTCAAATGTAGTGAAATGCAGAAATACAGATTTGCAATGGCAAGGGGTTTGCATAGCAGAAGCCCATCCCCTGTTGCAGAATTTTAAGGTTGCTGTACTGCATTTCATAGAGGAAGACAGAAGTTCTTCTCCAGCTTGAATTTCAGTCTGAGCTGGAGAGAGAGAGAGAGAAAAAAAGGGGGGGCTTGTAAAACCTATCTTTTTTTTGAGGTGAGTTTTAACTAACCCCCTCCTGAGTCTGGGAAGAATTTTGCAACCACCTCTGCTATTATTTATGTATAAGAGAGTGTCCGTTCTGTTGTATATGTTGCTTGGCCTGCACCTTGCTAGAATGTCAGGTGTTTTCATAGGGGCAGTGCTCATGATGCGTTTCAGCTGTTAGACCCACTGACCCATTTTGGGATGTCTTTATGAATGTTCTGAGCTGCAACTGGCTGCAATTCCAGGCCTTCCCAAGATTTCATTTGATACTGAAAGCTGACATACGTCACTGTGATAAGATAAGCTTTGTTGATGGCAGTTTGATGCAGCAGGTGGTCTACATCAGAGGAAAGCATCCCAGCCCATTAGCCCAGAGTACTAGCACACCCCTCATATCACATAGTAGAACTGGACCCCTAAAAAAGGAATTCTACTCAAACTATTCCAGGTCAAACAGTACAGATGCCGTGGCATGGCCAGATAATGGGCTCTCTGGGCTAAGCTTTAATCCTTGCCAGGTGAAGTAATTGGGCAATGGATCCTTGGGATTATTTTGGACAGAAGATATGAAACGAAACTGAACTGCAAAGCATGACCCATCTCCCATCCTAATAGATAAGAGAACTGTATAAGCAAGTTGCTAACAGGAAGGATTACTCCCCTGATATGCTCCCACCCATCTCCATATCTTTGAACTGCCAGACTACAGTGTAAACCATGGAACAGGTCATACTGAACTCAAGAATAACCCTTCATATGCTACTGGGCTGCTGTTGATGTCTTGCCATTATGCTGTAAAGGATTCTGGAATACATATGGCTGGTGACAAGGGCCACATCTACTACAATGTGTGTATCATATTTTAACTTCATATTGTCATGGAAATATCTTAACAAGTGTGGTACCCTATGAGGGAGACTAATAGATAATTTAGTTTTATGAGCCTTCAACTGAGGAAACATCATTCAGTCTTCTGTTGCTATTTTGTGCCTTCAAGATCAGAGATCAGACTTTTTTTCATGATACCAGGGATCTCAGAAGGTTTCATTTAAAAAACTGTGTTGAAGAATTACATTTGTCTCTGTGAACATACTGCAAAATGCTTCTTGATCTCCATGCCACCTCTCAAGATGGAATGGCTTTACAACTGAAGACAAAAACTATACCTTCCTAATTCCCCAGTAAGATGCAAAATGGGCATGCTAAAATATTTTCTTGAACAGAGCAAGAGAGAGCAAGACCTTGAGTTTCATGGAGCCCTTTTGTTGGGTGTGCAAGAGACCCTTTCCTTTCAAGACTCTTGTCAGGAATTGTGATATTACTGGATCTGACAAACAGAGTAATAAAACTGGCAAGGAAGAAGCTGAGCAACAACCAGTCTCATGCATGCAACCCACACATAGGGTCTGGCAGAGGAAGAAATCAAGCTTAGTCTTCTTGGTGAAACATATAAAGATAGTTTTACTTATAATTGTCCTGCGTCTTCAAGTTGTTTCTGATTTACAGCGACCCCAAGGCAAATCTATCATGGGGTTTTCTTGGCAAGATTTGTTCAGACGGGGTTTGCCATAGCCTTCCTCTGAGGCTGAGAGAGTGTGACTTGCCCAAGTTCACCCAGTGGATTTCCATGGCTGAATGGGGATGCAAACCCTGGTCTCCAGAGTCATAGTCCACTACTCAAACCACTACACCACACTGGCTCTTTACTTACAATACTTCTACATAATCAAATACATGGTCTAATGGAGCAGAGAGAGGAAATAGAAAATGGTTGCAGGTTAGAGTGATGCAGGAAGAGGGGTGTGTGGTAATGCAAACAAGCAGGAAATATTCAAATGTGCAAATTAGCAAATAGCAAGTATAGGCACACAGAGGCTGCTAACTCTTAACAATTATGGGCTTGAATTCAGATTCTGTTTAAGCAGCACGGACATTAGTTACTTCTTGTTATTTCAAAAGGGCAATAAGTGAGGCAAATAGTGCCTCTCCAAATACTATGCCTTCACAATATCTCCTGACAACTTCCTTTTTTTCTCCTCTGTCCATTTGTGTTTCCTTATCTCACAACAACCTGCGGCTGATGCCAGGAAAACCAACTTTCTCCACTTTGGGGTTAGCATCCCCCCCACTTCTTTTCTTTCTTGAGTAAATGGCAAGACTCATGATCCCAGTTTGTAAAGTTAGGTTGTTGTCTCCCAAATCTAGAGAGTCATCTCAGGATGTTATGAAAGTTGTCCCTCCACATTCGCTGGCTTTGCTCTCGTGGATTCGATTATTTGTGAATTTGCTTGAGGAGTTTCCCCCATTTCTCCTCATAATATTCCTTCTGCTGCAATATGCCTTGCCACAACATGACCCTCCACTGTCACAATGCCTCCCATCTTGACTCTTCCCCCCCCTCACATGATGCCCCCATCTCATTATTTCTCCCTGTCCACTCGACCTACAACCCATCCATCTTTTTGCCTCATCCTTTAGTCTTCCTCTCTGTGATTTTCCCTCATCTTTTATGCTCCCTCCCCCTCCTTCCTGCTCATCCTTAATGCCCACCTCACCCACTTAATTTACCTCAGACCTTCTTCCCCCTCAGGCCTTTAAAAAAAAAAAAAAGAACTGCAAGCACAGAGAGGGAAGTGGACACATGCCTCAGCCCCCCCCGTGCTCCCCCCTTCCAGCAACAATACAAAGGCTGGAAACAGAACAAAGAAACTGCAACATGCATGCACACACAACTCAGCCCCTCATTCTCTCTCCTCCAGGGAACAACAGAAGGCTGAAACAGGACACAGGTAAAGCTTCAACAGAACTCCTCCAGACTCCTGCAAGGCTGCTTAACTGCTAGTCCCAACCTGAGGTCCAAAAAATGCTGCCACCATGTTGTAATGGCCACCCTTAGATTTCTGCTGCCTGAAGTCCAGGGTTGGCCCCTTTTCCAATCCCAAACCCAAGGGATACCTCTTCGTTTCGCCACCACTCACTGTCTTAATGGTCTTTTCTTGTCTAGGCAGTGAGATCATAGACAAGATGTATTAAAGAAACAATAATGTACTTTCCTCTTTCCCAGAGGAGTTTAGATAGCTGACCAGAGCAGGCAATTCGAGTCAGGGTTAGGAAATAACAGAAAGCTTTATTTTCAGTTCTAGGAATCTATGTTGCTAAAAAAGGCAAACCATTCTTAGGTTCAACTTAAGGCTTATACAGTTTGCATTCATTCAGAGCACTTACAAATAAACATAAAATCTAATGCAATCTAACTACACATTCCCTAACTATTACATGCAGATTAACTTACAGTCTCTGTAGATGGAATTCAGAGTTCTTTTTGGATCTTTTTTGAGGCCTTTGGGATAGGTTGGCTCCCCCAACCCTTTTGGTATCACAGATTGTCTTTTTTGGGTATTTCATGGCTGTGTAGGCCATCTGGCCCCAGAGCTAGGCCATGGGGGTCAGAGTCCATCTTAGCTAGCTCCATCTAGCTAGACCATGTGCTGAACTCAGAGAGACTGAGAACAAAGGAAAGGATCAGAACTTTTAAAAGTCCTTCTTGTTGATTTCTGATTGGCTCTGCCATTGCCCAATCAGAGTGGTTATCCTAATCAAGTGATGTGATGTCATGTTTATTTAATGAGGTTCTCCCACCCACTTCCCATTTCCAAATAAGGAGTGGAATTTTCCAATACTGATCCTGTGGGTTGTGGAGGTATCCATGATGCTACCTGTAGGCCCTCATGACACCACCTCAATCCCACTTCATCTTCAGTCCTCTCGGAGAACCATGGACAGAGGCAGCTGCTGCCCTTGCCGCCATCTCCTCAGTGCCGGACTGTTGTTGCTACCACCATCACTGATCCTTCTCCAGGCAAGCCCTCCTCTTCCACAGTTCTTTGCTGTTCCTCAGGACCTGCCCAAAGACCTTGCCCATGACAGTGGTGGAGGAAAGCAGTTGTCCCCCACTTCACAGCAGCAGTGCCCCCTGTTTTGGGCCCTGGCCCCCTGGCTGTTGGCCAAAGCTCAGCTCCTCTGCACCATTATTCAGATCCGCAAAGGCACTCTCATTCAGCGGGAGGAGTTTCAGCCCAAGTCCACACAGCACCTGGCAGAACAGGGAGGGAAGGTGCTCTGCTCCCCACGCCTCCCCATGGCCTCCTCATTGCTCATCCTGGCTTCCCTCGCTGGCTCCTTTCCAGGCTTCTTCCCTCCATTGTGCCTGGTGCCTCCACAGCTGCAGAGAAGGAGGCAGGGGGTGAACAAATAGGCAGGTGGAGAATGAGGCAGGGGGTGAGGGTGTGGGTGGGCAGAGAAAGGCAGGGAAGGCAAATGGGCATGGGGAAGAGAAAGAGGCAGGAAGGGCAAGTCACCCCCCCTCCTGGAACAATGGTGGTTGTGGCAGCGTCGGTACCCCATCTCCCCTCCTCAGCCCCTTGCCTGCCTGTGAGCTGCACTTTTTCCTCTTCTGATTTACAGTAAAATAAAAAGAGTTCTCAAAATATCTGAGAGAATAAAAGGGGTGTTCAACTGCCTACAATGTGCACTAAATACACAAATAGGTTCTGTGGCACTTAGCTATGCAACAAAGAGCTGGATTGGGTTTTTACACTAGTTTAGCAAATCCACAAGCCATTGAATACAAAAGTTAGGATCATTTGTGCCGTAGCATTTCCAGTTTCTGTGTATGGTTGTAAAAGCTGGACAGTGAAGAAAGCTTATAGAAAGTGAACCAACTGGTCTGAAATGTGATGCTGGAGGAGAGTTTTACAGATGCCATGAACTATTAAAATGACTGATAAATGGGGCTTATTGCAAATCAAACCCGAACTCTCCCTAGAAGCCAAAATGACTAAACTGAGGCTACCATACTTTGGCAATATCATGGGACAACATTGGAAAAGATTATAATGCTAGGTAAAGTGGAAGGTAGTAGTAAAACAGGGAGACCACATTACAGGTGAATGGACTCAATCAGTGAAGCCATGGCCCTGAGTTTGCAGGTACCTCATTCCTAGGGTTGCCATAAGCTGAAGCTAGCCTGATTGCACTTAACAACAAGAGCTCACAAAGAACTGTGAGAATTGTAGTTTGGTGAGGCTGCTGGAAATTATCGGTTAGACACCATCTTCTTTGGTTGAACTACAATTTCCAGTGTTCACCAGGAAGAAGGATTGATTACCAGTTGTCCATAGTTAGGATATGCATTACGGACAAACTAGATTAACATTTGATTTATCTTATATAAATAGCAGCCTGTGGGATGGTGGGGTGGCAGTGGTGGAATCAAGAATGATGACAAGATATGCGTGGGAGGATTTTAATTCCCTTTCCCATAATGTCGCCGTCTTAATAAAAATCTTCCCACAAACTGCTATAGGAACAGATGAGAATTTCATGGTGCTTCATTTTTTGTTTTTGATAAGAGCTTTCCTGAATTTTGAAATTTCTCCATAAATTTGACAAAAAGTGTTTGAAGCTATTTAAAAATAACTGAATCTGGGAGGAAGTGAAACTGACAGATGCCTACTCTTGACTGTGGGAGGGAAGTTGTCATTGAGTGCTGCCTTGGGCTGGTACTGAGATAAGATAAAATCAGACATGCAAAGGCAGCTGGCACTTTCCATGTCAGTAGGGTGGTGAATCCACTCCCAGGTTTTAGTCTGAGCTTTAAATTTGTAATTCAAGGTGCTGAATGCTATTTTCAAAACAGCTTCAGTACTTTGGATAGTTCCTTTAAATTTCAGACATAAATCTGGAGTGGATTTTCCACCCAGTGATGTGAGAGCCACCAGCTGCCATTGTAGACATGATAACAGAATAAATCCACCCAGTGTCCCGTCTTTCTGTCCCTTAGATGAAGGAAGATTAGTTCTGCTCTTGGAACTCTCAAGCTGTTCTTCCTTCACAAGCTCATGCTCTCCTGCCTACCTTTCCACACTCTTACAACTCTTCAAAAGCTTCTCACTGGCACAAAGCATATGAAAATCTCAGGAGAGCATGGCTGTCGGTGCCTTGATGACTCCGTAGCTGCGTGAAAATGTTAGTGAAAATGATGGTGTCAGAGAGTTTATTTATCTTGTTGTGAAGTTAGGAATAAAGCTGAGTGAGCAGATGGGCAGGCAGGATGGGTGACATGCTGTTAAAAATAAAAAGATACAGTGAGATGTTGCATAGAATAAATGTGTTTTTTTTTCTCTTCAGAATTGTGAACAATTGTCTCCTTGCCTTTGTAGCTCAGTAAATCTCCCTCTGCTCTCTGGTTTTTGTTCTTTGTGTTTTTCTTCTTCCTTTTCTTTTTCCCCAATGTTGCTTTCTCACTTTTGTTTATTCTTAATACACCATCTTCTACCCTGCTCCCCAAAACATAATAGAAGCTTTTAACGATAAATTGGCACAAAACAAGAGCAACACTTGAATGCTTTTTGTTGCCATAGAAGCGCCTCTGGCAGATCACAGAAGAACCCTTTTGCTAATAGTAGAGTACCGGAAGAAAATAGACACTCCATCTAGTAATTGCTGATGATTAAGAAGCAAAGAACCCTTATGTTCTCATTTCTGCACAGACTACACTCTGTGCGCATGTGTTTCCTTTGAGGGCGGGTAGAGGGAAGGGAACGAACAGGAAAACTAGTGTCTTAAGATGAAGGATTCTCAGGAAAATAAAGCATAGTGGTTCAAGAAGAAAAAAGAGACATGAAGCTAGTCAGTGAAGACAAGTGTAACATTTGTAGAGCAGTGGGGTCGTTTGAAAGTGCTTTGCTATGTTCTATCCAAACTGATATTTTCTTCTCCCTGGACAAAGTTCTATTATTCTGTGGCCTTTCTGAGTGTTTCAGTTTGAAGGACAGATAGCAAACATTCCAGTCCCCAAATCTTTGTGCAGGTGTCAAAATATGTGGAAGAAGCTGAAGTATGAACAGTTTAATATGCACATGTTAAAGCTGAAATCATAATCTTTTTCTAAGGATTTTGAATAAGCATGCAGCCCAATTCTCTCTGGCTTTTCTTTGCAAATGAAGATTCAGGAAGGACTCATCCCGCGCTTTCTGCAAGCGCGCTGATGACTAAAAACGCCAATCCGAGATAAACAGGTCCGGTTGCAAAAAGCACAGCAGAAGGTCTCCTTGGGTGATGTTTTTGGGTTGTGATTCTTTCTGCGTTGTCGTTTCTCTTCAAGACTTGTTCGTCGTGCGTTCTCAAATAAGGCTGCAGCATTGTGGATAGTGCGTCTCCATGCCTCCCAATGTGAGGCCAGGGCGGACCACTGTTGGTGATCAATTTGGCTGAGCCTGAGATGTTGTTTCAGGGAGTCTTTGTATCGCTTTTTTGGAGCGCCCCTCTTATGCTGACCCGTGGCGAGTTCACCATAGAGTAGTATTTTTGGGAGGCGATGGTCCTCCATCCTAGAAACGTGCCCTGCCCAGCGCAGCTGTGTTCTCAATATCATGGCCTCAATGCTGGTGATCCCTGCTTGCTCAAGGACAGCAACATTCGTCACATAGTCAGTCCAGTGTATATTTAGGATTGTGCGTAGACAGCGCTGATGAAAGCGCTCGAGGAGTCATAAGTGGTGGAGATAGGTGACCCATGTTTCAGACCCATAAAGGAGAATAGACAGTACAATGGCTCTATAGACATTGATTTTTGTGCTTTGCCTCAGGTGTTTGTTACTCCAGACTCTTTTGTGAAGTCTTCCAAATACGCTATATGCCTTTGCTAATCTGTGATCGATCTCTTTGTCAATCTTGGCATCTGAGGAGATGATGCTTCCCGGGTAGGTGAACTGCTAAACCGACTTAAGCACAGATTTGCCGACGGCAATGTGGGGATGGTGGTGTTCGTCCTGTGGTGCAGGCTGGTAAAGAACTTCTGTTTTCTTCAGGTTGACTTCTAGCCCAAACAACTCTGCAGCTGTTGCAAATCAAGATGTTAGGCACTGCAGAGCTGCTTCTGTGTGGGCAACAAGGGCAGGATCATCAGCAAAGAGCAGCTCACGGACTAGATAGTTTAGAGTCTTAGTGTGAGCCCTCAGACGGCTTAAGTTAAACAAGCTACCATCAGTACAGTAGCGTATATAGATGCCGTCATCTTCTTCAAGCTCTGCCATAGCCCTTTGGAGCATCGTGCTAAAGAAGATTGTAAATAAAGTTGGTGCAAGAACACAACCTTGCTTCACTCCATTAGTTATTAGAAAGGGCTCTGAAAGAGCATCGCCATATCTGACTTGACCATGCTGTCCCTCGTGTAGCAAGATAATCATTTTAAGGAATTTGGAGGGACATCCTAGTCTTTCCAGGACCTGCCACAGACCTTTTCTACTTACAGTGTCAAAGGCTTTGGTGAGGTCGACAAATGTTACATAGAGACCCTTGTTCTGCTCCCTACATTTTTCTTGCAGTTGCCTAAGGGCAAATACCATGTCTGTAGTACTCCTATTGGCTCTGAAGCCACATTGGCTTTCAGGGAGAAGTTCTTCTGCAATAGCAGGAACTAATCTGTTCAGGAGTATCCTTGCAAGGATTTTTCCAGCAATAGAGAGCAGTGTTATGCCTCGATAGTTTGAGCAATCGGATTTTGCTCCTTTTTTCTTGTACAGGGTGATGATGACTGCATCTCGGAGGTCTGATGGCAGTTCCCCTTTTTCCCAGCAATTCACAAGGAATTCGTGGAATTTTTCATGGAGTGCATGACCTCCGTGTTTCCAAACTTCAGGTGGGATTCCATCAATCCCAGCTGCCTTGCCGTTTTTCATCTGCTGTATGGCCTTAAGGGTCTCTTCCAAAGTGGGAGCTATGTCCAATTCATTTTTCATTGGTTTTTGTATCATATATTGGATAGCTGAGGCTTGGACTACTCGGTTGGCGCTAAAGAGACTTTGAAAATGTTCAGCCCAACGATTTAGGATGGAGGCTTTATCAATAATTAATGTTTGACCATCTGTACTGTATAAGGAGCTTTGGACCTGATAAGTAGGTCCAAACACTGCTTTAAGAGCTTCATAAAATCCTCTATGATCACCCAGATCTGCACAGCGTTGTGTCTTTTCTGCTATATTGATCCACCACTTGTTCTGCATGTCTCGGAGTTTTTGTTGTAGTTTGCTACATGTGAGGCGGAAAGCTGCTTTTCTTACATGACAGGTTGGCTGGGCGAGGTATGCCTGGTGAGCAGCTCTCTTCCTTGTCAACAGCTCCTGGATCTCTTGGTTGTTTTCATCAAACCAGTCTTGATTTTTCTTGTGGGAGAACCCGAGGGATTCTTCTGCAGACTGGAGGATACTGTTTTTGATATGTTGCCAAAGCACTGTAGGAGAAGGATCTGTAGGATGGTCTTCAAGTTTCGTTTGTAGATTTGCCTGGAAGTTGTCTCTCATGGTAGCTTGTTGAAGATTGTTGACTTGGAGTCTCTTCTTTAAGATGCCACCCCTCTTAGGTTTGAACTTAAGCTGAAGATTTAGTTTACATCTGACGAGGCGATGATCTGTTTGGCATTCTGCACTGGGCATCACTCATGTATGACGGACATCATGAATGTCTCTCTGACGGACTAGAACGTAGTCAATGAGGTGCCAATGTTTGGATCGGGGATGCATCCAGGTTGTCTTCAAGCTATCTTTCTGCTGAAAGATTGTGTTTGTAATAGTCAGCTGTTGTTCTGCACAGAACTCTAGCAGGAGGCATCCGTTATCATTGCAATTTCCAACACCATGCTTGCCTAAGACACCTTTCCAGGCTTCGGAGTTCTTTCCTACTCTGGCATTGAAGTCACCAAGGATAATAATTTTATCTTCTACAGGGACTCTTTGTATGAGTTGGCGTAGGTCTGTGTAGAATTTGTCTTTCTCTACAGGGTCGGCTTGCATAGTTGGGGCATATATACTAAAGAGAACAACATGTGGGAGGCGTAAGGAAATAATGCGATCAGAGTGTCCTGTTGGCAAGGTTTCGAGTTTGGAGGCAATGGAGTTTTTAATCATAAAGCCTACTCCTGAAAGATGTTTTTCAGTTTTGGGTTTGCCAGACCAGTAAAGTGTGTAACCGGCGCCATGTTCTTTAAGGCTGCCTTCCTCATGGAAGCGAACTTCACTAAGAGCAGCGATGTCAATATTAAGCATTTCCCCCACATTTTTTCAGAAACCTCGGGAGAAGCCGCAGAGGCTTTTCCCACATAGTTTTTGGAGGTTTTGGCCCCCCTCCTTCCAAATATTGTGAATCACTGCAGGATCTCGTTTGGACAAAAGGTATTCTCCTTGAATTCTATGAGGAGTTTTTTCACCATCTAGACAACTCCTAAGTACAATTATTGACATCTCTTATTTCTGAGATGTCGGTTTCTTAATTTGCAAGGAGGCAACACTTCTGCACTCCATTGTTAACATACCAGTGTTGTTATTGCCAAACCTATGGAGGAGTTAGTACATACACAATCACTTTTCCAGCAGAAAGCAAGGGGATCTTGTAGCACTTTTAAGACTAATTGAGAGAAAGAAGTTGTAGCATAAGCTTTTGTAGACTTGGTCTACTTCCTCAGAGATGTGTTGCATTCGAGGAACTAGACCAAGTCTACGAAAGCTTATGCCACAACTTCTTTCCCTGAGTTAGTCTCAAAGGTGCTACAAGATCCCCTTGCTTACTGATATTCCAGACTAACACAGCTATGTCTTTCAGTTTTCCAGCAGAAGGTTTCCAGTGGAAGGCCCATGGGTGTGAGTCCTGAGCCGCCACCTTAAAAGCACCTTAAATATACCTGTGGGGATGTAGACAGTGAGTTTTTATTTTAGAAGGTAATGTGATAACCTTCTGCTTTCATTAGAAAAGGCCTCAAGCTCATTGGTAGAGCATTTGTTTTGCATGCACTGTAGTAGGTCCCCGTTTTAGTCACTGGCATTTCTAGTTGGATTGGGAAAGTAGACTGTATTTATACTAGTAACAGTTCTGCAGGTTCTAATGGATTATTCACTCTAGTCTTATTTCATAAGTTGTAGAGTAAGGCAAATGTCCTTTCAGAACACTCCTGTAGTGCTTCACAATGACACTCATGGCAAACAATAGTGCTGCTAAGTTTGCCAATCATTCTATAAAGTGTCATTTGCCAATGATGTTCATGTGAGACACAGAAAAGAGAAGGGAGCCTGAAATCTAGTCAAGTTATGGATGTAGGAGAGATGGGAAAAAACATTGCTTGTGAATATCACCTCACTGTTTGAGTCTCCATCAAAGAGAGTTATTTTATTCCATTCATACTTGAGTGTCTGTCCAAGGCTGTTGATGCTGGAACTATGAATTTGTAATATAGAGTGAGATACAAATAGTATTAATAAGTAAAAATAATCAAACTAGGAATTCCTAGATCTTTCTCCAGCTGTTCCACCAAAACTACTGGTTAGAGCATTTTTTAAAGCCAGCCTTCCCCTGCCTGGCACACACTAGGTACTTTGGATTACAACTCCCATAATCCCCACCAGGGGTACCAGAGATTGGAATGGATGACTTACATATGTGCAGGGTATTGGTCTGCAGAAACATACTATTGAAAGAGTTCCCAGGTCCTGCAGTGACTTTGCCTACCCAGATTTACCACTGGCAGGCCTCACCAAGAAGGACTATAAAGGCTTCCTGTTCAGGTAGGGGACTGTCTGTGGAAACTGCTAACTTGTCACTGCCTTTAAGTCTCATCTCAGGTCCCAGAGCCTGATGATGTTATTTTTTGGAACTATGGGTTGTTTCCTGTGCTGTTAGCCCCTTTATTAAGAAGGTTGGAGACTGGATCAGTTAAGAGACAATCTCCTTTAGTAGAGTTGAAATGCTCTGTATCTCTTACACATGCACAGTTATAGGATGGGTGACATCTGGCTTGATGGCAATTCCTGTGAAAGGGATCTAGGAGTCTTAATGGACCACAAGCTGAACATGAGTCAGCAGTGTGATGCAGTAGCTAAAAAAGCCAATGCAATTCTAGGCTACATCAATAGGAGTATAGTGTCTAGATCAAAAGACGTAATAGTGCCACTCTATCCTGCTTTGGTCAGACCTCACCTGGAATACTGTGTCCAGTTCTGGCCACCACAATTCAAGAATGATGTTGACAGAGTGTGTCCAGAGGAGGGTGACCAAAATGTTGAAAGGTCTGGAAGCCATGCCCTATGAGGAGCGGCTTAGGGAGCTGGACATGTTTAGTCTGGAGAAAAGAAGGCTGAGAGGGGACATGATAGCCATGTTTAAATATTTGAAGGGATGTCATATTGAGGATGGAGCAGGCTTGTTTTTTGCTGCTCCAGAAACAAGGACTCGGAGCAATGGGTTCAAACTACAGGAAAAGAGATTCCACCTAAACATTAGGAAGAACTTCCTGACAGTAAGAGCTGTTCGGAAGTGGAAAACACTGCCTCGTAGAAACAAAAGCACAACAATATCCATTTTCCCTGACATCCCTCTGAATTTTCATCTGGGTAAAATCATTTTACATATCAGACATTACACCCAGTTTGTTACATAGGTAGTGATGCTTTGTAGGACCCAGAGCCTTGGTAAACAAGTCAGCAACATTTTCTTCTGTTGGGCAATATGTCAATTTGACCAGCCCACTTTGGACAGCTTCCCTGGTATTCTGGAACTTAACAGCAACATGTTTGGTTCTGGATTTAACCCCCTCAGAATAGGCCATTTGAATACAGGCTTGAGAATCTTCAAAAATTTCTACAAACTCCTGTATTTATTTATTTAGTTAGTTAGTTATACCCCGCTCTTCAGCCACAAGGCTATCAGAGCAGCTTACAAATTGTTTTAAGCAATAGCAATTTACACATCTACACTGCATTAAGCAGTTTCTAATGTGTGTTAGCTAGTATTGGAATGCCGAGGTCAGTGAATACTTGATTCACCAAAAAAGTTCACAGATCAGATTAGATAAGGAGGTGAATTCAGCTTCAGCAAAATGTAGGAAGGTAATGAGTCTAAAAATAAAATTGCAGGATCTAGTCCTTTAAAAACAACAAGAATTATCTCCTTTTTAAAAAGGTAAAATCATTCAGTCACATTTGACTTCACGCTTTATGCAGAGTGCGATTAAGAAGAAGACTTAAGCTCTATTATCATTTGAAAGTGTATTCAGAGATCTGGGATCACCCAGTTAAATTAGACTCATTACAAAACAAAGGAGTCAGTTTAAAAATGCAAAACAAAGTTTACTGAAGGTATATCAGTCTCAATCTACATACTAAAACAAACATAAGAAAAGGTCCCTAAACTGACTAAGAATGGGTAGGAAAGACTCACCAGCCTTGGCTGGGTTCCGATGCATCATGGCATGGTTACAGGAAAACTTAGGATGCCTCCATTATCATGGAGAGTCAGATTCAGAAGAAGAACAAGTCACACAAAAGCAATAAAATTCAAATTAGGTCATGTGTGAATCATCCAGCACTTCTAGTTGGCTAGAAGTGCCCAGTGAAGTAAGAGAAGGGAATTTTGGGAGAACAAAATGCATGCAGGGAAAAACCCTAGACTTATCTAAGATTGTGAATGAGGTACACAAGATTGCTTTTACATTACAATGATTATTTCCCCACATACTACAGTCCCCTTCTCAATCATAGGGTGCTTCAGGAACAATCTTCATTCCTTCTCGTAGTCTAAGGAAACTGTCCTTAGGGAGAGGCTTTGTTAAAACATCAGCTATCATTTCTTCTGAGTTGCAGTACTCCAGTTGAACAAGTTGACTCTGGCACATTTCTCTCACCTTGTGGAAAGCAATGTCAATGTTCTTCTTCAGAGGCTTATCACTCTGAGAAATCTTGATACAGCTTTGATTGTCTTGCATCAAAATGGTTGGCTTGGGTTCCTCTATCCCAAGATCCAGAAGCAAATTCTGCAGCCATTTGATTTCATCACAAGCTGTTTTCTCTGAGACGCACTCGGCACCTGTGGAACTATCTGCCACTGTACTCTGCTTCCGACTTGTCCAACTTACTGCTCCACCACCATAGACGATGATGTTTCCACTGGTAGATTTTCTCTCCACCAAATCACTGCCCCAATCAGCATCTGCATAGGCAATCAGTCGTGGCTTGACACATGCTGGCAGCATCAGTTTGAAGTCAGCAGTCGCTTTTAAATATCTTGCAATTCGCTTCACTGCAGTAAAATCTCGAAGAGTAGGAGAATTAACCATTCTACATAAGATGCCAACAGCATTTGCAATATCAGGTCTAGTGAAATTCGCTATGTACAGAAGTTTTCCAACTGCAGTTCTGTACTTTTCACTGTCTCTCAAAGGTTCAGATGCTTCATTGCTCTTTAAGAAGCCCACTTCCATTGGCGTTAGAGCATCCTTTGCATCTCTTAAACCAAGACAGTCCAAAAGATCTACAATCTTTTGCTTTTGATTAAGAAAGAAGCTTCCATCACGGTCTCTTCCAATTTGTACTCCAAGATAGTGTGAGATATCTCCCAAACTTTTAATATCTATTTCTTTCTGGAGATTCAGGAGTATCTCTTGACTATCTGCTTTGTCTTGACTGCACAGAATCAAATCATCAACATAACTTGCAATGTAAGTCCATCTATTGTTTCTGAATCTTTTGTAAACACATCGGTCAACAGTGCCTGGGGTAAATCCTTCTTTGATAAGGAGCAGATTTAGCTTTTCATGCCACTTTTTGGCAGCTTGTTTTAATCCATACAAGCTTTTCTCAAGTTTACATACTAGATGCTCCTTTCCAGGTACTACAAATCCCGAAGGCTGTTCCATGTACAATTCCTCATCTAGATCTCCATAAAGAAATGCTGTCTTCACATCTAGATGTTGTACATGCATTCTCTTGGAAGCTGCAACAGCCAATAGGGTTCTAATAGCTGTGTGTGTAACAACTGGGGAGAAAGTCTCATGAAAATCTTCTCCAAATTGCTGATTGTAACCTTTAGCTACAAGTCTGGCTTTATATCTTTCAATCTCCCCTTCTGCATTTTGCTTTGTTGTAAAGACCCATCTGCAGCCAATTGCCTTCTTGCCTTTTGGCAATTCTGTCAGAGTCCATGTTTTATTCTTATATAAGGACTCCATTTCCTCCATTGCTGCTTTCACCCATTTTTCAGAATCAGATTTTGGCATTCCTCTGATCTTCTGCCAGTCAGAGGGTTCCAGAAGGCTTTCCCCTGTGGTTAGGTAGGAGAATCTCAAAGGAGGCACTCCCCTGTTACCCCTCGCAGACTGTCTCACCTGGACTTGAGTTCCTGGCTCTGCTCGTGGCGTGCCGTCCGGTCCTCCGTCCTCTGGTAAGTCCTGGGCTGAGGGAGCCCCTTCTGGATGCGAAGCACTTGCAGGAGGGTGAAAGAGCTGCACACGCTGTGGCTGCCGCTGAGAATCAGGGTCAGGGTCTTCTTCCACTGCAAACACATCTGAATAGAAATCTTTGTTTGGATTAGAATTAAGTTGAGGTCTTTCATCAACATAAACAGCACTTGTTATTCTCATTGTGCGTCCATCAGGGTTTAGGATTTTGTAAGCACCTTTGGCATAGCCAATAAAAATTCCCTCTTCACTTCTACAGTCCAGTTTGTCTCTTTTCTGTTTGGGAATGTATGTATAAGCTTTTGATCCAAAAACCCTTAGATGGTTGAGTCTGGGTTTCACACCATGCCACAACTCAAATGGAGTAACATCTCTGGATCTGGTTGGAAGTCTGTTGTATAAGTATGTGGCTGTGAGAATTGCCTCAGACCAATAGGCTTTAGACATGTTAGCCTGCACAAGCATTGCAACTGCCATTTCCTTTAAGGTTCGGTTCATTCTCTCTGATAAACCATTTTGTTGAGGACTATAAATCCCAGAAGTCTGGTGTCTGATGCCATGTTCCTTTAAGAACTCATCAAATTGATGATTGACAAACTCAGTCCCATTATCCGTCCTCAGATTCTGAATTTTGTAATTAAATTTAGTAGTGACATAATTAAAGTACTCTTTGAACTTCTCAAAAGCTTGACTTTTCTCCTTTAGGAGGTAAGTGTGGGTATATTTGCTGAAATCATCTGTGCAGGTGAGAAAATAGAGGTTTCCACCAACTGATTTCTGTCTAAATGGCCCACAGATGTCAGCGTGTATCAGTTCAAGAGGTTTGGTAGATTGCCTTTCTGTGAGAGGCTTCTGTGAAGGTGCAGTAGCCTTGACTTTAATGCATTCCACACACCTTTCATTCACACAACAGTTCTTGAAATGAAAGTTTTTTGCTAGCTCTTGGTTAGCCAATTTCTTTATGCATTCAACATTTCTATGAGCAAACCTTCTATGCCATAAATTTATGCAGTCTTTGTGTTTACATTGAGTGGCAACATTGGCATTTGAGTCACTGATCTCCATGTGATAAAGGCCATAATCCTTTAGAGTGCCTTTAAAAATCAACTGTTTGCCATGAAAACCATAACATGCATTCTTTTTGAAAATTACTCTGTTGCCTCTAGAGGTGCTCATTTTTACTGAGTATAGGGAGCTCTTCAATTCTGGAGCATAGACTGCGTCTACAATTTTCAATATCTGTTCTAGCTCCCAATTTCATAGGAAGATATACAGTTCCACTTCCTTTCACTAAAACAGTATCTCCATTGGCAAGGTAGACAGGGAATCTTACTTCTTCATTAAAATCTTGGAAATATTCCCTTTTATTGAAAAATGTATTTGAGGCTCCAGAATCTACGATAAGAGCATTTTTATATTCATTTCCAGAAGCTTGCATTACTTTTTCATAAGCCATTCCAATGTGAAACCTCTGTTTAGCATCAGCTCCTGTGTTACTAGCTCTATGTGCTTTTTCATTCTGTTGCCTCTGGCCAGTCATCTCTTGCTGTGAGAATGACTGCCTGTTTCCCTTTGAAGCTTTAGTGTTTAATTGCACCCCATTTGGCTCAGAAGAGGAGGGGGGCTTAGAGTGGGCTTTAAAATGTTTCTTTTCCTTTCCAGCCAAATTTACTTGCTGGTTAAAGTTAGAATTTCTGGATTCAACTTTGTCATTATGCATCAAATTCTGCCTATGTAGAAATTCCCTTATTTGAGTATAAGCTTCTGGTAGGGTTAAATCATTCTTTAATTGCAAAGTATTTATGATGGGATTGTAAAACTTTGGTAAGCTTGCTAAGAAAATCCCAACTTGCATAGCCTTTGGAATCTCTTCTCCAGGAGATTGCAATTCTGCTAATGTAGCTCTAAAATCATTACTGTGTTCATCTAGACATCTTGGATTAGATAATCTCATGTTCACAAGCTTAATCATCATTGCAATAGAATTTCCCATGGATTTTGTACCACACAAATCTTTCAAAGTGTCCCAAGCATCTTTTGCTGTTCTCTTATCTTTGATTTCAGAAATTAGTGCCTGATCAGTTGTTAAAAGTATGAAGGCTAGTACTTTTTGATCAATCCTATCAAAATCAGTCCTTTGTCTCCCCTGAGGAGGCCTGGGATTGTGTAAAACATCAATAAATCCCATTGCCTTCATTTATGTTTCAAAAGAAAATGCCCATCTTCTATAATTCGGCCCACAAAGCTTTTCCATGGCTAAAAAGGCAGGCAGGGTAGCTTCAGCAGCCATGTTGGTTTATTGGTTTATTGCTTTACTGCCTTTGTGTTCAAGCCGAGAGGGAGACCAAAAGCAGCAGCTCTGAGGTGATCAGATAAAAAATAAAAACAAAACTTTTGCAAAAACAAAAATTAAGTTGAGCTTTTAAGTCTTTAAATCTGGGAACCATACCCCTTTTTTGTAGGAAGGTAATGAGTCTAAAAATAAAATTGCAGGATCTAGTCCTTTAAAAACAACAAGAATTATCTCCTTTTTAAAAAGGTAAAATCATTCAGTCACATTTGACTTCACGCTTTATGCAGAGTGCGATTAAGAAGAAGACTTAAGCTCTATTATCATTTGAAAGTGTATTCAGAGATCTGGGATCACCCAGTTAAATTAGACTCATTACAAAACAAAGGAGTCAGTTTAAAAATGCAAAACAAAGTTTACTGAAGGTATATCAGTCTCAATCTACATACTAAAACAAACATAAGAAAAGGTCCCTAAACTGACTAAGAATGGGTAGGAAAGACTCACCAGCCTTGGCTGGGTTCCGATGCATCATGGCATGGTTACAGGAAAACTTAGGATGCCTCCATTATCATGGAGAGTCAGATTCAGAAGAAGAACAAGTCACACAAAAGCAATAAAATTCAAATTAGGTCATGTGTGAATCATCCAGCACTTCTAGTTGGCTAGAAGTGCCCAGTGAAGTAAGAGAAGGGAATTTTGGGAGAACAAAATGCATGCAGGGAAAAACCCTAGACTTATCTAAGATTGTGAATGAGGTACACAAGATTGCTTTTACATTACAATGATTATTTCCCCACATACTACACAAAACTTAAAGCAACAGTTGTTTGTTTCCTGGACTTGCAATAAATAGGACTGCCTGCATACAAGATGACCATCCCACTTGTGGATTTTCTGTCATGAACTTCATTGGCAAAATCTGCATCACAATAGCATTTTAACTCATGGCATCCTTGTGAACTGATTGATCATCACGCCATGGTTTAAGGTTCCTTGAAAGTATCTCAGAATTCTCTTTAACTCATGTCAGTCATGTTGTGTTGGCATTGACACCTTCTTGGACAAAACAATGACTGCAAATCCAATATCAGGCCTAGTCTATATTGCAATGTACAGTAAACTCCCAATTACGGAATGAAGCAACTCAGGACATTCAAACAACCTGTCACCAGTTACATTGACAAAATCTGTATACATGGGGGTCTTAGCACTTTTGGAATCAGACATGTTACAGTTAGACAACAACTTCACAATTCTCTGGGTTTGGCTCATTTTGAAATCACAATTTTCAAGCCTTTGAAAATCTACTCCCAAATAGTGTTGTATTTCACCAAAATCCTTGAGTCTGAGTTTTGAACTTTTGCACTTGATTTTCAGTTTTTGGGATCAAACACAGATCATCCACAAAACCTATCAAGATTTCATAATTCTTGTTGGTACCTCTTGTGTACAAACATGGATCAGCAATGCTGTTTTTAAAACCAAAACTCTTCCAGACAGAGATATCAACACCTACTGCTCTGTTTTAAACCATTGCTTTGTTGCAAGTTTGCACAGGTTCAAAGTTAATCACTTTGATGTGGAAACTGCCTATTTAAATGACCCACTGGATGAGTGCATTTATGTAGAGCAGGCCCCTAGATTTCATAGTGGTGAGTCAAACTGTGTGTACAAACTTAAACTAGAACTTTAAAAATAAACCGAAAAAGCTTATTTTTGCCTGTCTCCGTGTCTTCATGGATATGATTGGGAGCAAACCCCACAATCCAGGAATCTGTCACACCCCTGTACCCTTAAATCATTAACCATGTCAGGCATCTATTTAAGGACCTTGTAACTGGGATGTCCAAATCTCCTATGCAGCAAATGAACACAATTGTCATGCATAGGGACATTTGCCATCACAGAGTGAGCTTGAGCTTGCTGGGGACAATCATACATGTAATACAATTGATTGTGAAACACACCCTCAGCCAAAATAGCATCACCCTTCAAAACATAACATCCGTTCCCTTTAAATTTGATTTCACAGCCTTCTGCGTCAATTTTGCAACAGAAAGCAAACACATCTTTAAATCAGGAACAAACTGTACATTTTTTACATTTTTGTTAAGACACAAAGCAAGTACCTTCACCTAGACATTTAGACTTTGACCCATCAGCTAAGCTTACATTGCAAGGGTTATCCATCCGAATGTTCACAAAAATGTCTTTAGAGTTAGAAATGTGCTCGGAACACCCGCTATTGAGGGACCAGGCTGACAGCCTTTTCTCTTGCACTTCGTTGCCTGTAAGACCACAGCAGAAACAGTCATGCTGGTGCCAGATTTTTTCTGGCTGGGCTTACTGTCCTTTTTCTTCTTTGATTTATTTTTTCAGTCCTTGGAAATATGTCCTTTCTCACCACAGCTCCAGCAGCTCCTTCCTGTCGCAGCAAATGCAGGCCCCTCACTCTCACTGAAAACCTTAGAGACACCTCCAGAGCTGTTTGTGGAATTAGGCTTGACCTTGCCGGCTGTAAATCCTGCCGGCACTCAAGCCATTTTTTCTGTTCCTCCAACAAACGGCCAGTGTCTCTCTGGCTTTTCTTCGCAAACGAAGATTCAGGAAGGACTCATCCAGCGCTTTCTGAAAGGGCACTGATAACTAAAAAGGCCAATATGAGATAAACAAGTCCAGTTGCAGAAATCAAGGCAGAAGGTCTCCTTGGGTGATGTTTCTGGGTTGTGATTCCTTCTGCGTTGTCATTTCTCTTCAAGACTTGTTTGGCGTGAGTTCTCAAATAAAGCTGCAGCATTGTGGATAGTGTGTCTCCATGCCTCCTGATGTGAGGCCAGGGCAGACCATTGTTGGCAATCAATTTGGCTGAGCCTGAGATGTTGTTTCAGGGAGTCCTTGTATCGCTTTTTTGGAGCACCCCTCTTACACTGACTTGTGGTGAGTTCACTGTAGAGTACTATTTTTGGGAGGCGATGGTCCTCCATCCTAGAAACGTGCCCTGCCCAGCGCAGCCTGTGTTCTGAATATCATGGCCTCAATGCTGGTGATCCCTGCTTGCTCAAGGACAGCAACATTCGTCACATAGTCAGTCCAGTTTATATTTAGGTTTGTGCATATACAGCGCTGATGAAAGCATTCGAGGAGTCATAACCAGTATAGAAACATAGAATCATAGAATTGCAGAGTTGGAAGAGACCACGAGGGCCATCCAGTCAAACCCCCTGCCACACAGGAAATCACTCATGTTCAAAGCATCCCTGACAGATGGCCATCCAGCCTCTTTTAAAGACCTCCAAGGAAGTAGACCCCACCATGCTCCAAGGGAGTGTGTTCCACTACCGAACAGCTCTTACTGTCTCTTAGATAGACTGGAGAGCTGGGCCAACAAAATGAAATTCAATATGGAGAAATGTAAGGTACTGCACTTATGGTGGAAAAACAAAATGCATAGATATAGTATGGGGGAGACCTGGCTGAACGAGACGACGTGCGAAAGGGATCACCTAGAATACTGTGTCCAGTTCTGGGCACCACAATTCAAAAAGGACATTGACAAATTGGAGCGTGTCCAGAGAAGGGCGACTAAAATGGTGAAAGGTCTGGAAACGATGCCTTATGAGGAGAGACTTAGGGAGCTGGGTATGTTTAGCCTGGAGAAAAGATGGTTAAGGGGCAATATGATAACCCTGTTTAAGGATTTGAAGGGGTGTTACATTGAGGATGGAGCAAGCTTGATTTCTGCTGCTCCAGAGACTAGAATAGTAATATAGTTCATAGTCAGGTCTTTACTTGGAATAGTCTCAAAACTATTTACCAAAGTATCATAAGTCTTATTAAGGGATGATAACAGAATGTAATATTTATCCTGCTCACGATAATCCATGTTTACTTCATGCAGTCTGTCAAACAGATCACGCATCAGGGCTAAATGGGCAGTTATATCCCCTCCAGGTTGCATTGATGTCCTATACAACTTGCATGTCAGCATAATCTCAGAGCCAGCAGATTCATGGACGTAAACCTCTCTCAAAGCTCTCCAGCACTGCTGAGCTGAGACACATGATCTCACATACATCATTTGGCTGTCCTCCAACCCCAAAATGATTGAAGCCTTGGCCTTTTCTTCAGCCCGTTTGTCTTCAGCCGAAGCAGTGGGGTTGTTACAATGGGGCCATAAATCAACTGCTGGTGCAGATAGGCCTCCATTTTCACAGCCCAAGTATGGCAATTTCTGTCATTTAGTCTCTCAAATGGCATACCCCTCTGACTGACTACCATGGCTGCAACTTTGAACTATCAAGTCCTTCTCAGCTAGGTAAATTCCTTAACAGGGTAGCTTACCAGCTAGGACCGTTGGACAGCTCCAGTTGTTGGAGCAACTGTAGGAAAATACTGTTCCAATGAAACATTATCTTCTCCATTTGTTATTAGAGCAATGGGGACTTTAGGTAGTCTGAGGCTGTCTTAGCAGCTTTCAAGTGTCTCAGCATCCAGGATCGATGGTCTTCTTCTCCAGACTTGTCAGGCGTAGACAGGAATCCCAAAAATATCTCCAAAATTAGATCCAAAATGAGGTAACACACCTGAACAGCAAAAGGGCACTCTAGACAATCCCATGTCCCATTCTGGGCACCATGATATATCCAGTTCTGGGCCCATCAACCTGTCAGGGTAGGCAGACCCTCTGGGCAATTTTTACATGCTCAGGGGGAACCATAGCAAAACAGCACATGCGTGATGAATAGATGCTCCCAATCATATCCAGGTGTGTCAAACATGAAGACAGGCAAAAAATAAGCTTTTTCAGTTTATTTTTAAAGTTCTAGTTCACTAGAAAAAAGACTACATGTTGGCTGCATGAAAACAAATGCAACTCTCAGTTAGAAAGCAAAGTCAGCTCTGTGTCTCTGAGCAAAAACTGCTTCTAGTTCTCGCAGATACTGTGGCTGAGCTAACATATAACCAAAACATAAAGTTTCCCCAGGAGCTTGTTAGTGAGAACTCTGCAGCATTGGTTGGCAGCCAATAAAGATAACACAGCTGGTGAGAAGAAACTACAGCTACCATTTGTTTACATAAAGTAACCTTTCAGGTAGGCCTGCTTTTACAGTAATTGAAAGTCAAGCCAGGCCTGTATTTTTGCCTGGGATGGAAATTTACCTTCAGGGTTTATAGAAACAATAGTACTACAATATCCATTTTCCCTGACACAGCACAGTCCTGTCACTGTATATCCCAGACTGAATGCACACAGTCTAAGAGCTAACACCAAGTCAAGTGCAGAGACAGTGAGTGGGATGATCTAGTTATACAGTACAGATACAGTGTAGTCATGAGTTATACAGTTAGTAGTTCCCACACACATTTTCCCATATAGGTAAGACTTCAGTCTGCACACTTCCTTCCCATGGCTGTCTCTTAGACATAATCTAGATATGCTAGCCAGCTGTGTTTAGCCTGCTCATTGCTGGCACCTACAGACTGTAGCACATTATATCATGCCAGCTCTTTACAGTATAAATTTCCAGTGATTGTATATCCTATCACCTCCACAGAATTGTGACTTACCATGTTGAGAGGAGAAGGGAAGAGAAGGGAAGAAGAGAGAAAGAAGTTTAGCTAACACATTGGAAACTGCTTAATGCAGTGTAGATGTGTAAATTGTTATTGCTTAAAACAATTTGTAAGCCGCTCTGATAGCCTTGTGGCTGAAGAGCGGGGTATAAATAACTAATAAGACTAGACTAGTAAGCTGGGCCAAAGGTAACAAAATGAAATTCAATACGGAGAAAAGTAAGGTACTGTACTTAGGGCGGAAAAACGAAATGCATAGATGTAAGATGGGGGAGACCTGGCTGAACGAGACTACGTGCAAAAGGGATATAGGAGTCCTAGTAGACCACAAGTTGAACATGAGTCAACAGTGTGATGCAGCAGCTAAAAAGGCCAATGCCGTTTTGGGCTGTATCAATAGAAGTATAGTGTCTAGATCAAGGGAAGTAATAGTGCCACTCTATTCTGCCTTGGTCAGGCCTCACCTGGAATACTGTGTCCAGTTCTGGGCACCACAATTCAAAAAGGATATTGACAAATTGGAGCATGTCCAGAGGAGGGCGACTAAAATGGTGAAAGGTCTGGAAACCATGCCTTATAAGGAAATGCTTAGGGAGCTGGGTATGTTTAGCCTGGAAAAAAGATGGTTAAGGGGTGATATGACAACATCAAAGGTGAACCTATGACAGGGTTTTCTTGGTAACTGTTGTTCTGCGGGGGTTAGCCTTTGCCTCCCTCTGAGGGTGAGAGAACGTGACTTGCCCAAGGTTACCTAGTGGGTTTCCCTGATCAAGCAGGGATTTGAACCCTGTTCTTCAGAGTCGTAGTCCAACACTCAAACCACTACAGTACGCTAGGTCTCAGGACAGCCTTAGACAACCAAAAGTCCCCATTGCTCTAATAACAAATGGAGAAGATAATGTTTCATTGGAGCAGTATTTTCCAACAGTTGCTCCAACAAGTAACTTTTCTAGGCTCTGCTAGTTCCCACTTGGTGGCTGCCTCCTGTTTAGTCAGTGTGATGAAGTTTGAGACAGGCGGGGTCTCTTTCTATATCATCATTTCCTATAATTCTGCCTAGAGAGAGTATCGTTTCTGGTAAAATTCAAGAGGCAAATGTTTACTTGCTTGCTGTGAACAAAGGGAAGTGTTCTGTTGACAGCTGGAAACATTTGGCATTTGAAACAGAGGAGATAATAGTTTGAATAAAAGGGAGAGAACTAGAAGGCACTTCACCTTGAATGGTTTAGATTAGCATCAAAGTTCCATCTCCCTCAGTTATCTGTACTTTAACTCTGGTGTATTTAAATAAAGAGCCTCCTGTCCTCTCAGCCTGACATTGAATTCTTGTTACTGAAATATAAATGAGCAGGATATACATGAGGGAAAAGGGAAAGGAGTTAAAATGGCAAAATTGAAGGTTTCCTTGTGATTGTAAGATTAGAGCCATGCCAGCTAATGGCTGTATTCAGATTGCACTGAAGTGTGTTGAATTTTCACATCTCAGATAAATGCTATTTTCACCCAGCTAATGGGTTGTGTGATGCAGCTGCCTTGCTGGGCCTAAGTAGGTCTGAGGTTTGGTCAGTGTCTGCCAGCTCCTTGGACCCTAGAAGAAGGATGGGTTATAATGAGATTGCCAGGTCAGGAGTATTCCAGGACCTGAGGTTTCAGGGCCACAATCTGAGGCCTAGGACTATTGGTGAGATCATGGAATCGTAGAGTTGGAAGAGACCACAATGGCCATCCAGTCCAACCCCTGCTCTGCAGGCATACACAGTTATAAGCATTCCTGACAGATGGCCATCCAGCCTCTGTTTAAACACCTCCAAAGACGGAGACTCCACCATGCTCTGATGCAGCGCATTCCAAAGTGATGTCCCAGAAAGCAGACCTTTTCAAGGTACCAGTCTCTCCCTGGGATTCATCCCCATGCTTGAAGGGAGAAAAGCTAGGCCCTGTGATCTTGGGACTCTAGGATATAAATACTGTATATAAAAAATACATTTCACTACTAAAAATAAATGCAATCCTCTGAATGGCTAAGGAGTCTATAAAAGGTGGACATTTGTAATGGGGTGATGTTGGGGTACTACTTACCCCTTCCCCTCACAATTGTGGAGTTGTACTTATTTGTCCTGGGATAGGATTGTTTGAGATGTTGCTGCAGCAATAATGACACAGTGTAATATGTCATGTGTTGTTGTTCATCTGAGGTTGTATTTACCTAATTTTAAGACCTGGTAAGGAACAGATGATTGTTATTATGTCATAGAATCATAGAGTTGGAAGAGACCACAAGGGCCATCTAGTTCAACCCCCTGCCATGTAGGAACTCACAATCAAATCATTCCCGACAGATGGCCATCCTGCCTCTGTTTAAAAACCTCCAAAGAAGGAGACTCCACCACACTACGAGGCAGTGTATTCCACTTCCAAACAGCTCTTACTGTCAGGAAGTTCTTCCTAATGTTTAGGTGGAATCTCTTTTCCTGTAGTTTGAACCCATTGCTCTGTGTCCTAGTCTCTGGAGCAACAGAAAACAAGCTTGCTCCATCCTCAGTATGACATCCCTTCAAATATTTAAACATGGCTATCATGTCCCCTCTCAACCTTCTCTTCTCCAGACTAAACATGCCCAGTTCCCTAAGCCGCTCCTCATAGGGCATGGCCTCCAGACCTCCCACTATCCTGGTCGCCCTCCTCTGGACACGTTCCAGCTTCTCGATATCCTTCCTAAATTGTGGTGGCCAGAACTGGACACAGTATTCCAGGTGAGGTCTGACCAAAGCAGAATACAGTGGGACTGTTACTTCTCTTGATCTAGACACTATACTCCTATTAATGCAGCCTAGAATTGCATTGGCTTTTTTAGCTGCTGCATCACACTGCTGACTCATGTTCAGCTTGCGGTCCACTAAGTCTCCTAGATCCTTTTTGCATGTATGGTACTTCCCTCAAGCCAGGTGTCACCCATCCTATATCTGTCCATTTCACTTTTACTGCTCAAGTGTAGCATCCTACATTTCTCCCTGTTGAAATTCATTTTGTTAATATTGGCCCAGCTTTCTAATCCACTGAGGTCATTTTGGATTCTGATCCTGTCCTCTGGGTTATTAGCTACCCTTCCTAATTTGGTGTCATCTGCAAACTTGATAAGCATAACCTCTATTTCCTCATCCAAGTCATTGATAAAGATGTTGAATAGCACTGGCCCCAGGATAGAACCCTGTGGCACCCCACTGGTTACTTCTCTCCAGAATGAAGAGGAGCCATTGGTGACTACCCTTTGGGTTTGGTCATGTCATCTTTCAACCTTCTCTTCTCCAGACTAAACATACTCAGTTCCCAAGCTGTTCCTCATAGGGCATGGCTTCCAGACCTCCCACCATCCTGGTCACCCTCCTCTGGACACATTCCAGATTCTCAATATCCTTCCTGAATTGTGTGCCCAGAACTGGACCATAAAATCCCCCCCCTCAAAAATAACTGTATATTACTTATGAAATGGGTTAGTCTTAGGTAAATAACTTGAACAATAAGTTTCGGGTTCTTCTGGATAGACCATGTCTGCATATCTATCCAGCTCTCTGTTTAATAGTAAACATGTTCCAGTACATGTGTACCTAGTACAAATGTCTGATGTCAGCCTTTTAAGCAGCATCACTAATTCAGAGATAAAAAACAACCTTGATTTAAACAATAACCTTAATTAACCTTGTGTTCAAAACAGCGTCTTGTGATAAAACGGCCCTGACTCTGGTATTAGCACAGGATCTGTAGAAGAGCAGTTTTCACTAGTAATCAGATTCGGTGGGCCACTTCCCTGCCATGCTTGAGTAGTTTGTGCAAAACAAAGCCAAACATTTAGATGAACATATTGGAGAGCAGCGGGACTGATGCCAGGTAGTTCAAGGATGTGGATGGAACAGAGGCTTTGCTCAGTAAAAGCGAAAGCTTACTCACGTGGCTGCAGCATCAGCATAACTTTTCCAACTGTAGCTAAAGAGAAGCATGAAAAATATTTCCAAAATGTGGAAAGGAATTGACAGATAGTCTGTCTGTCTGTCTGTCTGTCTTTCTTTCTTTCTTTCTTTCTTTCTTTCTTTCTTTCTTTCTTTCTTAGTCCCAGCAGTACAAAGAATCTCATAAACCCTGTAAGAGTGGCCAATATTATTATCCCACATTTGCAAGATGTTATAGACTTACATAAGTTCTAACATGGCCTCTACTAGAAAATTTTGAGAATCTGAAGTGATACAGTTGAGTGTGTATTAGCAATCTCTTCTCCTCTGCCCTTTATAGTATTATAGTTACCCATTGCTTCAGCAATAGGTTAGACTGAAAAAGGATGGTCTGAAATACATTAAAATCTGTTTAAGTTTGTGTCTCTGTTGGCAAAACTACACCTATTATTTGTTGGCCAGGTGGCAGATAGAACCTTGCTGGATGAGTCCAAAGGTCCAAGCCAGTATGGCCATTGGTCAAAGGTTATGGGAGTTGTGGTACAAAGCTTTCAGAGGATACCAGATTGACTATTCTAAACTATAAGAACATGATTAATGGGGTGCAAGACAAATACGTCATTCTCTGACACTTTAGGTCACTAGTCCATAATGATGCAGCTGTACTCTGTTTGGACCTTTGTATCCTCTGCTATACCATCTCTGTACTGTCTAAAGCTCCTGTAGGATTGCTGCTAATGAGGGCAAAGTTGTCTCAGAAGAAGCCATGCTTGTTCTTGCTTTTCAGATCCTCATACTGCTGAGAATACTTGGCGAATCTTGTGCCCTTTCATATCCAGTGTATTGAGCTATGATTCCATTTTACCTACCAAGGCTATATTCTATGGAGGTCTGGCATTTGTAGTTTAATGAGACAATAGAGGTCTCTGTGGTCACACTTTTTCAGCAGCTTTTGTCTCAGTTATTCACTCCTCCTACTTTCCCCATTTGTCCTCAGCTTGCTTCAATTGCTGCAAACTGAATCCAAAGTGAGAAAGTAGTTTGCATTCAATTAACTCAGCAGGGGGAGAGGACAGGAGGGGATGGAATCCAGTAGACTCAGGTAAAAGCAAACTGCTGCATCCATTTCGTGTATCCTTTCTCATCAATAACTATTGCTGTTTTGATTGCACTGATGTTGCTTGGCCATGTGTGTCCTGTTTTTCATATGTGAAATGTTAGAAGGTATGAGAGTTCTAGGTGTGAAGGATTATCAGTGCCTCTCTGTGATGTTAGAAAATTGGAGAATGAAGACAAATTTCATGGGGGGGGGAAATGAATTTTTATAAAGGGGGCAATGCCCTATACCCCTGTCACCTGGAGTGTTAACTACACTACACCATATTAACAAAGTAGTGTAGGTAACAATTTTAACTGTCATGGCTACATCCTGAGGAATTTGTGGGGCCAGTAGTTTGGTGAGGTACTCCATCTTAATCCATCTCCCTGAACTACAGTGGTAGAGTGCTCTAGCAGAGAATTCTAAGTACCTCAAGCTACAAATCCTAGGATTCAATAGGGTGGAACCATGGCAGTTAAAAGTGGTATGGAATTGCTCTAACTTTGTAGTGTAGATCCTTTCTCATGTTGAGCCACTCTGTTCTTCACTAGGCTTGTTCTTGGATGGTCGACACAGATTCTTCCATCAAAAGCCAAACTTACCACCTTGGTACAATCTGCCAGCATTGTGCTAGTGCTCTGCTGACATAGCCTTCTAGAGACTGATGCAGCTGCCTCACTGGAGAAATAATGCAGTTTGACACTGCTTTAATTATGATGGCTCCGTCCTATGGAATTATGGGATTTGTAGTTTGTTGTGGCACCAAAGCTCTCTGATGGAGAAAGCTAAATATTTCACAAAATTACAAATCCCAGAATTCCATAGCATTGAGCCATGGCAACTAAAGCAGTGTCAAAATGCATTATTTTTGCAGTGTGGCAGCAGCTTGAATAATCTCCATTCCATTATGAGTTACCAAAGTAGGATTTTGCACTGAGAAGAAGTCTGTGTAAGATATACAAAGTAAGAGACTGGGGTCTTAGACCTAAAACCAATTACTAATCTCAGCTGGAGAAGAACCACTGAATCAGTTGCTGAGTGGCAAATGAACACTTACATAAACCCTGCTTGTTTAATAGATGTACTGTAGATGGGACTAAGTGTTGGATTTAGTTTTTGAAAAATGTATGTATAAGAGAACCACACTGCTACTGGATTCTCCCAGATATTCACGCAAGTCCTCCAACTGCAGTGATCAGACCAGTATGGTACTGTGCCACATTTCAGTTTTCCTAGCCATCTGTATTGGGGGGAGGAACAGAACAGGAGCAAGCTTTCCTTTGGGAACACATGGCTTTTGGGGAGCAGTGGGTGTGAAGGACAGTTGGTGTGTGTATATGGGAGGGGGAGAGAGCAAGAGTGTCTGGGCATAAACATGCTAGCTGTCAAGTGTGTTACTATTTTGTATTGCTTACCCATGGGAATATAGGAACACAGATCTGGCAGGAGCTTTTCAGCAAACACCAAATGTATAGAAAGGGAAATTGAGACGTATCTGCTACTTAAGGGCTTGCTCTTATGAGTAGGTTATAGAAATGTTCTTAAACTTATTACAAGTTGAGTCTCCCTTATCCGAAATGCTTGGGACCAGAGGTATTTTGGATTTTAGAATATTTCCAGTTTTGGAATACTGTACTCACATATACACAATGAGATACCTTCGAGATGGGACCCAAGTCTAAACATGAAATTCAATTTATGTATCATGTACACATAACCTGAAGGTAATTTCATGCACAATATGTTTTAATAATTTTGTGTGTGAAACCAAGTATGTGTACATTGAACCATCAGAAAACAAAGGTGCCATGATCTCAGCCACTCACATCGATATTTTTGGATTTTGAAATATTTCAGATTTCTGAATTCTGGATAAGGGAAATTCAACCTATATAGGCCCACTTAGGGCCTATGTTCTCTCTAGTACCAGTTAGGATCTTGGAGATCTATCAAGTCAGCAGTGGGGCGAATACATGGTTGCTTCTTGTCTCCAACAATATCACAGTTTGCAGTGGATCAGGGTCTCATCCAGGCTCTGATAAACTCGGGAAGATGAGTGGTGCCAACCTAAGCTGTAAACCCTGTGCATCTGAAGTGCACAGTGTTTTCAGAAAAACTGCATTAGACTAATTTTTATTTTGCTTTGCTGGAATTTTCATGCCAGAATTTCATCATCTGTATCCACAGCATGGGGAGAGGGCAAACAGAACTTCAGTGATGGGACTGATCTAGAAATATTCCCATTGGCTTGAGTCATAAGACACTGGTTCCTGGTCTGGGTGGGAAGACAGTTCTCTTGGTTTGTAGCATAAGCTGGGTGTGTGTGGTGTAGGTTAGCTAATGCTGATCAAGAGACCTTCCCCAGGAAACCTTATTAAAAACTTATAGAAAAGATTAATAATAGGATGATAGATGAATCGGTAAGAGCCTGAACCATGCAGCAGTTATACTTACCTGTCTGTCTCTGTAATTCTTTGCTTATCTGCCCTCTCACCCATCCATCCATCGCTCTATCCATCACTCCATCCATCATTCTATCCATCTATCCTCTCTCCATCCTTTCTCCACCCATCCATCCGTGCCAGGTTGGCATGCAGAAATGGTGGGGTGAAGGATGAAAATGACCCCATCTTCAGGTTGCTGTTTTGCATTGCATGTCATTTCAACACTAAATCAGGGTTCATTGCTCAGCTTCAGGATACGCTCTACTCATTCTCTTTTTGCTTCCCTTCAAGATCAGCGGGTTGTTGGCTGAAATGTTTCAGAGGTGTTTATGTTCACTGATAAAGCTTGAGGTTTTCAAAAGTCTGTTTACCAAATTTAGGGGAAAAAAACCCAATAAAACAAGTGAAATCTAACAGGTAGTAAATTTATCATAAGCATCCTGTATTCATGGATCAAAAGGAGGAAAAAATGGATTTGTGATAAAAAGGAATGGAAAATGGAAGAAAAGTGAATCATTCTTGTTGATTCCATGAAGAGATCACCAAGAAGATAAGAAGTTCAGGAGGCAAAAGAGTCACTGGGCCAGTAGACTCATGCTTTGTTCTGTGTGTTTTCTGAAAACCATTCCCTGGCCTGATAACATGTGGTCTTGATCATGTTTTCCCTGATGAGCTGGCATAGGCTCATATGTGTGCGTGTATTCTTTTCTCTCAGTGAACAGCTACGGGGAGGATGAAGACCTAACAACATCCTCAGACAGTGATGATGAGGTGATTAAGCAGTTCGAGATCTCTGTTTCACGTTCGCAGAGCTTTCGGTCAGGAGTTTCCGAGAAAGGAACCCAAGTGGGTTTGGAGCGCAGGCCAAAATTCAACCGCTTGTTGTCTAATCATGAAGAGTACAGTTCTGAAGTCTCTGAATGCGAAGGTATTAATCAGTTCTGTCTAAAAACAGAAAAAGAGAGGTGTTTTGTTTTGAGAATACCACACAGCCGTTATAGAGGTAGATTCAGTTTCTGTTTTTTCAGAGGAAATTACAAAGGAAACAGAAATGCTCTTGATTTTTTGGATTGAGAGATACACAGTGTTCTAAACGGTACAGCTAGAAACCTAATCTAGGGCCCTGGTGTGCAGAAATATCTTCACATGACTTGCACAGATGTTGCATTTAAAGTCTCAACAGACAAGCATGACCTTTCACGTGGATCTCTCCATAGGAAATTTTGTCTGACTTGGGTGGACTACAGCAGTAGTTGATGATGTTGTCATGTATCTCCCTGTTAAACTGCTCATAACAACAAGGAAACAAACTGAGATGCTTCCACAGGGTCAGCCTCATAGAATCTTATGAATGGTGGAGGATTCTAGGTCATTGTTCTAGGTAATTCATTGTCAATTTATAGTGGGCCTTGCCATGCAGCATGGAAGATACCTCAGCACACATCTGTGGTTGTACGATGCAAGAGGAAATCTTTCAGGAAAGCTATTCCACTATATCTGAATTTCCTGGCCTACAGGACTTGCATTGTAATCTTAAGCATTTCTGCTCAAAAGTAAGTCCCGTTTTCAGTGGTGCTTACTCCCAGGTAAGTGGGTGTAGGATTGCAGCATTAGTTGATTCCCTTGAACTGCATTTCTTAGTAGCTTCATGCATTCTGAAACTCATGTATAATCAGAACTAAGAAATGTTAAGCTTGGAGACTAATGCTTCCAGAATCTTGCAGCCAGTGTGGCCAGTGGACACAGGCTGAGGGAATTCTTGGAACCAAAAAGTAGCTTTCCCAGGTTCTGGATTTTACTCTGGTTGCAAATCAAATCTGTAAGGCATGGAGTACGTCAGAAAATAGAGGTAGGGGGGTAGGGGGAGAAACTATGTGTGGGATGTGTGTAATGTGACTTCTCACCATGGAACCACTTCTGTTCTGGAAGCCTAAAACATTTCATGTATTTATTTTAAACTGAAAAATCTGTCTTTCATTGCTCTTATGTGCTGCAAACGTATATCTAACACATACTTGCTAATTTAGAGCTACAATCTGTTGTGTATACTTAGTCCCTTTCAATTTCATTGGAGCTCGGAGTCTTCAGAATAGGGTGTAGAACTATTTCTGCAATCCTATGTATACTTACTTGTTGGGCATAAATCCTATGGAAGTCCACCTGTTCTGAGAGAAAGCAGGTGGAATTGAGCTACATGACTGCAAGCCTTAATGCCCACTTAGTTGGAAGTAAGTCTGGTTGAGGCTGGCATACCTAGGATCAAACTGTAAGATGCATTGATTTCCTTAAGGGTTGTAGTTTGCAAAAATGAGTGCTCTTGAAAAGTCTTAGAAAAATTCATAAATACCTGAGCATCCCTAAAGAGTTTTATGGAGAATGTTATTTCAATTACTTTTGGATGGCTTCTTCTGTCTTCATGCTTCACTTCTATCTCTGTTATTGCTCAACCAGATAAAGGGATGTCCCTATGTGTTGCTGGGGTGTCAGAGCTTCTCAACCTTTGGCCCTCTAGATATTTTGGGTTCCAGCCCCCAAAATATCTCGAGTCCAAAATATCTGGAGGACCAAAGGCTGACAACTACTGATTTAGAACAGCTTTCATCAATGTGTCATCCCATTGACTATACTGGCTGTGGATTATGGATGGTGTAGTCCAGTGCATCTGGACTGCACTTGGGTTGCAAAGGGCTATCTAAAGAAACAGCATGTTATCCATCCACAAGGGTATGGTAAAGAAGTTTTCACTGCCTTGAAACACTGGGATGCACACAGCAAACACTGTGGGGCTAAAGTGTGGTTCTGCAGCTAATCCCAGGCCTGACCTCTATATGATATTAGTGTTTACAAACATCTCATTGTCACATGCACTGAACATTTTGAAGTGTTCACTTCAAAATAAAGACTCTTAAGTTTACAGCTAAAAATGTGGGTATGTAGTGGTGTCTGATGGCTTCCATGTTGGTGGGGTGTAGGTTCAGTTCAGCGTTGCAACCTGAAATTTAAAGGAGCTATTGAAAATGCTGAACCAGTTTTTGGGGATAGGTTTCAGTGCTTTGGAGAGCTTTTTTAATAGTTGCACTAAAACCTGGACTGGATTCATTACCCCACTGACATAGGGACCACCATTTACTGCTGGTAATATGAGAAGAAGCCATTAGGATTCTGAAGAAGCACCTGGTTTGTGCAGTGTGTTTGGAATAGGACATCTTTATATAATGTTTTCAGCACTCAGGAATTCTCAAGTCTGTCACATACATAGTTTTCACTTCCAGATCTGGAACTGCAGTGGATTAAAAGATGCACAACATAATTGCTGATATTAACCCCCCTTCCAAAAATGATATCCCTCCCTTATGCTTGAAATGTGTTAGATCTCGATGGGTTCAGCCAATTGAGTTACCAAGACAACCTCTCATATCATGAAGATGACCATCTATCATTTGACTCAAGAACTGCATCAGAAAGCAGAGGCTCTGGACAACCCAAAGACCCCGTGGTGGAGGTTAGTGTGACGCCAAGCCTCAGCCGGCAAGAAACTGAAGGGAGCTTAGAAATGGAGACAGCTTTTAGCAATCAAGGATTTGAAGGGAATGATGCTACTGATAGCTCGTCAGCCTGGAGTCCAGAGGTAAGATGGAACAGTTGTTCTCATGTAATGGTAGGATTTGATCCTATGAGCTCTTATCCAAGATGATTCCCTTTGTGTTTACCGTGTTTCATACATTAGTTAATAACCCTTAGTGTTAATGTGGGAGCATCACAGTATTTGATCTTCTGTGCTATTCACTGAGTTCCACTGCACACCTTAAGTCTGTGGGTGTCATCTGAGCAAATTTTGTATGACAGCTCACAAGTGATCATGTCCAAGGTATTTCATAGTGGCAGCTGTGGAGAGCCTGTATTTGAATGTTTTTGCATTGCTGCTGTTGTTATTAATACAGTGCCATCAGTGTGCATGGTCATTTACTAAATCAAAGAAAACAGGTTGTTCCCCTGATTATCTTGGGAACTTTCCACTCTCACTTGAACTATACCCTTCCTACTTTGTCCTTTGACCTCTTAACACTTGCAATCTCCACTTTAATCTCTCTGCTGACTTGGCACAACAGGGCTTGGCTGGGAAGGAGGTCCCTGATTTCTCCGGTTGCCATTGACTTAACTTCTCTAATGTCACAGAAGAGGGCTATCCACTTTAAGGCCAAGGGCAGGTGTCTTAAGGGGTGATGTTTAATAGAATATGTCCTAGTGCATCTGAGGAAGTAGATCAGGTCTACAAAAGCTTATGCTACAATTTCTTTCTCTTTGTTAGTCTCAAAGGTGCTACAAGATTCTCTTGCTTACTGATATTCCAGAGTAAAGGCTATGGCTTTGAATTCTACGTCTTAATAATACATCTTTTCAAGTGTCATTTTGATGCAGACTGGCTGAATGATGTGAAACCTTTTGTTGAATGTTTCAAGCAGGTGAATGTGTGTATAATAGTACTACATGGACATGTTTACACTATAGACTTAAATTGGTTTAATGGTTATGGCTCTCTTCCTAGTGAATGCTAAGAAATATACTTCTTTTGTAGGGAGCCATCAGAGAACACTATCAAATAAATCCTTTCTTTATGGTAAACAGTGTGGTCAAACGGGTCTAAACGTATGCTTACAGATGTTTCTTAAAAGAAGTTGTGAGATGGTTCAGCATTATTTCCATTGTACAGATAAGGAATTGAGTGGGGAACAATAAGTACTTTGCTTCAGCGGTGAGGATGGAATAATCAGGGGTGAGGAGAGAATGCACTGTCTCCGAGTGTGGTGGAGTCTCCTTCTTTGGAAGTTTTTAAACAGAAGCTGGATGACCATTTTATTTATTTATGTATTTATTTAGGTATTTATACACCACTCTTCAGCCACAAAGGCTCTCAGAGCAGTTTACAAATTCTTTAAGCAATAGCAATTTACACATCTACATCGCATTAAGCGGTTTCCAATGTGTGTTAGCTAATTGCCCCCATAAGCCGGGTACTCATCTTACTTACCTACAAAAGGATGGAAGGCTGAGTGAACCTTGGAGCCCTTGGAATTGAACTTGCAATGTTATGGCTTGCAGTACTGGCATTTAACCACTGCATCACCAGGGCTCCCTACCATCTGTTGGGAATGCCTTGATTGTGTATTCCTGCAGGGCAGGGAGTTGGAGTAGATGGCCCTTGTGGTCTCTTCCAACTCTATGATTCCATGATCTGATGGGTCCAGGTATCTTAGCCCCCAAACCCAACCTTCTGTTCTACACTAGTTCCTGTTACTGGGCCAGAGAGTATGTCTTCTGTGAATGTGATTGAGGCAGTAATTTCACATGTGAGAATTTAGAGATAAGGACATTGTATGATTGCTGTGAAGGAGATTAGGAAATGAGAATGTTCAAGGCTTTACAAATTCTGCAGCTGCAGATACTTCGCTTCTTCCATCCACTTGGTTGACAGTTATTAAGAGATATGCCAGCTTGCAAAAAAAATAATTAAAAAAAACCCCATAGAATTTTGCCAGTAGATGCAGTGTAACAAGTAAAATAATGTTGCCTACTGTAGCAGTTCCATTTCCCCTCAGTTTTTAGCCTGAATCCTACAACCAACATACTTCTAGTGCTACCACATTATTTCTCTAGGGAAGAGCCACGTTTCAGTGAATTAATCAATAAGAAATGTACCACACCATCTGAGCTGTATGAAATGTGATGTCATCCACAACTTTAGATAAAATGACATAACATCCGAACATTGTCATCAAAGAGGCAGAAAAAGGAGGGGCCATTGTCATCATGAACAATTTGGAATTACTTACAGGAGGTTACGGTAATTATCCAACACCACATTTTCCATGCCACTATTTGAAAACCATACTGAGGAATAGGAAATGATTAAAGAGTACAGATGTTCAAATACTTAAGCAAAGCATGCTGCCTGTGGGATTCTGGGAGTTGTTGAAAAAAAAACTTTTCAAAGTTCTGGCCAGTGGTAAAGGATAATGAGCACAGTAGTTCCTTAATTTCCAAATGGCAGAAGTTACTTCTTGGAGATGCCGAGAAGTTAACCTGGGAAAACAGAAGGAGGATGAACTACACAAATTGATGAAAGAAAGGACTAAATCCACATCCCAGAAGTCTTGGCCAGGCACCTTCTATCTGTTATCCAAAATACACAAACCAGGTAAACCTGGTTGGTTCATTGTCTCACACATTGGAAACATCACTGTTGGGGTGTCTGGTTATATGGACTCAGTGCTTAGACCATATGCCACTGATAATTCAAGCTCCATGAGAGATACTATCTACAACTTCCAAGAAAACACCATTCTAACTACTACAAAGCACTCTACATCCCATACAAGGGTGGACTATAAAACATCAAGGTTATCATTCTGAATGGGCTTCAGCACACCCTACCACCCAACTCTGTCACTTTGTATTCTTAATTACTTCACATTTGGGAATAACATCTACCTTCAGATCAATAGCATTCCTATCCTTGCCCACACGGCACCACAGTACACACACATATTTATGATTTACCTGGCTTCTGTACCGAAAAACCACTCCTCTTTCTGAGATATATTGATTATGTCCTTATCATCTGGACATAGGGAAGGGAATCACTTGGGAAATACCATCTGAAGTTCAACAGTTTTCACCCTGCCATAAACCTTAGCCAGTACATATAACAAACTTACTATCTCAGCTTCAATGTGCAGCTACATAACAGATTTCTAAACTCCGCATTATATAAAAAGTGTATTGATTGGTCTACAAATTTACATGCTCCCAGTTTCCACCCAAAGCACATCACAAAATCTATTGTCTACAGCCAAGCTTTGCAATACAACTGCATCAGTTTGGATGCTTGAGAAAGTGACTCAAAACATGTGAATTCATGGCAGACATTTTTTAACTGCAATATCCAGCCATGAGATGGAAAAAAAATGAACAGACAAGACTGGTACCCAGGAATAACTATAAGACAAGCTTGGGACAGAAAATGACAGAACACCAGCTGGAACCACTGAAGTGCATTGTCAGTGATCAGCAATCCATTCTGCATTATACTGCTATGCCACATGCTACAGGAAAAAAAGATTCCACCTAAACATTAGGAAGAACTTCCTGACAGTAAGAGCTGTTCAGAAGTGGAATGCACTGCCTCATAGTGTGGTGGAGTCTCCTTCTTTGGAGGTTTTTAAGCAGAGGCTGGATGGCCATCTGTCGGGAATGATTTGATTGTGTATTCCTGCATGGCAGGGGGTTGGACTAGATGACCCTTGAGGTCTCTTCCAACTCTATGATTCTATGCTTTCCGTGGTTGGCTTGTATTTGCTTTCAGGCAGTCCCCCAACTGCTTGTGTTGAAAGACAAGGGCAGGACCTTGCTACGAACCCAGATGCTAACTCTGTCCTCTCATTTACCTTGAAAACATCATTCTAGGTCTTAATCATTTCACACACAACATCAGGATTCATTATATTGCTTATCTTCTAATGTGATTGACTCTCTCCATTGCCAGCAATGCTCCACCCACTGCATTATGCATAGAGGGAACAGGACAACCCTGGTATGCAAGAGAATAAATAGACGCAAATCTGACATTAGAAATAGGAAGACACCAAACCAATGTCAGAATACTTCATAGAATCATAGAATTGTAGAGTTGGAAGAGACCACAAGGGCCATCCAGTCCACCCCCCTGCCACGCAGGAAATCATGATCAAAGCATCCCTGACAGATGGCCATCCAGCTCTGTTTAAAGACTTGCAAGGAAGGAGACCCCAACACACTCCAAGGGAGTGTGTTCCACTGCCAAACAGCTCTTACTGTCAGAAAGTTCCTCCTAATGTTGAGGTGGAATCTCTGTTGCTGGAGCTTGCATCCATTGCTCCGTGTTCCAGTCTCTGGAGCAGCAGAAAACAAGCCTGTTCCATCCTCAGCGTGACACCCCTTCAAATACTTAAACAGGGCTATCATATCACCCCTTAACTGTCTTTTTTCCAGGCTAAACATACCCAGCTCCCTAAGTCTTTCCTCATAAGGCATGGTTTCCAGACCTTTCACCATTTTAGTCGCCCTCCTCTGGACACGCTTCAATTTGTCAATATCCTTTTTGAATTGTGGTGCCAAGAACTGGACACAGTATTCTAGGTGAGGCCTAACCAAAGCAGAATAGAGTGGCACTATTACTTCCCTTGATCTAGACACTATACTTCTATTGATGCAGCCCAAAATCGCATTGGCCTTTTTAGCTGCTGCATCACACTGTTGACTCATGTTCAACTTGTGGTCTACTAGGACTCCTAGATCCGTTTTGCACGTAGTCTCATTCAGCCAGGTCTCCCCCATCTTATATCTATGCGTTTCATTTTTCCGCCCTAAGTGCAGTACCTTAGATGTCTCAGTATTGAATTTCATTTTGTTAGCTTTGGCCCAGCTCTCCAGTCTATCCAGGTCATTTTGAATTTTGATCCTGTCCTCTAGGGTATTAGCTACTCCTCCTAATTGGGTGTCATCTGCAAATTTGATAAGTATGCCTCTAATTCCCTCATCCAAATCATTGATAAAGATGTTGAATAGCACTGGGCCCAGGACAGAACCCTGTGGCACCTCACTGGTCACATCTTTCCAAGATGAAGAGGAGACACTGCTGAGCACCCTTTGGGTTTGGCCAGTCAACCAATTACAAATCCATTGAACAGTTAACTTGTCTAGCCCACATTTTACAAGCTTGTTTGCAAGAATGTCAGTTTCCCAGGACACTGTAGTACTGATCTCAAAGTGACTGTTGTAGAAGAAAAAAATCACAGATAGAGTGGAAAGAGAGACAACTGAATTGGGATACATTTAGAAATGCTAATCTGCTAGTGAGGTCTTGAACAGAGATATGCACACTACATATACAGACTGAGTCTCCCTTATCCAGAATTCCAAAATATTCCAAAATCCATATTTTTTGAGCACCAACATGACAGAACATTTTATGTTTTGTTTGTTTTCTGATGGTTCAGTGTGCACAAACTTTGTTTCATGCACAAAAGTATTAAATAATATTGTGTATAAAATTACCTCCAGTATATATGAAACATAAATGAATTTTGTGTTTAGTCTTGGGTTTCATCTCCAAGTTATTATGTATATGCAAGTATTCCAAATTCCCAAATATTCCAAAATCCCAAATACCTCTGGTCCCAAGCATTTTGGTTAAGGAAGAGTCAACCTGTACTAGTGGGGTGGTTTCGGTTATAGTTGTGTGTACTACAACAAAGAAAAGAAAAAAGAGAGAAAAAGTTGTGCTTTCAACAGAACCAATATTTATATATTTATTTAACACACCACCTTTCTCCCAGGCGGTGATTCAAGGTGGTATGTATTGCTTTCACACCTCTGAGACAGTTAAAAGTCCAGCAGTTTAACAGGCCTGAGTATTAATTTACAGATGCCCTTGTTACACTAAGCCAATCCCTTGAAGATTTATGACCAGTGTTAGAATTGTCATTTTCTGAATCCAGTTTCACTCTCAGTACCACCCCCACAATTATGTAACTGTGCATATACTGTATACATGAGGCTTGAATATTGAACTCTCTTAGTGCATTTGAGGAAGTGGATTGTAACCCATAAAGGCTCACACTAAAATAAATCTGCTGATCTTAAAGCAGATTAATGGCAGTGCTCCTCTCCCCTACCTTCTTCCCTTCATTTCATTCCCAGGTATTGTTTTTTCTCCTACTTCTAGGAATAGTTCATTCTTCTGTCCCTTCGTCATCTGCATCGCATTTGGAATACAAGTCTGGCCTCATTTCCCATGTCTCCTCTGCCCCACCCCCATTAAAGTACCTAACCTTCTTTTATGAAATGGGAAAAATTGGGTTTCTTAAAGTACCTCTTAATTGCTGTAATTTTTTTTTAAACCAAGACATTCTTTGTGTTCATAGCATACCAGTTAAACACTACCTCGCTTCTGGTGTATTTGTGTTTAAAGCAGAGGTGGGCAGTTGTGTTGGGAAGAGGGTAGTTTTCATCCCATGCCACCATCTTCATTGTGGGCCACACCTGTGCAGCTGAGGTGAAAAGAAAGTGATACAATGTCACTTCTGGCCACCATTTGGGGGGCATTTTTGGTCACTTTCCACCTATCCATCCATCACTTTGCTTATACCCTGCCCTTTCCCTAAACCAGGGACTCAAGGCAGCTTACAAAGTAGACCAGTTTACAAATAAAAACACATATGGTTAAATACTTACCAAAAAAGGTGAGATCAAAACAATATTAAACTGACAACAAAATTAAAACCATTTAAAACATTAATTTAAAACAGAATAAAATGCTTCAATTTCAGCCAATTTTTTTTCAGGATTTTGACCTGTTGGGGGTTTCAGGGGGTGAGTGAGTTTGCATTTTTTGGATGGTTTAGGGACATTTTTGGTATTTTTTTTTAAATAGTGGGTTTTGGGGGATAATATAATAATAATATAATAATAAAATTTTATTTATATCCCGCCCCTCTGCAACGCAATCGGGGCGGCTTACAATATAAAAACCCCATACTCACAATACCCTAGCCCACCCACCCCTTAAAATAATATTAAATTACAAAGGATTAAAAACATGCATTAATTAAAATATATATAAATTAGAAGAAAAAAAATTTAAAACATACAATCATAGCCTAGAAAGGGCAGCTGAGTCTTGGGCCGGGATAATTATTCAGGAAAGGCCTGCCGGAAAAGATCTGTCTTGACAGCTTTTTTAAAGCTGTCTAAGGTGGTAATAAGACGGATCTCGTCCGGCAGGCCATTCCATAATCTGGGAGCAGCAGCAGAGAAGGCCCTCTGGGAGGTCACTGACAGCCTTGTTTTCATAGGCTGTAACAGATTCCTCCCAGAGGACCGAAGTGTGCGGGGAGGGTTGTACGGAAGGAGGCGGTCCCGGAGGTAAGTTGGACCCAAGCCATGTAGGGCTTTAAAGGTCATAACCAACACCTTGTACTGTGCCCGGAAACTAATAGGCAGCCAGTGGAGAGCTTTTAGCACCGGTGTTATATGCTCTCTTCTGGAAACGCCAGAAATCAACCTGGCTGCCATGTTCTGGACTAGTTGAAGTTTCCGAGTCAAGCACAAGGGTAGCCCCATGTAGAGCGCATTACAGAAATCCAGACGGGAGGTTACTAGTGCATGTACCACAGTTTCGAGGTCCCTAGTTTCCAGGAAAGGGCGCAGCTGGCGTACCAGCCGAAGTTGATAACAGGCACTCCTGACCGTCGCATTAACCTGATTAGTCATCTGGAGCGACAGGTCCAGGAGCACCCCCAGACTGTGAACACAATCCTTGGAGGAGAGTGTAGTTCCATCCAGGATTGGAGTTTGTATTCCCAGACCTGGTTTTGGGCCTGTAACTGTTAGTACCTCCGTTTTGTCTGGATTCAGTCTCAATTTGTTTTTCCTCATCCAGTCCATTACTGCTTTAAGACAATCATTCAGAGGAGAGATGCCATCTGAAGTCGAAGCCGATGACTGAGACATGGAGAAGTATATCTGGGTGTCATCCGCATACTGATGACACCGCATTCCATGCCTCCGAATGACCTCTCCCAGCGGCTTCATATAGATGTTAAATAGCATCGGGGACAGGATGGCACCCTGAGGAACGCCACAGTTAAGCTCTATTCTAGTAGAGCAAGTGTCCCCGAGCCTCACCCTCTGGGATCTGCCCGAGAGGAAGGAACGGAACCACTGCAAGGCAGTGCCTCCGATTCCTAACTCCCTCAGGCGATCCAAGAGGATGGAATGGTCTATTGTATCAAAGGCCGCTGAGAGGTCCAAGAACACCAACAGGGTCACACTACCCCTGTCGATCCCCAAGCGGAGGTCATCAGCCAGAGCAACCATGGCAGTCTCCACTCCATAACCCATCCTAAAGCCAGTTTGAAATGGATCTAGATAATTGGTTTCATCCAAGACAGCTTGGAGTTGGGAAGCGACCGCCCTCTCAATCACTTTGCTTAGAAAAGGCAGCAAAGAGACTGGCCTATAGTTGTTCCTGTCCAAGGGGTCCAGGGAAGGCTTTTTCAGGAGCGGCTTAACCACCGCTTCCTTCAGACAAGGTGGAAGGGACCCCTCCCTGAAGGACGCATTGATAATATCCCTGAGGAGTACTCTCGATGCGTCACCCCCTTGGGTGGCCAGCCAAGATGGACAGGGATCGAGAGGACAGGTCGTTTTCCTCACTCTACCAAGGAGCTTGTCCACGTCATCGGTACTCACAGATTGAAGCTGATCCAATAAAATTTCATCAACGGAGTTGCTGGACACCTCGTCTATAGATTCAGTCATAACACTGGCATCTAAGTCGGCTCTTATCCGAGAGATTTTATCTGCAAAGTGGATGTTAAATGCATCACAGCAGGCCGTTGTCGGGTTGAGTAAGGGGTTCTGCGCAGGTGGAATCTGCGTCAGCTCCCCCACCACCCTAAACAGTTCTGCTGGACGGGACTCTGCAGATGCAATACGTGCAGCGGAGAAAGACTTCTGCGCTGCACGTATCGCCTCTCGATAAGAATTAAGGAAATTCCTATGACGAGTCTTGTCGGCTAAGAGTCGAGTCTTCCGCCAGGTGCGCTCTAGTCGTTGTCTAGCCTGCTTCATTTTCCTAAGCTCCTCTGAGTACCAGGGCTTACGGTTAGGAGCAGGCTGGAAAGGACGCTTGGGAGCGATTGTGTCAATAGCCTTGGTGAGGTCGGTGTTCCAAATATTAACCAAAGCTTCAACAGAATCACCGGCGTTACCAACCATTAAACCCTCCAAGGCTTTCTGGAATCCAATTGGTTCCATTAGCCTTCGAGGGCGGACCATTCTAATAGGTCCACCACCCCCGGTGGGGCAGACAGTGGCTCTTAGCTCCATCTTGACCAGGAAATGATCCGTCCATGACAATGCGGAGGTTTCAATCACCTCTGCCAACGGATATTCCTGTTCCGTACTAAAGGCCGCATCGAGGGTATGACCTGCACAGTGAGTAGGCCTGACAACCAATTGGGATAGGCCCATGTTTGTCATGGATTCCATGAACTCCCGAGCTGCGCCAGTTAGATTTAGCAAGCTGGTCTCAAGTGGGATGTTGAAGTCGCCAAGAACTAAAAGTCTGGGCGACTCCAGCAGCAACTCTGAGACCAGCTGTGTTAGCTCGGTTAGGGAGTCTGTTAGACAACGGGGTGGCCGGTATACTAACAGAATCCCTAAGCTATCCCTGGACCTCAGGCTTAGGTACATACACTCGATGTGGACTGTGTTCCGGATAGGCTTCCTGGTCAAGGTTAGATTGTTTTTATGAACCAGAGCCACTCCGCCCCCCTGCCCACTTTTCCTTACCTGCTCACTTAACTGAGTACCCGGCCGGGAGTGCCTGCGCCCAAGTCGCAGCACTGGCCTCTCCCAGCCAGGTCTCCGTAAAGCATGCCAGGTCGGCAGCCTCATCCAATAAAAGGTCATGGATAATATGTGTCTTGTTTTTAACCGACCTGGCATTGCAAAGGAGCAGAGTAAGGGTCTGTGGAATGGTTGGTGCGCTCTCCAATTTATTCTGGGAAACAGAGTGAACTGAAGGCAGGATAGATATTAAACAACGATCCCGCCTTCTTTTGTAACAATTTTTCACTCTGTTGCCACCATACCTTCCCTTCCCCCACACAACCTCAATTCCCGCTCCCAGATCATTCCCGGCCCCTGGTAGGTCTTCCTGGGGTGGGGGCGGTGGAGTGACTTTTAAGGCCAGCCACTCCTGGCCACACCCCAACTCCCTGCTCAGCTGCCCTTACGCCGGTGTAAAGGGGAAGGAAGCTTCCTCACAGCCTTGCAGAGTCTTCTGGCTGGCTGGCTGGTAGGTCTTCCTGGGATGGGGGTGGTGGAGTGACTTTTAAGACAAGCCACTCCTGGCCACACCCCAACTCCCTGCTGCCTCAGCTGCCCTTACCCCGGTGTAATAGGGAAGGAAGCTTCCTCACAGCCCTGCAGAGTCTTCTGGCTGGCTGGCTGGCTGGCTGGTAGGATGTCTTCAGAGGGGTTTCAGGTGTCACTAAAGTGGAACTGGGGGCCTTATGTAGCCATTGCAAGAATATATCATACAGTACCGATATTGGTCTACAATTGATTAACAAGCATGTTGCCAATAGAACAGCCCCCAGTTTAACCAATATACATCTTAATATTTCAAAAGCCATCCATATGATATCTCATCTTATCCACTGTCTTCATGATGAAGTTGTTCTGATACATCTTGGCACCAAAAATATGGATATATTTTTTTAAACTAGCTGGACCCCACATTACATACGTTGGTGATGTGTTGAGGGTGAGTTGCTCTGTTGACCTGCCCCTGGTGCCACTGCCACCACTGCCAATTGACTGCATGAGTTCTGTTGAAGTGACAGCGGTGGCGTCCCACTGCCACCACCAGTCCCGCCACTGCCGCCGGTTGACTGTGTGGGTCTGCAGTCAACTGGCAGCGGTGGCACTGGGGAAAGTCAACAGAGCAACTGACCCTCAATGCATCATAGATGTATGTTACATTGGGTACAGCTAGTTGGAGTAGCACTTTTCAGCCTGGGAAGGCTGCAACTTGGTGGTGGTGGGCCCTTGAGCCCCCTCCATTTGGCCTGGGAAGGCCGCAGCTCAGCGGCAGCAGTGGTGAGGGCCTGACTTCCCCCTGTTAGGCTTGGGAAGGCCGCAGCTTGGCAATGATTGTACGCTGAGGAGGTGCTGCTGAGAGCTGATTGGCCAGCCAAGGACTGCCTAAGCATCCAATCAGCACACTCAAAAAGGCAACATACCCAGGAGAATTAGATATATAGATATTAAGAGGTATATTGGTTAAATTGGGGACTGTTCTATTGGCAACATGTTTGTTAAGCAATTGTAGTCCAACATTGGTACTGTAAAATATATTCTTGTAACTGAGGCCTTATGTAGCCTGCAGGTCATACTATCCCAACCCTTGGTTTAAAGACACAGCTCATAGTTTTCAGTGTCTGGGTTGCAGACCAGCAGTGCTTAAAACTAGTTTTCTGGTTTGAATGTTTGACGAAACTGTGATTTAACCAACCAGTAAAACCTCCATGCAAACCCAAGCCCACAAGTAGAAGAGGACAAAGGAACTTGAGTTCATTTCTTATTTCTCATGAAAAAAAAAAAAGTTTTGTCAGAGGAATACAGGTATACCTCAGTTAATGAAGTTGATGTATTCCTGGGCTTTACTTCTTTAACAGAAACTTTGGTACCAGAGGCAGAAATAACATGGAAAGAATTGGGATAGGTTCCCTATACCAGAAAAAAAAAGAAAAGAAGAGCAGGTCAACATATTTCGGCAAACTTTTTATTCAAAACTTAACAGTGTGGATGACTTTTTTGATTCACCAGCTTCCATTTTTCTTATGATTTCAATCTTGGTGGACAAACTTAGAGATCTATGCTTTTTTATCACACTGGCATAGCTGGTGAGGCAGGCTTATCTGCTCTCCCTTTTTATGTTTTGCTGTTCAAACATGCTCAGAAAGGGATTCTGGAGGTAGCTGCTGTTCACCTTTGCCTGTTGTGGGCAGGCACATACACCTACTGCAGGATCAGCTACAATAGAACTCCATTCTTTCCCAGCTCAAGCTTTATTGTATTGTTTATGCCAAATGTGCTGCTGCAACCCAATACCAGAAATCTGTTGTTTCTCCAGCTCTCCTTCCCCATCTGTCCAGTGCTGATGCTACTAAAAAACTTCCAGATAGACAGACGATGAGGAGGAAAAGGGGGATTGTAGGAGAATAAAAAGACTTGATAAAAAGTAGCTCCACTATGTGAGGCTTTCTTAGGTAATATATGTCTGTATATCTGAACTGAGCTTGTAACAAAAGCAGCGAAGTTTCAGCCTAAGGATACATTCCTCTGGATTTCGCTCTGTCTTCTCTGAAGAACTTCCATCTGGCTGCATCATACAGTTGAAATAAAAGGCTGAATCTGCGCCTCTGACATTCTAAAAATACCCCAGCATTTCCGAACTCCATTGAAATACCTACCTATTCAGAAATAAAAACTTCACTTTGGCAGTGCAGCCACAAATACCATTTCAGGGCCATTCCCATAATTGCCTTCTTTGTCAGATTGATATTGGCTTTCCCCTTTCTCCTCCTTTTATGCTCCTTTCCTCTGCCTACTTAAATTTTTCTTACATCTAGCTCACACACATAAATTCAGTTCTGGTAGCAGGAATGCATTGTACCAAAGGCCAGATCCAACTAAATCTAACTTTTATGACATCTTTCCCCTATTGGACGAAAGCAAAGAACATTGCTTTCATGAGAGAGTTATTCAGTATTCAGAACCCTGGTAAATTATATACCGTATCCCACACTGCAAGGATCTCCATGGAGAAAATACATACCCACACAACAACATAGGATAGTGTTAAGGGTTGTGGGGATCTGAAACCCAGAATCTGGTTCTGTGTTTTCTGCACCACCAATTCCTCTAGTTCAGGGGTGGGCATTGAATGGCCTGTAGGCAGCATGTGGCCCCTGAGAAGCTGTGTGGCCACTGGGACCCTCCCAAGGCCACAGCGCTTTCATTCCCCCCCCAGCTAAAATCACTTCAAAAAAGTCTAAATTAGTTAAATGTTCTGTTTTTGTGGGGGTCCCCCAGGCTGAAACAGCAAGACTATCCCCATACAGTAGCTTAAAAGATGATCAGAAATTCTGTGATGTCACTTCCAGTAACCAAAATGGGAGCTGCAACAGCACAAGTGCTGACCTCTGGAGCTCCAAACGTGCTAAAAATTGGCTGGTACAGCCCTATGGTTTCCACAGCAAGACCGTTCCTGCTCTAAATGGAGGAGGGAGGTACTCATTGCCCGAATCACCCATCCATCCACCTATTGCATTTGTCAATTGTTAATTGCTTTTCTGCCTACCAGGGGACCCAGTTTCCAATTTTACAAACCAAAGGCCAGCTGAAATAATACTGTTCTGATCACCTTGTTGGAAGCTGAACTTACACCTAGGAGTTACACAGTAAAAGTATAGCAATGTCTCCTATATGCAGATGGTGCATATTTGGCTAGTGGTCCCAGTGTCACTTGAGCAGTGAATTTGCTCTGAAATGTAATCTAAAACTCTGAAAGTGCTATCCTGAACCCTACCTTCCAGTTGCCTTCAGCACCTTAGATTGCTCCTTTGAAATCCAAACTGAAACTTAAGAGTAGATTCACTGCCCCAGTGTCTTGGCAGCCAATACTGGTTGAAAGTACAGAGGGAATGTGAATAAGCATATGTGTGGGCATGGAAGAACTTTGGTTACTCGGCAGTTTCTTTCTGCCTCAGCTTCCAGATGTGCACATTTGAGCATGGGGTGCATTGCTGTAGCTGCACTGTACAGTAGTTTCACTATGTTTTCATACCCCTCCCATAGGATGGAACATGGTAGGGATTTATAGAGCTCTTCCCATGTTCTGTATTATGCTCTTGCTGTACAGAGAGGGGACCCTGTGCAATTCATTTTCTCTCTGTAAGTAACACTGCAACTAGCAATAGACCATAATCCTCTTGGTCCTGGAGAATCAGGTGATTCCATACAGCCAGTCCTGTGATGCTGCTGATGCTGACTATATAGATCCTCATTTCCCTCAGCTTTGGGTAGCTTGTTGCTGAGTGTAGGCAGCCAGCCATTTTCCTTTGGAGACAAGGTCTTGGCCAGTGCTTTGATCTTTACACGTGAGAGATTTTGGGAGTGTGTGTGTAGGGGTATTGTCTGTAAGCAACAGGACTACTGGAAGAGGGAGCTAGAACAAAGATGAGGATGAAGCATTTTTCATGAAAAATAGGGGAAGAAGTCTGTGTTCATTTCTCTAAGAAATTTGATCATACACTGGCCACAGAAGAAGTAGCCTGCTGGAGCTATTGGATTCTGGGAGTTGTAGGCTGTGTAGCTGGGTGTTGTAGCACAAAAATTAACTTTTCGGACTGCTTTCTCTCCTTCTTACTTTATCCCCATAACATGACTGTAAAATAAAACTACAGGCCCAGAGAGAGAGAGGCAGGGGGCGAGCAAGAGCTCCACTTGGAGGAAAAGTTGAAATGTCATAAATGAATTCTAGCTGGACCAAAAATCTGGCTCTATATGGCAGCTTCTTCTGCAGCTGTGCTATTTAGGACTACATATCTCAGAATCCCCCAGCCACCACCTCCAGTGGCCATGCTGGCTGAGGCATTCTGGGAACAGTAGTCCAAAAATGTTAACTTTCCCAAACTCTGGATTTGCCCATTCTGTCGTGACTACGCTGTTAGGATGTTCAGGCCAAGTTCATCTTCTTTCAGTTCACTATTCCGAATACCACAGACTTGACCAACTGGTGTCCTACCAAAGTCAAATGCAACCCAACAGTCATGTATCAGCCCTCCATCCTGGGCTGTTAGTACTCACCTGCTTTTATTGACTCTCAAGACTGAATTGTAGAAGGAAAAGGGTTTTGATGAGCCACTGGCAGGACACAGTACATGACAGGTAGGCTGTGACTGACTTGTTGGGTCACAAGTGGTGGTTTTTTAATGTTTCATGATTCCCACCCCCCATTACTTCTGCTCAGTTTTGCCATATAGGATCAAGACAGCTTGCAAGCTACTAAACAGTGATCACCAACACAAAAATGACACATTAATTTTTTTAATTGCAATGTATTAAAAAAAATAGAATCAGCAGTAAAACCTTTAAGTCGTGCAGACCTGCTCTGTTCCCTTGAATATCCTGTTCTTTTATAGTGTGCTCATGTTTAAATAGAAAGGAGTGGTCTCTATAGCAACCTTTTCTAGTCCAAGATTAAAGAGCACCTTTGAACAGAAAACACACACACCCAGCAAACTGATCACCTGTCTGTCTATCTGTCTCTTTCCCCCTCCACCTTGGTCCCCCCCCCACCCATCACATAAATGTTGTGCAAAAAGGCAGATGGGTATACCTGAAAGGCTCATCAGAAAACATGCAGGAAAATATTTAAGGCAATTTGATTAGTGTCTCAGCCATGAATGGACTCATGTGGAACTTGAAGCGAAGGCAGGATGTGTGTGTTTATACCTTGAGTTAAACTGAAGCCAAAATAGAGATGCTAGTGGAAGTGCAGCTGGTCGGAAATTAGCCTGGCTTCCCACGCTATGATTTTCATGCAATAGCTATACTTCTGTACAAATATCTTGTAGGGAAAGAAATTTAAGCTCTTATTTTCTTTTAAAAAAACAAGCAGGAATAGCATCATAGAATCTTAGAGCTGGAAGGGACTGCAAAGGCCATCTAGTCCAACCCCCTGCCATGCAGCACTACCTAGGTACAGCGCTTCTGAAAGATGCCCATCCCTACTCTGTTTAAAGACCTCCAGGGATGGAGAGTCCACCCCCCTCCAAGGCAATGTATTGCACTGTTGATCAATTCTTAACAGTAAAAAAGTTCCTCCTAATGTTTAGGTGGGATCTCTTTTCTTGTAGTAGGAATCTACTGGTTCATGTTCTAGTCTATAGAGCAGCAGAAAACAAGTCCATGCCACTTTTACATGACACCCCTTCAGATATTTAAAGATGGCTATCCAGAAGAAGGATCCAGAATGAACTCACCAATGTCCATGCCTCTTTCTAAGTAGTAGGGGCATTTAGAGTTCAACCTCTAAACCTGTTGTTTATCTTAGTACTCGTATATCTCTCATATTAGCCATTAATGATGAGTTTTCTCCATACACCTGCACTTCCCTTCCTTACTTAACAGGGCCATAGCTTCCAGCCCTTAAGCAGGTTGCACTGCTTGTGGAGGTTTCTTAATAGTTTAGCTCTCTTCCTTTCCCACCCGTTTCCTTCAAGACCCCGCCACCTGTACCTTTTTTTCCTTACTTCTCAAACCACAGTATCCTCTTCCCTGCCCTATTTTGCCATTACACCTTCCGATTCACCCTGGTTTCCCAGACTGCATCCTCCTTGCCCCTTTAAATATAAAAGAGTGCACGTACCCTGCCCACCTCAAGGCACTGTGCTAGACTTTTTGAATCTCTCCTTACCTGCCAAAATGTCATCATTCTAGAATGAATGACCTCCAGCAATTTTCTTTCTTGCTTTCTCCCCTTCCTCCAATGTCCCATCTGTTTTCTTCTTCTCACTTTTTATTTTCTCTCTTAACAGGAACATGAAGGAGCAACTGTGCTCCCAGCTCATCCTAGCCCCCGTGAGCCCATTTCCAAGTGTGGAGACCTAGATGTTATCTTTGATTATAGGCCTTTGAGCCAGAAGCTGCTGGTGACTGTCCTGGAAGCAAAGGATATCCCGGACAAGGATCGCAGTGGAGTGAGCGCTTGGCAGGTGCATCTGGTTCTCATGCCCAATAAGAAACAGAGGGGAAAGACAAGTGTCCAGAGAGGTCCCAACCCAGCATTCAAGGACAAGGTGACCTTCACTAAGTTAGCCCCTGAGGAGCTGAGCAGCTATGCTATCCGATTCCGTCTCTACTCCGTGCGCAAAATGATCAAGGAGAGGATGATGGGCGAACAGCTCTTTTATCTTAGCAACCTGAATCAGGAGGGGGAGATGATGGTGACGTTGGTTTTGGAGCCAAGAAGCAACTTGTGTGTAAGTATTTTCAATTGAGGCAGGCTCCCAAACATCTTATTGCTGCATTGCTTCTCCTCTCTGGGTTAAAATGGGGGGAGAAAGATAAATAGACTCCAGGCCCACCTGCTTCAAAATCTGAATGCAATCACATATCATTGTTAGGTTGGCCGTTTACCTTTTCCAAATGTTGTGACCTCCCCAGTGGCTCCCCCTGCCCACTTTGCTGGGCTGGTTGCCCTCCTTTGGGCATGTTCCAGCTTGTCAATATCCTTCTTGAGTTGGGACAGAAATGTCATCTGGGGGTGGAGGAGGGGTTTAGGGAGCAGGGTATGTTTAGCCTGGAGAGGAGAAGGTTGAGAGGTGATGTGATAGCCATGTTCAAACATTTGAAGAGATGTCATACTGAGGATGGAGCAAGCTTGTTTTCTGCTGTTCCAGAGACTAGGACATGGAGCAATGGACTCAAATTTCAGGAAAAGAGATTCCACGTAAACTTTAGGAAGAACTTCCTGACAGTAAAAGCTGTTTGGCAGTGGAATGTACCATCTGGAAGTGTGGCACAGTCTCCTTCTTTGGAGGTTTTTAAACAGAGGCTGGATAGCCATCTGTTGGGAGTGCTTTGATTGTGTGTTCCTGCATGGCAAGGGGTTGGACTGGATGGCCCTTGTGGTCTCTTCCAACTGTATGATTCTTATGATTCTATGATTCTAACTCACGCTCTCCAAAATATTGCTTTTCTTAAGGGAAAAACAGTTGTTGGCCTTTTGTTCCAAGTATATGTGTAATATGTATTTTCAGCCTAAGTCATTGGTGGCTGTCTAAAAGAAGTAGATAGAGCTGTGAGGATGCTCAGCTGGAGTTCACTGGCAGATGAACTGGCAGATACAATTCTTTAATACAGGCGTACTTCAATTTACGAAGCCTGTGACAAAGACATTCCTTTTTTCAAAGTATTTTATGGCCCCATTTCCTCTTTGTTCTTTCTCTAGCTGGAAGGTTATTTAGCAGCATTAGCATTGGGGGATGGTGAAGGAGGGCTGGAGAAACACAGACTTTTGGTATCAGACTACAGCAACACATCTGCAGTACACAATGCAATAAAGTCTGCGGTGGGAAAGAATGGGATTCTACTCTACCTGATCCAACTGTAGCTGTGTGTGCCTGTGTGCAACAGGCAAGGTAAACAGCAGCTGCCTTCAGATGCCCTTACAGAACATACATAGCAAAACAGAAAGAAAAGGGGAGAGCAGAAAGGCGTGCCTTACCAGCTCCACCCAATATATTAAAAAAGCATAGATCTGTAAGTTTGGCCATCAAAATGGAAATCGTAAGATGAGCTGAGGCTGGTGAAAGAAAAAAAAAGCTATCCCTAGATGCATTATGGAAGGAGAAGGTTCAGATTGTTTTTGCTCACTATGCAAGGCTTACTTGACCGGTTGTTTCATTTCGCATATGCATATTGTTAGCTTTGAATATAAAGTTTGCTGAAACGTGTTAAACTGCTCTTCTTTTTGAGGGGTTGTACGAACCTATCCCTATTCTTTCCATCTTATTTCTGCCTCTGGAATCTAATTTTCTGTTAAAGAAGTCATGATGAGGAACACACCTGTTTCTTAACTGAGGTATACTTGTATTAGGTTTAAATGTAGATCATGGTTGGCTTTAAGTCACCATAAATAGCCAGTGGACATCTGTTTTGGGTTATGTACATACTCCTTATTTCACTATGTTCTGCATTTGGGAGACACTAAAAGATTTGCAGCCAAGTTAAGTATAGATTTTAAAAAATATATACATATAATGAATTTCATGCATATAGTTGTGTTTTTATACATATGTAATCTACAGCTGGGATGTTGATCTTTTGTCACATTAGCAAGGAGTTTTAAAAATTCATTTGTGTGTGTATTTATCCAGTCAGACCCCTGTATCCATGGAACTAATATCCATGGTTTCAGTTATCTGCGGGACACAAAACAGGAACACATACCATAGAGTTTTCCTAGAAAATGCTGCCTAGACATCCTCTCTAGACATCTTCTAGGTCCTCCAATGCAACTCTGTGGTATTTTAAACCAGAAGTCCCATTATTTTAATAATGTTCACTGTTATCCATGGTTTCTGGTATCTGTGGTAAGTCTGGGAACCAAACCCTTGTGGATATGGGGGTCTGACTGTATTTCCAATTTGGCTATTCTGTTGCTCAGTTTTATATCACTTTTGTTCTCTCCCCCTCCACCATCCCTAGTGTCTCCTACAAAAAGAAGTGGTGTGGGAATGACCCTTTCCTGTCTGAGACACTGAAGTTGTGGCTAGTCAGAGCAGACGATAATAGGCTAAATGGACAAATACCCTGAAACGGTATTAGGTATCCAATAAAAGCTGAGCTCCTACATTGTGTTTTGTATAGTGTAAATCTACAGTCACAGAGTTAAGCCGTGGTTGTGCTATGCCACCCTTCTGGTGGTGCATCTAACTGTGTATCTGCAAATGTGCTTGCTGTTCTGCAACCCCATTGAATCAGGTAGTACTGGGGGCACTGAGAAATAGATATGCATTATCCAAGAACGAACAACTGCATGTGCAACCGCTATACTTAAGGAACTCCACTATGCAACTGTGAGCTAAATAACAGACAGGCAACTTACTTGTGTGCAAAACACCAGCAGGATGCTGGCCAGATCTGGATCTCGCCTGTAGAAGTTCAAGTATTTTAAGTCTTTAATTTTTATGGGGCAGTTAGCTGTATTTGTCTTTTTGCAGCAAAAAAGAAACCCGACACCTTAAAGACTAACCATTATTATTTGGCAAGCCTTTGTGGACTGCATCCCGCTTCCATGAAAGCTTATGCCAAATAAAACTTGTCAATGTTTATTGTTCCACAAGAGCCTCTGTTAAAAATTTTAGATGCTGCAGGACACTATTATGTTGGCTGCAATAGAACACTTTTCTAGGTTAGGGTTTACTTTTCTCAGAGCTTGGAGAACATTTTTTTTAAGCTATGATGAATGGTTTTTTTGGGGTATGTCCGCAGCAAAAGGAGGAAGAGGGAAATGGTAGGGCCACTATGCAGATAAGATGGCAACATGCTAACAGGGGACAGAGAAAAGGCAGAATTACTCAACACCTTCTTCACCTCAGTGTTTTCAGAAAAGGAAAAGGGGGACCAACCTGAGGATAAAGGAACAGAAGACACAATAGGGGAAATCCAGCACAGAATAAGCAAAGAGGTAGTACAGGAATACCTTCTTAATCTAAATGAATTTAAATTTCCAGGACCAGATGAACTACATCCAAGAGTATTAAAAGAGTTGGCAAATGCAATCTCAGAGGCATTGGCAATAATCTTTGAGAACTCCTGGAGAACAGGAGAAGTCCCAGCAGACTGGAGGAGGGCAAACGTTGTTCCCATCTTCAAAAAGGGGAAAAAAGATCCCAACAATTATCGTCCAGTTAGTCTGACATCAATACTAGGGAAGATTCTAGAGCAGATCATTAAACAGAGAGTCTGTCAACATTTAGAAGGCAATGCCATAATCACAAAAAGTCAACATGGGTTTCAGAGAAACAGGTCATGCCAGACTAATCTGATCTCTCTCTTTTTTTTTTTTATAAAATTACCAGCTTGGTAGATGAAGGGAATGCTGTGGATATCGCATACCTTGATTTTAGTAAGGCCTTTGACAAGGTTCCCCATTACATTCTTGCAAACAAGCTTGTAAAATGTGGGCTAGACAAGTTAACTGTTCAATGGATTTGTAATTGGTTGATTGGCCGAACCCAAAGGGTGCTCAGCAGTGTCTCCTCTTCGTCTTGGCAAGATGTGACTAGTGGGGTGCCACAGGGTTCTGTCCTGGGCCCAGTGCTATTCAACATCTTTATCAATGACTTGGATGAGGGAATTAGGGGCATACTTATCAAATTTGCAGATGACACCAAATTAGGAGGAGTAGCTAATACCCTAGAGGACAGGATCAAAATTCAAAATGACCTGGATAGACTGGAGAGCTGGGCCAAAGCTAACAAAATGAAATTCAATACAGAGAAATGTAAGGTACTGCACTTAGGGTGGAAAAATGAAATGCATAGATAAAGGATGGGGGAGACCTGGCTGAACGAGACTACGTGCGAAAGGGATCTAGGAGTCCTAATAGACCACAAGTTGAACGTGAGTCAACAGTGTGATGCGGCAGCTAAAAAGGCCAATGCGATTTTGGGCTGCATCAATAGAAGTATAGTGTCTAGATCAAGGGAAGTAATAGTGCCGCTCTATTCTTCCTTGGTCAGACCTCACCTAGAATACTGTGTCCAATTCTGGGCACCACAATTCAAAAAGGATATTGATAAATTGGAGCGTGTCCAGAGAAGTGCGACTAAAATGGTGAAAAGTCTGGAAACCATGCCTTATGAGGAGAGACTTAGGGAGCTGGGTATGTTTAGTCTGGAAAAAAGACTGTTAAGAGGCGATATGATAGCCCTGTTTAAGTATTTGAAGGGTTGTCACGTTGAGGAGGGAGCAGGCTTGTTTTCTGCTGCTCCAGAGACTGGAACACGGAGCAATGGATGCAAGCTCCAGCAACAGACATTCCACCTCAACATTAGGAGGAACTTTCTGAAAGTAATTGCTGTTTGGCAGTGGAACACACTCCCTCGGAGTGTGATGGGGTCTCCTTCCTTGGAGGTCTTTAAACAGAGGCTGGATGGCCATCTGTCGGGGATGCTTTGATGGTGATTTCCTGCATGGCAGGGGTTTGGACTGGATGGCCCTCATGGTCTCTTCCAACTCTACAATTCTATGATTCTGTGATATGACACCTGGACTACTAACAAGTTTAATTGGGCAGAAGCTTTCATAGGTCTCCAGTCCACTTCATCATATCCAGTGGAAGGGAGTCCACAAAAGCTTATGCTAAATAAAACTCGATAGTTTTTATGGTGCTACAAGACCCTTTATTGTAAGGGAGCCCTGGTGATGCAGTGGTTAAATGCTGTTACTGTAGCCACAACTTTTATTTTATTTTATTTTATTTATACCCTGCTCTTCAGCCACAAGGCTATCAGAGTGGCTTACAAATTGTTTTAAGCAATAGCAATTTACACATCTACACTGCATTAAGCAGTTTCCAATGTGTGTTAGCTAATGTTGTGAGGTCGATCCTGCAGGGCTCCAAGTTTCACTCAGCCTTCTGTCCTTTCGCAGGTCAGTAAAATGAGTACCCAGCTTGGTGGGGGCAATCAGCTAACACATTGAAAACTGCTTATAGAGTGCTTAGCACTATAAAAATAGTGTAGATGTATAAGTGCTATTGTTAAACAATTTGTAAGCTGCTCTGAGAGCCTTTGTGGCTGAAGAGTGAGGTATAAATACTCTAATAAATAATAAAAAAAATATTGTATTTGTTGCAACAGACCACTTCAATACCATGAAGACTGGGGGATTTTTGGAGTTATAGTCCCCCAAAGTAACTTTTCCATAGACCATGTTGACTTGGGGATTCTAGGACATGATGCCCCAGAGCTCTGACTTTGCATCATTAAGTCTTACGTTATATAAGATCTTATTCCATTGACTATTATCTCCCTTTCCCTTTCCTTTCCACCCATTTCTCCCCCTACCCTCTGCAGAGTGGAGGATCCCAAATCAGTCTCTCAGCCATCTCTCACAGTGACAGTGCTTCTTCAAACCAGTCCCTGTCACATGGAGGCGTTCCAGAACTGCTGGTAGGGCTGTCCTACAATGCTACCACAGGACGATTATCAGTAGAGATGATCAAAGGAAGCCACTTCCGGAACCTTGCTGTTAACAGGCCACCAGGTATGTAAAAGTGTTAAACTGCTATTCAGTACTTTGAGCAAAACCTCCTGGCTTGGTGAGTATGAGGCATGACTTGGGAAGCCTGCAGTCTGGCACTGGGATTTAGCTGCCTTAGGTCTCATATGTGGACTGGTACAGTACAAACGTAACAAATAAAGGCTTCTCTTTTCTCCAGACAGTCAAAGGCAGTTTGAAAGAAAGGAAGGTCTGCACACCTACCACTTCTGCCTCTGGTCCAAATGGGTTATACAGGGTTTTTTTTGAGGGGGATGTGTGGAGAGCATGTCATGAGCATCTGATGGGATGGTGATGAGCAAATGGGAAGGGAGCATGAAGGAGCCAATCCTGTGGCAGGAAACTGGTATGGAAGAGGTCTCCTGGAGTGAAAAGAGGTGGGTGACAATTGGAAGAAATAGAAATCAGATGACAAGAGAGAGTTGAAGATGTCATGTGAAGTGAAGAGGGTAGAATGTGTTTATTGTTGAAAGCATTAAGGCGTTGAAAGAGTCTTCTTGGAATTTTATTTTGAAAAAAAGTTCAAAATATAGATGACCAGAAGAATGAAACTGGCACAATGGTACAACAAGATCACTAATTTAAGGCGGTGGGGGGAGGGGAGGCCCTGATGGATGAAGAGAGGATGAAGCCCAAGCCCCCAGCCTCACAGTTCTTTAGAAGAAGTAGAAACAATCTCACATGATAATTACAACCTTGCATAATCATGATTAAATCAGAAGCTCACTAGCCCCATTAAACAAATACAATAGCAATAATATGTGAGGGAGCTCAGAAAAGTTAAAGAGTGGCTGTGTGGATTTGGGTTAAGAACAGAGTCAACCTCTTAAATAAACAGAGTATTTATTTAACTCTTAATGTGAACAATAAATTATCAGAAATGTATAACATGGCAAAGTCCTCCCCAGAACTAGAAGCACACCAGATATTACATGCCAGACTTCCATTTCCAGCAACTAATCTTTACAGTAAACCAAACATTTTCTCAGTATCTTTAGCAGCATTGAGAAATCTGCTCTTTTGACGGTGTTCAATAGAAAAGTAAACAATGTAGTTTGAACTATTATCAGCTGGACTTCTGGCTCATTTCCCCTCTTACAATGGTGGTGCATATAGTGGGCTTGGTTTTCTATCTTTGTTTTGGGAACAATAATCCGTGGGTGGTGGAGAAAGGGAGCTTATTTGGAATCTAATAGAAAGAAATAAAAAAGAGGATTTTTTTTTCTCCCAGGAAGTTAATTTTTGTCACCTGTTTCAGTAGATGAAAAAAATTAAATGGACTTGCATTAGTGTTCCACTGTAAACATTTTGTATGTTTAACATTCATAGGGTTCATATTCAGGGGTAGCTGTGTTGGCCATGCAGCAAAATATAACAAAATCTAGAATCTACCGAAGAGTGATACCTTTATTGGCCAACCAAAATGCAAAAGACACACGATGCAAGCTTTCAAAGCTCTACTGGCTTCTTCATCAGGCAAAATATGTTAAAAAATAAGGAAAGAAAAGTGACGGTGCTGGAGTCAAAGGCCTACATGCTGTCTTAGGTGTTGCTTGTGTTGTTGTGAAGGGTCAGAGGCCACGCCTACTTTTTGGCCATGTGGGAACTGAGACAAAGGTCAGTAAAATTTAACTCCTTTACCAGCAGTAAGGCAACCCCTCTTGGGATCCAGGATGTCCCTGTCCTTTTGTAAGGCCACAGGCTCCTTTCTTAGGCAGAGATCATTGGATTTCTCAAGAAGTCTCTGTACTGCTACATTTGGAAACAACCTTTCAGGAGCTGCATCAGTACAGCGTAGCAAAATTATAGTCCAAAAGAGAAGTTTTATTTTTGCTGGAGATCAAAACCTCAGAGTGTTAAGTCCCAGTCCATATTTCCCTCTTGTTTAGGCTGGTATGCAGAATACAAGGCAAATAGAGTCATAGAAAAGCCTTATGGGCCATTGAGACCAACCTCCTGCTCAATGCAGGATCTCCAGCTAAAGCATCCCCAGCAGGTAGCTGTCCAGCCTCTCTTTGAAGATGTCCAGAGAAGGAGACCCCCACCACCTCTCTAGGCAATTGGTTCCATTGCCTAACTGCTCTCACTATCAAGAATGTCCTTCTAATGTTCAATCAAAATCTATCCTCCTGTAACTTCAGACCATTAGACCTGGCCCTACCTTCTAGGGCATCAGTAAACAGGCCTATCCTCTCTGTGACAGCCCTTGAGGTATTTAAGGAGTACAATCATGCCACCCCTCAGTCTTCTCTTCACCACATTGAACATGCTCGGCTTCTTCAACCTTTCCTCATATGTTTTGTTCTCCATACCTCTTACCATCCTTGTTGCCCTTCTCTGAACCTGCTCCAACTTGTCTATATCCTTCTTAAAACGAGATGCCCAGAACTGGATGCGGTACTCCAGATGAGGCCCTGCTTAATTTGTGACTAAAGGCTTCCCTGGCTTTCTGATGCCTCACTTTCTGATGACTGGCTCTTCCAACACTTGCAAATTACAGGCAAGTTTCATACATTTGACAGGGGTTTCACTCTTTTGTCAGTTTGCAGAAAGCGCGGGATGAGTCCTTCCTGAATCTTCGTTTGCAAAGAAAAGCCAGAGAGAGAGACACACACACTCGTTTGGGACCACTATGTGTATAGTGTGTTAATTTAGCTTTTGCACACATTCAAAAGTGATGTATAGTGTGTTATTTATGGTGTAAACTTAAAAAAACTGGGTTCTACTTTTCAACTGATTCCACTTTCTGACAGTCCTGTGGTCCCTAACTCATCAGATAAGCAGGGGCTTCCTGTAATATGTAATTAACATGTATCATTAATATGTGGTTGGTTAATTAATTAAAATATTTAAATTCTACTCTACATCACAGGATCTTAGGACAGCACACAAATAAAACCAACCCAAGCAATTCAAAACAATTTTAGGTTTAAAACAATAAAAATAATTCAAACAGACTAAAAACATGTTGAGGAATTGATAGGTTAAAGCAGATTAAAATGGTAACACAGTTGAAAACAATGTGCCTGTATCTTTTGAAATAAATTCATTAGATCCCAAAGGCCTTATTAAAACCCCATGTTTTTACTTTGGTGATGAAATGAAGTCAGTGCCAGTGCCAGTCAGGTCTCCAAGGAGAGAGCATTTCACAACTAGGGTGCCATAGCAGTGAAGGATCTCTCACATGACCCCCATAGACCCATTGCTCCCATGGGTGGGAAATAATAATTAGGTAGGTGCATGTAAGGAGAGGCCTCCTTCAGCTGTCAAGATTGCAACTGTTTAGGGCTTTGAATGTCATGCTAAGCACCTTGAGTTGAGACTGGAATATATTGGCAGCAAGTGACATTCCTTTAAGACTGGCATTGTATGATAGCTATGTAGCATTGCAATATAGATCACTTATACATGAACTGGGTCTTGTGTTTGTGTTTGCATTTACTTATTATTTATATATATATATATATATATATATATATACACATACATACCTAACATGGGACCCAAGGTAGCTCTCTGTATAGAGAATCTGTGTGTTTTTTCCATCCTGTGGTGGAAATTTGCCAAACTGAACTCCTGCCTGCTTTACTCTGGATTTTCTCTCTTGGGACCTACTGCATATTTTGAAACTTAAAGTAATGATCTGGATGTATCATACATGGCAGTTTTTCAGATGAAACTGGAAGGAGATTAGACGTTAAATCAAATTCTCAGTAGGCTCTGTGTACCTGTGAAGGATATGAAGCAGTTTGATGCCTACAGAGTATTCATTTTCAGAAGGTCAGGAAGATGTTGGATCAGACTGGGTGCTACATTTTTCTGTTTGTTTTTGCAAAGTTTCCTTATGCCATAGGTGGAGCCTGGCAAACAAGGGTGGGTGCCCCTTCCACAGTACTGATAGTGAAATGGATTAATAACTCTTGTCAGCTGAACTTAGTTTTCAGCCTTTGAAGCAAATTCCATTTCCTTAGTTTATCAGATACAGCTTCCTCCATTTATGTTCTATTTATTTTTTATTTGAGTCGATCACACCCTAGGTGAATTGACAGAATCAACAGCATGAGGAACGAGGTTCTTGTGCCACATTAAGCAAGCAAGCAAGTTACTAATCATGATGGCTATAGATTACCTCCAGTATCAGAGACAATATGGCTCAGAAAACTAATTTCTGGAGATTGCAGACAGGAGGGTTATGGTATCCTTATGCCTTACTTGCAGGATTTCTTTTAGCTCGGGCTTGCCATTATGTGGACTGAGTGCTGAACTAGATTTAACAAACAAGCTAGTTAAATGTAGGCTAGACCAGTGGTTCTTAACCTTTTCTTTATCAGGAACCCCTTTTAAATATCTTTTGTTGCCGTGGGCCCACAAGACTTAACTCAAGATTTTAATGCTGCTGATGATGATGATGACGATGCACTGGAGGGGGAGGGAAGACTTTCTCCTGCTGCTTCTTGCAAGTTTGTGGCTAGAGTGGATTGAATAGCAATGCGCAGGCCAAGCCAGCCAGCCAGCTGGCCTTTGCCTCGGCTCCTGTCATGTGGCCACTCCACTGCAGAGATGAGGTGGGCCAAGCAACTTTCAAGCCTTTGCAGACCCCCTTTGAGGACATCACATACCCCTGGGGGGGGGTGATCCATGGATCCCAGGTTAAGAACCACTGGGCTAGACAATGCTACTGTTATGTGGATTTGCAATTAGTTGATACGTATAATGTGTTTTCTTTATAAAAAAATAAGATTCCCCCCCCTCCATTTTTATTTATTTATTTATTTATAGCCCGCTCTTCAGCCACAAGCTATCAGAGCAGCTTACAAATTGTTTTAAGCAATAGCAATTTACACATCTACACTGCATTAAACAGTCTCCAATGTGTGTTAGCTAATTTAAAAACATTTTAAAAACATTTCATTTCTCCTGCAGACACGTATGGAAAGCTCTGCCTTCTCAACTCAGTCGGCCAGGAAATGTCCCGTTGCAAGACATCTGTCCGCCGAGGACAGCCCAATCCTGTCTACAAAGAGACTTTCGTCTTCCAGGTTGCCTTGTTCCAGCTCTCAGATGTCACGCTGATGATCTCCATCTACAACCGTCGTAGCATAAAGCGCAAGGAGATGATTGGCTGGCTCTCCATGGGTCAGAACAGTAGTGGAGAAGAAGAGCAGAATCACTGGCAGGAGATGAAAGAATCCAAAGCCCACCAGGTGTGCAGGTGGCACACACTCCTGGAATCCTAAAGGAAGTCTTGATAGTCCCCATACCTTGTGTGCTGATTTTCTTTATCTAAGCTCAAAGCACAGAGATTGTCTCCCTGATATTTGGCATATAAAGGACGATCATTAGCACTGGACTTCCAACGTTCTCCACTATCACAATTAATTGTCTTTTGCACTTCTTTTCCAGTAACCAGTGGGAATCTTTTGAAATAAGAGCCAGGCAATTGTCAAAGAGAGAGCAGAAAGTTAGAATCTGATCAATATTGTAATCCAACACCAAATGTCATTTTGATGTCTCCACTAGAAGCTAGATGTTCTTTTGTCCCTGGGAAGTTGGTCACATAGACAAATCTGGTTGGGTGTGTTAGGAAGAAGAGGGACTGAAAGATACACAGGTGGCAGAGGGTATCTTTTAGAAAACACTTCAACACTTCTCCTGAAACCCACTTTTTCATGCAAAAATGTTCACGGGGTGCATTTATCTGAGCTCTAATACTAATTATCTGATTGCAAGATTTGAAATTTGGTTTCAAAAAACTAATGGAATAATTGATAGAGTGGAATTACATGGTTTGGATCAGACTGTATATGTAGGACTGGTTTTAGGAGCTGCAAGATAGGAGAGTGAGAAATTGGATAAAAGGTTCCTGATTTGGAGCCATAATATGGCCTATTCTAATTCGTCAAGATTCAGTAGGTGTAATCCTTCTGCCCTCATATGTATGAAGGTTAGAAACTTTAATTTTTCTCTTAAAAGCTTAGATTCGCCAACAGATTAGTTTTGCATGCAGTGTCGTACTTTGCAATGTCTGGCACATACACTCAGAATATGGGGAGGTATATGGATACTGTTCAGTCATTAGATGGTGCTGTGCCTAGTTCTGGGAGCCTTTTGAAATAGAATGGAAACATGTTGTAGAGTTTATGACAGACTCGGCCAGCACGATGAAGTACCTGCACCTTTCTGACATAATTTCAGTCTTGCATCTCTCTGGCTTTTCTTTGCAAATGAAGATTCAGGAAGGACTCATCCTGTGCTTGTATAACATGTGGTTAAAACACTTCAGACTTGCAGTGCTTTCTTCACCTGCACACCCACAGTGTTCTTGTGATTGCCATGGTGACATCTCTCTCAGTTTTTCTTGCTGCTTGAGTTTTGTTTGGCTACTTGAGAAATGTATGTGATGGGCAGCTCACTGTAACTATACGTATGTACAGAGTAGGAAACAACATTGCAGAGGGCAAGTAAGAACAGCATAATCTAGAACCACAAAGGCCAGGATGCTGTGAGTACGCCATGTGCAGAACTTTAAAACAGTAGTTTTCAGTCTGTGTTCTGGTGAAACCTGGAAGAAAACTGGGTTCCTTGGCGAGAAGACCAGCAGTGCTGTACAAGCATCTCTGAAAAATCTTTTGCTTGTTGTCCTCAGCCCCAGTGGAAAGTATAATGTGTTATAGAATCATAGAGTTGGAAGGGACCACAAGGGCCATCTAGTCTAATCCCCTGCTCTGCAGGAAGACACAATCAAAGCATTCAGAACAGATGGTCATCCAGCCTCTGCTTAAAAACCACCAGAGAAGGAGACTCTACCACACTCCCAGGCAGTGTATTCCACTGTTGAACAACTCTTACTGTCAGGAAGTTCTTCCTAATGTTTAGGTGTAATCTCTTTTCCTATAGTTTGAATCCACTGCTCCATGTCCCAGTTTCTGGAGCAGCAGAAAACAAGCTTGCTCTTTCTTCAATATGACATCCTTTCAAGTATTTAAACATGGTTATCATGTAACCTCTTAACCTTCTCTTCTCCAGGCTAAACATACCCAGCTCCCTAAGCTGCTCCTCATAGGGCATAGCTTCCAGACCATTCACCATTTTGGCCACCCGCCTGTGGACACGTTCCAGCCTGTCAACTTCCCTCTTAAACTGTGGCACCCAAAACTGGACACAGTACTCCAGGTGCGGTCTGGAATACTGTGTCTAGTTCTGGGCACCGTAGTTATAGCTAGAGCTTGGGAAAGTTCTGTTTCTTTTTGGACTACAACTCCCACATTTTCCCAGTCGTCATGCTGCTGGTGGTGGGTCTCCTCAAATAAAGTTTTCCAGTCTCTGGTTGTAGCATGGAATACAATCTGGCCACTCCCCATCCCATCTCTTATTGACTGTTTGCTCTGCAACAATACTCAGAATCCTTTGCACCATGCAGAGGTTCATTGGCTGAGAGTGATGTGGAAAGGGCTAGCTTACTTTGGAAGTATCGGGTTTGAAAAACGTGACTTTAAAATAATATAATTTGTAAACAGAATTAGGAACATAGGACACTGCTCTATCACTCCAAGTCAGACATTTAGCCCGTCTGACTCAATATGGTCTATGTTGACTGGCAGTGCCCCTTCCAAGATTTCAGAGAGTGCTCTTTGCCAGCTATTCTTGGAGATGTTGTTGGCTTAACCTGGGACCTTGTGCATGCAAAGCATGGTTGTGCCACAGAGCTATGCCCCTGCCTCCCCCATGAACGTACTTCACTTTTATTTTTTCTTCAAATATCTTATAGGACAGGGATGGGAAATAATGACCCTCCTCAACAACTCCCAACATTTCTTCTCATTGGCTGTGCTGGCCAAAACTGCTGGGAGTTGCAGTCCAACATCATCTAGAGGGCTGCATAATTCCCAGCCCTGTAGTAAGGTTATAATGGTTAAGTAATTTTTTAAAAATTATTTCAGTTAGTCAACAAATTTTAAACAGAAATTTATTTATTACAATATTCATATTCCACCCTATATCCAAAGATCTCAGAGTACCATTCAATAAAATCAATTTAAGACAATAACAGTTTATTGTTGTATAATAATTGTATAATAATAATACCAATTGTAATAATAATTTTAAAAGATACAGATAGTCTTTTATCTAGTCTTTTTATTGTTTATCACTTAAAACCAGGCTATTTAAAACAATTCAGACAATTTAAAATAATGCTGACCATAGCACATGTGTAAATGAAATAAAACCAATTAGTCTTCAAAAACTCTAATAAAAAGCCATGTTTTGACTAGGTGCCGGAATGACACTAGCATTGGCACTAATTGAGCCTCTGAGCTGAGTGTATTCCAGAAGAAATTTAAGTTTGTTTGGAATACAGGGTGTTATAAAAGCAAGCACCACCAGAAAAGAGGCAGAACTTTTCTGTTGAAGAGGGCAGGGAAATGCCTCTTTTAAGACAATGTGTACTGGTACTATAAAAATTGAGGTAGGCTTCTTCCTTCAGAATGATTTTTTTAAAATATGCAAAGATAAAAGCAGATTTATTTTACTGACTAAAACTCATACTTTTAATTGGCTTAATGTTCTGATAGCCCTTAATCTTTTGACCATCTATGAAGTGGGCAGATATAATTGAAAAACCAGGATAGTAAACTCATTGATTTGACGCTGTTTCTGGTTCTCTTCTTCTATCCTTGAAGGTCCAGAAATTTTATTTCTCTCTTTCCACTTGTTTATTTCATATAATTGCTGAGGGCAAGCATCCTTGATTGTCCAGATGAGGTCATTAGTCTAGCCTAGCTTCATTGTTTTTTCTCTTTAAAGGGTTCTGCTGTTCACTGACATGAAACATCTTTTGCTGCCACTTTGGATTGGGAGTTCGGGAGGAAATGTAACATCAAGTAAAAAATGTTGCTCTTTAAGTAGCATTTGGAAGAGCAATGAATTCCACATACACCCTCCCAGTAAACTGCCAAGTGCCTATAGATGCAAATAACCTGAAAGCAACAACCAACCTCTCCATCAACACCATTTGTTTGGGAGGTATAGCATGTTGTGGTATCTTTATCTTATATTCCTTCCCCTATGAAATGCGACTGACTAGCAATGGTTTTAAGGATGCCGCTTGCATGATGCATGTCTCTAGACCTCACTGTTTTCTGTGTTTGCAGAGTCTACCCATGAGAATGCCAAAGTCAGGGTTGGATACAGGAAAGCTGGGTTTTTGTTGTAGGGGTAGGGGAGAGCTTCTACTGACATTCTGGTGCAAAATATATGCCTTTTCATTTATAACAATACTAATAATATAGATTTAGTTGTATCCTGCCTCTCCCATCCAGATTGGGGCGACAAACATCATATAAAACATTAAAAACAGTCTAGTACAAATATTAAAATGACATCATTAAAACAAGCTATACAATAATAATTTAATTCAAATTTCTAACTATAAAATGACAGATATTAAAATAGACTTAAGAAGGAGAAAGGCATAAAATGGAAAATAGAGTAACAATGGAGAGCAGTAGAGTGGCAATAGAGCATTCAACCTACTCTGGGAAGGCCTGCCAGAAGAGAGCTGTCTTAATAACCTTCTTAAAAGCATCCAGATCATCAAAGTGTCAGATCTCCTCTGGACATTTACTGACATATCTTTACTGGCATTTGCCTAGAAAGGCAGGTATGCATACATCAAGACTTGAGCCTTGAAGACCTATAAGACCCCCTGATCTTTTGACAACATACATAGCCCCGTACATCATCGTCAGTTGCCATCTCTCTGGGACTGCCCAATGTGTAAGCCATTGCACAATCAGACATTCTCTAGAAAATCTTTGCCTAAATAGAGAGGGGGATCCAGGCCTACGTGCAGGAGACCAAAAGGGGAAAAGGCAAGCTGAGGTGGAAAAAAATGGAGCAAACTATCATCCAGTTCTTAAAAGCTGTTTGTGTGCTTTTTCTAAAATGCATGAAACACACCCTTCATGCCAAAGAAGACTCATGGGAGTCAAAGAAGAATCATAGCAGCCTTGACCAACCTGATGCCCTCTATATGCTGAACAACAGTTCCCATCACCTCAGCCACCACAACCATGATGCACTGGCTAAGGCTGATGGGTTACATAGCCCAGTGCATTGGGAAGGTTTCAGGTTGAGGAAAATTGCACATGGCTTAAAGATACCACCGAGGATGGGAAGTGATAGAGGAATTGGTCACACAATTCTAATTATAGCATTGTGTGAGACAGAAGAGTTGTTCAGGGAAATAACACCATCAGTCAGTATAGGATTTTTATAGGCGAAAGACAGATCGTTATCCCAAAGAGTATATATGCTATTGTAAATCTATTGAGGTTACTGGAGATGTCAAGTGAAAAATCAAAATTGAAATACATGGGTCAGGATCCTCTTGGGTATGTAATCCGGACTGGCAAACCTCTCTTCTTCTAAATGCACCCTGTGCACCTTGAAGCCAGCTCTGGAAGGCTGGGGAACCTACTGCGGCAGGGTTTTGTTTTTGTTTTTTTGGTTAATGGGGGATGTAGGTTGGAGGAGGTTCACAGCAACTGCTATGACTACCACTATATCTTCCTACTATTATTTATATCCCACTTTTCCCCCCAGTTTGGGACTCTATGTCCTAGGTTCTCCAGCGCAGTTTCAAGTAATAGCATAAGTCTGGGAACATATTCTCCATGGATATGGTGGGTGACCTATAAGCTATAAACAAATTAAAACTTGTTAAAAACATAAAACTATTGAAAAGAAAGTTGTTAATAGAAAATTCAGCACATTATGCAAGGCCCTAAGGAATCCCCTAAATGATCAAACAAAACAAAATGGTGCTCATCTGCTTGTTAGTGGTGTTGAAACAAAATGGTCTTCACCTGCTTGTAGAAAGAGAGCAAGGAAGTTACCAGAAGTAATGGGATCCAGCTTAGGTACCAATTGGATCCTGGGGATGATAATTAATTACTCGGGAAAGTCAAAGATGTGCAAGTATGCTTTCAAGAGCATTTTGAAGAGAGACTGAAGATATCTTGCAGCATGATAGCATTTAGGGGATTCCAGGAGATCTGAGGCCAGAATCAGGATTGTTGCGTCTTGTTGAATTTTCACTAAGTGAGTAGCAGAGAAACAGTTAAGTGTTCTCTTTCCTGAGCACCCACATGTGCCATCTTGTCATGCTACCCTTCTAGTGTTTCTTGGGAAACATTTCACAGTACAAGATTTTGTTCTGACTATGGGCTGCAAATTCCATTGAGTTTGTCATGTAATTGACAATTTAGCCCTGAACATGCCAAAAGATATGCCCCAACAAACTCAACAGTATTACCTTTTGTTCCTAAATTCCTAATTCCTCTGCATTTCCATTTGCCGTTTAGTCAACAGTCCTGTACACATAGGAATAAACACTGTTGAACACAATGGAAATTACTTCTCAGTAGACATGCGTAGGATTGCACCACAAGGCCTTTTATGGAAGACTCAAGTAATGGCATCCTTTTGAGTTACAGCTGTGTCTGCAAAACAGTTTTAGCATTAAGAATCTATACACTCTTACATTAGACAGTTTGGACAGAATGTGTAGAATAAAGTCACAATGAATTTTTTGTACATTTGGATGTATGTTCCTACATGTAGGAGCTGCTGCCTCCATATGTTGCTGGAGACAGGTTTCCCTATTGAGTTCAGATCTAGCAAGAGTACAGCACACTACTGGAGGGTGTGTGTGTGTGTGTGAAGGGTGTGTGTGTTGACACCAGTTTTATGCAGGTGTCAATATGGCACTCAATTGCCTATCAGGGGCAGGTAAGAACAGGAGAATGTGTCTGCCCCTTCTCCCAAGTCAATGGAAGACCAATTCTGCAAGGACAAGAACATTTGCTATTTTTTTTCATCCTGTGGTAAAACATATCTTGACATATTAAGAACTCTGTGAAAAAATTGTCAACATCTCAGAGATTTTTACTCCCATGCAAGGCTGAAAAGACCACTGTGTTTGGGTGGTTTTGGGTTTTTTGGGGGGGGTGTTGGGTTTTATGGAAAAAAATAATTCAGTTTGGGGAGGATTTTGCATGAACACTTGTGCAAGAATGTTTCATGCAAAATTCAATGCTTTTGCACAAAAAATCTCAGCAAATGAAAGAGTCCAGCAATGTGTAATGTTGAGAAATTCATAAAAGCTCTTGCAATCTTACCTATCATGAAGAGATTTTTTTGTGAAAGCTTTTGTTCTCACATACAAGCCAAGAATGAAATAAGCAAAGATTCATACCTCCACACAAGAGCCCTTTCCTTTGTCTATTGTAGGTCTGTGGACTTAATGGACTTCCAGGTATTGGCTGGAATGATGTTGGTTAATTTACGGATGCCCAAGTTCCCCTACAGAAGTGGTTGACCATTTTTGTCTGATGTGGAATTGCTATGTTCAGTTCAAGGCTGCGGAAGGGTAGTTGTACATGTGGTACAATTGTGCATGATTGTGCACTATGCATTGTTGTGCATGGATGGGTATCAGAAATGTGGATGTACATGCAGCATTCATAAACAAGATGGCATTGCAAAACTTCTGCATAACTCTGTGAGTATAAAGTTACACTCTTTAGGATCTTAAGCTTCGTTGGACTCAATTTCCAATCAGCTCAAGCCAGTGGTGAAGGATGATGAGAGTTAAACATCTGGAGGGCCACATATTTTCCACTTCTGGTTTCTTGAGCCCCTCCCTACCAAGGCAGCCTAGGCAAGTAGAGGGAACATAGGTTCCACACCCCACTCATCCAAAGAAATCCCTTTTATAACTTGCTAAACACAGAAGCACAGGTCAGCTAATTGGTAAGAATGAAAGCCTGTGTTACTGGAAAACATTTCTTCAGGATTACAAAAAATAAATAAAGCACAGTTTATAGGCAATATCTACATTTAAAAAAAATAATTGTTTTCTTCTTGCATCAGAATGTTCTTGATCAAATATGTGCATCATTTTACTTTTTATTGATGGAAACAAAATGTACCTCTCAATGGTTTTTGAATTTTCATTATTTGGGAGCTGCATCTGAACACGGAATATTAAACTTACAACCTTTCTCTTAACTGCTTTGTGCAAGTGCAGAGTATGATGTGCTTTATGCTGGCTTGGAGAATAATGTAATGGTGCACCCAAAGAGGAGTTGAGAGTCAAAGCAGTGGTGGAGTTCAAAGCGAGTTGGAGTTCAACATGGAGTCTGCAAACTAGTTAGAGGTGCACAAATTATTGATCATAACCAGATGCAGATGGAATTTCTTTGTGCTTTCCAATTTGTTTTTGTTCAAAATACGCAGGCTGAGATAACTACCAACAGAAGCTACAGAGACAAGCATACAAGAAGGCAGTACTGATCCCTAGCAGTATCAGCACCTTTGAAATTTCATGGCACCCCCCCACCCTTGCGAAGCTAAATTCAACTCTCCTTATCCACTCTGTTCGGCCAAGGTAGTTTCCAATCCAACCCTGGCAAGTGAGTTAGAATGCAACTCTAAGGACGCTTATCTAAAAGTACCATTGAATTGTCTTCAGGGCAGAAGATTGTGCTGTTAGACTCTTATTCAACACTCTTGATAGATTTGCACCCGTTGGTTTGATTAGTGATGAGTGTGTACCATAGAAAAAGCCATTGCCAATCTAAATATAGACGGGGAAGAGAGGAGGAAGGGTGGAAAAGAGACAAATGTAATGACTGCATGAGGAAAGGGAATATAGGCTATAGATGGAGTTTTTCCCCATAATCAAGGTTACAAAATTCATGCTTGAGATGAGGTTTTTGAGGGATGGTCTATGGATCTATGAGTTGCTAAACAAAGCAGAAATTTGAGGGCAGGGCTCTTTGGTGATTCCTGTGGTGTAGCTGGTGGTGTATCTCAATAATGTTGCCACCACAAAAAATGCAAGTATGGTGTGTCAAAGCCACACAATACATCTCAGGAAACCAATGTAGCAGCCCTTTGCAAACATCTGTTGGGAGCAGCTCTTCATAGGACCTTGCCTCCTTGTTTTTCTGTTGTGTGCCTTCAAGTCATTTCCAACTTATGGTGACCTCAAGGTGAATCTATCATGGGATTTTCTTGGCAAGATTTGTTCAGTGGGTTTGCCATTGCTTTCTTCTGAGACTGAGAGAGTGTGTCTTAGCCAAGATTACCCAGTAGGTTTCCATGGCTAAGCAGGGGTCCAAACCCTTGGTCTCCTGGAATCCTGGAGTCCAACACCACTATACCACACTGTTTTTCTGTACTGAGTAGTAAGCATCCTTGCATTGTTCTCCTTGAAAAAACATTTTCCTTGGGGTGGGGGCACTGTTCCCTTACACACACACCCTCCTTAGAGCACTCCAAAATGGACAAATATATAGACAGTGCTCCTAATATTTCAGGATGGAGTTACAGTTTTGCAAGACTTTTACTAAGCCACTATAGGATATATGGCATAGCATGAGGAAGTTCTGTATCCATCCCGCCCCCCCTGAGTTCATAACTGTGTAAACCAAAGGTGGGGAAACTGTGCTCCCCTGAAAATCATGACATTTATTGACATAATGGATTCTTTCACTGGAGAAAGTCATAGAATCATAGAATGGGAAGAGACCACAACGGCCATCTAATCCAACCCCCTGCCATGCAAGAATAAACAAATCATTCCTGACAGATGGCCATCCAGCCTCTGTTTAAAAACCTCCAAAGAAGGAGACTCCACCACTCTCCAAGGCAGTGTATCCCAATGTCAAACAGCTCTTACTGTCAGGAAGTTCTTCCTAATGCTTAGGTGGAATCTCTTTCCCTATAGTTTGAGTCCATTGCTTCATCATCCAAAGGATTCCAGTCAGAGTCTCTATACAGAATTTAGAACCCAGACTTTCCTGGTATCTAAATCTTATGAGGGATAACTCTCCTCTGTACCCATAGGATTTGGGTCCAAGCTACCTGAGAGATCATATTGTCCCATACAAGCATGCCTGGGCTTTGAGATCTTCAGAGTGGGCCCTTCTCTTCATCCCACCACATCTGGAGGCATGTTTGGTAGTGGTGAAATACAAGGCTTTTTCAGTGACTGCTCCCAGGCTTCAGATCTCCCTACCCTATTGTCTCCCACACCTCATCCAGTTGCCCACTTTAATATAAAGCTTGTATTATATCCCATCTCCCAGTTTTGGTATAAGAACACAAAGAACAAGGAAGGCTACAGAAGGAGTTGCCTTATACCAGTGGCTCTTAATCTTTTCTTTACCAGGGACCCCCCCCTTTAAATATTTTTTTTTTTGTTGCTGTGGGCCCCAAGACTTAACTCAAGATTAAAAACCCTATCAACAGCAGCAGCAGCAGCAACAATACCTCATAATAATGATACAAATACACCATCCATTAACCCTTCCCTCAGAGGCACTGGAGAGGAGGGAAGACTTTTCTCCTGCTTCTTCCTGTAAATTTGTGGCTGGAGCAGATTGAAGAGCAATGTGCAGGCCAAGCTAGCCACCCTTTGCCTTGGCTCCTGGCATGTGGGCTGAGCAGCCTTCAAGTCTTCGTGGACCCCCTGGAGGTCTGCAGACCACAGGTTAAGAACCACTCCTTTATTCCATCTGAGACTACTTTTCTATTTAGAACAGTGTTTACTTGCAACTATTTATCTGTGAAAATATTTATATCCCACCCTATCAATAAAGATCCAGGGCAGTGCACAAAATAAATAAATAAACCCGATCAATTTAAAGCAGGGTAAACAGTAAAAAATAAATTTAAAGGATGAGTTAAGAAATGACAAGAAAAAACACATTTAAACCAATTAAAACTGTTTAAAACAATGCACACGTACAGCCTTGTGTAAAGCAAATCAGGCTTCAAAGGTTTTAGCAAACAACTATGTTTTTCATTGGAATGGCAGCAATATTGTTGGCAATTGGACTTCTGTGCCATAATTGGGTTGCCATAAAAGAGAAGTCCCTCTCCCATTTTGTCCAAAATCATATTGCTCTGACTGATGTGGCATAGAGTGTATCCACACTGAAGAATTTTAGCAGTTTGATGCCACTTTAAGTGCCATAGCATCATCCTACAGAATCCTGGGATTTGTAGTTGCACAAGGTCTTTAACCTTCTTTGCCAAAGAGTGCTAGTGCCTCACTAAACTACAAATCCTAGGATATTGTAGGAAGGAGCCATTGTTACCCTAAGAGAGGTCTGTGGGGAGGCCATCCCAGATGCCAACGTCTGATTTAATGTATGGGGAAATTAATAGCTCAAAATGGCTGGCTTGCAAGAGGGGAGTAAATTCAGGACCTTTTCACCTATGTATACCAGTACTAACTGTAGAAACCACTCCAGTTAAAGTAAACTAAAGTGTTTTTGTTCAAGGAATATAAACAAACACAAGAATATGCACTCTATGAACCATACAGAGCTATCGGAAAGAAAGTGGGAAAGGTTGGGTAGAAAGAAATCAAGGAAATGGGCAATATTTACCAGACTCAAAGAGAAGAGAGTTCTGTGTAGCAAAGAGGCTCAGACTGGAGGCTGAGGGTGGCACAGAAAATCTGGCAGAGAGTCATATCCGTCTGTGGCATACTTTGCTATTGTCTAGGCTGGGATATTTATAACCCATTTCATGGCTTGAATGTGTGTTTTGACTACAACAATGGCTAAATAATCTTCCATGGGAAGAACAAAGAAGAACAACTCCACTGATTGTCTTAGGTGGTCAGGAGATAGGAATAGATTGGTTTACGACAACCTCTTAATGCAGGACATGAGGGGGTTTCAAGGTGAGATTTCCTTGGGATTGGGGTTGGAAAGGTCACTTGACTGTTTGGTTGGATGACTCATTGCTGAGGTGCCCAAGAAGGAATTAGCAGATACCTCTTTAATGGCCTTGTTTACCAGTGGCTTCTGCACAATCATACTTTGGGCTTGCTAGCTAAAATATTTTCTAAAACACCTTCCCAGGTCCTTGTGACCTCCACCTGACCTCTTTTTGGATCACCCTGCTCAACCTGAACCCTAGAAGTGTCCAATATTTCCAATTTTGAGATATCATGGGGAGAGGGTAGTAGAGCATGCTAACACCGTGGCAGTCAAAGTGGTGTCAAATTGCAATAATTCTACACTATGAAATCACTGACAGAAGAGAACCTCTCCAGCAGCCATAAAACCTTGGGCAGGAGTATATAGTGAAAGGCTCTCAATCCATTTACGTCTTTCAGTGTCATTACCAGCACCTTGATTTCAGTCTGGAGGCATATTGGCAACCAGTCCAATTCCCTCAAAGCCAGTGGCATGGTTTCTGGATAGCATTCTGGTCAGCGACCTAGCTACTGCATTTTCCACTAGCTGCAGCTTCCGAATTGTCTTCAAGGACAGTCCCATGTAGACTGAATAGTAATAGTCTAATCAAGAAGCAACCAGTGCATAGACAACTGTGGCTTAGTTATCCCTGTCAAGAAAAGACCACAGCTGGTGGAATAGTTGGAGATGACCCTAAGCCCTTTTAGTCATGGAGTCAACCTGGCCTCCAGGGACAAAGATGGATTGAAGAGTATTCCCAAGGTACTCACCTGATCCCTCAGGGAAAGTGCAACTGCATCCAGAATATGTAGCTTCTTGAGTTTCTGGACCCAAGAACCACCAATCCATAGAGCCTCCATCTCTTCAGGCTTTTGCTTCATGTTATTGGCCCTCATCTATCCTGTTAGAGCCTTCAGATACTGGTCCAGTACTTGCACAGCTTCAGCCGCCCCTGACAACAAGGAGAAGTTGAACTAAGTGTCATCAGCATACTGAAGGCAACCAACCCCAAGACTCCTAATGACCTCTTCCAGCAGCTTCATACACATGCATGGCAGAGAGGCAGCTTCTCAGAGAGATTTATTTATTTATTTATTTATTTATCTGGCTTTTCTTCGCGAACTAAGATTCAGGAAGGACTCATCCCACGCTTTCTGCAAGCGCGCTGATGACTAAAAAGGCCAATCCGAGATAAACAAGTCCGGTTGCAAAAAGCACAGCAGAAGGTCTCCTTGGGTGATGTTTTTGGGTTGTGATTCTTTCTGCGTTGTCGTTTCTCTTCAAGACTTGTTCGTTGTGAGTTCTCAAATAAGGCTGCAGCATTGTGGATAGTGCATCTCCATGCCTCCCGATGTATTTATTTATTTATTTATTTATTGGGTTTATATCCCACCTTTCTCCCAAGACAGGATTCAAGATTGCTTACAATAATTAAAAAGATGGTACGAAAACATCACGAGTTTAAAAGTTTAAAAAATAATTAAATGAAATGAAATTGCCATTATTAAAATATAGTTTAAAACACATTAATAAAAAAATATAAGATCGATAAAAATACAACATTTAAAAGCAGCACACCAGTTAAAATTCATGTTTCAAATGCCTACCTAAATAAAAACGTCTTCAGCTGCTGATGAAAAAGAGCAGGGAGGGAGCCCAACTAGACCTCCTGTGGAAGGGAGTTCCACAGTCCATGAGCAGCTGCAGAGAAGGTTCTCTCCCAAGTCCCCATCACCCACACCTGTGAAGTTGGTGGGACTGAGAGAAAGCTCTTCCCTTGCTGATCTTCACACTTGGGCTGGCTTGTATATGTAGACACAGTCTTTCAGATAGTCTGGACCCAAGCCCCATTTAGGGCTTTAAAGGTCAAAACCAGCACTTTGAATTCATCCCAGAAACAGACTGGTAGCCAATGCAACTGTTTCAACGTGTGTGTGTGTGTGTCACATGATCCCTGTTTTCCCCATTGGCTGCAACCTTCTCAGTAGAGATGGTAAGGTTTTAACTTGGTACTTTCTGCGTGCAAAGATATGCTCTTCCACTGAGCTGTGGTAAAACGATGAGGCAGATCTATAAATTTATGAACCACATGGAGAAACATAAATAGTTGCCTTTTCCACTCACCTGACAGCAGAACAACAGGTCACTCAATAAAAGTGATTATGAACAGTTCCTCGAAACACAAAGTATACAAAGTCCGCACAACACAAAATTGATGGGTAAAAGTTGCTCTAGAGCAGTGCTTCTGAGGTTATGTGATGTGGCATACTGTGTATTATTTTCTCTCCAATATACCAGGGTTGTTGTTGTTGTTTGCCTTCAAGTCGTTTCCGACTTATGGTGACCCTAAGGTGAACTTATCACAGGTTGGCAAGATTTGTTCAGAGGGGGCTTGTCTTTGCCTTCTTCTGAGGCTGAGAGAGTGGGTTACCATTGCTGAGAGGGGATTTGAATCCTGGTCTCCAGAGTCATAGTCCAATGCTCAAACTGCTACACTTCGCTGGCTACTCATATACAGTTGGCCTGTATCCATGTATTCTGCATCCACAGGTTTCACCATCCACGGCTTGAAAATATCTCCCCCCCCCCCAAAAAAGTCAAAAAGTAAAGCTTGATTTTGTCATTTTATGTAAGGGGCACCATTTTACTATGTCGGAGTATATAATGGGACTTGAGCATCCACAGATTTTGATATCCACAGGGGGTCCTAGAACTAAACCCCAATGAATACCATTGTACCAGGGACCAGAACCATATTTGTCTCCACTGGAGTTGCTGAGGGTCTCCATTGGCTATAACTGCTTTTTTCTTTACAGTAAACTCACCAGTGGCCCAGGCACCAGCAGCAGTCCAGAGGCCACCACTTTGAGCAGGACTGCTCTAGAGGCTTATAGTTTATACTTGCTGTACCCAGCGTAACATACTCCATTATAGTAGATTTGCAAGGTTCACATGGTTCAGCCACATGCTATTATTTCAGGAAACAATATTGCATTATTTTACATGTAAGTGGTGAGTGGCTGAGGGAGTGAGAGGAGGGAGGGTCCCTTGTGAGGCTGGAGGTGGCAGGAGTGGATTGTGAGGTGGAGAGGGAATTTGCATGTGGGTGGTGATTGGCTGAAGGAAGGAATGAGGGGAGGGAGGGGATTGGTTGGGTAAGTAGCCAATCAGCACACTGGGAAAGGAAACATACCCACGCAGTATATATATATATATATATATATATATATATACATACACACACACACACACACACACACACACACAAGCTGGACTTGGCATATCATACGCCATTTAAAAACTCCCCCCAAAACGACAGGTAGACCTCACGACAACCCTGTAAGGTAGGCCAGTGGATTTAAATTCCTCCTCCCCATTCTTAGCAATACACACTTTCCCTGCAGTTGCTGAGGTTGCCCTGCCACCGCTGCCGCCACCACCACCAGTTGACTGCCTGGGTCCTGTCGCAGTGGCAGCAGTATCATTCCACCACCGCCAGTTGACTGCCTGGGTGCTGTCAGACGCGGCCTGTCACCACCGCCAGTTGACTGCCTGGGTCCCAATCTGGGCCACAGACTGAGCAACAGGAATGCATTGTGAGGTGGAGAGGGAATTTGCATGTGGGTGGTGATTGGCTGGGTGTGGGTTGGGTGTTTTTTCCTGAGTAGCCAATCAGCACACTGGGAAAGGCAACATACCCAAGGGAATTATACATATAGATAGATGGCTTTAAAAGGGGGCTACAGACATTTATGAAGGGAGAGAGACTTGTCAACATAGCTATGCCATCTCAATGGAAACTCCATCTTCAAGAGCAGTATATCATAGAGTACATGGTGCTGGGGGTGCAGGCAACACATCTAGGCTAGGCTAACACCAGTTCCACCACCCCTACCTTTTGCTTGCGCATTTCTGCAACCCTCTGGCTGGCCACTGTGGAAACCAATTACCAGACTAAACAAATGTTTGATTCTGGTAATCGTCATATTGTTAACTAGTCAACGTCAGTTCAATTAACTTGAAGGAGAGGTTTAAGGTGAGTTGGGGAAAACAGCTGACAGCTCAGTGTTCCTTGCCTAAAAGGAGAAAGAAAATTGTCCCTTGAGAACAACTTTCATTCAGAAAGCATGAAAGGAGTGGCAATGGAACATGAGAACAATTTGTTAAAGTGCATGCAAAGAAAAATAGCTCACAGTGACGGGAAAACGGAGAAATAGAAAATGGTCCATTAATATCAGAGATGAGTCCTAGCATTCTGTTTGTGACTTACGGTAGTTTAAGTTCAATTCACGCTATTGTAACCTACTTTTTTGCTTGTTGTGAAAGTCACAATTCTTTACTGACTGCACAATGACCAAAATTTCCCCCAAACCACTTTTTAAGTGATACAACCCCCTGTAACATGGCTGTTTCCATGTTGTTGGACAGTGGGGAAATCAGTTCATACAAATCCAGCTATTTTCCTCCAACTGGATGCACGGCAGGGATGTTAGCTTTTTAACATTTTTTTAATAAAGAATTTTCTACATAGAATAAAAGTTCACACACACACACACACACACAAAATAAGCAGAAAGAAAAAAGAAATACCGTAACAGGAAAGGAACAAGGAAGAGATATAGGACTTTTACCCCATTCCTGCCTCACTGCCCCTACTCCCGTCCCTGCCACAGAATAAATAAAAAGTTTTCACACACCTACCTTCTGCCGTGACAGGCATGTCCTCCCCCTCCCCTTGGCTGGCCGGGAGTAAATACAGCCATCATAAAGCTGCATTTATGACCCGGAAAGTAAATTCCATCCGTTCTTGTGAGAGAACGATCACATAGGGAATTTTAAAATAAAAGTAAAAAAAAAAAAAGTTTAAAAGTACACCAAGCACAAAAACAAATTAAAAAATACCAAGTAACCCAGGTAGGGGGAAAAAAAGGGTGCCACTTACCTTGATTTCCTGATCTCAACCGGAAGTCTTCAGCACGGACCTCCCCGCCATGGCTGGCATCACACCAGCATAACGGAAGAACGGGGGTGCCTTTCAGACTACCTGTGATTCCGTGACAGAAACGGAATGGTTGGTCTATTCACAACTTTTCATCATGAATAAAAAATTATGGAAGCAGCACGGGGGCATCATGGGAGCAGCATGAGAGGGGGACAACATCAACTGAAAGGGAAATCTTTCAGCGACCCTGTTCCGTGCCTGCCATGGAGTAAAAAGCTGAAAAAGTCCATAGATATATAAGAAATAAGCACTCTCTCTCTCTCTCTCTCTCTCTCTCTCTCTCTCTCTCTCTCTCTGGCTTTTCTTCACAAACGAAGATTCAGGAAGGACTCATCCCGCGCTTTCTGCAAGTGCGCTGATGACTAAAAAGGCCAATCCGAGATAAACAAGTCCGGTTGCAGAAAGCACAGCAGAAGGTCTCCTTGGGTGATGCTTCTGGGTTGTGATTCTTTCTGCGTTGTCATTTCTCTTCAAGACTTGTTCGGTGTGAGTTCTCAAATAAGGCTGCAGTATTGTGGATAGTGCGTCTCCATGCCTCCTGATGTGAGGCCAGGGAGGATCATTGTTGGTGATCAATTTGGTCGAGCCTGAGATGTTATTTCAGGGAATCCTTGTATTGCTTTTTTGGAGCGCCCCTCTTTCGCTGACCCGTGGCGAGTTTACCATAGAGTACTATTTTTGGGAGGCGATGGTCCTCCATTCTAGAAATGTGCCCTGCCCAGAGCAGCTGTGTTCTCAATATCATGGCCTCAATGCTGACATAAGTGACTTCCAACTTGCAATTCAACAGGTATAAACATATAAAATAACACAGTACTGCCCCCTTTTTATAAAATACATTGTACACTTCTTCTGATATCTACCTCATATTAATTTTTAAAACCAACAGTTATTAAATCATTTTATTGTTTCTTAAAAAACTCTAAGGGTTTCTGATTTTTTAAAAACTGTCTCTAATGATTTTTCTCTGATCAAACCTGATAATTTGTCAATTTCTGCTTGTTCATTCAGTTTTAGCAGCCATTCTTCCATTGTAGGTAATAATAAACTCTTCCAGTTTTGAACATATAACAATCTTGTCATTGTGATCATGCACTGCAGTAGTCTTTCATGACTCCTTTCCAATTGTTCCTCTATAAGTCCCAAAAGAAACAGTTCTGGTTTTAGTTGCATGCTGATCTTTAATATCCTCTGAATCAAGGTTTGTTTTTGGACCCAAAACTTTCTTGTCTTCTCACAAGTCCCGCACATATAAGTATTCCTTCTTGTTCACATTTCAAGCACACATTTGAAGGTCCTGTATACATTCTAGACAGCTTTTCTGGTGTCACACACCAATTATACATCATTTTATAGAAATTCTCTTTCAGATTATAACACAATGTAAACTTTCATTTCTTTTCCCATTTTTCGATTTGGATACCTAGCCCATTTTATCATACAATTTTTTACTTGTTCTTCTTCTATTTCAAATTTTAACAAAAAGTTATACATTTTACCAATCACATAATTGTAATTGTAATTCAACTTTGATTTATTTTGTTCAAAACTGTAATTCTTTTTATCCATCTTAAATCTTTCATTCAACTGCAGATATGAAAACCATTGAAAACTATACCCCTCATCTTAATTCTAAACTCTCCTTGATAGTTTCCCAACATAGCTTGATACCTTAACCTTTTTTTCTTGCCTGTTGTTTCTCTTCTATAAAGCCTATTGTGTTGAGACTGACAAAGATATTTTCAGGCTTGTATTTGGTTTGGTTTGTATCTATTCCAGGCTTGGTTTGTATCTATTCCAGATTCTTAATAGGGCCTGTCTCACACAATGATTATTAAAGTCTACATTCACCTTGACTTTATCATACCATAAAAATCTGTGCCACCCAGACCTTCCAGATCTAATAATCTTTTATTTCTCAGCATCATCCATTTGTTCAACCACAGCAAACAACAGGCAGCAAAGTACAGTTTCAAATTCGGTAACCCCAATCCACCTCTTTGCTTTGCATCTTGTAACACCTTAATTTTAATTCTTGTTTTTCCACCCTTGCCATATAAACTTACATCTGTCCCTCTACTGTTGCTTATGTGGTACATCTGATGTCATGTAAAGGGAGTGCTTGATGATGCTCAGGATGCCTGCTACAGCATGTCCAGCTGCAGGAAAATACCCAGATGTGTCTCAGCTCATCCCTCCCTCTCTCCAGTGACATGGAAACAGCCATATTGGGGATGGCACTGAGTCATTTAAAAGGTGAACTTTGGGGAATGTAGCACTAGGAGATAAACGATGGGAATGTAGCTACACACCAAGCATCTGTCTCCTGATGCAGGATCTCAGTTTAAGGTTTAAAAGAATGCCCTCGCCTGAAGGAACACAAAAAGGTCTGAATAAACTGGTGGTAGATGAAAAACACATCTATCTTTAATTCCAGAGAGAGAGAGAGAGAGAGAGATGCAAAACCCCAGTTATGCGGGTGATACTTCACAACAACATGCTTTTATCTTGTTTATGTAAGGTTGCCAAGTCTGGACTATCCTGGTTCCTGAGATTTGAGGGCCAAACACTGAGACTTAGGAATATTTGTGACATCACAGTGGGTGGGCCCTACTATTGTCATTAATCATGATACCCACAGAATCACAGAATCATAGAGTTGGAAGAGACCACAAGGGCCATCTAGTCCAACCACCTGCCATGCAGAATATCCAATCAAAGCACCCCCGACAGATAGCCATCTGTTTAAAAACCTTCAAAGGAGACTCCACCATACTCCAAGGCATTCCACTGCTAAACAGCTCTTACCCCCAAGCATAAATCGCAGTGGCATGGGGTATGCCTTTCCAATAAAAAGCATCACGTTTAACATTGGGGGAAAATTGATATGCATTTTTCAAGGTGTTGCTCTCCATCTAAGGTTCTTCACCCTGAGGACAACGGAAGAGAGGTTGAGGCCCTGACATTCAGGAGTAAAGCCTTGAAACTCAGGGCCAGGCCCTGAGATCTGGGAACCTAAAGTTATGGTTTGAACTGCTTGCCCTCCCAGAGAACTGAGATTTGTTGCATTCAGGGGGTTATAAGTTATTTGGTGGGAAGGAGGAGAGAGGGGAATATGAAACAGGAGGGGTGGTGACTTGATTCCCAGTGCAGCTTCTGTCCTTGATATTTGTCCTTGCTTTTTTCCTACTGGGGTATCGCTATTGGTGTCATCCCCCCCCCCCCGCCACTGTGTAACTTCACCCTATTGACTATGGATGAAGCCTTTGGAGGAGAGGGGGAGGGAGTGATTATTCAGCAGCTGCATCCGACCACCTGCTCCTCCTCATAGAAATTGTACATCTCGCTTCAAGCCAGGGACTGCTGATACTTGTAAAACCATGCTTCACAACCCCCCTTCCATATGACATAAAGAAAACTGCAGATCCACATTTTTTGGTTCTCATTTGTCCCAGCTGTGCAATTGGGGCATTTTGAGATCCTGAGCACTGGTGAATCTTCAAAGAAATTTTTCATGGCTTCATCATTGCCTCCTCCTCTGGTTTGTATTCCACATGTACCTCCAGGATGGCATTGATCTATGGGCCTGGATTTCTGAGTCTGAGGGCCATGAATGACTGCTATTAAGAAGGGGAGAGAAAGGAGTCATTATCGATGGAGAGAAGGAAAGACAGGAGGAGAGCATCCGTAATAATTGTTGCAGGGTGTCTGATGCCAGGCATTTCCAGGGAGAGCAAAAATGGGTGAGGGAAAGCTACGTTTAGCTTGGATGAAGATTATTTATTTGTTACATTATTATCCCAGTTTTCCTCCATTGAACTCAAGGTGGTTACATGGCTCTCTTCCTCCTATCTTTATCTGCATGACAACCCTGTGAGATAGGTTGGGTTGAGGAAGATTGACTGGGCCAAGGTTACCCCCCCCCATTGTACCAGACACCAATCCCTGGGTCAGGTACACATCCATTTAAATATTTCATCTAAGATTCTGGTGGTCTGTGTAATCGTTGGAAATGCAACAAAACTAAGCATTTAGAAGAGTAAAAGATGTCTTCAGGCAACTTGTATGTATGTGCCTTCATCTTGCCTGTTGATTTATGGCAAACCCATGAATTCCATAGGCTCTTCATAGGTAAGGAATACTCAGAGGTGGTTTGCTATTGCTATCCTCTGAAATATAGCCTACAGCAACTGCTGTTCCTTGGCAGTGTTCCTTCCAAGTACTAACCAGGATTGACCTTGTTTAACTTCCAAGATCGGGTGAGATCTGGTACCTTCAGGATATTTAGGCCTAGGGAATAGCAATGATAAGGTTAAGTACTTTTCAGTGATCTAAATTCTCCTCATCTTTTATCCACTTATTTAACCTTTCTGAGCTGTAAATTGATGCTCTTAGGTATCTTTCCACCTCTTCTTTACTCATCCCCTTATTCTCTCACTTCTACCTAAGGTTGCCAGGTTGAATTTGGGACAGGGCTCCTGCCACTGTAATCCTTAACAAATCTTGGAGCAGAATGAGATACTGTAAAGAAACAATTTGTAAGCCACTCTGATAGCCTTGTGACTGAAGAGCGGGGTATAAATAACTAAATAAATTAAAAAAAAAAAAAAACCAGGACCAAGGTACCTGACTTCCCTTACCTTCCAAATCTCAAACACAAATTCAGCCACAACTGTCCTCTCTGAACACAGCTATTGCTTTGCCAGTGAGGTTGGGGGAGGGAGTGTAGAAGAGTGCCTTGTTCTGTTGTTGCCACCAGACTCTCCACTGGCCAGGCAATAGCCATGTTGGGAGAGGATCGCTGCAACGGAAAGTTGGGCTTTGGAAGGTAAATGAGGACAGCTTCCTTTGTCCTGCTCGAGGGAACTTCATGATACCTTGTCCTGTTCCAAGATCTGTTAAGGATTAAAATTACAGGGGCTCTATCCCAGACCAAATCTGACAACCCTGCTTCTACCAAGAGTGAAACTGGCTAAGCACAGTTGTGGCTTAGCACCCTTACAGAGTTTTCCTATCTTTAACAGAGCTGTTACAATAAAGCCTTACCTTGGTTCTTTAGCCATTTGTATCTTAGATCCTTAATCAGAATGGCTATCCACTACTCACATGCACTCTCCATCAGGTTATGGGCCCAGTGTACTTCAGCTGTACACACATAAAAACACACACTCCATCATAATTACACTGGCATCAGTGGTGGTAGTAGTGCAACAGCAGGTGCCAGAGTACAATAGCCACAGGTGCAGCAGTGACCAGGGGTGGTGACTGTTACATTATAGCACACACTGGGTACCTAAACAGGTCCAGGCAGCATAAAATAGACAGCAGAGTGTTGTTCCTTCAGGCATCAGAATAAGGGCACAGACACAGGCTTGTGCTAAAATCTTCTTGTTCTTTACTTGAGCATAATGAAGAGTATTTACAGATATATACAGCATTCAAAAGAAAAACATCTTCCCTCTGTGAAATCCAACACAGAACTGCTCATTTCAACTCTATAGGACAAACTAAATACCCAGCTCTGCAGAGTTCCTAGCACCTCTCCCAGTCAGCTCTACACCAGAGCTGAGCACTAATCAATATTGATACATTTGCTAGCTAGCTTCTGCAAATTGCCACTAGCTCAGCAGATCTGTGCAAACTGTTTGGTACATCACAGCTCTTTACAGAATAAATCTACTGTATGTTCCAATATCTTGACAGTGACAAAGAACTCTTTTGCTGCCACAGTGCTCTCTCACGCTCTTTCTCTGGACTTTATCAAATGTAGCAAATATGGCATCATAACAATGATCAATGAATGTGAAAGAGTGCCGATTTCAAATGACATCATGCTTTTGTGATTTTGTACTGTAAATATGGCATTCTTTTTTATTGATGGGCCAAGCCTGTTGTAAAAATGCAAAGTCCGTTCCACTCTGCTTAGCGAAGCAGAGAGACTGTTTCAGAGTTTGCAGCCAGAAACGTGGGCTTTGGGCAAAACTTTGCATACCTCTGGTAAAGGAATTCAATAAAGTCTAAAAGGTCTTTCATAGCTTTTATTGTAAGAAAAGGTAACAAGTCAAAATAAAGTACAGAAAGCATTCATCCCTGCTTCTGTATCCTCCAAGGTTTCTTGAGAACTAACAGAGAAAAATGGAGCCCCAAGTGCATGGCACCAAAATCTCTCCCTGCTTATATATTGGAATTCTTTTGAAGGCACCCAACCTCTTTTAAGGGGAAATGAAAGTTACCTGCCTTCGTTTCTGCTTACCTAACCTTGAAGGACAAGAACAGAAACTAAAACATCAAGAGACAGATTTATAGCCCCAACAAGACTAGTTGGCGCCTTTTGCCTGGTGATTAAAATTACCCAAAGGGGCCCATAGATTTCTAGTCGCAACATTTATTTTCCCTGACAAAGCCGTCAATTGATTGGCCATAGCATTTCCTCCCATGTAATTATGGGCATCTGAAACTTCGCCCCGTTCTGCTAGCACGATTTTAGCATCAATGGGCAGTCCCTGCCAGAACACTTCCAGGTGATAATGCGAAAACTAGGTACGGGACACTCTTTTTATGAACCTCCCTGTTTTGCAGGCAAATTTTTAAGTGTGTTTCAGTGCTTGTGTGTTCATTTTGTATTTTAATTTAGCTGATTTTTTACTTTTAAGTGCACTCACATCTTCTCATGAGAACCACCGAGATCACATGCACTTGCCAACATGGAAGTATGGAGCTGCTTTTTCATGCTATTGTGGCAATGGTTAATATAAAGGGTTATTTTGCCTGCACACGTACGGTTTTAAATATGGTGGGAAAGAAATGTTTTTAGAGGCTCACCTGATAAAGTCTTTTCATATACACACATGCACTGTTGTATTTCTCAAAAATTTCACAAATGAGCAGTTTTCAGATGAAATTAGTCTTGGGAGGGGTTTTCCATCCCTACTTCTGAGTAATAAACATGTATAGGGTGGAGCTGTATGTCACTTTTGGAAAGGAGACTTGAACCCAGTACTTGGATTATGGGAGAATATAGAGGAGTTTCCTTTCTGATAGCCACAAGCCCTGTGCCATACTTCCTTTAAGCTTTTGTCAAGCTCTAGCCTTCTGAGAACAATTGCTGAGAAAAGCTGGTTCCCTCTTGCCTCATAATCAGAGTATTACTTGACAATTTTTCTCCCCTTCCTAATGCACTCCTGGGTTGATTTAGCCCTTTGCATTGTCTCTGTACATTCAGTTAATTACTTCAAAGGTTGTTCCACTCTGACTTAGCCCAAATTCCTCCTGGGGCTACACAGGATTTTCCAGCTTATGTTTCTAATACGGTTGGAGTCTTTGATATGCCTCCCTTGTGGGTTGCAGTTACACAGTTTACTGTGCTACGGATACACAGACAATGCCCTGATGTAATTTTAACTTCTGCCAACTCTTTATAAAAGTCTTTTATATTTGGCTGATATTCAGCAGTGAATGTCATGTACTCCAGCGAGCATACCAAGCCACAACTTGGGCTTGACAAAGCCAAACTGAGTTAATGCTGATTGCCATGCCAGAAGTGTGATACTTCATCTCACCCCACAACCTACCCCCATGGTGTGTGCTATCCCAGACAGAACGCAAAACCAGAAGATGTTTCAAGACCACTGTGGGCCTTGAACCCTGATATGGGCCACTTGGTGGGTTATGGCAGAGCTTGGAAATGTTACTTCTGGGGCCCCCACAAAGCTCAGATTCCCCCAGCCAGCCATATTGAGGATTCTGGGATATGCAGTCCTCTAAGTAAAAACATTCAAGGTCTGGCTCATAAGTAAGTATGTGCACATCTATCCATCTGGATCCACAGATTTCCTCCTCTGCCTGCCAAATCCCATGCATACCCATTTCCATCTGCACACACATGTATCAACACACACACACACACACACACACACTCTTACTTACTTACAGGACACGACCCATCCCTTTTTGCATGTGCCTTTTTGGGAAATGTACACCCACAGCTTGCATATGTTCCCCCCAGTGACTACTGCAGTGATTCTTAACCTTTTTTTTAGCGGGGGCATGGATCTAACTGAGAATCTAGTGAGAGCTAGGGACCTTCTCTCCAGAAAAATGTCCACAAATACACAAAAAACACACAATTTTGCATTCTAGATATTTTTATTGCCTTGGCAATTGCTTGTCTTCAGATGTACAAATCTGGAACAACAACAAAAATATTGCAATGAACAAGGTAAATGTCTACCTTAAAATTACCCATAAACAGAAAAATAAATAAATAAATAAATAAATAAATATTTTTTGCAATAATTTTATGGATTCGCTGAAGTCCATCCAAGGATTCCTTGTATGTTCACAGATTCCAGGTTAGGAACCTTTGATTTAAACAGAGCAAGGCCAGATAAAGGTGGATCGGAGTGTTGCAGCTGTTCCAAAAATGGGACCTTTTATTGCACAGGTGTAAGCTGTTCTAGGAGTGGTGCCATGGAAATTAAATAAAGGAAGAAAGGTCACCCTCTCCATATCCACAGGGGATATGTTCCTGGATTTACCCTTTATAAGTGAAACTGTGGATAATAGCGAACCATCATAGGATACCATAGAATTGTGTTGGAGGACCTAGAAAATGCCTAGAGAGGATACCTGAAGTTGACTGCTAGAGGTTGACCATAGAGTTGTGCTGGAGGACCTCCAGATGTGTAGAGAGACTTTCCCCTGGGGTTAAATGAAAACACAGCTACCGATACTGCGGATATGGGTGGGAGATGACCTGTACACAATAAATCAAGTACAGAGTAAAACATATAGCACAAAAACCTTGCCAAATGAACCCATTTTCAGCCCTGCAACTACAGATGAATAGACTCAATCAAGGAAACCACAGTCTTGAGTTTGCAAGACCTGAGTGGGAGTGTTGATAACATGGTGACTTGGAGAACTCTCATTCACAGGGTCACCACAAGTCCAAATCGACTTGATGGCAATGAACGACAACAATATACTTCGAAAAGTCTAACAGCCTGAGCTCATGCATTTGTTATTCATTTACACAATTAATGCACAAAAAGTCAACAACAACAGAAGCAACAGAAGTTTCAGGAAATGAGTGCAGAAGGAAAGGAAGCAAGCGGCACCATTTTCCTTGTGCACGGGGACCCTAGCTGGTGAGGGTACAGGAGCAATTGCACCAATTGAACCATAGATAATCTGGCCTTGTTTGTGAGGAAAAGTACATCTCACTATGGTGAGGAAGATTTGGCTGAGTGACCAGTGTGCCTGTAGTTTGGTTTTGGGTGATGCTGGGGAAGGTCCCAGGGGACTGAAAAATAGCCTTGGATATCTAGAAAGATGAATGCTGTAAGGATAAGAGGTATGTTTGCACCACATCCTGCCCCTCCTTCAGACCAAGACGAGGGCCTTTTCATAGTCATAGAATCATAGAGTTGGAAGAGACTACAAGGGCCATCCAGTCCAACCCCCTGCCCTGCAGGAATACACAAAGCACTCCCAACAGATGACCATCCAGCCTCTGTTAAAAAACCTCCAAAGAAGGAGGCTGCACCACACTCCCAGGCAGTGCATTCCACTGCCAAACAGTTTTTACTGTCAGGAAGTTCCTTCTAATGTTTAGGTGGAATCTTTTTCCCTGTAGTTTGAGCCCATTGCTCCGTGTCCTAGTCTCTGGAGCAGCAGAAACAAGCTTGCCCCATCCTCAGTATGACACCCTTCAAATATTTAAACATGGCTATCATGTCATCTCTCAACCTTCTCTTCTCCAGACTAAACATGCCCAGCTCCCTAAACTGCTCTTCACAGGACATGGCTTCCAGACCTCCCACCATTTTGGTTAACCCCCTCTGGACACATTCCAGCTTGTCCATATCCTTCTTAAATTGTGGTGCCCAGAACTGGACACAGTGTTCCAGATGAGGTCTGACCAAAGAAGAATAGAGTGGCACTATTACTTCCCTTGATCTAGACACTATACTCCTATTAATGCATCCTAGAATTGCATTGGCTTTTTAAGCTGCTGCATCTTCTTGTTGTTAAAACAAAGCTTCTCTTGGGTCTAAAATGTCCCAGAATGGCCCCAAAACATGGTAAAAATGCCCCCATATTGATTTTTTTTTGCAGGAGCAGGCACCGTGGGAAGCTGCATCCCTCCCCAAGGTCTCCCAGGGGACTAAAGTGTATGCCTAGCCTTCCACAGTTGCCTACCCCGCTCAGAACTAATCCCCACTAGGTTCTATGGAACTTAATCCCAGGAAAACTTGATGGGGTTGAAGGACAAAGCATCCTGCAAAGGCTGTCTATATTTCCTCTCTTTCCCTGTAGTCCCAAATGTTGGAATCATGTCAGTGTTTCCACCAGCCCTTCAGGCAGTATCTTTTCAACCCCCCCCCCCCCGCAAGGTGACATTCCTCCTTGTATCTCAGCCAAGACTAAATTGTCTGAGCCTTTAAGCCAAATGACATGGCTCTTGTGATCAGCCAAATAGCTTTTCCTCTCACTTTTCAGACTTAACATCCCCTTGTGAAATACAGTATATTGGAGGAGCTGAAATAATGTTGGGTGGGTATGAGGAGCAGGGACTCAGGAATGGGGGCTACCTGTCCATTGACCTCTGACAGCTGGTGGATTCTGTGCTAGGTGGTGAACCCAGTCTGGACTGTAGTCTGCATTTTGAAAGAGCTATTCAAAGTGCTGAACCTCTTGGTGGGTAGCATTCAGCCCCTTGAATAATTTCTTTAAAGTTCAGGCTCATACCTGGAATGGTTTCGCTGTCCCAGTGACATGGAAATCACCAGTTGCAACTGACTTTTACCCTTTGTGCATGCCTTTCTGGAGTCTGTTATCCCACTTTCAAGCACAGGTGAACATCATGGTAAACAGTGGAAGGAATGGAGGAAGAAGAACAAAACCAGTTTAAGAGACCTTTTTGCAACTGTCTGAACAAATGTTCAAGCAATGTTAACGTATATTTGGCGTGACATGTGAGCACACTATATAGAGGGAACATTCACACAGATGTATGTGTATTCATTCTACCTAGGTGGGCAAATAAGGAAGAGGTAGGGACACATTCTAACCTCCATGCCCTCTCTGGCTGGCTGACTGGAAGTGACACCATATCACTGCTGGTTTCAATTTTGGCCCAATTTTGCCCTTTTCAGAAGATTCTGAAGGTAGGTAAGGGGGTGGGAGGAGCCAGTGTGGTGTAGTAGTTTGAGCATTGAACTAGGACTCTGGAGACCAGGGTTCAAATCCCTGTTTGGTGGCTTTGGGCAAGTCACTCTCTCTCAGCCTCAAAGGCAAAGGTAACCCCCCACCCCTCTGAGCAAATCTTGCCAAGAAAACCCTGTGATAGGGTCACCACAAATTGTAAATGACTTGAAGGCACACAGCAACAAAGGGATTGGGAGGGTGTGTGTGTGTGTGTGTGTGTGTGTGAACCACTGTGTTTGGGAGATGCCTGGTGAGTTTTCTTTGGGCAAAAATATTGAAGAGATACTCAAAAATCTCAAGAAAGAGATAGACATCAAAAACTTGGGAATATCGGCTGGGGAAAAAAAATCACAAATTAGTGTTTGGGGACTGCACTTTGGGCACATGGGCTACACTTTGTCTACCCTGATCTAGGCACAGTTGTGTACTTGACTTATACCCTAGTCTAACAGGATTCTTATACAGTCAGAATCCCATATCCATGGGGGTTTGGTTCCCAGACTTACCACGAATACCGGAAACTGTGGATAACAGCAAACTCTATTAAAATAAAGGACTTCAGTAAAAACCTACCACACAGTTGTGTTGGAGGACCTAGAAGATGCCTGGCAAGGATGCCTCTCTAGGCATTTTCCAGTGTGACTCTGGTATGTATCCCCATTTTGTCTCCTGAGGATAACTCAAACTGCAGATATTGTTTCCATGGATATGGGGGTCCGATAGTACTTGGTTATCTCTCTCTCTCTCTCTGGCTTTTCTTTGCAAACGAAGATTCAGGAAGGACTCATCCCGCGCTTTCTGCAAGCGCGCTGATGACTAAAAAGGCCAATCCGAGATAAACAAGTCCGGTTGCAGAAAGCACAGCAGAAGGTTTCCTCGGGTGATGTTACCGGGTTGTGATTCTTTCTGCGTTGTCGTTTCTCTTCAAGATTTGTTCGTCGTGAGTTCTCAAATAGGGCTGCAGCATTGTGGATAGTGCGTCTCCATGCCTCCCGATGTGAGGCCAGGGCGGACCATTGTTGGTGATCAATTTGGCCGAGCCTGAGATGTTGTTTCAGGGAGTCTTTGTATCACTTTTTTGGAGCGCCCCTCTTACGCTGACCCGTGGTGAGTTCACCATAGAGTACTATTTTGGGAGGCGATGGTCCTCCATCCTAGACACATGCCCTGCCCAGCGCAGCTGTATTCTCAATATCATGGCCTCAATGCTGGTGATCCCTGCTTGCTCAAGGACAGCAACATTCGTCACATAGTCAGTCCAGTGTATATTTAGGATTGTGCGTAAACAGCGCTGGTGGAAACGTTCGAGGAGTCATAAGTGGGAATTAATACAGGTAGAGAGATTCCCACAGTTACCTAAACCATGTGAACACATATTGGCTGGCAACTTGCTGGTTAGTCCCAAACTAGATTAAACCCATTCAGTCAATAGTCGAATGGTGAGTGAACAAATAGGTAAATGCTATTGACTGAATGGGTCTACTCTAGTCAGGATTAACAACAGGAGTTAGGCTGTTCAGTGTAATGTGTGGACATGCTTCTTGTTTCCCAGGCTGTGTTTCTGGAGAACAGCTAAAGGTTTGTGATGCCAGATCCCAAGTGGATTCACTGATCAGTTCTACTTCAGGTCCCCAGATGTTGTTGGACTACAGTTCCCAGGAGCCCTGGTGGCGCAGTGGTTAAAGTTGTAGTACTGGCATTTAACCACTGTGCCACCAGGGCTCCTGGGAACTGTAGTCCAACAACATCTGGGGACCCACAGGTTGAGAACCACTGGAAAGCAAGGATGGGAACTCAGCAGCCCTCCAAATGTTGTTGGGCTGCAAATTTCAGCAGCCCTAGCCAATGGCAAGGAATGCTGGGTGTTGCAGTTCAACAGCATCTGGAAGATTACTCAATTCCCACTCTGTGGTTAAAGGGGAAGTTATTCCCCCACGGTTGCAGAGTGCAGCAGAGCTTGTTACAAAGGCTGAGTTACTTGTAGTTCATTCCTTTTTGCAATAATTTAGACATAACTGTTAGATTATATCTGTAACATAACAAAAGATGATGTCACTTCTTTTCCAGTGTAAATTAAAGTGCTGGAGAATCTAGGCATGCTATGGCAAAGGGGAATTGCCGACTTGGGGCAGGTCATGAAAGATCACTTGTACTTAGAAGGGAAATGTGTTTTCTTTTTTCCCACCAAGGCTGAGAATTGTTGGGTGTTGGCATGGAATGTATTGCTACACAGGAGCTCATCCGCTCTTAGTACTCTGTTAGGACTTCTGTGGGTCTTGTTACCATGGTAACTGAGCACCTCCCTGGTAAGTACAAAATTAAAAGCAAAGTGTGGTGTATGCCAAGCCACAGACAGTTGGGCTCATATTGCATCTTATTCTTATTGTGGAATTGTTAACTCCAGTTGGGGAAAACAAACCATAAGCCAACAGCTCAAAGTGAATGGATAAAAGAGATGGGCGGGTGGGGAAGAAGACGGCTTCCATGCAGCAGAGTGCAGGATATGGATTTAGAATCCCAGTGCTGATACAAGGCGGTTGCTTCCTCCCCTTGCACTTGTACAAGGCGGTTGCTTCCTCCCCTTGCACCTTTATTGCAGCAGCAGTAGCCACCCACCATAGGGCGCTGACTAGTCATAGAATCATAGAGTTGGTCAAGACCACAAGGGCCATCCAGTCCAACCCCCTCCATTCAGGAATAGACAATCAAAACATTCCCAAAAGATGGCCATCCAGCCTCTGTTTAAAAACCTCCAAAGAAGGAGACTCCACCAAACTCTGAGGCAGTACATTCCACTGACAGGTCAGTTTCAGAAATTGGCTGAAGGATTCTGGGAGCTGCAGTCCAAAAGGTTATGTTTCCATAATCTGGTCCATCTACCTCTACATCAGGGTGTAAAGCAGGAATGGTCTTCTGGATGCGGTTGGACTATAACTCCCATAAGCTCTAGCCAGCATAGACCATAATTAAGAATGCTTGGAGCTGCAGTCCAAAACATTTAGAGGGCTCCAGGGTTCCTACCCCTGAACCAGTTTTACTTAACTCAGGGATGGGGAAACATGTGCCACTCGAAAAGTTTACTGGACTACAACTCCCATTGTCCCTACCATTGGCTGTGCTGGCTAGGGATGACAAAAACTTCACCCCAACAGCATCTGGAGAGCCATACATTCTTCTCACTTGACCTGCAGTAGACAGTGGTAAATGTTGCTCCCCCTTGTTCCTGCTTACACCTGTCCTGTAAAGCAGGGATGAGGAATGCATGGTCCTCTGGACATAGCTGCACTACAACTCCCATCCATCTCAGATCTGGGGGGGGGGTTGGAGTTGTAGTTCATCAACACCTGGAGGTGTTCCTGCCCTCCACTGTAATCGATCACACCAGTTTTCTCCAAGGTGCCACCCTCCAGGTTTGTTGGAATTCCTAATCCCCTCCCCCCAAATTCCAGATTTGTTGGACTACCACTCCTAGCATCTCCTTGTAAAATAAAGTAAAATAAGTACTGTATAATTGTATTGTGTAAATATAATGTGATTATAGTGCGTTTAGATTAAGAGGAAAAATGTATTAGTGTTAGGATAGATAGCTTTATTTTTGTATTAGTAAGAAAAGAGGAAAACAATTAATATTATTTTTGTGTTATTGGTATGGCCTTTTGCGGTCGGGTGTATTTTTCAGTAGAATGGTCTTATTCCAATAAAAAATTCCGAACCCCTTAAAAAAATCCCCAGACTCTCCCTGGGTGGGGGATTCTGGGAGTGGTAATCCCACACACTCAGAGAGCACCAATTTGGCGAGAGCAGCTGGCTTCTGGCGCCACATTCCATCCCGTCCAGCCTTCGCTTCCGCCTCCCTTGCCCTCTCCTCCTGTCCCACACCTTCCACCCCTCCTTCCCTTTCCCCTGTTGCTCAGCAAGAGGGAGGGAGAGAAAGAAAGAGAGAGAGAGAGAGAGAGATGCTGGGAAGCGCGCGAGGTAAGGAGCCGCGTCACTGCCTCTTAGCAACGGCGCCTAGCAACCGCTCAACATCTTTCTCCCGCTGGACCAATCCGGGAAGAGGAAGGGGACCCATCCATCTGGGCGGCCGCCCTCCCGGCTTTCTGAGCAGAGGAGGCGATGCGCTCGTCGCCAGTGGCTTGGAGGGACGAGCCGGAGCCGGAGCCGGAGCTGTGGCTGCGCAGAGGCGAAGAAGGGGAGGCGAGAGGAAGCCCCCAGCTCGTTTTCCTTGCCTGGCATGCGAGCTCAGACCTCTCCGGGGAAGGTAAGCAAGGGGGAACCCAGTCTTCTGCTCCCACCCGACTCACATTTTGTACCCCCCCCCCCCGAGCTTCATAGAGTCTTAGAGTTGGAAGAGACCCCAAGGGCCATCTAGTCCAACCCCCTGCCCTGCAGGAATACCCAATCAAAGCATTCCCGACAGATGGCCATCCAGCCTCCGCCATCCAGTCTTTTCTCTCGACTTAACAGAGACCTAACTTTCCCCAAAGCAGAGTACTTTGCTTTAATACTTCAGAGGCAATTTTAACAACCTGGCAAACCTGTGTATTAGTTTTCATTTGTCTATGCAAAACCAGCATTTTGAAGCTGTGTGGCCAATGTGGAATTTTTTCATTTGCTGAATCCTCTTTAACTCTGACCCCACCCTCCTCTTTCAACTCTTTAACTGGGCGATACTGTACATCCCTGAGGCTTGAATATTGTGCTCCACCATTGCATCTGAGGAAATGGTTTGCAATCCACAAAAGCTCCTGTCAAAATGAATGGGCTAGTCTTAAAGATAGTTTTAAATGGGTTAGTCTTAAATACTCTGGTTTCCCTTCAGATCGTATAAATCCTTACTTAGTTTTAAAGATGCCACACAAAACTCCTTTTCTCCTTTTCTTCCTCCTATCCCCATTCTTTTTAATGGGATCCCCACTATTTATTTTATCTCCACTATTAATTTTAGTGTGTGTGTGTGTGTGTGCCAGCAATGAAGGGCATGAATGCTTTAGGCTTTGTGTCCTGTAGGACCTTTAAGGTGTTAATAAGGTGCTATGAATGAGAGGACTTCTGAGCATACACAAAGCACGCCCCTCTTCCGTTTCCTAAGCTCTCAGCGTGAGCTTGCTTTCAGAACCAGCTGGGGTTGGAGACAGGGAGGAAGTACAGATTTTTTTAAAAAATGCTTTATTATACACATAAATCAAGAAGTGAGGGCAAAAATCAACAATGGGAAAATCAAAACTTAATTCATTGGCAGAATAGTGATGCATCATTGTATCAATAAGAGAGGGAGAGAGGGAGCAATTAGAATCAGGAATCATTACTGTTCATATTAGTGAGATATGAGTTACTAGGACATGAAGTACAGATATTAAGAAATTACGCTACTTTACACCTCTGATGGACAGTAGGTACCCAAATCCTTGGAAACTCTTTCCTGACAGCCAAGACCTTCTAAAGTGGATTTTTTTTTGCAGGTATTGTGTACCCTCCTGTGTTACCACTGGGTTGCTTCCCCTCTCCAAGCAAGAATTAGGCACCCACGAGTTCGAGCAAAGTGTATTCCCACTCCCAATCCATCATGTAAGGTCACAGAGAACCTCCCCTTGCCCCTACACATATGGGTTGAAGGGAGCAGGAATCCAACTCTAAGCCCAAAATACATTGCTGCAACCTCTCTTCCATTCATGGTGCATAAATGCCCAAAGCTAGCCAGGTTCTATGGGGCCTGATAGAAGAAGCCCCAGGAGGATCTTTTCTCAGACCCAGAAGCTAAGAAAGACTAGAAAATGTGTTGCCATTTCATGCCACTCCTGATCTGTTGTGTAAGGCAGCTGCTTCACAGTCCCTAATGGTAGGGCCAGTCAAGGGTGTATCTGTAAGGCAGGTAGGCCTAGCTTCTCCAGCATTTCAGCAAATGGACACCCTCTGACAGCCCAGGAAATCTGCTGTTTCTAGTTATTTTAGTCTTGTGGTCTTGCTTTAAATTGCTGGCAAGTGTTTGCTCAATGGCTGTCCCTTGGCTGAAGAGGTTCAATTATTTGAAAGAGAATAAAAACAGATTTCAGGGGGAAATTTTCCTTTCTGCATGAAGTGTAAATTCATAGCCTAGTTGCAAGATGTAGGTCTTCCTCTCACTCCAAAGTTCCTCATTTCTAGAGAGTCCACCAACACAAGCCAGCCTTCCAATGTTCCCCACCCTGGTGCCTTTCAAATCTGTTGGACTACAGACACCATTGTGCACAACAACTCATTCTGGCTGGGGATGATGGGATCAGTAGTGCAACACTTGTGAGAGGGTGCCAGGTTGGGGAAGAGGTTAAGCATGGAGTCTTTAAAAGTCTTGAAAAGTAACCATGGTGACGCTGCCAAAGTTCTCACATCCGTGTGAAGCAGCCTCCTCCCTAGATGAGGCAACTATCTATATATAGACGACTCAAATAAAATCTGTGCCAATATGGAAGGATCAGGCACCATTTCTCCATTTTTATAGCATCAGCTGATGGATGTTTCCCTGGCATCACTGAGCGATGCATGAAACTCCTTACATTTTCATCCATTTTTGAATAGTTAATGCTTATTTTAGATTCTAAAGAATTGCTATGATTTGAGTTTTTGAGGTTTTTGTTTTGACTCTGTAAATAACTTCATTTACTTCACAGAAAGACATTCTGAAAGTATATTTTAAACCCATCCTGTCCCTTAGCAAATTCTTTCATGATTATGTTGAATGGACATAGCTATCTCATGTTTATGCCTATTTTTGATGCTGCACACTAGATTCAAAATATGCATGCACATCCTTTTAATATGTATATCTTTCTATATAATGTGGCCAAACAGGGAGTGAATACTGGGGCTGGCTCTACCATTAGGCAGAGTGAGGCAGTTGTCTCAGTGAGCAGTGGCTGGAGGGGACAGCAGTGGCAGTATCCCTTGTATTCTTCTTTAGTCTTCCTGCCATTCTCCCCTGTAGGTCAGGTTTGTATGTGACTCACAACCTGTCCTGTACCCACTAAACTAGCACCATGCAGTAGAAAATGTTATGTGGAATGGAGAGTGTGTGTGTTCTATATTGTCTTTTTGGCTCAGGCAGCAAAGTGTCTTGGGACTGCTGAAGGGGGAACAGGTATGATGCAGTACCTAAATGTATAATACATATGAATTAGAGGATCCCTTTGTCTATAAGCCCAGTAGCCATACTACCACCTTTCACCCCTGCAACTCCAACAGGACCTTATCCTTATAAGGTTGAAATACCATACATGTGCTTTAAATAGTCAAAAAGTGCCATAGAAATGCTAATTATTGACTGGAGTTCTACGGATTACTCCCAAGGCCCATTTAATCAGCTGTTATAGGTAAATCCAATTGATTCAGTAGCCACAATCCATATCAAAGCTGACAGTAGGATTTAGGCCATTAATGTATGCTGATCATTCTTTAAAACCAATAATTAGTCAATAACACATACACGTGCCAAGTCTTATGTGTGTTTACTAAGTTTAAATACAGGTCGCCTCCCATATCCATGGGGGAGACATTCCTAGACTTACTGTTTATAAATGAAACTGCAGATAATAGCAAACCCTATCAAAATAAAGGATTCCTGGCACAAACATACCATAGAGTTGTGTTGAAGGGCCTAGGAAATCCTAGAGAGGACACCTCTCTAGGCATTTTCCAGCATGACTCTATGACACATGTCCCTATTTTTTCAGCCATAAATAACTGAAACTGGGGATATTAGTTCTGCAGATACAAACCTGTAGTTTATTGTTGTGAGCCTCCATGTCAACTCTGACTTATAGCAAACCTATCACCAAGGTTTCTTGGCAAGATTTGTTCAAAGGAGGCTTGCTGTTCCCTTCCTCTGAGACTGAGAGAGTGTGACTTGCCCAAGGTCACCCGGTGGGTTTCCATGGCTGAGCAGTGATTTGAACCCTGGTCCCCAGAGTCCTAATTCAACACCCAAATCACTATGCCACGCTGGCTCTCTTAAATAATTAATAGGATGCTTAAATAGTAGAATTAAAATGCTGCCAAATTTTCAATTTTGTTATGCCACATTTGAAAGCAAAGTTTGGAATGTTTACATTGCAATCAAAGCAATCTTTTCTAGTTAGGGATGATATATGAAATTATACAATTCAGAGCTAGGGTGCTTTCATTGTCACCTTGTCACTGTTTTGATTTTGGCAGGTGGCAGAGATGATGTTTTATAAGCTGTCAAGTACAAAACGTCATCCAACATTTTGTGGGTCAAATATAATCAGATATTAAGTCTCACTGCAAAACCAACCATCAAATGCAATAAAATACTAAACACTATGCATTGGAGGCCCCAAAGACAGTAAATAAAAAAAGAGCATGATGTGACTTTCCCTATACTGCTAAATTTCAAATACTGAAATAACCCAGCAATAAACAAAGCTATCTGGTTTGATCTAGCTAAGAATAGTATTGCCATCTACTTAGCTCTGGTTCCAGGATTAAGGATCTGCAGCCAGAACTCAGAGCCTGGAAAACTTACTTTTTTGGACTCCAGAATCCAGTACCTCCCTGTCCAATGGATTATCCCCACCCAAAGGTGTGGGAAAGTAATGGCCTAAAGGCTATGGTTAATCTTGACTGGAGAAAAGCCATTGAATTAGTTGGATTCACTTTCATATTGGTATTAAACAGTTGAGTTGATGGGTCTGCTCTAGTTGAAACTAACCACAGGGTTAAAGTCAATGTTTCCCAGCTCTGGATCAACTAGGCAGTGGAAGGTACAGGTCGACCCCCGTATCCATGGGGGAATACATTCCAATATCCCATGGGGGAATACATTCCAATATCCCCCATGGATACCTGAAACTGTGGATAATAGGGAACACTATTATTTTCAATTAGACGAATGCTGGAAGTCGACCACAGAATCACATCGAAGGACCTAGAAATGCCTAGAGAGAACATTTTTTTTGGACATGGATAAGTGAAACCATGGATACCGAATTTGTGGAAACAGGGGTCAACTTGTACTCTGATCTGCAGTTTGGTGACTTAAAAAAAATTTAAAATCCCCACTGATGGGGTCATTGATCACAGGGGTGTCTTGCTTCAGTTCTTCTCCTTCTCCTTTCCTGACTAAACAGCTGACTGCCAAGTTTTTCCCACTTGAAAATGGTCTCCATTCATACAGCCCCACCTGTCCCCTTGCAAGCTGCAGTTTAGGATGATCCTTTGAGCAGTCAGCAAATTTTCAAAGAGTGAAAAGAGTATTCACCCAATAGAATGCAGCAACCAAGTTTGCAGCTCAGCAACCCACGGAAAAGTCACGGAAGAAAATTAATGTCAGCAATAACATTCACACTACACAAATAATCCAGTTTCCAACTGGATTTTTTTGCCATGGCTCCTTCCTATGGAATCCTGGGATTTGTAGTTTTGTGAGGCACTAGCACGCTTTGTCAGAAAAGACCTTGTAAAACTACAAATCCCAGGACTCAATAGGAAGGAGGCATGGCAAATAATCCAATTTCAAACTGGATTATTTGTATAGTGTGGATAGACAGAAACATGTATCTGCAGTGTGCATCTCCATTGAGAAGGCCAGTAGCTGCTCTGCATGTCATAAATCCAGGCTCTTTGGAAAAGGTCATGTGAATGCAAACACACACACTTGATGCTTTGGTCTGTACGGTGGCCACATTGTCTTGGCTGCAGATTTTGTACCGTTCCAGCAAGTGTGACCACTAGTCTTATGCAACCTGGCACTCTCCAGAGTTGTTGGAATACAATTCCCATAACCCATCCACACACACATCTTTCATCTGGAGGGTTCAAGATTGTAGAAAGTTCACATACTTCTTTTTTTGTAGGTCAGGTGTATTCAAAGACACAGCCATGTTAGGCAGTAATAGTATATAAAAGGGATTTTGTAACAGACCTATGAGAGCAGTTAGTCTCATAGATAGGTGGATCAAGATAGCTCAGTGGAGGTTCCATGAACTGAGGTAACACATCTCTGAATTCCAGATGTAGGGACAAAGAACAAGGGATGGGAAATGAATTTGTGCCAGGCTTGTAGGCTTCTCAAGGTGAAGGGTTCAGTGGAGCTTTAATCTCATCAATCAAGACAATTCTTATGACCTTACACACAATTTGGAACAGGGGTGGTTCACATTTGGCTCTGAGGCTGAATGTGGACCAAAGCTACTTTTTTGTGGTCTATGGCTTCTCTAGATTCCCTCGACTGTCCTTCTTCCATTCCCTGAAAAAGGAGTTTTCAGAAGAGGCAAGTCACCTTTTAGATGGGTTGCAGGTCACTTTGGCACTATTTAGCCGAAGAAGATATCCATTTTTTTTCAAAACCAGAAGTGGATTTCCAGCCACTTCCTATTCTGTTTTGGGTTTTAGGCATTTCTGACAGTCTGTGTGGCCCCCAGAGAGTTCCAGGGCAAATTACAAGCATAACAAAAATTCCAAACTGCTGGCTAGATTAGTAAATTACTGCTAAAAACAGTAAGGTAACATCTGTCTTAAAAAACATTTTGGAAGAGTTCGAGTCTTTCTATGCTGACTTATATTCTGCGGACCGACCCATACATGACAGATCTGCTTTCATAAAGTCCCTGCCTCTGAAACAATTGACCCCTGAACATGCATCAATCCTCAATAATCAGATTACTCCGGAGGAAGTCCATCAAGTCCTGTACAAATTGCACACCGGAAAACCTCCAGGTCTAGATGGCTTTAATTCAGAATTTTACAAGATCTTCAAAGAAGAACTAACCCCCCCATATGGTTGCCTTGTATAATGAAGTCTTGAATAGCTCTATTCCCCCAGATTCATGGAGACACTCTCGAATCATACCCATCCCCAAAACTACACACATCAGCTCCACTTTGTTGGCATTTAGGCCAATATCATTGATAAATCAGGATTTTAAAATTATGCCTGCTATTATGGTAGATAAGGTTAACTCATTTTATCGTGATTTCCAGCTTGGCAGGGGGTTGGACTGGATGGCCCTTGTGGTCTCTTCCAACTCTACAATTCTATGATTTTATGATTCTATGATTTGACCCACAGCAGTTCCCAACTTGAACCTTGGGGCATTGAGGCGCATGATCTACTCTAGTCTGCATCAATTGGAATATAATGTCTAAATCAAGGGAGGTAATAGTGCCACTCTATTTTGCTTTGGTCAGACCTCACCTGTAATATTATGTCCAGTTCTGGGCACTGCAATTCAAGAAGGATATTGACAAGCTGGAATGTGTCCAGAGGAGGATGACCAAAATGGTGGGAGGTCTGGAAGCCATGCCCTATGAGGAGTGGATTAAGAAGCTGAGTATGTTTAGCATCTGGAAAAGAGGAGGTGAAGAGGGGACATGATAGCCATGTTTAAATATATGAAGGGCTGTCATACTGAAGATGGAGCAAGTTTGTTTTCTATGGCTCCGGAAACAAGGACATGGAGCAATGGATGCAAACTGCAGGAAAAGAGATTCCACCTAAATATTAGTAAGAACTTCCTGGCAGTAAGAGTTGTTCAACAGTGGAATGCACTGCCTCGAGTGTGGTGGAGTCCTCTTCTTTGTAAATTTTTAAACAGAGGCTGGATGGACATACGTTGGGAATGATTTGATTGTGCTTTCCTGCATGGCAGTGGGTTGGACTAGATGGCCCTTGTGGTTTCTTCCAGCTCCAGGATTCTATTATTCTACTCAGCTGTCTAGTGAAAACAGAAGGTGTTTCAGTGTGTCAAACACGCCTGGGCTCAGCACATTAGAACTCTTTAACAGACATCCACAAATTGGAGAATGAAAGATGGCTTGAGGAGCCACGTCTGTGGGCCTCTGCAATTAGTATTAATTATGTATATCTAGCTTTTTCTTCTTGTTGTACTTCAGACAGATCTCATAACCACACTTAAGTGGTGCCATCAAAATCGATGGGACGTGTTTCTAGATCAATAGATTTGAGGTTGAAGAGTTCATATAAGACAAGTGCTTTGGTAAATATTTCTTTCCTTATTGTTGGACCTCACCCTGCTAGGGTGATGGCTACTGCAACACCCCCTTTTGGGACTAGAAGGGACAAGAGGTCAGAGAGAATGACTTGCTCAAGGCAAATTTGTTGCTGAGGTAGGATTTGAACTCATGTCTGCATCTAATTTTAACAATCTCTTTTTATTGTATGCTGCTTTGAGTCCCAAATCAGGAAAATAGCAGGATAGAAATAAAGATGATGATAACAACATCATCAACAACAAATCCTGATAATAAGCAGTGGCCAGGAGGCAGAGAGGGAAAGAGAAATTGATTTTTTTAAAAAAAATCTTTGAGTTAAATTGATTTTAAACCATGTATTTAAATTATGAAATCATTTATTTTACTCATTCTGCTAAAAATGGTTTATCAAACTGATTTCATGATAAATAATTTGTCAAATCTATTGGATTCTCTCAATTATTTTTTTCCAAATTATTGAACAATTTTAAAAATAAGCACATTTTAAGCATATTAACTCATTTAATGCTTTCAGTCATGTTGTATTATTAATTTTAACATCTTTTGGTATGTTTTCGAAAGTATAATTAATTTAAAATTCAATCTGTGCAGAACGACAGTGTAAGGAGTTGGGACCCCGCCCATTGGTTGGCTTCCTTATTGGTGGAATGGTGAATCCACTCTGGGAGATTGTCTAGATGTGAAAATGCTCCTCATAGAATTCACCTTTTATTCCAATGAGATCCCACTGTGATTTGCCTTATTCGGAAGGAGGGGGGGGGGCAAAAATTTCCAAAAACTATGCGGAAAAAGCTTTTGTGGCTTTCTCCAATTTTTTTAAATGCATGGGAAGGTGCATTAGTGCTTTTTTGGACAACTGATTTGCACCACTGTACATTTTCGGAGAGGGCGGAACTGGATGGGGAGGTGGGCTTGCCAGGAAGGAAGCTCCTGGAAGTGCCATTTTGGATTTTCACATTAGTGTTTGTATGCTTTTTTGCTGCACTGAGGTGCCCAAATAACTTTTTAAAGCAGAAAGTCACACTTGTGCACCTTTGCTTTAAAGTTTTTTTTTTTTTAAATACTGTACAGCGGTGGCAATGTGTGGCGAATGATAAGATGCTCTGCCACCATCTTGATTTGGGGGAGTGTGCACTTCAAATATGGAGAGTTTCGCATACTACTGCTTTTGCCCAAAGACCATGGAGATAAAAGAGTGCTGCTGCAAATTTGCACTAATGCACAGGAATCAGCATGATATACTCTCGTCTAGACAAGCCCTAGGTTTTAACCTGAACTTTAAAGGTGTTGAGCCTATGTTGGGCTTAGGTTCAGCACTCCGGAGAGTTCCTTTAAAGCCTGGGTTAAAACCTGGAATGGATTCCTCATCTCACGGACATGGAAGCCACCAGCCGCTACTAGGCCTGCTCCCTTCTGAAAAGTGTCCCACTGGCCATGCACAGAGTTTGATCTTCCTCCCAGTTTTATATCCTACCAGGTTCTTCAAAATGTTGACACTTTTTTGGCACCTGGAAAGGCATAGGGCAGTGACTCTTAACCTTTTCTTTACCAGGGACACCCTTTAAATATCTTTTGTTGCTGTGAGCCCCCAAGACTTAACTTAAGATTTAAAACAACAACAACAACAACAACCAATTACTACTACTACTACTACTACTACTACTAATACAATTACACCATCCATTAAACATTCCCTCAGAGGCACTAGAGGGGAAGGGAAGACTTTCCTCTTGTTTCTTCCTGCAAGTTTGTGGCTGCAGTGGATTGAATGGCAATGCACAGGCCAAGCCAGCCAGCCAGCCAACCAACCTTTGCCTTGGCTCCTGTCACATGGCTGCTCCACTGCAGGGAGAAAGTGGGCCAAGCAGCCTTCAAGCCCTCATGGACTCCCTGTGAGGACACTGCAGCCTCCTGGTGGTCCCTGGACCACAGTTTAAGAACGACTGGCACAGGACATTCCACCTTGGGCATTCCTCATATTTAAATATCAGCTTAGTAATATGACTTAACTAGACATTGGCCGGCATCCTGTGCGTAACATACACTGGCATAAGTTGTGCTGCGGTGACCTCTGTGGACAATGTGCAAACATTCATATCCTGCTGACAGCAGCATAAGTGGAGATGCAAATGTGGAACAGTTTCACATGCAGTAGTACATTAAACTACACAATGTAGAGTGTACATGATCACTGTGTACATGGTCACCAAGTTGAAAGAGTAGTGTGCCAATGCATTGCAGCCATGCGCATTGTCCATTTATGCACATATGTTGTAATTTGTTGGTATTCAGTACAGGAGTTGTGTAATACAGGCATAATGTAATTTCTTGGGCAGCTATTTATGCAATGCTGAAGCAATGTAGAATCTAGGCCATTTCCCCCAAACAGTCTCATTAACTCTATTGCAATTGATTTCTTTGCCTCTCTTTTATAGTACCTTCTAGTGGTTGGCCATGGTTAATGCTTCTCTTTTTTTGTTCCTACATGGTCTTTGAGAGAGAATGTGGACATGCGTCTCCACCCCCTGCCCCAGCAAAACTCAGCACACACATCTATGTACTCTCCTTCTGCTCCGCTTCCCAGATCTCAAGATGTGAAATCTTGAGCTGAGCTGAACTTCGTTTTGATTTGGCACCCAAGTAAGGGCTTTTCATCACATGAGAAAAATAAGTGAAAACAGTGTTCCTTTGCTTCCCTTCTAAAACAAGAATGCTAATTTGCTTAGACTGTGGAAGAGGGTGGGTATTTTTTTAAAGTTTTTGATCTGGGTACAGTTTGGGCTAGACAGCAGGACACAGCTGAAATGTCTGACCTCCACGCCCTGGGCTTCAGTGATTTAGTCTCGAATTTTGAAGTGTAGGGACTACTCATCACAACAGTTCCTGGAGCTGTCCCCAAGGAGAATCCAAAAAAAGCTAGGAGCTGCATTGTCCCATATCAACACAACAAATGCTAAGCAGTTTTGATCTCCATTAGGAACAGATCTTTTGTAAAGCTGATGGGATTTCATTGTTCATTAAAGAAGAAGCAAGGACATCCTACTTTGTATCACAGGAAGGATAATTCACAACAGATTATGAAACAGCAAAGTAATGAGCTACAAATAACTTGTTACCTGTGGTGAAGTATTTTGGGGGAGTGTAAGGAAAGCCAGATGAAATTACTTTACAAATGTAATACAACACATGGGAGAGTTGTGTTACTGCTGTAGTGGGTTATGGTTTTGAGTTACTGTTCAAAAGAGTGTTTTATGCATTTTTGGAGGCACTTTTTCCAAATCATTTTTAATGCTATTCTCTTATTGGTCCCATGGTTATCTGCTCCCCATACATAATATAATGAAATTTTTTTAATGAACAGTTTGACGAGTAGCACACAACAAATTCCTATAGAAAACAAGATGGTGGGTGTTCTAGATGCACTACTCAGTTACCTAACAGCTTTAGTTGCGAAGCTAAGTAGTATCTTTCCCGGTCTGACCTCCCTCCTGCAGTCCTGACTTGCTAGGCAACAACTGCTGCAAGTGACGGACATCTGTTCTCCTGTAGATCAGGATGCAGCAGACTGACATTTCCAGCCCACTCCTGTGAGTGATCTCCAGTGTGACAATTAGAAGCAGGACTCTTGCCACAGTTCCTCCTTGCACTGGAGATTGCTCATGGGGAGGGAAGGAAAACATACCGGTACATCTGCTGTGTCCAATCGACAGGAGAACAGAACCCCATCATTAACAGCAGCTGCTACATGGTAATTTAGGACTGAGGGACATTTGCAATCACTACGTATTCCCATGAAGCCAGTGTGGCATAGTGATTTGAGTGTAGGACTACAACTCTGGAGGCTAGGGTTCAAATTCCTGCTCAGCCATAAAAACTGACTGGGTAACCTTGGGGAAGTCACACACTCTCAGCCTCAGAAAACCCCATGATAGATTCACCTTGGGGTCACCATAAGTTGTAAACGACTTGAAGACACAACAAGAATGTATCTCCTACACTACTGAATGCATAGGGATCATAAATACAAATCAGTTATGGATATATATCTCTAGCTTAAGCATTTGTAACTGTGATTGTGAGTTCCAGCTAATAATGCTAAATGATAGTGGACAGTGAACAGAAAAGTAATGGGAATGGTTTACTTTTTAAAAGTAACTTTATGAGCACCACTTCTCAACAATGGCTGAGATCTTACATCATGGAGATGGAGCATAACCTTATGGAGCTAATTTTATGAGTGTGCATCAGTGAACTGCAACACTGCACAATTGAATTTGTAAACAAATGTGTAATAGAACGCATTGACGCTTTAGAAATAGTGCAGTTTGACACCACTTTAAGTGCTGTAGCTCCATCCTATGGAATCCTGGGATCTGTAGTTTTACAAGGTCTTTAGCCTTCTCTGCCAAAGAGTGCTGGTGCCTCACAAAACTACAAATCCCAGGATTCTGTAGCATGGAGCCATGGCAGTTAAAGTGGTGTCAAACTGCATTACTTCTACAGTGTAGATGCACCCATGGATGGTAGCAATGTGCAATGCACATGTGCAAAGTGGAGTGACACCACCAATGGCACCACATGTGCAACTTGGCTTCTGTAGCCTTTAATTGAATATGGATATTGTGTGAACAAAAATGTTCAACTGCTTCTATAGGGGGATTTGCACATGCATAAGCCACTAGCAGGATGCTAGCTTATATTTATGTCGCTAGGGCAATTTTTCCAGCTCCAACACACCCACTCCACACTCAGGTATGGTGAAGATGACAGCTAAGCTCAGAGCAGCAGAGGAAGTTAAGGGTGGAAGATCATCCCTGATAAGCAAAAGTCCCAGGGCTTGGACCTGTGAGCCTTGGTTCGACTACACCAAGATTTCCCAAACTTTGGCCTTCCAGTTGTTTTGGACTTCAGCTCCCAGATTTACTAGCCAAACTGGCTGAGGCTTCTGGGAGTTGAAATCCAAGACAGCTGGAGGACCAAAGTTTGGGAACCACTGCACTACATCATTGGTGGGGAAACCCACTGATCCATGTGAGTTAAGCATACCTAATTCAAAGCCAGAGAATACAAATCTCTCTTTGATTCCTCTTAAAGGCAGCTGGCATTTTCCAAATCAGTGGGCTGGTGAATCTACTTTGAGGTTTTAGTTGAATCTTTAAAGTTCAGACTAAAGAGTGGATTCATCATTCCCTACTGCCATGGGAGCCACCAGCTACTACTGATTTCTTTAAAGGCTGATTATTCTTTGTTCCTTCCCCAGAATGTTGTCCAGACTTCCCCTTGTGATTGTGACTGATCTGGGATCCAGGTGTGTTGGACAGGAAGTAGGGACCATGGATGGACAGTAGAGTTTGGCATGGAGCAGGAGAAACTGTATCTGTCTCCCTCTCTCCTAAAACACCGGGAGGTTTAATATACATTTGGGGCAGTATATTATCCGGGTTTTAATCTGGAAAACCTTAGACTGGAGCTTGGGAAAGGCACTGTTTAGACTACAATTCTCAGAATCCATGCAAGAGCACAGCCTTGGGGATGCTGGGGTTGCAGTCTGAAGAACAATGTTCTGGATGGGAGTTGTAGGCCAGCCCATCTGGAAGGTCAGAGGTTTTCCCCACCCCTGCACTGATGTTCCAGCACTGATCTTGAAGTGAGACTATGGGCACACAAAAGACAGTCTCAATGTTCTGTCATAGAATCATAGAAGAGTTGGAAGAGACCACAAGGGCCTCCATCCAACTCGCTGCCAAGTGGGAATACATAATCAAAGCACTTGTGTCAAATGTTAAAACCTAGGAAGGTGCTTTATAGGAGGCCCGGCTAATTGTCCATCTAGTCTTGGCTTGTCTTCTCTGTCTGGCAGCTCTCCAAGGTCTCCAGCAGCGAGAACCTTCCATGATCCTTCAGTCTGAGATCTCTATGATTGGGCACACTCAGTATTGAACCTGAGACTTTCTGCAGACAATGCCTGAACTCTTAACACCACGCTATGGTCTACCATCTGATCCAAGGATGGGGATCATGTGGCTTTCCAGACACTGTGAGGCTACAGCTACCAGCATTCATCACCACTGGCTATGCTGGCTTGAACTGCTGGGAGTTACAGTCCAGCAGTCTCTAGAGAGTTGCAGAAGTTTTGATCTATTCAAATTATTATCCTTGCAGAACTTGGGAAAATTTCTTTTTTGAGGGGGGGGGGGCACAGCTCCCATAATGCTCTAGTCCAGTGTGGTCATCTTGATCATGCATGGCCATACTGGGCTGGAGGATTATGGGAGCTGTAGTCCAAGAAAGGAAATTTTCTAAGTGTTCCCAAGTGCTGCATCTTCCAATATTTGAGCATGACTGGTTCATTATTATTTTTCAGTGGAAGGACTGGAGGGGAAAATGAGGAAGCTTTGGGTTATTTCCTGGTCTCTGTTAGCCGGAGCAACCTGATTGATAGAATTCTCTTTGTTGTAATGACAGTGGTACCACTGAGTGAAATGAATCCTTTCCTCCCATCCCCTGAAATATTTTCAATCGCCTTGGACCGAAACCATTCCCATTGTCCTGCAACTACACCAAACAAACTCCAGACTCTTGAACAGGCATGGGAATCATGCGGCCCTCCGGATGTTGTTGGGCTGCAGCTCCCAACATCCCTGGCCAGGACAGTCATGGTGAGGGATATTGGGAGTTGCAGTACAAAAATACCAGGGGGGCACATCTTATCTGCCCTTGTTTTAGAAAATTGCAGATGTTTTCAGGAAACCACTGGATTCTAACCTCCCCACACCCCCCAAAAGAAAAATGTAAGAATTTGGGCAGGGGTGAAGAAGCAGGATTCAGACCAGGCACAGATACAGCTCTTGTTTCTTCTTCTTCTCTCTCTCTCTCAATCTCTGCCCTCTCCCTTCCTCTCTCCAGGATTCATTTTAACAGGTGTTTGCTCAGCAGAACTGCGTGGGAAGCAATGCTAGCTGAACCTGTGCAAAGGGAGAAACTCATTAGAGCTTCTGAAAAGACTGCGGAGAGGTGCTTTGCGGATTGAGTCAGCACTACGAGGTACAACAACATCCTCGGGCTTAATTAAAGTGAGAAACAACCACGTGCTGGTATGGCAAACAAGCTGAGGCCCCCCAGATGCTTTGGACTACAACCCCTATCATCCCCATCTACTGGCCATGCTGGCTAGGGGCTGATGGGATTTCTAGTCTGAACCATCTGATAGGTGCCAGGCTGGGAAAGACTGTCCTACTCCTGTCGTGGCAATATGCAGGGGGAGAGAAGTCTTACTGTCTTTGAATATCTTTGAATGTTTCAATCTCCTGTGGCCATTCTAGATCATTTCCCATTTTTACATGGGGTGCGAGTCTCTCTTTGTGTATGTGTGTGGTTTTCCTTCACATAAATTTGTACTTATTTTTGTGTAATTTTTTTAATGTTCACATTTTTGTACACTTATTTTGCATTGATTAAAGACTGAATACATTTTCTGAATGCATTCACTCCTTTGTGAGCATTTCTCCCCCCATGGAAGGCATTGTAGGTCTTCCAAATTGTATATGGATTTCTGAGGCATCTCAGCCATCTCAAGAGATTCAAAATGGGCATTTTTCACATGGAGATGAGAATCCAAGTACAGTTGTCCCTTCATATTCGCTGGCATTTGGTTCCAGGACCCTCTGTTGATACCCAAATCCGTGAATACTCAAGTCCCATTATATACAATGGCATAGCAAAATGGTGTCCCTTATATAAGATGGCAAAATCAAGGTTTGTTTTTTGGATTATTATTTTTTAAAGAATATTTTCAAGCCGTGAATACTTAAATCCATGGATACAAAATTCGTGGATACGGAGGGACAACTGTATTTTCTTTCTCACCCCAGAGATATTTTTTTGTCTGATTTCCAGCTATGCTGCAGCACCACCCCTATAGATGTCCATACAGTGGTACTGCAGGCCCCAGCCAGCAGGGAACAAATGGCACAAGAAAGCCAATTGTTTCATATGTAGTCTCTCATATTTGCCATCTCTAGTTTGGATGCTCAATTGGTTGGAGCCAATTTAAGAGTCATTCATAGATAGGTTCCTCTTACTCAATTTTCTGCTGGACCGTCCAGTTAATTTCCTTTTGTTCCCAATCTACTGGCTGTTGTAGGTAGCAACCTTCAACTCTAGCCAAGAGTTAGGGTCACATTAGATGACCAAACTAGCATGTTAAGAAACTAAGCTGAGGAGAGTAGAAAAGAGGTCTTTGTAGGCAGCTGTGATTGTACCACCAGATGGCCAGATTGCAATCCTGCAATCGTATCTTCTGCTGCTCCAGAGACTATGGCTGCATCTATAGTGTAGAAATAATGCAGTCTGACACCACTTTAAAGTGCTGTAGCTCCATCCTATGGAATCCTGGCACCTGTAGTTTTACAAGGTCTTTAGCCTTCTCTGCCAAAGAGTGCTGGTGCCTCACAAAACTACAAATCCCAGGATTCTTGTAGGATAGAGCCACGGCAGTTAAAAATGGTGTCAAACTGCATCGTTTCAACAGTGTAGATGCACCCTAGGACCTGGAGCAATAGAGTAAAATTATAGGAAAAGCGATTCCACCTAAACATTAGGAAGAACTTCCTGACAGTAATAGCTGTTTGGCAGTGGAATAAACTGCCTCATAGTGTGGTGGAGTCTCCTTCTTCAAAGGTGTTTAAACAGAGGCTGATGGCTGTCTGTTGAGAGTGCTTTGATTGGGTATTCCTTCAGGGCAGAAGGGGATGGACTGGATGGCCCTTGTGGTCTCTATGGTTCTATGACTCTAGTTTTATGATTCTAGTATCTGAACTCAAAAATTGGAAGGGCTGCTTTCAATTTCAACTCCCAGAATCCTCTAGCCAGTGTGGACATATTAGCTGGAGGATTGTGGAAGTTGTAGTCCAAAAAGAGCTTTCCACAAGCCCTGCCTGAGCTTTCAACTTCTAGTTTTGGATTACATTTTGAGCTGGTTACACAGAAAAACAACTGTGAGGGTGGCTTCCTTGTGTAGCTCTGGGGTTTTATTAATCAAGTCCCATAGTCTCACTTTTTTGCTTTTGTGAGTTGGCTCAAAGCACACTTTGTAAGAATATAAGTCCAGACCAAAGTCCAGTCTTTCACATCATAGAAATCATAGAGTTGGAAGAGACCACAAGGGCCATCCAGTCCAACCCTCTGTCCTGCAGGAAAACATAATCAAAGCATTCCCAACAGATGGCCATCCAGCCTCTGTTTAAAAACCTCCAAAGAAGGAGACTATCACACTACGAGGTAGCACATTCCATTGCTGAACAGCTCTTACTGTCAGGAAGTTCTTCCTAATGTTTAGGTGGAATCTCTTTTCCTGTAGTTTTGAGTCCACTGAGCCCTAGTTTCTGGAGCAGCAAAAAACAAGCTTGCTCCATCTTCAGTATGACATGCCTTCAAATATTTAAAGTCTTCCCCAGATATTCCTAAGTATGCATCTTGGATGGGAATGATGGGGAAATCCTCTTTCTGAGGCCCTGAACAGCCACCACCAGTGAGGTAGACAAACATGACCTAGAATAAGGCAATTTCCTAAAAGCTTTTTAGGAGCTTCAAACTGCTGTTGCTGCTGTTGTTGCTTTTAGCCCTAAAGTCACGAGGTCCTGTCTGATCTTGGAAACTAAGCAGGGTCATCCCTGGTTAGTACTTGGATGGAGACCACCAACAAATGCCAGGTGCTATAGGCTATATTTCAGAAGAAGGAAGTGGCAAAACCACCTCTGAATATTCCTTGCCTAAGAAAGCCCTATGAAGTTCATGGGGTCACCATAAGTCGACAAGTGGCTTAAAGGTGTATGCATGTGCATGCACACACACACAAAATTACAAAAAGTAACACTGCTTTGAGCATACAACATCCTGCAATCTCTTACATTCTTGGATAGACTCTGAGTTGTTGATGCTCCAAAATGCTAGTCAGTAAGACCCAGTAGACTCTGAAACCAATAAATAAATAAATAAATAAATAAATAAATAAATAAATTTTTATTTACTTATATCCCACTTTTTCCCAGTCCTGGGGCTCAAGGTGGATTGTAAATTTAATGCAAGTACAGATAAAAATTCCACATCATTAAAACTTCTAAAATATAAGTAGAATTAAAAGCAACTTTAAAATATACCTATTTAATACCAATGCAGCTGTGCACATAGCTCCATTGTAGTTGGATGCACATGTAGATTGATGCACATTTCACATGGATGTGCATTCCATATTTAGCTATGGAGCTGGTTGCACATTTGGTATCTTGGTTCAGTTGTCATTCAACACAAGGGTTGTGTAGAACATTTAGTGTGTGACTGGAAATTATGAGACAGAAATGAAAAAAGCATTCTTGTTCCACAATCTCCTCTCCTGCCCCTCTCCCATCCCTGTCCTGACATGGGAACAAAACTTTTCAGACCTACCTTTGGCAGCATCTTCAGGGCAGTCCAGGAGTGAATGGAGCTCTAATGGAGTTCCGTTCACTTCCTGGAGTGAAATCCTGCCTGTTCTTGCAAGAAGACGAGAACGTGGGAAATTCAAAAATAAAAAGCGTAATAACAAGAAAAAAGTGACAGCAAGCACAAAAGCACACTTTAAAACTTCCAAGTAAACTAGGGAAGTTTTAAAAAAGGTATCACTTACCTGGATGTCCCAATCTTACCAGGAAGTGTTCTGGCAGGAACCTCCCATTGATGCTGGGATCTCGCCAATGGAACGGGGCACCTTTTCAGTCACTGTCAAATCCATGACAGAAATGGACGGTTTCTGCCATCAATAAAAAGCAGCACTGGCCGGACAGCAGAAGAATGGGTGCATTATAAGAGGGGAACAACATCATCTGAAAAGGGAGCCCTTTAGTGATCTCCTGGCATCGTTATAACACCGTATTTAGCGCATCTGATAATCTCCTCTGTATATGGAGATCTGAACTACACCCCGCTCCCTATGTTTGATCTTGGCCAGTCTGTATGGATTGAGAGATACCTGATCAAGATGCCTTCAGCGTTCCACTCCTGATTAGAGTTTAGTTGGGTTTGTGCTTGTTAGCTAAAGACATGCTGGCAGAGCAAGAGAGTGAGAATTACTGAAATGTGTGAAGTGATATCTATTCACTGGTCCATTTTTATGGCTGAAGTGTGAAACAAATGGTGCTCTTCATCAGGCAGAATGAGAGATGTGAATACAAATCAAGGGTACCTTTATTTTAAAAAAGGAAGTGTGCCATTCTAACTGTTCCATCCCTAGAATGACTCCATAGCCCTAGAGAAGGACAAACATGTGTTGGACCATCTATTCCTTTAGAAGTGGTGTAGCACCAAGTCATATCACTGGTCCATCTAGCATTGTCTGCATCAGCGGTGGGCAACTGCGTGGGACCAACCTGCATCTTCCAATGCATGCGAAGACTTCTGTTTCCCTCCTTTTTTCCTACAAAATGGTTGCATCACTTCCTGACACTATTTTGGGAAAAAGAGGGGAAAACAGAGATAGAGTGGGTTCTTGGTATCCCCTCGGGTTTGGTTCCAGGATCCCCCCTAGATACCAAAATCCATGGATGCTCAAGTCCCATTGTACACAACAGCATAGTAAAATAGTGCCCCTTACATAAAATGGCAAAATCAAGGTTTTCTTTTAAGATTTTTTTTTAGGAATATTTTCAAGCCGTGAATCTTGGAATCTGTGGAAACAGACTCCGTGGATATGGAGGACTGACTGTATTTGGGATGTTCTGGGGGCTTGGGAGTACTGGCAGGCATTTTTAGGGAACATAAAAGTGGGATGCAAGGGTTCACTTGGCTCATGGCTCATACTTTCTCTGCCTCTGGTCTATGCCACGGTTAAGTAACTTGTGGCCTAGCCAGCATAGCCAATGGTGAGGAATGCTGAGAGTTGCGGTCCCTGAGCATTTGGACAGTTACATGTTCTCCACTCCAGTCTAGACTAGGAGCAGCTTCTGAAAGTTTCAGCCATAAGATTATCTTAGTTCTATCTGGAATTGAATCCCAGAAATGAAACCTAGGCTATTCTTCATGCAAAGCATGCACTTTCCCACTGAGCTATGGTCCTTCCTCAGTGGGAGCATATACATCTTATACTGCTTCAGACTTCTGGCCTATGATCTAGCTCAGTACTTGACTACACCGGCAGATCTGCCAACATTAAAACTATGTTTTATATGTATGTGTTTTAGGTGTCTTTAAGCATGTTTTAAATAACACTGATATTTAATTTTTTTACTTTTGTAAATTTAGTGGCATCTTTTTAGATGACTGTAAGCCACCTCGAATCCCATTTTTGGAAGAAAGGCGGGATATAAATTCAATAAACAAACAAATAAGCAAAGATTTCACAGATGGAAATTGTGGCCTCACAGCATTTTCAGGATGGCAGAAGTGATTAACGAGGAGGAACACACCCAAGTCAGGAGTGGCTGCAGTAGTTAGTTTTTGCCTCAGTCTATTGGGAAAGTCAAGACTCTGCCTGCTCTTCTCTTCTCCCCCTGCTGAGTGAAATAAATGCAAGCTATTTTTGCACTTTTAATTCAGTTTGCTGCCACTGAAGTAAGTTGAGGACCAAAAGGAAAAGTGGGGGAAGGAGAGAGAAATTGGGACACTTTAAAAAGCAGCTGAAAAAGTGGGATGACAGAGGATTAATCAGGACGGTTCCTGCGAAATACGGATGGTTGGAAAGAATGCACCAGAGGTGAGGAAAATGTGGCCCAGAGCCTGCAAGCCCCTCCAGCCCCTTTTTGCTGCCTCAAGCTTGGGAACTTGCTCCCTAACGTAGCTAGTCCGGTACCCTATGTAATGTCCTTCTGGAGGCAGGCAAATCATAGAATTATAGAGTTGGAAGAGACCTCAAGGGCCATCCAGTCCAACCCCCTGCCATGCAGGAATACACAAGCAAAACATTCCTGACATATGGCCATCCAGCCTCTGTTTAAAAACATCCAAAGAAGGAGACTCCACCACGCTATGAGGCAGGGCATTCCACTGCCAAACAGCTCTTACTGTCAGGAAGTTCTTCCTAATGTTTAGGTGGAATCTCTTTTCCTGTAGTTTCAACCCATTGCTCTGTCTCCTTGTCTCTGGAGCAGCAAAAAACAAGCCTCTCCATCCTCAATATGACATCCCTCCAAATATTTAAACATGGCTATCATATCTCCTCTCAACCTTCTCTTCTCCAGACTAACATGTCCAGTTCCCTAAGCCGCTCCTCATAGGGCATGGCTTCCAGACCTTTCAACATTTTGGTCACCCTCTTCTGGACACACTCTAGCTTGTCAACATCATTCTTGAATTGTGGTGCCCGGAACTCGACACAGTAGGTGAGGTCTGATCAAAGCAAAATAGAGTGGCACTATTACTTCTCTTGATCTAGACACTTTACTCCTATTGATGTAGCCTAGAATCGCATTGGCTTTTTTAGCTGCCGTGTCACACTGCTGACTCATGTTCAGTTTGTGGTCCACTAAGACTCCTAGATCTCTTTCACATGTACTGCCATCAAGCCAGGTGTCACCCATCTTATATCTGTGCTTTTCATTTTTACTGCCTGAGTGTAGTCTCCTACATTTCTCCCTGTTGAAATTTATTTTGTTAGTTTTGTCCCAGCTTTTTAATTTGTTGAGGTCATTTTGAATTCTGATCCTGTCCTCTGGGGTATTAGATAACCCTCCTAATTTGGTGTCAACTTGATACTCATTTGCAGATAACATCTGCAAACTTGATACTCATTTTGTTTCAACAGGTCTTTGGGATTTAACTACTTATGGGCAATGCACTTTTAATAATGTGTTTTATGGTCTGTATTTTTTGTTGCTGTTGTTAACTGCTTGCAAGTTGACTTTGACTTATGGCAACCCTATGAATGAGAAACCTCCAAGCCACGGTGTCTTCAACAGCCCTGCTCAGGTCTTGCAAACTCAGAGCTGTGGATTCCATGACTGAATCGATCCACCTGTAATGCCATCTTGCTCTTTTCCTACTGCCTTTTACCTTGCCAAGCCTTACTGTCTTTTCTAATGAGTTATGTCTTCTCATGATGTATCCAAAGTAATAGTCGTAGCTTAGTAATCTTGGTACAGGCACACAGCATCCAGCTATGTTCCTTTAGCTGGATGTAAAAGGACAATATCAGACTGGACCCAGATGATGAAGCCATCATTGAGCATAGGAAATTTTGACCCCTTCTGCTGAGCATGAGGAAACTGCTATAATTCCTTCTCGAGTATTTCATGTCTTCATAAGAAGATATTTCTCTTATTTAGGGCAATGCTGATGTGTCAGTTATGTGAACTTGTCTGGCTTACTAAGTAATGTACATGAGATGCTACATATATGTTGGTTTTATTTCTTCCTGAATAGAATCATAAAATCATACACTTGGAAGAAACCACAAGGGCCATCCAGTCCAACCTTCTGCCACTCATGAACACACAATCAAAGCACGTCTGACAGATGGACATCCAGCCTCTGTTTAAAAACTTCCAAAGAAGGAGACTCCACCACACTCTGAGGAAGCACGTTCCACTGCCGTAACAACTTATTATGCAAACAATCATTTATGTAATATATATAATAAGATGCATTGATACAGAACTCTTTGAGATGACCGAGAATTAAAACCAAAATAGTATGCAGCATTTTTTACACCATAATGAAAGCATCTGCTTCAAAACTGATACTGTCATTTATGCTCCAGTAATCTATGAAACCATGCCAAGTATTAATTGAATTGTACTTTCTCTGTCCTCCTTTTCAAGTTTTAAATACACTGTGCCAGTGCAAACTCATTCAGAGCATCTTAAAGTCTTTTGATTCCACTCCTGCATCAATGTCCCTCCAACATTTTGCCAATGTTTCTGAGGCAATTACATTAAAAACTATTTCAATAGCCTTCAGGAGGGATAACATATCTTGCATATCTAAACAGAAAGAACAAACTACAGGAAAAGCGATTCTACCTAAACATTAGGAAGAACTAAGAGCTGTTTGCCTGTGGAACACACTGCCTTGGAGTGTGGTGGACTCTCCTTTGGAGGTTTTTAAACAGAGGCTGGATGGCTATCTGTCGGGAGTGCTTTGATTGTGTAGTTCTGCAGGGCAGGGGATTGGACTAGATTGCCCTTGTGGTCTCTTCCAACTCTATGATCCTGAGTCCTGGGGATTTTGTAGTTCCCTGTCAGTGCCACTGAATTCAATAGGGCTTTCTCTCAGGAAAGTGTGCATAGGATTTGCATTCTATGTTAGGATGCTGGCGAATTTTATTTGGGCTGCATTTTTAATGGAATCGTCCTAATATGCAGTCCCCAGACCAATTTGTTGCTGTTATTTGCCATCACATCAGCTTCAGCTTATGGCAACCCTGTGAACAAAAGACCTCCAAGAACACCAGTCATCAGCTGCCCTGATCAAATCTGACAAATGCAGGGCTGTGGTTTGCTTGATTGAATCAATCCACCTGTAATAGTCTTCCTCTCTTTTCAGCTTTATTGGACATTATTGTTTTTTTCCAACTAGTCATGTGGTTTCATGATATGTCCAAAGTATGATAGCATCAGTTGAGTAATTTTTACTTGTAAGGAGAGTTTTAGGTTTGATTTGTTCTCAGATCCATTTATTTGTCTTTTTGGTAGTCCATGGTATCTGTAGAATTCTTACCAGGCAGTATTTCAAATAAGTAGATTCTTTTCCTCTCAGCTTTCTTCATCATCCATCTTTCACAGACATTTGTAAAACCTGGAAATACCATGGCATGGATGATTCTGATTTTGCTATTTAATTATACGTCTTTATACTCGAGGATCTTATCTAGCTTCTAGCTAGCTCCTTCATGACTGCCTTCCCAAGTCTTAGTCTTCTTCTGATTTCTTGACTACAGTCTCCATTTTGATTAATGCTTGAGCTGAGCTAAAGAAAATCATCACCTATTTTGATGCCTCCATCAGTCTTGCACAAACATAGCTGCACAGTTTTGTTTTGTTTTTTTTGAGTGGACAGTCGGCCCTCCATATTCACAGATTCTGCATCCATGGTTTCCACCACCCATGGCTTGAAAATATTTTTAAACATTCCAAAAAGCAAACCTTGATTTTGCCATTTTATATAAGGGAAGCCATTTTACTATGCCATTGTATATAATGGGACCTGAACATCCACAGATTTTGTTGTCCACAGGGGGTCCTGGAACAAACCCCAGTGGATACCGAGGGCCCACTGTATAATCTTGTACACAAAAAAATCATGTCAATCTGGAAACATTTTTTTTTAAACCAAATAGTGCTTTTTGTACACCCCCCCCATGATTTTTGTGCAAAAAACCCCACTTCAGCATGTGTGCATACCATGAATTCTTGCTTCTGTGTTAGTCTTCCTGATCTGGTTTCCTGAGTGTTTGGAAACCATTTTTTTCTCCAGGAACTGAACAATAGGAAATATTCTTTCTACCAGCAGTGTAGTGATTCAAGTGCTGGACTAGGACACCAGGAGATTAGAGAGATTTTCACACGGGGCCAAAATGCCCCGTTACTGCCCCGCTACCTCCTCTCCCATTCCTGCCACGGAATAACATAAATCTTTCACACACTCACCTTAATTCCACAGCAGGAACGGGCTCCCCCTCCCCTTGCTGGTTGGCTGTAAATGCAGCCGTCGTAAGGCTGCTTTTACAACCGGCCATCTGAAACGTTATCACGTTATCACGTGATAACACCGGACAGTAAATTTAAAAAATAAAACTCCCCCAAACATAAAATCAGTTCACCAAGCACAAAAACACTCTTTAAATCACATAATCAAAACAGGGAGGGTAATATAAAGGGTGCCACTTACCTGGATGTCCAGATCGTACCAGGAAGTGCTCGGAATGGACCTCCCTTCCACGGCTGTCATTTTGGAACAGGAACAGGGCTCCTGTTCGCACACCCGTGATTGCGTGATAGTGATGGAACAGGAAGTCTATTCACGATGAAAAATCGTGATTACATTGTTCTGGAACAGTCATGGGAATAGGATGGATGCAGGACAGAACGGGGTCAACGTCATCCGAAAGGGAAAACCTTTCCCGACCCTGTTCTGTTCCTGCCATGGGATATATAGCCCGTGTGAAAATCCCCTAGGTTTCGAATCTCTGCTCAGCTGTGGAAACCCCTGGGTGAACTTGATCAAGTCTCACCCTCTCAGCCTAAAAGGAAGGCAATGCCAAACCTCCTCTGAATAAATCCTGCCAAGAAAACCTTAGGATAGGGTCACCATAAGTCAGACTTGACTTGAAGGAACATAGCAGCAGCAACAGCAACAACAATTCTTTCTGTGTCTAATTGGGCCCTTAGAGAACATGTGTGTACTATGTCTGTCTGTCTATTTGGGGCCAAGATGCTGCGAGAGGAAGCACAATGCCCCACTCATGGAGTTACAATGTGGTTATTGCAGCACTACTTTGTTCATGAATTGTGACTTTGCATAACTGAACGTGCAATCCAAAGCACTTGGGCACTGCATGTGCAATGCACAGGACAATGCCCACATGAAATATTAACCCTGTGATATGCACATCCATGCACAATAGTGCAGCATGCACAACTCTGCTTCTGCAACCTTGTATTGAATGCAGCCTTTATTCATTGGACAAAAATGTCCCACCACTTCCATAGGGGAACTTATGTATGTGTAAGACTCCAACAGCATTCTGGCCTGAAGCTCAAGGTGGCTTACAGAATAAAAAGAAAAACAAGTAAAACCATAACAGCTGGCATCCTGTTAGATAGTTATGATGTAAGATAGATGTATGACTTCCTGTTTTATATTCCCATTTATAACCATGGGACCATTACAATGATCAGAAATGCTCCCAAAATCCACCTTAAAAGCCAGGCAGCTGCAATGAGCAAAGGAGTTCTGAGACACAGGTGAGCAGGGCACTGAAAAATGACGTGTCCAGCCCCCTCTCACCAGCAACGAGTTGTGACAAGACCCCGCAGGGGTCCATGCTTCTGTTCATCACACTAGAGCTCAATGGCAGAAGGGGATGGAACTATTCTGCTCAGTATGGCTGGCTGGCTTTTAAGATGGGTTTTAGGGGGTTGGATCAGGAAACAGCATAGCTATGACATTGTAGCTACATGTCCCATTCAGGGTTTCAGTCAATGTAGCTAAAAACATATGGAGAATTAAGACTATAGTATGGGCTACACAGTTCAAGCATGCAGGCACTACGTGCAAATGATTCTACTGATGAATTTTGCCACATACCTTTCAGCATTATTATATAATAATAGGATCGTGAGGGGAGGTGAAACTCCAGGCAACCAAATTCTGGTTTTTACATAACAATTCAGCCAATAACCATGTCTATCAAGCCCAACCAGTTTTTCCCTGTTCATCTGTCAAGCTTACTTGGAACAAGAGAGGATCCTTCCTCCTTGCTCTACTACCCCAGCAAAAATCTGCAAATGCAAAGTCTTTGGACAGCTGCCCACAGATCCAATAACAAGGACACCCTTGAAATGCTCCCTTCCCCTCCATTATGAAGCAAAAAATCCATCCAGCCAAGAACATTGCCATATATCCCATGATGTCAACATGCTTCTGTCTCCTCCTGGAAAGTCAATGTCAATTTCAGTTTGGCTCCAAGCCTTCCTCTCGCCTGGTTTGCAAGAGACACTTGGCATTGCCTCTCAGTTTACTCTGATACTCCTTACCCATCCATTTTCTATACCGATGGTTAAAAAATCCAAACACACTATGATAATGACAGGCTGGAGAGAGATGTGTTGGTCTTTAAGCAATCCCAACAAATTGAGAGAAAAAAAAGAGGGGGTGGTTTAATAACAATTCAATTCAGCTTCTAGAGGTGCCACGGGCAACCTGAGGCCATGCAACTGAACCTATGCAGTCCTTGGCCTAATCTCAAATGCGATCAGTTTACCCTCCTGCAATAGTGATAATCCTTCCCTTTGAGAATTTGGAAGAGTTTCTCCTTTGGATTACAGTCCCCAAATTCCCAGTTAGTATGGCTATAGGTATGTAGGGTGGGGATTCTGTTAGCTGTGGTTAAAAAAAAGGGGTTTTTTGGAGCTCTTGGTGGGGCTGGGGAGAGAGAGAATGGCCATGCCTGCTTTTGCACCTGGCCCTGTACAGTGTGTCAGGGGTTTCAGTCCTTCTCTTGGATGTCCAACAACCATGGGAGGGATTATCCAGAGCAAATTATCCTAGAGCAAATGTGGCCTGTGACATTATAAGGCTGTCACAGAATTATAGAATCATAGAGTTGGAAGAGACCCCAAGGGCCATCTAGTCCAACCCCATGCCCTGCAGGAATACCCAATCAAAGCATTCCTGACAGATGGCCATCCAGCCTCTGTTTAAAAACCTCCAAAGAAGGAGACTCCACCACACTCCAAGTGCATGTCAAGCTTGGCTTTGTTATGTCTGTTGCAGGAAATACCACCAATGGACTAACAGATATGTGGCCGTAAAATCCAGAGAATGGAAAAGTTATGTTGTTGAATTATAACTCCCAGAATCCTCTGGGAGACAACTGGCCATGCAAACCCCACATTGTTGTTGATGTTGGCTGGCGTCCTGTTCAGTGTATGAGCTCATAAGCTAGACTTGTTGTTGTGTGTCTTCAAGTCATTTCCTACCTATGGTGACCCTAAGGTAAAAACCTATTATGGAGTTTTCTTGGCAAGATTTGTTCAGAAGGGGTTTGTTTTTGCCCCCCATTGAGGCTGAGAAAGTGTGACTTGCCCATGGTCACCCAGTTCGTTTTCAAACCCTGGTCTCCCAGTGTCCTAGTCCCAGACTTACAAACTTGTACATTTTGGTATTCACATTTACAGTCATGACACCATTACAACCATCACAAATACCTCCTAAAACCTACCTTAAAAGCTGGGCAGCTGCACAAACTGAAGAAGTTCTGCAGTGCTATTGGTGCAGTGCTGGCGGACTGTGACTCACTGGCGGGAAGAGGCGCAATACTTCATCTCTCAGAACCCTGCTTGCCTGTGCCGCAGAACGTCTTTCTTTGGTGTGGCTGCCTGGCTTTTAAGGTGGGTTTTAGGGGGTCAGATTGGGAGGTGGTAGGATCTTGGCTGTTATTTGTACCCCACCTTCCCCCCTAAACTGGAACTCAAGGTGACTTACAAATTAAGATGATTATAATATTGTTAAAACATTTCAGAGGTCAAGAGTAAAATAGAATCAAACTATTAACAAGATTAAAACAATTTAAACAGACACTTAAAATGATTTAAAAAACAATTAAAAGCAATACAGTTGAAAAAACCATTCTATGCATGCGGAGACTTTTAAACAGAGACTGGATGGTCATCTGTTGAGAATGCTTTTATTGGGTATTCCTGCAGGGCAGAAGGGGTTGGATTAGATGGCCCTTGTGGTCTCTTCCAACTTTATGATTCTATGATTCTTTAAGGTATCCCAGGAGCTTTGTAGAGGCTGGCATTATTGGGCATCAGATCCACACCCTTGCAGGCAGCCACTTCCAATTTGTTTGAGCCTTTGGGCTCTTTCTTCCAACAAAATGTTGGAGGGCATGCCAAGTGTGTGGCGGGGTGGGGGAGATGTAACTACATCCGGCTGAACTTTACAACCCACCAGCACAATGTTGGATCTCAGCCAATGTTGCACAACTAAACCAAGACATAAACAATCAGATAGGTGGCTTGAGAAGAGAGTTGTAGTCGGTGAAGGTTCTGAGACAATCCAAAAAGTTACATCTGCAGGTATGACTTTCAGTTATGCCTCCTTTTGTCACTAAGAAGATGCTAGCCCTTGACATTCAACACGTGGGTTGTGTAGTACAATTAATGCATAACTTCTTACTGTTATACAACTCCAGCACAGGATCCCAGCCAATATGTTTATAGCTGAGGAGGCGACAGGGCAGACAAGAAAGGAGGGAATCAAAAGAGGAAACTCTCTGTCCTACCTCTGCTGCCCCCTGGTGGCTAAAAAGTCACATTTGCATGTGTGGTTGCACTTTTCCCCACTTGCAACAACACCACACACAGACACACACACACAGACACACACACACACTTACTTTCTGCCAAAAGGAGTATAGGAGTCTCCTTTTATGCATTATTATCTTTGAAATACTTTGACTACTTTGAAAAACTTTGAATATTATTTTTATTTATTAGTATTTTAATTTTTTAAAAAATATGTACCCACTTAACCCTTATTGACTTAAAAGTGGGTTCTTGTGCCTTGAAAACTGCCTTCCATCATCAGCCAAGTCTCCTTTGGTGCCACTTCTGAAAAGGCTCTGAGAAGTACTTTAGCTCTTTAAAAAATGCAACTTACCACGTTGTTGTTGTTGTTGTTGTTAACTGCTGTCAAATTGACTTTGACATATGGTGACCCCTTGAATGAGAGACCTCCAAGTCCCCCTATCCTCAACAGCCCTGCTCAGGTCTTGAAGACTCAGGGCCCTGGCTTCCTTGATTGAGTCTATCCATCTGGCATGCCATCCTCCCCTTTAATTCCTGCCTTCTACCTTATTAAGCACTATTGTATTTTCTAGTGATTCATGCCTTCTCATGATATGGCCAAAGTCTCAGTTGAGTCATCTTGGCTTCTAGGGAGTGTTCAGGCTTGATTTGGTCTAGGACCTATTGATTTGTCTTTTTAGCAATCCACAGTATCTGTAGAACTCTTCATTTCAAATGAGTTGATTTTCTTCCTATCAGCTTTCTGTACTGTGCACATTTCACAATCATACACAGAAATGGGAAACATGATGTTATGGACAAACCTAACTTCAGTATTCAGTGATATAGCTTTATACTTCAGGATCTTGTCTAGTTCCTCCATAGCTGCTCTTCCAAATCCTAGTATTCTTCTGATTTCTTGACTGCAGTCTCCATTCTGATTAATGACGGAGCCGAGGTATGGAAAATCTTGAACTATTTCTATGCCTTCATCCTTTCCTTTTAAATTATGTAAACCTTCTGTGGTCATTATTTTTGTTTTCTTAATGTTCAATTGTAAACTTGCCTTTGCACTTTCGTCCTTGACCTTTTTCAGTAATTGTTCCAAGTCTTTGCTATTTTCTGCTAGTAATATGGTGTCAATCTGAAATTGTCGATGTTCCCTTCTCCAATTTTCACACCTTATAGAATCATAGAATCATAGAACTGTAGAGTTGGAAGAGACCACGAGGGCCATCCAGTCCAACCCCTTCTTTCTTTCTCTAAAGTCTAATCCTTCTTTCTTCATTCAGTCCAACCCCTTCTTTCTTTCTCCAAGTCTAATCCTGCTTTACGTATATGTTCAGCATACAAGTTAAACAGATAGGGTGATAAAATGCAGTCTTGCCTGACCCCCTTGCCAATTGGAAACCATTCTGTTTCTCTGTATTCTGTCCTAAGGACAATCAAATGTTGTGGCAACACTCATTCCCTTAAGAGCGAGCCATAGTTTGTTATCATCTATAAAATCATGGCTCTGCTATAATCTATAAAGCACAGGCTGATTTTCTTTTGAAATTATTTGGTGTGCTCCATTAGCCAACATATATTTGCAATATGATCCCTAGTGCCTCTTGCTTCCCTGAATCCAGCTTGGACATCTGGCATTTCTCGCTCCATATACGGTAAGTCTTCATTGTAGAATTTTGAGCATTGCCTTGCCTGCATGGGAAATTAATGCAATGTTCTTGTGGTTACTTCAATACCTGGTGTCCTCTTTCTTGGAGATTGTAATTATATCGACCATTTCCAATCTACGGGGCATTGTTTTGTTTTCCATATTGGTTGACAGATTTTAGTTAGAACTAGAGTAGATTCTGTCTCTATAGAATGAAGCCGCTCTATTGGTATGCCATCCGTTCCTGGTGATTTATTTCTTCCAAGAGATCTTTACTTTCTAAAATTGGAGGTTTGTATTCATATGGTTATTCTTTAAATGAATATGTCACCATTTCATTTCTTTTATATAGTTATTCAGTGTATTGTTTCCACCATCTTTTTATTTGTACTTGTTAATGTAATGTGTTCTCTTGCTTGTCATAGAGCATCCTCTGTCTTGGTTTAAATTTCCCTTTGATTTCTCGGATCTTGTGGAAGAGAGCTCTTGTTTTCCTTTTTTTGTTGCCAATTTCTATTTCTCTTCATTGATTATTATGCTAGTTCTCTTTGTCCCTGTTCACAACTCATTGAACAGTTGCATTCAGGGTTCTGGCTCTATTTCTATCACCATTTACTTTTGCTTCTCATCTGTCCTTAACTGCTTGAGGAGTTTCATCTGCTGAGGCTTCTCATTCTTTTTGGCTACAGATAGTGTTATTTGGCATTGACATGATTTGGTCAGACTTTGCATATCCTTATATACTTTGACTCCTTTTGCTACATCTCTCCGCACTATAAATGCCACCACATTTCTTCTTAGATTTTCATTTCCTGAGTAAAACACTGTATAATTATCAGACTCATGGCCCATTCCTGTCCACTTTAGTTCACTTGCCCCAAGTATTGCAATGTTTATACGTTCCATTTCTTGTTTTACAGTGTGTACCTTCCCCTGATTCATGCTTCCCACATTCCATGTTCCTATAATATGTGTTCTGCAGCTTTGGACTTTCCTTTCATCTTGGAGTACATCGACGGCTGAACGTCCTTTCAGCTTGAGTCCAGTTACCCTCTGTTGTAGCTAACCTGTGCTGTATGCCAGTAGCAACCTATGCTGGTGTCATTCAATTCAATAGAATTCTCTGATCTGGACAAAAAACCAATTTCTCTGTTTCCTTCAATGCTTTGATTCATCTCCACTCTAATTTTTATACCACATGGTATATTGTTTTTCTTGTTTTTGAAAGAAAAATGCTCTACTGCATTTCATAACTATTAGTCCTTGATAAATGTCCTGTGTTGCCTGTTTGTATTTTTCATGCAACAACACTGCCACCTTGTGTTAAAGGTGAGAATTACTCCCACTGACCTGTGAAAAAGAATTTGCCAAGTGTACCATATATCTACACTGTGTGTATAGAGCCATTGTACTATCTATTCTCCTTTATGGGTCTGAAACATGGGTCACCTATTGCCACCACCTACGACTCCTCGAGCACTTTCATCAGCGCTGTATACTCACAATCCTAAATATACACTGGGCTGACTATGTGATGAATGTTGCTGTCCTTGAGCAAGCAGGGATCACCAGCATTGAGGCCATGATATTGAGAACACAGCTGCGATGGGCAGGGCACGTTTCTAGGATGGAGGACCATCGCCTCCCCAAAATAGTACTCTACGGTGAATTCACCACGGGTCAGCATAAGAGGGGCGTTCCAAAAAAAGATACAAGGACTCCCTGAAATAACATCTCAGGCTCGGCCAAATTGATCACCAACAATGGTCTGCCCTGGTCTCACATCGGGAGGCATGGAGACGCACTATCCACAATGCTGCAGCCTTATTTGAGAACTCACGCTGAACAAATCTTGAAGAGAAACAACAACGCAGAAAGAATCACAACCCAGAAACATCAGCCAAGGAGACCTTCTGCTGTGCTTTCTGCAACTGGGCTTGTTTATCTCGGATTGGCCTTTTTAGTCATCAGCGCGCTTGCAGAAAGCACGGGATGAGTCCTTCCTGAATCTTCGTTTGCGAAGAAAAGCCAGAGAGAGAGAACGCGCGAGAGAGAAATAATGCAGTTTGACATCACTTTTAATGTCAAATTAAATGTCACTTTTAATGTTAAATCCTGAGATTTGTAGTTTTACAAAGTCTCTGTCTTTGAGACTTTGCCTCACAAATGTAGGCAAAGTTGTGCCTCACAAATGTAAAAATCCCAGTATACAGTAGGATGTATACTCACAACAGTAGGATGTTGTTGCCTCACAAATGTAAAAATCCCAGTATACAGTAGGATGGAGCAATGGTGGTTAAAGTGGTGTCAAACTACATTATTTCTATAGTGTAGATGCACCCTAAGTCTACTAAGGCTCATGCTACAGATTCTTTCTCTCACTTAGTTCAAGTTGCTACAAGATCCTTTTGCATACCGATATTCTAGACTAACATGGCTATCTGTATATATATTTCTCTTGGGTATGTTGCCTTTCCCACTGTGCTGATTGGCTGCTCAGGAAACACACCCAGCCAATCACCACCCACATGCAAAATTCCTCTCCACCTCATAATCCACTCCTGCCACTCAATCTGTGGCTTAGATTGGAACCCAAATAGGAATTTAAAAATTCACTGGCCTACTTTACAGGGTTCTCGTGAGGTCTACCAGGCACTGTAGTGGTTGGACTAGGATTCCAAGGGACTAGCGTTCAAATCCCCACTGAACCATTAATGGCTAATAGCTACTAGTCAAGCTGGCTGTAGTAATTTTTTTTTAAAAAAATACCCTCCATTTCTAGCCCCTCCTCCCAAGGAGGCCAGCAAGGTTGAAATGCAGATAAAAAATCCCAACAAAACAAAATCTTGAGAAGTGTAAGAGATAAACAAATAACACAAAGATGCAACACTAAAAAAAAAGAAAAAAAAGAAGGCCATTATCCAGCCAATTAGACCCCTCCTGGTGGTGCTAGAGGTGCTGAGAAGTTGAGAAATCCTGAAATTTATGTACTGACTTTAAGAAGGGGAAAAATTATACCCTCTTCTCCTCTCCCATCTCATGTGCTAATTGAGTGTGGATTACTTTTGTACTTCCTACTCACAGTTTGCAGCAATTGTAATAAGCCAAGGCTGAATGGAGGAAGTGGGAAGAGGAAAACAAAAGTGGGACATTTTAAAAGCAGCTAAGACAGTGGGATGGCAGAGGATTATCTGGGAGTGTCCATAGAATCATAGAGTTGGAAGAGACCACAAGGCCATCTAGTCCAATCTCCTGCCCTGCAGGAATACACAAACAAAGCATTCTTGACAGATGGCCATCCAGCCTCTGTTTAAAAACCTCCAAAGAAGGAGATTCCACCACACTCCAAGGCAGTGCATTCCACTGCCGAACAGTTCTTACTATCAGAAAGTTTTTCTTAATGTTTAGGCGGAATCTCTTTTCCTGTTGTTTGAGTCCATTGCTCCGTGTCCTAGTCTCTGCTACTGCCAAAAAGCTCTGACTGCTCTAGAATGTTCCAAATGCTGTTTCTGCACATGTCCCATGATAATGACCTGGGACAGTTGGAGGGTATGTGACTGAACAAAGCTGTCTTTACTAGCCAGTGGAACTTATTTATTTATTTAGGTATTTATACCCCGCTTTTCAGCCACAAGACTCCTGGAGCAGTTTACAAATTGTTTAAGCAACAGCAATTTACATATCTACACCACATTAAGCAGTTTCCAGTGTGTGTTAGCTAATTACCCCTACTAGCCAGGTTTTCATTTTACTGACCCATGAAAGGATGGAAGGTTGAATAAACCTTGGTCCCCTTGGGATCAAACTTGCAACATGGTGGCTTGAAGTACTGGCATTTAACCACTGCACCACCAGAATGACAACAGGAATGGCGTGAACCTGATTTCTTTGGGTAGGGAGCTCAAGAAACTGGGAGCAGCCACTGAAAAGGGCTGCTTGTTTACATCCCAATGGAGGTGTGCCTTGGATGGTGCTGGGACCAAGGAAAAGGGGACTTCTGAAGATCTTAAAACCTAGAATCATAGAATCATAGAATTGCAGAGTTGGAAGAGACCACGAGGGCCATCCAGTCCAACCCCCCTGCCACGCAGGAAATCACAATCAAAGCATCCCCGACAGATGGCCATCCAGCCTCTGTTTAAAGACCTCCAAGGAAGGAGACCCCACCACACTCCGGGGGAGTGTGTTCCACTGCCGAACAGCTCTTACTGTCAAAAAGTTCCTCCTCATGTTGAGGTGGAATCTCTGTTCCTGGAGCTTGCACCCATTGCTCCGTGTTCCAGTCTCTGGAGCAGCAGAAAACAAGCCTGCTCCATCCTCAGCGTGACATCCCTTCAAATACTTAAACAGGGCTATCATATCGCCTCTAAACCGTCTTTTTTCCAGGCTAAACATACCCAGCTCCCTAAGTCTCTCCTCATAAGGCATTGTTTCCAGACCTTTCACCATTTTAGTTGCCCTTCTCTGGACACGCTCCAATTTGTCAATATCCTTTCTGAATTGTGGTGCCCAGAACTGGACACAGTATTCTAAGTGAGGTCTGACCAAGGCAGAATAGAGTGGCACTATTACTTCCCTTGATCTAGACACTATACTTCTATTGATACAGCCCAAAATTGCATTGGCCTTTTTAGCTGCCGCATCACACTGTTGGCTCATGTTCAACTTGTGGTCTACTAGGACTCCTAGATCCCTTTCGCACGTAGTCTCATTCAGCCAGGTCTCTCCCATCCTATATTTATGCATTTCATTTTTCCGCCCTAAATGCAGTACTTTACATTTCTCCGTATTGAATTTCATTTTGTTAGCTTTGGCCCAGCTCTCCAGTCTATCCAGGTCATTCTGAATTTTGATCCTGTCCTCTAGGGTATTAGCTACTCCTCCCAATTTGGTGTCATCTGCAAATTTGATAAGTATGCCCCTGATTCCCTCATCTAAGTCATTGATAAAGATGTTGAATAGCACTGGGCCCAGGACAGAACCCTGTGGCACCCCACTGGTCACATCTTTCCAAGACGAAGAGAAGCCACTGCTGAGCACCCTTTGGGTTCGGCCGGTCAACCAATTACAAATCCATTGAACAGTTAACTTGTCTAGCCCACATTCTACAAGCTTGTTTGCAAGAATGTCATGGGGAACCTTGTCAAAGGCCTTACTGAAATCAAGGTATGCAATGTCCACAGCATTCCCTTCATCTACCAAGCTGGTAACTTTATCAAAAAAAGAGATCAGATTAGTCTGGCATGACTTGTTTCTCTGAAACCCATGCTGACTTTTTGTGATTATGGCATTGCCTTCTAAATGTTCACAGACTCTCTGTTTAATGATCTGTTCTAGAATCTTCCCTGGTATTGATGTCAGACTAACTGGACGATAGTTGTTGGGATCCTCTTTTTTCCCCTTTTTGAAGATGGGAACAACGTTTGCCCTCCTCCAGTCTGCTGGGACTTCTCCTGTTCTCCAGGAGTTCTCAAATATTATTGCCAATGGCTCTGAGATAATATTTGCCAGCTCTTTTAATACTCTTGGATGTAGTTCATCTGGTCCTGGAGATTTAAATTCATTTAGATTAAGAAGGTATTCCTGTACTACCTCTTTACTTATTTCGAGCTGGATTTCCCCTATTGTGTCCTCTGTTCCATTCTCCTCAGGTTGGTCCTCCTTTTCCTTTTCTGAAAACACTGAGGCAAAGAAGGTGTTGAGTAATTCTGCCTTTTCTCTGTCCCCTGTTAGCATTTTGCCATCTTCTCCACGTAGCGGCCCTATCATTTCCTTCTTCCTCCTTTTGCTGCGGACATACCCAAAAAAACCCTTTTTATTGTTCTTAACCTCCCTAGCAAGCCTGAGCTCATTCTGCGCTTTAGCTTTTCTGACTTTACTCCTACACGTGTTCGCTATCTGTTTGAATTCTTCTTTGGTGATTTCCCCCCCTTTCCATTTCCTATACATGTTCCGTTTAAAACTTAGCTCCATTGAAAGTTCTTTAGTCATCCATCCTGGTTTCTTGAGACACCTCCCATTTTTCTTCCTCAATGGTACTGTTTGAAATTGTGCCCTCAGTATCTCCCTTTTGAGAAAGTCCCATCCGTCTTGAGGTCCCTTCTCTTTTAGTATTCTTTAGTATTCTTGACCTGAGCAAACTCATATGGGAGAGTAGCCTTGTCCTGAGTCATATAAGGCTTCACTGTTAGCAATGCTTTGTGTTTCTTGTAACACTATGAATGAGACAACACCAAGAGGCCTGGTCATCAAGTTTTCATCATAGTCTCTGTGAATCACACAAATGGGTTTTGCACCTGCACAGAAATAGCATGCGGAACATTCTAGAGCAGTCAGTTAGATCTTTTTGGCGGTAGCTCTGCCAACTTCCCTGTGGTATATAAAGACCGAGCCCATCAAAAGCACCTTAGTTCTTTCCCCGTCTGCCATGCTAGCAGCCCTGGATTGTTCTCTGGTAGCAGTTGTTTTGGATTAATCTTCAGTGTGTCTATAATGTCTTTCAAGAGATGAACTGTCTGCAATGCAAAGATAGCAATAGCATTGATATTTCTATACCGCTTATCAGTGCCAAAGCACTCTGTAAGTGGTTTACAATGTGTTAGCTAATTACCCCCACCAAGCTGGGTACTCATTTTACTGACCTAAGGAAGGATGGAAGGCTGAGTCAACCTTGGAGCCCTGTAGGATGGAACTCATAATGCTGTGGCTACAGTACTGGCATTTAACCACTGAGCCACCAGAGCTCCAGGTCGGGATGGACACTCGCAGTGCCTGCTCTTTCTCGGAGAAGCTCACATTGCTTCTTGCCAGCATTGCAAAGTCTTCACTCCACAGGCCCAGAAGGACAGGGAGTCAAGGTTCAAAGCTCTACTATATGAGCAATCATCGAAACCAAGAGATTCAGGGCCATGGCTTCTTTGATGGAGTCAATCCACACATAGTGTGTCTCCCTCTTTTCTTACTGTTTTCCAATTCATTGAAACATTTGCACCAGGGTCTGGATGTACATCTTCTCGATTTGGGGCTTCGTTGCACTTCTGTAATGTAACAACGGATTTGGAAAGTTATGAAACATCGACTGTGATGTAGGATATTAGGCATAGTGTTGTTGTTGTTTTGCATGTAGTGGTGTATTTACATTTATCATTTTGTGTTTGCATTTTGCATAGTTATTAGAAGTAAATGAAGAAAAATTGCATAGCAAATGAATGCTGTGTGAAGAAAAGGGGGGGGAATTATCTGAATGCTACTTATAACAAATGCTTTTTGTTTGCACAGCGGATCCAAGCCTTGTATCGACAAATACCTTAACAACGTCGAAAGTAGCCTATTTTAAGAGGAAATATGCAGAAGAAGAAGAAGATGTACATCAAGATTACCAGGGGTATTTTCCAAAAGTGAGTATTGTGGGTTGTTATTGCTATTGTTATTTGAATGGAGGAATAGAATTAATGGATTGTCTTGGTCTGCTTTTTAAAAAATTCAAGCAAATTTAACTTGTAAAGGATGGCAAATCCTGAAGTAGGAGAAATAAAAATGCAACAGGCCTGGCCAGTAGGGATTCTAAAAGCAAAAATATAAAGGTCCCAAGTTGCAATGCAAAGAAATTCAAAAATATAAAAATTAAACCCAGTACTAAAATGGCTTCCAAAGTGAAATTTGACACATTATTTAGACTTTTGGAGGAAAATGATAAGAATCAGAAGGCTAATGAAATAAACAACAATAGCAACAAAAAGGCTTGCTCAGTAGTATCATAGAATCTTAGGAATTATCGAACTGGAAGGATCCCCAGGGGCCATCTAGATCAACCTCCTGCCATGCAGGAATCCATAGATGAAGCAATCAATAGATGAAGTGTTGTGTATGTGTGTGTGTATATATGCATGTGTTTTTAGCGTTTTAGCTGTTTTAAACTTTTTAGTTGTTTAATTGTGTTTTAACGTTTGTATTTTGCTGATTTTAACAATGTCTTTTTATTGCATTTGAGTCCCAAATTGTCCCCCCAACCCGAACCATGGAACCAATATCCATGGTTTCAGTTATCCGTGGCTGAAAAAATAGGGTTGCATACCGTAGAGTCATGCTGGAAAATTCCTAGAGAGGTGTCCTCTATAAGAATCACAAGGTCCTCCAACACAACACTATGGTATATTTGTACCAGAAGTCCTTTATTTTAATAATAATAATAATAATAATAATAAAATTTATTTATTTATTTATTTATATTTATTATTTATACTCTGTTAAAACAATCGGGGCGGCTTACAAAAATTAAAATACAATACAGATAAAAATCCCTAAACACCCCCCACCTTCCCCCATAAAAAAATATTAAACAAATGTAAATTAAAAGCAACAGTCTAAATTCACTTTTAAAAACAATAAATACAATAAATAGCCAGCGGACTAAAAGAAGCCAGGATCCCCTGAGGCCAGGATCTAATTTGGAAAGGCCTGCCGAAAGAGATCTGTCTTTAGTGCTTTTTTAAAAGCTACTCAGGCTTGTCATCTGACGGATCTCGTTCGCTATTATCCATGTTTTCACTTTAAATGGTAACTCCAGGAGTATATCCCCTGTGGATACAGCGGGCAACCTGTAAAGTGTTATCAGTCTTCCCTGGCCTGTTGCAACCTGGTTCCCAGCTACCTAAAATGTGGAACAGATGCACACTGCCCTGCTGACATGGAAGCAATCAGCCACTGCTGGCCAAAAGGTTAGTTTTCAAAAGCAGCTGCAGAATCTAATGTCACTGTATCCTTTAAAGGAGGAGTGGGCAATATGTGCTGCATGAGGCCCTTGGCCAGTTTTGGGTTCTTCTTACCTCTCATTTGTAGCCTGGTGGAAAAGCCCCCCTGAGAGCAGAGTTGAACATTCTGTGTCTACAGTAATGTGGACCAGTCTTCCCCAGCTTGGTGCTGACTTGGTCCCAAGCTTTGGGACATTTGTTGGCAGTCTTGGTAGAACTTTAGGGGATTGGCAGGGGGCTTCAGGGGCCACAAAAATGGGACCCAGGGGCCACATGCATTCACAGACTTCACTGTGCCCACTAGATGTGGGGGGGGGACTCATAGAATCATAGAATTGGAAGACACCACAAGGGCCATCTAGTCCAACCCCTTGCCCTGCAGGAACACACAATCAAAACACACTTGACAGATGGCCATCCAGCCTCTGTTTAAAAATTCCCAAAGAAGGCGAATCCACCACACTCTGAGGCAGTGCATTCTACTGTTTAACAGCTCTTACTGTCATTAATGTTTAGGTGATCAGGCTATAGGCTGGCATGTGTTTCTCTGTCTTTGTCTTTCTATGCATGGGATTTCTTCCTGGATCCTTCACTAATATCCTTTCCTCCTGCTTTATAATTATCGTAGCACCTGATCCTACCCGAAGACCGGACTTGTATTTTGAAACTTTCTCTGCAGAAGCTTCAGTTTCTGGAAGACCCTGAGATCTATCTCCGCCGGTCAGTTTTGATTAACAATTTACTGCGGAAGATTCACCTGGAGACCGAGCAGGAACGCTATGAGTACTTTAAGGGAAGCCCATGCTGTAGGACTGCCTACTCAGATGCGAGAAAACGGTTGAAGTTCATGGTGCAGGAATGCGGGTCTCAGTCCCTTTATTATGAAGAGCTGCATTCATATCATATCGTGCCTTATGAGCCTACAGAGAATGCCATTTACGGAGTGGGCTATTCTGGTGGCCATTTGGAGCAAAATTCTCAGTTGCTTATTTATCAGATGAAGTAAGGTGGCTTTTCTTTTTCAAAGACCCACAGTTTGTTCCTGAATGCCTGTGGTGGCTTCTAAGCATGTTAACGGTTCCAAATGTAAAGGAAGGCCTGTAGCTGTACTAGGGAGTGCTCCAGCAATTGTGTTCAGGACTTAGGCCACTTGGGTTGCAAAAATGACTTGGTGTTGGTAAGAAATCAGTGCAATAGAGGGATTTCTGAGAAGCAGAAAGACCTTTAACACACTTGTGATGGGCTTTTCAATTGTTTGTCTGTACATAGTTGAATTAACATTAGCAGCTCAACTCTGCTACCCTTCTCTAGAAAGTTAAACTGAATATAAGTGACTGATGCGATAGTGAGCATTTGGGGAGGATTAAAATGGGATGGTCATTTATTTAACAGGAGGGTCAAGACAAGAGACACATTTTCTTTATGGGATTCATCAGTATTGGAAGGATTATTTGCTATTAAAAATATTGATTTCATTTTAATCCTTTTTGAGGTAGTGGCGGTGGTCTTAGGATGCTCAACTGTATTAGCTATTCAGTAACTGATGAGATTCATTTGTTGGTAGGCTTTGTTACTGTTCTGGTATCTCTGAAATTCATTAAATTTAAGTGAAACAGAGATCTGAGGACAGACTGTTAGGAAAAAAATTGCATGCATCTGCTAATCTCAGCTTTTCAACTTGATTAAGACCCCCTCTGGAGTTCCTAAACCAGAGTGTAGAATCTTTGCGTTTTTGGACTACTAGTCCCAGAATCCCCCAGCCAGCATAGGCAATGGCTATGCTACCAGGGGACTCCTGCAATTTGTAGTCTAAAAGGTAATGTTTCCAAGCTCTGTGTGGAACAAAGCAAAGTGAGGATCAAAAGGTCACTCCCCCGCCCCCGTATCTGTAGAACCAATATCTGTGGGGCACAATATCCATGGGACACAAAATAGGGACTCACATCATAGAGTCACGCCGGGAAATGCCTAGTGAGGCATCCTCTCTAGGCATTTTCTAGGTCTTTCAATGCAACTCTATGGTATGTTCGTATAGAAAGGCCTTTATTTTAATAGGGTTTGTTATTATCCACAGTTTCACTTATAAATGGTAAAGCCACTAATGTATCCCCTGTGGATACGGGGTGTGTGTGCAAGATGTACTTGTATTGTTAGTCAGGGTTCATGCTTGTGGGGCTAATATGTTATTTTTTTTTAAAAAAATTGCAATCCCAAGGCTGACCAACTAGATGCATAATACTGATGGAATGGGCAGAAATATATAGATTTAAGAAACAGGTGCTTCTGACTACCTGTCCAGTGGAGGTATTTGTTTTTGGTCCCCCCCCGCCAGACATGAGTTTCTTATATTCCTTATAGCATACCCCTAGAAACCTCAATTCATTTCAGTAGTCTAAATTAGGGTGGAGAAAGTCTGTCGCTGTTGTTGCTACTGCTAACCAATTGTAGACAAAAATTCTTGCCAGCATATTGCCCATTGCTCTGAGATCTATCGGTAGAGGTTGATCTATCTTCTGCCCCCTGTCAGCCTATTAGTATCAGTATTAATGCTTTGTCAGGTAAGTGTGTGCATGTATGCATGTGTGTGTGAGTGATATGGGTAGACCATATGATAGAGTCAGTGAACTGTTTGTGATGGCCATAAAAACAGAGCTTAGAAGACGTAAGGTTACTTTTTGGGATTACAACTGGCTGGGGGATTCTGGGAGTTTTAGGCCAAAAAGTTACCTTTACCAAGAAGAAAGCAGTCTATTCTGGGTTGTCACAGCGTTTGCTGTGGATGTAGATATCTGGTTGGCATTTGTGACATTTTCAGTATCTTCAAGCACATTGCAGAAAGAAGGAGGTTAATGGATTGGTGAGGATTGGTCAGAAATGCTGTTGCTGCCAAAGGTGTGTGCTCTGAGAAGGCCAAAGAGGAGAATTAGAGAGAGGAGGTTGCAAAAGGACACTACAGCCAAACTAGAAATCTGTGGGGGCTTGTCTACATGACCAATTGAGAACACTTTTGTTCCAGTTTAACTATGATTTCCCCTGATTCTGAGATTTTTCTAAGACGTCCTGGTCCACTATAAAACTATAATAATAATAAGAACACTCATGGGGAGCAAGGAACTGATTGTGGAACTAGTTTAAGGACTTTATCAGACCAATGTCTAAAACACTGTAATTCTGTGAATGAGGATAGCAGAAACATCATGGCATTATAACACTTTATATCACACATTGCTGTAATCATGCGAAAGAACCACCACACAATTATCACATGCCAGCCACTAGAATGCAAGTTTACTTCCATGATTTAGCATGGGTGAGATTTTGGTGGTTCTTGTGAGACTATGCAAGCACAGCTAAAACTCCAAAAAACCCTAAATTAACAAAGTAAATGAACACACTAGCACCGAAACAAACCTAAAAATATGCACCTAAAGGGAACAGTTCATAAAAAGAGTGCCCTGTGCTTTGTTTTTCGTTCTCACCTGGAGGTTTTCTCACCCATTCATGCTGTGATCTCATGATTACAATGGGACATGGGTTTGCATGCCTTCAATAATGCAAAAAAAGCACTATTGCAGATGTATTGATGGCTTGTCATGTCAATTAAAAGCCTTTTTCAGGGCTGGGGCATGGGCTAACCATACAATGACAATGATGTTGTGCAATGCATGTCCCATTCTCACTAGCATGACATCATAATTCTGTGATTTTTGCCACATCTGATAAAGTCCTAAGTCTCTACTCCAGATGTACCTTACTATCTAAGGAATCATAGAATCATAGAATTGTAGAGTTGGAAGAGACCACGAGGGCCATCCAGTCCAACCCCCTGCCACGCAGGAAATCACCATCAAAGCATCCCTGACAGATGGCCATCCAGCCTCTGTTTAAAGACCTCCAAGGAAGGAGACCCCACCACGCTCCGAGGGAGTCTGTTCTACTGCCGAACAGGAAGTTTCTCTTTTAGCCTGCAACTCATAGTAACTGCAATTGATCTAAGGCAACTGCTGAGAGAGGGATGTCATGTTAACTGTAGGGAATATGTATTTCCTTTAATGGCCAGTTTGACCTTCAGTTGTAATTCTGCAGGAGAATTGTCCTGGAGGGTTATTTCTTAAATTCTATATGCTATAGTTTTCAAGTTAAGATGGAAACTTCCTTAAGTTGTAAAGTACAGATTGAGTCTCCCTGATCCAAAATGCTTGGGACCAGAGGTATTTTGGATTTTGGAATATTTCAGATTTTGGAATACTTGCATATACATAAAGAGCTATCTTGGAGATGGGACCCAAGTCTAAACATGAAATTCATTTATGTTTCATATACACCTCATACACATAGCCTGAAGGTAATTTTATACACAATATTTTTAACAATTTTGTGCATGAAACAAAGTTTGTGAACATTGAACCACCAGGAAGCAATCCATCCATGTGGAAAATTTTGGATTTTGGAATTCTGGATAAGTGATATTCAACCTGTACATCCACACTATGGAATGAAACTAATAGTAGAGTTTTATTTATATTTATATTGCTTTTAATTCCCTCTTCCTGGGAGGATCTCTGAGAACTGTAATTTAATGATGGGACACTGACAAACGAAAGCTATGATAAAACACTGCATTATGGAAACCTTTGTTCTGCCAGCCAGCCAGCCAGTCTCGTCCCTTTCTAGGACACTCCATTCCATCCCCTTACACTCATTGGCTGGAATCCTGTTGGTTTCCCCCCAATACAGCAGAGCCATTGAATCAATTATTGAATGGTAAGCCAACAGTTGGGCAAATCCAATTGATCCAATGGTTCTACTCTAGCCCAGACTAAGAATAGAACATTATTCTGTGGTCACTGAACATGTTCAGTCTTCATTGACAAATCTTCCCCAGGAAACTTTGGCATGTTTGCTAACATATTAATCCTTCTCTCTTGTGAATGGATGTTGCTGTTTTGGCCCCATAATGATCAGAGTTTAAAGAATGAGCAAAATCTACAAAATCACAGGAGAATAAACAAAATTTCAAAAGTACTTTAGGTTCTGGTGACACACTGCAGAAATCATGTAGTTTGACATGGCTTTAACTGCCGGGGCTCCGTGCTATGGAATTCTGGGATTTGTAGTTTTGTGAGATATTTAGCTTTCTCTATCAGGGAGCTCTGGTGCCCAGCAAACTGCAGACCCAGGACTGCATAGGATGGAGCCTTGATAGTTAAAGTGGTGTCAAACTGGATTATTTCTGCAGTATGTCAGCAGCCTTAGCTAAAGTAAGACAAATGTGGTATTATGGTTAGAGTATCAGATGGGGTTTGGGGGATCCCAGTTTTAGTGGCCTGACTTACCTCACAGATTTTCTTTGTGAGGCTATTGTAATGAGGAGTATAAAGACATGTGTATTGCCTTGAGCTCTTTGGAGGAAAGGCAGGATTTCAATGTAATTAATAAATAATAAATAAATTAAGCATGTGCTTACTGAAACAATACTATCTCCAAAGATGGCTTAAAAGGGGACAGTAGAGGGACAGATAGATGCACCACTTCAGGGCCTTGCTCCATAATCAGGGTGACAATATATATATATTAAATCCCTATTCTTTATTCCCACTGGTTTCCATCAGTGTGGGTAGGGACATTGGTCAGAATCCACTTTCAAGTGTACCTTACATAACTATACGTGTACTTAGCTATGTAGTAGAAGCATTAGTAAACCCAGTTAGTGAATTGTAAAGATGGGAAACCAGGAAGAGTGTCCTGATGCCCATCAACACTTCCTAGCTGATGTCCCAAAGCACAATGCACATCGCTTTTGTTGTGCTTTGGTCCCAGTGCGAATCAGTCACTCTGCTGGCTTCCCTGACTAGTAACACAACATCAGCCCTTCACTGGATACAGATGTTATGGAACTGCCCGATTCTAATTCCTGCAGACATAACTCCCTTTACATAAGTCTTCTTACAAAGATGTAAGTTCTTGACAGGATTTAAGCTTTTAAGAAAGGTTTCAGAAGCTGCATATGAATTCACTCTTCTGCTTTCAGCAGAGGAATGTGCTAATTTTAGATTCTGAATTTTATGGTCTTACACCCCTCCTTAATGAGTCCTATGTCACATGCTTCAAAATGTTGAGCATCTAGGGAATGTTTCTGCTTGTTTTTGTGAGTAGAGCCCTGGACACTTTTAGGGTTTCTTCTTTCCTGTTGAAGTTGTCCAGGTGTTTGTGGATTTCAATAGCTTCTCTGTGCATTCTGACATGATAGTTGTTGGCCTGGTCCAACCAACCAACCAGACCAACCAAGAAAATCCAATAAATGCTACGCTCAGCAAAGGACAAAAGAGACCCTCTCACAGCTGCAGGAGTTTACCACATACCATGCCCCTGTAGACAAGTTTACATAGGGACCACTAAACGCAGTGTGCAAACACGAATCAAGGAACATGAGACACTGCAGACTGGGCCAACCAGAAAAATCAGCAGTAGCAGAACATGTGATAAACCAACCTGGACACAAAATGTTATCTGAAAACACCAAAATTCTGGACGAGGCCAACAACTATCATGTCAGAATGCACAGAGAAGCTATTGAAATCCACCAACACCTGGACATCTTCAACAGGAAAAAAGAAACCCTAAAAGTAAACAAAATCTGGCTGCCAGTTTTGAAAAACAATAGAATAAAAACTCAACACTTTCAAAGGAATTCCTCCCAGGGACAGGAGGATTGCCAGCAGTCAATGGGCCATCAACCAACCATTAGCCAAACAGACACTAATCCTCATTGCTTTTCTACACCCAGAAGCTAACCATTCAGATACACAAATTTACATATCCTCCCCAACAGGGGTTCAAAATATATAAATCCCCCACATACTCCTACCCAACAATTCTCTGAAGATGCCAGGCACAGATGCAGGCGAAACATCAGAAGCAAATTCTTCCAGAACACAGCCTCACAGCCCAGAAAAAAAACAAGGAAAATCTATATATGCAAATGCTTTCCTCCTTGGAAAGTGGTTCTTTATTTATTTAATTAATTAAGAATAGGCAAAGACAGGGCCAAGAGTAAGTGGTAGGTTGCTACACTGAGTTCCACAGGCTCCTTTGTTCATTATTAGTCTTAAATCTTTGATTCCTGGTGAATTATATTTCAGACAGAAGAGAGTATTTAAACAGTAATCCTAGTTTAGCAGGTGAGATCAGAGGCTGGGGTGTGCTTAAGAGAAACAGTGGCTTCTCACACTTAATGTTCAATAGAATGCTGCATGCTTTTTCTAACACTTTTTAAAAAATCATGGATCTGTAAATAACCGAAACCAAGGACATTAACTTTTTGCCATTGACATCATGGGTTGGGGATACTGCAGAAAATCCAGCTTAGTTGAAGTCAGTAGTCTAAATCAACCTAGACAGTTTTTTTAAAAAATCTTTGAATACACCCATTGGGTGCTTCAACATATTCTATGGAATGACAGTAGCTTCTGTCCAAGTGCTCCAGCTGGCATTTTCCTTGGCCTCATCATTTTAAAAGGTAGAGGTAGGGAAGTGGTGGCCCTCCAGATGTCTGTAGCCTACGGCTCTCACTATCCTTGATCATTGTCTATGTGAGATGAGACTGGGGTGGTTGGAGTCCAACCACATCTGGAAGGCTCCCTAGCTCTGATTGAAATACAATTGCCAGATGTTAGTGGCTCACTACTCTAGAGCTGCCATTAAGAACTGTGCCTAGAGCAACACCTGACGTCAACTTGATGGCTACTCTTCTGGCAGGATAACTACAGAATGTCAAGGCTTCTTGATAACCAGCCTAGCAAAAATTTCTCAGAGGGATTCTGCACATCTGTGGGGTGTCACTGGGTTTCACCAATAATGAAAACTGAATTGAGTGAAATGCCTGCTTCAGTTAACTCATAGAGTTGGAAGGGACTTTAGTGGTCAACCAGTCCAATCTACTGATGAATGCAGGATCTCCAATACAGGATGCAAACTACAACACTGACCATTCAACAAGGCTAGTGATGTATCTCAGAAGGTCCCTGCCCCAAGTTCTCCTCTCTTTTAAAGCATTGTCTCTATTTGTGGGTCAGATAGAAACTAGTAACTGGTTCTACTCAAGCCCATTTCAGGCATTCTGGGGGATGGATGGAGCCACACATCTGTCCTGCCCACAGTGTCCCCATACACAATGGTCCCTCCATTATCAGAGTCCTGATCACACAGAGGACAGAATCCTGTTGGTGTTTTACAAGTGCATTAGTTCCCCTGTGAAAATAGTTGGACATTTAGGTCCCTTGCAGAATGCTCATCTTCAGTTCAGGTAAGAGGAATTAGAACTGCAGATTTAGTGCCATTGTGCATGTGTATGTTCAATTTTTTGTACATTGGTTGCACATTTGGTATTTTGGTTCAGTTGTACAGCATAGCCATTCAACACAAGGCTTGTGTGGGACATGCAATGTCTAAGTCTTTATGCAGAGACTGATGCCATGAGACTGATGCTACCCTGATTTAAGATCTCAGCCAGCATGCTCAGCTCAAGTTCAATTTAATGTGAGTAGAGGTGAGGTGTTCAGACCTCCTTCCTAAATTCAGGGAAGTCCAGAATGAGGAGAAAAAGCTTAGCATGCATGGGGATACTGGGATAGGGACAGCCTGCATGGACCCATCCTCAATCCCACATTATGCCTTGTACATGGCTCAGAATACATGAAGAAGGCTTCAGAAAGACAGGAAATGCACCTTAGTGCAGTGGTGCAATACATACCAACTAACATACATAAATCACCTGGAACACACAGAACTCCAGAGTTCAAGTAGGATATGGACAAACTGGAATGTGTCCAGAGGAAGGCAACCAACATGATCAAAGGTCTGGAAACCAAGCCTTAGTGATTGCAGAGCTGGGTATATTTAGGACTTTTTCGGACAAATAAAAAGCAACGCTAGCAGTCTCGCCACGTTGCGAGGTTGCAGCGCTGCAGGGTGTCCGTTTCGCATGACGCCCGTCCCTAGCGGTACTGTTGCAGTACCGCTGGGACATTTGAGCGTTATATTTTGGCAATTTTTACTCACGATCAACGATATAACGCTCAAATGTCCCAGTGGTACTGCAACAGTACCGCTAGGGACGGGCATCATGCGAAACGGATGCCCTGCAGAGCTGCAGCCTCGCAATGTGGCCAGGCTGCTAGCGTTGCTTTTTATTTGTCTGAAAAAGTCCTTAATCTGGAGAAGAGAAGGCTGAGAGGTGATCTGATAGCCATGTTTAAATATTTAAAGGGATGTCATACTGAGGATGGAGCAAGCTTGTTTTCTGCTGCTCTAGAGGCTAGGCCATGGAGCAATGGAGTCAAACTACAGGAAAAGAGATTCCAGCTAAACACTAGGAAGAACTTCCTGATGGTAAGAGTTGTTTGATAGTGGAATACATTGCCTCAGAGTGTGGTGGAATCTCCTTTGGAGGTTTTTAAACAGAGGCTGAATGGCCATCTGTCAGGCATGCTTTGATTGTTTGATTCCTGCAGGGCAGGGGGTTGGACTGGTTGGATAGCCCTTGTGGTCTCTTCCAACTCAATGATTCTATCATTCTAAGTGTCTAGGATCTTGCCACCACCACTCAGGCCATCTAGATACAGGTTGTTGCCCCTTTCCTTAATTTGCTTGAAAACAGGCTTTGATTTCCCCAAGGGTGACCCCCTATTGACTCATCAAAGTCATGGTGATCATATTTATAAAAGCTGAGGCTACCTGGAGGACTTTGGACATATGAATCCTGTCAGTTTTTCTGCTTTGGTTTCTATTCTAGTGAATGTAGCTAGTTAGCTAAATTGTTGTGCCTCAGCTTCAAGTTCAAGGACTGTATAAACTGTGTAACCACTTCTGGAAATACCATCTTTCTCCATTGAATGAGCAATCTGTTGTTTCAAGAATAACATGTATTCTGCATTTTCTTTCCTTTTTTGGGGAGTATTTTTGTGGCTGATGAATGTGTGTGGTTGAGTTATATGGAACATTGTGCCTTAAAGTTTCCTTCTTGTGTGAGCCTTCATTTCCTCTCTGTGACAATTGTACATAGTGTGCTATAGCTGAGGATGATTGGATGCTCTATGAAGACCCAGTGCTTGACACTTGGGTCTAACAAAAGCCATTGTTCTGTACAAATGCTGATGGGACATCAGAATGTAACCAGCCCTAAAAACCCACATTTACACCCTGACCCCAAGTTGTTTTACTTTTCAGGTTTTAGTCCAAATGAGCTATCCAAAGTGCTGAAGCTTATCTCCAAACTAGATTAAACACTTTGGATAGCTCTTTCAAACTTTGGACTAACATCCAGAGAGAAGTCATCATCCCATTGACATGGAAGCCGGTTGATGTTGCAGCTTTTCTCTATTGTTATTAGTGTCCCACTGCTCCTAGACTCTACTGTGTTGCAGGAGCATATCCTGGACCCTTGATACTTGGGTATTCAGAAGAAGAAGTGATGTTGTACAAGGGGAAGATGCAAGCTGGCAGAAAAACAGGGTGGAGGTCCAGGCAGTGTGACTCACGTGCAAGTCTTCAGGGTAAGGGCACTCCCAGATCATTTCTGGGGCATTTATAATCACTTGTGACACCTTTCAACAATGAATCAAAACATAAAGGCTGAAATCCTATACCCATTTAGTTGGGAATAAGCTCCTTTGGATTCAATGGGACTTTGTTCTGTGTATGCACATGCTGTAAAAGGCACAGGCCCAGACAGCATCAAATATACAACAATACTAAAAGCAGCCATTACTAGAACGTTTCTAGATCTTGTATTCAAACTTTGGAATGATGTGGGATTTTATGGTATGTGGCCGGGATGACATGATGTATATGTTGTACAATGAGCAAAATATTTTGGACCTATTTGAGACCTACCTGAAAGGTTTTTAATAAATACATGTATATCTGCATGGTATTACTAATAAAATTCTATTTCTATTGAAAACATGAGTGTGCTGTGGTGGATCTATCATATGGATTATACCATTTTTCTGGTCAAAAGCCACTCTATGTGTTTTTGTGTGCACATGAAATTCTTCCACATCAGAGGTGCCTGTTCATGTTGTTGGAAATAGGAAATCTTCACATCCACTAACAGAATATAGGAAGATCTGCTTCCTCCATTTAAATGAGTAGGGGAAATACTTACTGTTGTATTGACGGGATTCATGTATTCAGATCTTCTCCTTGTCAAGGCAGTTAATGTAGAATCATAGTTAATATGTTATAACTGTCTAGTGTGAAAGGGTGTCAGGAAACAGATTGATCCTGGTGAGTATTTTCAAAAAGTATACAAAAAATAAATGCTGACTTTGAAGAACTAGAATTACAGTTAGGAGGAGGAGGAGAATTTCAAACCCAAATCATCCATCTATTTCTTCTTTGTTGTGGAGTTTCAATATTTCTTATGTAAGAACTCACATCCAACAATAAAATGAACATTTCCTGAAGAAGGACTTAGAGGGCAAAATCCCTGTTAGTGGTTTACACATGTGTATGACTCTTTCTGGATGGGGTGCAGGGGGCTATTCTCTTGCCCTGTGCATCCTGTCCAAAAATCCCCCTCCATATCTGACAAACCCTGGGAGAAGCTGCTGCTGTTTATGGTTGAGGAAAAGAGGAAGGAGAGAGGCACTTCTTAGGAGGAAGCAGCAGCTGGCTTGCTTCAAAGGGGAAGGAAAATGATAGTGCATTCCACCTGAGACTGCAGCCTCATTTCTTCCCCCCAGGAGCCCAGATCAACTGCATTTTCCTACTCTGAATTGCCTCCTCCCTCTGTTTCATCCCCACAAATAAGACACAGCTGCAGTGGCCCCTTGGGGCTTGATAGCTACCAGGGTGGGGATACAGAACTGTGCAGAGATGATGTTGTGCTATACCTACTCGATGTAGGAACTCTGCCAGTGTATCCAAGGCCGAAGCCTGTAGAGCTTTCCAGCTAATTGAGACCATCTTCTAGCATCTTGCAATATTTATTTTATTTTGTTTTATTTTATTTTGGTATTTATACCCCACTCTTCAGCCACAAAGGCTTCAGCCGCTCTTCAGCCACAAAGGCTTACAAATTGTTTAAGCAATAACACTTTACACACCTACACCGCGTTAAGCTGTTTCCAATGTGTGTTAGCTAGATATGTCTCCTTTCTCTCTTGTGGGTTTTATTGGATGCTCTCCAGTTTCTTTCTTTCTTCTAGTGGACAGACAGGGAGCTCAAAGTCTGGGAGCAGCCACTGAGGAGGCCTTGTTTTTCATCACCACCAAATATGCCTCTGAGGGTGGTGGGGCCATGAGAAGCTCCCTTCAAAGCTCTCAAAGCTCAAACAGGCTTGCATGAGATAATATGGCCTCTCTGATAGCCTGGGCCCAAGTCATGTATCTGTCAAGAAGAACTCCATTTGTGTAGGTTCCTCACACAATTTAGAAACCAGAAAAATCTGGGTTCTAAATTCTGTGTGGAGACTCTGGCCTGCTGATGCCTTATGCCAGTGTATGATTTCATTACACCAGTGTACATCATGTTTTTGAACAGGGTGTAGTAATGGCAAGGAGACAGCAGTGAAAGTCACCTTCATCAGAAGATAATGCTGACCTGCTGGCTCCTGAGCTGCTAAGGAGGCAAGAAGACAGTTTAATCTCCTGATGGATATGGGTTTCTTATCCTTCCTTGTCATTGCAATGGGCATGACCACTATAACTCTGCCACTGTGCTGCTACCTGTCTCCTCCTATGCCAGCATAGTTATACTGACCAATATGATCTTGGCCTACATGAACAGAGAATCCTCCCACTCCAAAAGATACCCACCAAGAACATGAAGTGCTGTAGGGATGGGCAACTAGGATATGGTGGAGGTGCCATGACCAACAGGAGACAAACTCCTGAATAGGGGTACAAGGTGAACCCCTGAATAGAGCTATAGCTATAAATATGAGCAACTGAATAGGGGTATAGAAGTCCTGAATAGGGCTTTTGTTCTAATTCTATTAAAGCCTTTCTTTGTCAAGTGTGCTTTGAATATCTCTTTGTTCTATTGAGTGGATGATACAGTCTTTGGCTTATTGTATGTATCAATGCCAAAAGGGCTGATCATAATGGGAGTTATACCCAGGGAAACGGAATTATTCTAGGAAAGCAATAATAAATGAGAAGATACCTATTTAAGCTGTTTTCATTTAAAGTGACACTCCAAAAGCATGAGTGTCTTGAGGCAGAAAAGATCCTTGATATTAAAACAAGATCCTGGGAATTACAACTGAATAGATATCACAAGGAAGCTAAACCAGACAAAGTTGGGAAAATTGCAAGTCACCTATGGCAGATTAGTTGCAATTCATATCTGTGGTTGTCCAAAATGTTGGCTAAACCCAAATTCAGGGGGATAGTGGTTTGGCACATGGTAACCATGGGAAAAGTCTGTGTCTATTGGATTCAAGACTGTGAACAACCAAGTCATTATTCCATTTCAGGTGGAGTTCAGTGGAGGATCTCTAAAAAATTGAGTTAAACAAGATGAAGGACCAGAATCACAAACAACTCTAAATGGAATGGAGAGCAATTCAGGATAGAGATAGGCAACCAAGAGTTACCCTAGTAAAGGCCTGGAACCAGATAAAGCCAATATCCTATTTGGGGCTATGAGAGACTAAAGTTCTGACATTGTATTTACCTGGAGGTGGCAAGCCGAGTACCAGTGCAAAGGGGCTTTGCTGATGCATCCACAAGGCCAATCAGTACTTGTGGCCAAAACTGTTGCATAAGGAGGTATTTGATACCTCTTTGTGCAATGTTAGAAAAAGTAGTTATACAAGTGTAGCACCTCCAGAGGATATTGGCCTGAGTGTTTAAATAGGTCAGTGTCAGGCCACAATTTTGTTGTTCCTCCTCCTCTTAGAAAGCTATTTGGACTCGAGCAGAGAATGCTTAAGTCACCAGGTACAGGGTGGCATCCTGTTAGTGACTTATGTGCACCTAAGTGTGACTTGCATGTGCATGTGTCTCTTTTTCTATGGGCACAGGGGGCTATTCTCTAGCACTTTACAACCTATCAAACACCTCCCTTGGCAGATGTCAAGCATTGGAAAGGACTGCTGTTGCTTACTTGTTGACAGGGAGAGGGCAATTCAGATGATGAAGATGCAGCTGGGACTTTATCAGACACAAACATACTAATGTTCCTGTCCCACTACTAGCAAATCTGTTTCTGTCCCAGCACAATAACCCAAAATATCAGACTTACCTCTGGCAGTGTTAAAAAAAAGCATCTTCCAGTCCAGTCATCAGGTCATCTGCATCTGCACCTGCATCCCCTTCTGAATGTGTACTTCTCGCTGTGTCTGGCTCATCCCTTGCATCATCCATCTCATACACTGGTATTGTTATGGGAGGTTCAAGTTCTGGTTCCAGGAATTCAGACATAGCATCCCCTTCTTCCAAGATGTCAAGTGCAATGTCTTCTTCCTCTGGAAGATCCATCACAGTTCCTCTTTTGTCAATTCTGCTAGATTCATCAAAATAAATTATGTGTCTACAAGTGACTTGACCAGTCTTTGAATTCATCACTCTATAAGCTCTGCTTGAGGTTCATAGCCAATAAAAATCATTTGTTCTGATCTGGCAGAGAGCTATCCTTCCCAGAAATCACCAGACACAAGGCCATCAGCACAATTAAACAAGTTAAACGTTTGCAAGCAGTATGAGTTTGAGTTGCAGAATCCAAAACAAACCCCCAGCTTCTTCCTGAGGTGATATACCTCAGTGTCTCTGAGGGAAATAAAACTGATTCTTCAGATGACTGAGGGAGTTTCTCGAGTAAAGTCCATGGTGAAAAGACACGGAGAAAAGTCCATCCCAAGAAGAGGATTGGTGGAAATGTAGACAGATACTGAGAGATCTTGGAACTAAACTAAAGGTGGGGTGGGGTGAGGTGGAGGTGCAGGGTGTGTGTGTTTAACATCAGCAAGTTAGTTGTTATTAATTTTGCCTGCTTGAAGATTATTTCTGGGGGAGAGATAGCAAATTGCTTTTCTGATCCATCTGAGCCATAAATATGAAGACTTGTACAAGCATTATGTCTACTTAGAAGTACCCTCCCTGTGTTCAGTTTAGCTTACCCCATGGGGAGAGGCAGGTAAGAAAATAATAATAATAATAATAATAATAATAATAATAATAATAGCTCCCAAGTAAATGGGCATAGGATACATTGTAGGTGGCCTTTCTTATTCTGGGAGCACTCATTGACCAGCATGTTCTTAATATTTCTTAGTGCTTGATCATTTAATACACTTATGACTGGTAATTCCATAGGAGGCTCAACTACAATGGGATCTTGGTGGTCTAATTTTGCCAGATCATTTTGGGGTAGAGACTTAGCCTCACATGCTGCTCCCCTGTTCTTCAGAGACTTCATAGCGGCTTACAAATTGTTAAGTGATAGCACTTTACACATCTACACTGCATTAAGCAGTTTCCAATGTGTGTTAGCTAATTGCCCCCACAAGCCAAGTACTCATTTTACCAACCTACAAAAGGATGGAAGGCTGAGTGAACTTGGAGTCCTTGCGATCAAACTTGCAATGATGTGGCTGCAGTACTGGCAGTTAACCACTGCACCGCCAGGGCTCCATTCATCGAATTCCACTTCTTCTGATATGGAAAATTTGGTGTAATAAATTGAAAAGATTCTCAAAACCTTTTCTCTCTTTCTCTCTCTTTTTTGCTGTAGATGGTGCTGTTGTGCCGAGATGCTTCGTGGACTGGATCTGTTAATATTTCCGTGCATGCTGATAAATATTGCATGCTTTCATCCTTTTTTAGTCTAGAGGATTTTTTTTTTAAAAAACCCAACAATGTGTGCAGGACCGGTTTAAGGAATTTTGGGGCCCCCTGCAATGCTTTACTTTGGGGCCCCCATATGTTTATCTCAGATCAGTGTAACCTAACCTATTCACCGTACAGGATGTTCAGATTATAGTAGGACCCCCGTATCCCTGGATTCATTATCCATGGGACACAAAACAGCACACCTACCATAGAGTCTTCCTAGAAAATGTGTCTTCCCTAGCCCTTTTCTAGGCCTTCCAAGGCAACTCTATGGTATTTTAAACCAGAAATCCCATTATTTTCATATTAAGGAGGCCAACACGGGGCCCTCTCTTGACCTCGGGGCCCCCTGCCAATGCTGATTTGGCAGACAGGTTAAACCGGCCCTGAATGTGTGCCCTGAGTGTCCACAGAGTATAAGAAGGAGAATACGCAATGGGTTAGCCTTAAAATCTCTTATGGCCAGAAATATGACTTGCCCAGAGTCACCTAGTATGTTTCCTTGACTGAGCAACAATCTGAACCTCAGGTCTTATCTATACAGTCAAAATAATAAGAACGGGATATGAATGTACAGCGATCTGTCATACAGACATGGGCATAAATGTGTGTCATTTGGAAGGAGGGCAGCCAAATTCACTGCAAACTCCGGGGCTTCATCTGGATTTTTTAAAAAGCTCCATACGACATGCAAATGTGTGATTGTTTGAAAACTTGCATTCTCACAGATATGAAAAGGCAGTTTAATCTGATTGGCTGGATGAGCATGGGGGCGGGGCTAGCAAACAGGGAAAGTTAAATTTTCAGCTAAGCGAGGGTCCATTAAGTCGATAACACAGCGATCTTATATTCTTTTTTTTTTCTTTCTTTTTTTTGTAAATATGAACTATCACTTGTGCACACCATGGGAAACTTTTTTTTTAATTGGCGGCAGCAGATTTAAAATTGTGAGTAAATCACTTGTGGCTGCCATCTTGGTTAGGGAGTCATGTGGAGTTTAGAGGGGCTCTTTTAACCATGAACACAGGTCGCAGCATTGCACATGTCTGCTTTTTTGGATGTGTTCATATTTCTCCCCACCCCCCTTGTATAGACAAGACATTAATTTCCTGGAATCCTAGTCTATCACTCAAACCACTGCACCACACTGGCTCTCATTGTACCTTGATGATTTCCCAAACTGAAGCCGGGGAGAGAGCAAGCAGTGACCAAATAATTTGCTTGGTTTCCCTGCAGGTGGCAGCAAAACTTAAGATGTAGAAAACATCCTCGTTCCAATACCGGCTATTGTGCAAAGTGAATCCAGAGATCCAAACCATAAGAGAGCAAGAAATAATCACTAGCATTGTCATCCGGTCAAAGAAACCTTAAGCAAATTAATCATATAACTTATCCAGTGCAATCTTATATGTGCCTAGTCAGGAGTAAGTCCCCATTAAGCAGGGCTTCCTTCCAGGTAAGTGTATTATAGGATTGTAACTGAGTAATCTTACAGAGACTAAGGAGGGAGAATCCAAAGGAGGAAAAGCAACATATCCAAAGCCCTCCTGGACTTGCACCAGCAGGATAGAAGGTACAGGTTATATGTGCTCATGTGTTCTTCTGTGTCTTGTCTTCTTTATCAGACCACTGCTTTTTAAAAAAGGTTTTTCACTCCATTGGTCATAGCATAATCATAGAATCACAGAGTTGCAAAAAACCACAATGGCCCTCTAGGCCAACCCCCTTCCCTGCAGGAATACACAGTCAAAGCACTCCTGACAGATGGCCGTCCAGCCTCTGTTTAAAAACCTTCAAAGAAGGAGACTCCACCACACTCTGAGGCAGTGCATTTCACTGTTGAACAGCTCTTACTGCCAGGAAGTTCTTTCTATTGTTTAGGTGGAATCTCTTTTGCTGTAGTTTGAGTCCGTTGCTCTGTGTCCTGGTCTCTGGAGAAGCAGGATGAATGCAAATGGTAGGTTTTCAAATTTTAATATCAAACTTTAATATTGTTCTGAGGGTTGCACAACAAACCAGCAGCATGGGAACTGTGGACTGGTGCTACAGACCAACGAGGTGACAGGAAGAAAATGAACTGTGGACACTTTGGTGGTGTTTTAGGGTGATATTTATATTCTGTATTTCCCTTGACATGATGGGAATTAGAGTGGAATACAATGTCTACCAGAGATTCCCAGGATTGAACAAAGGAGTCTCCAGATGTGTTAATGATCATTGATGGGCGAGACATTTGGGACTGAATGGGCACAGACACCCATTGTCTATTGTGGACAATGGAGTAAGAGGAAAAACCCATTTTGCAATCACTGAGAGCTCGGCTATTCTTGATTGGATTTGTGGATGACTCATCTCCAGGTGTTGTCAAAACAAATGAGAACTAGCAAGGATGAAAAACCCTGTTAGGATAATTAAATATGCTGATTTACCTTACACAACTCATAAAGAACAGTTGTCAAAGTGTTCTCAATGGAATGTGACAAGTGGGGTATTCAAATTGTGTGGTGAATTATATTTGAACATTAAAGCAACTTCTCATACATTAACAATTTGTGTTCCAGGTAACCCTATTCACAAATGCAATATTAATATAGCAAAATCCATATATTAAAACGTCTACATACAAGTTATTGAAACAACACCCATAGACACACAATACAAAGGTATCGAAGCACCTTCACATAGATACGAGATTAACGTTAGTCTAGTTATATTCAAGCAATATCCATAAAATCGCAATGGGAACAACCCCACATAACATTTGCAATTTACATTAGAGTTAAACCCATACATGTATTCAATTACACTTGCATATTATATTGAAACAATATCCATCAATACACAAATATCAATTGTATTAAAGGGTAGAAGCAACCTCACATAGAATCGCAATTAGCAATAGTTTAGCAACATCCATAGAATCACAATTAGCGCTAGTTTAACTACATTTAGCAGTTTCACAATCTGACCAATTTGGTGGGCTGCAAAATCATTGGTTGTCCATCACTCAGTGACACAATCATTCCTTAAACCTACACTCCCCACTTTCTCAGGCTAAAACTTGAATTGTAAATTGCAGCTGCATCATTATCTCTTTTCCCAAGCAAAACCTAGCCCATTACACAGACATCATCACACCCACACACAAATGGCTATGAATGCTCAGTATCAAGGTTACAGAAAAAATAAGCAAAAATGGCTGAGGGGTCATATCCTGACAGGCTGGAAGATCCTTGGCCATTCAATGATCAGTGGAGAATGGGATGGCAACCAGCCATCTTTGCCACTACAGCTTCTGACAGGAAGAAAGGGCCATCCCTCCTGGACTTACCAGGGGTGCTCTATAGTTCTGGGAGAATGATATCATCCTCCTGGAACTATATGCTGAAGGTATTTTTAACCTGGACCCTTACCTTGTCCAGAAGCTGTTTTCTGTGTTCTTTGGTGACTAATACTTTTCTCATTGCTCACTTACAATCTTAGTGGTTTGAAACCAGGAAAGAAAGGTCACAAGAACCAAAGAAATGTTAGAAATAACAACTTGTATCATCCAGCAGGCATCTCCCTCTCTGTGTATGTGTATATGTGCAGAGGGATATTGATTTCTTTGTGCGATGCTTCCTCTTTGCCCTCCTATTCTTTCGCTGCTCCCTTCCAGAAAACATAGGCCTTGCCAGTTCATTGAGGCTTCATTCAGCTGTGGTATACTATTAGTATTTTGCTGCTATTACAGAGTCATTCTATCCATGTTCCCTGTGAACTCCTGCTGCATTCTCCTCCCTTTGTGTTTGAGCATGATAAAGAATCTAATAAAATGCTTATGTTGAACCAAAACAACCACCACCACCCTGAAATTGCATTCAGGAGCAGCTCTGGAGCTCACCGTCAAACAATCAGGTGGGAATGCCATTTGGTTTCTCACCTGTAACTCTTCATAAAATCATGGGTACCTTGGAGTGAAGCAATTCCCAAATCTGCAACTAAACTGGAGCAACTCAGAGACAGTTGGGAGCTTTCTATGGAGATTTTCATACAGGGACATTATTCCCCAGGGAGATCGGGACAGAAATGGGGCTGTTCTGGAAGTAGTGCCGCATTTCGCACACCCACTTCCCTCTCCTGATCTCCCATCGTCCTGACGCTGTGCTCGTTCTATTTCCCTCCCGCTAGGTTCTGCGATTTTTTCTTTAATGAGAGTTCATCGTTAATAAATAGAAATAGAACGAGCACAGCATGAGGACGACAGAAGATCGGGAGAGGGAAGTGGGTGTGCGTAACGCGGCACTGCTTCCAGAACAGCCCCATTTCTATCCTGATCTCTCCGGGGAATAATTTCCCCGTGTGAAAATCTCCTTTATTAACTTAGGGCTCCTCTGAAATGGACTGGATTAGAACCTCAGTACTCCTGAAGATTCATTCGTATAAGCAATTCAGACCTATTTCAGTTCATTCATTTCAAATTGGATTTGGAAGGACACAGAGAATAAAAAAAGCCTCTCTCCAGAACTGATACAAAATGCCTCCCCAGTTCTCTGTACAATGAAAAAACTTGATAGGAAGAGGAAGGACTTGGAGAAAGGTGTTGTAGTTTTATGACCAGCAGTTCTCACTTCTAATCACAGTGAACGGTTGCATCAAGGTTACCCAATCATATTGCTTTGCAGGTCAATGGGATGGTGAAGCCATCTATAGCAGGATGGATCCAGTATTCAGCTCTTTTTGCTAGTTTTCTCTTCAAAGAGCCGAAATGTTAAAAATGCTTTGTTGGAGTCTGTAGCTGCTTGGAGGGTATAACACTATGGGGATGGTTACACAGGAGAATTAAGTGCAAAAAATTCTGACCTACCTTCCTTTTGTTCAGGTGCCCCTTTGTTTACATGATTTAGGCTGATGTTATAAATTAGCATCTTTGCAGTTCACACAGCTGGGAGGGGGCATGGCCTCCGGGGTGCAGAGCAGTAGAAGCTGCAGTGGCGGAGAGATGGCCCTCTGGGATTGACAGTCATGGAGGCCCATCTCTCCACCACCACAGCTGGCGATTAGGGTGGGGTGGGTGCAGGGTGGTACAGGCTGCAGCGGCAGATAGATGGCCCTCCGGGACTGACAGTCGTGGAAGCCCATTTCTCTGCTGCTGGCGATTGGGGACAGGGAAAGCACTGGGGTTGCCCGGTCTGTCGTAAAAACAATGGTGGATCATACATTGCAAGGCATCCCTTGCAAGCCTGCCCCCTCCCAGGTCTGACCCATCACAGCTCAGCTCTGCTGTGAGCCTCTGTTTCTGGAAGGTTGCTGGTAGATCACACAGCCCATAGTGTGCAACTTTACTAAACTTTTTTAAAAAGTTGGGAAAAATAGAGAAAGCTTATATCATGCATCTCACGGGTATTTTGGCCCCCCTCCTTCTGCATATAGCGACATTGGCCCAAAATGCATGGGACCATTAGGATTCTGGGCAAATTAGTTGAGGATTTTTTTTTGCCGTGCAAACGACCCCTATGTGTCTGCTTGGAAAATGCTAGATGTGCAAATCCTTTCTTCTCTGTTACTAGGCTGCTGACACACTGCAGAAATAATCCAGTTTGACACCGCTTTAACTATCATGGCTCCATCCTATGAATCCTGGGATTTGTAGTTTGTTGTGGCTCCAGAGCTCTCTGACAGAGAAGGCTAAATATCTCACAAAACTAGCAATCCTAGAATTCCATTGCATTGAGCCATAGCAGTTAAAGTGGATTATTTCTGCAGTGTGTCAGCAGCCATGTCTCAAATCCACCATCCATCTCTGTCTCATTGCAATTTTACATCTTCAGTGCCCTCTGAGCCGAAAACCAAGAAGTCTTCATCTTTCATCCACCCAAAATCCATAGACCTGCATTTATCCTTCTGAAATGGCTGTGGTTTGTTGCCTAGGGATACATGGATGGCATGTGCCAGTTTCAAACCATTCAAACCATTCAAACAAGATACAGAGATGAGCTTGGTGTGTCCTGCGAGTGTTTCCCATCAGCAAAGTTCTTCTCTTGTCATTGGCAATCAATGGCTGGAGATAAGAGAGAAAAGACTATTTAAAAGTCTAGGAAAAACTTGCTGAGAATGCAAAACTTCCTGTTTTTGCAGCTCAGGAAGCTGCTGCATGGAAATGAGCTCTGGATTGCAACTTGGGCAGTTTCATTTGGAACTGATCTGTGCTTTGCAGCCTGGAAAGCTCTTGTACTGGTGCTTTCATAGAATCATACAGCTGAAAGGAGTACCATAGACAATAGTCCAACTGTCATTCTCCTGATCCCACATGAATAGAGCTGAGCTGTGCTTTGCAGGACTGAAAATTCTTGTGCTGCAGATTTCTCCCAAGGAGACATGTATAGGACTGAACTGTAATTGACAAGCTTGGTAGGAAAATGGTTAAATTGCTCCCCCACAGCTGCTTTCTTCTTCTTCTTTTTCTTTTTCTTCTTCTTCTATTTATTATATTTATTTATATCCTGCCTTTCTCCCAAGGTGGCTTTCTCCCAAGGTGGTTAACAGTGAGTTTAAAACAATACACAAACATTAACAACATAAATAGAAATATGAAATTAAAAAAAACAATTAAACAATTTACAGTATTAAAACAATTTACAGTATTAAAACATTTAAAAAACACATTTTTTAAATGAGTCAGCAGTGTGATGCGGCAGCTAAAAAGGCCAATGCGATTTTGGGCTGCATCAATAGAAGTATAGTGTCTAGATCAAGGGAAGTAATAGTGCCGCTCTATTCTGCCTTGGTCAGACCTCACTTAGAAGACTGTGTCCAGTTCTGGGTACCACAATTCAAAAAGGATATGGACAAATTGGAGCGTGTCCAAAGAAGGGTGATTAAAATAGTGAAAGGTCTGGAAACGATGCCTTATGAGGAGAGACTTAGGGAGCTGGGTATGTTTAGCATGGAAAAAAGAGGTTAAGAGGCAATATGATAGCCCTGTTTAAGTATTTGAAGGGGTGTCACGTTGAGGATGGAGCAGGCTTGTTTTCTGCTGCTCCAGAGACTGGAACACGTAGCAATGGATGCAAGCTCCAGGAACAGAGATTCCACCTCAACGTTAGGAGGAACTTTTTGACAGTAAGAGCTGTTCGGCAGTGGAACACACTCCCTCGGAGCGTAGTGGGCTCTCCTTCCTTGGAGGTCTTTAAACAGAGGCTGGATGGCCATCTGTCGGGGATGCTTTGATTGTGATTTCCTGCATGGCAGGGGGTTGGACTGGATGGCCCTCGTGGTCTCTTCCAACTCTGCAATTCTATGATTCTATGATATTAAAATACAATGAAACTATATACATCTCAAAAGCCAAACTGCACAGCATGTACAAGCCCAGCTTCAGACTGAAAATGTCTGATGGCACAAGAATGCCTGCTGGCACAAGAATGTTTTTACTTGTTGCTGAAAGGAGAGCAGAGATGGGGCCACCCTGGCCTCTTTAGGGAGGGAGTTCTGAAGTCTAGGAGCAGCCACCAAGAAGGCCCTCTCCCTGTTCCCACCAGATGAGCCTGAGAGGGTGGTGGGACAGAGAGAAAGACCTCTCCAGATGATCTAAGCACTCTAATGGGCTTCTCCTCATTTATTTATATAGCACCATCACTGTACATGGTACTTTACAAGTAAAAGAACAACCATCCAATGAAGACATGACACAAAAAGAAATGGGTATGGTGAACTCCGTTAACACCTACTCACATGTACAACAGGCATCATCGATTAAGATCGCTTTATTGTCAAGATATAGATGCATACGGTAACACTTCATAGACAATTCTGAGACTTTGGCCCCTTATTAACCCCTTTGTTAATGCATTCTGCCTGTTTCAGTTTCAGTCCCCACCCCTGGTCATTATAGTCATCTGTGCTTATGCAAACCTCCTTAAACATTCCTAAGCAGCCAGTGACCTTGGCGTGAGGGAGAGCCATCTCTCCATTGCATACCAGCCCCAGCTTCCAGAATGCCCTCTGCTCATGTCAGGTCACTGGTATAATGAGACACAGGCCTAGCAATGCTAGCTACTGCATATCCCAGCTACCTAAGCACTAAACAGCAAACAGCATTCTAAATAGCAAACAGCACCAGTGACCTGACAATGGGGATGGCAATGTGGGAGGGGATTAAGACCAGCAGATACTGCCTTTTCTTCTTGCCCTCTTAGGCCACAGCAATGTCAGTTGGGATGGAGGGGAGGGCCTTTCATCTGCTTCTGGGCCTAGGTATGATGAAGACTTCTTATCTTTTCCTCCAAAGATGGTAGAATGCCTGGGATGGTGGGAAGAGATCATTTTAAATAGATGAACACAAAGAAGAGGGTTTTAAAAACATCCCCCCTCCCCAGTTTTCCATACAGGACTTTGATAAACAAGCCTCTAAAAACGTTCTTTTGGCATGATATTTTACACTGTTTTTGTACTGGCAAAAGAATCCAAAATATCAGATGTTGTCATGATCATGTAAAAAGAAGCCTTGTACTTCTGCGTTTGCTGCCCAGCATGATCTCGGCGGTTCTCTCGAGAAGACATGAGTGTGCTTAAAAGTGTAAAAACAGCTAAATTAAAAAACAAAACACACACACAGGCATTGAAACACACTTAAAAACTTGCCTGCAACACTGAGAGGTTTATAAAAAGAGCATCCCATGGCTAGTTTTCACCTTCCCACCCAGAAGTGTTCTGGTGGGTATCGCCCATTGATGCTGGAATCATGCCATCAGAATGTGGCGCAGTTTCATACGCTTGCAATCACGGCAAAAAACAACAATGGCACAGCCAATCTATTGATAGCTTGGCCTGACAATAAAAAAGGATGCTTTATTTACAATACATCATCATGAAAGCACAATGTCGTCTGGTATTTGCACCCTTTCGCGTTCATTAGGTGTCATTAGAACACCGTATTTGCTGCATCTGATAAAGTCCATAGTCTGAAACCATCAATAGCAGTGTTACATTAAAAAAAAAAAGTCATACCCCCCCCTCCAAAAAAGGAAAAACAGAACCAGGCAACTCAAAAATAAAATGCTGGTAGAATTGTTTATATGTGCATGAGTGTAAAACCTTATGGATTCTCCTAAAGATATATGACATAGAGCCTACAGTTCTTTAAAATTTCCTCATCATGTTTACAGAGGGTGACTGGAGAAAAAAAAAAGACTATTTTTACAAATTGAAGTAAATGTACTGAGTGGTGTAAAGCTCGAATATTTACAGAGCACTGGAGGATGCAGTTCCACTCCTAGCTATATCAATAATTCAGCTGTCTTGCTGGTTTACTGACTGCCAGCTGAGTGTCCTGATTTGAAGAAACATCCTAACAGACGGGTTTAATATTGCCACTACTTTTGTACAGAAGGCTGAAGTGATCTGCAGAAGTGATTTGTATAATAATAGTGTTGGCCAGAATTATGTGTGATGAATTTTTTCAACCCTCTGCTCAATATCCTCAATGGCCATATCTCCTTAGATCTCCCCTTGTGATATCATCTTGCTGAGTTAGGTCATTTCTCTTGAGCTTGATTCACACACTTCCCTGGTGGCTTCCATGTCAGTGGACTTGTGAACCTCCTTTAGGTTTTAGTCCAGATTTTAAAAGTGCTATCCATAGGAATGAAGCCTATCCCCATGGATAGGTTTGGTGCTTAAAATCTTAACCCCGGAGTAGATACAGCACCCTAATGCTATGGGATGGATGCCACCAATTGTCACTGGTCGTAGACTTGCTTCCAGAAGGACCCTGGCTGATTTCCCTAATCATCTGTCCTCAAGCCATCTTGTCAGAAGCAAGATAGAACAGAAGGTCAGGAGAAGTTTAGAGGAGCTGCAGACGGACACATCTTTAATAGTAGAGTAAACTGGAAGTAATCATTTATGCCAGCAGTAGGCTCCCCTCATCCATGAAATAAACCCAAATGCAGTTGCCTTGATGTGACAGAGCAAAACAATGAGAACGGAAGGAAATGACCAAGTGTTTCAGCTGGAGATTATATAACTAAATGAAGGGTGTATCTCAGGGTACACTCACCTGAACATAAATTCTACTGAGTTTGGCAATATTTCCTTCCAAGTAAACATGCTTAGGAATGTGCTGTTAGGCTACAGTTTGGTGTGTTTTTTTAAAAAAGTTTACCTGGCAGTTAACCTCATTGGGCAATATGAGACTTACTTCCAACGTAATAAGCAAAGACAGAGATCCTACATCAAGGACACAGAGTCTGATATTCTGTTAGGGACATATACATGCATAAATCATGCTACATAAGGAGACCCAAAAAGTCACCATTGCACAATGGATGCATTCTGCTGATAGTGGTGGAAGCAGAGTTGCGCAGAGAGCATGTTCCTCTGTGCCTTGCTTTTGCAAGTTGTGCCTTGTGTGTTGTGAGTGTGCCTTGTGATTGTGCATGCTATACTTTGCCATCTGTGGATATCTGAAACCATGGATAATAGTAAACCCTAGATTTTTGCTATACTAGGGCTGGAAACATACCATAAAATAGCACTGGAGGACCTAGATACGTCTACAAACATTTCCAGAGGGGCTATTTTTTGGAGTGTGGGTAAATGAAATTGTGAATATTGAGTCTGTGGATAAAGGGGCTGTACTGTGCATGATTGTAGTGTGCAGTGCATATCTGCAGTTCATTTCACAATGTATAATGCACATTTGCATGTTTGATGTGCAATGACACCACATGTATGACTGCTTCCACCTTCAACTATAAACAAAAATATTTAACAATTTCTGTAGGTAATTTATGTATGTATAAATCACTAGCAAGACAGCCAGCCAAAGAACTGGATTGTAAGATTGCCATTGTCAATACATTTGCTGGGATAGGGGTAGAATCCCGCTCAACACAGTCGAAACTTTTTCTTAACATGCAAAATATGGGATGCAAAAATATATATTTAAGCTTCTTTTAGACTGTATGAGAAAGACTGGAAGCACTGAACAACCTCCAGAGCTGAAGGCTATTGGAAAAAGCAATCTTGAGAGTGTTCCAAAAGCATGCATACACCATGGGAAGCCTTGGCTTCCGCATATGCTCTCAGATCATTCAGAAATGTTTTTGGAATACAGTTCCCAGAATCCCAGCAATCATGGCCTCTGCATTTTAAAAAAATATTTTAATTTTTATTGAACAATTAATTAACATATACATTAACATACACATACAACAAAGACAATAACAATACAAAACCAATATAACCTAGACACCACACAAATTTAAAAAGACTTCCCACATATTCTCTTCATGCCCTTAACAATATTCATATCATTCCCTCTCCTACAAAACATAAGTTAATTTATTTCTTCTTTGTTCCGCCCTAACATATCCAATATTTACAAGTATTTCTTTCATTTTCAATTCACACTATATCCATTAGATGAGGTTATCCAGTTATTCCATTGTAATATCACTATTAAATTATTAATTATCTACAACAATTAATAATGGATACATAATACATTCACAGCAACAGAGAAAGGAGACTTCCAAAAGTGTACAAATTCCAAAACAGATTGAGGGCATTTGTCTATAAATAATTACACCAATCCCCTCAATTACTAACTACTAAACCCCATTATACTATTCTGTCCCCCCTTTTGTTTCATATATTTTATAAATGGTTCCCATACTTCTAAATAACACTCTATGGCGTTCCCTCTTACCAAATTTGTTAGTTTGTCTAGTTGCGTCAATTCCATTACCTTTTCTTTCCACTCTATTTTCGTTGGGATTTCTTTAGATTTCCATCTTTTCGCCAGAACCACTTGCGCTGCTGTTACAAAATAAATTAGTAGCATTCTGTTTTTCTTCTCTTTCCTGCATTCTAAGTTTATCATATTTAGCAAGTACAATTCTGGTCTCAAACCCACTTCAAAGCCGACAATTTTTTCAATTTCCTTATCAATTTTGTGCCAATATCTCCTTACTTTACCACATTCCCACCACATGTGGTAGAAAGAACCTTCTTGATCTTCACACTTCCAGCAATTGGATTTTTTTTTTCATTTTAGATATTTTTATTGGTGTCATGTACCATCTGTACATCATTTTTGTAAAATTTTTCTTTTAAACTGTAGCAACATGTAAACTTTAGTCCTTTTTGCCAAATGTTTTCCCACTGATCCATACCAATATTGTGGCCTATATCTTTTGCCCAGCTAATCATACAATGTTTAATTTGTTCCTCTTCTGTGTTGTACTTTAATAAGAATCAATATATACTACTAATTAGGCGTCCACTTTCTGATTTTATTATTTTCTCAAACTCTGATGCTTCTTCTTCATACTGTTTATCTTTTAAATCTTCTTTAATTCTGGCCCTTACTTAATAGTAATTTAACCATTGTATTTGTATACCTTCATCCCTTTAATTCCTGCCATTCCTTAATTTTGCAACTTCCTGTCTTTTTCCCTATCAATTCTCTATATGTTAACCAGTTGTAGTCTCTTAATTCCTTCCTACAAAAAGCTTCTTGAGGTGAAAGCCATCCTGGTATTTTAGGGCATAATCTATACTTATATTTGTTCCATACCCTAATTAATGATTTTCTTATCACATGATTATTAAATTCCTTATTCACCTTAACTTTATCATAACCTAAATACGCATGCCATCCCATTTTTAGTTCATGTCCTTCTAACTCCAAATTTCTTTTATTGCCTAGCAAAATCCACTGTTTTACCCAAGATTAACATACTGCCTCAAAATATAATTTTATATCTGGCATCCCTAATTCTCCTCTTTCTCTAGGATCTGATAATAATTTCCATTTTATTCTCGGCTTCTTTCCTGCCCATAAAAATTTGACAATTCCTTCTGCCAATTTTCAAGTATTTTATTTGAGTAAATAATTGGAATAGTCTGAAATAAAAACATAAATTTAGGCAAAACACTCATTTTAATAGTAGAAATTCTCCCCATCATTGATAATTTTAGGTGATCCCATTTTTTCAAGTCCATTTTAATTTCTTTCCATGTTTTCTCATAGTTGTTCTGAAAAAGCTGTTGATTATTAGTTGTTAAATTTATGCCTAGATAGCTCACTTTCTTTACAATTTCAAAATTTGTTATCTTGGCTAGTTCATCTTTTTCTCTTGTACTCAATTTTTTTGTCAATATCTTAGTTTTTCTTTGTTCACCTTGAAGCCTGCCAATTTTCCAAATTCTTCTATCTTTTGTAATAATCTTTTAATCCCTTTCAATGGCTCTTCTAGTATCATTACTAAATTGTCAGCATATGCCTTTAGTTTAAACTCTTCTTTTTTAATTTTGACTCCTTTTATATCCTTATCTTTTCTTATTTCATTGTTCAGAATTTCTAAAACTAGTATAAATAATAGTGGTGATAGCGGGCATCCCTGTCTGGTTCCTTTTTCAATTCGAATTTCTTCTGTTAAATTCCCATTTATGATTAATTTTGCTCTTTGTTCCAAATATATTGCCCGAATCCATCTGTAAAAGTTTTCACCAAATTCCATTTCCCTTAATATATGTAACATAAAAGGCCATTTTAAGTTATCAAATGCTTTTTCAGCTTCTAAAAAGATCAGGGCTCCTTTAATTTCATTATGGTAGTGTAGGTATTCCATCACATTAATTATTGTCCTGACATTATCGTTTATTTGTCTTTTAGGTAAAAAAACATTTTGATATCTATGTATAAAATCTTGCAAGTATCCTTTAAGTCTCTTAGCTAATATTGCTGCAAATATTTTATAATCTTCATTTAATAAAGATATGGGTCTATAATTTTTCACTTGTGTGGGATCTCTATCTTCCTTTGGTATTAGGACAATATTTGACTCCTTCCAGCTGTTTGGTATTTGATTTTTCCCCAGAATATTCTTTATTACCAAAGAAAAAGGGCCTATTAGTTCTGTACAAAATGTTTTATAATATTCTGCAGGAATTCAGACCATCTGAATGGCCTATGCATTTTTGTATACATCGGTACTGTAATGAGAATCATGAAGCCTTCCAGATTTTGCTGGACTGCAACTTTCAGCATGAGAGCCAGTGTGGTGTAGTGGTTTGAGAGTTGGACTTTGTCTCTGGATATCAGGGTTCAAAACCCCATTTGGCCATGGAACCCCACTGGGTGACCTTGGCCAAGTCACATTCTCTCAGCCTCAGAAGAAGGCAAAGGCAAACCTTGCCAAGAACAAATCTTGCCAAGAAAAACCTGTGATAGGTTCATATTAGGGTCACAAATGGCTGGAAAGCACAAAACAACACAATTGTCAGCATTCCTCCCCTGTCTGGATAGGACTTTTGGGACTTGCAGTCCCACATCTAGAGAGCTGCATGATTCACATTATAGAGTGCATAGATTAATCCCATGTGGCCCATGAAATTAGGACATGAGATGGCTGGGAGCAGAGGTGGAGGCAATGTTATTACCTCCTACTTTTCCTTCTCTCTCAGATGGCTCTGGTTCCATGCACCATCCAGGCCATCTTTGGCCATTGGCTGCATCTTCTGAGACACTTTCCTCTGATATCAATGGCCTTCATAGGAAGACTGTGGAAATTCATGAGTCCACCACGAATAAAGTGAAATGTTATAATTATGTAAGGGGGGAAATAAAATAAAATAAAATAAAATAAAATACAGTGCCCAGAATCATAATGCATGTTGTACTTTTTTGGACTTTACATAGTAGAGGTACTCAGTCAACAGTTGTGTAAGTCTGGTATGTTTTAGATTTTATATGTTTTAAGCTGATTAATATTAATATATTAATATTTTAATTGCATTTATTGCATTTTAATCTGTTTTATGGAAGCCACCTTTGGTCCCATCTTGGGAGAAAGGCAGCATATAAATGAAATAAATAAACAAATAAATAAAGCCGGCTGACCATTAGTTTCTGGGCCCAGTACAAGGTGTTGGTTATCACCTTTAAAGCCCTAAACGGCTTGGGTCCAACCTATCATCATAGGAATTTTCTTTATCCCTATCAAGAGGCAATACATGCAGTGCAGAGATCTTTCTGCTCTGCACGTATTGCATCTGCAGAGTCCCATCCAGCAGAGCTGTTTAGGGTGGTAAGGGAGCTTACACAGGCTCCACCTGTACAGAACCCTCTGCTTAATCCAACAGCAGCCTGCTGTGATGTGTTTAATAACTACTTTGCAGATAAAATCTCTCAGATAAGAGCCAACTTGGACGCTGGGTTTATAGCAGAGTCAACTGATGAGGTGTCCAGTAAACCCATTTCTGAGATTAGACTGGATCAGTTTGAGCCGATGAGTACCAATGATGTGGACAAGATCCTGGGAAAAGTTAGGAAGACGACATGCCTTCTCGACCCTTGCCCATCATGGCTGGTTGTCCAGGGGGTGATGCATTGATGGCATTTCCTAAGGAGACCATCAATGCGTCCCTTAGGGAGGGAGTTATGCCGTCTTGTTTAAAGGAAGTGGTTGTGAGACCGTTCCTAAAGAAACCTTTCCTGGACCCCCTGGACTTGAAAAATTATAGACCAGTTTCCCATCTGCCATTTATGAGCAAGCTGATAGAGCGGGCCGTTGCTTCTCAACTTTAAGTAATCTTGGATGAAACTGATTTTCTTGATCCATTTCAAACCAGCTTCAGACCGGGATTTGTGGTGGAGACTGCCATGGTGGCTCTGGTAGATGACCTTCACCCAAACATTGACAGGGGAAGTGTGACCCAGTTGGTGCTTTTGGATTTCTCAGTGGCTTTCAATACGATAGATCACGGCATCCTCTTGGAACGCCTGGGAGAGTTGGGGATTGGAGGCACTGTACAGTCATCCCTTCACATTCGCGGGGGTTGGGGCAGACAACCCCCGTGAATGTGAAAAAACCGCGAATAAGAAATGAGCCTGCCGGCGAGCGGTTTTCCACCCCAGTCCCTTCCCAAGGCAGTGAGGAGCTTCCTGAGAAGCCCCTGGCTGCCTTCGGAAGGGAATGGGGTGTAGCGTGAGTGCGCCAGCTGTTTCCCACCCCCCTTCCCAAGGCAGCAAGGAGCTTCCTGAGAAGCCCCTGGCTGCCTTGGGAAGGGAGTGGGGTGTTGAGCAGCGGGGGGGGGGGCGCAGGCAGCTTTCCATGAATGATCAAAACCACGAATGTGAAAGTTGCGAATGTTGAGGGGCAACTGTACTTCAGTGGTTCCATTCCTTCCTCTCAGGTAGATTCCAGAGGGTGATGCTCGGGGACAGTTGCTCATCAAAAATAGAGCTTAATTGTGGCATCCCTCAGGGCACCATCCTGTCCCCGATGCTTTTTAATATCTATATGAAGCCACTGGGAGAAGTCATCCGGGGCGGGGTGTTATCAGTATGCTGATGACACCCAAATATATTTCTCCATGTCTCAGTCATCAGCCATGGCAACAGATGGTATTTCTCCCCTCAGTCACTGTCATTGTAGTGGTAATGGACTGGATGAGGAAAAATCGACTCAAACTTAATCCAGAGAAAATGGAGATGCTTACAGTGGGGCCCCCTAAACCTGGTATTGGGTTGCAACCGCCAGTCCTGCCCGGGGTCACGCTCTCTGCTAAGGACTGTGTTTGCAGTTTGGGGGTGCTCCTAGACTCGTCGCTTCACATGACTGCTCAGGTGAACGTGACAGTCAAGAGCCTGTTATCAGCTTCAGCAGATATACCAACTGTGCCCTTACCTCAAGACAAAGGACCCAGAAACTGTACTGCATGCACTGGTAACCTCACGACTCAATTTCTGCAATGCTCTCTACATGGGGCTACCCTTATACCTAGTTCGGAAACTACAACTGGTGCAAAATATGGCAGCCAGGATAGTCACCGGGAAATCAAGAAGGGAGCATATTACTCCAATCTTGAAATCCCTTCACTGGCTGCCTATCAGTTTCCAAGCACAGTATAAGGTGTTGGTAATGACCTATAAAGCCCTAAATGGCCTAGGTCCAACCTACATAAGGGTTCACCTCCTCCCATATAATCCGCCGCTCATCCTTAGATCTTCTGGGAGGGGTTTATTGCAACCAATGAGATCTAGATTAACATCAACCTCCTAGAGATCTTTTTCTATCGCTGCTCCCAGACTATGGAATGTCCTGCCGGAGGAGATCCATCAGCAACTAGCTTGGAGAATTTCAAAAAAACCATCAAAACGGATCTCTTCAGGCAGGTCTTCCTTGAATAGAACAGACCATTTTTTAATGGATGCTTCTCCCTCTTTTTATGTTTTTATGTTTATGTTTTTATGTCTTTATGTTTTGATATTCAGTTTTAAAGGCTTACGGTAGTTATTTTATGTAACTGGTGAATTTGCCAGTTATTTTAAATATATGTTCCATTATATGTAATTTTAAGGGGGGTAAATTGTTTTAAGTTACTACTATTGTTATGGATCTGTTTGTTTTATATCCAGTTGTTGTGAGCTGCCTTGATTGCCTAATAGGCAAAAGGCGGGGTACAAAAATAAAGTTGTTATTATCATCATCATCATCATCATCATCTTTGGGACTGCCTCCTTCCATATAATCCTCCCCGTGTGCTCAGGTCCTATGGGAGGAATCTGTTGCAACTTTTAAAAACTAGGCTCTTGTTGACCTTCCAGAGGACCTTTTTGGCTATTGCTCCCAGATTATGGAACAGACTGCTGCATGAGATCCGTCATATTACCACCTTAAATAGCTTTTAAAAAGCTCTTAAGACAGATCTCTTCCGGCAGGCCTTTCCTGAATAAATACCTAGCCATCTTAACTAGTCCGATCCCATCCAGCTTTTTATTGTGTTATTTTGAGTATTTTTAGTATTTATTGTGTTTTAAATATTTAATTATTTAATTGTATTTTAAGGGGTGGGTGGGATGGAGGGGTTGTATGTAGATTTTAATGTTGTAAGCTGTCCTGATTGTATTTTGTAGAGGGGTGGGATATAAATAAATTTAATAATAATAATAATAATAATAACTACAAGTCAAGTTCCATGAGTGCAAGCATTGGACATGCAGTTGAGCATCCTTGGATGGTGAATAAATATCTGTCAGTGCCTTCCGCACAGCCACTCTGAATCCCACATTGCCCAGCGGGACAATGAGGAGGAACATTGGCAGATAACACAATAGGTTGGCCAACATCGGCATTCAACAGGGACATAATTCCTTGCTCATGTTGTTCTCAGAGGAAGCAATAAATAATTTGAACCATTTGCATCTTTCTGCACAGTTTTCACAGACTAGTCATAGTTCCAGGCTGATTCTGTGTAAAATTTGCTATTTTTTTGCACAAACCCCACCATTTTCTACGCAGAAATGTTTTCTGTGCAAAAATGGTGCAAATTTTGTGCAGAATAGCTTCCAAACTGTGAAGATTCTTGTCAGTCCTGGATTCTCCTCATCAGAATGTCTTGATACAGTTTTCAAATATTTTGGATATTCTTTCCATCCTTTTTGTATACAGCAGAAGCCTGCTATAGCACTACCTACCTGAGTGTGGAATTGCATTAAAGAAGCACACGGTAGGATCTCACCTAATATCTTCCCTGTCTTGTTTCAAAGCTTACCTGCAGGCACAGAGTGAATCCATTCATTGTTTTTAGGATAGCCTTCCTATTTGGCAAATAACCTGAAACCTGTAAAAATAACACAACACATTAATGATTGCTTGTGTCAGCGAAATTGGCCTCAACAGTGTCGTGCGGGGAGGAAATAATGTCTATTGACTGGAGATAGAACAAATCCCCGATTCACAATCTGATGAATGGGCATGACAGAGTCAGCATAGAGTAATGGATGGATTCTTTTTACTGTAAGAAGATGACTGTCATGATGTACAAGTTGGGATGTGTAGACTTTACAGTCTTGTTCTGGCAATGGCCTCACAAGGGGAGGGGCTGATAAAAATTTTTTTTGGGGGGGATTAGGAATATTTTTATTGAAATAAGACCATTCTACTGAAAAATACACCTGACTGTAAAAGGCCGTAACGCAATAACGCAATAACGCAAAAACATTGTTTTCCTCTTTTCTTACTAATACAAAATTTAAACTAACCTAACACTAATACATTTTTCCTCTTAATCTAAACAAACTATAATCACTCTTTTTTCTTTTCCAACGAACATTATATTTACACCTTTATACTAAAATTAGAAGTTACACATTACAATTATACATATTTGGAAAGAGCTCGAAGAAGAAGACGACATCTATATATGTTACCGTATTGATGGTAGCTTGTTTAACTTAAGCTATATGAGGGCTCGCACTAAGACTCTAAACTATCTAGTTCGTGAGCTGCTCTTCGCTGATGATGCTGCCCTTGTTGCCCACACAGAAGCAGCTCTGCAGCGCCTAACATCCTGCTTCGCAACAGCTGCAGAGCTGCTTGGGGTGGAAGTCAACCTGAAGAAAACGGAAGTTCTTTACCAGCTTGCACCACAGGACGAACACCATCATCCCCACATTGCTGTCGGCAAATCTGTGCTTAAGTCGGTTTAGCAGTTCACCTACCCGGGAAGCATCATCTCCTCAGATGCCAAGATTGACAAAGAGATCGATCACAGATTAGCAAAGGCATATAGCGTATTTGGAAGACTTCACAAAAGAGTCTGGAGTAACAAACACCTGAGGCGAAGCGCAAAAATCAATGTCTATAGAGCCATTGTACTGTCTATTCTCCTTTATGGGTCTGAAACATGGGTCACCTATCTCCACCACTTATGACTCCTCAAACGCTTTCATCAGTGCTGTGTACGCACAATCCTAAATATACACTGGACTGACTATGTGACGAATGTTGCTGTCCTTGAGCAAGCAGGGATCACCAGCATTGAGGCCATGATATTAAGAACACAGCTGCGCTGGGCAGGGTACATTTCTAGGATGGAGGATCATCATCTTCCAAAAATAGTACTCTACAGTACTCTATAGTATTCGCCACGGGTCAGCGTAAGAGGGGTGCTCCAAAAAAGTGATACAAGGACTCCCAGAAACAACATCTCAGGCTCGGCCAAATTGATCACCAACAATGGTCCGCCCTGGCCTCACACCGGGAGGCATGGAGACGCATTATTCCACAACCTGGAAATATCACCCAGGGAGACCTGCTGTGCTTTCTGCAACCGGACTTGTTTATCTTGGATTGGCCTTTTTAGTCATCAGCGTGCTTGCAGAAAGCACGGGATGAGTCCTTCCTGAATCTTCACTTGCGAAGAAAAGCTAGAGAGATTTGGAAAAGAAAAAAATTAATAAAAATAATAATACAAAATAATACAAAAATAATAATGAAATATGTATTTGTTTAAAGATATTTCTTAAGTTATTGCTGGGGTGTCTCACTAAACCACAGCCAAAATTTAGCACTGTTTTCTTTCTGGGAGAAGACTGCGCCAAAGAAAGCGTTGAGTAGTTCTGCCTCTTGTTTGTCCTTGTTAGCATTTTGCCATGTTTTCAATGCAGTAGCCCTACTATTTCCTTGTTCCCCCACTTTGGTATGGACATACCCACCAAAGCCCTTTTTATAGCCTGAGCTCATTCTGTGCTTTATCTTTTCTATCTCCCTACACATGTTGGCTATTCTTTTGAATCCCTCTTTGGTGATTTCCCCCCTTTCCCATTTCTTGTACATGTTCCTTTAAAATCTTACCTCTGTTGAAAGTTCTTTAGATATATATCCTGGTTTCTTTAGGCACCTTCCGTTTTTCCTTCTCATTGGAACTGTTTGAAGTTGTGCCTTCAATATCTCATTTTTAAGAAACTCCCATCATGAACACCCTTCTCTTTTAGTATTCCTGCCTATGGGATCATACTCAATATTTCCCTAAGTTTACTGAAATGAGCTTTCTTAAAGTCTCGAATGCATATCTGACTACACTTGGCTTCCCCTTTCCTCTGTATAACATCTCAGGAGAACATGGTTACTCCCCCCTAAGGATCTCATCACTTGCACCTCATTAATCTGGTCATACCTGTTGATAAGGAACAAATCTAAAATAGCTCACCCCCTTGTTGACTTTTCCATCTTCTGGGCAATGAAATTGTCTGTAAGGCAAGAGAAGAATTTGTTGGACCTTATAGTCTTGGCAGAGTTTGACTTCCAAGAAATATCAGGATAGTTGAAATCTCCCATTACTATTACATTTCTCTTTTCTGGTTTGGTCATGTGTTCCAGGAAGGCATCATCCAAGTCCTCAATCTGGCTTGGGGGTTTGTAGTAGACCACAACAATGACATCATGGCTAGTAGTAGAGTGGTGTAGCTCATGTCAAAATGATTGACAGCTGTCAAACTGACTTAGCCCTTCCCTGGAAGGGCTTAGAGGCAAGACTTCCTGTTTAGGTGGGACTTCCTGTCGGGGTGGAACTTCCTGTGGGATGAGCTTCCTGTTTCGGCGGAACATGTGATATGGCCATGTGATCCGCTGTAGGAAGTAACTCCTCTAACCTGACCAATAGAAGCTGGTTTTATACCCCGACCCCACGTGGTCCACTGCTCTGGGGTATTAATGTTAATGTCAAGCAATCTAAACTGTAAGATACAAGAATTATTGAATGTACTAATGTTTCATGCAAAGCTTTGTGCATATATGTTTTCAGGTGTTTAAAAACTAAGTTTTTAGTTGTTTTTACACAATTGTGTTCTGTCACTGATTGCTGAGCTGGTGAATTACAAGAACATTTTCCCTCTAGATAATGATTTAAAATTATTGTTAGAATCACATAAATTATCACTCTTGAGAGAGATTTCATGGCCCTGTTTGTTGTGTACTGGAACTGGTGCTTCTTGCAGGCCAAAGATCCTTTGCATTCTGACATGTGGAAGCTCTGTATTCAGCAGGTTTACAGGTACCTAAAATACGAAAGGAAAACATTTTAAAAACGTGTTCTATACAACCAACCATCCACCATGTTTCTCCAAATATGTTCACAGACCTGTACTTCTCCTAAGGATGCCAGCCTCTGCAAAGCTATACTGCATGGTCCCTGGACATTGGTTTCAGCAACTTGTACAACATTATAGCTTGTTCCACATTCCTACAAAATAAGAACATGGATTATTGATTTTTGGTCTACACCAAGGTATCCCAAAAACTCTCCACAGATGACATTTTATTTGAGTTTTTACCTGCATTGCAGCATTCTCTGCTAAGAGAGAGTCCAGCATGGACCGCCACATCTGAGAATCTTCCTCCTGTAGAACTTTGTCTGCACAATTCTCTTTATCAGAATGTGTGTCCCCATGACATTTTGGGAAATTAGGTGTCAGGTCTCCTTGAGGGGTAATGACTTCTGTAAGCCTCTGAGGGGGTACTTGGCACCTGCATCTTGTAGCCACATAACATGTCTGGGCACGCGGAAATGTCCACTTCTCCCTCTGCAATATATCTCTGGGTCTGTTCTCCTACTGGCCATTTTCAGCCTACGTGGATATGAAGGGTATGAAAATTATTCCTATTGGTTGGGAATAGTACAGGCAAGTTCCAGCAGGGGTCATGGGACCCCCGCTGGAGCCAATCAGGACACCGGTTGGAAATGGCACAGTTTGGACCACATGGGGTTGGGGGTGTAAAACCAGCTCCTATTGGTCAGGGTGGTGGAGTTACTTCCTACAGGGGATCACATGGCCATACCACATGTTCCGCCCAAACAGGAAGCTTATCCCAACAGGAAGTTCCTCCTCAACAGGAAGTTCCACCTTCTGACAGGAAGTCCTGCCTAAACAGGAAGTCCCACCTCTAAACACTTCTGGGGAGGGGCTGTCAGTTTGACAGCTGTCAATCATTTTGACATGAGCTACACTGCTCTAGTTCTCCCTCTTAATTTTTACCCAGATGCTCTCAACTTGGCACCCAGGATTTAAGTCATGGATGTCTTCACAGATGTAAATGTTCTTGACATATAATGCTACTCCTCATCCTTTCCTGTTTGGTCTGTTTCTCTGAAATAGGTTATACCCCTTTATTACTATACTACATTCCAATCATGAGACTCATCCTACCAGGTTTCAGTGATGCTTATTATATCATATTTGCTTTGCTATGTTAAGAGTTCAAATTCATCTTGTTTACTTCCCATGCTCTATGCATTAGTAGGGCTGATTATTTAATTTTTCCCCCTCCCACTGTTGAGTCTTGTAGTATTCAACCAGTAGCATTCATTGTTGGGGCGTAGAAAGACACGCTGTGTCCACCACGACCACCTGCAGAGTTGTTCCATGTTGACAGGACACCAAGGAGAAGGTTTCTGGAGAGACTTCTGCAAAAGACTTCAGGCTGAGAAGGAAAAATTCCTTCACCCCAGCACACTGCCTTGAGCTCTGGCTAGCCAAATAAAGACAGCAACAAGGCCAGCCTTCACTCAACTTGAGGGCTTTAATCTTTGCAGTATATTTACAATATATATACAGAGTATAGGACAGTCATCTCTAATACTCATAAATCTCTCTCAAACCAACAAACTGCTTCGCCAACCACCATCCACAACAAACCCACACTGGAGACAATTCCCATCTCCTCTTTATAGGCAGTTAAACAATGTCTGTTACATCAGACATCTCAGATGTGCATACTTTCAAACGCTAACTCACACACACACCTGCCACTGGAGCTTAACTACTTTCATTTCTAAGCTTACAGCTCCATCTTGTGGTCACATCCATGTCATTTCCTGACATTCATGCCATTACAATTATTGTGCAGTAGTCTTTTACAATCATTGTTTATTGGCTGGCATCATGTTGGTTAATCCCCACTAGAGAAGGCTTATTCAATTCATTGTTGTATGGTGAGTCAACACATAGGTTAATCCCATTGTTGAATGGGTCTGCTCTTATCAAGACTAACAACAGGATTCAGGCCGTAATTTATTTTCCTAAATTGATTTTATTGCGTGCTGCCCTGAAATCTTCAGAGATAGGGCAGGATATAAATATTTTAATAAATAAAAATAAATACATCACCATCACTAATTAGAAAGAGAAACGACAACGCAGAAAGAATCACAACCCAAAAACATCACCCAAGGAGACCTTCTGCTGTTCTTTTTGCAACCGGACTTGTTTATCTCGGATTGGCCTTTTTAGTAATCAGTGCGCTTGCAGAAAGCACGGGATGAGTCCTTCCTGAATCTTCGTTTGCGAAGAAAAGCCAGAGAGAGAGAGAGAGAACCTCAGAGATTTATTAAAGTTGTCACTGCCCAAGCATTTCTGTGCGAAAGTTAAGGTTGGCATCTCACACATGGGCCACCATTTTAAGAGTAGATCTAAGATCAAAGACTGCTATCTTGTAATATGTTGGCAGCACTGGGATTAAGTAACTTTTTGGAGGCAATATTATGACAAGAGAAGGGAAAAAAAAAGGAGAGCAGAAATAATGAGCCAAGGTTGTTTGACTCTGGGAAAGCCTCACCGTGGTACTGACAGGAACACAGTGCAAACCTTTTAATTTTGGGGCTCTACAGTACTCTGAAGTTAACAGACAAAATGTCAGGCAATACAATTGCTGGATGAAGAAAACATTTCTAACAGTGCATGTAGAAACGAAATGAAACAAAACAAAAAATCCCCAGATATATTGGGAATACTGACTATGGGCGTACAGCCAGCCTTGACAACACCACAGAGGTACAAATAGGAAAAATTACACTGGAATTGCACAGGGAAGATGTAATGGAAAATTAAGCCATCACACATCCCCTTACTTACAGTTCTCTACAGGTAAGCCCATGGCTAGGGACATCACCTATTTCACAAATACACCAGATGGCCTTCAGCTAAGACCCTGGCCTCTGTCTGTATTACCAGGGTCACTTGTTGGAGCAGAGAAAGGGCTTCAAAGAATATCAAGGACTACACTGGCAACCAAAAGAGCCACATGTCAGGTAGCCAGCTTCACTGATAACCTTGAGAGCACCCTGGTATTGAGAACAGGAGTGGTTGTGTGCCTTCAAGTCATTTCTAATTTATGGTAACACTAAGGTGAACTATCACAGGGTTTTCTTGACAAGATTTTTTCAGAGGTGGCTGGCCATTGCCTCCTTCTGAAGCTGAGAAAGTGTGCCATGCTCAAGGTCACCCAGTGGGTTTTTGTGGCTGAGCATGGATCGAAGCTCCAGGAACAGAGATTCCACCTCAACATGAGGAGGAACTTTTTGACAGTAAGAGCTGTTCGGCAGTGGAACACACTCCCTCGGAGCGTAGTGGGGTCTCCTTTCTTGGAGGTCTTTAAACAGAGGCTGGATTGCCATCTGTCGGGGATGCTTTGATCAAGATTTCCTGCGTGGCAGGGAGTTGGACTGGATGGCCCTCGTGGTCTCTTCCAACTCTACAATTCTATGATTCTATGATTCTATGATTCTATGAAGCCCTGGTCTTGCAGAATATTAGTCTGATACTCAAACTGCTACACCACATTGGATGCCATGGATTTCTTCTAAAGGAGAACAATATCATCCACCCGTTAATCTGATCTTGTTCTTGTACACCTGTATGGAGAAACTCTGTGTAGATGAAAAGAAAAATACAGATAATGGCCAATATCCCATTGTTAGACCAATTCAATCAATATGCTTTACCTACATGCTGATTCACAATTCGGCAATTGATTGAATCTGGAACTAAGGGCCAGTCTAGACAGTGAAATAAATCTGGGGGTAATCCCATGTGTCCAAATGGGATCCTGCAACAGTCCATCATTTTTTGGGGGAGGGGAACCAAAATTTGGGAAAACTATGTGGGAAAAGCCTTTGCTGCTTTCCCCAAAATTAAAAAAAACAAAAACAAAGGATATGCGTACCCCTGCCCATTGGGATAACTGAATACATTGAACTGCATTCCTGGATAAGAGCGACACATGAAGTATGTGACGACAGAGGTGGTCAATCGCACATGTCCAAAGTTGATTGACAGTTTTTTTTTTTAAATAGCGTGAAGTGCACACCCCATCAGGACAATAAACACAGAGCAGTAATTTATCCTTTGACTCCATCTTGATTCGCATCCTACTCCATTTAGACAAAAACAAGATGGGTTGCCTCAGTTTCCCACAACTGGCCCAAAATACCATTGAGACACTTGAGCTCTGCTATGCATTTGCAATAATGTGCATGGATCAGGAGTATAATCCTTCATGTAAACTGGCCCAAGCAACAGGATGGCAGCCAGTGTAAAACATAGTGGCAATAACTGTAACCATATCCTTGCTCTTGGACAAAATAAGGTGAGAATGGCTATACCAGGGGGAGAATGAGTTTATCTCAAATTTAGAATAAGTTTGCTTACCTCAACATTTAAAAGAGCCTGGTACCCACCCTTGAATCTTTCAAACATCTCAAAGATTCAAACGGGAAGGAATACTCTTGATTCTTTGCTGTTCTAGCTCAACAAGGTATTGTTACCACTTTTTCTTGTGCAGTGGTTAGGGGTTTGGACTGGGATTTGGGAGATCCAGATTCTAATCCCCACTAAGCCATGAAATTCATTTGGTTATCATGGGCTAGTCACTATGTCTTAGTGTGATCTACCTCACAGGGTTGTTGTGAGGATAGCGGGGTAGGTATGTAGATTCCCTTTAGCTCACTGAAGGAAAAGCAGGGTAGAAATTAACAACCTAACATTTCCTCCCTAATCACCCTGTCCCACACACTCCAGGTGTCCCAATTTGGCAGAGATAGTCTTTCAAAGCATCCCACTGATATGGCCTAAATCTTACAACCCCCATCCAAAATCTATCTATCTATCTATCTATCTATCTATCTATCTATCTGGCTTGGGTATGTGCAATAGGCCTGGGTATGTTTCTTCTCCCAGTGTGCTGATTGGCAGCTCGCGGTCCACTCAATCTGGATCTACACTCAGCCTCAGAAGGGCCCCTCCCTCCTCTCACTTCCTCAGCCACTCACCAGTCATGGGCTGCAGTGTCACCCAGGCAATCAACTGGCAGTGGTGGTGGGATGCCCCAGCTGCCACTATGATGGGACCCAGGCAGTGAACTGGTGGTGGCGTTGGCAGCAGGGCAACAGAGTGAGTCACCCTCAGCAATTCTGGGGGAAAGTGTGGAATGCTGAGAAGGGGGAGGAGGAATTTAAATCCACCAGCCTACCTTACAGGGTTGTCATGAGGTCTACTGGGTATTATTTGGGGGGGGGTTGTTTTAACAGCATATGGTACGCTGGGTCCCGCTAGCATATTAGTATTACCAGTAGGGGAGCACAATGGATGGGTAGTAGCATATGTTCCAATTGCCCTGATTAAGTACTTGTTCTTGGTCCTTACCCTCCAACTGTCCCAGTTTGGCAGGGACTGCCCCGATTTTCCCATCCACTTTTTCAGCTGCTTTTAAAATGTCCCAGTTTCTCATCCCTCCTCTCACTTTCCCCTTTTGTCCGCACCTTACCTCAATGGCTGCAAACTGTGTTCAAAGTTCAAAAGTAGTTAACATTCAACTCAGTGAGGGGAGAGGAGAGAGGGCTGTGATTTTGAGCTTCCCATTAAGCTCAGCCAAAAGCAAACTGTTGCAGCCTTTCCTAGCTTGCATGTTCTTCTTGATTAATAACTCTTTCCATCTTGGTTGCACTCTGATGCTGCTTGGCCCCTCACATCTTGGTTTTCATCTGTGAGCTAATGGAGGGAATGCTGTGCAGATCCATTGCTAACAATGCTTCTGAGATTGTCCTTGGTTTTTTTCTGGGCTGTGGGGCCGTGTCCTGGAAGAGTTTATTTCTGACGTTTTGCCTGCATCTGTGGCTGGCATCTTCAGAGAATGGTTGGGAGGTGAGGGGTTCTGTAGGTGAGGGGTTCACAGTATATAAACCCTACACACATTCCTACCCAACGATTCTCTGAAGATACCAGCCACAGATGCAGGCGAAACATCAGAAATAAACTCTTCCAGAACATGGCCTCACAGCCTGGAAAAAAACCCAAGGAACATCTATGGATACCGGCCGTGAAAGCCTTCGACTTCACAATGCTTCTGAGTATCCTCAACCTATTTTTGTCCAGCAAGAAAATTATATACAGTGTACTCGGCTCAAAAATATACTGTATTGTTCTGCCACAGCTGGGCATGATATTACTAGTTATTGCCTCCTAGTCTAAGTGCATTTAGAACCGTAGATCTGTCTGATTAGTTTTGAGGTCTGTTTTCAAGCACTGATTGATTGTTCCCAGGTAGAATTTCAATTGTTTAATTTAGACCAAGAGTAGAGAAAGTCTGGATGGCAGGCTGCTTGTGAGGCCCTTGTTACCTGAATTGTGTGGGGTCCGTGAGGATCCCACTAGTGTCTGAATCTTAATATGGGGACTATTTAATTAGCTCAAAATGGGGCTGGGTAATGGAGGATCTTTTGACCTGTGTATACCAGGAATCACTGAGGAGACTACAAATCAGAATGTACAATTAAATGGTATTTTATTGGAAATTAATCTTAACAGCATTCATTCTTACACTCAGGCTTCAAGCAATCACTCAAAGCTATCAAAGAAAGTAGGAAGTATTTGGATAGAGGAATCGAACAAGGTGATTGTGGGTTATACTCTACCAATTCTGGAGGGTTGAGATCATGAAGTAAACCAGCAGCGAAGGGGTCCAGAAGACAGAATGGTGACACAGACTGTCATGGAGATGAAAAGAAGGGGATCTGTGCACACTTCGGTAGAGTTTTAGGGTGATATTTATATTTGATAATTACCCTGAAGGGATGGGATTTAGAGTAGAATACAATGTCTCTTGGAGCTTCCCAGATCTAGACAAAGGGTTCTCTGGAAGAGTTAATGATTGTTAGTGGGTAATACATTTGGAATTGCATAGCAGTAGGCAACTTCTATAGTTGAGGAGAGGAGAGAAGGAAAAACCCATTTTGCAACCATCAAGGACTCCACTATTGTTGAGTGGATTAGTGAATGACTCACCTCCAGGTGTTCTCAGAAAGAATGCTGACCTGGGTATGACCTGTTTGAGGAATTTAGAAGGTGCCTCTGTACGTTATACATGACTCCAACCTTGGTACTCAGGGAGTTCCTGATTTACTTGCCAACCCCATGGAAGGCCACATCAAGTCAGATTATTAAATATTGCCAATTATGCAATATTCTAAAATGGGGGCTGTCAAGGTAGGTAAAAATATGAACCCCACTATTTCAGCCCTTCAAAGCCACTCACTAGTCCCTTGAAAAACCCTGAACTCCCATATATTTAAAATATTTTGAATGATTTCTGGGCAATTCTGCCTTCCAAAGGTGGCAAAACACCACAAATGCTGTGTAAATGCAGTGGTTTGGCACCCCCCTAAGCTCTTCAGAACTTCCTCCAAAACCCCATTTCTTCAGCCAAAAATCAGTCCAAAATGGCAAGAGAAAGTGACATTATGGCCACCCTTGATTTAGATCATTTCCCCCCTCCCCAGAAGAAGCAAAGCCTTTCTTTGCCTCTGTTCTTGACCACTCTAGTTATAGCCTGGAAAGCCCTTGGTCAATGAGATTCAACTTTCTATTCCTTCTCCTGCTGCAGCAGGGGTGGACTACAGCTCCCATGACCCTTCATCACTGCCTATGTTGGCCAGGGCTCATGGGAATTACAGTCTAGCAACATCTGGAGGGCCACAAGTTGCCCACCACTTTGCCTCAACTCCACATTTGATCCTCTGCCTTTATGGGTTGCCTGCCATTCAGAGCACATCTCATCCCTGATTAATACAGCATGGAAAATGGCTGAAGATTAGGACATGTGAGGTCATATTATATCTTGTTCATTTCTGCACATTCTGACATGAAGGAGCTCATGCTTCTTGAGACTAGCTTGACAAGACAGACATGAATAAAGTTCATATAAGGCATAACCAAGGAGGCTGAGCAATTCCCCAGTCAGCTAGAAAGAGAAGTTTGGCAGCAGGAGGTTGGATTTATTTTCTGTTTTGTTTTGGTACTTGACAGCTTAGCCTCATCAGATAGCTGCAGATTTGTGCCTTGGAGAAAAGCTGTTGACTTACAAAAATTACACACAGCCTGCAGAAGTATCTAGTACAGAAGAAGGAGCCCAACACTAAGCTGACATTGCCTAGCTGGTGGGAGAGACCCTGCCAGGCAGTTCTTTTTATTATGAATTTGGACTGGGATAAAGCTAAGGTACTACACACACACAGAGAAAAAGAAATGCACAAATATAGGATGGATGACCTCTGGCTTGATAACCATACACGTAAAAAGGAGCTAGGTGTCATGTACTGGCTTCTCCAGACCCAGTGACCAGCAATTGCAGAGTTAACCCCCCACAAGAAAACTTTATTGTCACAGTAATCCAAAGAGCTAACCCTATAGGTTTGTTGCTCAGAATGAAGCCTAACTAACCAGCAGTAAATTAAAAGTATTCTACAATCTACAAAATCTGGAGGGCTATATAGACATTGGTTATCCATCATCCCCACTCTCAGTTCTCACCATACCCAGGCTCAGCTCACTTTTCCCAGAGCTGAGTCCAGGTGTTGGCCTTATCAGGCAATTACAGACATAAAGCACACACACCCTTTCTACCATTAGACTACATACTTGTTAACAAGCACGGAGGAATGCAAATACAATTAACCACAGAGTAATACAACAGAGCTGAATTTGGTAGAAAAAAGGTCATGTCCGGGACCGATCCTGATACTAGGGCTCCTAGGAGATCACAAAGTAAACATGAGTCAACAGTGTGATGCAGCATTCAAAACAGCCAATTCAGGCTACATCAACAGGAGCAAGGTATCCTGATCAAGAGAACTGATAGTACCACTGTATTCTGCTTTGGTCAGACCTCCCCTGGAATACTGTGTGCAGTTCTGAGCACCACAATTCAAGAAGGATATTGACAAGCCGGAACATGTCCAGAGGAGGGAGGCCAAAATGGTGGAAGATCTGGAAGGATGACTGGAATCCTGTATCAATTATTTATTAAATATACTTAACAGGTTCCCCTCCCCCCATATGCATGGGGGAATACATCTCCAGACTTACCGTGAATACTTGAAATCACGGGTAATAGCAAACATCATAGAATCATTGGGAATTTTGGGAGTTACATTTTCCCCCAAACCTTTTCCAATCTATGTTTGAAACACTGAAAGCATGCTGGGCAGAGGATGGGGAGACCTTAGCTATTTGTCATTTAACCTTTGCCCTAGTTAATCTTTTCCCCACTCTGATGCCCTCTAGATCCTTTGACTGCAACTCCCATTATCCCCATCTAACATGGACAGTTGTGAAGGATAATGGGAATTGCTGCCCAGGATCCCACTACTGCAGGGATGAGTTTGAGTTTCTGATCCTGTGTTAGCAGTATGAGAGTTAAGGTTAAATGCCAATGAAGCCATTCCTTTTTCTCACATTACATTTAACAGCAGGAAGCCCAAACAAAGAAATTCACTCACAGGGAGGCTTTGAAATGCTTTGCTTGTTCACAGACCAGCCAGCTTTATTAAATTTGCATTAATAATTATGGGGAAAAAACCTCACAAATCTCTGTTATATTAATGGGACTGAGTGAAAATCTATGCATTTTTTTCTTTGTAATTACTTTCAGCATGTAACTAGGCTGAATAAATATACCCCTTCTCTCCAGGGTGCTATATCTTCACAATTTGGAAGGAGGCATTTCACTAGTATTCTAATGGGTGGGATGGGATTATTCAAGACTCATGGGGCTTATTGCATGTTGGTGTCCCCCACCTACCTGTCTTTCTTTCTTTCTCCCCCCACCCCCTGGCATTTTCCAACTCAACCACCACCACCTTTTCCAGAAAGCTGGATACTGAAGAAAGCTGACAGCAAGAAAATCAAGAAATTTGAAATGTGGCACTGGAGGAGAATTTTAGATAACATGGACTGCTAATATGACCAATAAATGGGTCTTAGAGCAAATCAAGCCTGAACTCTCTCTAGAAACTGAAGCTGTTGTACTTTGGGCATGTCATGAGATTATGTGACTCAATGGAAAAGACAATAATGCCTGAGTAAAGTGAAAGGTAGTAAGAGAAGAAGGAGACTGCACTATAGGTGGATTGCCTCAGGGCTCATCCACATGAGCCAGGATACACCGGCTCTCCGCTGGTGTATCCTGGCCATAGATCAGGCCTGTTCTTCCCCCATTACCCATACAAAATGGCAACTGCTGCCATTTTCCTCACTGACTTGGAAGGCAGGAAAGGGGCCCACTACATGTAACCAAGGTCCCCTGCATGTGACCAGCCTTGGCTAGATGCTGTGGGACTCCTTCCTGCCTTCTGGGAGAGCCAGGGAAACTACAATAGCAGTGAGGGCTGCTATTTCCCTGGCTCTCTCAGAAGGCAGGAAGGAATCCCACAGCATCTCGCCAAGGCTGGGTCACATGCAGGGGACCTTGGTCACATGTAGTGGGCCCCCTTCCTGGACAGGACAGGATCCTGCAGAGATGTGGGGCCCAATCCATTTCTTTGCTGGTGGGAATGGAGTAAATCAAGTCTTTTCTTAAATGATGTATCAGATCTTACACTGTCTCACCCCCATCTCAGCCTTGTATCTTCCTGGGGATGGTGAGGACTGCCCAGGGGCAGAATGGGGCAAATGCCCTGCATCATCTGGACTGCAGGCTCTGAGATGGAAGCAAGATGGGGTAAACAGTCCATGTAGACAAGCCCAGAGTCAAGGAAGCCATGGCCCTGAGTTTGCAAGACCTGTTCAGGGCAGTTGATGCCCAAAGCTGTTGGAGGTCTTTAAGTCCTTGTTGTTGTTGTTGTTGTTGTTGTGTGCCTTCAAGTCGTTTCTGACTTATGATAACCTTAAGGGGAGCCTATCTTGGGGTTTTCTTGGCAAGATTTGTTCAGAGGAGGTTTGCCTTTGCCTCCCTCTGAGGCTGAGAGAGTGTGACTTGCTCAAGGGCACCCAGTGGGTTTACATGGCTGAGCAGGGATTCGAACCCTGGTCTGCAAAGACATAGTCCAACACTCAAACCACTACACCACACTGACTCTAAGTCATAGGGTCTCCGTAAGTCAAAGTTGACCTGACATCAAATACTGTAACAACAAAACTTTTTACTGTCTTCCTTTCCATTCCAACTCCCCCCCTTTCCAGCTATACCACTTCCTCTTCTTCTTCTTCTTCTTCTTCTTCTTCTTCTTCTATGTTCAGTAACTTAAAACCCCTGGATTCCCTTTGAATTCTGTGTGTGTGTGTGTGCTTTTAAGATATCTGTTGACTGATGATGATGATTTCTTATCCATCTCTCCCCATGGATCAAGTCAGGAAACAGCAACAGATTAAAATACATACAACACTTGACATAAGTTAAAAATACATAGCATTTTTTTAAACTATGTATTAAAAATACATAGCATGAGTTAAAACTCATAAAACATCAGTTTAAAGGAACAAGATATACTTCTGGCAACCTCATGAGTTTCATAGGGTCTTCTTAGGCAAGGAATGCTCAGAGGTGGTTTTGCCAATTCCTTCCTCTGAAATAAAGCCTACAGCACCTGCTATTCATTGGTGGTCTCCCACCCAAGTGCTAATCAGAGCTGACCCTGTTTAGCTTCCAAGATCAGATGGGATCTTGTGCCTTTAGGGTATTTAGGCTTATCTTTCAACTCTACAATTCTCTTCTACTAGTTCCCATGACAGAGCCCTGCTGAACTTGCAGTAGCAGAACACTCGAGAAGATGGAGCCGCATTATATTCTCTTCTTTGTCTTCCCTTTCCTGATTTCTCCCTTTCTTTCCCTCTCAGGGCTCATTCAGAAGGGAAAGAAAGTCTCTGGAAGTACAGCAAGTTTCCTGTTCTTTTTTGTTTTGATTTTACCTGTGTATTCCCAGGTCTACATCCAAATTCTTTCTTAAAATGTCATAGGTTTTCCCCCACTCTCCTCTTCCTTTTCCTTCCTGCTCCCTCTTCCACTGATCACATATCTCATCTAGACTCAGGCAACATTTCTCAAACTGATTTTTGCCAATTTCCACTGAGACTTCATTATTATTATTATTATTCAGGAGCTATAGGCAAAGGGCCAAAGTGCTTTAGCAATACAGGTCATAGAATCATAGAATCATAGAATCATAGAATTGCAGAGTTGGAAGAGACCACGAGGGCCATCCAGTCCAACCCCCCTGCCACGCAGGAAATCACAATCAAAGCATCCCCGACAGATGGCCATCCAGCCTCTGTTTAAAGACCTCCAAGGAAGGAGACCCCACCACGCTCCGAGGGAGTGCGTTCCACTGCCGAACAGCTCTTACTGTCAAAAAGTTCCTCCTAATGTTGAGGTGGAATCTCTGTTCCTGGAGCTTGCACCCATTGCTCCGTGTTCCAGTCTCTGGAGCAGCAGAAAACAAGCCTGCTCCATCCTCAGCGTGACATCCCTTCAAATACTTAAACAGGGCTATCATATCGCCTCTAAACCGTCTTTTTTCCAGGCTAAACATACCCAGCTCCCTAAGTCTCTCCTCATAAGGCATTGTTTCCAGACCTTTCACCATTTTAGTTGCCCTTCTCTGGACACGCTCCAATTTGTCAATATCCTTTCTGAATTGTGGTGCCCAGAACTGGACACAGTATTCTAAGTGAGGTCTGACCAAGGCAGAATAGAGTGGCACTATTACTTCCCTTGATCTAGACACTATACTTCTATTGATACAGCCCAAAATTGCATTGGCCTTTTTAGCTGCCGCATCACACTGTTGGCTCATGTTCAACTTGTGGTCTACTAGGACTCCTAGATCCCTTTCGCACGTAGTCTCATTCAGCCAGGTCTCTCCCATCCTATATTTATGCATTTCATTTTTCCGCCCTAAACGCAGTACTTTACATTTCTCCGTATTGAATTTCATTTTGTTAGCTTTGGCCCAGCTCTCCAGTCTATCCAGGTCATTCTGAATTTTGATCCTGTCCTCTAGGGTATTAGCTACTCCTCCCAATTTGGTGTCATCTGCAAATTTGATAAGTATGCCCCTAATTCCCTCATCTAAGTCATTGATAAAGATGTTGAATAGCACTGGGCCCAGGACAGAACCCTGTGGCACCCCACTGGTCACATCTTTCCAAGACGAAGAGGAGCCACTGCTGAGCACCCTTTGGGTTCGGCCGGTCAACCAATTACAAATCCATTGAACAGTTAACTTGTCTAGCCCACATTCTACAAGCTTGTTTGCAAGAATGTCATGGGGAACCTTGTCAAAGGCCTTACTGAAATCAAGGTATGCAATGTCCACAGCATTCCCTTCATCTACCAAGCTGGTAACTTTATCAAAAAAAGAGATCAGATTAGTCTGGCATGACTTGTTTCTCTGAAACCCATGCTGACTTTTTGTGATTATGGCATTGCCTTCTAAATGTTCACAGACTCTCTGTTTAATGATCTGTTCTAGAATCTTCCCTGGTATTGATGTCAGACTAACTGGACGATAGTTGTTGGGATCCTCTTTTTTCCCCTTTTTGAAGATGGGAACAACGTTTGCCCTCCTCCAGTCTGCTGGGACTTCTCCTGTTCTCCAGGAGTTCTCAAATATTATTGCCAATGGCAATAATATTTGGTCAACTCCTGTATTCATGGATTCTGTATCCATGTTTTCACTTATCCACATCTGAAAAAAATATGTTCTCTCTAGGGATTTCTAGGTCCTCTAATGAGATTCTATGGTCAATTTCCTGCATTCATCTCACTGAAAATAATAGGGTTCCCTATTATTCACAGTTTCAGGTATTCATGGGGGTCTTGGAACATATCTCCTGTGGATATGGGGGTCAGCCTGTATTACAATATTTAAACATTAGGACTGCTTTGTGTTCATGCAAACATTCTTCTTTTCCTCACTTATGTTGAAGACCACATAGAGGAAATGGCTGGGGAGGAGAGTGTCACAGACACAGTAGGTTGATAGCTGGAGGAATGTCACACACAGAACAAGAAAATCCAGGGATTCTTCGAGCAGCTTGCAGCTACAGAATTGATTCGAAACCCTTTCCCTTATCAAGGACAATAGGGAAGAACAGCATGGACAGACTTCAGGGGTAGACCAGGGGACCTTGAGAGTACCACCGCAAGGAATAGCAGCTGCGAAGCCTCGGCAGAGGCGTGTGGTGGTGGTGGGGAACTCCTTGCTGCGGGGTACAGAAGCAGTGGTTTGTGGGCCTAACAAGATGTCTCGGGAGGTGTGTTGTCTCCCTGGGGCAAAGATTCATGATGTGACAGAGAGGCTGACAAGACTCGTCAAGCCTACAGATCATTACCCCTTCCTTTTGGTCCATGTGGGAACCAACGATACTGCAAGGCACAGCTTTCCGAAGACCAGAAGAGATTATGAGGCTCTGGGGAGGAAGCTGAAGGAAATGGATGCACAGGTTGTCATCTCGTCTCTTCTGCCAGTTGAAGGGCATGGTCCAGGAAGGGAGAGGAAAATAGCCGACGTAAACAACTGGCTCCGTAGATGGTGTCGCTGAGAACGATTTGGATTCTTGGATCATGGGCTGCGCTTCCATGAGGGGGGACTTCTGGCAAGAGATGGGGTGCATCTCACAACAGTTGGCAGAAACATTTTTGCCTACAGTCTCAAGAATTTGATCAGGAGGTCTTTAAACTGAGTCAAATGGGGGAGGGAGACAGTATTCTGGAAGGCAAAAGGGCTGGAGAAAATAGTCAAACTGTCATAGAGGGAACAAGGCAAACAGCGTAAGGACCCAACAGTGGGAGGCAAAAAAAACTTGCACAGGCAGCAAGTAAAGGGAACACATGGTCTTAGATGTCTCTACACCAATGCACAGAGCCTGGGAAATAAGCAAGGTGAACTTGAACTCCTAGCACTACAAAGCAAGTATGATATAATAGGCATTACTGAAACCTGGTGGGATGAGTCTCATGATTGGAATGTAGAATTAGAGGGGTATAACCTTTATAAGAGAAACAGGCCAAACAGAAAAGGAGGAGGAATAGCATTATATGTCAGGGATATTTACACCAGCGAAGAAATCCATGACATCAATACTGGAAGCCAGGTGGAGAGCATCTGGATAAAAATTAAAGGGGAGGGAAACAACAGGGATGTTCTTGTGGGACTCTACTACAGACCCCCAAATCAGACGGAGGAACTGGATGATGCCTTTCTAGAACAGAAGAACACACACGCAGTAAGGAGAGATGTAGTAGTGATGGGTGACTTCAACTATCCTGATATTTGCTGGCAATCTAACTCAACCAAAACTTCAAGGTCTATCAAATTCCTGACTTGCCTGGAAGACAATTTCATGGTCCAAAAGGTGGAAGAAGCAACAAGGGGGTCAGCTATGATAAATCTGATCCTAACCAACAGGGATGACCTAGTTAATGGGGTGCAAGTGGTGGGATCCTTAGGTGAGAGTGATCATGTTCTCCTGGAGTTTGTTATACAATGGAAAGGAGAAGCCAGGCATAGTCAGACATGCATTCTCGACTTTAGGAGAGCTGATTTCAATAAACTCAGGGAAACACTGGGGGTGATCCCATGGTCAGGAATACTAAAAGAGAAGACACCTCAAGATAGATGGGTCTTTCTCAAAAGGGAGATACTGAAGGCACAATTTCAAACAGTACCATTGAGGAAGAAAAATGGGAGGTGTCTCAAGAAACCACGATGGATGACTAAAGAAATTTCAATGGAGCTAAGTTTTAAACGAACATGTATAGGAAATGGAAAAAGGGGGAAATCACCAAAGAAGAATTCAAACAGATAGCGAACACGTGTAGGAGTAAAGTCAGAAAAGCTAAAGTGCAGAATGAGCTCAGGCTTGCTTGAGAGGTTAAGAACAATAAAAAGGGTTTTTTTGGGTATGTCCACAGCAAAAGGAGGAAGAAGGAAATGGTAGGGCCACTATGCGAAGAAGATGGCAAAATGCTAACAGGGGACAGAGAAAAGGCAGAATTACTCAACACCTTCTTTGCCTCAGTGTTTTCAGAAAAGGAAAAGGGTGACCAACCTGAGGAGAATGGAGCAGAGGACACAATAGGGGAAATCCAGCACAAAATAAGCAAAGAGGTAGTACAGGAATACCTTCTTAAACTAAATGAATTTACAAATTGGAGTGTGTGCAAAGAAGGGCAACTAAAATGATGAAAGTCTGGAAACGATGCCTTATGAGGAGAGACTTAGGGAGCTGGGTATGTTTAGCCTGGAAAAAAGATGGTTAAGAGGTGATATGATAGCCCTGTTTAAGTATTTGAAGGGGTGTCACATTGAGGATGGAGCAGGCTTGTTTTCTGCTGCTCCAGAGACTGGAACAAGGAGCAATTGATGCAAGCTCCAGGAGCAGAGATTCCACCTCAACATTAGGAGGAACTTTTTGACAGTCAGAGCTGTTCGGCAGTGGAACACACTCCCTCAGAGTGTGGTGGGGTCTCCTTCCTTGGAGGTCTTTAAACAGAGGCTGGATGGCCATCTGTCAGGGATGCTTTGATCAAGATTTCCTGCGTGGCAGGGGGTCGGACTGGATGGCCCTCGTGGTCTCTTCCAACTCTGCAATTCTATGATTCTATGAATCTGTGTCCTGGAAACAATAGCCAGGTTTACTGGTGGTGGCCATGTTAGCTTCTTCTGGAATAATACAAACAGACAGTCAAATAGAGATACAGTGGGCCTTCCATATCAATGAGCACCTGATCTGTGGATTGGACTGTTCACAGATCACCACACCCTATATTATTCAATGGCAGTGATGTGAACACAGACCCACTGAAGCATGCATATTCATGTTGTTACCTGCCCTCATAGACCCCACCTTTCAATAACACATAATTGACAATATTTAATAATTTGGCTTGCCACATGGTTGGCAAGTAAACCAGGGACTTCCCAGATACCAAGACTGGAGTCATGCACAACCTAGGGAGGGGCCTTTCCAAATTCCTTAAACAGGTCATACCCAGGTCAGAGTTCTTCCTGAAAACACCTGGAGGTGAGTCATCCACTCATCCAATCAAGGATAGCCAAGCACTCAGTGATAGCACAATGGGTTTTCCTCTTTTCCCTCATTCACAATAGAAGGTTGCCTGTGGCCATTCAGTCCCAAATGTTTCACCCATCAGCTATCATTTACACATCAGGGGAATCCTTTGTCCAGTCCTGGGAATCTTCAAGAGAGTATGCCACTCTAAATTCCATCACTTCAAGGAAAATTTCAAATCCTAAAATGTCACCAAAGTCTGCACAGATCCCCTTAATCTCATCTCCATGACAGTCTGTGTAGTCACGTGCAGAGATTCCACTCCTCCTGTCACTCTGCCAGCCTGTGTCACCAGGGTTGCAGCTTCCACACAAATTTCTGCTCCTTGGATCAGTACGGTATAACCCCAAATCCCCTCACTCTATTCCTCTATCCAAATACCTCCTACTTTCTTTGATAGCCTTGTGTGATTGTTTGAAGTTTGAGTGTTAGCATGAATGCTGTTAAGATTAAATTCCAATAAAGATCATTATATTGTACGTTCTGGCTTGAGTCCATGCAGTGAGTACTGGTATACACTGGTCAAAATATCCCCACAGTTACCCAACCTTTCACATGCGAATTTGAGTTAATTAAATCCCCCAAATTAATATTCAGACATGTGTGGAATTTACACAGACCTCAGCGATTTGGGCAAGAATGTCACCACTATTTAATAATATGGGGTTTGACCATCAACGGGCTTTTTTGGCATCTGTGAAGGGGTCCTGGAACCAAATCCTCATGGGCTGGGCGGGCCCACTGTATTGTGCTTTTTATTTCAGAAAATAGTAGGTTAATTTAAACTGACCTGGAAAGTAGGAATGACATCGTAATGCTGGGATTTCCTCAGAAATGCTTTGGGAAGAAAAAAAAACATCATGTTGGATCTTCAAAATAAAATAATTTTGTATAGGAACAAAACGTGAGACTTTCAGAGACTTTTTTTCTCATCCGTAGAGAGGCTCTCAGTCACATCAATTAGAAGCAAATTAACCTTATAGGCTCCAAGGCTGGCATAGCCCCCACCCTCACTCCTGCCTCCAGGACTGGATCCATATCACAGAGTAAGAGAAGTTTGATACACTTTTAAATATTGTTGCTCCATCTTACAGAATCCTGGAATTTGTAGTCTGGAGAGGTATTTAGACTTCTCCCCTAGACAGCCTAAGGACTTTATCACACGAGGCTGAAATGGTGCGATTACAATGGGATGGTAGTACAAATGGGTTCCTGTTATTGCATGATGTCGTCTTCCTCCTGTGCTTCATCTGTGCTCTACCCGTTCATCAGGCACCACTTTTAATTAATGGGTAAAAGCTGTCCCTAGCTCTCAATATTGCTCTTTCTGCGGTATTGACAAGTGTGCAATAATCATGTCCTGCTGTAATCAAGCAATTCCAGCCTGTATGGGCAGTCCTCTTTCTCCCTCCCTATCAGGGGATGATAGGACACTCAGTCCCCAGCAGAAGCCAAAAACTATCTCAGCAGACTCAGTAGCAACCCATTCCCAAGAATATTCTCACACAGAATGTTTGATGTCCAAATAAGCAGGAGGTACTTTTATCTTCAAAGTCAAACAGTTGCAATATATATAAAAACATTTACAGTTGAAGGAGAAACTGCTTCACCAGGCATCAGCATTCACAGGAAGAGAAGAGAGGAGGAAGTGAGCTCTGTTCTGAGCTCTCTTATATATATATCTACAAGACATTGTCCTCTAGTGACCTGACTAGGCATGACTTGGTAGTTCATGCAGCTAGCCATTATGACTCAGCATGATTCTGCAGTTTGGCCATTTTATAATGGAGTTCAGTCTCTGACTCCTGACACTCCCTTTTCCCAAGAAGAACACATAATTAAACTTCTGGGGGAGGACATGAAAACAACTTACAGGACACTCTTTTAATCAACTGTCACCTTTTCTTGTTGGCTTTTTATGTTTGTTTAAGTGTTTATTTGTGAAGTTGTTTGGATATTTATTTGTTTTTAGTGTTCTAGAGTGAATTTGTGTCTTCTTCTGAGAACAGTTGACATCTTGCCTGTGCAAAATTGCAGAAGTAAGAGAACATTTTTCTTAAAAATCCATTTGCACGAGCCAGCAGGAGGCATTAATACTCTGTCATTAGATGACAATGTGAAGAGGAGTCTTACTATAGCGCAATCTTCAATCCCATTCTTAAACTGCTAGTGGTGTTCTTGTGATAATCTGGTGATGATAGTATCACACAATTACAGCGACATGCGATCATTACTGTAATCCTGCCGCTATGTTTCTGCTTTTCTCAGTCGCAGAATTACAGTGGTTTTAGACACTAGTCTGATAATGTCTTAAGACCTGAAGTGTATTTACACTTCATAGTTAATAGCACCAAATCAGCTCTTTTTGTTTCACTGACATTGCAGCTCTCTGAGTGACAGGGTACTAAAGTGTTCAAGTTTGAATTTTGAGCTAGATCACCAGTTTGTCTCCCTTCACCCATAGGGTTGAGTCATAGCTCCCTTTTCAACATTTAGCAAATGAAAACAGGACCTGCATGTACCTGTGGTGATGCCACCACCTCCACATCATCAGTCACTGTCTATGAGTCTCTCCCACAGTCAAACAGTGTTTAAGCTTGAGCCCTTGGGGGAATCTCAGACACTGTAATGCAGAGGTCACATGGCCCTCCAGACACTGTTGAACTACAATTTCCAGCATTCCTCACCATTTGCTGTTTGGGCAAGGGTTGCTGGAAGCTGCAGTCCAACAACTTCTGGAAGCCCAAATAATCCTCACACTTGCTATAAGGGAAGGCAAGCAAGGAGATGATATTTAGGTGATCTGTAGTTATCTTAGGCTGCACCTACATTGTAGAAATAATGCAGTTTGACACCACTTTAAGGGCTGTAACTCCATCCTATGGAATCCTGGCATTTGTAGAGTTACAAGGTCGTTAGCCTTCTCTACCAGAGAGTGCTAGTGCTCTCTGCCAGAGAGTGCTAGTGCAAAACTACAAATCCCAGGATTCTGTAGGAAGGAGCCATGGCTGTTAGAGTGGTGTCAAACTGCATTATTTGCACAGTGTAGATGCACCCTTAGAAAAAGATGACTAGCATACCCTCTGACATTTCGCAGATGGCAACTGGGAGACATGTGGCCAAATAACATCAGCGTATAGATGGCAAATGTTATTAATGAGGAAGAACACAAAAGGTAGGAGAGGCTGCAGCAGTTTGCTTTTACCTGACTCTACTGGAAAGGGAAGAATCCCTCTCCTTTCATCTCCTCCCTGCTGAGTTAATTGAATGCAAACTACTTTTGCCCTTTGAATTCATTTTTCAGCAATTAATGTTAAACTGAGGATAAAAGGGGAATGTGGGAGGAAGAAAGTTAAACTTTGGCATTTTAAAAGCAGCTGAAAACGTGAGACGGCAGAGGATTAATTGGGATTGTCCCTGTCAAATTGGTGCAGTTGGAGGGTAAGGACCAGGGACAAGTACTTAACCAGGGCAATTAGAACATATGCTACTACTCATCCATCATACTCCCCTGCCAGTAATACTAATATATCTTGGATAGGGGTTGTAAGGATTTGGCATTATCAGTGGGATACTTTGAGTGACTGTAATGGGCTATATAAACAGAAAGTAAGATTATGACCATGTTTCTCAAGGGAGCTGATATCATTTGGCCTCCCTTTCTTTACCTCACGCCATACCTGAGGCCTGTCAGGCTTGGGCTGGAGACCTGTCACTTCTTATTTCTTAATTGCATAGCCAGAGGCTCTGCTGACTTTAACGAAACCCTTTCCTCTTCCTTGAAATGCGTATTTAATCATGTCAGAACAAATACATCTAAAAACCAAACAAGAAGTTTGAACCAACTGGTAATTCCATTTCCCTAATGAGCTCTCTGCTTCAGTCAGCTCAGGTCATTTTACAGCAGACCATTTCACTGCAGGCCATTTAATATTTATGGTACTAGTCCCTCTGCATCCACACCTCTCACAGGACTGAAAAAGGACTTTGTGTTCTGGTGTGTGTGTGTGTTTTTAATCCCTCCTTGCAAATGAGCAATTTAGGTCTCATCTACACTGGTGCTGTAATCCTAGGCCAGTCCTGAGGATTATGCTCTGGAGCTGCCCCAGATCTACACATACCAGTGTGGATCCATTCTCAATCCATGCTGTAGTCCAGATGGGCCAACTGGCGAACACCACTGGCCCATTCCCCTCTGTGCCTTGCAGCTGCTGCCTCACCCACCGGCCAAGAAACTCTCTACAGACCTATAGATTTCCCTTGGTTTTTTTCCAGGCTGTGAGACCGTTGTTCTGGAATAGTTTCTTTCTGACGTTTTGTCTGCATCTGTGGCTGGCATCTTCAGATACCAGCCACAGATGCAGGTGAAATATCAGAAAGAAACTATTCCAGAACATGGTCTCACAGCCCAGAAAAAAACCAAGGGAAATCTATGGATGCTGGCCGTGAAAGCCTTTGACTTCAGATCTCTACAGACCCTTGCCCTATATGGTTTGTGTCCAAGTTACCTATGGGATTACCTTCTCCTATATAATCCACCCTGTACACTCAGGTCCTCTGGGGGACATTTACTTCAGTCAGCCAGGACTAGGCTAGCAACAGTCACCCAGAGGACCTTTTCTTCAGCCGCCCCTAGACTCTGGAACAACCTGCCGGAAAAGATTTGACAGTTGAATACACTGTCTGAATTTAAAACAGCATTAGACTAGCCTCTTCTGGCAAGACTATCCAGATGGTTTTTAAACAGTGATTTAATTTTTTTTAAAAAATATGTACTTGTTTTATTCTTTTAAATGATATTATCTGTTTTAATGGGTCTATGTATTTTGGACTGATATGTACAGTATTTTAATTGATCCAAGATAAACAAGTCCGGTTGCAGAAAGCACAGCAGAAGGTCTCCTTGGGTGATGTTTCTGGGTTGTGATTCTTTCTGCGTTGTTGTTTCTCTTCAAGACTTGTTCGGCGTGAGTTCTCAGATAAGGCTGCAGCCTTTTAAGTCATCAGCACGCTTGCAGAAAGCGCAGGATGAGTCCTTCCTGAATCTTCGTTTGCAAAGAAAAGCCAGAGAGAGAGAGAGAGAGAGAGAGAGAGAGAGAGTGATGTACCAGACACACGTTCGCATTTACTCAATAAGATTTCTTTATTAAGCAAGGAAATGTAGACCAGTAACAGAGGCAAAGCCAGAACTAAAAGCAATCTAGTACAGACTCCAGATAAACCCTTACAGCGTGAGAATGACATGTAGGGAGGGCTGTAGGCGTGCAGCTACTGCCAGGTGCTGTGACCTTGAAGCTGCCCGAGGAACAGTGTTCCCAGACCCAAAAGGCAGGTTGGCTGCCGTCCAGAGATAGAGAGGCCCAGGCAGGGAAAACAGGCCAGGAACCAAACTCATGTCAGGCCTATTACCAAATTCATGTCAAGGTCTTCCATGGAGTCTACTGTAATACCCAGAATCCAGGGATGAGCATGATAGAGAGTATTTTAATTGATATTAGTTGTTTTGTATAAATCTTTTGTTCTCTAAGGTGGGTAAGAAATAATGGTAAGAGGTGATGATGATGATGATGATGATAGCCATTGCTGCTGGTGAAGTGAGAATGGGATGTTGTACCATGTGGTCAACCAGGAGGGGATCACTCTATCCCTCCTTGTTGATTACATGGTGCCCAGTTCTGACCTCACCAGCAGTGACGGTGATGGCCAGTCTCTGCAGAGAATTGCTTGGCCAGTGATGGTGGCACCAAGAGCAACAGGTTAGCAGGACTGATGCAGTCAGTGTGTAGATGTGTGGAATCTAGCCCAATCCACATCCAAAACACTGGGGCTACTCCAGAGTTTCCTGGAAACTCCAGAGCAACTTGCAGTCTCTGTTAAATTAGATTAATGGCAAAAAAAGAGCATATTCGCTCTGCATGTCATGTCTACAGATTGTGCCCAATCCAAGGTGAGGACAAGTTTAATCTTTGGTGTAGACAAGCCTTTAGGTGCTAAAGTGTTCTCATTTCCCTTCCCTCTTAACTGCTATCCCTTGAAATCACTAACACCAACATGGAGCCCAACGTGATTGGCTCTGCAGCTCCGTGACATGTTCCCGTTTATGAGAGGAACCCTGAAAAGACTGATTCAATGAGAAGGAATAAGGAGCACTTTGAATGGGTTACTTCTTAATGCAAAGAAGGGTTGTTGGACTGGAAACTGAAAACAGCACCAGTTAGGGCTGTCCGTTATCTCCTTTACTATTCATAATGGTTTTAGAGACTTTGATTAATGTCATAAAAGAAAATGAAAAGATCAGGGGAATTAAGGTGAAAAGTCAACAATTTAAATTAAGGACTTTTGCTGATGATTTTGTATTGTGTATCAAAGATCCATTAGGATGTCCAAATGAATTGAATAATATTTTGGATGAATTTGGAGAGATGGCTGGATTCAAAGTAAATAAAGATAAGATTAAAATGTTGGTGCAAAATCTTAAGAGAGAGGGCCAAGAACTATTAAAGAGGTGGCTCTTATTCCTTTAATGGTTGTCTTGAAGAGGGAATTTCAACAAGCATTGCTTGTAACAACAACAACAATTTCTTGCCCATGTCTCCCTATAGATCAAAGTGGGGAACAACAAATTAACACATAAACATAAAGTTGGTTAAAAACACATATCAGTTAAAAACATGTATCAGTTTAAAAGAACAAGTAAAACCAAGATATTTTAAAACGATCAATACACAATTTAAAATTCATGCTTCAAAATCATCTGGATAGGCCTGCTGGAAGAGGCTGGTCTTTAGTGCTGTTTTGAATTCAGACAGCATATTCAGCTGTTGTATCTCTTCCAGCAGGGCCTTCCACAATCTAGGGGCGGCTGAAGAAAAAGTCCTCAGGGTGACAATTATCAACCTAGTCCCGGCTGACCGGAGTAAATGTCCCCCAGAAGACCTAGGTGGTACGGTGCAGATAATACCGGAGAAGGCAATCCCCTAGGTAACCTGGACACAAACCATGCAACCAGGTAACAAGCAGTACCTGCTGTAATTCCCTCTTCTACACAACCATTAAAGGAACAGGAGCCTTTTCCAGCTTTTACTCTGGCAACCCTAAAGTAGATATTCCAAGATTGAACTAGGTTTGCTCTCCAGGATCCATTGAATAAGTATGTGGAGCTATTCAGATTGATATACTGCATATGTGCAACTTTGTGGGGAAAGAGGTGTTGAGTATTTCAGATCAGCTTTTCTCAAGCTAGTGAAATCATGATGCTTTTGGCCCTTTTCATATTACACAATTATGGCAGATTGAAACCACTTTAATGGCCATGGGTCCATCCTATAAAATCCTTCATTTGGTGCAAACTGAGTTCAAAGTGCAAAACCGTTCACATTCAATTAACTCAGTGGGAGAAAGGAGAGAGGGTGGAGTCTTGCCCTTCCCAGAAGGCTCAGGCAGAATCAAACTGCAGCAGCCTCTCTTGGCTTGTTTGTTCTTCCTCATTAACGTTTGTCACCTTGACCACACTCTGATGTTGGTTGGCCACACATGTCTCGATTTTCACCTGCAAAAGCTTGGAGGGTAAGGAGAGACACCACACTCTCTGGCTTTTCTTCGCAAACGAAGATTCAGGAAGGACTCATCCTGCGCTTTCTGTAAGCACGCTGATGACTGAAAAGGCCAATACGAGATAAACATGTCCGGTTGCAGAAAGCACAGCAGAAGGTCTCCTTGGGTGATGTTTCCGGGTTGTGATTCTTTCTGCGTTGTCATTTCTCTTCAAGACTTGTTCGGCGTGAGTTCTCAAATGAGGTTGCAGCATTGTGGATAGTGCTTCTCCATGCCTCCCGATGTGAGACCAGGGCGGACCATTGTTGGTGATCAATTTGGCCGAGCCTGAGATGTTGTTTCAGGGAGTCCTTGTATCGCTTTTTTGGAGCACCCCTCTTAAGCTGGCCCTGGGCGAGTTCACTGTAGAGTACTATTTTGGGGAGGCGATGGTCTGTAATCCCTATATTGTATACCGTCATAGCACAACATCTCTCTCTCTCTGGCTTTTCTTCGCAAACGAAGATTCAGGAAGGACTCAGAGGATGAGAAAGCAGAGAATGCAGACAAATGCAAAGAAAGCCTGGTTCACCTTGAAGAGACTGACCTGACTCCCTCTGAGAGGGCAGCTGAAGCAGATAAAGAAAACATACCTCACCCTGAAGAATAAACCGTCTGCCAGCCAGTGATAGATGATCCAGATGACATGCCACCTTCCTTCTTTGAACATAGAAGGGAGAAATGCCACACCCAGCATAATTTAAATAGTAAATGCTGACCTGATTACTTGTCAATGAGGCCCACCTGGCCTTGAGAATCTGGCCATAAATCTTCCTTTGAAGACTGGTTTTCCTTTGAGCCTCATTGCTGACAACTGCTTATCTTAGCTGTTGCTCTCTTCAGTATTCCTGCTTTGCTTTGGACTCACTCCATCCTCTGGACTGCTGCATTAACGCTTTGCTGACCTCAGATCTGACTCTATTGATCTCTGGAGTGACTATTGGCTTCCCTGGCATCTGGTATGGACAATTGGGGACTGATCTCTGGACTGGCTAATGACTTCTCTTGCATCTGGTATGGACAATTGGTGACAACCTAGGACTGCACCTCTTGTTCTGTTGATTCTGCACCCCTACCCTGCTGCTCTTCAGGCACTTGCTATTGTGAGTTCATGACATCAACTTTCACCTTTGTAGGTCACCAATAGGATTCCAGCCCTAAAGTGGATTACGGGATGGTTTTCAGCCACTGGATTACATTTTCACAGGATTACATGCTCACTCCCACTTTGAGTGTTAAGGTTTGATTAAGCCTTCCTGTGCTATTTACCTTGTCTCAACTTAACCCAACTCATAGTGTTGTTTGTTCTGAAGATAAAATAGAGGTGTATATGGTATGTTCATACATGTTGCTGTTGTTATGTGCTTTCAAGTAATCCCTAATCTATGGTGACCCTGGCAATAAGAGCTGTTCAACAGTGGAATGCCTGCCTCAGAGTGTGGTGGAATCTCCTTCTTTGGAGGTTTTTAAACAGAGGCTGGATGGCCATCTGTTGGGCATGCTTTGATTGTGTGTTCGTGCATGGCAGGGGGTTGGACTGGATGGCCCCTTTGTTCTCTTCCAACTCAATGATTCTATGATAGGGTTTTCTTGGCAGGATTTATTCAGAGGAGGTTTGTCATTGCCTTCCCTAAGGCTACTGAGAGAGTGTGAGTTGCCCAAGGTCACCCAATGGGCTTCCATGGCTGAACAGGGACTTGACCCCCAGTCTCCCAGATTTCTAGTCCAACAGTCAAGCTGATGCACTACACTGGTGTTAGGGTTTGTAGATTTCCCAAATATATTAGAAATGGATTTTACTGAGGCTGAACAGAAAGAGAATCTCATAGACAAAGGGTTTTTAGCTGAGGCAGCCTTGAAACATTCAAGCCAATCCCTTCAAGGCCAAATATCAAGGCAGCAGCTAATTAGGAACACCTGGATGAGATGAGCTCATGGCTAGATCTGATCCACCTGTTGCAATGACTAGGCAATTTCAGAGGCTTGCATCAGCCAATTTGGGTCTATGTAAACCAGGAGGCTTTGCACACACAGTGTGGGTTATTCAGTCTGTGGAGTTATTGGTAGCTAGAGGCAGATTTCTAATACTTACTGTACTATTCCTGTAGGCTGTTGTACTTAGTAAACTTCTTTTAACCAAGAAGCTGTTACTCTATTGAATCCTTGCTACAGCTGGAAGACAGTAAGTGCCTTGCATCACAGTACTTTTGCTTGAACTTTACACGTGCACTGGAGAGTTGCATTTTATAACCCCTGACAACTGGCTCTTTGTGCACATGTGCAGAATGATGTAAACTGCTGAGATCCTACCTAAGGCTGAGGTAATACACATCTCCACATGCAGAGATATGTGTTCTTTGTGCTACATAATTCTGAAGTTGAATGACAATGTTACATGGACTGAATTCATACCCAAGTGTGTGGCTGAATGCACAACTGGATGTAAATGGGCATCTCCATGTGCAATGAGATTAAGTGCACAATTCTGCTTTTGCAGCATAGTACTGAATGTGGGCATTCCATCTGGGACAAAAAAAAGAGTCCAACTGCTTCCACAGTGGAAGTTATGCACACCTTATTCACCAACAGAGTTCTGGCCATGATGTATCTGTAGCTATTCTTCACTAAAAGAGCTTTTCCACATTCATCTCCTTTTCTCCAGGGGTTGAATTATGGATTGTTTTTTTCTTGTAAAGCCCTTTCTCTTAATGCATTTATTTCTTTGCTCCATGAAAAATATTCATTTATTTTTAAACCTGCACATCCTCTTGGGGTCTTGTGCACATGCTTAATGCATTAAAGCATTGCTCCTGTTACTGTCTCCTGCACTGCACCTCCTGCTGGAGGTAGGAATGCTAGTCTTGTAAACCTTCCTAAGGTAATCATTCTCTACTGAACTAAACAACTTGTCACATCAAAAAAAAATTGTCTCCTGCACTTCACATAGCTATGCTTCATTGAGTATTCCTTCTGCAAATTGCACTCATGGCAAATTTATCAAGTCTCTCAAAGAGAACGACTTGTATAAATAGTGGTGGGAAATTCTATTATTTTTTCATAAAGGACAATATAGAATTGCCTGGTAGGACAGAATTTATAGAGATGTCTCCGTTCAGTTAAATGGAACATGTTCTACTGAAACTGGACAAGACGTACAGCAACACCTAGTAGCACGTTCCATTTTGAAGGGAGAAGATTATCGTGGACATATGTCCTATTTTAGAGAGGTCAGTCCTCTCTTTGAAGTGCTGTATGAAGACAATGCTCTAACTGGAATGGTTGTCCAGTCCAAGTCTGGAAAGATTATAGCCAGAATCCTTGTTTTTATGCAAGTTTCATTTCCCCTATGGAAGTATTTCGACATTTCTGTATGCTGTATAACGCCTATGTTCATTTCAGGGTCATGGAAATACAGTTGCACATGCAATGAGGTGCACATGTGGGAGCATTTGGTTGTGCATTCTTTTATACAGTCACTTAGGACATTTAGTTGTGCATTTCACTGTGCATTTGCGACATGATATGCTGATTCTGGTGTTATGTTTGCCAAATTTAAGTCCATGAAACTGGGATGCCTGTGAGTGGCAGAGAGGGGTAGCTCCTGTCAAAAAGGATTGATAGCTTTTTATGTCTGTCAAGAATGATTGATGCCCTGTCAGAATGATTGATGCCTGCCAAAATAATTGATATAGCTCCCTCATCTGGAAGTACTAGGGCAGGACATCCAGAAAGGGGCATGTGATCCCTCCTGACACTTGCCCCCTGACCAATAGGAACCAGTTTCTAGCAGTGTAGAATCATTAACATCTGCCAGTGAAAACTTTGATTATAATTTTTTAAAGAAATAGCACATCAATATAGGTAAAGGTATTATTAGCTGTGAAATACCTCCACATTTTTTTTTATTTTAAAGTTCTATTAAATAATTCCACGACTCCTTCCTAGACTTCATTATCAGTGACAAAATGATGAACCCCATGCTGTTTAGGCTGCTTACAGGTTGTTTGTTTATAAAATAAACCCTCAGCCATGAGCTGTCTGTAATTTTTCAGGTTTTCTTCTATCTCGCCTGAAAATAGTATTAAAGGCATTGGGTACTTCTCTACTGGTTTTGTCCTTTAAAGCCAAAGCCCAGACATATTTAAACAGAATATCTATTATTGTTAAACTGTACTTGTGCTTTTTGTTATACTTAGGAAAATGCTGCATATCAACTAGATCAGCCTGCCATTGAGAGTCTATTTTAGACAAAACAATCTTGTTTCTTTTAATATGAGTTTTGGTTGGTCTGTGTAGTGTGTAAGTGTCTTGAGAAGAAAGCCATTGGGAAACCTCCCCTCTCTTAAACTTTTTGCTCTGTTTTTTTGCTTCCGGAAGCAGGGAGTTCACTCCCACAAATGTCCCAATTTCACTGGGTGAATAATAAATATCACTTAGGACTTTTTCATGCCCTGCCATTTCCCCAGCTATTGTAAGTATGAACACACAAGTGCAAAACAAACAAACAAACAAACAAACAACAAAACAAAAAACAAAACCTTTTATTGGTGGAAATACTAGAAACATATCTATTCTTCAGGAGTGGGTGAAAGAATGAACTCTTGCCAGGTTGTTCCTCAGCACCATCAGCATGCAGGTCTTTTTCCTGTGTGGGGAAAAAAGGAACAAGAAACACTTTTTCTTTTTTGGAAAAGAACTTATTACATATAAACCTCTGTCTTTTTTCAAGTGATAACCCATTCCCAACATTTTTAGAAATTGGAACTCTTACCAGTCAGCTCTGGTAGCCTGGATCAGTCCCCATGCTTTTACTCAAAGGTTCTTCCTCAAACACATCCTCAAGAGCAGAGAGATGGGCTAAGATTTCCCTCTTTTATCACTTCTTCAATCTGAGTGGCTGGTTTCAAAAGGCCTGTGCCATCCACAGCTGTGGTATTCAAAGGTGCCTCTGGGCTCTGTGGAGTGTTAGAAACTTAAATCTTCTCTATCTTGCTTTTAAATTGCAACTGCAATCACACTCGATACCTGAGTCATGGGCAATGAAGTCTATACTCCGGGCTGTTGAGCGTGCATTTTCAGAATCTTTGTACACCAATCCCTTTCTAGGTTGAATATTCAAAGGTACGACTGTGCTCTCCAGCCACTTTACATGAGCTTGACAAGGTCAAGGTGGTTGAGAGCAAACTTCAAAGCTCCAGCCCCACTTTACTTCAGGCTTCAGCCTGGCCGCCTCTTTGCCCTTTGTTCCTCCCACCTTTAGAATCATAGAGTTAGAAGAGACCACAAGGGCCATCCAGTCCAACCCCCCCGCCATGCAGGAATAAATAATCAAAGCATTCCCGACAAATGGCCATCCAGCCTCTGTTTAAAGACCTCCTAAGAAGGAGACTCCACCACACTCCAAGGCAGTGCATTCCACTGTCGAACAGCTCTTACTGCCAGGAAGTTCTTCCTAAAGTTTAGGTGGAATCTCTTTTCCAGCATTTTGCATCCATTGCTCCATGTCCTTGTTTCCAGAGCTATAGAAAACAAGCTTGCTCCATCTTCAGTATGATATCCCTTCATATATTTAAACATGGCTATCATGTCCCCTCTTAACCTTCTCTTCCCCAGGCAAAACATACCCAGCTCCCTAAGCTGCACCTCATAGGGCACAGCTTCCAGACCTTTCACCATTTTGGTTGCCCTACTCTGGACACATTCCTTACTTTATAAGGTTTCCTTAATTCTGCCTTCAAACCAGGGTTACTATTTTTACTTAAATGTGTGGAGTGTGGTTTGGTAGCTTGCCTTTACCTTTATATAATAGATAGGAATGGACAGTCTGTGTTTGAATTAACAACAAGGATAACTTTATTGAAGGGAATGAATAACAGTAACGTGGAATCTTATTTAGAACAATGGTTAAACCTTTATAATGTTATCCTTATTCCTCAGACTCATTCACTCTGTGTACATTCACTCCTCTAATTCAAACTATTAACCTCTGCACACAATTTTACCACGTCCAAGCCTCTCTCATACAGCACACACACGGAGCCCTCTGCTCCAGATAACTGTCTTCAATTGAACTCCGTTCTTAACTGAACTTCACTCAAACTGTTATGCAAACTTCAAACATCCAGAAGCACCTCCCATTTCAGTTTCCCTACTCTACTGTAGGCTTGGCTCCCAGAACACACTTCTCCCACTCACTCATCCAGGTGTCCGTCACAATGACAGCATAGAGAAGCCCACAGGATCATTATATCTTAGCAAGTGTGACCCCTGGCTTTTGGGTTTAAATTGTCTGGGAGTGGAAAAGCTTGTAGGCCTCTGAAGGGTGCTTGGTGCCTCCATGTTGTTTCTGCAGAATGTGCCTGGGCATGCAAAAATGGCTGTTTCTCTCTCTGGAATATCTCTCTCTCTGCAAGTTGTCTTTGTATTGACTGGTTTGTCCCATGTGATTCTGAGGGGGTCCAAAACCTGCAGGTGGTGGGGTGAGTTCTGTGAGGGAGGATCACATGACTCCACTGGGGCCAATTGGGGTGTGAATTGGAAATCTACCCGATTGGCCAGTTTGGAGCACGAGGGCCCAAAACTTTGGACCATAAGTGTCCAAGGGTTCCTATTGGAATCACAAGCACCCAAGGGGGATGAAATTGGCTTCTGTTGGTCAGGGGTGGTAGGGTGAGTTCTGGGAGGGGTCACATGACCCATTCCAGATGTCTTGCTCTAGTACTTCTGGGTGAGGGAGGTGCCTCAATCATTTTGATAAACATCAATCATTCTTGGCACGTTATCAATCATTCTTGACAGGCTTCAAAAAGCAATCAATCATTTCTGACAGGAGCTACCCCCCTCTACTACTCCCATGTATTAGATAGTACAGTAGTATGTTTCAAGAATAGAATCATAGAATTGGATGAGATGGACATCCAGCCTCTGTTTAAAAACCTCCAAAGAAGGAGACTTCACCACACTCCGAGGCAGTGTATTCCACTTATGAACAGCTCTTAACCATCAGGAAGTTCTTCCTAATGTTACCCAAAATGCTCCTTGGAAAATTCCAAGAAAATATTGAGTTTCTAATATGTTGGGGAAATTAGCAGCAACTCGACTTTAGTGAAAGGGGGTAACAAGGGGACCTTGAAAACCATTGTCTACCAGTACTAGTCTGGATGGAATACACACACATATAAAATTAAATATGGGTTTTGTTAGAGTTCAAAAGTAACACCAAACAGACACACATTGACCCAGAAAAACATTCACACAAGGCTATAGAAAAGGCAGTAGGAAAACTTGGGATAGAGGGTAACAAGAGGATTTGTTGGGGGTGATACAACCTGTCCTGTAGTCAGTCTGGAAGAGTGGATGGAGGAATCTGAGTGGCTAACACAGAGTGACAGGGTCTCCTCTGTAACTGGAACTGTGTGCACTTGAGCATATTTTTGGGGGTCATTTATACCTCCAAATACACCTGAGGGGGACTGGATGTTTCATGGGTTGAAACAATAGATTCCATGAGCCTTCATGGATTGCACAATGAGTTTTCTGGTCTTGACAAAAGGCGAGGAAGATGCTAATGTGTTTCTTAATGTCCAGTGATTTTAAAAGCTTGAGCAACCTGTCTTAAGGTTTGGGGATGGGAACGGAAGTTTCAAAAATCAGCAAATACAAAGGTTTCATACATCCATCCTTTATCTCCCTTTCCATTGGGAAATGTGTCCTTTTGACTTTTCCCTAGGGCAAAGCATGGTATTTAGCTGTCTTCTCTGAGACCATTGTGCTTTTTTCCTTGTGGAAGGTCACATTGATGACCCAAATTAATAATATGCCAGTTTATTAATACACAATTTCTGAGGTCTCTAGAAATGGGGTGTAAGTCTCTGGAAGTGGGGTGTAAGCCATGCTTAACACTAACGTTTAGGTGGAATCTGTTTTCCTGTAATTTGAACCCATTGCTCTATAGAAAACAAGCTTGCTCCATCCTCACGTATGTTGGTTCCAGGCCTGTAGACAACCTCATTATAAATAGAGATAAACTTGAAAGCTGAAAGAGAATAGAAGTAAATGATTGACTTATAACAAACCCAACTGTATAGGGTACTGGCTGATGCAATCAGGATGGATGGCAGCCAAGAGCCAACTGTACCTGGTATGTGCCATCATATCTTGTGCTTTAACAGTTCTTAAATCTCTATAATATTCTCCCTTATCCCTCAGACTCTTTATCTCCTTGTCCAATCAATCTTGTCATACAAACCATTAACCTCTGCACACAAAATATTTCATCCAAACCTCATTCATATACCAGACACACCTGGACTCCTCTACTCCAGTCACTGTTATCAAGAGGACTCAATTGAACAACTCCTCAGCTGCCCCTGAACAACTGTCATGCAACCTTTAAACATTTGCTAACCCCTCCCATTTCAGTTTTCTGTCCTGGGATTTTTTTCCTTACACACTCCTCCCATTCGCTCACCTTTCTGTCCATCACTTACCTCCCCCCTTTCAACACTGCATAATTGTGACCTCTTGAAGGCTATATTTCAGAGGAAGTAACTGGCAAAATCACCTCTGAGGATTCCTTACCTAAGAAAACCCTATGAATTATTTCATTGCATGATTATCTATATATATAATTCTCTTGGGTATGTTGCTGTTTCCAGTGTGCTGATTGGCTGCTTAGCAAACTGACCAACCAATCAAAGCTTGGTTGGGCAGCCAATCAGCACACTGGGGGTGGGAACATGTGGACCTTTAGGGCAGAGGAGGTGTGAGTAGCATGTGTGTGTGTGCGTAGGGGGGAGGGCGGCATGGGGCTCAGGGGTTGGCACGGGGAGGGCAGTGTGTGGGGAGGGTAGCAGAGGTGCAGGGTGGTGGTGGTATGGGCACAAAGGGGGCAGCATGGGGGCAGGGTAATTCAGGGAGGGCAGCATGAGTGTGGGGTGGTGGTGTGAGGGTGGCATGAGTTTGGGGAGGGCGTGGGGAATGCGGGGAGGGCAGCATGGGGATGGTGCCATGGTTGTGGGTGGTGGGTGGCAGGAGGGTAGCATGGGCGTGGGGGAACGTGGGGAGGGTGGCACAGGCAGGTGGCAGCACAGGCATGGGGAGGGTGTGGGGAATGCAGGGAGGGCTTCAGGGAAACACAGGAAGGGCAGTGCAGGGCACAAGGTGGCTGTGCAGGTGTGGGTGAAGACGGGGAGGGAGGTGCAGGGAGGGCAGCATGAGGGTGGCGTGGGTTTGGGGAGGGCATGGGAGAATATGGGGAGGGTGGTGCGGGGAGGGTGGCATGGGCACAGGGGAAGGTGTGAGGGCGGCGCAAGCACAGGGAAATGCAGGAAGGGCAGCGCAAGGAGGGAGGCATGGGCACGGGGGGGTTACACAAGGGTGGCACGGGAATGGGGGGTGGCACAGGAAGGGGCATAGGGTGGTGTGTGTACCGCCGGGAGGGGTGTAGCATGTGTGTGTTTGGGGGAACAGTGTATGTTATACCAGGTATAGCTAGTAGACTATATTGAAAAATTGTAAATTATATGAAATTCATGGAGTTACCATAAACTGATGCGTGATTTGAAGCCACAGACACATGCACATATACTAATAATGAGAATAACCAAAGAGAGAGAGAGAGAGAGAAAGGAAAAGAAGAAATAATAGACATAATGAGAAAGTAAATGCAGAATTGACCGTAGCCAAACCATAATCAGAAAACATGAACTAGAGGCTGGCAGGACAGGATTTGCCCCTGTATGTCAGTCGACATCTGCTCCATGTTCCAGCACAAGAATGAACTTTCTTGGAAGTGGCATTCAGACTGATTCATAAAATAGGTTTCGTTTATCTCTTATCTTTTGCATTTTACTCATAGGAGTGGTGGGGCTAGGAATAATTTTTATTCCAGCGTACTGTTACTCTGTTTTGATCTGCTGCATTGGCAATGCATTTTTAAACAAAGTCTGTTGTCTTCAGTGGTGTTTGGTGGCTTTTGTGTTAGTGGGATGGTGACTCCACTCTCAGTTTTAGTCTAAACTTTAAAGGTGCTCTTTCCAGAATAGTTTCAGCAACTTGGATAGCAGTTGTAAAAACTAAAACCCAGAATGAATTCACTGCTCCTACTGTCATGGCAACCACCTGCCACCATTGGTTGTTTTATGGCCCTTTCATACTGTTGACTTGAGACTGATGGGCTTGTATTTGCTTTCCAATTTGTTTGTTTGACTGCCCTGCACAAACACTCAAGGCACCTTGAGAGAATTAGTAGACTTTTGGGGCCTGAAAAAAAAAATCACCAGAGCCCAAATTCACTTTCAGTGACCCTAGACACCCTTGTAGCCAATCATTGGGTGGGAAAGGGAGGAACCTGAATTCAGGAATCTCCAGCTTCAACACCTAGGGCAAGGACATTGTGCAAGGAGGTACTGGATACCTCCTTGTACAGAGCCTAAAAAGTACTTAAATTGGGGTCACACTAGCTTAAGCCATTAACCAAATTCTGGTCCTAAAGTGCCTACTCCCAGGTGCCTGCTGCTGCCACCAACTAAGTTCATATCTGAGGGCCCAACAACACAAGTGGGGGCTGCCATATCATCCCCTCAAACTAGGAGTCAGCCCTGTTGAAGACTAGAGGGAGCTTCACATGGGTCTTCCATGTGCCTCCTCAATATTTGCTGCTGTATTTGGAACTTCTAGATGGTCATCTGGCCTCAAGAGCCAAGCAAGCAGACACTGTGTGCCAGTAACTAATCACCAGCCAGTGTGCATCCTCCTACATCACAGGATCTATACAGGCTGCTGTGGCAGCAAACTTTCTTCTTCTTCTTCCTCTTCTTCTTCTTCTTCTTCTTCTTCTTCTTCTTCTTCTTCTTCTTCTTCTTCTTCTCAAGAGCAGAGAGTAACAAAAGAGTGGTGATTGCTTGTGAAAAGGCCCTTAGAGGCTGCCTTGCTGAATGATGAAAAACCTGCTGTCATTCCAACAAAAGGGCAGCAACAGGAGAAGATCTGACTGCACTGCCCCATGCCTGCATTTTTCTAAGATGAAAATTAAAAGCTTTCCTGACAAAACCAGGTTGTACTCCTTTTTTGTGTATAGCTCTGGGATGCTGTTGCCACAGATAGGATGATATTGGAGCATGTTAGTATGCCTTACTAACCCCCCCCCCCCCCGTTATCTCATAACTGGAAATATTGGACACTTTGACACTTTTTGTGTTCAGGTTGGCTCAGGCAAGCTAGAGGTCAGTTGGAGGTCATGATGACCTGAGATGTGTCTAGAAATATAATGGTGTGAAAGCCCATATTAGGATTGAGCATGAAGCCCCTGTAATGGGTTTATGCTAACAATCTGGTCATTAGAGGGGTATGCGCTAATTCTTTCTCCCAGCCTTGGGTGTTCACATCAATGACTTGATCAAGCAATTAAGTGACCATGCCTTAATCTATACACTACAGAAATCTCTCCTATACCCCTTCCTGTCCAATATTAAGAGGTTGCTTCAGAACCATCAATGTTTTGTCTTTCCAGAACTAAAGCAATCAGTTGAGTTTCATTCCCTTTGTCTATCCAGTGGGAAAGCCATCCAGGCTTTGTCATAACCTGAGTACCCCTTCAGAGTATGAAAATAGGGTATAAATATCCCAGCCTAGACCCCAGCTAAGGGTGCCACAGATGGACACTCTGCCAAATTCTCTGTGCCACCCTCAAGTGCCAGTCTGAGCCTCTTTGCTGCATGGAACTCTTCTCTTCAAGATTAGTAACTATAACCCTATCTTCCCAAATCTCTCTCTAGACAACCTCATCATCTTTCTTTCCAATAGCCTTGCATGGTTTTTAAGAGTGTATGTTTTATAGGTTAGCATATCCCCTGTGTTATTTCCAATAAAAATACTGTACTTTTATTTTATTTTAACAGGGGTGCTCTCTACAGTTAGTACTGGTTAGTACTAACTGGTACAGTTAGTACTGGTAAACCGTTCAGCAGTTCACCTACCTGGGAAGCATCATCTCCTCAGATGCCAAGATTGACAAAGAGATCGATCACAGATTAGCAAAGGCACATAGCGCATTTGGAAGACTTTACAAAAGAGTCTGGAGTAATAAACACCTGAGGCGAAACACAAAAATCAGTGTGTATAGAGCCATTGTACTGTCTATGCTCCTTTATGGATTTGAAACATGGGTCACCTATCGCCAGCACTTACGACTCCCCGAACACTTCCATCAGTGCTGTTTACGCACAATCCTAAATATACACTGGACTGACTATGTGACGAATGTTGCTGTCCTTGAGCAAGCAGGGATCACCAGCATTGAGGCCATGATATTGAGAACACAGCTGCGCTGGGCAGGACATGTTTGTAGGATGGAGGACCATCGCCTCCCCAAAATAGTATTCTACGGTGAACTCATCACGGGTCAGCCTAAGAGGGGCGCTCCAAAAAAGCGATACAAGGACTCCCTGAAACAACACCTCAGGCTTGGCCAAATTGATCAGCAACAATGGTCTGCCCTGGCCTCACATTGGGAAGCATGGAGACACACTATCCACAATGCTGCAGCCTTATTTGAGAACTCACGCCGAACAAGTCTTGAAGAGAAACGACAATGCAGAAAAAATCACAACCCAGAAACATCACCCAAGAAAACCTTCTGCTGTGCTTTCTGCAACTGGACTTGTCTATCTTGGATTGGCCTTTTTAGTCATCAGTGCACTTGCAGAAAGCACGGGATGAGTCCTTCCTGAATCTTCATTTGCGAAGAAAAGCCAGAGAGAGAGGGTTACTTTGTAACTTTATTGGTAACCATGATAAGCATTGCTTTGCATGATTGATTTCCAAGGGGAAGAGAAGTAGGTTTAGTGAAGAAATCTTTATTTTTTATTCTCTTTATTCAGTGAAGTAATATCAACTATCATGGAAATGAATGAAAGGAAAAGAGAAAAAGGAGAGAGGGCTTAAAAATAAAGCATAGCTTATTTCCCCTGACAAATGTTCAACTTATCTGTACCAGGAAACCCCTCCTCTTCATGGCTCATTCAACGTTTTTTGTTGTTGATGCAGGACTTTTTCAAATGAGGGGAACCCCCCCCTGAGGAGGTCAGGAGAAGAACGGTGCTGTTGTGTTTACAGTGCTCTGTTTTGGATGACGACATCCTCCTCCCGTCCTTCCCCCATGCTGCGGGAGCGAGAAATGCACTGCTTTTATTGACGGAAAACCCCCATCACTAAAAAGCAGTGCTTGCAATAAGGAAGAAGTATGGGGGAAGAGTGGGAGGAGGACGGTGCCATCTGAAATGGAGCACTGTAAGTGCAACAGCGCTGTTCTTCTCCTGACCTCCTTGGGGTCTCCCCCCCATTTGAAAAAGTCAGCAGTCTCTTTCTTCCCCTCCACCTCCATAAAGTACCTCCCACATTTGAGGGAGGAGATTTTTTGCAAACTTGAAAGTACATAAATACTTTTGAGTAAAGGATTCTATTGGCCTCAAATGGTGGAGCTTCAGACAGAAAGGAAGAAAAAACCAACAGTGCTGAGACATTAGGTTAAGATATTCCTCCACAAAAGGTCACATGAGTGCATGCAAAGCTGGGAAAGTTTTAGCTCATTAAAAACCTGCTTCTTTTTTAACCATGGACACCTGCTGTCAGGATGCTATGATTCCATGGGCTTTTGCACATGGCAGGCTGCAACTCTTACTGCACTTGCCTAGGAGTGAGACAGATTGAAAAGAACAGAATCTGCCTCAAAGCAAAACACATCTAAGCTCCTGCAGCATATGACTGAAAGCTGTTTTTTGCCCTGCCATCCAAAATCATATCTCTGATGTACAGGGTGCTGTTCAAGGTAAAACTGTTACCTTGGAACAGTAAGAGCTGATCAGCAGTGGAACACACTCCCTCGGAGCGTGGTAGGGCCGCCTTGCTTGGAGGTCTTAAACAGAGGCTGGATGGCCATCTGTCAGGGATGCTTTGATAGTGATTTCCTGCATGGCAGGAGGTTGGACTAGATGGCCCTTGTGGTCTCTTCCAATTCTACAATTCTATGATTCTATTATGTTTATCATCAAGGATGGAGTGGGGTGTGAATGATGGATGGTACCACTCTTGGAATTAAGAGGTGTAGAACAAGGATGAGCAATGGTGGGGTTTAGGGGCCATGTTTCTCCCTCCGAGAGACATCAGAAGGCCACACCACTGCTGCATCCTCTGCAGAATTTGTTTTTTGCCTCCAAGTGCCCCCAAACAGTGCATGGGGGTTGTGGGGCAATTTTCCCATGATTTGTCACCTTGCTCATGTTTTTGCCTGGGAGAGGCATTTTCCCCTGACAAGTAAAACCAATGGGACAACTTTCTTTATTGTCTAAAAATATCTTTTGATTCTAGGGTCCTGGTGACCACAAGAACAACTCTGAGGGATTGCATGTGGCTAAAAAGCTGCAGTTTTCCCACCCCAGCGTAGAAGAAAAAACACTGTGGAGATGTTAAAATGAGCCATGTTGCTGTTCATTAGTGCCCAGCAGAGATGTAGATTTGCAATGGTTTTGTTCCTGTATGCAAGAATGAATTGTTTTCTTCCCACTGTGCAAGAATGCAAGGGTTTCTGAGCAGTTTGCAAGCGCTATTCATACTTTATTTGTTTCAGGTTCCATTTGTGAAAATTAATGAACTTTGTACACTTATGAAACCTTATTTTGGCAAAAATACATATGAAAAGCATCCTGTTAATTGACTTATATGTGCATTAAGCTACCGTAGAGTAACATTTGGACATTTTTATCCAACACAGAAGTCCGTATGTGATTGAAGATTGGAGAATCAGAGTTGTACTTGTGGTGCCACTGCTTACATGGTGCCATTGTATATTAAAACTCCAAATGCGCATTGTGAACTGCACATGCAAATGTGCATTGCACATTGCAATCATGCATTTCACATTTGTTTGCATTCAATTGTGCATTGTTGAAATTCACAAATGCACAATCATCACGTAACTCTGTGAGTGTAAAGTTACATTCAGTTTTCTTGATGCAGGATGCCAGCTACTGTTTTTTTCATGAACAGACAAAACACACATATATATGTACAGAAAATGTATTTTCTGCACCAAAATCAATATTTTTTCACAGCAGACAGTGTGCTGGGCTGGGAGAGAGTTACTTTTTTCCTCTACAGAAATATTGCTTTTGGTGCAGAAAACAGTGTATTTGTGGAGGTTTTATAAATTTATGCAAATACAAGCAATTTGCCCAAATTCACCAATTCATAGAATCATAGAATTGCAGAGTTGGAAGAGACCACAAGGGCCATCCAGTCCAACCCCCTGCCATGCAGGAAATCATGATCAAAGCATCCCTGACAGATGGCCATACAGCCTCTGTTTGAAGACCTCCAAGGAAGGAGACCCCACCACACTCCGAGGGAGTGTGTTCCACTGCCAAACAGCTCTTACTGTCAAAAAGTTCCTCCTCATGTTGAGGTGGAATCTCTGTTCCTGGAGCTTGCATCCATTGCTCCGTGTTCCAGTCTCTGGAGCAGCAGAAAACAAGTCTGCTCCATCCTCAACGTGACACCCCTTCAAATACTTAAACAGGGCTATCATATCACCTCTTAACCGTCTTTTTTCCAGGCTAAACATACCCAGCTCCCTAAGTCTGTCCTCATAAGGCATGGTTTTCAGACCTTTCACCATTTTAGTCACCCGTGGTGCCCAGAACTGGACACAGTATTCCAGGTGAGGTCTGACCAAGGCAGAATAGAGCGGCACTATTACTTCCCTTGATCTAGACACTATACAAGTAGACACTATTGATGCAGCCCAAAATCGCATTGGCCTTTTTAGCTGCTGCATCACACTATTGACTCACGTTCAACTTGTGGTCTACTAGGACTCCTAGATCCCTTCCACATGTAGTCTCATTCAGCCAGGTGTCCTCCATCCTATATCTATGCATTTCATTTGTTCACCCTAAGTGCAGTACTTTACATTTCTCCGTATTGAATTTCATTTTGTTAGTTTTGGCCCAGCTCTCTAGTCTATCCAGGTCATTTTGAATTGTGATCCTGTCCTCTAGGGTATTAGCTCCTCCTCCTAATTTGGTGTCATCTGTAAATTTGGTAAGTATGCCCCTAATGCCATCATCCAAGTCATTGATAAAGATGTTGAATAGCACTGGGCCCAGGACAGAACCCTGTGGCACCCCACTGGTCACATCTTTCCAAGATGAAGAGGAGCCACTGCTGAGCACCCTTTGGGTTCGACCGGTCAACCAATTACAAATCCATTGAACAGTAAACTTGTCTAGCCCACATTTTACAAGCTTCTTTGCAAGAATATCATGTGGAACCTTGTCAAAGGCCTTAGTGAAATCAAGGTATGGGATATCCACAGCGTTCTCTTCATCTACCAAGCTGGCAGTTTTATAAAAAAAAGAGATCAGATTAGTCTGGCATGACTTGTTTCTCTGAAACCCATGTTGACTTTTTGTGATTATGTCATTGCCTTCTAAATGTTCACAGACTCTCTGTTTAATGATCTGCTCTAGAATCTTCCCTGGTATTGATGTCAGACTAACTGGACGATAATTGTTGGGATCCTCCTTTTTCCCCTTTCTGAAAATGGGGACAACGTTTGCCCTCCTCCAGTCTTCTGGGACTTCTCCTGTTCTCCAAGAGTTCTAAAAGATTATTGCTAATGAATTTGGGATCACATTTGCCAGCTCTTTTAATACTCTTGGATGTAGTTCATCTGGTCCTGGAGATTTCCATTCATTTAGATTAAGAAGGTATTCCTTTACTACCTCTTTGCTTATTTTGTGCTGGATTTCCCCTCTTGTGTCCTCTGTTCCTTTATCCTCAGGTTGGTCCCCCTTTTCCTTTTCTGCCAAACACTGAGGCAAAGAAGGTGTTGAGTAATTCTGCCTTTTCTCTGTCCCCTGTTAGCATTTTGCCATCTTCTCCACGTAGTGGCCCTACCATTTCCTTCCTCCTTTTGCTCCGGACATACCCCCAAAAACCCTTTTTATTGTTCTTAACCTCTCTAGCAAGCCTGAGCTCATTCTGCACTTTAGCTTTTCTGACTTTACTCCTACACGTGTTCGCTATCTGTTTGAATTCTTCTTTGGTGATTTCCCCCTTTTTCCATTTCCTATACATGTTCCGTTTAAAATTTAGCTCCATTGAAATTTCTTTAGTCATCCATCCTGGTTTCTTGAGACACCTCCCATTTTTCTTCCTCAATGGTACTGTTTGAAATTGTGCCTTCAGTATCTCCCTTTTGAGAAAGTCCCATCCATCTTGAGGTCTCTTCTCTTTTAATATTCCTGACCATGGGATCACCCCCAGTGTTTTCCTGAGTTTATTGAAATCAGCTCTCCTAAAGTCCAGAATGTGTGTCTGACTATGCCTGGCTTCTCCTTTCCATTGTATAACAAACTCCAGGAGAACATGATCACTCTCACCTAAGGATCCCACCACTTGCACCCCATTAACCAGGTCATCCCTGTTGGTTAGGATCAGATCTAAAATAGCTGACCCCTTTGTTGCCTCTTCCACCTTTTGGACCATGAAATTGTCTTCCAGGCAAGTCAGGAATTTGCTAGACCTTGAAGTTTTGGTTGAGTTAGATTTCCAGCAAATATCAGGATAGTTGAAGTCACCCATCACTACTGCATCTCTTCTTTCTGCGCGTGTGGTCATCTATTCTAGAAAGGCATCATCCAGTTCCTCCGTCTGACTTGGGGGTCTGTAGTAGAGTCCCATAATAACATCCCTGTGGATTCAAGAGTAATGTGCAGGTCAAGCCAGCCAGCCTTTGCTTTGGCTCCTGTCCTGTGGGCTGAGCAGTCTTCAAGCCTTCGTGGACCTTCTCTGAGGATGTCACGCCCCCCTGGGGGTTTGCAGAGAATAGGTTAAGAACCACTGTTCTACACAATGGGCTGTCCAGTTGGAATTGCTTGGCAATTTTACAAGTGTAAAATTGTGCACACTTTTACAATTTTACAAGTGTAGGGCCATTTGAAATGTGGCTCAGCTGTTGGTTTTGGAAAGTTACGGAACCTTGACAAGGGAAACCTGAACTGATGAGAATTTGCACAATTCAAGACTTATTTTGCACAAAATTCACCCGACAGTATGTTTTTGCACAGAAAACAGCATTTTCTATGCAGAAAAATATTTCTGCACTGCTCTTACTATTGTTTCTGCACTATGTTGTAGAAATATTATTTTCTGTGCAGAAAGTCCTGTTTTCTTCACAGAATATTACGTTCAGTGCAGAAAATACTGTTTCTTGCACAAAAAGCCATGTGCTAATCTTGCATAGACTAAGGACTTTATCAGACTAGCATCTTAACATGCTGTAATTCCACGGGTAAGGAACGTGGAAACATCATCACATTGCAACAAAAATTATCAAATGACTGTCATTAGCATTTGAAGAATGGGATTAAAGGTTCCACTACAGTAGTACTTGTCTTCTCATTACCTTTCATTAACAATATATTAATACTTTGTACAGGTCTGCATATTCTCTTTTAGGGAATATGTCCACTTACTTCCATGTTAGCATGGGTGCGTGATCTTGGCAGTTCTCGTGAGAAGATGCATGGTCACGTAAAAACATCAAAAACACTTTAAAACACAAATGAAATAAACACATACTGTAAGCACAGAAATATAAAAACATGCAAGCAAAATGGGACAGTTCATAAAAAGAGCGCCCTGTAGATTGTCTTTTTGTGTTCTCACTTGTAGGTTTTTTCATTGGGAATGGGGAGTGGGGAGAGGACTACCCATTCATGCTGTAATCTTGCGGTTACAGTAGGACGTGCTTTACACGCTTCCAATAACATGAAAGCAGCAATATTGAAGATCTATCGATGGCTTAACCTGTCAATTAAAAGTGATGTGTTATCATGTCATGTTGGAGCATGGACTGGCCATGGGAGGAGGACAATGACATGTGATAGTGGGAACTCATTCCCACTAACATCACATCATAATTGTCCAATTACAGCCTGTCTGATAAAGTCCTAAGACCCAAATTGTGAATAATCTTTAAAAGCTCCACAGTTTTCAAAGACTTTCTTGCAGGGAGAAGATAATTGCTAAAATTAATTATAGCTTCTTTCAAGAGTGAACTTAGTGAAGAATTATACCTCTTCTTGGAAGAAAATGAGGGGAATGGCCACAGCATCCATGGAGAAACAGGATTCTTTTGCTCAGTGCTGTATCTAGGTTTCTAGGGCAGGAAACTCGCTCAGTTTGACTTTTTCTACATCTCTCTGGCTTCTCTTCGCAAACGAAGATTCAGGAAGGACTCATCCCGCGCTTTCTGCAAGCGCGCTGATGACTAAAAAGGCCAATCCGAGATAAACAAGTCCGGTTGCAGAAAGCACAGCAGAAGGTTTCCTTGGTTGATGTTTCTGGGTTGTGATTTTTTTCTGCGTTGTCATTTCTCTTCAAGACTTGTTCGGCGTGAGTTCTCAAATAAGGCTGCAGCATTGTGGATAGTGTCTCTCCATGCCTCCCGATGTGAGGCCAGGGTGGACCATTGTTGGTGATCACTTTGGCCAAGCCTGAGATGTTGTTTCAGGGAGTCCTTGTATCGCCTTTTTGGAGTGCCCCTCTTATGCTGATCTGTGGCGAGTTCACCGTAGAATACTATTTTGGGGAGACGATGGGCCTCCATCCTAGAAACATGCCCTGCCCAGCGCAGCTGTGTTCTCAATATCATGGCCTCAATGCTGGTGATCCCTGCTTGCTCAAGGACAGCAACATTCGTCACATAGTCAGTCTGTGGCAGATCCTGGAAAGACTAGGATGTCCCCCCAAATTCCTTAAAATGATTATCTTGCTACACGAGGGCCAGCGCGGTCAAGTCAGATATGGCGATGCTCTTTCAGAGTCCTTTCTAATAACTAATGGAGTGAAGCAAGGTTGTGTTCTTACACCAACCTTATTTACAATCTTCTTCTCTATATATGATTTTTACAAATTATGATTAAATGGAAAAACAACTGAAACAAAATCCTTACCCATCCAACACTATAACCCTTCTTTTGTACTTATACTGACAGTGCCTGTTGGTCACTTACATGTCAGTGGGGTGGTGAACATGCCCAGTTTTTTATCCAAACTTTACAAAATGAATCCTCCCCACTCCACCCCACCCAGTTCAACATTTTGGATAGTTCGTTCAAAGTTCAGAGTAAAGCCTGGAGCACATTCATTGGCTCACTGAAATGGGAACCACCAGTTACTGCTTCATGCCTCTTATCATCCGTGGTGGCCCTTGGTGTGCGTGAGGAGGGCATCTCTTCATCCCGGAGCGGCAATGTGAGACACCTCCTTCCTGCCTAGGCACACCATAGGCCATTGGTGCATGTCTTACTGGTGGCATTTTGCTGGTTAAATAAGTTAAGGGACAGGTCATCCATGAAAAGCCAGACATGATGCCTTGATTAGGGTTTCAGCTTGAAGAAATCAGTAAGTAAATGTGCAGTTCTGTTTTGCCACTTCTCCTCCAATTGATCAAATCAACCCATTAACGCTGCAGTCCACACAGCCCATTTACTCCAGGAGAGAAACACTGAAAGACCATTGACCTCCTCTGGAGTAAATGGACTGTAGATTACAGGCACCTCGGTGTGTCTTTGTGGAGCAGGAAAGAATGGCTTCGTTGCAACTTAGTCGACAAATTCAAAAGAGACCAAATTGCAGCGGAGAGGGGGAGGTATGTCATTTGTCAAAAATGACAAATGGCACACAGGTTGGATCCCAGTTAACAAAAGATGGCAGGTGTAAATATATGTTCTGCCTGGATGTGAGAAAACTGGGGTTTAAAATTCTTTCTCACAGATGAAACTCTGTGGCATCAGGGAAAGGAATAACAATTCATGATCCCAAACTCAAAGCTCTGCTTGCGTGCACGGATGGGGCAATGGAATGGAAGTTTGCGGTACTGCTACCAGGGTGAATACAGGAGAGGGCTTTGGTAGCTTTAATCCTTAACTGATTCTGGATCAGGAGGAGGTATGGCCACATTCTGTCAGTCAGAACACCATGTCTCTTCTCCCCCCCCCCACAAAACCCACCTTTTAGCTCCAACAGCTCCCCCTTCTCCTGAAACATTGCTCTTTACTAGCTGGTGGAGACCATGTGTGTGTGTGGAGAAGCATGGGGTGGACATCTATGGAGGAGGTGAGGCCCATTGCCCTTCATGCCTTGCTTGAGGGCTGCACCAGCACATTTAAGAAGAATCAGAAGTGATGTAAAGTCACTTCTGGCTGCCATTTTGGCCAAATTTTCCAGTCAATGTTTTGGGGGAGGTGGGTGGGAGACTCTGGACTATATCAGACCACCCTCCATAAATGTTCTTTTGCTGGCATATTATGAACTGTTTTTATGTCGGCAAAAGAACCCCCTTTATCAGACCTACCTAGAGCAGATTTTCCTTGGTTTTTTTCCAGGCTGTGAGGCTGTGTTCTAGAATAGTTTCTTTCTGACATTTCACCTGCATCTGTGGCTGGCACCTTCAGAGATTCTCTGAAGATGCCAGCCACAGATGCAGGTGAAATGTCAGAATGAATCTATTCCAGAACATGGCCTCACAGCCCGGAAAAAACCCATGGGAAATCTATGGATGCCGGCCATGAAAGCCGACTTCACATCTACCTTGAGCAGCATTAAAGAAGCAGTCCTAGCATAAATGGAGCATGAACAGAGCTCCATTTACTTCCTGGTTTGAGATCTCGCCGATTCTCACAAGAAGATGTGAGCATGGCAAATTTTAAAAATAAAGCAAATTTAAGGCGTAAAACATTCACACAAGCACAGAAACACACTTTAAAAGTTCAAAGTAATCTGGGGAGGGTCATAAAAAGAGCATCAACTACCTGGCTCACCCAGTAGCAATCTCACCCAGAAGTGTTATGTCATTGACGCTGTATTCCCGTAAGCACAATGGCATGAAGTTTCAAATGCCAGCAAAAAAGTGCCATGGCAGATCTATTGATGGCTTGGCCTGTCAATAAAAAGGAATGGCTTTTAGATGATACATGATCATGAAAGGAGACATCATATGATATAAACACCCTTTTGTGTTAATTAGGCATTGTTATGATGCCATATTTGCCTGGTCTGATAAAGTCCTCTGAAGGGTTTGGGTTGTCTGGAGGGTGGACCATTTGGCTGGTTACAAACAGACAAACAAACAAAAAACACCCCCAAAAAACCCCCCAAAGTGGCCTGAAAATTTTTTAAAAGGAGGGATTCTGCTGGCTTGGGGGGAGTTTCAGGTGCCACACTTATGACTCTTAAAGGCCTCATGTGGCTCATGGACTGCATTTCACTCACCCCTGCTCTAGCTGGAAGCATAGGTAGTGAATAACTGTTGAAAAATGCTGCAGCAGCTGAACAGTGGGCTTGGAAGTGAGAGAGGAGACATGCCATAGTTCTGAATGAAAGAATGTTGTGATATTTCATTCTGATCCAGGATCTATCGTTGATTTATCTGTAGGAGGCCCATCATGGCAACCTGACAAACCTAGTCTCTGGGACTCATTTTCTTGTCTGTCTTCTTGACCATGGTAAGTTTTCATGTCAGGATTGCTAATATTTATTTTTGTCATTATGCTTTAGAATGAGTTTTCTGTATTAAAAATTTGGGAGCTATACTTTGTGGGGTGGGGTGAGAAATTGAAAAGGCATAAGGGTAGGGAGACCGAAATGCCAACATGAGAACACCAGGATCACTTTGTATATATAAACACATAATAAATAGTTCCTACCCCATAGCTGTTGTTTTTAAAGCTAGTCAAGAGGTGTAGTGGTTTAAGAGTTAGACAAAGGACTTTATCAGATGAAGCAAGTATGATGTCATAACGATGCCTAATGAGTGCAAAAAGGCACACGTACCATACAACATCATCCTCTCGTGATAATCTCTTGTCAAAAAGCTGTTCCTTTTTATTGATGGGCCAAGCCTTCAATAGATATCCCATTCTACTTTTGTACCAGCATTGCCAGCATTTGAAACTGTCTGCCATTGTGCTCATGGGAATGCAGCGTTAATTGTCAGAACACATCCAGGTGATATCAAGACAGCCAGGTAGGGGACACTCTTTTTATGACCTCCCAGTGTACTTGGGACTTTTAAAGTGTGTTTCTGTACTTGTGTCTACATTTTGTGTCTGTATTTTGCTTATTTTTTTTTGAATTTGCCACACTTGCATCTTCTGACAAAAATCAACAAGATCTCAACCCCAGAAGTAAATGGAGCTCCTTTCATGCTCTGTTACCGCCGGGGCTGCCTTCCTGATGCTGCTAAAGGTAGGTCTGGTGGGGTGTGTGTGACTTCTGTCTGCATAAAAACACCACAAAATATGCCGGCAAAAGAATGCTAATGGGAGGGAGGGTAATCTGATAAAGTTCCTAGGACTCTGGAGACGAGGGTTTGAATCTATGGAAACCCACTGGGTGACCTTGGGCAAGTCACACACTCTCAGATTCAGAGGGAGGCAAAGGCTAAGCCCATCTGAACAAATCTTGTCAAGAAACCCCTGTGATAGGTTTGTCTTAGGGTCACCATAAGTCGGAAGTAGGTTGAAGGTACACAACAACACAAGGAATACCTGACTATGGGTAGGTGGAATCTGAGGAGGAGAAGCAAGTGGTGGAGGAGAAGGACAATGATAACAGTGATGAGTAGGCAAGTGTGATGTGCAACAAAATGTCATAATTTGGTGACTTCCTTTGGAGTCATAGCCATACCCTTTCTCAGGATACTCCATTCCATTTTGGTACTCCCCTCCATCTTCTGCTTCTCTACAGACGATATTCTGTGGCCACTGAGCAAGGCAGTTTCAAGGTCCTTTAAAATCGCATATTTTTAAAACCTACAAAATCCTAATGAAACATATATATATTTGTAACAATGAAAATGGCAAGTTTGCTTTCAATGTGATATATAATGACTACATTATTTATAAGTGCACTGCATTGCACTCTTCAGTGATAACTTAAATACTGTACCAAGGTATATAATATGCAATGCGAAATAATGCATATGAATGCATGGATATTTATGACCAGCTTTTTCATATAATGGGTTAGCCAATATGGCAAAGCCTATACTTTAAAACTCTTTTAAACAGTTTCATTGAATAGCATTCTTCATTGTAAAACATATATATTTCTAATGGAAAATGTGCAAAATATATAAGCTAAGAATCTACAGTGGGGTTGTAGGGTGTACATCTCTGCAAGTAACATCACACTTTGATTGTGCTATGCAAGCTTTGTGTTGAATGGCAACACTGTGCAACTAACCCAACACACTAAATGTGTAATAGAATGCACAACCAAAAGTACATGCACAATGGCACCACATGAGCAACTTCAATGTCACAACTTTGAACTGAATATGGTAGTTTTGCCTTTGAGGAAACTGCCCAATGACTTCTGTAGGGGAACTTACTGAATAAAGAGACTCACAAGAGTCCACCTATAATGTGCATAAATATATTTCAATTGGCAAAACAATCAGAATAAATTCAGCACAGAGTATGTAGCCAATAAACTGACCTAGTAAACAGTCTCATTGTCTAAACAAGCAGTCCAAATGCTATAGATGCTAGCTCTGAAATTATGTTATCATTATAATTCTTCTTCTGAAAGAACTCTAAGATAAACTTGAGTGGATGCCAGTGCAATGCAGTTCTCCCATTTAGTCTGCATCTCAAGCCAGGCTAATTATAAATTTCTATTTACCAGAAAAGCCTTAATAGACCTACAAAGCCATTGCACAAAAGAGGGTAACCAGTAGCCATTCAGCTTAAGTTTATCTCAGAATTCCTTCTGAAGAGCCATCAAAATGATAACATAATCCAAAGCTATTGTCTATGGAATTTGGACAGTTTTTTTTCTTAAAATTGAATTCTTTAGTTGGATGGTTTGTTGGCTACCATATCATGGTGGATTTGTTTTGATTAAGGTATGTGTTGGTTTGATGTTTTGAACACTTAGAGTTTCATCTTCCTGACTATTTGTGATTTTTATACTTGAAGTTTTTGGTTTTGTTCTTACTTCCTTCTCCTTAATATGTGTGTGTGTGTTTGTGCGTGTGCCAGGAATCCCTTCCTCTTCTGCTTATTTAGTACAGTTGGACCCCCATATCCATGGTTTCAGTTATCTGCAAGACACACAATAGGGACACATACCATAGAGTTGTGCTGGAACTTGCCTACAGAGGCATCCTCTCTAGGCTTCTTCTAGGTCCTCCAATGTAACTCTGTTATGTTTTTACTGGAAGTCCTTTATTTTGATAGGGTTCTCTGTTATCTGCAGTTTTCGGTATCTGCGCTAAGTCCAGGAACCAACCCCTGTGGACACAGAGGTCCGACTGTATTATCTTTTAGCCAGAAGCCATTCACCCTATACAATCATAGCTCTCTGATTCCATTTTAACTACCCTGGCCACCTCCTTTGGAAACCTGAGGCTTGTAGTTTGATGAGACACCAGAGCTCTGTGGCTAAGAATTCCACCCCCCCACTGCATTTCCCAGGGTTCCATAGGGCAGAAACATGGCAATTAACGCGGGATGTTCGTGCTGTAATGATGTGGTGAGAAAGGGTCCCAGGTCAACAGAAATTTATTTAGCACATCATGTGATAGTGAATTCCATAGTTCTACTCTGGGCAGTATGAAAAAGTATTTCCCTTTGCCTGTCCTAAATTTCCCACAATTCAGCCTCAGTGGATGGCCCCAGCTTTATTATCAAGAAACTTGTAGACTTGCCTCTCCCTGTTCCCTTTTCTCACGCAGTATGTAATTTTATGTTTTCCCATCAAGTTCCCTGTCACCTGCCCTCCCCCCCCAAACTAAAAAGCCACAAATATTGTAACCTTTTCTTGCAAGTAAGTTCCTCTAGCCTAGGGTTGCAAACCAGGGGTGTACCACTGGTGGTGGTGGTGGTAGCGTTGGAATGATGGTATGTCACTCCAAATAAGAAGTCTCTCTCTCCACCCCCCATGAATTTTTTTCTTCTGCCCCCAAATTTATAGCATTGCAGTCACTTAAAACTTTAGAAATACAGTTTAGGCATCCAAAGGAAAGGGGCAGGCACTGTTACTGTTTGTGAACACAGCCAATAAAAGAAGTCTAGGTGTCAATGATTGTTTTTTCAGTCTTTCACTCTCTGTAATGCTACAAATTTGGGGACTGGAGGAAAAAAAATCTTTGGGGGGGGCAGAATTCTTATTTGGGAGGGCAATGCTACAATGGAGTAGCCATACTCCAGTGTAAAGAACACTTGTGAATATTCTCATCCTCAACAACAGGGCAACTCCCATGAGATTATTCTTGAATTTCAGCCTCCCCTTTCCTTTCCTTTCCTTTCCTTTCCTTTCCTTTCCTTTCCTTTCCTTTCCTTTCCTTTCCTTTCCTTTCCTTTTTCTTTTCTTTTCACTGCAAAAAAAAATCATTTGTAAACCTTTTGGCAACATATGCTGGTGTGCTCTGTGGTTACACTAGTGTATGTTACTTTGTAAAATATCTCCTTCTGCAAGTCCCCCTGTTGTGAGAAAGGCAGCATTCCTGGCAGGAGAGCATGGCCCCATTTAAATGTCATGAGAGGATGCAGGGCACATGAGCAGTGGGCAACTGCAGTTTTGCTGCTCAGTGATGTCTGCTGTCATTCCCCTGGCTACAAAACGGTGACTAGAGGCAACTGCTTCAGCACCCCCCACCTTTCCCTCACCAAAGAATCATAGTTGGAAGAGATCACAAGGGCCATCTACTCCAACCCCCCGCCCTGCAGGAATACACAATCAAATCATTCCTGACAGATGGCCATCCTGCCTCTGATTAAAAACCTCCAAAGGAGACACCACCACACTCCCAGGAAGTGCCTTTTCCAACTCCACAAACTAGGCAGGTGGGCAAAAAGATAGGATTGGCGGGCCCCAGTTGTGACTCGGGCCAGTATTAGTATTAGTTTATTTATTGAATTAGTTTATTGATTGTTTCAAACAATTACAGATATTAAAAAAATAAAATTGCAACTACAAAAATACAAATACAATAAAATCAAATTATTAACACTTGTTTTACCTTCCCCCAAATTCCCCTCCCCAGATATGACTGAAATTTTGCAATGGTGTAATATAGCACAACTCAAAAGACAATATAGACAAAAGGGACAGTTCAGAAGACCATCGATTAATACAGAAAAAAGAAGTTTTTAAAAGAAAGATGAAAACCAAGCATCCACCAATACTTTTCTAATGTCGTTCCCTCTTCAATAGTATATTAATATTTTTTTTCCTGCCAAAAATATACCCTCACAAAAACGCAAAGGTATTGTCACTAATCTCTCTCTGGCTTTTCTTCGCAAACGAAGATTCAGGAAGGACTCATCCCACACTTTCTGCAAGCACGCTGATGACTAAAAAGGCCAATCTGAGATAAACAAGTCCGGTTGCAGAAAGCACAGCAGAGAGTCTCCTTGGGTGATGGTTCTGGGTTGTGATTCTTTCTGCGTTGTCGTTTCTCTTCAAGACTTGTTCGGCGTGAGCTCTCAAATAAGGCTGCAGCATTGTGGATCATGCGTCTCCATGCCTCCCAATGTGAGGCCAGGGCGGACCATTGTTGGTGGTCAGTTTGGCCGAGCCTGAGATGTTGTTTCAGGGAGTCCTTGTATCACTTTTTTGGAGCGCCCCTCTTATGCTGACCCGTGGCGAGTTCACCATAGAGTACTATTTTTGGGAGGCGATGGTCCTCCATCCTAGAAATGTGTCCTGCCCAGCCAGCGCAGCTGTGTTCTCAATATCATGGCCTCAGTGCTGGTGATCCCTGCTTGCTCAAGGACAGCAACATTCGTCACATAGTCAGTCCAGTGTATATTAAGATTGTGCATATACAGCGCTGATGAACCTGTTCAAGGAGTCGTAAATGGTGGCAATAGGTGACCTATGTTTCATACCCATAAAGGAGAATAGACAGTACAATGGCTCTATACACACTGATTTTTGTGCTTCGCCTCAGGTGTTTGTTACTCCAGACTCTATATGCCTTTGCTAATCTGTGATCGTTCTCTTTGTCAATCCTGGCATCTGAGGAGATGATGCTTCCCAGGTAGGTGAACTGCTGAATGGACTTAAGCACAGATTTGCTGAAGGCAATGTGGGGATGATGGTGTTCGTCCTGTGGTGCAGGCTGGTAAAGAACTTCCAGAACCGTATTGTCACTAAAATAGATTAGATAATCAGTCAGCATCACAAACTTCTATATTAACATAAAACATCTAGGCAGACTCTTTTTCTGCTTCTTGCTTCCTCTGATTGGCTGCTTTAACTGACTCAGGGCAGTAAAAAAAGACGCTCTCAAAATAATCCCTTCCCTCAACACATAGCTGCTTTATTTTCTCTCTCTAGGCAGCTTGGGGAAACCTGAACAGTATCCAAAGGGTTTTGCTGCAAAGCCAACACTGATAACCCCTGAACATGTTTCAGAAGGGAAAGGGTTAACCAGCTTCTCTGCTCTCCATTTTTCCTCTGCACTGACTAGTACTTTGCCCAGGCTGATTTGGGTTGGGAGGAGGGGGCAAGCTACAGAACTCAGTGCAATTGTGCCTTAAAACAAAGCCAAAGTGTGAGCGTATTCTTATGTTTACAGGGCAGCGCTTCGTATTGCCATAATGACCATTGTCTCCGAAAACAGGTTTGCAGTGAGCAGTTGAAGTTTACCTTCTCTATTATATGGCATAAATGGTTCCCCAAGCAGATGCAGGAACATATGATATCTTATGGGATTCCATAACCATGACAACCAATTGGAAGGTCTCCCCCTCCCCACTTACAGCTTCCAGAGCTGAAAACTGAACTGCTTTATTTTAAAGGGAGATGGGAGAGGAAAAATAAGTATAGGTGAGCTAAGATTTTGGGCATTGTCAAAATGATTTCCTTAAAAATATTGTTTTGTCTCTCTACCCAAAGCTATTAAAACACATGCACATATATATTCATAGGCACTAGGAAAAATATGGTACCACCTTCAATTCAAAAGAAAAAGTCTCTTAGTTAGAAAGTGGGGGTTTTGGGCCCCATTTTCTAAATAATTCATTAAAAAAAACAACAATGTTGAAATGAAATCATCCAGGCTTGAATCATAGGCACTCTAAAGGCACCATAAAATGCTAATGATGACATTTCACACAGATGGCATCTTTGAAGCTACCTCTTTTATACACATACTTGAATGTTGGGTAGGCTTTACAGAGCAACTTGAAAGAGATTAGGTAGAGCTAAAAATAAACTTGGAAGTAGTTATAATCTAGGTTTAGTTAGACCTGCCTGCTTATCTCACATGAAGATTTTATTAGGGGCTAAGAGGGCAGAAACTTCTCTTCCAATTATCAGCTCCCAAATTGGGTTTAAAAATAAAATGCCAACCCTCTAGGCTCCATTTTCTATCATTTTATTCTGCATCAGTTCTTTTTTTTTTTTTTAACATACAGATTATAAACCCGACCAATACAACAATTATACTTATTAACATATAAGTAATTCCCTCCATCCTGGGACCTCAACCTTACATTCATCCCTCTTTCCAAAATTCCATTGTTCGCAACACTGGTTTGTTCCCTCTCCCCTTTATTAATACAAAATCTAAAAGCTTGCTCCATTTCTCTCCAAAATCTTTCTTATTGAGCATTCCCTTTTTTCCTTTAATACTGTTTGTTAATTTCTCATTTATAGCTATATCCCATACTTCACTGTACCATTCTTCTATTTGATAATTGCCTTGTGTTTTCCACTTCCTTGCTATTATTAACCTTGCTGCTGTCAGCAAATCCTTAATAGCTTGGGACTCTTGTATTTCGTCATACTTTGATAGTAACGCTATTTCAGGGCATAAAGGTATATTTATCTCTATTATCTCATTTATCTCCTTCATTACCATTTGCCAAAAACTCTGCACATATTTACAGTGCCACGACATATGAATATACGTCCCCAATTCTTGACATCCCCTCCAACACTGTGCTGAATACTTTTTATCTATCTTATAATAATTTTCTTTTATTCTTGCATCAGTTCTTACTCTCTCAGGGCCCATCTACATGAGCCAGGGTATGTCCCTGGATCAGACCCATTCTTCCTATTACCTGCATGGAACAGGAGGAAGTCCAGATGGGCATGCTGGCTCCTGTGGTTATGATCATCCAGTGTAGTGTAGTGGTTTAAGTGCTGATCTAGGACTTTGGGAGACCAAGGTTCAAATCCCCACTCAACCTTGGAACCCCACTGGGTGACCTTGGGAAAGTTGCATTTTCTCAGCGTAAGAGAAAAGTAATGGTCCTCCTCCTCCTCTTCCTCCACCAATTGCAAATGGATTGACAAAACATATGGATGAAATCACCATCAAATAATAGAATCATGGAACCATAGAGTTGGAAGAGACCACAAGATTTATCCAGTTCAACCCCCTCCCTTGCAGGAAGACACACTCAAAGCACCCTTGACAGATGGCCATCGAGCCGCTGTTTAGAAAGGACCACAATAGAACAATTATAGAAAGTCTTACTGCTTGGAACCTGCCACATTATCCAACAATACCTCATAGACACCTAGATTCTGGGATAGAATCTGAATCATTGGTGGCCCAAAATTTTAGTCAGTAAGACCAGGTAGACTCTGTAACCAATAATAATAATTTTAAGTTATGATGATGATTATGATGATTTTTTAAAAAGAAAATACAATTATCGCTCCTTTTGAATAGTGAGAAATAAAAGGGATACTATAAATGGGAAAATTACATTTCACCTGCTACTCTAATCAGTTTCTATTCATGCAGTGAATTAGATACTATATTGTACTTTGCATCAGGCAGGAAAATGACTTTGGCTGGCCCAGGTGAACATGCAGACTAGTCAAAACAAGTCAAAAGTTACTTTTTGGACTACCACTCATGGAATTCTCCCACTAATCATGCTTGCTGGGAGATTCTGGGAAGTTTAGTCCAAAAAGGTAATGTTTCTTGGTGCTGCTTTGGCCAAGCTGTGGCAAGAGACTTGCCATCATAACAGAGTTGTTGTTATGTGCCTTCAAGTAGACTCTGACTTATTGAAACTCTATCCTTGGGTTTTCTTGGCAGGATTTGTTTAGAGGGGCTTGGCATTGCCATTCTCTAAGGCTAAGGGCTTGTCTTCACAATGAAAATACTCCTCACAGAATTTGCAGAGAATATAATGTGTTCAAACATGATTCACAGTATCCGGAGGGAGAGGGGGTTAAAACTCCACAAAAAACATGGTAAAAAGATTCATGGTTTTGCCTGGAGCTTCCTGCAAAATGTGTGTATATGTGCATTATTGCATGTGTGACTGTCCAAATTCACATCAATGCACATTTTTGCTCAATTGCCATTTATGAGTGTATGTACCTACTCGATCTGAATAAATGTGAATATGTGCAGAAATGTGAAGGCAGATCAACTTAGCTGCGAATGGGCGAAAATGCACACCCACTCACAGTAAACTGCCATGTCTGGATGAGCCCTAAGAGAATGTGTTTTACCCAAGGACACAGAATCATATAGAGTTGGTAGGGACCTCATAGGCTATCGAGTGTAACTCCCTGCTCAATGCAGGAAATCCAGCTAGAGCATCCCCACCATCATAGCCTCATTTTGAAGAAGTCCAGTGAAAGTGACTGCACCACCTCTCTAGGACATTGGTTCTATTGTCATACCACCCTTACTGTCAAGATGTTCCTTCTAACATTCAACTGAAATCTGCCCCCCCTGTAACTTAAAACTATTAGACTTGATCCTACCCTCTGGGGCAGTGGAGAATAAACCTGCCCTCTCCTCTCTGTGACAGCCCTTCAGATATTTAAAAAGTGCAATCATGTCACCCTCAGTCTTCTCTTCACGAGGCTGAGCAGGCTCAACACCCTCAACCTTTCTTAATATATTTTGTTCTCCCTGCCTCTTATCACCCTTGTTGCCCTTATCTGAACCTGCTGTCTAGATCCTTATTAAAAATGAGGTGCCCAGAACTAAATGCAGTACTCCAGATGACTAGCACAGAATATAAGGTATGTCTATTAAATAATGAGACTGATACAATAACCCATATTTATTTATATGTATTACAATTCTAATGCTTGTCTCCTTCAGTATACTCCCCATTCACACTCACACACTGATGCAGAAGATTATCAGATGACCAAATTAAACAATTACAGGGATGACAGGAGATCGTGAAAGGGCTTCCCTTTCAGATGATGTTGTTGCTGTGCTGTTATGCTCCCGTGCTCCTTCTGTTCCCCCCATGCTCCATTTTATTCTCGGGCTAAGCTGTGAATTGATCCGTTGTTCCATTTCTGTAACAGAACAACAGGTGAGTGAAAAGGTGCCTCGTTATGCTGGCGTGATGCCAGCATCACTGGGAGGTCCCTGCCGACACTTCTGGTCGAGATTGGGACATCGAGGTAAGTAACACACTTTTTTCTCCCCCCCTGGGTTACTTGGGTGTTTTTAAATGTGTTTTGGTACTTGGTGTACTTTTTTACCTTTTATTTTTATTTTTGAATTTCCCATGTGATCATTCTCTCACAAGAAAGGCCGGGGATTTCCTTTCCAGGAAGTGAAAGCAGCTCCGTAAGAGCTGCATTCACTCCTGGACTGCTGGAGGGGAGGGGAGCAGTTTTTGCAATGCTATTAAGGTAGGTCTGATTTTTGTTAAAAAAAAGTTACAGGGACGAGAGTGGGGCAGGAGAGGAGATAGTAAGACAGGGACGCTGTATAGTCCCCATCTGATAATCTCTATAGTCTTGTTTTCCACGGGCCTGAGGCATGGAGCAGATCAGTTTCTGTAGCTGTTTCAACACATCTGCTGTTTTCTTTATACTGCATCAATTGACTCAAAACATGTTCCTTTAAGCACCAATTTCACTTTAGGGAAAAGAAAAAAGTCACATGGTGCCATATCTGGCAAATATGGAGGATGCTCAAGTGTAGTAATGCGTTTATTGGCCAAAATCTGCTTCACAGAAAGTGCTGTGTGAGCAGGCGCATTATCTTGATGAAGAATGAAACCATTTCCCCACATTTCTGGTCTCTCCCCTCAACTCTCTCAGCTTTGTCAAAACTTCCTTATAATAATGCTGGTTCACTGTCCTGCCTTCTGGAACCCATTTTGCCAAAATTACACCCTTGATGTAAAAAACAAACAAACCCAAAGAGCTTGGCTTTGAATGTGGACTTGCTTTGACGTGCTTTTTTCATTCTTGGTAATGATGATGTTCCAGTGCATTGACTGTCGTTTTGTCTCAGGATCATACTGGAAGATCCAGGTTTCATCACAAGTGATGATTTTTTTTTTAAAAAAAGGTTTGGGTCCACCTCAAGTTGCTGCAGAATGTTGTTGCTCAACTTTTAAACTTAGCATGTTTCCAGCACACAACAGACAACACAGCTGCTTTAAATGATAACTGGCAGTTAACTGAATGGCAGACAGTGTTGATGTCTGTCATGCAGGTTCAGACATGTTCAAGGTCACCACTCAAGCATTCAGAATAAGTTCTCCCTGATTTGTCTGAAAGGTAGAAACGCAGTCATGTTATATAATAGACAGACCTCGTATAGTGGGATTGTTTCTGCAGGGGAACCTATGCAGGTGTAAGTCATTAGCAGGATGCCAACCTTGATTTGATTGACATCTTCCTACCTAAATAAGATTCTCGCCCCTCCATTACACTTTACCTTGCAAACTTTCTCAACTTTATTCCTGTGAATAGCAATTTACATTCAGCTTCATTAAGACTACCAGAACCCCCCCAGGCTAATTAACTACAGATTCCACATGCCTGGCAGATGAGAATGCTCCTGCACAGTGTAAGCAATCACTTTCCATTTTGCTCAGCTGGTAGAAATATAAAACAGCCATCAGCAGAGGAGAGAGAATATTTGTGTCCCCCCCCCCCGTTTTCTGACTGTGTTCCTAGTTTAGCATGATGTCACTCCATTGCCAGATGGTTATGTCCTGTCCTCACAATTTAGCCATGGGGATGCATCTCAGATTACAGTATGGGATCTCCTGTTACAAAAATGGGAGGTAGAAAAATTCAGGTTTCCCAATGAAGCATATAGCTTTCATCCCTCTCTGGTTTGAGCAAATGGACACAATACAACAAAGAGGATTCCAGGGCATCCCAGTAGCAAATAGACTTTGGGCTTATCTAGATGGGCTATTTGCCCCATCTTGCCCCCATCTTCAAGACCCACAGTCCTAATGATGCTGGTTTCTTGCCCCATTTTGCCCCTGGACAGTCGTCACAACAGCTGGGACAAAGGCAAGGGGAAGTTGTAGGGGGAAGACAAGGTAAAGCCTGTTAAAATGTTTCAGCAAAATACCTGGGAAAATCACCTCTGAAAATACCTGGGAAAAATCACCTCTGCATGAGGCTATATTTCCATGTTATCCTGTCTCTGTAGCTGCTGTCCACGTCACGATCTCTGAATTCAGGAAGGAGGCCTGCAGCATGTGACCAAGGCTGGTCCCATGCAGGGGGCCTTGATCAGGTGCTGTCGCCCTCCATCCTGGCTTCAGAGGGAGCAACAAGAATGGCAGCGGAGGCAGCTGCAGCGATGGGCCCACATGTCTGTGTGGACTCCATCCCATTCCATTCCGGTAATGGGGGCAGAAACAGGTCTGATCTAGGGCCAGAATACATCAGCAGGAAGCCAGAGTATTATGGCCCATGTAGATGAGCCCTTTGTATATGCGGTGCAAGGAAAAAGTGGACGACCTGGTCAACTATTTACTGGGGTTTCAGTTTTATTCCACTCCTAAATAACATTATATCCCCCCCCTTTTAATGCATGTGGCTAGGGGTACAGCTACAGGGGTTGGGGAATGAGAACATGGCCCCAAAAGAAGAATTCTGTCCCCCAAATAAAAATGTCTTTCAGTTCTCCAGATTTCTAGTATTGCAGAGAGTGAGACACTGAAAATTGTTTGCACCTAGAACACTGTGTTTGCATTCCCTTGGTTGTTTTGGACTCCAGGCTCCTGTCCTGCAGCAATTGCACTAGTTTAATTCCGTGAGCCTACCGGTTTTGCATCAATGTTTATCACACTCTTTACACTTTTTTGCATTAGCACTGCTTTGGTGATCCATGGTGGTGTGATCTCCTTTCTGCACTGCTGCCATAACTCTGCCTTCTGCCCTCCCCTGTGCATGCATGTCTCCTTGGTGAGGGAGGTCTGTCATTCCTTCCTTGGTGCAGGGAGGAAGAAGAAGCCACCCTCTACAGCAGCCACATAAAAAAAATGAGAGTTGTTCCTTATGGGGAGACATCTGTCATTCTTTCTTTGCTGGTGGTGGGGAAAGCTGGTTGCACCCCTCTGCACCCACGAAAGAAGGAATGGCAGTTTTCCTCACCCAGGAGCAGTCTCCCCAGTGGAGGAGGACTATCATTCCTTCTTTGGTGGTGGTGGTGGGGAGGAAGAAGCTGGCTGGGTGCCTTTATTTATTTTTCTTTTTCATTTTCATTTTTTGCCATGATCACAGCAAAACAAAACAAAACAAAACAACAACAACAACCATGTTTAAATATTTGAAGGGATATCATACTGAGGATGGAGGAGGCTTGTTTTCTGCAGCTCCAGAGACTAGGACATGGAGCAGTGGGCTCAAACTACAGGAAAAGAATTCCACCTAAACATTAGGAAGAACTTCCTGGCAGTAAGAGCTGTTCAGAAGTGGAATACACTGCCTCAGAGTGTGGTGGAGTCTCTTTCTTTGGAAGTTTTTAAACAGAGGATGGATAGCCATCTGTCGGGAATGATTTGATTGTGTATTCCTGCATAGCAGGGGGTTGGACTGGATGGCCCTTCAGGTCTCTTCCAACTCTATGATTCTATGATTCTAAAACACGGGCACAGAGTGGAATAGCAAAGGGGAGGGAAGAGAGGGGGAAAGGCCACGTGACTTCCATCATCTCGGTACTCTTGCAGAAGGGATCATTTGCACAAGTGAGAATACTGTCATAGAAGTGAAATTGAGAACCATTGACAGGTTGCCCCCAGAGATTATCACATGAGGCTACTGTCCCAAAATTACAGCAAGGTATTCACGAATTTGTCAGTATTTATTGCATGACGCTGTGTCTATCCAGTTGCTGGCTTGCATTCTAATCGTTTCTGTAGTGCACCTCTTCATTGAGGGGGGAAATCCATCAATGGCTTGTAATTCCGCTCCTATTCCAATTTTCCTCCTTGTGTGAAAGGTCCCTTCTGCAGCAGTACCGAGATGACAGAAGTCATGTTGCATGAAGGGGTGTGATCTACCTCCTCTCCCCTCTTTCTCCGCCCCCTTTGCTATTCCACTCCGTGCCTGATTTTTATTTTTATTTTTTTGCTGTGATCATGGGAAAAAAAGGGCACCTAGCCAGCTTCTCCCCTCCTCAAAAAAAGCTACAACATCAAGGATTTTTTTCTATGATATTCCCCACTCCCCATTACACATTGGCTAGATATTTCAGTACTGCATTTACAAATATATTGTTTTTTTCCAAACTGAATGAAGTGTAACCCCCCCCCAACATACTTCAAACTAATTATCTAAACAACATTCCCAATGTATAGGAATCAATGCATTTCAAAACAGAGCAGAGAGATTGTGTTGGTTTGTGTTAAGGCAAAATAATAGAACTAATTTTTATGCTGGCTCTTTTCAACCTATATTTACAGGTATTTTCTCCTCTACCTGTCCTTTATGCTTCTGAACAGAGCTTATAGGTTTATAGATACAATGTGCTAAATATACTTTCACTAATCAAGCTGGCTACAGAAATGTCTTACATTTCCTTTTGTTTTGTCATTGAAAAATAGGGTACAGATGTTGGGGAAAAAACATTTTTAAAAAATATCTAGCAAATGGATGCACAGGAACATTTTTGGTTCTTGACCACAAGTTACTAATTGCCAGACTTTATTATTAGCAGAGTTTTAGTAGAAATTAAGAAATACCCTCATAACAACTATTTAATTTCTAGAAAAAGAGACTTCCAGGTCTCAAGGCAAGATTGGAAGATGGATAGAAGTAGAACATTAGATTTTCCTAGATTTGCTTCCAGTGACTGTGATGTCATTAGTTTGTATATGAAAATGTTGTTTGATTTACTGCTGTTATATTAGAATATGAGGTAAGGTGCTGTTGGGAGGAGGGAGAGAATGGAATGTTAAAGTGAATGCTAATTGGTTTTTCATGGTTTTTCCCCGGGCTGTGAGGCCGTGTTCTGGAAGAGTTTACTTCTGACGTTTCGCCTGCATCTGTGGCTGGCATCTTCAGAGAATGGTTGGGTAGGAGTGTATGTGGAGTTTATATGCTGTGAGCCCCTGTTGGAGAGGTTATGTACATTTGTGTATTTGAATGGCTAGTTTCTGGGTGGAGATATGCAAGGAGGATTAGTGTCTGTTTGGCTAATGGTTGGCTAATGGTCCATTGTCTGCTGTAAATCCCCCGGCACCTGGGTGGACAGACCCAGAAAAAAACCCCACAGGAATGAAGAAAAACAGCCACCCAAAGGGAAGGTATTTTTTTTTATCATACATCAAAGGAGTCACAGAGAGAATAGGGAAACTGATGAGGAAACACAACCTCCAAACAATCTGCAGACCAACCAAGAAAATCCAAGAAATGCTACGTTCAGCTAAGGATGAAAGAGACCCTTTCACAGCTGCAGGGATATACTGCATACCATGCAGCTCTGGACAAGTTTACATAGGGACCATGAAACGCAGTGTGCAAATATGAATCAAGGAACATGAGAGACACTGCAGACTGGGCCAGCCAGAAAAATCAGCAGTAGCAGAACATGTTATAAACCAACCTGGACACAAAGTGTTATTTAAAAACACAGAAATTCTGGACCAGGCCAACAAGATTATGTCTGAATGCACAGAGAAGCTATTGAAATCCACAAACACCTGGACAACTTCAACAGGAAAGAAGAAACCTTAAAAGTAATCAAAATCTGGCTACCAGTCCTGAAAAACACTAAAATCAAAATTCAACACATGCAAATGAACTCTACCCAGGGACAGGGGGATTTCCAGCAGATAATGGACCATTAACCAAGCATTAGCCAAACAGACACTAATCCTCCTTGCATAACTCCACCTAGAAACTAGCTATTCAAATACACAAATTTACATATCCTCTCCAACAGGGGCTCACAGTATATAACCCCTGCCACACTCCTATCTGACCATTCTCTGAAGATGCCAGCCACAGTTGCAGGAGAAATATCAGAAATAAACTCTTCCAGAACACGGCCTCACAGCCTGGAAAAAAACCACAAAAAACCTATGAATGCCGACTGTGAAAGCCTTCGACTTCAAACTGAATGCTAATTGATGGAATGATTGCAGAGATAGGTTGGTGAATAACAGTTGGTGAATGACAGTTGAGAGCTTGTTTTGAGTGAGAGTTCAGTTTTGGTTGGGGTTTGAGAGGAGTAGAGTTAGAAAAGAGTAAGAAAAGGATTTGAGTGAGGCTAGGGTTGGAGTAAAAAAAGGGAGTTTGAGTTTAGTGTTTGCTAAGGATCTGAGTTAGTTTGAGTGTGTGTGTGTGGTATTTTAAATATAATAAATATTTAATCTGATTTGATTTGTTTAACTTCTGTAAGTAAGGATTTGTTTTTGCTTTTATACACATTTGCCATCTGGAAACACTGTCTGGATTCAGGCGAGGTGTCTCTGGTGGCAGCATTGAATAAAGAGTGGTGGTATCCATTGAGGATAGAAGTTGCATGAATCCTCATAGGTACCTTGAGAGCATTTAGATGGTCCCCACAGTGGGTGTCACAAAAATGGGAGAGGAGGAAAGTGGGCTTTTAAAGGCTTTAATACAATTTTTAGAAACTCACTTCTTGCTCTGCAGTTTCCAGGAAAACCCGGCCTTTTTTACATGTGTCCATCTGCACTGGGCTGGTGGCGGGATAGAATGGTACGTGGCAAGCATCACTATTTTTTTAAAAAATGTTTATGCTACTTGCTGAGCATTGGGGCTTTCACCTGCTCCCCAGACGTGCCCAGCCACATTGAAAAATAAAAATAAAAAATTTCTTTCTCCGCAGGGCCACTGCTGTTGCCTTCCCAGCCAACACCTCCCCAGCAGAGCACCACTGGTGAAGTTGCTTCCTCTGAGGTCAGAATGAGGCACCCAGCCATGAGATCAACAATGAGGGGTCGATCGGGCTACCACCTCACCATTGATAGCACGACTGGGCCCTTGTACTGACCTCAAAGCAAGCAACTTTGCCAGCAGGGCTCTGCTGGGGAAGTGCTTGGCTGGGAAGGCAGTGACCACAGCCCTGAGGAGAACAACGGGGGGGGGGGGAAGCAGTGCTGGTTCAAATTTTGGCAGGGGAAATGTGTGGAAGGCTAGATTGGCCCCCTCCCTGTTATCCTTCTGGCGTCAGGCCAAAAAACCTTTTTATTCAAGCAGGCTTTTTAAAGAACATGCTGGGGTGTGTGTGTGCTGTGCAGTTTTGTTGGGCTGTTTTTAAAAGCTTTTTATTTATTTATTTTGTAAAAAAGTTTTTAATACTTTTAAGTATATTTTATTCTTTGAAATATTTTGATATTGTTTTAATGATGCTATTGGTTTAATTCTGTTTTAATGTGTACTTTTTGTATGTTTTAATTGTGTGTTTTTAAAACTGTGAGCCGCTTTGGGTCCCAGCCTTGGGGGGGGGGGGAAGTGGGCTATAGATAAAGATGGTGATGATTATATGATGACGACGATGATAATAATTTCAGTTTCAGTGTGGCATATTATGAGTAGATGTGTCACTAGTGGGATGAATTTGGGGCACCTCTGAGGAAGAATTGTAGCCAGATTATTTTGCTGATGTAGACAAAGCCCTAGGACTTCATCAAACCCTCTCCAAGGGTTCTTTTGCCAGCATATTTTAAAGTATTTTTCTGCTGGCAAAAGAACCCTTCCTACCAGACCTAACTTGATCAGCAAGAATAAGCAGCCATCAACGTGAACAAAGCATGAATGGAGCTCCGTTCATTTCCACGCTCGTGATCTTGCTGATTCTTGCGTGAAGACACGAGCACAGTAAATTCAAAAAATAAAGAAACACACAAAAAGTACACAAAGTACAGAAACACACTTTACAACTTACAAGTGAACTGGAGGGGGGTATGTTTCATAAAAAGAGTGTACAGTACCTGGCTGTCACAATGGAGTGCCCAGAAGTGTTCAGTCATCAATGCTGTATCCACGTGAGCACAATGGCACAAAGTTTCAAATGCTGGCAATGCTGGCACAGAGCACCAGGGGAGATCTATTGATGGCTTGGCTCGTCAATAAAATAGAACAGTATTTTGATAAGACATGATTGTGAAAGGGTGACATCATCTAATATGCGCACCCTTTTGTGTTCATTAGGTATCATTTATAACGCCGTATTTGCTGCATCTGATAAGTCCCTAGCCTCTGGAGCAGCAAAAAACAAGCTAGCTCTATCTTCTACATGGTATCCCTTCAGATATTTAAAGATAGCTCTCAGGTCACCTCTCAGTTTTCTTTTCTCCAAACTAAACATACCCAGCCCCCTAAACTATTCCTTCTAAGGTTTGGTTTCCAGACCTTTGATCATCTTGGTCAACCTCTACTGGGCACACTCTAGGTTGTCAATATCCTTCTTGAACTGTGATGCCCAGAATTGGACACAGTGTCCCAGTGACTTTAAATGAAACACACATATTACTAATACTAACTAAAGCAGAGGTGTGCACCTTCTTCAGGTGGGATGACTGCATTTTCTGCCCACTAGCCCTTTGGGGGCTACAGCTTTTCCCTGTCATCAACACTGCAATCTACCACATAAATTCTGCACCAACTATAGTGACGCTATGTTGCAGAAATCTTCCAGAGCCTCTTCCAGTACCATAATAGAGCTATTGCTGGAATAAGAACAAAGGGGCAGGGAGTCAGGAAGAAGGAAAAGGATCAGTAGAAGTAATCGTGGCAGCTTGTAAATGTCCCAATTTGGCAGGAAGAGTCCCAATTAATCCTCTGACCTCCTACTTTTTTAGCTGCTTTTAAAATGTTTCAGTTTCTTTCCCTTCCTCCACTTTCCCCCTTCATCCTTAGTTTACTTCAGTTGCTGAAAACTGAATTCAAAGTGAAAAGTGATCTGCACTCAATTAACTCAGCAAGGGGAGAGGGTGGGGATGCAGTTTAGAGTAGTATTTAGAACTCTCAGCCAGAAAGGTCAGGTGCTTCCCAGACTGCAAACCTCAGGTTTCCTTAGGATGTTGCCATAGCAATTAAAATGGAATTGTTGTTGTTGTGTGCCTTCAAGTCGTGTCCAACTTATGGTGATCTTAAGGCAAACCTACCATAGGTTTTCTTGGCAAGATTTGTTCGGGGTGGGGGTTGCCTTTGCCTTCCTCGGAGGCTGAGAGAGTGTGATTTGCCCATGGTCACCCAGTGGGTTTCCATGGCTGAGCAGGGATTTGAACCCTGGTTTTCCAGACTCTATCCAATGCTCAAACCACTATGCCACACTGGCTGTCTAAGTGGAATCAGTGTTATATTTTGTAGCATGAAATGGCCCTTGGTAGAAGAACAGCTCTGTCTCAAGGTCAGCTCCATTTTTTTCTCTTGATGGCTGCTTCCTCTTTATTAAAGACCAATTATACAGATATTTTGCTAAATACCAAAGTCAGGATTCTCCATGCCATTGTATGTCCAATTCCTATGTATGGTTGTGAAAGCTGGACAGTGAAGAAAGCTGGTAGGAAGAGAATCAACTAATTTGAAATGTGATGCTGGTGGAAAGTTCTGCAGATTCTGTGGACTGCCAAAAAAGATAAATGAATGGGTCTTAGAACAAATCAAGCCCAAGCTCTCTCTAGACGCCAAGATGACTAAACCGAGACTGTTGTACTTTGGCCATATCATGAGAAGACATGACGCACTAGAAAATACAATAATGGTTGGTAAGGTAGAAGGCAATTGGAAAAAAGGAAGACCACATTACAGAAGGATAGATTCAATCAAGGAAACCATGATCCTAAGTCTGCAAGACCTGAGCAGGGCTGTTGATGACAGGGGGACTTGGAGGTCTCTCATTCATAGGTGTTAGGCCCTGAGTGCATGGCCTAGCAGAGAATGGTTCAGGCTGCATTTGACATTGTAGGCCCAGGTTAGAATGGGCCAAGGAGAGTTTTCTCTTGGCAGCTGGAGGGTGCAGGAGGGGATGAGAATGTCAACCTAAGGCCAAGTAGATAAAGATGTTTCCATACATCCTGGCACCTGGTACGATAAATGGCATGAGAAAATTTCTCCCTCTTATTTGGCATGGAAAAAATTTCCCTCCTCCCCCCGGGCCAGTCTACTGTCTTCTTGAAGGTTCAGTAGGAGGAACACATATAAGGTGATGTCAGACAAAGGTGTGAGCTTTACAGCAGCGTGCAACTCTGTGCAGCATGTTGGTGTATGTATTTCCTTGCTTTCTCATATGTCTGTCTGATTGATGAGAATATGCCTATTCTGCTTCTTTATCTGCTGTCAGTAATAAAATAGCTTTATTTTTTGGGCCCGGGACTGTTGCATGGTCATTTCGCTTGCTTCATATCCTGAACCAGCAGGGCACCCAAGCCAGGGTTGTGCTGCCAGTGTAACAACAGAGTCAATCTAAGTTGAAGTTGACGTGATGGCAATTGACAACAACAAAAACATTATACAGCTCTTGATTCTTTTTCTTTTTTGGTAAATGAACTTTCCATTTACTCTATTAATGCCTCGCTCCTGCATTTGTCTAGTGCTGTTTTAAGTCCCTCTCAGCTTCCTTATTTCTGAATAGGCGAAGTTCTCTTCATTTTATCCACCTCCTTTGGTGCCTTTTAATCCAGCATGAGCCCCTGAGAGAGCTTTGTTCGAATGTAATGGAACAGTCCACCCAACTGGGTTAACCATTCTCTTTGTTACAGGAAGTCTTCTGTGCTCAGAAATAAAGGACAAGAGGTTTTCAAGTTTTGTCAGACTTAATCACAAGTACTACAGTCCTCTTCACACTGCAGAAATCAGCTTAGATAACCTCTCCCCCCCACTTTTTAAAAAAATAGAATTTCAGAGGGCTAAGTCCCTTGCCAAATAGATCAACAGCAGTATGCTCATAAAAGAGCTCTATGGGTATGTTTTGTGTTAGGTGGAGTTCAGAAAGCTCGGGGAGAGAGAGAGAGAGAGAGAGCTGGGACATATTCTGGGGGGAAATGACCCCGCTTGGAATGGATGAATAGGTGGATGACAGCAGACAATTACAGAAACAAAAACTCTAAAGGTTGATGAAAAAATATATTAGAAGCTGGACATCTGATATACAGTAGTTGGATGACTTGATCCATCATACTACAGTAGGACCCCCCGTATCCGCTGGGGATTGATTCTGGGGGGGTTTCTATTGAGTCCCACAGAACTCAGAGCAATGGGTTCAAACTACAGGAAAAGAGAATTCCACCTAAACATTAGGAAGAACGTCCTGGCCATACGAGCTGTTCAGAAGTGGAATACACTGCCTTGTAACATGGTGTGTCCTTCTTTGGAGGTATTTAAGCAGAGGCTGGATGGCCATCTGTCGGGAATGATTTGATTGTGTCTTCCTGCATGGCAGGGGGTTGGACTGGATGGCCCTTGAGGTCTCTTCCAATTCTATGATTCTATGATTCTATGATTTGTGTGCTCCTAACAGCACAGAAAGGAAAGATTCTGTGCCAGAATCTATATCTACCTATATCTACCTATCCAAATCCAAGAACTGAAATATATAGCCTACAGTTCATTTAAGGCGATATGTAAAACAATAAAGCTTCTTCATTACCAACTTTATTGCACTAGCTATTGGCTTTGACACCTTAGAGATGCATTGCACCTATATAAAATTCTGTTAAAGCTGCAATAAAAGACATTGCTAAAAGTTAAAATAAAACATACTCTACAATAAAATCCTAACCAAAAAAGTCCACTACCTATTTTATCAACGATTTCCCTCCTTTAACTGTTTATGTAATGGCAGTAACTAACAAGCTCAACCATGGATGAAGACAGACTACTTTTGATCGCACCCATTTCTTTTGCCCAGGGTTGGTTGTAATGAAAGCCAGCAAGCTGTTCTATAGGCCCATCTAGACAGTGAAAAAACTCTTTATGGAATTTGTGGGGAATTCCATCTGTCTTAATGAGATCCTGCATTGAATCACGATATTCAGAAGGAGGGGGAGCCAAAAACCTCAAAACCAATGCCAGAAAAGACTTTGTGTCTTTTCTGTAGTTTAAAAAAATTGCAGGGGAAATGCGCACACCTGCTCATTAGGACAATGAATCACATCTCTGCACATCCCCGAAGTGGATAGCTGATTGGTCAGATGTGCACAGTGGCAGAGCTTGTTAACAAGGCAGTGCCTGGAACTGCCATGTTGGTTTTTCACCTTTGTAATCGTGTGCTGAGGCAACGAAACGGCCTTTCTTTTTTGTTTATTTAAGTGGAAGATCACTCTTCCACACTTTGGATTTAGGTTTTTTAAAAAACTGTTTTGGCAGCAGCAATTTGGGGAGAATAAAACTGAGTAATTCACTTGTCCCTGTCATCTTGATTCACTGCATCCCATTCAAATAGCAAATATGGATAGCTTTGCACACTAGCAACCTTGAAATAAAAACCATGGAGACAAATGGAAGCTGCTGCAAATTGGTATTACTGTGCACCAATCCACGTTTTATTCCCTTGTATAGATGGGCCCTATAAGTCAATGCTGAGAATTCAAAGCCCTGAGCCTGAGGGGATGAATTTATTGTTGAAAAATATGAGAGAAACTAGTGGCAGAGTAATCAAGCAGAGTAATCAAATTTGCAAGCCAGAAGCTGAACAAGAAATAGTGGATCTTGCAAACAGAGCAATCAAACTGGCAAGCCAGAAGCTGAATAACAGTCAGTTCCATGCCCACACATACACGTACAATGTCTAGAAGACAGGTTAATCTTTCCTGTAAAACATATAAAAGTGGCTTTACTTATGAATTGTTGTGCATAGTCAAACACAGGGGCTGATGGGGGAGAGACAGAGGGGAAAAGAGAGAATAATGACTGCAGGTTAAGGTTATGTAAGAAGTAAGTCAGTATGGTCAAACAAAGAAGAAATCTGCAAACAAGCAAACTAACAGCGAATATAAGCAAGGTTGCTGTCTCTACCACTTTCTGGTTTCAGTTTCTCCCATGTCTAATACTTTTTAAAATGTCAGATTTTTTCCACTATGGATATGAAGAAACTTGCTAAAGGGTTATAAAAAATGAACTGCCACAAAATTCCTATCCATCCCTACATCCAAAGTGGGGAAAAGTCTAGGGTTTAATCCAGGAAAATCCTCCATGGACTGGAGCTTCCCACCACAAACACAGAGTGGAAGAACTGATGAGGATGGGTGGAGGGAAGGTGGAAATGGGGGAAACTGAAATTGAAAACACCTCCTTCTGATTTCATTCCTTTGCCCTGAAATTGTATGGAATTGTATTGGAGAGTAAAGGCACTTTGCATTCTGACACATGGATTTGTTTTCTATGTAGTCAGTAACATAATTGATATCAACACCCTGATTCCGATCCCTGGCTGCGCTCATGGAGAGTTATAAGAAAAGGCACACACAAAGGACTGATGTAGTGCTCCTCCATGTCCTCTTAATAGGTTGACTTTTCATCACAGGTCTGATCCTAATTCATATTTAAGAGGAGCACGTACAAGCTGTGTTTGTTGACTTTACGGAGCACTGCCTCCACAGGAATCCCTCCAGAGATGGAATGCGTCCACTCCACAGCAGTTATGTGCAAACAGCTGTTCCACATGGCAGGAACAATTTGTTCTCATGGAAGCATTTTAGAGATCATTGGAGCCCCCAACATTTATGGCATGCAAAACTTCGGTCTTCTCAGGTGAAGGGCAGCAATAGGAGCACAGCAGAAAGTAATGCTGTGGGCAAGGGACCACCAAATAATGAGCAGTATGGGGATCGTTCCTCAGCAGGAAAGTATCAAGCCAGGTGACAGCTTGGTTTTCTTAATGTGAAAGGCAGGTTTCTCTGTGGATTTACATTTGTGCAGTTTAGATCCTTAAAAAGAGCGTTCAGATGTGAAAGATGAAACCTGATTGTGAATGAAACCTGAATGTGATTTCACCTTCGCAGGTGAAATCAGTTCTGGCTATAGTGACACATGTCTCGATTATATCCTATTTGAACTATTGCAATGCTCTCTATGTGGGGCTGCCTTTGGAAACTGTTCAGAAACTTCAGTGGGTTCAAAATGCTGTGGCCAGAATGCTGACCAGGGCCAGCTATAGGGAGACTGGAACACGGAGCAATGGGTGCAAGCTCCAGGAACAGATTCCACCTCAACATGAGGAGGAACTTTTTGACAGTAAGAGCTGTTCGGCAGTGGAACACACTCCCTCGGAGCATGGTGGGGTCTCCTTCCTTGGAGGTCTTTAAACAGAGGCTGGATTGCCATCTGTTGGGGATGCTTTGATCAAGATTTCCTGCGTGGCAGGGGGTTGGACTGGATGGCCCTCGTGGTCTCTTCCAACTCTGCAATTCTATGATTCTATGATTCTATGAATATACAGGTCAACTCCTGTATCCACAGGACCAGTATCCACAGTTTTACTTACCAATATCTGAAAAAATAGATCTTCTTTATGCATTTTCTAAGGCCTCCAGCATAATTCTGTGGTATGTGTCTGCTGGAAGTTAGGCTGAAAGTCATTCATTTCAGTAGAATTCACTAGTATCCATGGTTTTGCAGATCCATGGTAAGCCCAGGAAAGCATCCCCTGCAGATATGGGGCGGGGGTTTGACCTGTAACTCTCTTGTTAAAACAGTTTCACTGGCTATTAGTTTGTTTCTGGGTACACTTCAAAGTGCTTTGTCATGACCTATAAAGCCCTATATGGCTTGGGTTCAGACTACCTGAAAGACTGTGGAGATTATCAGATGTGTTAAAAGTGGTGTTCCACAAACACCAGGAGATTGCAAAAGGGCTCCCTTTTCAGATGACTTCATTCCCCCCTCATTATGCACCCATTTTGCTGCTGTTCTGCTAGCACTGCTTTTTATTAATGGGATAAGCTGTCAATACATCCCCCATTCCGTTTCTGTCATGGATGTTCCTGCGAGCAAAAAGGCGCCCCGTTATGCTGGTGAGATCCCAGTGTCAATGGGAGGTCCCTACCAGAACACTTCTGGGTGAGATCGGGACATCCGGGTAAGTGACACACTTTTTGTGACCTTCCCCGGGTTACTTCTACCTTTTAAAGTGTGTTTTTGTGCTTGCTGTTGCCTTTTCTTGTGTGTTTTTCTTTTTCTTTTTGAATTTTCTGCACTCGTGTCTTCTCATGAGAATCAACGGGCTGTAACTTGCAAAGATTCTCCAGAGAGTCTCAGTATTTACTTAGGACTTTATCAGACACAAAAAATACAGCATCATAACGATGCCACATAACTGTGAAAGGGTGCGCAGATCAGACGACATCACCTTTTTGTGGTTAAAATCAGCCTCAAACCCTTACCTTTTAACTAATGGCTTAAGCCGTCAATAGATCCCCCTGCCGATTGTTTGCCAGCATTGCTGGTGTGGGAAGCCTCTGCCCCTTTAAATCTCATACTTACCCTGACAATGGCTGGACCGTTACGAACACTTCCAGGTCAGACTAGGACATCCAGGTAAGTGACAAACTTTTTTTTTTTAATCCTCCCTGGATTACTTTGGATTTTGTGTGTGTGTGTGTGTGTGTGCGTTCGTGCGTGTATGCTTAGTTTTATTTTTTAATGTTTCTTTTTTATTTTTGAATTTTGTGCGGGATTTCAGAAGAGGAAGAGAATGGAGCTCCATTCACTTCCTCTTTATTACCAGAGGAACCTTTGCCAGGAAAGGAGGTAAGTGCGGTGTGTGTGTTCTTTTTCTGGCATAAAAATTGAATTTTTTTATGCTGGCAAAAGAACGTTTAATGACCACCACCCCCAGTGCTGCTTGCAAAGTGTGTCAGGTGAGGTGCTTTAATGACGACACAAGGACAAGCCTATGATTGGCCATGGCATTTTGCGCCATGGCTGGGAGGAGGTGGGGCAGAGCCTACCCTATTTAGGTTGCTGCCACCCCTGGCCATATCCTCTTTCTTCACAACGAGAAGGGTGGACGGATATGTGTGGGCTCATTTCGTCTAGCTAAACTGCATCACTGGGAGAGCTAAGTGTTGGCTGGGCTGCAGTGAATGGTGATGGTACTAAGTGCATTGTGCAAGTGTGGGCAGCCCAGCCGAGTACGTTTGAACGTGTGCGCGATTGTGTGAGTGGTGCAATCTGTGGTGAGTAAGTGTGTGTGTGTGCTTAACCACCCTCCTCCTCACCAACTTCCTTGGCCTTACCTTGGTGCATTGCCAGCCCCACGCCCGTGTGTGTGTGTGTGTGTGTGTGTGTGCGTGGCCTACTGCTTTGAGTTAGTGTATGTGTTGCCCCTGAGTACCTCGCTGCTGCCAAGCGTCCCCCGCCACGTCCCTAGCCGCTGGCCACTGCCTTTCGACGGGATCCCCAGCAGCTTCCTCTCCCTTGGGTCTCTCCCTCCTTCTTGCTTCCGCTCTCTCTTCTCCCCAGCAGCCACCCGGCTGCTGGCTACTTACTGTTGTCCGAGCCTTTCCCTGGCCAGCAGCTGATCAGCCTTTCCTTCTCAGCCAGCCAGTAGCGTGAGCCTCCGGCAGCCAATAGCAAAGCACAGCGGGGGAGGTGTTTAATGATGACACAAGGACGAGCCTATCATTGGCCATGGTGTTTCGCGCCATGGCTGGGAGGAGGCAGGGCAGAGCCTACCATATTTAGGTTTCTGCCACCCCTGGCCACCTCCTCTTTCTTCGCGATGACCCACCCTCCCACCTCTGTCACAGTATGAGTTTTCTGGTTGCTCAGGGGCCAGATAGGAATTTTTGCATCCCCCTTTCCGGGGTGTTTTTTGCCTACCCCATACTGTCACTTTGGACTTTGATAATTGGCTTTGAGTGAGGTCTTAGATAAGTGGTGACCAGGCTGGGAGTGGGGGAGACTGGGTACTTCAGCGTCCACCTATGACACCCCCTTTGCAGGTTGAAGGAAGGCCTTATCAAACTGTACCTGTACACCATGAAGTTGGGGTGCAGGGAGAGGGGCTGGACTTGAGGCTGGCACTAGGATTGAACCCTCAATAGAAATCACGTGGCTTGAGGAATTAAATCTGGGTGTCCAGCATTCCAGCAGACGGCGCCCGGATGGCATCCTATGGCTTGGGATCCCCCTCAAGGCTCAGGAGTTTTGCCCAGGAAGGCTGGGAGATGTGTCTGAGAGGACTGTCAGTGCCAGCTTGCCCCGCAATGGGTCTCCCCCATAATCCGTATACCTCAATAAATAAATAAATAAACAAATAGTGAAAACGATTAAATAAAGTGGCCCTTGTTACAACCCAGCTTCTGTGTCTTGGCTCGTCATTTCATGTGTTGATCATTAAAAGGGGATATCTAATAAAGTCCTTGGTTTCCTCCTCCCCTCCCTGTTGTTGTAATGTCAGGGCTTGCCCTTTGCACTGCTCTGCTTCCACCTTCAGCCAGGACTGAAGCCAGATTGAAATAGGTCTAAATAATCCATTTCATCCAGAAACCACTGGAGCTGGGAGGCTGCCACATGATCCAGAAACTTGCCCAAAAAGTGATATTGGAGTTTGGCCAATAGTTCTCCAGTATGATGGGGTCCAGGGACGATTTTTTTATTAGTGGGCTCACCACAGCCTCCTTTAGGCAAGATGGAAACCTGCCTTGCTGTAGTGAGGCATTCACTACTTCCCTAACCCACTCCACCACACCTCACTTGGAATACTGTATCCAGTTCTTGGCACCCTAATTCAAAAAGGATATGGACAAGCTGGAACATGTCCAGAGGAGGGCGACCAAAATGGTGGGAGGTCTGGAAGCCATGTCCTATGAGGAGCAGCTTAGGGAGCTGGGCATGTTTAGTCTGGAGAAGAAAAGGTTGAGAGGTGATATGATGGCCATGTTTAAATATCTGAATGGATGTCATACTGAGGATGGAGCAAGATAGTTTCTGCTGCTCCATGGATTAGGACACGGAGTAATGGACTCAAACTACAGGAAAACTATTGCTGGGCATGCTTTCATTGTGTATTCCTGCATGGCAGAGGGTTGGACTAGATGGCCCTTGTGGTCTCTTCCAACTCTATGATTCTATGAGAAGAGATTCCACATAAACATTAAGAACTTCCTGACAGTAAGAGTCGTTTGGCAGTGGAATTCACTGCCTTATAGTGTAGTGCAGTCTCCTTCTTTGGAGGTTTTTAAACAGAGGCTGGATGGCCATATTATTACATTTATTTATATAGCGCCATAGGCTTTACATAGTGCTTTACAAAGGAGAAAAACAATCCAAAATAAACACAAAAACCTGCCTATGGCACACAATCTCAAACCACAAAGATTGCCATCTGTTGGGAGTGCTTTGATTGTGCATTCCTGCAGGCAGAGGGTTGGACTAGATGCCCTTCTGGTCTCTTCCAATTCTATGATTCTATGACTCCATGATTTACAATTTCTGTGTATGGATATTGATGGATAGATAGATTGATTGTATTTATAGCCCACCTTTCTACCAAGATTAGATTCAAGGCAGCTTACAAAATTTTTAAAAAGATACAGTTAAAATATTAATTTATAAAGTTTTTTTTTTAAAAAAATCAATATTATTAATAACATGATTAAAGACAACTAAAATACTTAAAACATATTTAAAACATGATTTCAATACAAGATTTTAAAATGTAGCACACCACTTTACACACCCACACCCACACCACATTTCCATAATTAAAATTCAAAAGCCTGCCTGAATAAAAATGTCTTCACCTGCTGGCAGAAAGAGAGCAGGGAGGGGGCCAACCCAATTTCCCGTGGAAGGGACTTTCACAGCCTGGGAGCAGCCACAGAGAAGGCTCTCTCTTAAGTCTTCAGCAACCGCACCTACAAAGGTGGTGGGACTGAGAGAAAACCCTTCCTTGCAGATCTTAAACCTCACACTGGCTTATATAAAGAGAGACAAACTCTACTTATTAGGGATAATAGATGAACAACTAGAAAAAAGGCATGGTAGAATGATCCAATATACAATATATTTGGGCTTTGCCTGAAGTTTTTGAAAAACACCGTAGAGAATGCACATTGTCAATTATTAGGACAGATGATCACATTTATTTGCATAGTTCCAGAAAAGCAGGAGTAGAAAGCTGATTGGCCAGACGGGAGCAGGAGGTGGGGCTTGCTGAGAAAGCAAGCTCCCTGGAACTGCCATCTTGGAGTTTTCTCTTAGCAATTGTGTGCTGAGGTGACGAAACAGCCCTTTTCTTTTATTTTTTATCGTTATTTTATTTAGGCAGAATAGCACACTATTGCACATCCGCACCTTAGATATGCCTTTAAAAAAATACTGTTTGGTGGCGGCAACTGGCGAAAATAAAAATGCAAGACGCAGCCACCATTTTGAATTGCAGGCATGTCCATTGGGGCAGCAAAAGTGAATAGCTTCGCATGCCTGTGATTTTGCTAAACCACAGTTAAGACAGGCCAATCCTGCTTCGGGTTTGCATGAGTATGCATCAACCCACCCACCCCGCACCCTTGTATAGATGAGCCCTAACATTTCTGTCTTAATTTTCAAAGAGGAAAATATGTTCCCTCTCCCCCTGTGTGTGTGTGTGTGTGTGAGATAGAGAGAGAGAGAGAGAGAGAGAGAGAGAGAGAGAATAACAAGCTGAGAGCAACTGTGGTTCATACTTAACACATGCCACTTACTGATATTACTAGGGACTGTTGCTAGAGTCTCAGCTTTTAGCCCATAAACCTGAGGGCCTGGGACAATCCTGAACTGGCAATCCTGAACTGCAGTTCTGGACGAATACAAAGTTTTGATTTAATGGAAGAAACAGCTTACATGCAGTGGCCATGATGTTTCTTCTGACTTTCCTCCTTTGGATGCTGGACAATGAAGATAGTTGTCAGGGAAATAGCATTAGCATTTATATTTCTATACTGCTTATCAGTGCAAAGCACTCCCTAAGCAGTTTACAATGTGTTAGCTAATTGCCCCCAACAAACCGGGTACTCATTTTACCGACCTGCGAAAGGCTGGAAGGCTGAGTCAACCTTGGAGTCCTGTAGGATTGAACTTACAATGTTGTGGCTGCAGTACTGGTATTTAACCACTGCTCCACCAGGGCTCCGGGGAAAAAAAATTCAACTCATTTGAAATGTGGTGATAAGAGAAATTGTTGTCCATACCATGGACCACTGAATAGACAAATACATGTCTCCAAGAATAGGAGGCTTATTGCATGCCAAATTAATCAGCAGGGCAGCTGGAAGATTCCTTCTTCCATGCTGCCTTACTACATGATGTCACCATTCTTCCATTCTGGTCCCATGGGAAACTGAGGTAAAACCGCATCTTTTTGTTATCTGGAAAAATCTGTTAGCAAAAAGATGCGGTTTTACCTCGGTCTCCCGCAGGACCCAAATGGCAGAATACCGGAAGAATGATGATGTCATGCGGTAGGGCAGCACAGTAAGCAGAACCTTCTGGCTGCCCTGCCACTTCAATTCGGCATGTGAAAAGCCTCTAAACCAACCCTGAATTCTAACCAGAGGTGAAGATGACTAAGCTGAGGCCATTGTGCTTTGGCTATATTACAAAACGAACTGACTCATTGGAAAGATAGTAATACTCAGAAAAGTGGAAGGCAGTAGGAAAAGAGGAAGACCCTGTTATGCATAGATTGATGCAATCAAGGAAGCCATGGCCCTGAGTTATGCAAGTCTTGAGCCAAGCTGTTAATAATAGATCCTTTTTGGATGCCTCCCTCATAGAGTTGCCACAAGTCAAAGCCAGTTTGACCGCACAGAACAAGCACAATTCCTCCTTGTTAGGACTGGGCCAATTCCTCCCCCCCCCAACCAACCACACTAAGTCCTATGCCAATATTTGTCTTCCACTTTTCTAAAAGCGTTTTTATTCAATGAAACGGCTTCCCATTTTTCTGCCTCTTTTTCTGGGTTCTTCAGAAGGTCTTTTGAATTTGTTTTGATGGGCCATTTCAGTCTACCTTACTAATGCAAGGTGCTGAAAGGTTTTCTCTGTGGTATGTTTTTCTCCCTCTTTCCACTACGCACTTCTCCATCACTCTGCAGTTGAGATGAGTACGAATTTTGTTCAGTTTGTTTTTGATAAGACAGAAAATCCACCGATTTCTTCATAAATGAGACAGAAAGAACTTGAGATTTATATTTTTTAAAAAGCCCAAACAGAATAAGGGAAAGTGAAACTGGCAGATTCATCCATCTGGGTAGAGAGCTTTGAATCTGCAGTTCTTACAAGTCTGCCTTTGAATCCCTATGTATCTGACTATGTTTGTGAGGCTAAATTAGGGTTGACACCTTTTTCTTTCTTAAGAGGCATCTCACCTTTAACACTTTTAAGGCAAGCAGGTATAACATGGACCTCTCCATACTGGAAATTATGTACCATAGGTGTTGGATTTGGCTGGCACAGATGGGTGAGATTTTCTTTCCATCCAGTTTTGAGAAGAGCCTTTTGCAAACTGGCACTGAGGTGCTGGAAGAGTGAAATGTGTATACCATACAGCTTGTCCCCATGCCCACTAGACTAGCCTGATGTTCACAGTTGTGGAGAAAAACACTGTTCCCTATGGTTGAAGATGCTGCAAGTCTGGTTAACTTCTTAAAGTGGGATGTGAACAGGCACAGTCTTGTACTGTTCCTCAGGCAGCAAAACAATGTTGGTTGTCCTCACCTCCCCATCCATGGCATGAGCACCTGAGAGACACATGAGTCAGTATGACCAAAACTAATCCAGTCAGCCAGTGGACTTCACTCTAAAGAGAAAAGGAATTATGCTATGCTTAGTGACATCCAAAGGAGAGAAGTCAGAAGAAACATCACGGACGCTACACACAAGCTGTTTCTACTATTACATCTAAACTTTGGACTTTATCAGATGCAGCAAAAACTGTGTCATTAGGACGGTATGATAACACAAGTGGCTGAAATTATCAGATGATGATGTCGCTTACCCATTCTCACTGCGTTGTGCTGGCATGAATGAGGCATCACTATTTATTGATGGCTTAGCGGGAACAGTTAAGCGACGAGAACGTCTGATAATGTTCCCTTTTCTGCTATTGTCGCGTCCAAAATGATGCGGGTTTTTTTTTAGTGATATTGACCTCGTCTGATAAAGTCGATTGTATTCATGCAGAACTGCATTTTACAGTTCAGGATTGGCCCAGGCCCTGAGGTTTCCTCTGACAAAACCTGAGATCTAACAGAAGTCCCTGGTGATAAGTAAGTGGCATACATTAAGTATGAACCACAGTTGCTCTCAGCTTGTTATTCACAGAGAGAGAGAGAGGGAGGGAGAGGGAGACATATTTTCCTGTTTGAAAATTAAGACGGAAATTTTAGATTTTAGAAATGGGGAGGGGGGATTATTCATTCTTACTGAGACTCAGGACATTATCAGACTAGCCCCTTAAAATGTTCTTTTGCCAGCATAATACAACCACATTTTTATGCTGGCAAAAGAACGCTCCCCCTCACTTACTTTCCTTTCCTGGCAAAGGCAGCCCTGGCAATGAAGAGGAAGTGAACTGAGCCATGTTCACTTCCTCGTCCGAATCCCACAATACTTTGTCACATGGGAAATTTAAAAACAAAAACAAAAATAAAGCATAAAAAGTTTTTTAAGAAGCACCTAAATACACTTTAAAAGTCCCAAGTATCCCAGGGAGGGCCATAAAAAGAGTGAAACCTACCTGGATGTCCCGATCTGACCCAGAAGTGTTCACACCGGACCCGCCATTCTCACTGCAGTCATGAGAGTTAAATGGCCCGAGGTTTCACATGCTGGCAATGCTGGCCCTAAAGTGCCACGGGGGATCTATTGACAGCTTCAGCTTTCAATAAAAAGTTACGGGTTTAAGGCTGATTTTAACCATGCAAAGGGCAATGTCGTCTGATCTGCATGCCCTTTCATGGTTATGTGTCATCGTGATGATGCCTTATTTCATGTGTCAGAGATGGTTTTGGCCAACTTGGTGGATAACCTATGCAGGGAATTAGACAGAGAGAGTATGTCCCGGTTGGCTTTGCAGGACTTCAGTGGCTTTTGATACCATTGGCCATGGTATCCTTCTAGGTCATCCCTCTGGGATGGGACTTAGGGGCACTGTTCTACAGTGGTTCATGTCTTGCTTGGAGGGGTGGACTCAGGTGGAGTGCTGGGCGATGCCTGTTTGACACCCTAACCACTGGCCTGTGGTGTCCTTCAGGACTCTGTTCTGTCTCCTATGCTGTTTGATATTTACATGAAACCACTGGGAGACGTCATCTGGACTTCTGGGATTTAGTGTCCCCGGTGCACTCGTGACATCCAACTCTTTCTCTCATTTAAATCTGATGCCAAGTAAGCTGTCTGTGTACTAAGCCAGTGTTTGCTAGTCAGTAATGGACTAGACGAGGGTGAACAAACTGATGCTCAATCCAGACAAGACAGAGGGGTTCCTGGTCAGTCATAAACCAATCAGGGAATAGGGATTCAGCCTGTGCTGGATGGCATTACACTCCCCTGAAATCTTAGGTTTGCAGCTTGTGCATACTCCTGGACCTGGACCTGAGCTTCCATGCCTAGGTTTCAGTAGGTTGTGCATGACTCCACACTTGGTATCTGGGGAGTCCCCAGTTTACTTGCCAACCGCATGGGGGGCTATAGCCAGCCAAATTATTAAATATTGCCAATTATGGGTTATTGAAAGGTGGGTGCTGTCAGGGTACGTAACACTGCAAGCTTCACAGGCATGTTTGGTGAGGACACAGGAGGGAGCCTTCTCCATTGATATTCCCAGGGTGTGGAATACCCTTCCATAGGAAATCTGATTGGTCCCCTCCCTGCTCTGTTTCCATCAGGAAGTGAAGACCTTTTTATTCGGGCAGGCCTTTGAGTTGTAAGTAATATAGCAGCACTATGTGTGAAGTGGTGTGCTGTATTTTATTTCATTTTTAATCTGTTACTTGTAGCTATTGTTTTAAAGTTATTTTAATCTGTTTTAATCATGGTTTTTAATAATGTTATTTAATTCTTGTTTCGCTTTTGTAAAATGAGTTTTTTTTTTAAATTGATCTTGTTTTAAACTTTTGGAAGCCTCCTTGGATCCCATCCCTGGACAAAGGCAGGTCAAAAATCCAATAGATTAATTGTATAAATAAAAATAAAATAGTTACTTTTAGTTAATGACAATTGCCAAAATTTTACATCAGCTATTAGTTATGAGTGTGTAATTAAGTAACATCTCCTGGCCCAAATCTCGCCCCCCCCAGACCACCTTCAGAGCCAGCAGTCAGATCTAGTGAAGGAGGTCTGTTCAGTTGTCAATCAGGGTGCAAGGAGGAGGGTGTTTCCAGCCCCCTTCCACCAGAGTGTCAGGTTGTGATAATCAGAACCAGGATCCCTGACATAATTTCTCATCACAGCCTCATCTGCTGGTGGGTGGGGGCTAGAAGTGCCATCTCCCTTGAACTCTGATTGGCAGCTGAACAGACCTCCTTCACCTGATCTTGCTGCTGGCTGTTAAGGTGAGCTTAGGAGGGCATTTATAATTGTGGTGGCAGTGCCACAATCATTACTGCATAATCTTAGGATCTTACTGCACTTCAAAGAAAAGCGGGAAGGCAGCAGGAACATTCCGTCTTTCCTGCTGCCTTACTGCATGGTGTTGTTGGGGTTTTTTGTTCCAGTACCATGAGGGACTGAGGTAAAACTGTGTCTTTTTGCTAACCAGAAAAACCTGTTAGCAAAAAGATGCGGGTTTAGCTCAGACCGGAAGAAAAGAATGCCGGTAGACGTCATGTGATAAGGCAGCAGGGAAGACAGGACATTCCTGCTGCCTTGCTGCTTTTCTTTAGAGTGTGGCAAAGCCCCTTACTGAATACAGAACAGTTACAGGTCTGTAAGTGTAGGTTACAAATCCATACCAGCAATATAGAATGCCAGCCCATACCAGTAATGAAAACTGAACGTTACATTATGTTTGTAACCTAATGAGAGACAACTTCACTCCTTTTGTATTGTAACTGTACCTTTTTAGTTAAGTTTACTCATTTTGATTTCTTTTGAGAGTCAAGACATGATTTGCTGTTGGAAGCATTTGGTCATTTTGGAGGTCCATGGATACCCATGGAACTCTCCTCTAGCACTGCATTTCAAAGAGGTTGCTTTTTTTAAAAAAATCAGCTTTGTTCACCATCCAGCTTTCACACATCCATACACAAGGAAGAATGTGTATGTGCCTTCAAGTCATCTGTAAATTCATGGCAACCCGATGGATTTAATAGGGTTTTCTTAGGCAAGGGATGCTCACAGATGATTTTGCCAGTACAAGGAGGAATACACTAACATTATTTCTTCCTTTTTGTGTTTGCTGCTTCTCCTTTGCAAATCTGAAAGCAGTTTGCTTTCTGAGGTGGCAATCCTGGATTATGATCCTTGCTGTTAAAACCCACCATTTCCTCCATCACTTAAAATTCCTTTTCTTGGTAGAGAGATACATTTAAGGCCTTCTGATACATTTAAGGACTAAAAGAGCTCAGATAGAAAGTCACATTGCAAAATGAAACAAGCCATTGTGTTAATTATTCAAAGAGGCTTTGATCCTCTCAAAGAGGGCCATTGATCACATTAAAGGTCTCTCTTTTATGTTTTTTTTTCATGACCATAATGAAATATAAAAGCTTGCAGAGGTATATGAACATATTTTTTTTTATTTCTGTTGCGCTTGAAACACACACACAGAAATCCTCTTCCAGCTATTGACTGCCAGAATAGCATCATGGCGTGCCTTTACATAAATCTAATTAAAGTATTGAACGTAACCCAATTAAGAGCTTTTCCCTTACAGCAACTTTTATATTCAGCCGAGCCAGAACACACCAGCTGTGTGAGATGGAAAGCTTTGGTTTTTTAATTTTTTTTTAAAAGACAACGATGTGCTTGAATGGTTCCCAAACTTCTGATAACTGACACACAGTTTCCCCCACTTGACTTAAAATGGGAATCACACATCAGTCTCACATTTAAAGTCTGAGAAAGAAAGAAGTGAGGTCCTGTAACAAAATGTTGCAGCATATTGTGTCTCAGTTCAGGATACCAGTCCTTCTAATCCATTTGCCTCCTACCCCAAATGTTTCAGTTCCTTTCCCAATAGCCATCTTTCAGGTGTGTTTTGATTGTGTGTTCCTGCAGGGCAGGGGTTGGGCTAGATGGTCCTTTGTGGTCTCTTCCACCTCTGGATTCTATGAATCAGTCAGCATTCCATGCCTGCCAAGTATACTCATCCTCACTGTGCTATTTTGATCCCCCACCACACTCTTATTTGGGTGGAGAGGACTGGGATGGGGGGAGGTCTCTCCTACATTAAGTTCTTTGTTTTCTCCATTGAGGGATCTAGGAGTCTTAGTGGACCACAAGCTGAACATGAGTCAGCAGTGTGACACGGCAGCTAAAAAAGCCAATGCAATTCTAGGCTGCATGAATAGGAGTATAGTGTCTAGCTCAAGGGAAGTAATAGTGCCACTCTATTCTGCTTTGGTCAGACCTCACCTGGAATATTGTGTCCAGTTCTGGGCACCACAATTCCAGAAGGCTATGGGCAAGCTGGAATCTGTCCAGAGGAGGGAGACCAAAATGGTGGGAGGTCTGGAAGCCATGCCCTATGAGGAAGAGCTTAGGGAGCTGGATATGTTTAGCTTGCGGAAGAGAAGGTTAAGAGGTGACATGTTAGCCATGTTTAAATATTTGAAGGGATGTCATACTGAGGATGGAGCAAGCTTGTGTTTGACGGCTCCAGAGACTAGGACACGGAGCAATGCTCTCAAACTACAGGAGAAGAGGTTCCATCTAAACATTAGGAAGAATTTCCTGATGGTAAGAGCTGTTCAGCAGTGGAATGCACTGCCTCAGAGTGTGGTGGAGTCTCCTTCTTTGGAGGTCTTTAAACAGAGGCTGGACAGCCATCTGTCGGAAATGCTTTGATTGTTTATTCCTGCATGGCAGGGGCTTGGACTGGATGGCCCTTGTGGTCTCTTCCAACTCTATGATTCTATGATTTCTCTGGGTTGTTCTCACCTATACCTTTGGAAACATTTTAACAGAGCTTCTCAATGTGAAGTGAGAAATGACATTTCCAGACATTAAGATCTTTCTCTCCACTGTTGTATGTTTTCAAAGTATGTTTACTGCACTCCAAAGAAAAGCGGCAGTGCAACAAGAATGTTCTGTCTTCCATGCTACCTTACTGCATGACATCATAGTTCTTTCATTCCAGTCCTATGGGGGACTGAGGTAAAACCGTGTTTTTTTGGCTAACTGGGAAAAAAACCTGTTAGCAAAAAGACATGGTTTTACCTCAGTCCCCCAGGGACCAGAATGGCAGAATGCCAGAAGAGTGATGACATTTTGTGGTAAGGCAGCATGGAAGAGTGAACCTTCCTGCTGCATTCCCACTTTTCTTTGGAGTGCAGTAAGGCTCCAAGTCATTTCCAACTTATGGTGAACCTAAGGCAAACCTCTTAGGGAGTTTTCTTGGCATGATTTGTTCAGAGATGGTTTGCCATTACTTTCCACTGGTGTTGAGAGAGTATCAAATCATTTTAATTCTAATTTTACATGTATACACTAAAGAAAAACAGAAACACACATACTAGGCTAACTCTCAGTACAATAAGCAAATCAACAGAGAAAAAAACTTTACACCTCATATGATATCACCTATAACATATAGTTACACTAACCTTGCAAACAAAACAGTTTTGATTTCCAGCTTTACCCTCGTTGGCATCTATTGAAAGTTAAATTCATCTTCCACTGCACAACTATAAAGATATGTCAAACTTCAACATTTTATTACAGAATAAACAATTAGTTTTCCAGACCTGAAAGTATCATCTCTTGCTCTCTCTCCTGCATAAAATGGTAGGAACGGCTCCCAATCTTTCACAGAACTATCTACTGATCTCTCTCTCTCATCAACATGGTTAATTTGTTCATCTCAACTAGATTGAACATTTTTAATATCCAGTCTTCTACAGAGGCTATCTCCCGCACATTTCATCTTTGGACGTATACTATCCTCACTGCTGTTAACATATCTTTTCTTGTTGTCTTTTTACTTGCTCATTTATCAAACCCAGTAATAGAGATTCAGGTTTAAAGCTCACATTTGCTTTAATGGTCCTTGGTATCACCTCATGAATTGTTTTCCAATTTATTTATTTATTTATTTATATTCTGCAGGACCACAACATATTATTGTCATATGAGGTTGAGAGGGTATGACTGGCCCAAAGTCACCCAGTAGGTTTCCATGGCTGAGCAGGGATTCAAATTCTTTCTCCCAGAGTCCTAGGACTTCATCAGAGCTCCCTCCATAATCATTTCTTTCCCACCATATTTTGCTATGTTTTCCACCTGGCAAAGGAACCCTTTCTACCAGACCTACCTTAAGGTAGCATGAAAAGGCAGTCCCAGCACTAACAGAGCACGAACGGCATGCCATTCACTTCCATGCTCATGATCTCGCTGATTCTTGCGAGAAGACGTGAGCTCAGTAAATTTTAAAAAATAAAGCAAAATTAAGACATAAAACATTCACACAAGCACAGAAATACACCATAGCAGTTCAAAGTAAACCAAGGAGGTTCATAAAAAGAGTGTCCCCTACCTGGTTTTCGTGATCTCACCCTGAAGTGTTCTGGCATTGACACCATATTCACATGAGCAAAATGGTGCGAGGTTTCAAACGCAGGCAATACCAGCAAAAAAGTACCACAGGAGAGCTATTGCTGGCTTGGCCCATCAATAAAATAGAATGGCTTTTGGACACTACAAAGTCACGAAAGGACGTCATCTGATATACTCACCCTTTTGCATTAATTTGGCATCATTATGATGCCATATTTGTTGCATCTGATAAAGTCCCTAGTCCAACACTCAAACCACCACACCAACTGGCTCTCATCTTGCATTAGTCATATATCTATTTCTCTATCTATCTATCTATCTATCTACCTATCTATTTTTAGTATTTTTTTTCTTTTTACTCCTTTTCTGGTCACTCCATTCCACACCCAGCCCTGACTGGCTGCCAGGTTTTCCCCCTCAGTCAGTGTGGCCAGGCAGCCCCAATGGCTTCTTGGAGGGGGTGTCCCCCCTATGTCGCACATTTTTTTTTAAAAAAACTTGATGACTGGACCTTTTCTGCAGCAGCACCTCAGTTATTGAATTCAGTCCCAAAGGAGAAAGAACTGGCCCCACCCCATTCTTGGTGACAGGTAAGTGAAGTTATTTTTATTCCAGTTGGCTTTTGCTGGTTTTGAACTAGAGGTTCTAAGGACTATCAGACCATCCAAATACAGCATCATAAGGATGCCTAATGATCGTGAAAGGGTGCATGTCCCAGACAGCATCGCCCTTTTGCAATCATGTCCAGTCTACATTCCATCCTATTTTATTGACAGCCCAAGTGCTTTTGTGCCGGCATTGCCGGTGTTTGAATCCACACACCATTTTACTGATGTGAACGCAGCATCAATGGCCAGTCCGGCGAGAACACTTCTGGATGAGATCACAACATCCAGGTAGGTGACACACTTTTTATGACCCTCCCCAGTTTACTTGGAAGTTTTAAAGTGCATTTATGTGCTTCAGTGTAACTTTTTGTGTGTTATTTTTGGTGTTTTTTTAAAATTTCCCACGCTATGTATTCTCATGAGCATGTGTGGGATTTCAATAGAGGAAGTTAACAGAGCTCGGTTCACTCCTCATTCATTGGTGGGAAGCCTTTTGCTGGGATGGAAGGTAAGTGTGGCATGGGGAGTCCTTTTGCCGGCATAAAAACAGCAAAGTTATGCTGGCAAAAGACAGGGGGGGTTAGGGGGATGGTCTGATAAAGTCCTAAGACTACTTTTTACATATTAAAACCAGAACCATCAAATTAACAGGTTTCTTTTTAAAAAAAAAATGTTAACCACTTTGAGAGCCTTTGATAGGAACAGTACAGAAATTCTACCCACCCACCCTTTAGTCTCTTGGGTCTAGCAGAGCCTTTAAAAAAAAAAAGGAAGAGAAACAAAGATGATTCTCATGGTCCTTGCCAAACTGGGATAGTTTAAGGGTATGCAGTGGGAATCTTCAGGGGCCACAAAATTAATACCCAAGGGCTGCATGCAGTCTGCAGGCCACATTTTACCCACCCATGCTCTAGATCAAGGAGTAAAACACCACCAAGAAAGAAAGAGAGGGGAGAGAAAAAAACTCCAAACTAATTTATCAATAAAATATAAATGAAACAGTATGCAAATACTATAAGGAACACAATACTAATAAAAACAATCCTTTCATGGTGGTACCCAGACTATATGGAGGTTTCAATTTTGTTTTCACATCCAGCTCATAGGCTGATCTGAATCGATTATTGTGTTATTTTAAGCCCAGGGTGCCGTTTACACGATGAAAATATCCCAGGAAAAATTTGTGTCGATCCCTGGCAGTTTACACGTACATCAGGTCGGGTACATGATTTTCGGAAGGGGAGGCATCTTTTATCCCTCAACCTGCGGGATTTGCAGTCCCGCAGGTTGTGCCGGGTTTTAAAAAAGTCACTGGAGGATTCAGAAAATCGGAAATGTAAACAGCCTGGGACAAAATATCTTGGTACTAGGGGATGACCAGAAATGGTGACTGGGGGCGGTCTTAGAGATCAGCGACCAGAAAAGGAGGGGTCAGTCACCCTTTCAACAGATCCAGCCTCACCAGCTAAAAATAAAGGCATCCCTTCCAGCTGCAAGTAGGTTGGTGTGTGTGTGCGTGCATGTACTCAATCACCTTTTTAAATGGATTTCTACACTGCAAACCCTTCAGCTTTAACCTCTTCCTCAACTGTATGTTACAAAGAGATTGTGGTGGGCAGAGGGTTGCCCATTCATCCCCTGCCTTTATCACCTCCCTGGGTCTGAACGGGCACAGTAAAATATCCCAGCGTCTGAGCGAATGAACACACTTTTATTCCCCCACCCCCCTGTCACAATGCACAGTAAAAAAATTGCCAGCATCTGTGTCTTTCAAAATGCCTGTCTGTCGCTGGCTTGAAATCTTCACTCTGCAGCTAAAACTCTGCTTTAAGGGTTAACATTTAAAAGAGGCAAGGGGAATCCCAAGCCTCCCCTCCCCAGCCTTGATTTCAAAAGGAAAGCACTATTCATGCGTCTGAGCAAAAGCTCATATTCTGGGTCTTTCAAAATGCCTTCTGCTTAAAGGGTTAACATTTTAAAGAGGCAAGGGGAATACCAAACCTCTGTCCCCTCTCTACCCCCCAGCCAGCCAATAGCATCGCTTGTGGTGCAGAACTCTAAAGGAAGTGCGTCACTGAGGTTGTGAAAACATGACTAATCGCATCCTTGATTGACAGCCAAAAAAAAAAAAAAAATCCCGGTAAGCTAAACATGTGTAAGCAGCAAAAGCATGGGATATAAGAGTGTGGGACCGATAAAAACTTTTGTCGTGTAAATATCAATCACGGGATCTTCCAGGATATCCTAAAGAGTGACAAAAATTGTATAAACAGCGAGGGACGGATACGGGATCAGGAAGTCATGGTAAGCCCCACAACAAAACTTGTCGTGTAACTGGCACCCAGTTGTAGAATCTCCTGTGTGGATTAAAGACGATTTTCTAGAACGTGAAGCTTCACCTATTACATAGCTTATTTCTGACTAGAATTGTGTTTTAACATTGTTTCCATAAGTTGTTATCTGCAGTATTATTGTATTGCCCATAGGTTGTTATCATTCTGTATTATCATGTATTTACTATATACATCTTACGTTCCATGCAATATTACATACTGTTACAGTTATATTTTGCTAATCAAATTAGTTTGGAGTCTTTCCTTTATTTTCTTCCTTCTGTGGCCCTTTATGGAGGTGCCTTACTTGTTTAGGTGTGCCAGTTTGGCCCATTGGCTCTTAGAATGTTAGGGTTGAGCAGAGTAAGTCTGAGTTTCCCTTGGCCCAGCCTAAATTGACATTATAGATGTGATAGCTGTACTTATATTGTAAGGATGCTCTGAACTTTGAGTTTTGTGGGTATGGCTCCCTCCATGCATTTTGACAAAGACAAGCTGGCAGATAGAGGGTAGTGATCTCAGTAAGAAAAGTGAGTCATGAGTGGGGTTGCCATAATTCTCATCCACAAAACCGGGACTGGATTGGGCAGATTATCAACAAAAATACTTAGACAACATTTTTACATTTAACATTGTTGTATTGCACATTTCAGTCATATCATCATCATCATCATCGTTGTTTATTTACATGGTGCTTTACAAGTAAAACAATCAAAAACAGTGGGTCTTAGAAAGATAGTGGGTGCTGGTGTTCCTTGTTGCCTGCCAATGTAAGCCTCTGGAAGTTCACAATGATGGCACAAAGCTAATGCCAATCTTGTTGTTTGTGCCAGAGCATGAAAAAATTATTTGTTTGGGTTGCAGCTCCCCAAATCCTCACAACCAGCATGGCATAGCCTTCAATAGGCCTAATTCCTACCAATGAGAGTCACAGCTGCCTCCAAATAGTGTATAGTCTGCCTCCAGACACAGAATTGGTACCCCTGCTTTAAAAAAAAAAACTTGAATATGGTATGTGATACTTACACCTTGTTGCTGGTATACACAAAGGCTCTCTCCCTCACTCCCCACCCCGCAATTTGTGTAGCGCTTAAAAACCCTATTTTTGCAGAGATCATAGCAGGCAAGCTAGGGACAATTTTCTGCACAAAGAAAATTAGGGTTGCCTGATTGAAATCTGGAAAGAGCTCCAGTACTTTCAATGGTTATACAGAGGAGGGGATTCCAGCAGGTGTTGCTTGTTCCCTGGTTGCAAGGCCTGCTAAAATTATCTCTTCCCACCTTCTGGGCTGTCCTCTTGCACTGGGTGCTCCTGTCTTCTGGGCTCCAGCTCCAACATCAGAAGTGTAGTACTACCCATAGCAGCCTGCACTGTGACTAAGGAGAAATCCAGGATCTGTTGCTTCAACTGGCCTAGCCGGCCTGGACACTTTTTAGTCCCTTCAATCTGGGATTTTCTTTGTGTTCTGGGACAAATGGCAATCCTAGTCACGAGGGGCCTGAGGTAAGAAGACAAGGCTAAAGATAACATTCAGTGATGGATACCTAACACTGGAATGGGTGAAGGTGATGGCTGCAGGTCAGGTGACAGAACAAGGGAACTCTCTGCCATCAATTAGTGGATGTGTCTGAAAGCAACTCCAAAATTGCCAGCAAGTTAAACAAGAGCTGGGAAAGCAGCCAAGCTCCAGTAATAATTAATTAGGAAAAGCAAGCAAAGTCCCATTTCATGGAAAGGCAGCAATACAGGCAAAAGGTACACAGAGAAGAGTCCAGAATACAGGCCAAAGGTCAAAGCTTACAGAGGGCAGCATAGTCCAGGAGTCAGTCCGTAGGTCAGTAGGATCAGGCAACAGGGTTGTCAGGAACAGTCCAAGGTCAAGACACACGGCAAGGCAGCAAGGATTCAGGAAACTTTCTCCACAGAGATCAGTTGATCTTTGACAAAGCCTCCATTGCCTCTCCCAGCCTATATAAAGCAATTAAGGCTTTGCCAGGTGTTTCTTAATGAGCAAGTTCCTCCCATAAATTCTCAGAGATTTCCTTTGAGCCGGCTTTTGTGCTTGGTGCTGTGTATACGACGGTGGAGGTAAGTCTCTCTCCTCTTCTTTGTCCTTATCTGAGTGGGCAGGAGTCTCTGCTGGGACTGATGCCAACCCACTTGGACCAGGCTCTTCCTCTGCTTGAGCATCTAGGTTGGCAGGGTTCCCTGCTGGCACAGGTGTAGATAAACCTGTGCCAGGGTCCCTAGGGCCATTCCCTGCCATGTCCTCCTCCTCCTCTGACTCTATAGACTCATCAGGCTCCTGGGGCATGACAGGATGTTTTGGTCAAGGCCAGCTGCCTTCATGTAGCATGAGGAACTTGTTGCACAAATATGTACTGGATACCTCCTTGAGCCATGTCAAAAAATTGTAAGTCACTGAGAAGATTCCAGCCACTAACAAAAACAGGCATACTTGCTAATTGGGAGTCCAGTTTACTTTCTGAAGCTGCCCATGGCCAGAAGCTGATCAATGCCAGCCAACAGACCTGTTGCAAGCTGACAGATACTGGTGGGCAAAAGCTGCTGGAGTTTGTATTTGGAAATCTGTGGATATGATAAAATGGAAGCTGGTGGATATTTGTGGATGTAAGCCCATGGAAGGTCACCTTCTGAAAGCAACCGATAAAGCACAGGAGATAGTCAGCAGATGGGTTTTGTTTTATAGATGTCACCTGGGGTGTGTTTGTATCCATGTGTGTAGGATAGAGAATGTGGCTGAGACAGCTGTTGGTGTCTATGTATTCCTTGCAATAGTACAAATTAGCATTGAGATGCTACATGGCTAGGGTTAAGCATTCAAAATCTGGTGGAGCTTGGCTTTTAAACATGGTTGGAATGAAACTAGTGGATATGAATAGAAGCCAGTTGATTCTAGCAGAGCTAAGCTTTCAGGTGCTGCCATCAGGCAGATGCCAGTGGTGATACTGGTAGATGGTAGCAGGTGAGCTGACACATTTACAATGCCTGTGTTCACTCTTCATGGATGACCCCCGACTATCCTGAAGGGATAGTGGCAGCTGATGGCTCTCTTATCAGTAAGGCAATGAATCTACTTCAGGTTCTGCTTTGAACATTAAAAGAGCTATTGAGGTTGCTGAAACATTTTTTTTGTGTGTGGTTGGGGGAAAGCATCCAGCATCTTTAGTAGCGCCTTTAAAGTGTTTCCTAAAACCAAAGTGGATTTACTGCCCAACTGACATAGAGTCCACCAGCTGCAACTGTGAGATTCCAAGTCCCAGAATCCCTGGAGGCTGTGGGTAAGGCCAGTGGATGAAAACTTGGCTTCTCCTATCCATGCATAACTGTCCATGGAACCATCATTTGAATGGACTTTTGAAAAGTTTTGGCTTAAATCCAGTTGTTAAGTCTCAAGTACAGCAGATCTGTTGAGTCAATCCGAGCCTGGTAGTTCAACACTCAGGGCTTGTCTAGATCTGCTCTCCCTACCCCATTACCTACACAAAATGGGATGGAAGCTAGGAAGGAGGCCCTCGGCATGTGATTAAGTCTGGTCACATGCAGGGGTCTTGATCACATGCTGAGGGTTTCCTTCCCAGCTTCGGAGAGACATTCAGTGGCGGCGGCTGCAGCAGCTGCAGATACAAGCAGATGTGCAGATATGGACTCCTGTGTTCCTGCATACCCCGATCCAGTTTCCCCCCCCCAAATGTGGTGGTTTTTACTGGGTATTAAAATAAAATGGCGTAAAGCTCTTTACCCTGCCCCCCCATCTTTGTCCCAGGCGTCATCAGGATTGCCCAGGGCAAAACAGAGCAAAAGTCCTACATCATATGGACTGCAGGGCTCTAAGACAGGGGCAAGATGGGGTAAATAGCCCATCTAGACAAGCCCTCAGTTAAGTTCCATTGATTCAGCTGATCTACTTTTCCTTCTTTCTTCTCTTTCTGTTGATTGCTTATACACTGCTGTACCATTTATTTTTTATTTTATTTTAAAAAATTATTTTATTTTCATCAAAGAAAGAGCATATACACTAAAATATACAATAGACAGAGCAGAATCAAAAAGAAAAACAAAAAAGAAAAAAGAAATAGCAAACAACTTCCTTCTCCAGCTGTGTTGATTTTTAATACATTATTACAGAAAGCATTCATGTGCTTTCCAAATCAATTAGATATTTTGTTACTTCACAAAAATAATACATTCTTGATTGAAGAGCCATCATAACTGCAATTTAATAAATTATTCTACTTTTAGTCCATGAACCATGTAACTGCCTTTCCCCTCAATTCCATCTTCCAGAAAGTGATTAATTCTTTCCAAGTTTCTCTAAAATTTGTTACACATTGATTCTTAATCCAACAAGTTAGTTGTTCCATTCTCACTATTTCTTGTAATTTAAACCATCATTTGTTTCCAATTTCTGTTATAGACTATTCTCATTGTGGTGGTCATGTACAACACTACAGTTTTCAGATCTTTAAGATTTCTTTGTCAATCAAGTTTAGTAAATATAGTTCTGGTTTTAATTTAAAGTTTATTTTTAATATTTTCCTTATCATACTATGTGTAGTATTCTAGAATGTTTTTGCCAATTTGCATGACCACCACATGTCAAAGAATGATCCATCCACTTCTCCACATTTCCAACAAAGGCTTTCCCTTTCCTCGAACATTTTGGCCAATTTTTGAGGTGTTAAATACCAACAATAGAATAATTAATAGTAATTTTCTTTAAATTCACTGCATGGTGTAAATTTTAAGTCCTTTTTCCACGTTTTCCCCCACTCTTCTAATTGTATATTATGGCCAATATTTTGAGACCATTTGATCATATTTTCCTTTATCCTTTCTTGCTGTTTTCTATTTTTTGTAGTAATTTATAGATGTTCGAGATTGTGAAATTGTCTCTGTTCATTGTCAATAAATCAAGCTCTGTTTTAGCCTGCTCCATTGCATGTTAAGGTCCATGTTATATCATTCTAATAGTTGTTCATGTTGAAGCCAATTATGTTTCTTTTGTTCCTTCTCTAACTCATCTCTTGTTTTCATTCTACTTGTACCTTTTTGAAATATCAGTAAATCTTTATATGTTCACCAAGTGTCTTCAGGGATCATTTCTGTTCTATGGAAGGCTTAAGGTAGGTTAAAGGATAGTCCATCCCTCCCCCAATGGGTCATACCACAGTAAAGACCGCCTACCTCTGGTTGGAATGCTGCCTTAATGTGCCAAATGTTATAAAGAGTCAAATGTGTCTGTGTAGTGGGGTCAAGATACTAAGGCCAGAATCCCATTGGTGTTTTATGCATGCACAAGTTCCCACACAGAAGTCTTTGAACATTTTTGTACTGTGCGAAAGATCCTCCTTTAGTTCAAGGTTGTACAAGCAGTGCTGAGCGTGCAGTACTGTTGCATTTTCAGGTGCACATTGCACATGGCTATGCATGAATCATGGCTGCACAGGAACATTTGATTATTTATTCCATTTCACACTTGGTGTCTTGGTTCCATTGTGCAATATTGCTGTTCAACACCAGGATTGCAGAGTACAATCCATGGCTTAACATGACATTATACAACCCCACTGTATTATCTCAACAACCCTCCCCATCAGACTTATCTTATCTTTTCCTCTATCCAAAGGCAGCCCAGGAATGAATGGAGCTCTAACGGAGCTCTGTTCACTTCCTTGACTGAAATCTCACCCATTATCGCGAGAAGATAGAGAGCAGGAAATTCAAAAAGAAAAAGAAAAATACACGCAAAAAAACTTCAGAAAAGCACATACACACACTAAAAAAATAACAAGTAACCCAGGGAGTGTAGAAAAAAAAGAGGGTAGCCTACCTGGCTCTCACAATCCCACCCAGAAGTGTTCTGGCAGGACCACCCATTGATGCTGCATGAGGTTTCAAACACCGGAAATGCTGGCACAAAAATGGGACGGGTGATCCATTGACAACCCCAGCCCATCAATAAAAAGAAATGCCAGAATAATGACAGCGGAACGCAAAAGGACGACATTATGTGATATTGGCGTCTTTTTGTGTTCCACTGTCGTTATTCTGGCGCCACATTAACTGTGTCTGATAATCTCCTTTGACTCAGTGGCAATATGAATATGCATTTTCTCCTCCCTTTCTCTACAAACAGTTAAACACACTCTTGTTATGTTTGCTGCACAGTTCTCCATGAAAATGGCTCTTGCTAAATGGCAATGTGGGGAGGGGAGGAATCATGTCCCATTTATTTCTCCTTGGATCACCATCTCTAAGAAGACTCCTGACACTGCAGCCCCCTGGGTGTTAAACGCAGAGGAACAAACACTGCCAGGCAAAGAGGCATGCAGGAAGGAAAAGGCCTCACCTTACATGTCCTTTAGACAAAGCCCACACGCTTTGCCCTGGGCCCTTCCTTTGCACCCCACTGAAGCATCCCCAGAACTAGGCCATGTGCAGAACACAACTTCAGAACTAGGAAAGCATGTGCCGTCCTCCAACAGTATACGTGCTCACCAAGGCACAGCGAGCACTTTGGTACTAATGAGATGGCCTTGTTCAAATACATTAGCAAGCTTCACGTCCGATTAAATCTGTACTACTACTGGTAAAAAGCTAAAAAAAAGAAAAGAATGGAAGACTCTGCTAATAGGCTTTCAGGTTGTACGGATGACAAAAATACTTTGCTTTTTTTTTAAAAAAAGAGTGCACTATCTCTGAGAGAGGCAGAGTGAAAGAAGGGCAGCTCACATTATATGTGATGGACACTTTCAGTGTGTTTCCCGAACACACTTGTATGCTACAGGACTGTATCCACTCCCATAACCATGAAAGGCTGTGGGAATGCGCATAGCTGAGAGGTATAGAATTATAGAATCATAGAATCTGAGAGCTGGAAGGGACCACAAGGGCCATCTAGACCAACTCCCTGCCATGGAGGAATACACAATTAAAGCACTCCTACAGAATCATAGAATATTACTATTGGAAGGGGCCACAAGCACACGAGGTAGGCAGGAGCACATGCTATGCTTGCAGAAGGTTCCAGGTTCAAATCCAAGCAAATCCAGGTAGGGCTAGGAAGGAATCTAGCCTGAAACCCTGGAGATCTTCTGCCAGTAGCAAGATTACTGAGACAAAACTGATCTGTTGTGTAACATTGGGACATACTGTAATCCCATTTGCTGTGTGATCAGGGGAAGCATCACTCATGTGACTCATCCAGAAAGAAAACACAAATTCTGAAAAATTGTTTGTTTTTAATGGAAAGCTAGTTTCAATCCCATTAAAAGTCAAAGGTTGGTTTTTTAAAAATCCCAGATAGATATTTCAGCATAGGAGCAGTCATTATTACTAGGGGCAGTGCAGGAGGTCTCATGGGAGTGCATAATATAGGAGCCAAGAAGGGAAATCTACAGGGTGAAAATGCACAAGGTGATTAGAGGATGAAAAACATGTACATGTCAATAACACATGATTTGGATGTGGCATCAGTCATGTCCTGGAAGTATTGCTGCCTGCCAACAAGAATATCTCTACTCTCCCACATGATTTTTGAAGAGAGTTAGTATCAGTAGATATTTTAGATGTATCTACATGTTAGAAAGATACAAAATTTCAGACGGACAAGTGCAGGGGTTTGAAGATTATGGCTCCTGAATTTTAGTGAGGTGGTGGTGGTTACTTTTGATGGTAAACCTGTAGTAGCATTAGGAAGACAGAAGCAGTTCTCAATATTATAATCCTTCCACCAAAGCACAGCATTTGGAAACCCCTCCATAAAGTATGTCCTAGGATGAGAAGGTACACTTGTCAAACACTTAACACTACAGTTGTCCCTCCACATTCATGGATTTGGCATTCACGGATTTAAGTATTCACAGTTTGAAAATATTGTTTTAAAAATAATAATCCAAAAAGCAAACCTTGATTTTGCCATCTTATATAAGGGACACCATTTTGCTATGCCATTGCATATAATGGGACTTGAGTATTCACAGGGGGTCCTGGAACCAAACCCCAGCGAATGTGAAGGGACAACTGTATTCTTCCCTCCCTCCCTCCTTTTTTCCACAGAAAGATGAAGGAGACCACTTCCAGACCACGGCTGTGTTTCTTCTGAACCTGATGAATTACCCTAATAATAGAATGGTAGGGAAGATTGTGACTGGATTCCCTGTATGCTTCTTCCTCAGTCTATTGTCAAGGTGGTCACTGTTGATGAGCAATCTCAAGGCCCTGCCTATGACCCTTTAAGATTCTTCATCTCTCTAAAGCAGGACACATAGCCATTCACAGTAGATTAGGGGTTTGTCTACACTGGCCAAATACCCCAGCTTGCCCCCATTCCAGAGCTCTGCAGTCCAAATGATGCAGGGCATTTACCCCAATCTGCCCCTGGGCAGTACAAATGACCCCTAGGGCAGATATAAGGCTGGAATGGGGACAAGCTAGCATAAGGCCCAATAAACCATTTTGGGAAAAAAAATACCCAGTTTACCTAGGAAAAACCAGATCAGGCCCCGCATGTCAACAGGAACCTGCCCAGCACTCATCTCCTTTCTGCTGCTGCCATGTCCCTGGCTCTCCCGGATGCCAGGTGGGAGTCCATCATGATGCAGGGCCCCTGCCTGGCTTCTGCATCAGTTGAAAAAATGGCTTTAGCAATGGGCCAGCATCCTGTTTGGAGTCCACCCCATTTTCTCCAGGTAACGGGGAAAACAGACCACCTCCACAACCAGGATATGCCAGCAGGGAACCAGCAGTGTAGATGATCCTTAGGGCTGATGGGAGACTGCAGAAATGATCCAGTTTGACACAGCTTTAACTGTTATGGCTCAATGCTATGGAATTCTGGGATTTGTAGTTTTGTGAGATATTTAGCCTTCTCTGTCAAAGAGCTCTGGTGCCACAACAAACTACAGATCCCAGGCTTCCATAGGGTGGAGCCATGATAGTTGAAGTGGTGTTAAACGCCATTATTTCAGCAGCCTAGGTCCATATTATCTTTGGCTCTAGCTTTTGCCTGCCTTCCTCATGGCCTGGTGCAGCAAAGCAATCAAGAAGGGAGACAGATGAATTATGACACTTGAAGTCAGAGAGAAATTTCTAAAAAGAAAATGTAATTAAGGAATAAATTGGAAAGTGAAAACACCTGTGATCCAGTGGCCAGGCCTGATTATTTTAGAAAGTGAAAATTATCTTCGTCAGCTTAATTTTATTTCATTCCATCACTCTGGGAGAGAAGAACATTTCACTCATTTATTAAATATAAAATGAACCTCTTCAGTTTGCTTTGTTAGCAGTAATGAGTATTTTGTGGCAATAAATTTTCACTGAGTCCTTTGGACTTAGTACCAACCCAGTACGGCTTGTCACATCTCTCTCTCTCTCACACACACACACTCACACACTACATTCTATATGAGGTAGAATGGAGGTTTTTAAACAGAGGCTGAATGGCCATATGTTGGAAGTGCTTTGACTGGCAGGGGTTGGACTGGATGGCCCTTGTTATCCTAAATGCTTGGATCCTTGGAGACCCTCTAAAATATCAATATTAATTTGGGAATTAATATACTCAGCTTGGCAATGCGAGAAGAGGGCAACAATGCAGGACCTTTTAACCTATGTATACTGGTACTCAGAAGGAGATGTTAAGCTAGATAGTACAACTAATTAATCTTTATTGAGAAAGCAATAATAACAACATTCATGCACACAATCAGGCTTTAAGCTATCACGCAAGGTTAGCAAAAAAAAGTAGAAAGGATTGGGACAGAGAAACAGAGTAATACTGTACTGATCAGAGGAGTTGAGGTTGTGGAGAAAACCAGCAGAGTGGGGGGTCCCTAAGTAGGAATGGTCAAAATAATCCTCATGGAATTTGCTTGGAAAGTGATCTGTCTAAACAGACATTGCATTGATGTGTAGTATTTGGAAGGAGGGGCAGCCAAATCCACCATAAACTCCACCAGGGAAGTCTTCGCAGCTTTTCCTGGAGTTTTTAAAAAGCTCCATAGGGGATGCAAATGTCTGCTCATTAAGACAGCCGCATTCACATCGCTGCACTTTTCCATAAGAGAGGCAGTGCAAGCTGATTGGCCAGACGAGCATGGGGTCTTGCAAACAGAGCAAGCGCCTGCTGCCACCATGTTGGATTTTCAGCTAAGCAAGAGATCCGTCAGGCGATAAAACAATGATCTTTTCCTCTCTTTTCTCTTTTTTCTTTTGTAACTCTGAATTATCGCTTGTGGTAAATGGTTTTTTGAAAAAAAAATAGGTGGTGGCAGATTTAAAAGTGCAAGTGATTCACTCGTTGCCTCCATCTTGTCTAGGGGTATGTGATGTTTATGGGGGCTCTATTAGCCATTAAGACAGTTCGCAACTGCTGCGAATTGCTACTACTCTGGAGTAATCTGTTTTCCCTCCCCTCATATAGACGAGCCCTTTGATTCTAAATGTTTTCTTAATAAAGACTGAAAGGCAAGTGGAGAAATATGTTTGTTCAGGATTGTATCTAGGTTTGAGAGAAGGCTTCACTGGAAAAGTTACTTAAGGCCCTGCTAGCTAGGAGATTCTGGCAGTGACAGTCCACAAAAAATAATTTTTCCAAGTGTTGTTGTCTAATGAAGTGCTTTCTTTTGGGCCCCTGCCTCCATTTTAATTTTCTACTATGGCAGAAAGAGGAACTATATTGCAAAGGAAAATGATCACCTACTGATGCCACCATCGGGTAAACAAGTAGCTGCCCTGGAGTAGCAGGCTTTGATCTTGGCCTCAGTTTATATACCGCAGTAAGCATCACGTTTTGTTGGATGTGTGTGTCAAGCACGGGATGAGTCCTTCCTGAATCTTCATTTGTGAAGAAAAGCCAGAGAGAGAGAGAGAGTCATTAAAGAGAGTAACTAGGAAGAAAACTTCCCAAAAAGCACTCTCAATACTTTAGGAAGCACTCTCAATACGTAAATGTTTAAGGTTGCATCTACACTATAGAAATAGTGCAGTTTCACACCACTTTAACTGCCATGGCTCCATCCTACAGAATCTGGGAGCTGTAGTTTTGTGAGACACCAGCACTCTTCAGCAAAAAAGGCTAAAGATCTGGAGCTACAGTACTTAAAGCAGTGTCAAACTGCATTATTTTTACAGTGCAGAGGCACCCTAAGGGACTCTTCATTAATGGTAGATTGTGAGGAATGTGAAAGTCTTCATCAATGCACCTTCTGAATTAGTTAAGGCCACTAGTCTGTACAGTCTTGGGTTTAATGTGAAAATGATTGGAAAGCTGATATGGATATCAAGGTAGAAAATACTCACCAGGATATTTTACTCTATGAGAGAAGGTGAGCAGGAGGAAGATGATGCTCATTCCAAATTGCACCAACAGATGATAGCATCACCAAATGTTAAAGCCTGTGTGAAGTCATGGATGGGGAACTGGATGTGACCCACAAGCTTCATTTATGGTTTTGTATGAAAATGAACTATGGGTGCAGCCTGGGAAGGTTTTGCAAGCAATAGGAGCTCTGGTCTGAATCCTGGGAAGGTTTTTGTCAGGATTGTTCCCTTTTGCTCCGGCTCCTACCATATTGCTTACAATTCTATGATTCTATGATTCATTTCCCTGTGTATAGTGTATAGTGTGCATAGCTGTTTGTATAAGAGTGAAATTGATGGATGGGTAGCTAATTGGGCTTTCATTGGGAAAAGAGATAACAAGTAATCTGTATTATTGCATTGCAGGGGGTTGGACTGGATGGCCCTTGAGGTTTCTTCCAACTCTATGATTCTACAATTCTAAGGCACCTGCAATTACCAGTTTTTGTTTCAAGGCTAGAGCCACTGGGAAAAGGGTACTTTTGGTTTAAGGAATGCCTGTGTCAGTGGATAATGAACAACCAATGAGTATGCAGCCTGGCCGATTTTGGTGATTGTAAAATGCTTTTAGCTTAGAGTGTATCCGTTAGGCTTTCAGTCTCAGCAACAACTTTGTATTGTGTGCTTCCTAGATTTCTAGTAATAAAGTTTTCTGATGAACCCTGAAACTTGTGCTCTATACTGGTTGTCACACTACACTGTTATAGCACCATTATTCCACTTTAACTGCTATGGCAACCTCCTGTGGAATCCTGGGATTTGTAGTTTAGGGAGGGGCACTGAGCATTCTCAGCCAGAGAGCTCTTAGGCCTCACTCAACTACAAACCCCAGAATTCCACAAGAGGCAACCATAGCATTTAAAGTGGAATAATAGCACTAGAACAGTGTAGCGTGATAATAAATTATGAGTCTGGGATTGCTGATACCTGACAGTTTTACATGGAACATTAGCACTGGTTTGCAGATCAGGAAGATTTTGCATGGAACAACAAGTTGGGTTTGCTGGCCAGAAAGCTGTTGCTTAGAACTAAGCTGCAGTATGGAATATAAGGGAAAATATGAAGAAGGTTCTTAGGGAAGCAAAGAAACGAGACAAAAAGAACAAATATAGAAAATCCTTGGTTTTATAACACTAAGGAAGTCAAAGGAGGGGGGAAGGAAAGAAAAGAAAATGGAAACTTCAAAAAAGTAATGCATCAGTATGATAATCGGACCACGGTTATTTCCTTTCTGGATTAATGATGGTCTTATGGTTAGTTTTAAGTTGACAAAATGACTCAATTGGAATCCATGTAACCAAAAAATATGTTTAGATGCATTTAATAATTTGTCTTAATTATTTGTAAATAGTTTATGTACTCGAATTGAAACATTGTACAGAAGAATATTTAAAGCTTGAATAAATATATATGGCAAAAAAAAAAAGAAAGAAAAAAAAGAACTAAGCTGCAGTTTATAGCCTGAGAAACTATTACAGTGGAACTTACTTTTGAGAACATGTGTCAAATTGAGCTGTGCTTTGTGCACTTGGTGGGAAAATGTCCAAATAGATAAATTTTACATTCAGCTCAGCCCACTTTGAGTTGGCTCTGCCCTGTGTCCTTAGGCTCAAACACTGCTAGAATGCAACCTGAAGGAACTCTGGTGGTGCAGTGGTTAAATGCTGGTACTGCAGCCACAACGTTGTGAGTTCAGTCCTACAAGGCTCCATGGTTGACTCAGCCTTCCATCCTTCCGTAGGTCAGTAAAATGAGTACCCAGCTTGTTGGGGGAAATTAGCGAACACGTTGTAAACCGCTTAGGTAGTGCTTTACACTGATAAGCGGTATAGAAATATAAATGCTATTGCTATTGCTAACCTGAAGACCCTTCCCAAATTGAAATTTGGCCCCCTGCCCCCCGACAATATTTACCAACCTATATTAAGTAGTTATAATTGTGTTTGTCAACTTGAGGCCCCCCAGGCTGAGGTTCCTAATGAGTCCAGCCAACCCAGGCAAATCAACAGGAGATGTTCTATCAGGATATCAACAGAGCAGAGTCTTCTTGGTAGTGGCATTAATGCTCTATAACTAATTGCCTAGTAAGGCAATTCATAACCCAATTGTATAATTAATAGTATAGAAAACGTTTAAGGGCTTGTCTATACCAAGGATAAAACACGTACTCACCCCGGACCAGGTGGATTTGTACACATGATGTATGGAGCAAATCCACTCCTTTTAGCTGTTAATGTGGCTGAACAGAAACCACAAGTTGCTCCAGAGTGTCCAGGAAACTCTGGAGTGGCCCCGGTGTTTTGGATGTGTGGACAGCTAGATCAGGCTGAATCCTGAGTGAATCTGGAGTGACCCAGCTGTCCACACATCTACATACACACCCCCACTGGCCTACCCACCTCAGTGCTGCTGCCTCACCCACCGGCCAACCAGCTCTCTGCAGAGCCTGGTCATTGCTGTCACTGCTGGTGAGATCAGAATGGGGTGCCATGTGATCAATAAGGGAGGGGTAGAGCAACCCTCTGCTTACTGATTATGTGGTGCAGTGCCCTGTTCTGATCTCACCAGCAGTGACATTGAGGCAGTGGTGGGGGAGGCATTGAGGGGGATGGGCCAGCATGGCCAATGTGGTATCAGCCTAGTGGCTCATCTGTACCGTAGAATGGATCTAGAACAGGTGCACACCGGTACATGTAGCTGACATCATGTCGATCCGGGGCAGCTCCAGAGCATAATGCTCCAGACTGTAGATGTAGATGAGCCCTTAGACTTGTTTTGAGTGAAAAACCTTTCGAGAATATTTTGTTGGTTGCATGTTTCCAAATTCTACCCTATGTTCCTCATTGTTTGATGTCATCATCATATCAGTGGATTGGGTTAAGGGAGCCCTGCTTGGATTTACTACCCAGAGGAACTGGAGGACCTACTCTACTTCACAAGATTATTTCTGCCCTCCTGAAATAATTTTGCAAGGGTACTTTATGCTTTGGTGGATACTGGAAATTACCTGTAGAATAGTATGAAAGCATAAGAAATCCTGAAGTAATACAGCTCAGGAGAATGAGCATGTTTGATGGTGCAAGACCTGGAAGGAAAAAAAATATCTTGCCTTGGTTTTCTTGACATTTTTTTATCTTGAAATGTATTGTAAACATACAGAAAAGGAATGAAACAATGCATCATACTGATGGTGTTTTCTTCCTTGCACACAACATGATTAGATTTTTATGCCATTCTTTGGTTGGGAAAAGAAGTAGGTGTGAACATACCACATGTATTTTAAACCAAATGATAAGAGAATGCAAGCAAACAGATCAATATGTATGGGGTTTCCTTGGCACATGACTCACTAAACTAATCCTTTAATAAAATGTCTCTGTTATTTTCCCTACAGCAATGCATGTTTTATACGACTGCAAATGGGAGTAGGAACAGTGTGTTTTGTATGAACACTTTTGGTAGCTGCAAAAATGGCACTCTCCTTTTGCATTTTTAGGGGTGATATTGACAAACACACATCCATTTAGAGAGAGGACTATGGAAAGCAAAAGCATTGCTATCACTCTGAATTGGCTTAATATGCAATCAGTGAAATCATTACCTAGCAAACCGATTGGCTATATAGCATAATGATATCATCACATTCACAATGTGACCCCTGACTGGCTCTGATTATTATTCCGAGGAAGAATACCACCCATTTTCATGACACTGGAAGAAAACCAGCAGCTGAGATGGGAGAGGCACACAGAAAACAAGAATAAGGGAGGCTTACAGCCCAGATGGATCTACTTTGACTTTCTCCAAACTGACTCATAGAATCATATAGAGTTAAAAGACACCACACGGGGCATCTAGTCGAACCCCCTGCCTGCAGGAATATACAGTCAAAACCTTCCTGACAGATGGCCATCCAGCCTCTGTTTAAGAACCTCCAAAGAAGGAGACTCCACCACACTCCCAGGCAATGCTTTCCACTGCCAAAAAGCTCTTATCAGGAAGTTCTTCCTAATGTTTAGGTGGAATTTTCCCCTGTAGTTTGAATCTATTGCTCCATTTCCGAGTTTCTGGAGCAGCAGAAAACAAGCTTGCTTCATCCACGTCCTAGTCTCTGGAGCCGTCAAACACAAGCTTGCTCCATCCTCAGTATGACATCCCTTCAAATATTTAAACATGGCTATCATGTCACCTGTTGAAGTTCTATTCTCCAGGCTTAACATGCCCAGCTCCCTAAGATGCTCCTCATAGGGCATGGTTTCCAGGCTTTTAACCATTTTGGTCACCCTCCCCTGGACATGCTCCAGCTTCTCAATATTCTTCCTGAATTGTGATGCCCAGAAATGGACACAGTATTCCAGGAGAGGTCTGACCAAAGTAGAACAGAGTGGTACCATTACTTCCCTTGATTTAGACACTATACTCCTATTGATGCAGCCTAGAACTGCATTTACTTTTTTAGCTGCCGCATCACACTGCTGACTCATGTTCAGCTTGTGGTCCACTAAAACTCCTATATCCTTTTCGTATGCACTGCTATCAAGCCAGATGTCACCCATCCTATATCTGTGCTTTTCATTTTTTCTGCCTAAGTGTAGTTCTGTGCTCAAGTCCGTTCAGCAGTTCACCTACCTGGGAAGCATCATCTCCTCTGATGCCAAGATTGACAAAGAGATCGATCACAGATTAGCAAAGGCATATAGCGCATTTGGAAGACTTCACAAAAGAGTCTGGAGTAATAAACACCTGAAGCAAAGCACAAAAATCAGTGTGTATAGAGCCATTGTACTGTCTATTCTCCTTTATGGATCTGAAACATGGGTCACCTATTGCCACCACCTACAACTCCTCGAATGCTTTAATCAGTGCTGTATATGCACAATCCTAAATATACACTGGACTGACTATGTGACGAATGTTGCTGTCCTTGAGCAAGTAGGGATCACCAGCATTGAGGCCATGATATTGAGAACACAGCTGCGCTGGGCAGGGGACATTTCTAGGATGGAGGACCATCGCCTCCCCAAAATAGTACTCTATGGTGAACTCACCACGGGTCAGCATAAGAGGAGCACTCCAAAAAAGCAATACAAGGACTCCCTGAAACAACATCTCAGGCTCGGCCAAACTGATCACCAACAATGGTCCGCCCTGGCCTCACATTGGGAGGCATGGAGACACACTATCCACAATGCTGCAGCCTTATTTGAGAACTCATGCTGAACAAGTCTTGAAGAGAAACATCAACGCAGAAAGAATGACAAGCCAGAAACATCACCCAAGGAGATCTTCTGCTGTGCTTTCTGCAACTGGACTTGTTTATTTTGGATTGGCCTTTTTAGTCATCAGCATGCTTGCAGAAAGTGTGGGATGAGTCCTTCTAGAATTTTTGTTCACGAAGAAAAGCCAGAGAGAGTACTCTACATTTCTCTCTTTCAAACTTCATTTTTTTAGTTTTGGCCCAGCTTTCTAATCTGTTAAGGTGATTTTAAATGTTGTGTCTGGGTTATTAGCTACCCCTCCTAATTTGGTGTCATATTCAAATTTGATAAGCATGTTCTCTATTCCATTATCCAAGTCATTGATAAAGATATTGAATAGCACTGGATCCAGGACTAAACCCTGTGGCACCCCACTAGTCACCTCTCTCCAGGATGAAGAGGAGCCATTTGTGACTATCCTTTAGGTAGTGAACTGAGCACACATATAGTTAGTACCTCTCTTCTTATTCATCACTATAAACAGAGACATTAGTTGGCCTCTGAATTTTGGCCAAGCAGAGTTAACAAGCACTGAGAGAAGAGCAGCCAGTGCAATGGACATTAGTCACACTAGCTTTATTAAATTTAAATTACTTTCTGAAAACTACTGATGAAAATTTAAATTTGTTTCAATTAATTATTTCTATTACCACTCTTTTCCTCGTTCTCTTTTTGCATAACATACTCTGAGGAAGTGCCAGCCTTTAATGATCAATGAAACTGAAATGATTCTAAAAATGAAGTGGCAAATTTACAATAATAATATCTTTTCTGTCTCTGGACATTAAAGATACATGTGAGCTGAGGGGTATTTGAAAATTTCCAGATTCCATCATGGTCAGCAGTCCCAGGGTCATGTGCGGATAATCTCCCCATAGAAGGAGTTCTTAAACTTTGCCTCAGTTATTTTGCCTAAGTACATTTTACCAGCCCTGACAGCTCCCAGCCCCTTTTCCATGTAATAATTGGCAATATTTAATAATCTGGTTAACTGTGGCCTTCCATGAGTGTGACAAGTAAACTGGGAAGTCCCAGAACCCAGGGACCCAAAGACTAGTGCTGAGACTAAGTCATGTACACCCTAGGGAGGGGCCATTCCAAATTCCAAAGAAAGGTAACCTGCAAGGCAACTTCTCGCCTGAACATCTGGCCAATTCAGTCAAGTATATCTGAGTACTCATGGTTTATAGATGAGCTGTCTCCTCTCTCCAAGACCACAAACAAAGAGGGTTGCTCGCTTCATTCAATGTCAAAGTGATAGCACATTAATGATCGTTAGCATATCTTAACTCTTCTGGAGCATCTATTGTTTTAGCCTGGAAGACTCCTTAGCCTGTTCTCCATGCTAAAAACCCATCCCCTGAAGGGAAATATTAGATATAAAAACACCTTCAAAACTCTACTCAAGTGCACACAGTTCCTGCTCCTACATCCACGCTGCCAGTTTACTATGCACCTTCAGAACACAACTCTGAGACCCTGTTGTTGCAGGAATCTCTGCTCTACAGGACAGAAGTCATATCACCCATTATCCCTTCACTTGATTCCTCTATCCAAATACTTCCTATTTTATTTGCTAGCCTTGTGTGAGTGCTTGAAGTCTGAACGTGCATGTGAATGGTATTATTGTTGATTTCTCGAATAAATATAATTTAATTGCACTATCTAGCTTGTAAGTCTCTTCCTTAGTACCAGTATACACAGGTCTCAAGATCCTGCCATTACCCACCTCTCGTACTGCTAAGTCAAGTGTATTAATTCTCCATCTTAATATTAGTGTGTTAGAGGCTCCTCCCAGACCCCCAGCGTTTTGGGTAACATACAAATCAAAACAATGTGAATTTCTCCAAGTACAGGGCTAATCATGTATTTCACCAGAAACTTGTTTGTGCCTTATATATGTGTAAATTCCTTCATGGAAGTGGTTGGACATTTTTGTCTAATGAAGCATGACTGAATGTGCAGAATGTGTTCAACACTGCAGAAGCACAGTTTCCTATGTGGGTACCATTATGCATCACACATTGCACACTGTTGTGCATGGATGTGCATGCAAACGGAAAATTCCCACATGTAGTTTTGAGCAGAAAACAGTATCAACAGAAATATTTTCTGCACAGAAAAACCTACTTCCTTCACAGAAAAATGCTGTCATTGGGAACATCTTCTGTGCAAAATTTGCATGTGATTGATTCACACTGAATATTTATTCGCATAAATATTATTTTCTGCACAGAAGATGCTGTTTCTTGTGCAGAAAATACTATTTTCTGTGCAAAACTATCATGTGTGCATTTTTCACAGAAATAGTCCTGAACTGTGAATAGGCTTCAAAAATGTTATGGGTTTGAAGACTTTCTTGCAGCAGGAAGAAAATTGCTAAAATTACTTGTGACTTCCTTCAAGAAGAAAACCACTGAAGGATGATATTCCTACTGACAAGTGCTGCAAGGATTTTTGCCTCCTGTAGGAGAGTAAAATGCTGAAAACTTTTTTATTCACTGTCCTTGCAATTTGCTCTACAAGCCTTGGTCCAAAACTAGTCTCATCTTCTTTGTTAAGGAAAACACACACAGAGAGCGAGCGCAGAGGAGCAGGATGCTTGATCACAAAGACACAAAACCATACTTATATCTTTGGAAAGTCCATGCAACAAGGCAGCAGTAATTGTCATTTGCACACAAACGCATAATGACAAATCACAAAAACCGACTATGCAAGTACAATTAGTTCAGGGGAAAATGTTGAAAATCCATCCAAAGTTAGACAGAGAAAATGTGATTTTTCCTTATCTCAAGAATGAGATCAGAAGATTTACATCTCTGATATATAGCCACTGCCATCCCATACTTTGAATGGAGTTAGTTAAGTTACTGTCCCCTAATTTAGTAAGCCAATATATTGGAGAAATCCAGTCAATATTGCAAACATGTTATTTCAAAAAGCTTATGATAAAGTCCATCATAAAATGCCCCTGAGCTAGTACAGCAGTCATGGAACAAGAGGAGAGATTATTTTATGGAGCGGTAGCTGGTTAAAGGACATAAAGCAAAGAGTGGGGATAAAAGGACAGTTCTCACAATGAAGAGCTGTAGACAGCACGATCCCAGAGGATTTGTTTGGGGACCAGAGCTTGTTAACTTGTTCATAAATCATTTAGAATTGTAAAGGGAGGGCAGGGAGTTGGTCAGTTTTATTGCTGACAACAAAGTAGCTAAGATGGTTAAAACAAACAAACAGACAAACAAACAAACAAAGGAATTGGGAAGAGCTCTGAAAATTATTTCTAAACTGCATGAATAAGCTTTAAAATAGCAAAGGAGAATCAGGGATAGTCCTGATGGTGAAAGAAACCCTCTTAGAATCTGTGGGGAATACCATGTGCCATGTGTCCAAATGGGATCCTGCAGTATTCTGTCTTTTTTGGAGGGATGAGGAGCAAAAGTCATGGAAGGTCCAGGTAGAAGCCTCTGGGACTTTTCCTGAGTTTTTTAAAATCCCCTACAGAAATGTGCACTCTCACCTGTTAGGACAACTGAATTGCATTGCATCGCATTGCTGAAGAGGACAGCTGATTGGTCGGATGTGCGCAGGGGGCTGAGCCTGGTAAGATGGCAGATTGCAGAATTGCCATATTGGATTGTTGCTGTAGCGATGGTGTGCTGAGGTGAGGAAACAGGCTTTCTTTCCTTGTTTTTTTTAAAAATTATTTAAGCAGAAGATCACTCTTCTGCTCCTTGGAGTTAGTTATTTTAAAAATATATTGTTTGGCGGGGGCAAGTTGGGGAGTACAAAACCGTGAGTAATTCACTCACAGCCACCATTTTGATTTGCTGGCATGCCTCTATGTGAACAGGAAGCATGGAGAGCTTTGCACACCAGCAATCTTGCAATAAATAAATAAATAAATAAATAAATTGTTGAGACATATGACAGCTGCTGCAAATTGATGTTTCTGTGTCCGAATTCACATTTTATTCCCTCGTCTAGACCAGCCCTCAGTGTAAGAAAGTATAATGTAAGAAAGTGATGAATGCTAGAGAAAAAAATCAAAACCTTAAGTTCTCATATACAGTGATGGGGTCTGAACTGGCAGTAATGGATCAAGAAAGTAGGTGCTGAGGGTAACCTTGTGGTCTAAATTTCCTTGTTTTGGGGTGTGTGTGGGGGTTATACCTGCAACCATAAGTTTTGTTTTAAACCAAAGGTGTATTTTAAAAATCATTTAGTTTAAAGTAAAGGTCTTTGGCGACTTTTCCTCCTTTTTGAATCATAGGAAGACAAAAGAGTAAAACCATATCTATGTGGTGGATGGATCCAAAAATCAAATTAAACAGTCAACAGAAACATGGCAGTACAAAACTGTCCAGTATCCCTTAACCAGTTGTAGCTGGCTCTTTAAAGGAACAATAACTACTCACAAAGGAGAGTAATTTGATATTGGTATTTAAGCCTTTCCCTTAGAGAGACAGGTTCTGTATATTACATGGTGTTCCTCATGAATAAACCACCCCAGAGGGTGGTGCTATGTTATTCAAACTTTTCACCTGGAGGAAAAGCACATTCCAAGATCTGAAGTGTTCCACTTAACTAAAGGCTGTTGATGTTGCTGTTAACTGCTATCAAGTCAACTTCAACTTATGGCAACCCCATGAATGAGAGACCTGCAAGTCCTCCTATCATAGACAGATCTGCCCAGGTCTTGCAGACTCAGGGACATGGCTTCCTTGATTGAGTCTGTCCTTCTGAATGTGGTCTTTCGCTTTTCTTATTGCCTTTTACCTTACCAAGCATTATTGGCTTTTCTAGTGAGTCACGTCTTCTCATGATATTTTTGAAGTATGAGTCTCAGTTTAGTCATCTTGGTTTCTAGGGAGACTTCAGGCTTGACTTGCTCTAGGACCCATTGATTTGGTGTTTTTTTTTTTTTTTTTAGTAGTCCATGGCATTTGTAGAACTCTCCTCCAGCACCACATTTCAAATGAGTTCATTTTCTTCCTATCAGCTTTCTTCACTGTTCAGCTTTCACAACCATACATAGAAATGGGAAATACAATGCTATGGGCAATCTTAACTTTAGTATTCAACGATATATCTTGACATTTCAGGATCTTGTCTAGTTCCTTCATAGCTGCCCTTCCAAGTCCTAGTTGTAGGACATTATCAGACGGGGACCAAATATAGCGTCCCCATCTCGCCTTCTAAATACCGCCCCACTCCTGTCCCTGTAACTGAATAAATTTTTTCCTCAGACACCTACATTTTTTGCAGTTTTAAAAGTTTTTCCCCTCCCCTCAGCAGCCTAGTCGTGAGTGGAGCTCTCACAGAGAGCCACATTCACTTCCTTATTTGAATTTTTTTTAATGTAGGAAATTAAAAAAAAAAGTAAAAGCAAGGGTTTTAAATGACAGCAAGCAGGGGGGAAAAAGAAAAGAAAAAAATCTTATTAACCTGGGGAGGGTAAAAAAAAAAGGCTGTCACTTACCTGAATGTTCCGATCTGCACTGGAAGTGTTCAGCACAGATCTTCCAGGACCTTCCAGGGAGGCTGGCATCGTGCAGGAAATTTAAAAATAAAACCAAAAATAAATATCAAAAAATTAAACCAAGTACCTAAACACACTAAAATAAATAAATAAATAAATAAATAAATATCCAAATGAACAGAGGAGGGTACAAAAAAGGCTGTCACTTACCTGGATGTCCTGATCGCCACCCAAAGTGTTTGGCACAGACCTCCTAGATCATGTCACAGGAATGGGATGTCTTTTCACAAGCCCATGATTCTGTTACTGAAACAGAACAGGTGATCTATTGATGGCTTTTGCCCAAAAAACAAAAAACGGAGCTGAACAGAGGCAGCACAGGAGCCTACTGGGACAGGGATAACACCGTCTGAAAAGGAAGCCCTTCCGTGATCCTGTGGCATCCCTGTCCTGGATTATTAAGGCCATTTGATAATCTCCTTTGTCTGATTTCTTGACTGCAGCCTCCATTCTGATTAATGACTGAGCCAAGGTGTTGAAAAGCTTGAACTATTTCATCTACACTAAATTTATTTAAATCCTCCATGGTCATTGTTTTTGTTTTCTTAATGTTCAACTGTAAACCTGCTTTTGCACTATCTTCCTTGACTTTCTTTGGTAATCATTCCAAATCTTTGCTATTTTCTGCTAGTAATATGGTGTCATCTGCATATCTTAAAATGCTGGTATTCCTTCCTCCAGTTTTCACGCCTCCTCCCTGTGAGTCTAATCCTGCTTTAGGTATGATATCCTCATCTTACAAGTTAAAGAGATAGGGTGATAAAATGCAGCCTTGCCTGACCCCCCCAGCCCTCTAACTGACCCCCTAACTAAAGGTGGTGTGAGAAAAATCACAATTTCCATCCTGTCATTGCCATTGTACCTTGTCTGCTTGGGTAAGAGTCACGAACAGAGACCTTAGCCTTTCAGACAATGGTAGGATTGAGAAACAGAAGTGTAGCATTATTCAGTGCTGAGCCAGTTGTTCCATTGTATCAGTAGAAAAATTGCCATAGTGAAAAGGTTGCTGAAAAAAAAAGGGGGGGGAAGCACCCACTATTCATTTCTGTGGGAGAGATAAGATGGAAATTTGTTCTCAATCCTCGCTCTAGTATCCCCAATATATATATAAAAATGTTCAACAGATTAATCTGAGAAGACTGGCAATTCTTATCCTGTCAGATAAGAAACACATTGAAGAGTGACCACGAAGGCCATACCACAGTTTGTTCTCTCTAAAGCAGCTCAGGTTTGGTGCCATATCATCTTCCTTCCTCTGTAACCAAAGACAGAGCCCTATGATTTATTTGGACAGTTACTGTGCTCTTGCCACTGAGAAGAGCAGAGGGGACCATTCAGTCCTAAGCACTGCAAATTGCATTTTGTTGGCCATGGAAGAAGTGTCTGTCAACACATTTTGGTTCAGGACTGCTTGGGCATTTTATCCATCAAGTCCCAAGCTATAGATGATATCAGGGAGAAAAGGAGGGAAGGCATATAGTCCATTTTCCTCAGTTCATTCCAGAAAAGCACACACAGCTTTAAAATTGATGCCCCAATCCATCCTCTTCTGTTCACATTCAATTCTGGGCCAGTTGTTACATCACATTTCTCTCTCTTTCTGGCTTTTCTTCGCAAACGAAAATTCAGGAAGGATTCATCCTGTGCTTTCTGCAAGCGCGCTGATGACTAAAAAGGCCAATCCGAGATAAACAAGTCCAGTTGCAGAAAGCACAGCAGAAGGTCTCCTTGGGTGATGTTTCCGGGCTGTGATTCTTCCTGCATTGTCATTTCTCTTCAAGACTTGTTCGGCGTGAGTTCTCAAATAAGGCTGCAGCATTGTGGATAGTGTGTCTCCATGCCTCCTGATGTGAGGCCAGGGCGGAACATTGTTGGTGATCAATTTGGCTGAGCCTGAGATGTTGTTTCGGGGAGTCCTTGTATCACTTTTTTGGAGTGCCCCTCTTACGCTGACCTGTGGCGAGTTTACCGTACAGTACTATTTTGTGGAGGCGATGGTCCTCCATCCTAGAAACGTGCCCTGCCTGGCGCAGCTGTGTTCTCAATATCATGGCCTCAATGCTGGTGATCCCTGCTTGCTCAAGGATAGCAACATTTGTTACATAGTCAGTCCAGTGTATATTTAGGATTGTGTGCATACAGCGCTGGTGAAAGCGTTCGAGGAGGCATAAGTGTTGACGATAGGTGACCCATATTTCAGACCCATAAAGGAGAATACACAATACAATGGCTCTATACACACTGATGTTTGTGCTTCGCCTCAGGTGTTTATTACTTCAGACTCTTTTGTAAAGTCTTCCAAAAGAACACAACCTTGCTTCACTTCATTAGTTATTAGAAAGGGCTCTGAAAGAGCATCGCCATATCTGACTTGACCGTGCTGGCCCTCATGTAGCAAGATAATCATTTTAAGGAATTGGGGGGGGGGCATCCTAGTCTTTCCAGGATCTGCCACAGACCTTTTCTACTCACAGTGTCGAAGGCTTTGGTGAGGTCGACAAATGTTACATAGAGACCCTTGTTCTGCTCTCTACATTTCTCTTGCAGTTGTCTAAGGGCAAATACCACATCTGTAGTGCTCCTATTGGCTCTGAAGCCACATTGGCTTTCAGGGAGAAGTTCTTCTGCAATAGCAGGAACTAATCTGTTCAGGAGTATCCTTGCAAGGATTTTTCCAGCAATAGAGAGCAGTGTTATACCTCGATAGTTTGAGCAATTGGATTTTGCTCCTTTTTTCTTGTACAGGGTGATGATGACTGCATCTCGGAGATCTGATGGCAGTTCCTCTTAAAAAAGATCACATTTAATTTTAGAATATGCATATCCAGTCCTATACTACAGGGTCACAGGGTGGAAAAACAGGTAAAACAATTTTAAAACAACTGAGAAAAAATTAAATTTGAAAAATGACAAATAATTTAAAGTTTAAAAGCATGCTTACCAATTTAAAATCCTGCAATGCAATTTGTCATTCACTCTCTTCTTTTCACTCCACCTACATGTACTCTTCACTCACTCTTCAAATGCTGTGTTTGCTAAAGGTTAATGAGGAGTGGGTTATTTCAGTTAGAGGGCACTGACCCACCACAAGTGCAGCAATCAGTGGATAGCTAGAAAGATCAGTCAGCGAATCGTGAGTGGACACTTCTTTTTTTTTTTTTAACAGAATATATTTGTATTAATTAACAAATTTTAATATCACACTTAAATTAACAGGAAGCAATAAACAAACAATAACAACATAAGACAATAAAGGACAATAAACAATACCTTATTCCTAACCCTACCACTAATTAAAATCACTTCCTGCTTTTCTCTTACTGTAGTATATTAACTTATACATAATAGTCCTCCATTTCTAAATTAAATCTATTGTATGTACCATATTTCCTTATAATACAGAAAATATTTTCTTTTTGTGTATCAAATCCCATAATCACAGTATTCCCTTTTTCTTTCTTTACGTTGTCTGTAAAAGGTCGCCAAATTTTTAAATACATTTCTAAAGAGTTCTCTTTTACTAGGTTTATCATCTTATCTAATTGTCTAGAGTGGAAAATTCTGAAATAAACATGATTTGAGAGTCTCTGAGCATACGCAGAGTATTTTTCTGCACACCTGAATTGCTGCATCCTTTCTGTCTCCCTGCTCCCAGTCAAGATGGGTGGTCTATGAAGATCAGTGGCAGAGCATATGGTTTGCATACAGGGGCCAAGGGGTCCCAATACAATCTGTAACTGCTTCAGTTTTAATGGTCAGGTATCTAACAAGCCCACTGGTCTTTGCACCCATCTTACCTTAATTGTATAGCAGTCAGTGGGTGATATTCCTTGCTTTCCTGCCTCACCTCCTTCTGCCAGCCCTACATGGCCTTGCCATTGGCAGGCATTGTGCGGATAGCTCAGAAAGGCTAATCTATCACTGGCTATGACAGCCACCAATGGGTGATCCTTCCTACCACTGGCCATTAGATGGCATCCATGCCAGGACAAGGCTGTGAAGTTGCACCTGAGCAAGATTTGTCCATTGCCATCTGTGATAGATACTGTTCAGCCATCCTCCTCACTTATCCCCTTCCACCAGCCCCTACTTGGTGTCATAACTCACCCCCTGGACAACTCAGACAAAGAAGAGGAAGATGTCATGCCCTGGATGACCCAGTCTGTTACCTTAAACACTCCAGGGTCTTAAGGACCCTCCAAATATCACTGTTAATTTGGGGAACTAAAATACTCAGCTTGGCTATGCAAGAGGTGGCAACAGATAGTGGGTTTTTTAAACCTTTGTATACCGGTAATGAGACATTAAGCTAGATAGTACAATGATATGTCTTTATTTGAGAAAACAATAACAACAACATTCATACACACATTCAAGCTTCAAGCATTCACGCAAAGCTAGTGGATAAAGTAGGAAATATTGGGATAGAGGAACAGAGGAGGGAGGTTGTTTTCAGGTGATACTGTATTGATCTGAGGAGATGATGTTGCGGAAAGAACCAGCAGAGTGGGGAGCCAGAGAAGGAATGGCTGCACAGCCAGAGGTAGTGTTCACAGGAAGGGGATCTGTGAGCTCTTAAGTGGGGTTTTGGAAAGGTTTTTATAGTCGATAGTTGCCTTCAGGGGATGGGATTTAGAGTGAAAGACAATGCTTTTTGGAATTGCACAGGGTGAGACAATAGACACTCTGGACATTCTAATTGTCCTTAATGTGCGGATACTTTATAACTGAACAGAGGAAGCAACCTTCTTTGTTTGGGGAAGGTAAGAGGTGTGAGGGTTCTCTTCAGCCATGAGTATCCCAGCTTGGGCTGATAGGATTAGCCAGGTATTTGGACACGTAGTTTCCTTGCAAATTAACATTTCTTTGGAAATTTGGCAGCCCCTCCTTAAGTGACTGAGCACTGTTTGTCTTTGGAATTCCTGATTGTGGAATTTACCAGTTTTAATGGCCACACTACAGGGAAGGCCACAGTTGACCTAATTATTAAATATTGCCAATTTATTTTAGATATGGGGCAGGGGGTGTCAGGGTAGGTAACACAGTTGAAATGGAGGAAAGGGCAGAGTGCCAGAGAGCTGCAATTGCTGATGATGAAGCTCTCCTGGAGTCAAAGATGACACACCCGCACCCCATTCATCTGTTGAAAGGCAAACAGAAAAGCGCTGGGCTCATCAATGGTTAAATCTAAGATGCTACTTAATTAGGCCCGAGGTGTTGTGTAGACAGCTGGGTATAAATCTCCCAGCAGCTCCTCTGTGTGTCTTTGTTGTTCATAAGTGCTTTGTCCAAGTGACTGACAGAATTCTGGCACTCATGTTTCTTTGACTTTGGACTGACTTTGAGGACTTTGTTTATTCCTTGATGGTTTTTACATTTGGATTGCTGACTTGTTAACCCTGCTTGGACTGGCTGACCACTCTTGTACCTCTCTGCATCTTGCTCAGATAATCTGTGACTGACTTGTACTGGACCGATGATCCGACAGCTCTGACACACAGACAATCCTCCATGTTCAGTTGGCCCTTCACTGGCACTCTCCCACCAAGAGAGTCAAAAACTGGAGCCACAACATGTCTGTGGAGAAGGAAAGGAAAAAGTGAGGTGGGGTCTTGCTCCTCCCTACAAGAATGTTGAAAACTGCACAGTGTTTGAAGATGTTCCTACAATGAGGAGAACTTTTTAAAATTATTCATTCTCCCCTGCAGGAATGAATAGTTTAACCACATCCCTACTCCTGAGCCCCTTTCCACACAATCCTCTCTGTTACAGAACTAAGCTGTGTTTGCCACAAAATCTATTCCGAGTCCCTTAAATTAGCCCATTGCCTTAGGTGTGGGTGGTAGACACTCTCCCATTGCCACTCTTGACATAATTTTCAGCTGAAAATCCAGTCGGCTTCTCCACATGGAATGGGTATGGGTTGTCTTTTGCCTTAGGCTTGGGTCCAGGCTATTTGAAGTATCTCCTGTTATGAGCTCATTTGAGTTCTAACATCTTCTGGAGAGGCCATTCTCTCTGTCCCACAACCTTCTCAGGCTTATTTGGTGGGAACAAGGGAGAGGGCCACCCAAACTTTATAACTCCCTCCTGGGGAGGCCAGAATGGCCCCATCCTTGTCCTCCTTCCATTAGCAGGTTGAAACATTTTTATGCCACCAGGCTTTTAGAAACTGACTTGGGTGGGCTTTTAATGCTCTGCAGTCCTGTTTGTATATTGTCTTTTAATGAATTTTAATATTTTTAATGTTTCATGTTTTTAACTTTATCAATTGATTGTTTTTAAACATTGTAGATTTATACTTTTACTGAAATGTGTGCTTAATTTTAATCTGTGTTCTTTTTAAATATGTCGTTAGATGCCTTGAGTTTTGAGAGAAAGGTGGGAGAATAAAATTTGATGATGATGATGATAGGGCAATAACATTGGTTTGGGTCAGTCCTAGTGGGAGGATTTATTACATAAAACTATGTCAGCAAGCCAGACAGGAAGGACCTGCATTACTTCAAATGGAGCATTCTGTGAACAGCTGTCAGTGACTAATTCAGCACCAAACTGCTTGTTAAATACGATTACCGTATATTCCGGCATATAAAACAACTGGGCATATAAGACCCCCCCCCCCAATTTCCAACCAAAAATCTAGGCTTAGGCATATATTCGCCATATGAGACCCCCCCCCCAATTTGGCTGGCTGGCTGACTGGCTGGGGGAGCCTTGCCAGCTGATCCTCTTTGTTTCCCAGCTCACAAGGATCTCCTCATGAGTTGGGAAAGCGGACAGGATCAGCTGGCAGGGCTTTCCCAGCCAGCCAGCCAGCCGCAACATTCGCCCCTCTCTTCAACCTTCCAGTCAAACTTGACTTGAAGAGGGAGGAAAGGGGCGAAAATGCCCAGTTTGCCTCAGCAGCCCCCTTCCCTCCATCTTGGCTCTTCTGAAGGGGACCAAGGCAGGGGAAGCGGGGGCGACCGTGGCAAACTCCTAGATTCACCCCCCTAGAAATGCAAAAATGCCCTGAAACGCGAAGCTTCGGAAGGGAGCCCAGAAGGAGGACGCGGGGCTGTGGAGCCAAACCTCGGGATTCGCCCCCTCTCCCCACCTTCAAGGGAGCGAATCTAGGGGTTTAACTCCACAGCCCCGATCCTTCCTTCTGGGCTCCCTTCGTAAGGGAGCCCGGAAGGAGGCATTGGGGCTGCAGAGCCAAACGGGGCATCTTCGCTTCTTCCAGGGCCGGTTTAAGGAATTTGGGGGGCCCCTGCAATGCTTTATTTTGGGGGCCCCATATGTTTATCTCAGGTCAATCTAACCTAACCTATTCACAGTACAGGATGTTCAGATTACAGTAGGACCCCCGTATCCACGGATTCATTATCCAGGGGACACAAAACAGCACACCTACCATAGAGTCTTCCTAGAAAATGTGTCCTCCCTACCCATTTTCTAGGTCCTCCAAGGCAACTCTATGGTATTTTAAACCAGAAGTCCCATTATTTTCAATGACGTTCACTATTATCCACAGTTTTCAGAATCCTTGCCTGCACAGAACCAATCCCAGGTGGATAAGGGGGGCCTACTCTATTACATAATTAGTCACCAATAATTTAGTTTAAAAACTATATTATAGGCACTAACATAATATTTTTTGTTAATTAGCAATTAACGTAATGGTGTAGATTTCCTCAAAGAAAGAAAGAAAGTGTGGACTGCAAGCTAAACATGAGTTAGCAGTGTGATGCAGTAGCAAAAAATGCTAATGCGATTCTAGGCTGAATTACTAGGAGTACAGTGCCTAGATCAAGGGAAGTAATATTGCCACTGTATTCTGCTCTGGTCAGACCTCACCTGGAATACTGTTTCCAGTTCTGGGCACAACAATTCAAGAAAAATACTGAGAAGGATGGTGGGAGGTCTGGAAGCCATGATGCCCTACGAGGAGCGGCTTAGGGAGCTGGGTATGCTTAGCCTGGAGAAGAAAAGGTTGGGAGGTGACATGATAACCCTGTTTAAATATTTGAAGAGATGTCATACTGAGGATGGAGCAGGCTTGTTTTCTGCTGCTCCAGAGACTAGGACACGGAGCAATGGGTTCAAACTACAGGAAAAGAGATTCCATCTGAATATTAGGAAGAACCTTCTGATAGGAAGAGCTGTTTGAAAGTGGAATACACTGCCTTGGTGTATTGTGGAGTCTTCTTCTTTGGAGGTTTTAAAGCAGAGGCTGGATGGCCATCTGTTGTGAGGGCTTTGATGGTGTGTTCCTGCAGGGCAGAAGCCGATTGGATGGGATGGCTGTTGGGGTCCCTTCCAGCCCTATGATTCTAGCTGCATTCAGAGCCTGGGAAAGTTACTCTTGGATTCACCTCCCAGAATCCCCCTGCTAGCATCCTTCTCAAGGTCTGGTTGCATTGTTCCTTTTCCAGCATTCTCTGGGTCCACAATGTCCTCACAGGGGGTCCACAAAGGCTTGAAGGCTGCTTGGCCCACCTCCTCCCTGCAGTGGAGCAGTCACGTGACAGGAACCAAGGCAAAGGCTGGCTGGCTGGCTTGGCCTGCACATTGCCATTCAATCCACTCCAGCCACAAACTTGCATGAAGAAGCAAGAGTGCCTCTGAGGGAAAGATTAATGGATGGTGTAATTGTATTGTTGTTGTTGTTAGCTATTATTATTAGCTATTATTGTTAATATTATTAGGGTTTTAAATCTTGAGTTAAGTCTTGGGACAACAAAAGATTTAAAGGGGGTCCCTGGTAAAGAAAAGGTTAATAACCACTGCTCTACCCAAAGGCTCTCACATAACACTAATGGGATACTGGTGTGTTTTAGTGACAACAATAAAACCATTGTTCCCAGTAATACTACTCCAATTTTTTATTTATGTTCTTTATATTCTTCTGTTAAAAGAGCTAGAGTGTTGTAGAATTTCAGCATTGCACTATGATTGCGAAGATCAGGGTTTGAATCTTTACTCAGTCATGAATACCCACGGGGTGACTTTGGGCAAGTCACCCTCTCTCAGCCTCAAAGGTAGCCAAAGGCACACCCCCTTTGAACAATCCTTGCCTAGAAAACCCCATGGCACATTCGCCTTGGTCAGAAATGACTTGAAGGTGCATAGGCAAACACACACAAATTCCTTTTGCAGGTTGAAACTCAGTTGGCAGCAAGGGGAGGAAGCTGAAGAAGACCAAGGGGGAAAGAGAGGGGAGAGAAAACAGGCATGTTAAGCGCAGCTGGAAAGATGGATTCAGGGGATCTTTGTGGAAGGAAGGAAAGGGAAGAAAGAAAGAAAGACAGAAAGGGAGGAAGGAAGGAAGGAAGGAGAGAGAGAAAGTCAGAAAGAAGGCAGGCAGGCAGGCAGGGAGAGATGGGGGATAAAAAGTGAGAAAGAAGGGAAAGAGAGAGAAAGAAAGAAGCCCTTTCTGAAGAGAGAAGAAAGAGATGCCTCCCCCCCCACACACAACACACACACACTCACCTTCTCCTGGCTGGCTGGCCTTTTGACAATAATTCTGGCAGGAGGAGGCAAGTGAGTAGCAAACTCCCTCCAGAATTAGTTTCGCTTTCTATTTGGGAGACGCTGTATTTTTTAAGCCAGCAGATTTTTGCAGGAGGAGAGTTAGGATGGGTGGGCTGGGTGTGGCCCTGTGGCTGGGTGGGACCCCCCGCAAATGCTGATTTGGCAGACTGATTAGGCCGGCCCTGGGCCTCCTTCCCCCCACCTTGGTTGAAGGTGGGGAGAGGGAGCGAATCCAGGGGTTTGGCTCCCCAGCCCCGATCCCTCCTTCTGGGCTCCCTTCGCAAGGGAGAGCCCACAATGATTTCACAGGGGGACATTGTGGGCTCCCTTTGCAAGGGAGCCCAGAAGGAGGCATTGGGGCTGTAGAGCCAAACGGAGCTTCTTCACTCCTTCTCCCCACCTTCCTTGAAGGTGGGGAGAGGGGTGAATCCCTGGGTTTGGCTCCGTGGCCCTGCTTGCCCTGCCTTGGCTCCATTCGGAAGGGAGCCCAGAAGGAGGAATAGGGGCCACAGAGCCAAACAGGGCATTTTTCGCCCTTTCCCCCCACCTTCAAGGAAGGTGGGGGAAAAGGGGGAATCTAGTGGTTTGCCTCGGCCACTGCAGAGGCGATTGAGTGGCGGCCGCGGCAAACCACAACGTTCACCCCCCTCCTCCATCTTCCGTTGCTCCCAAAAGGGGGAGAAGGCAGAGGAGAGGGGCGACTGAACTGCTAACCACTTTGCTTCACCCCCCTGCCCCATCTCCTGCCTTTTCACTCCGGAGATTTTCAGACATGCCAAAATCGCTGCTTGCCGCGCGAGCAGCCTCCCGAAACTGCTGCGCGGCAAGGGTCTTCTTCGGACGACGCTGTGCCTCTGGCGAAACCGTCCGTGTCACTTCCGTGAAGCTTCGGACGGCTCCGTGCTTGAAATATGGCGCGGAGTCGTCCGAAGCTTCACGGAAGTGACACGGACGGTTTCGCCAGAGGCACAGCGTCGTCCGAAGAAGACCCTTGCCGCGCAGCAGTTTCGGGAGGCTGCTCGCGCGGCAAGCAGCGATTTTGGCATGTCTGAAAATCTCCTCCGTTTGCAAAGAGGCAGGAGATAAGTAGGCAGGCGAAGCAAATGCATATCTGTCGTATAAGACGACCCTCAATTTTGGAGGGCAGTTTTGAGTGCTCAAAAGTCGTCTTATACGCCGGAATATATGGTATGTGTTTTCATGAGGAGAATAGCTGCCACATCACAAAGTGACTTTAAGAAGGATGTCAGGAGGGGGGAGGGAGTCAAGCATGCAGTGTGCTTTTACAGCTGTTTCACATTCTTTCCCTGTTTTATAAATGGCAGGCTTGAGGAAACCATTTATTTACTAGGGGATTGTCTAGATGGTGAAAATATTCCTCATAGAATTCTCAAGGAATGCCTTTTGTCTCAATGAGACCCTGCAGTGATTTGCCATATTCAGAAGGAGCGGGGCCAAAATTCCCAAAACTACGTGCAAAAAGCCTTTGCAGCTTTTTTCAGACTTTTAAAAATAATGTGTGGGAATGCACATTAGCACTCATTAAGACAACCAATTTGCATTGCTGCGCATTCTCGGAGAGGGTGGAACTGGAGATTGGATTGGTCGGACGTGTGGGGGGGGTTGGCTCTCTGGCAAGGGAGGGGCCAGAAGCGCTATTTTGAATTTTCACAATCACGATTGTGCGCTTTTTAAAAAAAAAAGTAGGTCATATTTGCACACTTCTGTTTTAAAGTTAAACAAATACTGTGCAATGGCAGCAACATGTGGAGAATAACACACTAATGTACTCAGGTGCCATCTCAAATGCGGATAGCTTTGCATGCTATTGTTTTTGCCAAAAGATTGTGGAGACGAAGGAACGCTGATGCAAATTTGCAACAATGCACAGGAATCAGCATTATATCTGCTGGTCTAGACAAGCCCCAATCCAGAGGTGGTCTTCATCAATTTTTATGTTTTTTGTTGTTAATTGCCACCAAGTTGACTTTGACTTATGGGTTACTTATGATGAAATAGGAGTTTATCAGGTGAACCCCTTAAAAGCATTCTTTTGCTGGCATAAAAAAATTCATTTTTATGCCAGCAAACGAACGCCTCCCACTGCACTTACCTCTAATCCAGGCAAAGGCTTCCCCAGCAATGAAAGAGGAAGTGAACGTAGCTCCATTTACTTCCTCATTCAAAATCCCGTGTATTTTCGTGAGAATACATAACACAGGAAATTCAAAAATAAAACAAAAAATAACACTAAAAAAGTTACACCAAGCACCTAAACATACTAAAAAACTTCCAAGTAACCTGTGGAGGGTCATAAAAAGTGACCTCACCCACGATCTCATCCGGAAGTGTTCGCGCCGGACCAGCCATTGATACTGCATTGACGTGAGTACAATGGCGCAGGGTTTCACATGCCAGCAACGCCAGCACAAAAGTGCCACGGGGATCTATTGATGGCTTTAGCTGTCAATAAAATCTATGGGTTTGGGCGGGGACATAACCACGAAAGGGCAACATCGTCTGATATGCGCCCTTTCGCGCTTATGTGGCACTGTTTTGACGCCATATTTTATGCATTTGATAAAGTCTCCTATGAATGAGAGACCTCCAAGTCACCCCATTATATCAATAGCTCTCCTGATCATAAGAGCTAACTCACAGGTTGTTTGTTAGAGTTTGGGAGTGAGAAGCTACTCTGGAAGTTACATTTATGCCAAATGCTCAGACTCTGAACATCTCACATTGCAAAGTTACTGGTGTGTGTTTTTTTTAAAATCCTCCTCTTCCTTCTCTTCCTCCTCCTTGCCAACTCGAAAAATCAGGAGAACTCTTCCCTCATCAATTAAGATGGTGACACAATGAAGAAATGCCTTCTCGAAACCCTCTTGTGGGTTGATCAAAACCAATTGAGTTTCACTGCAGAAAGATCTCTCCTCTTCATCAGAGCTCAGTTAGCAATTCCAAAATTAAAATTGTGCTGGAAAAGGAAGGATGAAACCTTCAGGGATGGCTCACTATGCCTGCTGCCCTCTAGCAAAAGCCTCAAACTAATGGCTCAAAACTGTCATTGGAATGTCATCGAGGTCAAAGAAAAATCTCCTTTTCATTGCCTTGGATGTCTAATGAATAACCTCAGAGTACAAGGCAACAGATGAATACTTGGTTGGAGTGCTCAATGAGACTTAATGGCCCAAATCCACAGAAAGTTATTCTCTATCCATGGTGATTTTACTCTTGGGAAGAGAGAATGGGAAGAGACATTGTGCAGGATGGCAGGGCACAGGGGAAAGAGACTTAATATGTAGTTAAGTATATTCTGGTTAGCAGGTACCATGCACTATATGAGGTCTGTCTATTAAATAATAAGACTGATGCAATAACCCATCTTTATTTATGGAGATTATCAGACATGGACAAAAATAGGATCCCCGTCTTGCTATCTTCTCTCCCACCCCACTCCTGTCCCTGTAGTGGCTTAAAAGAAAAAAAAAATTCAGACATACCTTGACAGCAGTTTTAAAAATGCTCCCCTCTCCTCCAGGAGTCCAGGAGTGAATGGAGCTCTCACAAGAACCCCATTAACTTCCTGGAAAGCAAATCCTGGCCATTCTCACAAGAGAACGATTGTGTGGGAAAATTTAAAAATAAAAAGAAAACTACACATCAAAAATAAAATCCAAGCACCAAAACACACTTTAAACTTACCAAGTAACCTGGTGAGGGGGAAAAAGTGTGTCACTTACCTCAAAGTCCCAATCTCAACTGGAAGTGTTCGACAGAGACCTCCCACCATGGCTGGCATCGCACCAGCAGAATGGGGCACCTTATTGCTCACCTGTGATTCCTTTACAGAAATGGAATGGGCAATCTATTGATGACTTAAGTCGTCAATAAAAATGAACGTAGATGGAACAGGAGCAGTATGGGGGCATAAAGGGACAGGGACGATGTCATGTGATATTCAAGCCCTTTAGCGATCCTGTCATCCCTGTAGTGGATTTTTTTGGGTTGTCTGATAATCTCCTATATGTATTACAATTGTGATGCTTGTCCCCTTCAATATATTCCCTGTTCATACTCACACACTGATTCAGTCTTGTTTTCCACTGGTTGAAGGTATGGAGCAGTTTCGTTTCTGTCAGCTGTTTCAACATATCTGGCATTTTCTTCTTTACTGCATCAATTCACTCAAAACTTGCTCCTTCAAGCACTGATTTCACTTTAGGGAAAAGAAAAAAGTCACATGGTGCCAAATCTGGTGAATATGGAGGATGTTCAAGTGTAATAATGCATTTATCAGCCAAGAACTGCTTCACAGAAACTGCTGTGTGAGAACAGGCACATTGTCTTGATGAAGAATGAAACCATTTCCCCACAGTTCTGGCCTTTTTAAAAAAATCTTTCTCTCAGCTTTGTTAAAACTTCCTTATAATAATGCTGGTTCACTATTGTGCCTTCTGGTACACATTCTGCCAAAATTACATCCTTAATGTCAACAACAACAACAACAATGAGTGTCGTTTTGAATGTGGACTTGCTTTGACGTGCTTTTTCCATTCTTAGTGATGATGGTGTTTTCCAGTGCATTGACTGTCATTTTGTCTCAGGATCATACTGGAAGATCTAGGTTTCATCACAAATGATGATTTTTTGGAAAAGTTTTATGTCTACCTCAAGTTGCTGCAGAATGTCAGTGCAAATGTCCTTGTGACACTCTTTTTGTTCTGGTGTGAGAACCCTAGGGCCCATTTTGGCACAAACTTTTCCCATGTTGAGATCCCCATGCAAAATTTTCTACACAGTGTCTTTGTCAATGTTCATGGCTTCACCTATCATTTGGGCACCGAGTCAGCAGTCTCCTTGAACAATCTGACTGATTTTCCCCACAATTTCTTTGGTTCTTTAAGCGGAAGGTCATCCAGGGCATTCATCATCTTCCACATTCTCATGTCCTTCTCTGAATCTTTTGTGCCACTCAGACACATGTGCACGAGACATGCAGTCTTCCCCATAGGCCTCAGAAAGCATTTCAAAAGATTCAGTAGGTGTTTTATTCAACTTTACTAAAAATTTCAAATTGACACATTGCTCGACTTTTAAACTTAGCATTTTTCCAGCACACAACAGACAACACAGTTGTTTTAAATGACAACTGACAATTAACTGAATGTCTGAGAGTGTTTATAGAATCATAGAGTTGGAAGAGACCACAAGGTCATCTAGTCCAAGCCTCTGCTATGCAGGAATACACAATCAAAGCACCCCTGACAGATGGCCTCTGTTTAAAAACCTGCAAAGAAGGAGACTCCACCACACTCCGAGGCAGTGCATTCCACAGTTGAACATCTCTTACTGTCAGGAAGTTCTTCCTAATGTTTAGATGGATTCTCTTTTCATGGAGTTTGAACCCATTACTACATGTCCTAGTCCTGGAGCAGCAGAAAACAAACTTGCTCCATCTTCAGTATGACATCCATTCAAATATTTAAACATGGCTATCATGTCATCTCTTAACCTTCTCTTTGCCAGGATGAACATACCCAGCTCCCTAAGCCACTCCTCATAGGGCATGGTTTCCAGACCTCCCACCATTTTGGTTGCCCTCCTTTGGACACGTTCCAGCTTGTCCATATCCTTCTTGAACTGTGGTGCCCAGAACTGGACACAGTATTCCAGGTGAGGTCTGACCAAAGCAGAACAGAGAGGCACCATTACTTCCCTTGATCTAGACACTATACTCCTATTGATGCAACCTAGAATAGCATTGGCTTTTTTTTGCTGCTGCATCACACTGCTGACTCATGTTCAGCTTATGATCCACTAAGACTCCTAGATCCCTTTCACATGTACTGCCATCAAGCCAGGTGTCACCCATCCTATGTGTATTTCATTTTTTTCTGCCCAAGTGTAGTATCCTACATTTCTCCCTGTTGAACTTCATTTTGTTAGTTTTGACCCAGCTTTCTAATCTGTTAATGTCATTTTGAATTCTGATCCTGTCCTCTGGGGTATTAGCTATCTCTCCTAATTTAGTGTCATCTGCATGTTTGTTATGCAGGTTCAGACATGTTCAAGGTCATCACTCAAGCGTTCATAATCATGTCTCCCTGATTTGTCTGAAAGGTAGAAACACAGTTATTTGTGTTATTTAACTGACAGACCCTATATAATATGTACACTCTGATTTGGGTTATAACTGGTGGCTGCGCACAATAAGGTTGAAAAATTATGAAAAATTAAAGATAGGTAAAAATTCCATTTCATTTTTGACCATAATTTACCAAGTTTTGCAAATGTCCTCATATCTGGAAGGGAAAGATCTTTGTTTTTATTTTTATTGTTTTAAAATCAAGTTTCATTTATCCAGGTTCAAGGCTTTGAGTGATATAACATCATAAAAGCCAGAGTTTGGACCCCTGTGTATCCAGCCATGTTGGTGCTGAATTAGGTTACCAGGTATAATACGATCGTCTCCATCCTAGGAACAAATATACCAATTTAACATAGCCAGTGTAATTGGGGGGATAATTTCCATTCAGTTCATTGATGATGAATTTGTCCACATTTGGGACACAAAGTAGAGGTTTTAATGGAATACGATGCGTGATGGAGTTTCTCATAGTTAGGTAATGGAAGCTCCAGCTTCAATAATGATTGTTAATTGCTGAAACATTAAGACTGATGGGCATCAGGCAACCTTCTATTGTTGAGGAGAGAGGTGTGAGGAAAACCATTTTTCTGAGTAATGGGTGGTTCAGCCACTTGATTGAATTAGTGTGTGACTCACTTCCAGGAGAATTAGCATATTCCACCCTAACTGTCATCTTGAGGGGGGCTTCATATAAGTATTGCTTGGGTGTGTCTGGTTTTGGGAATTTTCCAAGACCTCTTTTCAGGCTCTAAGTAAACCCTTTAGTCCCTGTACATGGGAAGTCCTGGTCTACCCTTACTGTGTGAAGCATTCATATAAGCCAAATCATGAATTATAGCCAATTGATGAATTATTGGAAGTGTGGGGGCATCAGGTCATGTAACAATGGTGGTGACATGTGATCTATATTTGCCTGAGTTAACCCAAAATGGTGTCATTGTGTAAAGTGTTCTTGGTTCAACCAGCTTTGTCTCATTAGAGTGAAAGAAGGAACTGTGTACTAACTTTGGAAATCCTATGAATTTTCATTCTCCTGTTGAAAGAGACAGAGAGAGACACACACAGAGATTCAAATCCCATGGATGCTTTAAGTCTCATTGCCATTTTCCTGAAGGCATTTCAAATTAGCTTGCTTATCACAATTATTCAACGAGTGAGGGTGAGATCAAATGAGGCATGTCAATCAGCACTAGAGGAGGCTGATTAGAAAGGAATATTTAATGTTCTCAGTGAAAAACTTTGGAGGAAGTAGAAGTGTTGGTTCTTTACAACATCAGATTTCAGAAAGACAAAAGAAAGTAATTTTTTTTCTGTGTAAGTTGGTGGGGCTCAGTGGGTGGGGAATCCTAAAGAAAAGTTCTGTGCTTGAAAAGTTTGGGTATGGAGAGGGAGGGCTGGAGAGAAGTAGGGCTGCTGTTCTTCAGAGAAATAATTTGATGTCCTTATTGCTTTGATTTACGCCAGCGTGGACAATGGCTCCAGGTCTGAGGACCTTCCAGGGATTACACAGACTGCAAAAAATGCCAAAACAATGAAACCAAAAATGGCCAAATCTCATGGAATCCTAGAGATGGAAGGGACCACAAACCATCTTGTCCAACCCCCTGCCATGCAGGATACACAACTGAAGCACTCCCAAAAGATGTTCATCCAACCTATGTTTAAAGACGTCAGTGGAAGGAAAGTCCACAACCCTTCGGGGTATGCCATTCCACTGTCAGACTGCTCTTACAGCCAGGAAGTTTTTCTTAATGTTTAAGTGGAATTTCTTTTCTCCTAATTTGAATCCATTGGTCCATGTCCTAGTGTCTGGGGCAGCAGAAAACAAGCTCACTCCGTTTCCTACATGACTTCCCTTTAGATATTTAAAGATGGTTATCATGCCACTTCTCCATCTTATATTCTCCAAGCTAAATATACCCATCTTACTATCTTGGTTGCTCTCCTCCGGGCACATTCTAGCGTCTCCACTTCTAGTTTTAAAAAATTGGTATGTCAAGGGGCACGAGGGTAAAGTGATTCCCCATCCAGTTACAAAGGTGTCACTATATCTTGGATATATTCAAGATAATGTTGTAGACACACATACAAAAATCAAGCATTTGTATTTCCTTTAATAATAATAATAATAATAATAATAATAATATGAGGGCCAGCATAGTGTAGTGGTTTGAGTGTTGGACTAGGATTCTTGGAGACCAGGATTTGAATTCCCACTCAGGGATAGAAATCTACTGGGTGACTTAGGTCAAGTCACATTCCCTCAGCACAGAGTAAGGGTGATGGCACAATGTTTGCATGTGGACAACTGGATCAGGCCAAATTGAACCCGGTCCAGCTATCTGGACAACAAAAGAACTCAGGATCACTCTGGAATGTCCAGGAAACCCCACAGTTTCCCCAAAGTTTGGAGCAAAGTTAGGTTAAGGGCAAAACCATGTGGTTCTTCACCGGAACTAGCCGTACATAATCTGGATTGCCAGCATGGGATTCAGGGTGAGTACGCATTTTTTTGGTGGGGTAGACAAGTCCATTATAACAAGGCAATGACAAACCTCCTCTAAATAAATCTTGCCAAGGAAACCCTATGATACAGTTGCCATAAGTCAGTGTCAACCTGAAGTCACATAATAATGGCAACAAAACTAGAGATGCATATGAAATCCATCCTTGGCAGCGGCAGCTGGTGGCTCTCAAGTCTGTGCAGTGGTGAAGCTGTTTTGGGTTTTAATCCAGACTTTAAATGAGATATCAAAGGTGCTGAATGTATTTTAGTATTGTTGCTGTTAAGTGCCGTCAAGTCAACTTTGACTTATGGTCACCCTATGAATGAGAGACCTCCAAGTCACCCTATCCTCAACAGCCCTGCTCAAGTCTTGCAGACTCAGGGCTGTGAATTCCTTGATTGAGTACAGCAGGGCCCCTGTATCCACTGGAGATTGGTTCTGAGGGGCCCCGTGGATACCAAAAACGTTGGATAATAGTGAACACCATTGAAAATAATGGGACTTCTGGTTTAAAATACCATAGAGTTGCCTTGGAGGACCTAGAAAATGGCTAGAGAGGACACAGTTTCTAGGAAGACTCTATGGTAGGTGTGCCATCTTGTGTCCCATGGATAATTGAATCAGTGGAAAAGGGGGTCCTACTGTATGTCCATTTGGAATGCAGTCTTCTTCTTTTCTTACAGCCTTCTACCTTCCCAAGCATTACTGTCTTTTCTAGTGAATCATGTCTTCTCCTGATATGTCCAAAGTATGACTGGAAGCTCCAGGAACAGAGATTCCACCTCAACATTAGGAGGAACTTCCTGACAGTAAGAGCTGTTCGGAAGTGGAATATGCTGCCTCGGAGTGTGGTGGAGTCTCCTTCTTTGGAGGTCTTTAAACAGAGGCTGGATGGCCATCTGTCGGGAATGATTTGATTGTGTATTCCTGCGTGGCAGGGGGTTGGACTAGATGGCCTTGGTGGTCTCTTCCAACTCTACAATTCTATGATTCTATGATTCAGTCTCAGTTTAAATTTCAGACCAAAAATGGGAGTAGATTCACCACTCCCAGTGATTTGGAAGTTGCCATCGACCCTTGGTGAAGCCCAATGTGCACTGAACTACTCTGTACCTCCCAGACTGATGGGTGGATCAGAATTTCCAATGCATTCTTATAATGTCTTCTCAGAAGTCACCCCCACTGTATTCAAGGAGACTTACTCGCAGATAAGTGTTGTACAAGTGCAGTCTTAATTGTTCCTGACGTTTTCACAAATGGAAGAGGGACACCTGTTCACCTATCCCTGAAAATTTTCAGAGAAAGAGAGAGAGAGAGATTTCAATCCCGATGGGAAACAGTGAACAGGGCTATTCTAGAGTTATTCTAGATTTATTCTCCAACACTATTCTAGCAAGTTTTAAGAAAAAAGAGGATGACCATCAAGACCATCAAATATAATCTCAGAGCCATTGGCAATAATCTTTGAGAACTCCTGGAGAACAGGAGAAGTCCCAGCAGACTGGAGGAGGGCGAACATTGTTCCCATCTTCAAAAAGGGGAAAAAAGACGATCCCAACAATTATCGTCCAGTTAGTCTGACATCAATACCAGGGAAGATTCTAGAGCAGATAATTAAACAGAGAGTCTGTGAACATTTAGAAGGCAATGCCATAATCACAAAAAAGCCAACATGGGTTTCAGAGAAACAAGTCATGCCAGACTAATCTGATCTCTTTTTTTTTGATAAAGTTACCTGTGGACATTGCATACCTTGATTTCAGTAAGGCCTTTGACAAGGTTCCCCATGACATTCTTGCAAACAAGCTTGTAGAATGTGGGCTAGACAAGTTAACTGTTCAATGGATTTGTAATTGGTTGTCTGGCCGAACCCAAAGGGTGCTCAGCAGTGGCTCCTCTTCGTCTTGGAAAGATGTGACCAGTGGGGTGCCACAGGGTTCAGTCCTGGGCCCAGTGCTATTCAACATCTTTATCAATGACTTGGATGAGGGAATTAGGGGCATACTTATCAAATTTGCAGATGACACCAAATTAGGAGTAGTAGTTAATACCCTAGAGGACAGGATCAAAATTCAGAATGACCTGGATAGACTGGAGAGCTGGGCCAAAGCTAACAAAATGAAATGCAATACGGAGAAATGTAAAGTACTGCATTTAGGGCGGAAAAATGAAATGCATAAATATAGGATGGGAGAAACCTGGCTGAATGAGACTACGTGCGAAAGGGATCTAGGAGTCCTAGTAGACCACAAGTTGAACATGAGCCAACAGTGCGATGCGGCAGCTAAAAAGGCCAATGCGATTTTGGGCTGTATCAATAGAAGTATAGTGTCTAGATGAAGGGAAGTAATAGTGCCACTCTATTCTGCCTTGGTCAGACCTCACTTAGAATACTGTGTCCAGTTCTGGGCACCACAATTAAAAAAGGATATTGCCAAATTGGAGCGTGTCCAGAGAAGGGCAACTAAAATGGTGAAAGGTCTGGAAATGATGCCTTATGAGGAGAGACTTAGGGAGCTGGGTATGTTTAGCCTGGAAAAAAGACGGTTAAGAGGCGATATGATAGCCCTGTTTAAGTATTTGAAGGGATGTCACGCTGAGGATGGAGCAGACTTGTTTTCTGCTGCTCCAGAGACTGGAACACGGAGCAATGGGTGCAAGCTCCAGGAACAGAGATTCCACCTCAACATTAGGAGGAACTTTTTGACAGTAAGAGCTGTTCGGCAGTGGAACGCACTCCCTCGGAGTGTTGTGGGGTCTCCTTCCTTGGAGGTCTTTAAACAGAGGCTGGATGGCTATCTGTCGGGGATGCTTTGATCGTGATTTCCTGCATGGCAGGGGGTTGGACTGGATGGCCCTCGTGGTCTCTTCCAACTCTGCAATTCTATGATTCTATTATTCTAAGACAAGGGGAGAATTCACATTTAACAGAGGAGCAATTTTTAGCCTTTTAACCAGCAGAAAACAAAGAGAGATGAGGGACATCATGATCAGATAGTTTTATTGGGATGACTTTCATTACTATATATTCAGTAGGAGAGACATGCGTAAGCAAATCAATAACATAACAACATGGCCATTGCTAACTACATTGTGAATGAAAAATGGAACAACAAATAGAAGGAGTTCTGGTTCTGTATCATAAGATATAGTCCAAAAGAAATAAAAATGCTTTTCTCTTCTCTGCATGAACACTGTCTCTTGCTGTAACTTTTCAGTTATAAACTGTACAACTGAGCAATACTCTTGCAGCACAGAAATCTTACCTAAGCAATCTTGGGCACAGCCCTTTCCCTCAAACCACAGAGCAGTTTCTGGAGAGCAACCATGAAGTGCTGTCAGACATGCCTATATACCCCAAAGGCACCAGATCTCATCTGATCTTGGAAGCTAAGCAGGGTCAGCTTTGGTTAGTACTTGGAGGGGAGACCACCAATGAATACCAGGCACTGTAGGCTATATTTCAGAGGAAGGAACTGGCAAAACCACCTCTGAGTATTCCTTGCCTAAGAAAACCCTATGAAATCCATGAGGTCACCATAAGTTGACAGGTGACCTGAAGGCACTCGTGTATACACACGTCATAGTAGAAATCAACAGAAATAACTTTCCGATATACCACAGCCTTAGGACATAGAAAGAAGTTACTTTTCTTTCTTTCATTATACTAGACTCTAGATGTTTAAACATAAATATTGACATTCATTTATTTTTATTTAAAACATTTATGCTCCACTCTTCAGCCAGAAAGGATCCAAGAGCAAGTGACTGATGAAGAAAAATAGGACAACCCCTTGGGCTTACAAAATGAGAAGGCAGGAAACACAAGGAAAGGGGGGTGCAGAGGGGAAAGGAAAGTTCAAGCACCTCTTCATGTTATGCAGCTGTTAGAACAGGAAGTTGTGGTAGAAATGGGCATGTCAAAAACAGACCTGAGAGACTCTTCCTGAAATAGCCCAACCATCCCCAAAATGGCTATATTGCAGTGAAAAATTGTTACAGAGTTGTTCCTTAGCTTTTAGGGGATTAGTCAGTGGATTTTATCAGACCACCCTCCATTAATGTTTTATTGCTGGCATAAATTGTGGTGTTTTTATGCTGGCAAAAGACCCACCCCCCCAACCTACCTTTAGGAGCATCAGTGAGGCTTCCCCAGCATAAACGGAGCATAAATGGAGCTCTGTTTACTTCTGGGTTCCAAATCTCGCTGATTCTCCTGAGAAGACACTAGCATGGCAAATTCAAAAATAAAAGCAAAATCAAGACACAAAAAGTACAGCAAAGCACAAAACACACTTTAAAAGTCCCTAGTACATGGGGGGTGGTTTTGTAATAAAAAAAATGTCCCCTCCCTGGCTGTTGCAATCTCACCCCGAAGTGTTCTGTCATTGAGGCAGCATTCAAGTGAGTACAATGGTGTGAGCATTCAAACGCGGGCAATGCCAGCAATAAAGCAGAATGGGAGATCCATTGATGGCTTGGCTCATCAATAAAATAGGATGGCTTTTTAACAAGATATGATCACAAAAGGACGTCGTCATCTGGTATGTGTGCCCTTTCACGATAATTAGGGGTTCCATGGCGAGCCCCCTGAAAGAGCTTAGAATAACCTATGGACTTTATCAAACCAACATCTGTAAACATTCTTTTGCCAGCATATTTTGAAATGTTTTTATGTGGCAAAAGACCCCCCCCCCCGACCTTATCTTGAGTTGTGTCAAACGGCAGCCCCAGCAGTAATGGAGCATGAATGGAGCTCCATTTACTTCTGGGTTTCAATTCTCACCTATTCTCGTGAGGAAATGCAAGTGCGGCAAATTTAAAAGTTAAAGCAACCCTCCCCCCACACACATAAAACATACACACAAGCACAGAAACACACATTAAAAGTCCCAAGTACATGGGGGGCGGGTTTCATAAAAAGAGCATTCCCTACTTGGCTGTCATGATCTCAACTGGAAGTGTTTGCCCATTGACGCTGTATTCCTGTGAGGACAATGGTGCGAGGTTTCAAATGCCGGCAATGCCAGCAACAAAGCACCATGGCAATCTGTTGACAGCTTGGGCCGTCTATCAAATAGAATGGGTTTTTAACAATACATGATCGCGAAAGGACAACGTCAAATGGAATGAGCACCCTTTTGTGATCATTAAGCATCATTATGACACCATAGAATCATAGAATCATAGAACTGAAGAGTTGGATGAGACCACAAGGGCCATCCAGTCCAACCCCCTGCCATGCAGAATATCTCGATCAAAGCATCCCTGGCAGATGGCCATCCAGCCTCTGTTTAAAGACCTCCAAGGAGGGAGATCCCACCACTCTCTGAGGGAGTGTATTCCACTGCCGAACAGCTCTTACTGTCAGAAAGTTCTTCCTAATGTTGAGGTGGAATCTCTGTTCCTGGAGCTTGCATCCATTGTTCTGTGTTCTAGTCTCTGGAGCAGCAGAAAACAAGCTTGCTCCATTGTCAATGTGACACCCCTTCAAATACCTAAACAAGGCTATCATATCACCCCTTAACCGTCTTTTTTCCAGGCTAAACACACCCAGCTCCCTAAGTCTTTCCTCATAAGGCTTGCTTTCCAGACTTTGCTGCATCTGCGGTAGTCCTAAAACTCTCAGAATCATCCAGCCAGCATAGCCAACAAAAAGATCATTTTGGGAGAGGCAATCCAAAAAAATGAACCCTTCCAAAGTTCTGGTTAGAAGGAAATATTTTTATCACTCTTGTTCTTAAACCGATGATTCCTTATGTCATTCAGAGAAGAAATGGGTTTCAGTTTCTTGTTGTTTTACCAAGAATTTAGTATTTTCTGCTAGGACAAGTACTATATGGGTGAGTTATCCAGCAGCCTTTGATGAGCTCTCTCTTGACCACTTGAGAACATCAGCTATTAATGAGCCCATAACTGCAGCAGAAGCTATTTATCTGTAGAAGAAAGGCTGTTCTCCCTGGAAATGTCTGTGCCATAATACGCAGATATTCTGAAGGCTGTATAGATAGTGAAAATGCTCCTTACAGAATATGATGAAAATATGTTCTGTCCCAAAATGCTGTGAACAAAATTTGTGGTATTTGGAAGGAGAGGGTGCAAAAACTCAATTTACTGCAGTTTTACTGAAGTTTTTTGAATAATGTGGGTGTCTGCACATTATCACACATTTGGACATCCAATTCAAGACACTGCACATTCTAGGTAAGGGTGGAAGTAGAGAGCTGATTGGTCAGATGGGCAGGCGGTGGGTGGGCTTTCTGGCAAGGAAGCAGCTGGAAGCATCATTTTTGAGTTTGGTGTTACCAAGTGTGTGCTTTTTTCCTGTTCCGAGGTGACCAAAGGGCTTTTTTTCAGCAGAAGGTTCCACTTTCAAACCTTTGATTTACAAGTAGAAAAATATATACTGTTCAGCAGCAACAACATGTGCAGAGAAAAATACTGTGCTGAACTCTCGGCCCCCATCTTGATTCGCAGGCATGGCTGCATGTTCACTTCAAACTAGGATAGCTTCAGATACAATTGATTTTGCCAAAAGACTGTGGAGACAAATGAGCACTGCTGCAAATGTGCAATTATGCACACAAATCTGAATTAAAGCTTCTCATCTAGATAGCAGAGCCTATTATCTCTCATACCAGTGGGCAGTCAATCTGATCTGGGCTTTCCTATGAATTCTGAAGGGGCCATCCAAGCTATTGAACCTATTGGGGGTTGAAGTTCAGCACCTTTGAGAATTTCTTCAACATTCAGACTAAAATCTGGAGCTGATTCACCACCCCACTGACATAGACATTTCCCCCAGACATTCTGGAGATTATCAGACACAGCTAATGTTGGCACCAGCATAAAGTCACCATAACGCAATAATGTAAAAGGACACCAATATCAGATGATGTCATCCCTTTGTGTTCCGCTGGCATTATGCTGCCATTGTTTTTTTAATGACAGCTAAAGCTGTCAATAGATCCCCCAATTCCATTTTGATGCTGGCATTGACAGCGTGCAAAATCTCAATTTAAAACTCACCACAGCAGCGAGAATGGCCTGTGTGGTGTGAACACTTCTGGGCTCTAGATCGGGACATCCAGGTAAGTTTCACTCTTTTTATCACCCTCCCTGGGTTACTTGGGAATTTTAAAGTATGTTTAGGTACTTGTGTAAACTTTTTATGCTTTATTTTTATTTTTTAATTTCATGCACTTGCATCTTCTTGCAAGAAAAGGCAGGATTTCATTCCAGGAAGTGAACAGAGCTCCATTAGAGCTCTGTTCATGCTTGGGCTCTCTCAACGAGAGGAGAGAGAAGTAAGTGCAATGGGGAGGATGTGCCAGGACAGGGGCAGGATTGGAGACTGTGGGACAGGAATGCTTTTTGTGTTCCTGTCTGATAATCTCCTCTGAGAAAAGGGCTGGAATCTTATTGATGTCTTACATATGTGAAAGTTCCCCTGTAGAAGCAGTTGGACATTTTTGTCTGATGCTCCCCAACCATATTCAATTCAAAATTGCAGAAGCAGCAGCCCCCACATGCAGCTGGTACACATAGTTGCACATTGCACATTAATGCACATTGTGTATGCTGCATGTTTGTCCATGGTTGCATTTTACATGTGCATCCATGTATAAAGTACACTTAGTTGCACTATGGAGATTTTCAGACCGCGTTTCAGCGTGCCTAGGGCGGGAGGAACTTTCGGGAGAGGGACGGCGATCTTGCGCAGCAGGGGGGTGTTTTCAGACGCCGTTGTCCCTCTCCCGAAACCAACCGTGTCATTCCGTGAAGCTTTGGAAGCCTCAGTGCCATATTTTAATCACGGGCAACCTCCGTGATTAAAATATGGCTCTGCGGCTTCCAAAGCTTCACGGAAGTGACACGGATGGTTTTGGGAGAGGGACAACGGCATCCAAAAATGCCCTCCTGCTGCGCAAGATCGCCGTCCCTTTCCCGAAAGCTCCTCCCACCCTAGGCACGCTGAAACGCGGTCTGAAAATCTCCTATGCCACAATTCACTAACAAGATGGTGCTGCACAATTGCCACCTAACTCCTTGAATGTAAAGTTACACTCCATCTCCTCAATGTAGGATCTTAGCCAAGACATTTTGCTTTCTTGACGTGTTGAGTACAAGAAATTCTTTGGAGACACCTTGTTCCAGCCAGGAAACATATTCAGGGTTAGCTGTGTTTGGCATGCAGCAAAATAGAACAACATCCAAATTCCACAAAAGAGTGTTACTTTTATTGGCCAAACAAAATAAATACAACACATTGTGCAAACGTTTGGAGCACCACTGCCTTGTTCATCAGGCAAAAGATTTTTTTTTAAAAAAAACCATACAGGAGAAGAAAAGTGACAGTTTTGGAGCCACCCTCTCACAGCTGCAGGAGTTTACTGCATACCATGCAGCTGTGGACAAGTTTACATAGGGACCACTAAATGCAGTGTGCAAACACGAATCAAGGAACATGAGAGACACTGCAGACTGGCCAAAGCAGAAGAATCAGCAGTAGCAGAACATGTTATAAACCAACCTGGACACAAAATGTTATTTAAAAACACTGAAATTCTAGACCATGCCAACAACTATCATGTCAGAATGCACAGAGAAGCTATTGAAATCCACAAACACCTCGACAACTTCAACAGGAAAGAAGAAACCCTAAAAGTAAATAAAACCTGGCTACCAGTCTTGAAAAACACTAAAATCAAAACTTAACACATGGAAATGAACTCTGCCCAGAGACAGGGGGATTTCCAGCAGACAATGGACCATTAGCCAAACAGACACTAATCCTCTTTGCATATCTCCCCCCTAGGAACCAGCCATTCAAATACACAAATTTACATATCCTCTCCAACAAGAACTCACAGTATATAACCCCTGCAACACTCCTATCCAACCATTCTCGGAAGATGCCAGCCACAGATGCAGGTGAAACATCAGGAATAAACTCTTCCAGAAAATGGCCTCACAGCCCGGAAAAAAAACCACGAAAAACCTACAGTACAGAGACTTCTTGAGATGTGCAATGTTCTCTGCCTAAGAAAGGAGCCTGTGGCTTCACAAAGGACAGAAACATCCCAGGTCCCAAGGAGTTTAAATTTTACTGTCCCTTGTCTTGAGCCACATGTGGCCCAGCGATCTAATCTGTTAAGGTCAACAATCAACCAATCTACTCTGCTTGAGAGAACCAATAGAATCCCAGGCTCAGCTTTGGTTTTGTTGCCTTCCTTCAAATACCACTTGCATTATGGTCCCATTTTTTTAAAAAAATCATAGTGTTTACAAAGCTTTGTTTTTCCTTCCCACATGGAAATACATATGCATTTTTCATATATATGGCTCCTGATGTATGTACTATTCTACATATTTATCCTTGGCAGGGACAGACAGCTACAGTGGTCAAGGGGTCAATTTTCTACCCCTGGAACTCTTGAGGGGTCATATGGACTGCCACTCCCCTCTCCCCAAAAATACTTTGAAAGTGGCTAGAAGGCTACTTTTTTTAGGGGGGGGTATGTGTCTTGTTCCTGAAGCCCCACAAAGCCCCCCTCCAAACTCCCCAACCCCTCTGCCACAATTTATTTTTTTTAAATTGTCTGATTTTGGGGCAATTTGGGGCCCACAAAAGCCCCCCAAACCCATGAAAACATGAGAAAATACTCCCATCCCCAGAAGCATTCCAGAACTGCAAAACACCCTCCAAATACCTCCATTTCCCTCTGCAATCCCTCTCAAAATGGTGAGAGGAAAGGATGGGAAGTCACTTCCTGTTGCCATTTTGAGAGGGAGGGACTGCAGAAGAAAATGGAGGTATTTGGGCTTGTTGTAAGGGGTATAGCTCACAGGGAAGTGTGGGGAGAATTGGCCCTGGGGCCCCACACATTTGAGCACTAATGCATGTATGTGCTTATTATTGAACTGTACACATGTTTAGCTTTTACAGTTTTACAATGCACATGCATTTCTTGCAATGTGTTATTTTCTGAAAGCCATCAAAAGCCTCCCAAATGTGTGAGTTTCCACTGAAATGTGCATTTTGACTCCCAATAGTTCTTGGGGTGTGTGAAATGGATATTTCTTTCAAGAATCACAATTCCAACAAACTTACGGTATTTTCCATCCCTACCTTTTAATCAATATTGAACCATGAGGATCGCAGCCTGAAAACTCTAGCTGGAGTAATATCTGGGAGCACCATCATCGACTCTAGCATGTTACAGGGGTCATCTAAACGGTCAAAATAATCCTCATGGCAATGCGATCTGTCTTAATGGGAACCCACATCGATGTATTGTAGTCAGAAGTGGGGAAGCAAAAAACCCTCCAGAAACGATGCCTGGAGAGCTTTCGCAGTTTTTTCTGGAGTTTTAAAAAAGTTCTGTAGGGAATGCACATTCCCGCTTCTGAAGACAATCACATTTGCATTACTGTGCTTTCCCATATGAGAGGAAGCACAAGCTGATTGGCTAGATGAGTGCATGTTTGGGGCTTGCTAACAGGGCAAGTGTCTGCTGCTGCCATGTCATATTTTTGCCTTAGAGGGTGATCGCTAATGTGATAAAACAGTGATTTGTATTATCTTTCTCTTTTTTTCTGTAATTGTGAAATATCGCTTGTGCACATCATGGAAAACGTTTTTAAATTTTTTTTTTATTTTTTTTTTTGCAGCTGCAGATTTAAAAATACGAGTAAATCACTCATGGCTGCCATTTTGGCTAGTGAAGTTTATGGGGGCTATAAAACCGTTAAGACAATTCGCAGCTGCTTTGAATTACTATGATTGCTGAGCAATTTTTTTTTCAGGCTCGTATAGACAAAACCATAATTCCTCGTGTTGGAAAATTAATTACTTGCTTGATAGTATAAAACTCCACTCACACTCTTTACAGGCCAAGTTGCTTTTTGTCTTGTGTTGCTGCAGTTGTTTCGTAGTGTGCATCTTTAGTCATTAAGATTTGTCCTTAATGATTAAACCATTAATGATTAAACCATTAAGGCTGAAATTTATGAACCTTCCATTGGAGCCAACAGCCCTTATTAGAACAAACTTTTTCCCCAGTTTGTATAGTTTAATTTCTGGAAGTAATTAAAAAAAATACTTTGAACATCATTATTCAATGCAAGCTATTTCAGAACTATTTAAGAGTGGAGCCTAAAATGACAACATCAGGTGTTTATCTTTAATCTCCCTTGAGGGCGACTGTTCTTCTCTACCCAGTATTAACAATGTGAACTCAAAATGTCGCTTTTAGACCATCAAGCCAGAGACAATTACTGGCTGTTATAAAACAGGATTGATTTATTGCTGTCACATAATATAAATATATAGGCTATGTTTTCTTTTAAGTGAAGTTTCTGATGAATTGGGCTTACAATACCAACCAGTGACCAAAAAGTGGGGAAAATGCATGCTAAAGCAGACAGTAAAGTGTGCTTCCTTTATGCCATGGTGCTGATGTCAATGGAAATAGGGCACCTGGCTAGAATGAGTGAAACAGATTCAACAAAAACAAACTAGGGATTTTATCAGACCAGGCAAATATAGTGCCATAAGGACACTAATGATCATGAAAGGGTGCACATACCAGACAATGTCATCCATTCGCTATCATGTGCTTTTAATAAGGCATATTTTTTATTGGTGGTTCAAGCTATCAATAGATCTCCCATGCTGCTTTGTGGTTGACATTGCCGGTGTTTGAAACATCGTGCTATTGTGCTTAGTGAACAGAGCATCAATTGGCAGAACACTTCCAAGTGAGACTGGGACAGCCAGGTAGGGGATGCTCTTTTTATTTACCTCACCAGTTTACTTGGGACTTTTAAAGTGTTTTCCTGTGCTTGTGTCTACGTTTTATATCTCTATTTTACTTTAACTTTTGAATTTCCCATGCTAGCATCTTCTTGTGAGAATCGGCGAGATCTTGAACCCAGAAGTAAATGGAGTTCCGCTTGTGCTCCAGTACTACCAGGGATGCTTCATTGACACTGCTAAAGGTAGGTCTTGGAGGAGGGGTTCTTTTGTCAGCATAAAAACTCAGCAAAATATGCTGATGAAAGAACACTAATGGGGGGGGGTCTGATAAAATCCTAGACATACAGTGGTGACATTATATTCTGAATGTTACAGTCAGAGAAATTTCCACAAGGTACAGTGCTGGCCCCACTATGAGGCAGAGTGAGGTAAGCACCTCCAGTGGCAAATGCTACACTCCATCAAGAAAATGGCCAATGTGACATGGGGTGTTTTGTTTTTTTTAAATACTTTGGGACTTTTGTTTCCCAGAAAATGTACAAGTTTTTTTCCCCCCAGGGGGCACCAAAAACAGCATACCAAAAATAAACAGCATATTTGTGCAAAATGCATTGTTTTCTGAGCAAAGCTGTTAGCATAGGAATCATTTTCTGTGCATAGGTTTGCCCAGATCCACTGTGATGTCCAGCCAGGACTGTTTAAATCTCCCCTGCATTTTCCTTTCTTTTCTTTTCAAGGCCTGCATCAATAGAAGTATAATGTCTAGATCAAGGGAAGTAATAGTGCCACTCTATTCTGCCTTGGTCAGACCTCACCTAGAATACTGTGTCCAGTTCTGGGCACCACAATTCAAAAAGGATATTGACAAATTGGAGCGTGTCCAGAGGAGGGCGACTAAAATGGTGAAAGGTCTGGAAACCATGCCTTCTGAGGAAAGACTTAGGGAGCTGGGTATGTTTAGCCTGGAAAAAAGACGGTTAAGGGGTGATATGATAGCCCTGTTTAAGTATTTGAAGGGGTGTCACATTGAGGATGGAGTAAGCTTGTTTTCTGCTGCTCCAGAGACTATAACACGGAACAATGGATGCAAGCTCAAGGAACAGAGATTCCACCTCAACATTAGGAGGAACTTTCTGACAGTAAGAGCTGTTCGGCAGTGGAACACACTCCCTTCGAGTGTGGTAGGGTCTCCTTTCTTGGAGGTCTTTAAACAGAGGCTGGATGGCCATCTGTCAGGGATGCTTTGATTGTGTATTCCTGCATGGCAGGGGGTTGGACTGGATGGCCCTTGTGGTCTCTTCCAACTTTACAATTCTATGATTCTATGATTCTATGTCTGAGTATAGGAATACTTCATTGTATTAGACTTGTGGGAGGAGCTAAGAATTCCCCTGCATTTTTCTAGGTTTTGGTTTGTTCCTTCCCAGCAAGCTGTGTTTTACCTAGAAGCTTTTTGTTCCTTTGGGCAGTCTTTGCTGTGAGCTTGCAGAGAGCAGTTCTGGTGGCAAACAGGCCCAGGCAGCCAGGAAGGGCATTTCTTACACCATCAGCCAAATTAGTTACCAACAGTCATCAGCCAAATTAGTTACAACAGTCAGAGGAATCAGGAGCTGAAAGACCCTGCACCAGCTCCATTGAGTGAGGAGATCAAACCCAGAGAGATGTCACCCTGAAGACTGCTGAAACTCCAACTGTAAAGTACCTTTCATTTCAAGCCTTTTAGAGCTGGGGAGGAGAAAGCCCTTTTCTTTTGTTCTTTAAAATAAACTCCCCCCTTTTTTGAACTGGATATTCAGCGTCAGAGCCTTCTTGGGTAAAGGAGTTTGATCTCACCAGGGTACTGGCATTGCACACCCAAACCTGCCACCACCTTTAGTTGGGTGTGTCTTCACATCCACACTTAGGATGATGCAGGGCTCTTGCCCTATTTTGCCTCCAGGCAGTCCTGATGATGCCCAAGGCAAAGCTGGGGGGAAGCCAGAGTATATTCCTTTAAAATGTTGTAATAAAACAGCCAGGAAAACCCACATTATGTGGGAAAACCTGCATTACATGGGGAAACCCAGAGGGATCTGGCTTGGGAACGCAGGAATCCATACCTGCATGCCGGGTTCCATCACTGGATGCTGCCACTGGAATCTCTCTGCAACCAGGAGGGAGGCTCCCAGCACATGATCAAGGCCCCCTGTATGCACCAGCCTTGATCACATGCTCGTCCCTGGCTTCAGAGAGTGCAACATGTGACAGTAGGGGAGGTGCCTGCCACTATCAGCCAGCAAGTGCATGTGGACTTCTTCCCTTTTTGTCTGGAGGAGTGGGGAGGAATAGGCCAGATCCATGGCCAGAATATGCTGGCCAGAAGCTGGTGTATTCTGGCAGGTCTAGACAAGCCCCAGCTCATAATCCCCAACAACAGATATTGAGAAACATTCTGCCTCCAATATGGGAGGTATTTTTACACCCATGGAGTTAGGACTTTATCAGCCTGTGCCCTGACTAAAGCTACAGTAAATGTGAACTTGTCCTGGCAAAAGCATCCCCCTGCTACCAGACCTACCTTTAGCAGTGCGAAAAGGCATCCCAGGCACTAACAGAGAGTGAATGGAGTTCCATTCACTTCTGAGCTTGTGATCTCCACGAATCTCGCGAGAAGGTGCAAGCGTGGGATGTTTAAAAAAATAAAGAAAAAGAAACACACTAAATGTTCACAAAAGCACAAAAACACACTAAAAAAATTGCAAGTAAACTGGGGAGGTTAAAAAAAGAGTGACCCCTACCTGGTCATCCTGATCTCACCTGGAAGTGTTCTGTCATTCACGCTGCATTCACATGATCACAATGGCGCCAAGTTTCAAATGCTGGCAATGCTAGCAACCAAGCGCCAGGGGAGATCTATTGACAGGTTGGGCTGTCAACAAAAAAGTACACCTTATTAACAACATATGATTGTGAAAGGATGATGTCATCTGGTATGTGCGCCCTTTTGTGATCATTAGGAATCTTTATGATGTCATATTTGCCACATCTGATAAAGTTCTTAGTCTGCCATTGATAGTCTCATTGTCCATGGCTTCTAGAATGGGTGTTCTTCAGGAATGTTGTGTAGTTTATGAAGTAATAACATAACTCTCCAGTAGGTAAACTTTTAACTCTGAAAGCCAAATGGTTGGGGAGTAGATTATTGGCTCATAAAATAACCTTCAATAAGGCCATTTACTACATATTGCTTCAGAACCCTCCAATTCTCCAAGCACAAGGAAGCTGAAGCGGCAGCTGGTGTGTGGTTGGTTTACTCACCAAGAGAGCAATGGATTTTTTTTTTAGATATGTTTGTTTCTAAATATTCAGACTTGAGCCAGGATGGCAGGGAGACCTAGAAGCACTCAAGCCACACTAATTTACAAAGAAGTACAGTATTGTTTTCCCCAGATAAAACCATGGCCAAATTGGGAGTTGTAATCCAAAAATTAATTTGACTAGGCTTGGAAGAAAAATATTAGGCAACAAAAAACAGGCAAAGCAGAGCAGGGAGAAAGTAATGATCATCAATATTCTACATCAGCTACTTAGTTACATATGTGTAACTAACTAACATATCATCAGCTGAATCAGCATCAACATTATGATTATTATGATTATTTTATTCGTTTATATCCCGCCTTTCTCCCAACAATTGGACTTAAGGTGGCTAACCAACATCTTTAAAACAATGCAATTTAAAAACAATACAGAAGTGAAAATAACAGTATAAATTTTTTAAAAGAATTAAATAGTGTATAAGTTAAAAACATTTAACATCTTAAAATGAATTAAAAACGTATGTGTAATGTATATATAACTGAATACTTTATCAGATTACCTTCCCTAAACGTTCTTTTGCCAGCATATTTGATGGTGTTTTTATGCTGGCAAAAGACCCCCCCCCCCACCAGACCTACCTTTAGCAGCGGCAATGAGGCAGGCCCGGCATAAACTGAGCGTGAACAGAGCTCTGTTTACTTCTGGGGTTGAGAACTTGATGATTCTCGTGAGAAGATGTGAGTGTGGCAAAATTAGGCGAGACAAAAACATAAAATGTTCACACAAGCACAGAAACAACCTTTAAAAGTTAAAAGTAAACAGGGAGGTTCATAAAAAGAGCTCCCCCTACCTGGCTGTTGCAAATGTCACCCAGAAGTGTTCTGTCATTGATGCCATATTCACACAAGCAGAAGTAAGTAATACCTTAGGCCCTGGTGGCGAGATGGAACCCTGGTGGTGCAGAGGTTAAATGCCAGTACTACAGCCACAAGGTTGTGAGTTTGATCCTACAGGGCTCCAAGGTCGACTCAGCCTTCCATCCTTCAGTAAATCGGTAAAATGAGTACCCAGCTTGTTGTGGGGCAATTAGCTAACACATTGTAAAACCGCTTAGGGAGTGCTTTGGCACTGGTAAGCGGTATATAAATATCAATGCTACTGCTTGCTATTGCTACGGTAATATGTCATGGCTTTGCTCCTGCTGGCCCACCTAAGGAGCCAGCAGCCAGACTGGGTGAAGGAGGCCATTCAGCTTCCCATCAGGACACAAGGAGGATGGGGTTTCCACCCCTCTCACACCAGTAAGCGAGGCTGTGAGAAGGACTTACAGAAGCAGCCCTGTTTCTGATTGTCACAGCCTTATTTGCTGATGGAAGAGGGGTAGAAATGTCATCCTCCTTGTGCCCTGAATTAACCTCCTTCACCCAATCAGGCTGCTAGCTCTTATGGTGGGCTTGGGTGGCATTTACGTAAGGCTATATAGTGTTACTGAATACAGATCAGTCACGGATCTGTAACTCTAGCTTACAAATTGTAACTGCACTACTGAATCCCAGCCTTTGGACTTTATCAGATGTGACAAATATGGTGTCATAATGACACCTAATGATAGCGAAAGGGTGCACATATCATACAACATCATCCTTTTGTGATCATATATTGTCAAAAAGCCATTCCTTTTTATTGATGAACCAAACTGTCAATAGATCTCCCCAGGCACTTTGTTGCCAGCATTGCCGGCATTTGAAACCTTGCGCCATTGTACTCACAGGAATACAGCGTTAATTGTCAGAACACTGACAATTCAAAATAACCTGGATAGACTGGAGAGCTGGGCCAAAGCTAACAAAATGAAATTCAATATGGAGAAATGTAAGGTACTGCACTTAGGGTGGAAAAATGAAATGCATAGATATAGGATGGGGGAGACCTGGCTGAACGAGACTATGTGCGAAAGGGATCTAGGAGTCCTAGTAGACCACAAGTTGAACATGAGTCAACAGTGTGATGCGGCAGCTAAAAAGGCCAATGTGATTTTGGGCTGCATCAATAGAAGTATAGTTTCTAGATCAAGGGAAGTGATAGTGCCGCTCTATTCTGCCTTGGTCAGGCCTCACCTAGAATACTGTGTCCAGTTCTGGGCACCACAATTCAAATAGGATCTTGACAAATTGGAGCGTGTCCAGAGAAGGGCAACTAAAATGGTGAAAGGTCTGGAAACCATGCCTTATGAGGAGAGACTTAGGGAGCTGGGTATGTTTAGCCTGGAAAAAAGACGGTTAAGAGGCGATATGATAGCCCTGTTTAAGTATTTGAAGGGGTATCACATTGAGGATGGAGCAAGCTTGTTTTCTGCTGCTCCAGAGACTAGAGCACAGAACAATGGATGCAAGCTCCAGGAACAGAGATTCTACCTCAACATTAGGAGGAACTTTTTGACAGTAGGAGCTGTTCGGCAGTGGAACACGCTTCCTCGGAGCATGGTGGGGTCTCCTTCCTTGGAGGTCTTTAAACAGAGGCTGGATGGCCATCTGTCAGGGATGCTTTGATCGTGATATCCTGCGTGGCAGGGGGTTAGACTGGATGGCCCTCGTGGTCTCTTCCATCTCTACAATTCTATGATTCTATGATACTATGACTTCCAGGTGACATTGCGATGACCAGGTAGAGGAAGCTCTTTTTTTGATTCCCCCCCCTCAGTGTACTTAGAACTTTTAAAGTGTGCTTGTGTCTACTTTTTGTGTATTTTGCTTAATTTTTTGAATTTGCCACATTTGCGTCATCTTGTGAGAATTGGCAAGATCTCAGTCCTGGAAGTAAACGGAGCTCCATTTGTGCTTTGTTACTGCCAGGGTTGCCTTTCTAATGCTGCTAAAGGTAGGTCTGGTTGGGGTGGGGGGTATTTTGCTGTCATAAAAATGCCACAAAATATGCCAGCAAAAGAATGTTAATAGGGGCTAATCTGATAAACTCCTTTGTCTCATATATGTTATAGTTCTGATTTTGAGATTGGCACAATGGATGCTGCTGCTGTTGATGCATCATCCCGGTGCATTTCCTTTGTTTCAAAAGTAAATTTGGTAAATTTCTATGTAATTAAAGTTACATCAAGGGCCTGAAGCTCTCTCAGTACTGCTAACACAGACAGTGGCTATCCTAAAAAATACTGCCAGAGAAGCACTGCATTGGCTTTTTATGAGTTTCTGTTAATTCAGGGTCCTATTTCAAAGGATCATGCCAGGTTTTATGTTTACCAGAGGGAGGATCAATAGAAGGAAGAAATGAGGAGGAGCCTACTTATGTAATCTGACATGTTTATCGTGAACTTTTTTTCCCAGCGATTGCATTTGGTATCCACATTAACGGCCTTGGTTTCTTTCTGTTCAGAACACTGGGAGCAAATCTGTGCCCAAAAGGAACACTGTCAGACTATTCAAACTCAAGAGGCAGGCTCACTTTTGCTTAACAGCTTCATCAGAGCCAATTAAGCAATGTTCTCTTGATGGCCTCCTCAGCTACAGCATCCTGTAATCATAGCTTACTGAAACAAAGTACTCAGAGCAGAGTGTGGAAAGTTTACTTTTCAGGGGAATAACAACCACAGAACTCCCCAGCTAGTTATGGCCACTAGGAAGTGTACTCCAAAAAAGCGAACTTTTCCAAACTCCAGTTCAAAGAATCACAAGTGTCTTTTAAGGGTTGATTTTAGCTCTCCATGTTGCCTGTTCACACAGAGGCATGCCAGCGAATCAAGATGGCGGCTGCGAGTGAATTACTCATGGTTTTGTACTCCCCAGCTTGCCCCGGCCAAACAATATTTTTTTAAAAATAACTAACTCCAAGGTGTGGAAGAGTAATCTTCTGGTTAAATAATAATTTTTTAAAAAAGGAAAGAAAGCCTGTTTCATTGCCTCAGCACATGATCACTATGGCAACAATCCAACATGGTGGTTCCATGATCACATTGCCAAGCTCTACCCCTGCACATGTCTGACCAATCAGCTGTCCTCGTCAGTAATGTGATAGAATGTGATTCACTTGTCCTAACAGGTGAGGGTACACATTTGTCGGGGTTTTTTTTATAAAAAAACTCGGGAAACATTGTGGCGGTTTCTGCTGTGGACTTTCCCCAACTTTTGCTCCCCCTCCCTCTGAAAAGGATGGAACGCTGTGGGATCCCATTTGGACACATGGGATTTCCTGCAGATTCTAAGAGGGTTTCTTTTTTTACTGCCTGGACTACCCCTCAGTCTCAGAGGAAGGCAAAGGCAAACCCCTCTAAATAAATCTCAACAGGAAACCCCCCTGATAGATTCACCTTAGGTCACCATAACAACAACAGCAGCAGCAAAATAATTGCACTCCATTAACTGAGCAGGGTGCAGCCTGAACTCTGGAGAGGCGACAATAGGCCAAGTCTTGCCCTTCAGTCAGTGTGAAAGCAAAGGAGAATTTGCAGTTGCAGCCACTGTGTTATGAGCATAAATTTATTCTTGTGATAAGCAAAATAATATGTACAAAGCAGGGGAGGGTGGAGAGCCCTGACAACTAAATGGCACTTGGGAAGATCTCCTTTGAATCTTGAACTGAGAAGAAGGCCACTGAATCTTCAAAACTGTGGGCTTTCTTTCATCTCTCTCAGAGACATACAAATACCCACCTGTCACCCCATGAATGGATTGGAGATTCCCCTTCCAACTCTAATTTCTCCCCATTAGGATCAATATTTCAAAGAAACATTTTTTCTCTCTTCCATTCAGTTCTGATTTTTTGGTTTGTTTTTAAGATTTACATAAACCTTATATTTTAAGGCCTTAGCTTTATTGGTTTCCTTCTTTCCACCTCACCCTCCTTTTGATTAATGAATCCTTTATATGCATGTCTGTGTGCTAGGGCTGCATAGTACCATAGGAAAGAAACTGTAACTTGTAAGTAAGTCCACCATTGGGAGAGATTTAATGTTCCATTTACATTAACAATGTAATCATACACATATCTGCTCAGATGTACACCCCATTCTAAAAGACTATAGGAATGCATGCATGCATTTATGACAATCAGGTCCCCCCCCCGCAACTATATCTTTCTTAATTTGTTTCATTCAATTTATCTTTTGGAGCTAAAAGTATTTAAATTATTTTTCCAACCTCATTTTTATCCTCAAGACACTCCTGTGATGAGAGATGATGATGATGATGATGATGATAATAATAATATTTATTTATACCCCGCCCCTCTGTTAAAAACAATCGGGGCGGCTTACAAAAATTAAAATACAAATACAGATTAAAATCCCTAAACAACACCCATCCCCACCCACCCCCATAAAAAGATATTAAACCAATATAAATTAAAAACAACTAATCTAAAATCACATTTTTTTAAAAAATTAATAAATAGCCAGCAGACTAAAAAAGAGGCCAGGAGCTCCTGAGGCTGGGTTAGGCTGAGAAGTGATGATTGCTTCAAACTGGGACTTAACCTGACTTATAATGTGCATTTAGGCAGAGGGGATGGATGTAAACACAGAGTTCAGGCAGTGACCATGGATCTAAGAGGCAGTTGTAATTTTGAGCAGGTCTAGTAAAGGCATTTTGATTTTATAACAATTACATAATATTATATTTATTGTTGAGCATGCTGTGTGCATATGCACAGAGTGTATTATATTTATTGCTGGGGCAAGGTGTGTGTGTCATCTGTTTGTTCAGGATTTCCTAAACTCAGCACGGGTATATCTACTGAAAATTAAGGAAATAAATCTGTTCCTGTGCAATACTTCTTTAACGGAAAATTTTGTACCAGAAGCAGAAATGGCATGAAAAGAGGAGGGATAGCTTCCCACACCACAAAAAAGAAGAGCAGTTCAACATGTTTCAGCAAACGTTTTGTTCAAAACTAACCATCTGCATGTGTGAAATGAAACAACCAGGGCAGGTAAGCCTTACATAATTGAACAATTTTTTTTAACCATCTAGAGACCACTTGAAACCCTTTCCCAAAACATATCCAGGGATTCTCCCCTCCATTTACCAGCCTCTACTTTTCTTATGATTTATATTTTGTTTACTACCTTTATAGGTCTATGCTTTAGCTGGTGAGAGAGGCTTACCTGATCTCCCCTTTCCCCTTTGTTTTGTGATTTACACATGCTCCATAAGGAATTCTGGCGACAGCTGCTGTTTAATTTGCCTTGTTGTAGGCAGGCACAATGCTTGCAGTCAGATAGGCTACAGCAGAAGCTGTACCCATTCTATCCCATCTCAAGCTTTATTGCATTGTTTACCACAGACAGACTGCTGCAAACCAGCACCAAAAGTCTGTATTTCCAGTCCTCCATCGTTTGTTTCAAAACTAATGCTGCTAAAAATAACAAGGCAAAACAAAATCTTTCAGCTATAGACAAGGAGAAAAGGGGGGTGGATCAGGCAGGCATAAAAAGCCTTTGTAAAAAGGAGCTTCTTTGTCAGCCACTTTGTTAAATGAGGTAAACCTATCTGTAAATTCCAAGGTTTCTTTCTTTAAAATAAAAGTTTTGTGTGTTCTTCCTCATTGCTAATGTTTGCCCTCTTATTGCCTGGTCACATGCTTCTGAGGCTGCTCAGCTATGTCCCAGTTTTTATCTGTGGAACATTGGAGAGTACAAAGTTATTCGTACTTGGGGAACACCATTTAAAAAATGTAAATGTGTGAGAGAAAGACTGAAACTGGTAGGTTTTGCCACTTCAGCCACAAGCTCTTCAGTATGTATTTTGTACTTGTCTGGCTTTGAATCCCACAAACTATGTTTGTGGTGTTGAATTAAGGTTGGCACCAGTAGTTGGGGGCTTTGGGGAACCACACGCTCACTGTTCCTCCTAACCTGAAAGAGGGGGGGGGAATGAAAATCAACTAATTCCAAGGTGTGGAAGTTAGTCTGTGCTACCATTTGTCAGGGTACTATTGCTTTAAGAACAAAGGAAAATATTGAAGCAACAGACCACATACTAGCACAGCTGAAGTGGATTTAGTCACAGCTGTGGCTAAGCAGAGTGCCAACAGGCCAACACTCCTATATAGTTGAACCACAAGTTGCACAGTGTGTGGGTTGGTGAAGTAGTGAAGAGGAGTGCTGTGTATGTTGGAGATATTGCTGTTAAGATGAGGTTTGTTGTGTATATACTTTATTTACACTGCAACCAAAGAGAAAGGCCTCCAGATATCTTTGGATGAACCTCACAGCCTGTAAGTCTTTTTCTTGTGTGTGAAAGTGGGTCAGAGCAGTGAAATGCCTGTTAGCTGAACCCTTTGTTCCTGACTTACTCTTTTTACTCATTCTGCTGTGCTTTACTGCTGTTTGGCAACACCTGGGTTAGTTTGTCCCCAGGCTGTGCCAGGTGTCTTTCAGTGGGCCAACAATGAGTGGACACCATTGTCTTTTGGTTCTCAACAGTGATAATTGTCAAGGGAGAGAAACGTGCCAGCTGTGAGGACCCAACTGAATGCCTCACCTTTCCATATTTTGGAAAAGATCTTGAGTATAAATGTCTTGTTTGCACAATCAGCAACTGGGCAGTAAGAAAAACAGATGATCATCTGTTCAGTCAATAGAGTGTCACTCTATTCTGCTTTGCTCAGACCTCATCTTGAATACCATATCTAATTCTGGGTACCACAATTCCAGAAGGATGTTGACAAGCTGCAGTATGTCCAGAGGGGGGCAACCAACATGGTGAAAGTTCTGGAAGTCATGCTCTGTGAGGAGCAGATTAGGGAGCTAGGCATGTTTAGCCTGGAGAAGATAAGGTTGAAAGATGGCATGATAGCCATGTTTAAATATTTGAAGGGATGTCATATTGAGGATGGTGTAAGCTTGTTTTCTGCTGCTCCAGAGACCAGGTCATGGAGGAATGGATTCAACCTACAGGAAAAGAGATTCCACCTAAACATTAGGAAGAACTTCCTGATGGTAAGAGCTGTTTGACAGTGGAACGTGCTGCCTCAGAGTGTGGTGGAATCTCCTTCTCTGGATGTTTTTAAACTGAGACTGGATGGCCATCTGTTGGGCATGCTTTGATTGTGTGTTCCTGCATGGCAGATGGTTGGACTAGATGGCCCTTGTGGGCTCTTCCAACCCTATGATTCTATGGTTCTAAGGAGCAGCTCTTGGTTTTGGGTATCCATTGGCCTAATACAAGATGGTTTTCCTTCCTCTAGGATTGACAAGTGTCCTAATTTTGGTCCTCTCTTTGGACTTGTCTTCCATCTGCCCAATGCATGTCCTGTTCAAAGATGAAGAACTTAAGATGAAGCAGTTTCTTGAAGGAACCCACCAAGAGTTACATGACAAGCCCCAAGGCATTCTCCTTCCTGACACAGAATAGCAAATGGCACCCCATCTACTCAACTGCCCAAATTTAGATACACAGGACAGGATCCTCTTTGCACTTCAGGGTTAGTGGGACTACTTTTTCTGACATTGCATAATAGATTTGCTAAGCAGCACAATGGCTGCTGGGAGATGCTAAGGTGCAGCTCTGCCTTCAGACCCAAATGGCCACTTAATAGCCATAGGCTTGTGCCTGGAGAGCTCCCACACATTGTGGTCCAGCTGGTGGCTTCATCCTTCCTCTATGGTGCCCAGTCCTCCATGTAAATATATGGGCAGAATTTTGCTACCCAAATTGCTTGGGGTCTGTGGGGACCCCCTGATGTCCTAATATTAAATTGACCAGGTTAACTTGAGAGAGAAAATCTCACAAGCCCGTCTCTGCAAATGAAATACAGTGACAACAAACTAGAGAAGGGCCAGAGGTAGTTGCTTCACTTGACCCAATAAGAGGACCGCCTTTGACAGTATTTCTATTTAAACTACAGTAACCAGTTCCAAGCTTTCATCTGTGCATATAAATCAGCATATACAAATTTAATGCAAATTTGTGTCCTCTTTTTTAGTGACCCATTTCCTCTCTCTCTCTCTCTCTCTCTCTCTCTCTTTCTCTCTCTTTCTTGGTTTTCAGCTGCAGTTCTTCCCAGTAGGCCAGATCTTAAGTGGATCCCAAAAGGAGAAGGCAGGTAATAATTAGGGTTGGCCTCTCTTTGGGTCCTGGCCAGAGGCTGTTGACTTCTTGCACCAGTGCCAATTCAAATGTGTTCAATAGGTCCGAAAACAGCAACTCTAAAACCTTTAATTGGAACTGTGAAAAGTTAGAAAGCTAGAGAGATCCCATACATCACCAGGAAGGGCAGGTATGAGATGCTCTGGGTTTTATTTAAAGGACAAAAAGGATGTCCTTTAATTCAAGGACAGGTATGAGATGCTCTGGGTTTTATTTAAAGGACAAAAAGGATGCCCCAGAAAATTCAAATTTTGCATTCTTATCCCTGTGATCTCTTGGGGACTGTGCATGAAGGTCATTATGTATGAATTGGCTTCAGTGGAGAGGAACAAAGCAAGCTCTCTCATAATCCACCACAAAAGCCTGACACATATGCTGGGATTAGAAGGGTTCTTCCCCTCCCTTTTTCCTTTGATGCTGCATTTCCCAAGAAGGCAGTCTTGTCTTGCAGAGTCCTATACAACTGGTGAACAATGAAACCATTAACTAAGCACTGCTGTGTTGCAATGGAGACAGGTTGGCTTCAAGTCATTTCTGACTAATGGCGACCCTAAGGTGAACCTATCATGTTTTGGGGTTGGTTTTTTTTTTTTTTTTTTTTTGCAAGATTTGTTCAGAGGAGGTTTGCCTTTGCCTTCCTCTGAGGCTGAGAGAGTGTGACATGCCCATGGTCACCCAGTGGGTTTCCCATGGCTGAGCATAGTTGCTGATGTTTTAATGTGATGATAGGAAATTTAGCAGGAAGGCTCATTGATCAGTGCCATTTGAAACTTTAAATTGCTTGGGACCTCTATGGAAATTATCAGACATAGGGAAATGCAGCAAAAAACCATGTCCCAAACCATGCCAGAAGAATGCAATGATAACAGAAAGGCAACATTATCTGAGGCCCACGTCCAGAGCTGTTCCTGGGGTGTAGCGTTGGCACAGATGAGGCTTCATTTTTTAATTGGCGGGGCTAAGCCGCCAATAAAAAGGGACACCTTATTTATATTCATGCTACACCAGAGGGAGAGAGAGAGAGAGAGAGAAAGAAAGAGAGGTAGCATGGAAAAACTAATTTGTTAAACTGCAGCTCCTATAATGTCCCACTAGCATTCTGGCAGGGGATTCTGGAAGTGGTAGTCCAAGTAAGTAACTTCCCCCAGCTCTGCACTCACCCTATTACTGTATACCATTCTCACTTCCCTTGCTTTTTCCTGCATATATACAAATTGCACTCTTCTAAATTCTGAATTGATTAGTACAAAATAACCACTTCCACCTACCTCTTATTCTTTTTATTCTTCCCCCTCTCCATCATATCTTTTTAAACATGTGATTTATGAAGGAACAGAGGAAGAAAGTTAAGCATCAGGGAAAAGAGAGATGGATTTGTAGGCCAACATATTCTGCCACAAGCTTTTGTGGGCTATAAAGAGAACCTGACTCATCAGAGGCAAGCAGCATCTATAAGGCATTATTATCTCTATTACTCCTTAAGCTTCCTACAAAATCTTTATTGGTTTTGCTGGAATAGACTAAAGTGCCTATCCTTGTGGAAAATCAGAGACAGCCGTGACCTCATGACCGATGTTACAGCCATACATATATGGATTGCAGGGACTTTTTACAGTGTCTGTCCCAAAACATGGCATGATAGAGGAGTCTGCCAACAGCTAGGAATGAAGCCAAAGGAGATGGAATGTTACCCAAGGGCTGGACATCTGGACTTCTCTACTGTGCCAAACTAACAACAGAAACAATGTTTCAGCTTTAATGCTAAGTATATAGAAAGAAGAAAACTTATCTTGATTTCAGTAAGGCTTTTAACAAGGTCCCCCATGATATTCTTGCAAAAAAGTTAGTAACCTGTGGGCTAGACAATGCAACTGTTAGGTGGATTTGTAATTGGTTGACTAACCGAACCCAAAGGGTAGTCACCAATGGCTCCTCTTCATCCTGGAGAGAAGTGACCAGTGGGGCCTCAGGGTTCTGTCCTGGGGCCAGTGCCATTCAACATCTTTATCAATGACGTGGATGAGGGAACAGAGGGTATGCTTTTCAAGTTTGCAGATGACACTGTATTTTGCTTTGGTCAGAATACTGTGTCCAGTTGTGGCCACCAGGAAGGATACTAAGAAGCTGGAATGTGTCCAGAGGTGGGCAACCAGGATGATGGGTGGCCTGGAAGCCATGTCCTATGAGGAAAGGCTTAAGAAGCTGGGTATGTTTAGTCTGGAGAAGAGAACGTTGAGAGGGGACATGATAGCCATGTTTAAATATTTGAAGGGATGTCATACTGAAGATGGGGCAAGCTTGTTTTCTGCTGCTCCAGAGACTAGGACATGGAGCAATGGGTTCAAATTACAGGAAAAGATTCCACCTAAACTTTAGGAAGAACTTCCTGACAGTGAGAGCTGTTCAGAAGTGGAATGCACTGCCTTGGAGTGTGGTGGAGTCTCCTTCTTTGGAGGTTTTTACACAGAGGCTGTATGGCCATCTGTTGGAAATGATTTGATTGTGTATTCCTACATGGCAGGGGTTGGACTGGATGGCCCTTGGGGTCTCTTCCAACTCTATGATTCTATGGTCCCCTATGATATTCTTGCAAACAAGCTAGTAAAATTTGGGCTAGACAATGTGGCTGTTAGGTGGATCTGTAATTGGTTGACCAACTGAGCGCAAAGGGTTCATGAAGCTTCTTCATCCTGGAGAGAAGTGACTAGCAGGGTGCCAAAGGGTTCTGTTCTAGGCCCAGTGCTATTCAACACCTTTATCAATGATTTGGATGAGGGAATAGAGGGTATGCCTATCAAGTTTGCAGATGACACCAAATTAGGAGGGGTAGCTAATAACCCAGAGGACAGGATCAGAATCCAAAATGACCCCAATGGATTAGAAAGCTGGGCCAATATTACCAAAATGAATTGCAACAGGGAGAAATGTAAGGTACTACACTTAGGCAGAAAAAATGCAATGCACAGATATAGGATGGGTGACACTTGGCTTGATAGCAGTGCATGTGAAAGGGATCTTGGAGTCTCAGTGGACCACAATCTGAACATGAGTCAGCAATATGATATGGCACCTTAAAAAGCCAATGCAATTCTCGGCTGCATCAATAGGAGTATAGTGTCTAGACTGAGAGAAGTGATAGTACCAGTCTATTCTGCTTTGGTCAGACCTCACTTGGAATAGTGTGTCAATTCCTGGGCACTACGATTCAAGGAGAATATTGACAAGCCAGAAGATGTCCAGAGGAGGATGACCAAAAGTCTAGAAGCAATGTCCTATGAGGAGCAGCTTTGGGAGCTGGGCATGTTTAGCTTGGAGAAGAGAAGGTTAAGAGGGTACATGATAGCTGTGTCTAAATATTTGAAAGGATGTCATATTGGAGATAGAGCAAGTTTGTTTTCTGCTGCATCCAGAGACTAGGGAGATTTTCACACAGGGGAAATACCCCCCAGGGAGATCTGGAGAGAAACAGGGCTCATCCAGTAGCAGCGCTCCATTTCACACATCCAATTCCTTCTCCCGATCTCCCGTCATCCTCCCTCCGTCCTGCTTCTATTTCCCTCCTGCTATTTTTTGCTAACAGAAGTTCTTCATTAGTAAAAAATAGCTGAACATACCAGGAGGGAAATGGAAGCAGCACGGAGGGAGGATGACGGGAGATCGGGAGAAGGAAGGGGTATGCGAAACAGAGTGCTGCTACCAGAACAGCCCCGTTTCTCTTTTGATCTCCTCGGGGTTATTTCCCCCGTGTGAAAATCTCCTAGGACATGGAACAATGGATTCAAATTACAGGAAAAAGCATTCCACCTAAACATTAGGAAGAACTTTCTGACAGTAAGAGCTGTTTGACAGTGGAATGTGCTGCCTTGGAATATGGTGGAGTCTCCTTCTTTGGAGGTTTTCAATCAGAGGCTGGGTGGCTATCTGTCAGGAGTGTTTTGATTGTATATTCCTGCCTGGGAGAGGGTTGGACTGGTTGGCCCTTGTTGTCTCTTCCAACTCTGTGATTCTATGATCAAGGTCACCTTTCTGGATCTCTGCAGAAACTGAGTCACCACATCTATAGGGCTGCATAACCAAATTAATCCTGTTAAAAAGTTTTGACTCTACAGTACAACTCACACTATTGAAAAGAGAGGAAGGGACATAGATGTGAAATCACTGGGAAACAGTTTCAAAATGGCAGACCATCAGTTGGATGACTCAGTCACAGTAATGGTAGTAGATCCAATAAAATGACTGACACTTCAGTTAGTCTTTGTGACTAATGTATGTCTCACAAAATTCAGTGGGTATGCTCTGAGCATGTTTATGTCTGAATCCAGCCCAGTATGAGCATCCCTCTGTTAAATTTTTTGTGGCAAGTTCAGTCACTGGGGATGGGAAAGCAAGGTAAGACTGGGAAATATAAAAATACAGAAAGGCCAGTACACAGCTGTGAAATCAAATAATGAGAATCCAGGCAGTGGGAGTTACTCCAGGTCAGAATCTCAAATACATTTATAGTTGTCCCTCTGTATCCATGGATTTAAGTATTCACGGCTTGAAAATATTCTTAAAAAATAATTATCCAAAAGGCAAACCTTGATTTTGCCATCTTATATAAGGGACACCATTTTGCTATGCCATTGCATATAATGGGACTTGAGTATTCACAGATGTTGGTATCCACGGGGGGGGGGGGGATCCTGGAACCAAACCCCAGAGAATATGCAAGGACAACTGTATTAAAAAATAAGCCATGGCAGATCGGACCAAAGACCTATCTAGTCCATCATTCTGTTTAAACAGTGGCAAATCAGTTGTATATGGGAAGCCTCAAAGTAGGAAATGAGTGCAACTGCACCTTCAATCTCAGAATTCTCAGCTGAGATTCTTCATCAGCTATTTAGTTAAGTGTTGGACCCCTGTATCCACAGAACCAATATCCACAGTTTCAGTTATCTGTAGGACACAAAATAGGGGGCACACACTATAGAGTTGCACTGGAAAATGCCTAGAGAGGCATCTTCTAGGTCTTCCAACACAACTCTATAGTATGTTTTTACTGGGGGTCCTTTATTTTAATATGGTTCACTGTTATCCTCAGTTTCCAGTATCCGTGGTAAGTCCAGGATCCAAATCCCTGTGGATGGGGGGGGGGCGGAGTCCAACTGTATAATTAACAAAGCAGCATCTCCACTCCCAGTCCAGACTGACTGGACAGCAGCTGCTGCAAATGATGGGGGGGGGTCTGTTCTGCTTTCAATTAGGGCACAGCAGACTGGCATTTCCAACCCCTCCCATGAACGATCTCTGGTGTGACCGTCAGAAGCAGGATCTCTGTCACAATTCCTGTTCACACCAAAGATCACTTACAGGAGGGGACTGGAAACATTAGTCTGCTGTGCACAGTTTGCAGGAGAACAGACCCCATGACTCACAATGGCTGCTCACTGATAAGTCAAGATTGCGGGACTTTTTATAATATTCCCTATGCTATTTAATATGCAGTGATCGCGAACAGAATCAGTTATGAATATGCAGGTTACACATTTGTAACTGCAATCATGAATTCTAGCCTTTATTTGCAAAGGGATGGTGCCTCTGATACTTAACTGCTGATATATAGCCAACCTGATGAGTAGCCATCAATGAAACTGACCTCCATGAATGTATCTAATTTACCTAATCTATATTTCCTGAAGATCAGTCCTTGATCCACAAGCCTAGAGTGCTTTCCCTTGTATTGATTAGTGGTGTCTCATTGCTATGTCACTGGGTGATGAAGCCACTTTGATTTTACTCTGAATTTTAACTAAGCTCTCCAAGGTGTCTGTCCCCAAAATAGGTTCAGTATCTTGGATAGCTCAGTCTAAATCCTGGAATGGATTCACTGACTGTCCCCAAAATAGGTTCAGTATCTTGGATAGCTCAGTCTAAATCCTGGAGTGGATTCACTGACTGTCCCCAAAATAGGTTCAGTATCTTGGATAGCTCAATCTAAATCCTGGAGTGGATTCACTGACTGTCCCCAAAATAGGTTCAGTATCTTGGATAGCTCAGTCTAAATCCTGGAGTGGATTCACTGAACCACTGACATGGAAGCCACCTGTTACTACTGGTGTTGATGCCGGCAAGTTCTTTTTCACTTTACAATGATGGGGCTGTGAAGGTGAACAGGGCTAGATTTGCTTGGTGCTTGAATGGGAGACTGCTTGTCAACCTCCCCACATTATGATGGCTTCAGTTCCGTGATGAAAGAAAAGTAAGAGATCAGATGGAATTCAGTTTGGGACTTACTTCTGTGGGAAACAGAATTGAGCAGTTTCACAATGTCTATATTCTGTAAGGGGCTGCCATGATGTTACTATGTAGGGGCCTTAGCGAATTGACCATTACGCATTGGTCTCGATACACATGTGGATGGATGCATATTGGTCCCAATGTGTAACAGATACTAATGCACATCAGGCACCCCCAATGCTCACCGGGACAATGGCTAGGGACTGCCAATGTGCATCAGTAGAGCCTGATGTGCATTGGGACACTCCTACCAACACTGTGATAAGCATCTTCACAATTCACGAGGGAGTTTCCTCAGCGACACTGCTAAGTAGCTAAGCATAAGTAAAGTTCCGCAATGTAGACTGCAGTATAGAATTGTGGCCATCATTTTTTACAAGCAGCACCCTGCCACAAAATCTTGGAATATTGTTTGTTCCTATGGATTGCTTAATGTTGATCGCTCCTGCTCCAAGCAGCCAGCCATGATCTTTTCAAGAAATAAATTTATTTATTTATTTATTTATTTATTTATTTAATATACCGTCTTTCTCCCAAAGTGGAACCCAAGACGGCTCTCAAAAGATGTCAATTTAAATACATCAATGCAATAGTAGAAGAATATTCCATTCCATCCAGCCTCATATGGAATGTTCCTTTTGTAGAAAAAAAAATCCCCATTAGATAGTTAATATTCTGTGCTCAACTAAGCATGCTTGTCCTCCTTGGGTGGTGATAGGATAGCCAAATATAAATATAGGAAGGGATGTCATGTAGAAGATGAAGGGTGCTTGTTTTCTGCTGCTCCAGAGACTGGAAACAATGAATTCAAATTACAAGAAAAGAGATTAAAAACATTAGGAAGCCCTTCTTGAGTGTAAGAGCTGTCTGAGAGTGGAATTTACTGCCTAGAAGGGTTGAGCCTCTCCTTCTTTGGAAGTCTTTAAACAGAGGTTGGTGGCCAAATGTCAAGAGTTCTGTAGTTGTATATTCCTCCATGGATGTGGGTTGGACTAGATGACCCTTGTGGCACCATCTAACTAAACTTCTACGATTCTATGTACAGTCGCGCACCCCCCCCCCATATCCACGGAACCCATATCAGCAGTTTCAGTTATTCATGGGTCACAAAACAGGGACACATACCATAAAGTCACACTTGAAAATGCATAGAGAGGCATCCTCTTTAGACATTTTCTAGGTCCTTCAATGCAACACTATGATATGATTTTGCTGGAAGTTACTTATTTTAATAAATGGGTGACATCTGGATCGAAGGCAGTACATGCGAAAGGGATCTAAGAGTCTTAGTGGACCACAAGCTGAACATGAGTCAGCAGTGTGATGCAGCAGCTAAAAAAGCCAATGAGATTCTAGGCTGCATTAATAGGAGTATAGTGTCTAGATCAAGGGAAGTAATAGTGCCATTCTATTCTGCTTTGGTCAGACCTCACCTGGAATACTATGTCCAGTTCTGGGCACCATAATTCAGGAAGGATATTGAGAAGCTGAAACATGTCCAGAGGAGGGCGACCAGGATGGTGGGAAGTCTGGAGGCCATGCCCAATGAGGAGCGGCTTAGGGAGCTGGGCATGTTTATTCTGGAGAAGAAAAAGTTGAGAGGGGACATGATAGCCATGTTTAAATATTTGAAGGGATATCATACTGAAGATGGAGCAAACTTGTTTTCTGCTGCTCCAGAGACTAGGACACGGAAGAATGGTTCAAATTACAGGAAAAGAGATTCCATCTAAACATTAGGAAGAATTTCATGACAGTGAGAGCTGTTCAGAAGTGGAATACACTGCCTTGTAGAGTGGTGGATAATGGGAGTTTAGTAAATTCAACAATGTTACCCCCCTGTGCTTTACTGGAAGTACCTTACAATACAGGCACCATAAAACTGATGGCTTTAACTCCTTTTGAAAGCACAAAACTAATCAGCAGAGTTTTCTATTTAAAAACACATATGCAGCAGACACGTGTTGATTCCAGCATGCAGACTTAAGATAACCATCCACACAATTCCCCAATTTGTATTTCTAGGATAAAAGAGACTTAAAACACTTAAAAGTAGTTTAAAAATGTAAAAACATCTTTACTCACAGTCTCTGTGCATTTCTCATTGAATATCAGTAGCATAACAACAGGTGAAGGCTAAAACTAGCCTTCAATACAACTAAAAACTACATGTTACAAACAAAAACATGCAGGAGACCTGCAAAGCAGGTCCTGTCTCTAGGAAAACATCATGGCAACTGATAAACCTCATGGTAGCTTTCCAGACAAAGATAAGGACTTGAATACACCTCTTCGGACTTTTTCGGACGTTTAAAAAGTAACGCAAGCAGCCTCGTCAGCTTGCGAGGCTGCTGTGCTGCAAAGTGTCAGTTTCGGATGATGCTCGCCCCTGCCGGTACTGTTGTGGTACCGCGGGAAGAGTTGAACGTCATATTTCTTTGATTTTTAATCACGATCAACTTTCGTGAGTAAAAATCAAGGAAATATGATGCTCAAGTCTCCCCGTGGTACGGCAACAGTACTGGCAGGGGCGAGCATCATCCGAAACTGACGCTTTGCAGCGCAGCAGCCTCGCAAGCTGACGAGGCTGCTTGCGTTATTTTTCAGCGTCCGAAAAACTCCTTCCTCTGGAAAAACAATTACATTTCAGTAGGAAGTTACATCAAGCATTCTGTTTGCTTCTATCTGTTAACCCTTTCAGCAGTCAAATATCTCAGCTTATTGGATCACAAACTATATATCCCAACAGTGGAGTCTCCTTCTTTGGAGGTTTTTAAGCAGAGGCTGGATGGCTATCTGTCAGGAATGCTTTGATTGTGTATTCCTGCATGGCAGGGGGTTGGACTGGACGGCCCTTGTGGTCTCTTCCAAGGACATTTTCAGACATGACTTACAGTGGAAGAATCGAGCCGGAGGGCTTCGCTGCTGCAGCATGGCAGGGGACCCATTTTGTATGACGCCGTCCCTGTGGCAAAATCATCCATGTCAGTTCTATTTAGGATTGGAGCCGGCCGTGCCATATTCCGCCAGATTTTATTCACAGAAGTTGTCCGTGAACAAAATATGGCACGGCCGGCTCCAATCCTAAATGGAATTGACATGGACAATTTCGCCACAGGGACAGCATTGTCCAAAATGGGCCCCCTGCTGTGCTGCAGCAGCGAAGCTCTCCCGCTCGATTCTTCTGCTGTAAATCACAGAATGTCCAAACTCTATGATTCTAATAGGGTTTGCTGTTATCCCTGATTTCTGGTATCCACAGTAAGGAGATTTTCAGACCATCCTTGCTGTGCAAGGATCGCCTGGGAAAGTTTCGTCGCAGCAGCGCGGCAGGGGGTCGATTTCGGATGACTCCGTCACTGCTGCGAGATCGTTGGTCCCTCTCGTGCTAAGGCTTGGAGCCTGCCGCACTATATTCACCAAGATTTTATTCACGGAGGTTGCGTGGCAAGGATCGTCTGAAAATCTCCTAAGTCTAGGAACCGAACCCCCATAGATACGGGGGTCTGATTGTATTCCTTTCTCTCTGAAGCAGCAAAAGAAAAAAAAGATTTTAAACAGGAAATGGTAGATAGGAATGGGTTAAGAAATCTTTTGGACTCGTCCCTTCCAGCCCCTGAAGCCCAAATACGCCGTTATTCCATTGTAAAGTGTACATTTTTGGGGTGCATTTTATAAGCAAAGAAACAAAATAAGAAAATGATGAGGGAGAGGAAACTATACAGTTTAGCTGCATGTGTGCTGAACTCTTCCAGGTTGCCAGAATGGAGGTCACCATTCAATTTAAAAGCAGAGCTTGGAAAAACTCCCTTTGGGACTACAATTCCCAGAATCCCACAGCACACATGAATTCTAGGAACTTTAATCTAAAAAAGGAACTTTCCCAAGATCTTCTTAAAAGTATACTAAGCATTATACAGTGACATCATGGACCCACTGCAGAACTTGAAACTGATCCCTCCCGGCTGGGTGCTCATGAATGTGAAAGAAGAGTTTAAAATTCCTAATAATCTACTCAAGTATCTCTAATTGCCTTCAAGGCATTTGATGGCTAAATGGTCCTATTTCTTAAATGTGGACCCAACCAGAAGTCCCGCAGCAATCAAAGAAAAATTCAGTTGCTGTTAATTTTGTAACAAGAGGCAGGCTGATAATTTCCTCAGTATAGAGAATGCTTGCCAGAATGCCAGTGAATAAATTCAACTGGAGTGAGCTGGCATTGCATTTGGAGACATGGGACTTTATCAGACCATACCAAGTTAACGTGCTTTTGCTGGCATAAATTGTGGCATTTTTATGCTGGCAAAAGAACCCTCCTACCAGACCTACCTTTGCAAGCACAAAAGAGGCTTTCCCAGCAGTAACAGAGCACAAACAGAGCTCCATTTACTTCTGGGTTCCAAATCTCGCTGATTCTCATGAGAAGGCACTAGCATGGGAAATTTAAAAATTAAAACAAAACACACACAGAAAAAGTACATCAAAGCACAAAAACACACTTTACAACTTGTAAAGTAAACCGTGTGTGTGTATGTGCCATAAAAAGAGCATTCCCTACCTGGCTGTCGCGATCTCACCTGGAAGTGTTCTGCCATTGATGGTGTAATTACGAGGGAAAAAAGGCATGAGGATTCAAATGCTGGCAACGCCAGAAAAAAAGCAGAATGGGAGATTAATTGACAGCTTGGGCCATCAATAAAAAGGAACAGGTTCTTAACAAGATATGATCGAGAAAAGACATTGTCGTCTGGTAAGCACGCCCTTTTGCAATCATTAGGCATCCTTATGACACCATATTTGCTGCATCTGATAAAGTCCAGAATCTGACAAAATTTGACAGTTTCTGGAGGAATAGGAGATACAGAAACGAAAGATGGGAAAGTGGGGTGAGGGCAGGGTCAATTTGAGTTGTATGACTACTCAGAAATAACCCGCACCATTACTGACTCCCATGTCAGTGGGGTGGTGAATCCACATCAGGTTTTGACTAGCTTGAAGGGAACTGTCCAGGGTGCTCAACCTATGTAGGGATAAGGTTCAGCAACTTGAACATCTCATCGAAGCCTAGATTAAAATCTGGAGTAGATTCACTACCCCACTAACATGGGAGCCACTGGCCACCACACACTTCTACTGACTTCAGTGCGACTTGCTCCCAGGTAAGGGTGTATAGGATTTGTAGGGGCAAACTATATGATTTGTAGGGGGAAACTGTAGCAGGAAAATTTCTAGGGGAATTTTTTATGGTTTGAGAATAGTCTGTTAGTGAATTGAACATAGCAGTTTATTTAGATAGATGTGACCCCAAGCAGAGTGTGGCATGGCTGCTCAGAGTGTACTGGTTTCCAGGCAGTTAAATCCAGCTTATATGGAAGCCTTACAAAACCATGTCATGACAGCAATCAATCAACAAGAGTCTATGACAGCCATACAAGCTCACCAATAACAAGCAAACACTCACTGATAGTCTACATCTGCTACTTAGTCTGCCTAACTAAGTAGCATCTACTGGCCCAGTCCTCTCTAGCCCACCTTAAGAGCCAGCAGACAAATTTGGAGAAGATGAATGACATTTCCATCCTCCTCCCACCAGTGAGTGAGACTGTGACAAGGACTTGTGATTGTTGCAGCCTCACTTGCTGGCAGAAACTGAACAGACCTCTTTGACCTGATCTGGTTGCTGGCTCTTACAATGGGCTTGGGTGGCATTTATATAGTTTTACAGTAAGGTCCCGTCCAAACGGTGAAAATAATCCAAATGGCAATTGCATGGAATGCGATTTGTCTAAATGGACATTCACATCAATACATCTCATTCAGAAGGGGGGTAGCCAAATCATCATAAAGCTCCGAAGGAAAGCCTTCAGAACTTTTCTCTGAGTTTTTATAAAGCTTAAAAAGTAGGGCATGCGAATGTGCAATCATTAGGACAGTCGCATTCCTGTGATGAGGTAGTGTAAACTGATTGGCTGTATGAGCATGGGAGGTGGGGCTAGCAAACAGGGAAACTGCCTGCTGCCGCCATGTTGGATTTTCAGCTAAGCGAGAGATCAGTAAAGAGATAAATGGCAATCTTTCTCTTTTCTTATTTTTTCTTTTGTAAATATGAAGTATCGTTTGTGTGCACCATGGTAAACAGTTTTTTTTTAAAAAAAAAAATAGTGGCGGTAGATTTAAAATGGTGAGTAAATCACTCATGGCCACCATCTTGGCTAAAAGACATGCAAATTTTAGGGGGCTCTTTTGACCATTAAGACATGTTGCAGCACTGCAAATTGCTGTTTCTTTGGAAGAGATTGTATTTTTCCCCCTTCATAAAGACGGGATCTAAGACTACATAGTCTTCCTGAATATAGAGCAGTTACAGATCTGTAACTCTAGCTTACAAATCCACAATTGCAATATGGAATGCCAGCCACTATTTCCAAATTATGTATTTCATACTTGTTCTTTGTACCTTACGCTGGTGTTTTAGCTGCTATCATTTACCATCAGAATCAGTCATGATGTTTTAGAGCACGGCTCAGAATGTTTTGTACATGCTTAACTTAACTTAAAATCTCTAGAGCTCACAACGTTTTCATTTGATAATTCTTCCAAAAGGCTCTATGGTCACTATCTGACTTTTCCTCTTGAGAACATTCCCGTGTATAGCACTGCATGCCTACTCAGAGGTAATTCCCATTGATTTCAATGGGACTTGCTCCTGGTTGAGTGTGTATTGGATTGCAGGACAACTTAAAAGTAACCCACATTGACTTTAATGGGACATAACCCACTAAGTGTGGGATATTCTGGTTAGTCATAAGCCAGTCCCCTCCTCACCTTTGGAAGGAGGTATGCTGGAGAGTTCTTTCATCTTGCTAATGATCTGTTCATTAGCAGAGCAAGCTGGTAGCCTTATTAAGTAATTTTGCCTTCTGAAGTATTCAAATGCCTGGAGGACCACACTTTACTGCTGGAATGCATTCCTACTCGGATTCTTCACTTAGAAAAAAAACAAGCAAGCAAGCTGGTGCTGGAAAGGTGGTAGTAATCCTTGTTTTAAGTAAGGTGAAGGTGCACACAAGATGACTCTTCTCTAAAGGGGAGAGGCTGAGAGTATGAACAAAAAGGAGGTGACCACCAGCAACCCCAAGCAATATCAGCATAGGATTAGAAGGAAGGTCAGCATACGTCAGAGGAGGTAAAGGGCAGTCAAGGAACCACCCCCAAAAAGTCTACTCCCCTCTCCTCCATACAAAGCGCAAGATGAGTTATACTTCTGACCTTTTTAGCACTGTTTGTTTGCCAACATGTTGGCTGACCGTGCAAGGGTGCAAAGCCAAGCACATGAGAATGCAGTACTAGTCCAAGTATTCTGTCTAGGATAGTGTAGAAACTAAAGAGAACACACCCCATGTGTGTTTCACCCAGGTCAGGGGCTCTCATCTGCTCTGTCCTCAACAGAATGTTCTTGCTGAATATTTTGTATTGGCAGACTGGCAGTGGAAAATAATATACAAAATAATAGGGTTGTTTTTTTCTTGCAAGATGCACTAATTCAAAGCTACTTGTATGCTAAATGTGCTTTTTCTTTTGTCATCTCTTTCATCATCATCATCATCATCATCTATCACTTTGCAAAGAAGCAGAATGGCTCAGATCCTATATCAGGGTTGCATAGCAGAAATGCGAAGTCATACAGTACATTCATTGTGCTACACAACCCTTGTACTGAGTGACAACTTTGTGAAATGAACCATGGCACCAAATGTGCCTGTGCATCAGTGTACAAAGCACATTAATGAACATTGTTGCACATTTTGCACCCATGCGCAATTCATAGCCATGCACAGTGGCCTTGCATGCACAACTCTGACTCCATAACCTCCTACTGAACATGGACATTATTCATCAAACAAAAATGCCCAATTGCTTCTGTAGGGGAACATACACTTGCATGAATCATCAACAGGATCCTAGCCAGGGATATACCCAAATATATCCATAAATTTCAAGAGCAACAGATCCTTCACACCTCACCTCAGACTCCATCAAGACAAGGCAGTTTGGCATCACAAGGCTACCACCCTTTTGGAACAGGGAAAATCCAGATTCTGCTGACATTCCTAGTATAAAACAATGAGGCAAGGAAGGAAGGAAGGAAGGAAGGAAGGAAGGAGATCCTGCATTTTCTGAAATTGTACATTAGGATGACTTTCAGCAAGTTTAATTTGCATGGCTGTAATTGCTTGTAACAAATACCATGTCCTTTCCTTCATAGGATCATAGAGTTGGAAGAGACCACAAGGGCCATCTAGTCCAACCCCATGCCATGCAGGAAAACTTAATCAAAGCATTCCCAACAGATGGCCATCCAGCCTCTGTTTAAAAACCTCCAAAGAAAGAGGCTCCACCACACTCCAAGGCAGTGTATTCCACTTCCAAACAGCTCTTACTGTAAGGAAGTTCTTCCTAATGTTTAGCTGGAATCTCTTTTCCTGTAGTTTGAATGGGATCACCAGCATTGAGGCCATGATATTGAGAACGCAGCTGTGCTGGGCAAGGCACATTTCTAGGATGGAGGACCATCGCTTCCCAAAAATAGTACTCTACGGTGAACATGCCACGTGTCAGCATAAGAGGGGCACTCCAAAAAATCGATACAAGGATTCCCTGAAACAACATCTCAGGCTTGGCCAAATTGATCACCAACAATGGTCCGCCATGGTCTCACATCGGGAGGCATGGAGAAGCACTATCCACAATGCTGCAGCCTTATTTGAGAACTCATGCTGAACAAGTCTTGAAGAGAAGCGACAACGCAGAAAGAATCACACCCGGAAACATCACCCAAGGAGACCTTCTGCTGTGCTTTCTGCAACCGGACTTGTTTATCTCGGATTGGCCTTTTTAGTCATCAGCGTGCTTGCAGAAAGTGCAGGATGAGTCCTTCCTGAATCTTCGTTTGTGAAGAAAAAAAGCCAGAGAAAGAATCATTTGCTCCATGTCCTAGTCTCTGGAGCAGCAGAAAACAAGCTTGCTCCATCCTCAGTATGGCATCCCTTCAAATATTTAAACATGGCTATCATGTCACCTCTTAAACTTCTCCTCTCCAGGCTAAACATACCCAGCTCCCTAAGCTGCTCCTCATAAGGCATGACTTCCAGGCCTCTTACCATTCTTGACACCATCCTCTGCACTCATTCCAGCTTGTCAATATCCTTCTTGAATTGTGGTGCCGAGAACTGGACACAATATTTCAGGTGAGGTTTGACCAAAACAAAATAGAGTGGCAGTATTACTTCCCTTGATCTAGGAGATTATTAGATGTGGAGGAACGCACCATAAAACCACATTCCCAACCACATCAGAAGATTGCTAGGAGAACAGAAAGGGAGACATTACCAGATGCTGTGTCCTTCAGCTGTTCCTGGGGAGTATCTCTGCTGCAGACGAGGCTTGCCTTTTTAATTGATGGGAAGAAGACGCCAATAAAAAGGGATGCCTTACTCATGGCTGTGCTATGCCCCCGGGATGCTGAAGGACATTGTTGTCTGATAATCTTGCCCTTTCCTGTTCTTGTCGTGATCTTCTGACTTTTTCCCCACATCTGATAATCTCCCCAGACACTATATTCCTATTGATGCAGCCTAGGATTGGCTTTTTTAGCTACTGCATCATGCTGCTGACTCATGTTCAGCTTGTGGTCACTTACAGGACCACCACTTAATCATTTAGGTCACAATTCTAGAAACATATATCTGGGGGGTAGGGTATATTCTCAAATCCAGGAGGTGCAAAATGGGTCATCTTGTGCTACAGCGTGAACCAATGAATTTCTCACCATCCCTACATGTTCTTCCTAGCCCTTCACTTCCTGCCTTTTCCTTCCTCATTGGTACAAATCACATGAATCCACAAGTACATCAGAACATAAGAATAGTGAAGGGAAGAAAACCTATTTAGGTTAAAAAAAGGCAGTGAGTTCAACAGCCGATGGATGCAAATTGGCCATTTCTCAATTTAAGTTGGAAGTCAGAAGCAGAGGCATAGCTATTAATGCTAGATTTTTATATCATTCTTCAAGGCCCTTTGTGAACTGTGTTTCATCAAAATGAAGAGATAGGGTTTAGGCTGTGTCATTCTCGAGTTAAGGTAGAAAGAAAAAAACCCCCAGATCGTATCACGGAAGACATAATGGGACATATCACCCAATCATAGAAATCCATCTCCCACTAAAAAATAGGAAAATGCCCTAGGTTAGAAGATCTTTGAGATTATGGTTCCAAAACAAACCCTTTAATTCCAAGAGACGGGGTGATGAGTCCTCTCTGGGAGGCTACTACCAGACTATGAGCAAAAACCTAACTGGTGAAGGTGACCAATGGCCAGCTGATCCAACGCTAGGCTAACTGAAGGAACAAACAAGAAGTTGAACCCTAACCCCCAATAAGTTCAGCATGCTCTACTACCCCCTCTCTGTAATATCTCATAATTGGAAGTATTGGACACTTTGAAGGGGTCAAGTAGACCAGAGTGCTACAAAATGAGGTCAGATGGAGGTCACAAGGACCTGGGAAGGTGTCTTAGAAATATTTTAGCAAGCAAGCCCAAACTAGGATTGAGAAGAAGCACCTTAGTAAACAAAACCATTAAGGAGGTATGTGCTTTTTGGGCCCCACAGTGGTGAGTCACATAACCTAAATGATCAAGTGATTGTTCCATCCCCAATCCCCAGGAAATATCCCTCAGAACCCCTTCCTGTCCTACAATGTGAGGTTGTCATAAACCTATCAATTCCTATCTCCCAGCCATGAACAACAATCAGCTAAATTTCAATGTCTTTTGTTTACACACTGGGAAACCCATCTAAGTTTTGACCTAGCCAAAGTACCCCCTTCAGGATATGAAGCAAGGTATAAATATCTCCAATCTTCCTTTTGGCGGCAAGGTGCTGGGGCGTGTGGTGGTTTCTCAACTTCAGGGATTCCTGGATGAGGTAGATTATCTAGATCCATTGGTTATGGGACAGAGTTTTGGTTGCCTTGGTGGATGACCAACACAGGGAACTGGACAGGGAGAGTGTGTCCCTGTTGGTTCTGTTAGACCTTTCAGCGGCTTTCAATATTATCAACCATGGTATCCTTCTGAATTGCCTCTCTGGGATAGGGCTTTGAGGTACTGTTCTACAGTGACTCCACTCTTTCCTGGAGGGGCACTCTCAGAGGGTGGTGCTGGGGGATTCCTGTTTGACTCCTTGGCCATTGGCCTGTGGAATCCCTCAGGGTTCAGTCTTATCCCCTATGCTTTTCAACATCTACATGAAACCACCAGGAGAAGTTGTCCAGAGTTTGGGGGTCAGGTGTCACCAGTATGCTGATGATACCCAGCTCTAATACTCCTTTCCACCTAATTCCAAGGAAGCTGTTCCTGTGCTAAACCAGTGTCAGGAAACTATAATGGACTGGATGAGAGCAACCTGAAGCTTAATCCAGAGAAGACAGAGGTGCTCCTGGCCAGATGAAAGACTGACCTGGGAATAGGGATTCAGCCTATGTTAGATGGGGCTACACTCCCCCTGAAAACATAGGTTCTCAGTTTGGGGGTACTCATGGATTCAGCTCTGAGCCTGGAGGCCCAGGTCTCAACAGTGACCAGGAGTGTTTGTGGTGGATTCTCTTTTTTTGGAGGTTTTTAAACAGAGGCTGGATGGCTACCTGTTGGGAATGATTTGTGGTCTCTTCCAACTTTATGATGTTAAGGAAAATGCAACATGGGACATACAGTGAAAGAAATAAAATATGTATGTGAAAATCACAATGACTAAGCAAGAGCAATTATGGGGCTACACAGGTGAAACTGCTAATGTAATCTAGAAGGCCTGAGAGCCAAGGACAGAGGTACTGAATGCAGATTGGAAACACCTGAGAATCATTAAGTGTACAAGGTGAAATGTTGAAATACATGGGTTGGTCTTAGGCATGGGTGGAACTATGTGGACCAATCAGAATGGAAGTACACACCCACTGGGTGGAAACTAACTAGTGGGTGGTGATAAACAATGGCTATAAAATTGCAATGTTTGCCAATGTATTGTGGTTGAGTAGAGGTGGAGTAGTTTGGAGATATTGTGGAGTAGTGTGTAGAGATTGTAATTTGTTGACCATATAGTATATTTATATAGAAGAATAAAGTAGGTTTTATATAAAACTACTGAGTTGCCTGAGTGAATCCTGGAGAGTTTGGAGACACCTGGTGAAGAGTGAGAAGGCTTGGAGAGTTTGTCAGGATCTTCAGCCTATTCTCTGACACTCTGCTGCTTTGGAGGAAAGCATTAACCACTGATCTAAGCTGGTCAGCTCTGCTGCATAACAAGGTGGTGAGTTTGGGCCAGAGGTGAAGAGCTACAACTCCCATCATCCCTGACAAGGGTTATGGGCCCAGTTACTAGAGCACCCAGCATCCACAGAAGCTGAAATTTCCAGAGAGTGGAAGAAAGCTTTGTGGACAATAGATCAGAGCAAGCTGTTTGTGCTGCACTGATAAGCCTCGTGAGTAAATCATTTTGTGTTTTGCTTGAGCCCAGATGGGTCGGCTGTGCATACTCAGAAGGACTGTGTCAAATTGAGTCACTGCACAAATCAAGATGGAAATTCTAAAGTTTAGTAAATTAAATAGAAACAACTACTCTACCTGGAAGATTTATGCCCAATCTCTACTAGTAAAGGAAGGTCTGTGGTCAACAGTTGAAACAGGGCTGGCAGCCGATGCTGATGAAGCCACTCAAGAGAGAGATAGTAAAGCAAAAGCCTGTCTTTATCTCATGCTTGAAGAAGACTTGATTAATGATGTCAGAGATAAAACGTCCGCCAAGGATGTGTGGGATACCTTGCAGAGATTACACACTCCTTCAACTGCTTTTGCAAAAATGCTATGGTCTAAAAGAATATACAGGCAAAAGATGGCTAAAGGGCAGTGTGTGATAGAACATTTAAAAATAATGCAAGATTTATTTGTGCAAGCTGAACTGAGGGGAGTGCAAATTAGCAAAGAGCAGCAATGCTACATTTTAGTAGAATCGCTAGACTCTTCGTGGGACAACATAACGAACAGCTTGCAGAACTTGCCAGAAGCTGAGCTTAATAGAGACTTAATTGTGGCCAGAATACTGGAAGAGAACCAGAGAAGAATGTCTGAGCAGGGTGACTCAGCAAGCTTAAAGACTGTGCCAAAACAACAAACAACTCCTGACTGGCGAACGCAGGAGGAAGCAGCCTCTACAAGGGAGCAACGGAGGTGCTTTTATTGTAAGAAGATTGGTCATCTGCAGAGACATTGTAAACATTTTGCAGCTGAGAGACGCAAGCAAGCAGAGAGCAGATGGCAGCCGCGGCAGTATCAAAAACAGTCCAGACCTCCATTTTTGAGGGACAGTGGTAATAAAAAGGGGTTTGCAACCATGATTAAGGAAAAACAAGATGCAAATTCTAAATGGCTAGTTGATTCAGGAGCCACATCTTCGATGTGTAATGATATAAATTTAATAAGTAATAGAAAATCAGCTAATGTAAATGCTGTAGTTTTGGCTGACAGGAAAGAGCTAAGTACTGTAAATCAAATGGGTACTGTGTACATTCCAGGGCTAAAAGAGAATTTTAATGATGTCTTACATGTAAAAGAGTTAGAAAATAATTTGTTATCAGTAAGCAGATTAACAGAAAGAGACTACAGTCATCTTTGAAAAGAACATGTGTAAGATAAAACTGAATGGGGAATTGCGTGGCATAGGTTTGAAAAAGGACAAACTTTATTATTTGGAGGACAATATTGATAGCTACAGGGTTGAAGAAGCTAATAACCTAGAAAATATTCCAATCCACAAAGACTGCATACACGAGCTTCACAGAAAATTCGGTCATGCGAGCTTCAAATGTTTAAAGAATTTAATCAGTATGTGTCCAGATTTAAAAGTTACTGAATGCAAAAACCACTTAGATTGTACGGTATGTCAACAGGTAAAGGTCAGAGCTTTTCCAGTAGCTAAGAAAACAAAAAGAATTGCTCAAAGACCATTTCAGTATGTACATGCAGATGTCGCCCAAGCTAATTGCTTGTCCTTAGGGGGAAGCAAGTATTTCCTAGTAATTGTTGATAGGTATACAAGGTTTGCATTTGTGAGAATAATGAAAAACAAATCTGACGCTGGGCAAAGTTTAAAAGCATGGGTAAGAATGGTGGAAAGACAATTTGATAGCAGAGTAGGCACCATTATTACTGATAGAGGAGGAGAATTTTTAAATAATCAATTGTTTAACTGGTTTCAAAAGGTGGGAATAAGGCATGAAACTACAAACCCTGCTTGTCCTAGTGAGGATGGGTTAGCAGAGAAGAAAATACAAGATATAAAAAGAATTACTGCTTGTATGATGGCAGATGCAGGGGTGAAAGATAGTTTTTGGGCAGAAGCAACTTTGACTGCAATACATATCAGTAACAGATTGCATCATTCAGAAATTGAAGACATTCCCTACAGGGTATTGTATGGGAGAATGCCAAATTACAAGTACTTAAGGGTTTTTGGACAATTTGCTCATGTTTACACACCTGCTTGTTTCAGGAGGAAAGGAGAACCCAAAAGCAAAAGGCTTAGGTTTTTGGGGTATTCTGGAAATAGCTACAAGTTTCATTTGGATGGAAAACAAGTGCAGTATTCTAGGTCTGCAAATTTCGAGAGACATGCTGGTTGGGACAAACTGCATGCCAATAAAGAAATGTTTTTGAGATTATGGAGTTCAAATAAGCCAGAAGCACAAACTGAACCAACCTCAGGAAACGGAGGGGTTTCAGTTAAGCAGGAAGCATCACCTAGCAGCAGTGGTAGTTCTTCCGATGATGAGATAGCATCTAGGCCTACTACTACTCGAATGACTGAAGACAAGAGATTTAGTCATAGAACTACAACTCCTAGTAGAGAAAGTGAGGATGAAAGAGACAGAACAGCAGATTTTATTCCCAGGCGTAGTCATAGAGTTAGAAAGCCTCCAGATAGGTTTGTTGTGACAAAGGCAAGAGCTTGTTTAGCAGTAGAAGAGCCTGAAAGTTTTGAAGAATTGGAAAGTTATTCTAGTGAAGAACAGGAAAGATGGTTTGATGCAATGGATAATGAGTTTGGTTGCCTGGTAAATAAAGGTGTTTTTGAAATTGTTGACAGACCCAAAGACAAGAAAGTAATTGGTTGTAAATGGGTATACAAAAGGAAAGAAATGCCAGATGGAAGTATCAAATATAAAGCTAGGTTAGTGGCTAAGGGTTTTGCACAACAGCAGTATGAGAACTATGATAAGACATATTCTCCAACTGCAAAGCCAGAAAGTCTGAGAATGGTTCTAGCTGTAGCAGTAAAAAGGAATTTAGTTGTAGAACATTTTGATTTTGAGACAGCTTACTTGAATGCGATTTTGGATGAAGAAATATTTATGGAACAGCCACAAGGTTTCGAAGAAAATGGTAGTCAGAGAGTATATAAATTAAAGAAAGCGTTGTATGGTTTAAAACAAAGTACCAGAGCATGGAATCTGTGCATCAATGATGAGCTAGTTAAGCTAGGTTACAAGAGGAGCATTGCAGATGCTTGTGTTTATACAAAAGGAGACATAGTATTAGTGATTTATGTAGATGATTTGTGCGTAGCAGCAAAGTCAAAACAGGAAATTGAGTCAGTAAAAAGAGAATTGTCTGAGAAGTTTGTTTTGAAGGACTTAGGTGTATTGAAGTCTTATTTAGGTATTTGTGTTGAATGGACAGAAGAAGGACGTTGTTTATTAAGTCAGAGAAATAAAATTGAAAGACTGATTGAAAAGTGTGGATTACAGAATGCAAAAATAGTAAGAGCTCCAATGACAACCGGTTTTGTGTCTGAGGAAACAACTAGAGCGTTTGAGGACAAGATTCTCTTCAGAAGTATAATAGGATCTTTACAATTCATATCTTGCCACACCAGACCAGACATTTCTTATGCTGTAAATGTATTGTCTAGAAGGGTTAATGATCCAAAAATTGAAGACTGGACAGCGGTAAAACATTTATTGAGATATTTGAAAGGAACCTTAGATAGGAAATTGATTATAAGAAGCAGTAGTTCAGATCTAGATTGTTATGTAGACAGTTCATTTGCATCAGAATTAGGAGACAAGAAGTCAGTTACAGGAATGATAATTAAATATAGTGGAAGTCCAATAGTTTGGAGAAGTAGAAAACAAACTAATGTAGCATTAAGCACAACGGAAGCAGAATTCGCTGCTTTGAATGAGATAGTAAATGAGGTACAGTGGATTAAGCAATTGCTAAATGATTTAAATGAAAGTTACAAGATACCAGTGGAAATTCTGGAAGATTCACAGTCATGCATAGCAATGGCTGAAACTGAAAGTTTGAAGAACAGAACAAAATATGTTGGTGTAAGATATCAAAATGTACGAGACATGGTTCAGAAGGGTGAAATAGAATTGAGATATATAGAAACACAACACAACATAGCAGATTTGTTCACAAAAGCATTGACAGTAGAAAAACATGAAAGGCTGACACAAATGGTTGGAATGACATTGTAAGACACATACAATATTTTATTTCGGAGGGGATTGTTAAGGAAAATGCAACATGGGACATACAGTGAAAGAAATAAAATATGTATGTGAAAGTCACAATGACTAAGCAAGAGCAATTATGGGGCTACACAGGTGAAACTGCTAATGTAATCTAGAAGGCCTGAGAGCCAAGGACAGAGGTACTGAATGCAGATTGGAAACACCTGAGAATCATTAAGTGTACAAGGTGAAATGTTGAAATACATGGGTTGGTCTTAGGCATGGGTGGAACTATGTGGACCAATCAGAATGGAAGTACACACCCACTGGGTGGAAACTAACTAGTGGGTGGTGATAAACAATGGCTATAAAATTGCAATGTTTGCCAATGTATTGTGGTTGAGTAGAGGTGGAGTAGTTTGGAGATATTGTGGAGTAGTGTGTAGAGATTGTAATTTGTTGACCATATAGTATATTTATATAGAAGAATAAAGTAGGTTTTATATAAAACTACTGAGTTGCCTGAGTGAATCCTGGAGAGTTTGGAGACACCTGGTGAAGAGTGAGAAGGCTTGGAGAGTTTGTCAGGATCTTCAGCCTATTCTCTGACACTCTGCTGCTTTGGAGGAAAGCATTAACCACTGATCTAAGCTGGTCAGCTCTGCTGCATAACAAGGTGGTGAGTTTGGGCCAGAGGTGAAGAGCTACAACTCCCATCATCCCTGACATATGATTCTATGATCCTTCTCTTCTGGTGGGCAGATTTTAACCAGGAGAGTAGGAGACGCACTATCCACAATGCTGCAGCCTTATTTGAGAACTCACGACGAACAAGTCTTGAAGAGAAACGACAACACAGAAAGAATCACAACCCAAAAACATCACCCAAGGAGACCTTCTGCTGTGCTTTTTGCAACCGGACTTGTTTATCTCGGATTGGCCTTTTTAGTCATCAGCGCGCTTGCAGAAAGCGCGGGATGAGTCCTTCCTGAATCTTCGTTTGTGAAGAAAAAGCCAGAGAGTTCTACTAGCAGATTTCTGAGGTTAGCTGGCAAAAAAATTGGGGAGTGGATTAAGTCCTGCAGAGGGTGGTTGCTCTTCTCTTCATCAGAGGCCACAGTTGGGATATGGAGGGAGGGCCTCATACCAGCCACTAGGCCAGGGTACATAGAACTACCCTTAAAATGAAGAATTGCACCTGTTCCTTTGCAGTGAAGGGAGGCTCGGGGGAGGAGGGGCAGAAGATTCCATGAGGGGCCTCAGCAAGCCATACATGGCCAAAAGGTACACATTCCCACCTCTGGTTTACAAGGAAAAAAACAGAGTATGGTCATTTTGGATTAGGAAAACAGACTGGGGACTGGAGACTCCCACATCAATGGATATGTTGAGAGAGCTATCCATGGTACTGAATGCTACCCCTAAAACAAATCCACCACTTTGGATAGCTCTTTTAAAGTTCAGACTAAAACCTGGAGCAGATTTTACCACTTGGCTGACATCAGAGCCACTAATAGATGTGAGAAAAGAACTAGACCAACACAGATCTTTCCCATCACACACAAGTATGCCCAAATGTATTCATTCCTGCAGTGACTTTGGGTTCAGGAAAGGAATTTTTAGAAGTCCCTTGGGGACCATACCACAGAGCATTGTGTGTACCTTGACCCTAACCACCCCTGCCTTCCAAAGTGTTGGCTTCCTGCAGTCAGGTAAGAAACTTCTTTTACATATTGGAGCAGGCAAAAAATGAATCTTCTTCACCCTGCTCCTTAAGTGTTGTGGTCCAACCTTCTCTGACCTTCATGTACCAACTCGTTATGTGATGTGTGTAGATCGGAGCTTATAGTTAACCTTACTGGGATCATTATTGTAATGCCTGCTGCCAAAATGAGCTGCTTTCGCAACAGCTACGGAGCCTCTGCTTCTCATCCTCTAGCCCAGTTGCCTAGCAATTGGAGGATCTGGCAAAACAAGCCAAATGTATGAAAATATAATTCACTTTGCAAAAGACTAAGGCCCTTTCCAATTTCAAAAGAGGATGCCGCAATCATACATAACTGCACAGAGGAGACACTCTCCCTCGGAAAATTATTCCAACGCTTTATTTTTGTTGGGTGAGTGCAAGGCAAGATTGATGGAAGATACACTGGTGCAAAATTGAGTTAGCATCCTTGATATCAATCATTTCCCCTCCCCACTTCAGAACACACAATATCTCTAACTACAGCAAAATTATGGAGGAGGCATTCTTGCTCCCTCCTTCCCCTTTTCAGCAATGATTTGTTTAACCAGAGCAAATATTATGAAACCCCAAACTAGGATTAAACCCCAAACAGAGAAAACTGTTTCTTTCTTTTCTGGCCAGTACAGAAGATGTAATCGTTGTTGTTGTATTGCTGTTTGTTTTTTTTTAACACTTAACAGAGTTTGGAAACATTAATTTTCAGGTTTAGAATCCTTTTGACGCACTGCACCTATGTAACTATGTTGTTATATTCAGTGCCATATAACTGCATATAAGAGAACCAGCCCATTCTGGACCCTTTTGTCCATTCCATGAGAAAGCCGTTCAGGCTTTGTCATAACTAGCGCACCACTCCAGGGTAAAAAATAGGATATAAATATCCTAGCCCCGACCCTAGCCATGTGTGCCACAGACGGGCCCTGCCATTCTCTTTCTTGGTGCATCACAGAGTAGATTCTCTGTGCCACCTTCAGATGCTATCTGAGTCCCTCCGCTGCACTGACCTCTTTCTCCAAGACTGGTAACCATCACCCTTCCACTCCCGACTTCTCTTTTTCCAACCCTTCCTGCCTTTCTCTTCAATAGCCTTGTAAGGTTCTTAAGAGTGTATGTTCTTGTATGTTAGTATACCCCACTGATGTTGCTTCAAATAAAATATTTAGGTTAACTTTACCTGGAGTGCTCTCTATGTTGCTGTCCTTGAGCAAGCAGGGATCACCAGCATTGAGGCCATGATACTGAGAACACAGCTGCACTGGGCAGGGCACATTTCTAGGATGGAGGACCATCGCCCCCCCAAAATAGTACTCTATGGTGAATTCGCCACGGGTCAGTGTAAGAGGGGTGCTCCAAAAAAAGCAATACAAGGACTCCCTGAAACAACATCTCAGGCTCGGCCAAATTGATCACCAACAATGGTCTGCCCTGGCCTCACATTGGGAGGCATGGAGACACACTATCCACAATGCTGCAGCCTTATTTGAGAACTCACGCCGAACCAGTCTTGAAGAGAAACGACAACGTAGAAAGAATCACAACCCGGAAACATCACCCAAGGAGACCTTCTGCTGTGCTTTCTGCAACCAGATTTGTTTATCTCGGATTGGCCTTTTTAGTCAGCAGTGCGCTTGCAGAAAGTGCTGGATGAGTCCTTCCTGAATCTTCATTTGCGAAGAAAAGCCAGAGAGAGAGAGAGAGAGAGAAATGAAAAGATCCCTGAAGTTACCCTCCCCCAGATTTCAGAGATGCTGGTATTGTGGGTGGGACTCCAAGGACCCCCCCCCACTGCTTAGGGTAACACCAGCAGTTGGAAATAAGAGAGAAAGAAGCAAGACTTTGGAGAACTAGGCTGCTTGAAGCTTGCAGATTTGGACTAAAGTCCAGTGACTTTTCTATGTTAGCATCTGTCCTTTTTATAGGGTTGTGCAGTGGTGGCATGGGAAGATTGATAGCATCTGCCAGGTCCAAGAAACCTATTATTTTCAAGGCCTTAGTTCCTACACTGTCCCCAAAGACTTTTCCTTTCAGCTGCCACCACTTACTCCAGTATATGAGGTATGTCTATTAAATAACGAGACTGATACAATAACCCATCTTAATTTATGTATATTACAATTCTAATGCTTGTCCCCTTCAATATACTCCCTGTTCACACTCACACATCAATGCAGTCTTGTTTTTCACTGGTCGAAGGTGTGGAGCAGATCAGTTTCTGTCAGCTGTGTCAACACATCTGCTGTTTTCACCTTTACTTCATCAATTGAATCAAAATGTGTTCCTTTAAGCACCAATTTCAGTTAGGGAAAAGAAAAAAGTTGCATGGTGCCAAATCTGGCAAATATGGAGGATGTTCAGGTGTATTAATGTGCATGGTGCGAAATCTGGTGACCATGGACGATGTTCATGTGTAGTAATATGTTTGTTGGCCAAAAACTGCTTGATAGAATGTGCTGTGTGAGCAGATGCATTGTCCTGATGAAGAATGAAACCATTTTCCCACAGTTCTGGCCTTTATTTTCTGACTCTTTCTCTCAACTTTATGAAAACTTCCTTATAATAATGTTGGTTCACAGTTCTGCCTTCTGGAACCCATTCTGCCAAAATTGCACCCTTTATGAAACAAACAAACAAACAATGCACATGGCTTTGAATGTGGGCTTGCTTTGATGTGCTCTTTTCATTCTTGGAGATGATGGTGTTTTCCAGTGCATTGACTGTTGTTTTGTCTCAGGATCATACTGGAAGATCCAGGTTTCATCACAAGTGATGATTTTTTTGGAAAAAGGTTTGGGTCCACCTTAAGTTGCTGCAGAATGTCACACTACTCAACTTTTAAAATTAGCATTTTTTTTTCCGGCAAACCACAGACAACACAGCTGCTTTAAACAACAACTGAAAATTAACTGAACAGCAGAGAGTGTTGATGTTTGTCATGCAGGTTCAGAATGTTCGAGGTCACTACTCCAATGTACACAATCAGTTCTTCCTGATTTGTCCGAAAGGTAGAAACACAGTCTCGATATTTAATAGACAGACGTCATACACAGGTGTAAAGATCTTGTAGTTGCCTGGCCTCTCAATGCCTAATTTGAGTTAATTAAAATCCCATATTAATATTTTAATTTATGGATTCCCAAGAACCCCATAAAATTCAGGTAACAAGTCTGGTGGAGAATGCAGGCACAACTTGTCATGAAATCAAGGGAAGTAATCGTGCCACTGTATTCTGCTTTGGTTAGACCTCACCTGGAATACTGTGTCCATTTTTGGGCACCACAATTCAGGAAGGATATTAACAAGCTGGAATGTGTCCAGAGGAGGGCGACCAGGATGGTGGGTGGTCTGGAAGCCATGCCCTATGAGAAGCAGCTTAGGAAACTGGACATGTTTAGCCTGAAGAAGAGAAGGTTGAGAGGGGACATGATAGCCATGTTTAAATATTTGAAGGGATGTCATACTGAGGATGGAGCAGGCTTGTTTTCTGCTGCTCCAGAGACTAGGACATGGAGCAATGGGTTCAAACTACAGGAAAAGAGATTCCACCTAAACATTAGGAACAACTTCCTGACAGTAAGAGCTGTTTGACAGTGGAATACACTGCCTGGGAGTGTGATGGTGTCTCCTTCTTTGGAGGTTTGTAAACAGAGGCTGGATGGCCATCTGTTGGGAATGATTTGATTGGGTATTTCTTCATGGCAGTGGGTTGGACTAAATGGCCTTTGTAGTCTCTTCCAACTGTATGATTCTATGATTCTAGATTAAAACCATACTACTACTACTACTACTACTACTACTACAATTATACCATCCATTAAACCTTCCCTCAGAGGCACTAGAGGGGAAGGGAAGATTTTCTCCTGTTTCTTCTTGCATGTTTGTGGCTGAAGCAGATTGAACGGCAATGTGCAGGCCAAGCCAGCCTTTAGCTTGGCTCCTGTCATATGGCCACTCCACTACAGGGAAGAGGTGGGCTGAGCAGCCTTTAAGGACCCCCCTGTGAGGACACTGTAGCCCCCCAGGGGTCCACAGACCACAGGTTAAGTACCACTGTTCTAGAAGATCTACATATACAAAGCATTGAAATTGCCAAGGAAGGTATCATGATGGATAATTTCTTCCATTGCTATTGCATTTCTCACTTAGACATTCCAGGCTGCTCAAATCCAGGGTCAGTCAGGAGCATTATGCTCCGGACTGGCCCTGGATCGATCGCAATGCACACTAGGCTGAATTCTGTGCAACAGCCATTGTTGTTCACATGGACTAGCCATGTCAACAATGCATCTGCCCCATTGGCCTGCCTTCTGTTTTCGAAGCCACCACCACTGCCTTGCCAGCCAAGAGCTCCTTGCGAGAGCCTGGCTGGTGTCATAGCTTCAGCTGAGGTCAGAATTGGATGCCCAGACATGTAGTAGTAGTTTATTTATTGAATCAGTCTATTGACCATTTCAAACAATTACAGATATTAAAACAGTAAAATTATAGCTACAAAGATAAAATTACAATAAAACTAAAACACTTGTTTTACTTTCCCTAAATTCCCTTCCCCAGAAGCAGCTAGAGTTTTACAGTGGTGTAAAATAGCACCACTCAAAGACAAGACAGACAAAAGGGACAATTCAGAAGACCATCAATAAATTCAGATTTTTTTTTAAAGGAAGGATAAAAACCAAGCACCCACCAACACTTTTCTAATGTCGATCCCTCTTCAATCGTATATTAATATTTTTTTTCTTGCCAAAAATATACCCTCACAAAAATATAAAGTTTTTTTTGTCACTAATACTGATTAGACAATCTGACAGAAACCCAGTCTTCCATATTAACATAAAACATTTAAGCAGAATCTTTCTGCTTCTTGCTTCCTCTGATTGGCTGCTTTAACTGTGAAAAGGGGAACCCTAAATGTCACAAAGAGACTGGCCCCTTCCAACAGAAAAGCCAGTTTAGATTTATCATCCCACTCCCTCCAACTATCTTGAAATGGGTCAAAGTGGTGTTGTCTAATATTAGCATATAACTTACAGTGCAATAAGTAATGGGCAAGATCTTTAACTGTGGATGCCCTGCATATACAAAGTCTATCTTGAATAGGGATGCCCTGATAACATCCTTGTAACATCCTTGTATCCATTTGCTCAAAGTGGAGATGTGCGAAGGCCACACGTCAATCTTTTTTCATTGTAAAAAACAGGTATTTTTCTTCCTCGAAAAGTCTTTTGGACCTTGCTAGCCATTTCATAGATCTTACTGAAGACAGAGCAGCTAGATCTAATTGTGCTTTAATGTCTAACACTCTTTGCTTGAACATATTTCTAACATTGGACTCACACAAACTAACAGCCTCAACACTCAAGCCCTGATTTGAAAGCATTTTTGAAAAACTGGAGAACCAGGAATTTGTTGTAGTTTTTAACACTTGTTCATTTAAACAGATCTTGGAAAGCCTATCCTCATTAATTTGATCCAAAAATTAAATAATCTAAAAAGGCACAGATCTGAAACAGCTGCCATTCCAAATTCAGCTCTGACTGCCTGGGCGGGAGAACTTTTTGACACCCCCAGTATCAGCCTTAAACATTTGTTCTCAATTCTTTCAATTTTCATATTTATAGCAAATCCCCAGATTTCTGATCCAAAGATTAATATTGGCAATACCTTTGCCTTGTAAACCTTTGTGATTGTATGAAGTGAACCAGGGTGCTTATAATTAAGTAATTTATTCCTCTTTAACTGGGGAGACCAGTCACCTGAAGATGAAAAAAACTATGCCTAAATAATTATATGTTCCCACCTGTTCTATTTCTTTAGAATCAATAAACCACTTGTGACAAATCCATTTTTTACCAACAACTACAACTTTAGATTTACAACTGATAATTACTAAATCATTGTGCTGGCAGTATGTACTAAAGTTTCCCACCTGTCTATGCAGACCAACCAGGGGTGCTGACAGTAAGATCATATCATATGCATACAAAAGCACGTTAACTGATCTACCCAAAACTTTAGGCATATGGAAATTAGAGCTATGCACAGGTGGAACTATATCATTAATACAGAAGTTAAAAAGAAATGGAGCCAGAATACAACCCTGACATACCCCTTTAAATGTGAGAATCTTATTAGTTAAAGCCTGATTTACACCCAGTTTGTAAGCTTGTATCCCTATCAATATTTGTCTTCATAAATTTCTCCCATAAGAGAGTTCTTTTAATTGAATCTAAGGCCACACTTAAATCTATAAATGCAGTGAAAAGCTGTCTGCCACCTAAGGTATCTCTCTCTCTCTCTCTCTCTCTCTCTCTCTCTGGCTTTTCTTCGCAAACGAAGATTCAGGAAGGACTCATCCCATGCTTTCTGCAAGCGTGCTGATGACTGGTGGCGCAGTGGTTAAATGCCAGTACTGCAAGCCACCACGTCGCAAGTTCGATTCCAGCCGGCTCCAAGGTTCACTCAGCCTTCCATCCTTTCGTAGGTCGGTAAATTGAGTACCCAGCTTGTGGGGGGCAATTAGCTAACACACATTGGAAACTGTTTAATGCAGTGTAGATGTGTAAATAGCTATTGCTTAAAACAATTTGTAAGCCGCTCTGATAGCCTTGTGGCTGAAGAGTGGGGTATAAATAAATAAATAAAATAAATAAAATAAAAAGGCCAATCCAAGATAAACAAGCCTGGTTGCAGAAAGCACAGCAGAAGGTCTTGGGTGATGTTTCCGGGTTGTGATTCTTTCTGCGTTGTCATTTCTCTTCAAGACTTGTTCGGCGTGAGTTCTCAAATAAGGCTGCAGCATTGTGGATAGTGCTTCTCTATACCTCCCAATGTGAGGCCAGGGCAGACCATTGTTGGTGATCAATTTGGCTGAGCCTGAGATGTTGTTTCAGGGAGTCCCTGTATCATTTTTATATTTTGATGTCAAATGCAGGGGGTAAAACAATTGTCGTTTCCCTGTCTGAAGCCTGCCTATTCTTCAACTAAAATAGAATTTTGTTCTGCCCAATCCTCCAGTTTCTGCAGGACAAATTTTGCATAGATTTTGGCTGCAATGTCTATTAGACTTATCAGCCTGTCATTTTTGGGATCCCTTCAATGCCCTTTTTTATACAGTGGAATAGCTATGCCAAGCCTCCATCTATTAGGCAGGCACCCTGTATTATTTATATGACTGAACAGACCAGCCAAAAGAGTAGCCCACCAATATAATCTTTCATTGAACAGATCAGAAGGCCTAAAATCCTTACCAGGAGCTTTGCTGTTCCTTAATGACTGTATAAGGGCTTTAATTTCCTGCTTGGTGACCAAGGGCCATTTTGAGAAATCATTTATGTTCCCATAAGTTTCTTTGTCCAACAAAGAGCTGTCCATATTTAACTGCTGCCTATATAAATCAGAATAGAAATTTTCCCAGATATGTGATTAACAAGGAGCATGTTGCTCTACCCCCTCCTCATGTATCACATAGGCACTCTTTTCTGACCTCAGCAGAAGCAACACTGCCTTCCAGGCTCTCACAGGGAGCTGCTTGGCTGGCGAGGGGGTGGCAGCTCTGGAGATCCATCACATTCCCTGCACTGAGCAACAAAGTAATGAAGATGGGACTGCATTTGTGTGTGGACAACTGGATCGTGCTGAACTGAACCTGATCCAGCTGTCCAGCCAGCAGTTTTCTGGAAACTCCTCCGGGTTCTCTTTAGCTGTATTAACAGCTTAATAAAATGGATTTACTGTGCAATGTCTGGAAAACATGCACCAAGTCCAGGGTAAGTTTCGTTTCCGATGTCATCAACTAAGGCTGGTGTCACCTCCACCCCCTGACACTGTCACCCCAGTGCGGTTTGGCCTCTCTGTACCCCGTAGTGCCACCAATGTAGACTAGCCCCATGCCCCAGTTTTTAAAAAGCCCTGTGGAAGATCTCTAGAAATTTTATCATTTCCCCATAATTACAGAACCACGGAAAAAATAAAAAAATAAAAACATATAAAGGCACACATGCACTGAGTAGGGTATATATATAGGTAGGAAGGCAGGGTTACGAAGCTGGTTTGGTATGATTTGCCAAAGCAGCACACTCTCAGACGAATGTGATACTGGACTTTTCAAACTGGTATGTTCCCGTTTGCTTCACTAACATGATTGCTGCAAGAAAATAGGCTGGTGTGATATACTCCTCAGCCTCTTTCTCTTTTTGCTGCTGCCTCTTCTATAACAGCAAATGTAATTGTGGTGGTGGGGAACCCTGAAAACAGCCAGGGGAAACTATGCATGGCCTGCAGGCTTCTGGTTTAAATATAGGCTGTGATCCTCCATCAAGGAGAGAGAGCATGTCCTTATGCTCACCAAGTTATGCGGCAGCTGTGCAGTGCTGTCTTGTCAGATAACTGCAACATTTCACAACCCAGTACACATAGCACACCAGTGTGTGTTGTGCATTGGGCATCCATGTGGATTGCACAACTGTGTGCATCGGCACCACGTGTGCAATCCTGCTTCCATGACCTTTATTTGGATGCAGCCATTCAGCTGCTTTTGTAGGGGAGCCTATGAAAAGCAAACAAACCAGGGCATGTCACCAACAGGATGCCAGGCATAGGCTTCAGTAGACTGTGGACATATAAACACAAAAACGACCCTGTGGTTTGGCCATATGAGAATATGTATGTTGCCACCTGGGAAGGCCCTACTCTGAACTGCACCAGAATCATACGTTCACTTGCCTGCTTCATTTTTTCCACACAAGCAGATGAATGAATATTTGTGACCTTCAGCTCTCTCCTGATTCCCTGACAGACATTTATTCCCTTCCATTTTGTAAGGTTTTGATATTTAAAATGACCATCTGGTTCAACAGAACACTGAATGAATAATAGATCAAACATCTCTTTGGTGCGTTTAATCAATGATGTACATCTTTGCTTGCCTTGATCGGAACAGCATTCATCTTAGATCTGCTACATAGACTCTCCTACATAATGTGAGCCAATGATTAAGGCTCCCTCACCCTTTCTTCTTCTTTTTTCAGTATAAAGGCAACCATTTGGACATGGTTTAAGACAAGTTGGGACTCCTAAATTGTTGAAAGACAAAACAGGCCCATTGCTGTTGACAGTATTTAACAGATCTCTGATGCTTGTTCATCCATCAGTACAAATGCAATCTTGCAAGTGGTGAGCTGAAGATAGACAGATGTTAGGTTCTTTTCTGCCTAGCTAACAAAAAAACAAAATGGTTTCATCAGCCAAAAACCAAAGTGAAAACTACAAATCTCCAATAACCAGTGTAAAACTGCAATGTTTTTCTACTCCACACAATTTGAGACCAGTTTAATTGCCATGGCTGTGTCCTACAGAATCCCGTGATTTGTAGTTTCATGAAGAATTTTGAATTCTCTAGTGTCTCTAGTGTCTAGAGCTCTAGTGTCTCCCTAAACTGCCAATCCCAGGATTCTCTAGACTGCATCCATTGCTATAATTGTATAGCTAAATAGCTTATCATAGAATCACAGAATCATAGAGCTGGAAGAGTCCACAAGGGCCATCCAGTCCAACCCCATGTCTTGCAGGAATACACAATCAAAGCATTCCCAACAGATGGCCATCCAGGCTGTTTAAAAACCTCCAAAGAAGGAGATTCCACCACACTTCGAGGCAGCGTATTCCATTTCCAAACAGTTCTTACTGTCAGGAAGTTCTTCCTAATGCTTAGGTGGAATCTCCTTTCCTGTAGTTTGAACCCATTGCTCCATGTCCTAGTCTCTGGAGATGCAGAAAACAAGCTTGCTCTATCGTCAGTATGACATCCCTTCAAATATTTCAACAATAGCTATCATGCCACCTCTTAACCTTCTCTTCTCCAGGCTAAACATACCCAGCTCCCTAAGTCAGTCCTCATAGGGCATGGCTTCCAGACTTCCTGCCATTTTGGTTGCCCTCTTCTGGACACCTTTCAGCTTGTCCATATCCTTCTTGAATTGTGGTGCCCAGAACTGGATACAGAATTCCAGGTGAGGTCTGACCAAAGCAGAATACAGTGGCACTATTACTTCCCTTGATCTAGATACAATACTCCTATGGATGCAGCCTAGGATCAAATGGGCTTTTTGGAACTGCCGCATCACACTGCTGACTCATGTTCAGCTTGTGGTCTACTAAGACTCCCAGATCCCTTTTGCATGTGCTGTCACCAAGCCAGGTGTCATCCATCCTATATCTGTCCATCTCATTATTACTGTTATTTCTATTTATTTTTTACTATTATTATCAGGTATTATTATTATGATTATTAGGGTTTTAAATCTTAAGTCTTGGGGGTCCATGGCAACAAAAATACTTAAAGGGTCCTTGGTAAAGAAAAGGTTAAGAATCACTGTTCTGGAAGTTAAATACTGAGATCAGTCCCTACTAGAACTGTGCAGCCTCCTGCCTTTTTTCAAGTAGGCCTGTTCCTTGTTAGCTTTTACTTGTCCCTTGACTTCCAGAAACATAAATAATGTTAATTTTAGCAAGGCCCCACAGCTATTTTAATAAAGCACTGTCAGACTTGTAGCTACTAATTATACAGTCATTTTATACCATTCCATTTATTGTTGAGGCAGATTTTAAAATGTATCATTAGTTGTTCATAACAAAAGAGGCTTTCTTTAAAACTGATTCTCAAAATTTCCATTGTGGGTGAGTCTTTATTTTTCTTAAAGGGTGTGCAATGCCAGAAAGAAAGAAAGAAAGAATTTTTTTAATAGACTGAAACATTTCTGTGGGTGTTTCTCTTGATGCTTCTGTCTTTAACTTTTTAATTCTGGAATGACTGAAGGTCATGTGTGGAGTGAAAAGACTGACTTTCTTGCTCCCATAGACTTATGTAAAGTAAAGTAAAGAAAAGTAAATTAAAGTCAGAAAAGCTAAAGCGCAGAATGAGCTCAGGCTTGCTAGGAAGGTTAAGAACAATAAAAAGGGATTTTTGGGTATGTCCGCAGCAAAAGGAGGAAGAAGGAAATGATAGGGCCACTACGCGGAGAAGATGGCAAAATGCTAACAGGGGACAGAGAAAAGGCAGAATTACTCAACACCTTCTTTGCCTCAGTGTGTTCGGAAAAGGAAAAGGGTGACCAACCTGAGGATAAAGGAACAGAGGACACAATAGGGGAAATCCAGCACAGAATAAGCAAAGAGGTAGTACAGGAATACCTTGTTAAACTAAATGAATTTAAATCTCCAGGACCAGATGAACGACATCCAAGAGTATTAAAAGAGCTGGCAAATATAATCTCAGTGCCATTGGCAATAATCTTTGAGAACTCCTGGAGAACAGGAGAAGTCCCAGCAGACTGGAGGAGGGCAAACGTTGTCCCCATCTTCAAAAAGGGGAAAAAAGAGGATCCCAACAATTATCGTCCAGTTAGTCTGACATCAATACCAGGGAAGATTCTAGAACAGATCATTAAACAGAGAGTCTGTGCACATTTAGAAGGCAATGCCATAATCACAAAAAGTCAACATGGGTTTCAGAGAAACAAGTCATGCCATACTAATCTGATTTCTTTTTTTTTTTTGATAAAATTACCAGCTTGGTAGATAAAGGGAACACTGTGGATATCGTATACCTTGATTTCAGTAAGGCCTTCGACAAGGTTCCCCATGACATTCTTGCAAACAAGCTTGTAAAATGTGGGCTAGACAAGTTAACTGTTCAATGGATTTGTAATTGGTTGACCGGCCGAACCCAAAGGGTGCTCAGCAGTGGCTCCTCTTCGTCTTAGAAAGATGTGACCAGTGCGGTGCCATAGGGTTCTGTCCTGGGACCAGTGCTATTCATCATCTTTATCAATGACTTGGATGAGGGAATTAGGGGCATACTTATCAAATTTGCAGATGACACCAAATTAGGAGGAGTAGCTAATACCCTAGAGGACAGGATCAAAATTCAGAATGACCTGGATAGACTGGAGACCTTGGCCAAAGCTAACAAAATGAAATTCAATACGGAGAAATGTAAGGTACTGCACTTAGGGCAAAAAGAAGAAAAAAAAAAAGAAAAAAAAAAGAAATGCATAGATATAGGATGGGGGAGACCTGGCTGAATGAGACTACATGCGAAAGGGATCTAGGAGTCCTAGTAGACCACAAGTTGAACATGAGTCAACAGTGTGTTGCGGCAGCTAAAAAGGCCAATGCGATTTTGGGCTGCATCAACAGAAGTATAGTGTCCAGATCAAGGGAAGTAATAGTGCTGCTCTATTCTGCCTTGGTCAGACCTCACCTAGAATACTGTGTCCAGTTCTGGGCACCAAAATTCAAAAAGGATATTGACAAATTGGAGCGTGTCCAAAGAAGGGCAACTAAAATGGTGAAAGGTCTGGAAACCATGCCTTATGAGGAGAGACTTAGGGAGCTGGGTATGTTTAGCCTGGAAAAAAGATGGTTAAGAGGCGATATTTTATTATTTTATTTATTAGTCAGTTATAACCCGCTCTTCAGCCACAAGGCTATCAGAGCAGTTTACAAACTGTTTTAAGCAATAGCAATTTACACATCTACACCGCATTAAGCAGTTTCCAATGTGTGTTAGCTTATTGCCCCCACAAGCTGGGTACTCATTTTATATGATAGCCCTGTTTAAGTATTTGAAGGAGTGTCACATTGAGGATGGAGCAAGCTTGTTTTCTGCTGCTCCAGAGACTGGAACACGGAGCAATGGATGTAAGCTCCAGGAACAGATTCCACCTCAACATTAGGAGGAACTTTTTGACAGTAAGAGCTGTTCGGCAGTGGAACGCACTCCCTCGGAGCGTGGTGGGGTCTCCTTCCTTGGAGGTCTTTAAACAGAGGTTGGATGGCCATCTGTCGGGGATGCTTTGATCGTGATTTCCTGCGTGGCAGGGGGTTGGACTGGATGGCCCTCATGGTCTCTTACAACTCTACAATTCTATGATTCTATGAAATATTAATTTGACATGTTTCCTAGCAATTTCCCCTCAACTCATTAGATTCCTCAGCTATTGCTGAAGTGAAAAATATACCTTAGTGGATTTTTTGTTGTGTACCTTCAAGTTGTTTCCAACTTATGGCAATCCTAAGGTGAACCTATCACAGCATTTTCTGAGGGCTGAAAGTGTGTGATTTGCCCAAGGTCACCCAGTGGGCTTTCATGACCAAGGGGCGATTTGAACCTTGGTCTCATTCATAGTCCAACACTCAAACTACTCCTTAGAATTTGTAGAATCATAAAATCAAAGGGTTGGAAGGAAGTAGAAGAGCCATCTACTTCAGTGCTGATCCTCAAGTTATTGGCAGCCAGTCCCCGGGTGTGTTTCCAGGAAAGAAAGAAACAGTTGTAACCAATGGTAAACATGTGGTGCTGGTATCTTGTACATTGGTAAAAAATAATTGCATGGTTGAATGGGCACCTGAATACTTGTCTCCTAGAGTCCTCCAACACTCAAACTACTACACCATGTAGGAATACACAACTGTAAAGTACTCCCAAAAGATAGTCATCTGACCTCTGTTTAAAGACTTCCAAAGAATGAGAGTTCACCACCCTCTGAGGAAGTCTACCTCAGTTCTTACAATCAAGTTCTTATAGCCAAGAAGTTCTAGGGATAACCTGCAATTTGTTAGGATTGCTGCCTCTTCCTCTGTCACAGTGGCTCTTAATCTTAACACAGTGGCTTGCTGGTACTGCAGCCACAACGTTGCAAGTTTGATCCCAAGGGCTCCAAGGTTGACTCAGCCTTCCATCCTTCTGTAGGTCAGCAAAATGAGTACCCAGCTTGTGGGGGCAATTAGCTAACACACATTGGAAAACACTTGGAGAGTGCTTAACATGCTATAAAAGCAGTGTAGATGTGTAAGTGCTATTGCTTAACAATTTGTAATCTGCTCTGAGAGCCTTTGTGGCTGAAGAGCGGGATAGAAATACTTAAATAAATAAATAAATAACCTTTCTTTAGCTGGGACCCCTTTTAAATATCTTCTGTTGCTGCAGACCCCCAAGGCTTAACTCAAGATTTAAAACCCTAACAATAATACCTAATAATAATAAGAATGACCCATTTACAATTACAACATCCATTAAACCTTCCCCCAGAGGCACTGGAGGGGAAGGGAAGAGTTTTCTCCTGCTTCCTCTAGCAAGTTTGTGGCTGGAGCAGATTGAACAGCAACGGACAGGTCAAGCCAGCCAGCCTTTGCCTTGGCTCCTGTCACGTAGGCTGAGCAGCCTTCAAGCCTTCATGAACCCCCTGTGAGGACATTGCAGCCCCCTGGGGGGGGGTCTGTGGACCATAGGTTAAGAACCACTGCTCTGTCACATTCAGTAAAACAGGAAGGGCTGCTGCTTTAGGAAGGAATATTAGAACTGAAAGCAATTTGTCACATGGCTCTGTTGTTCATCTGTATGTATTCTTTGGGTAGACAGGAGGCAAGGAAGAAAAAGAACTTTCTGGATCCCAGTTCAGAATAGAATAGCTGAATTTGTACAGCAAAAGAATTGAGTGTGGAAAGGAATGGGAAAAAAGAAGGGAGAAAAAAAGGGAATCTCCAAAAGAAATGGAATGGAGGTGCCACAGTGGTTTGTTTGTTTGTTTGTTTGTTTTTGTTTGCTTTCTTAATAAGAACCAAGGCCCACAAGCATCCAAGGCTCTTTCAGAAAGTCAGGGCCTTTAGGCCTGAAAGACTGGTGTCCCCCTCAGCCCTATGAGCCTATTTTGAAAGAAAATAATTGGAATATTTCTGGGTTTAGGGGGTGCATTGGCACTGTCTTTAGTCTCTTCTCCTCCTCTATGGGTCATTTTTTGGGGTAGTTTCTATTGTATATTATTATTTGGGGTGAGCTGCAAGGAATCATCTTGTAATGTTCACACAGTGCAAGGATAATTAAGTGAGAAGTTTTCCTGAAACCCATTTCCCACTTATTACTCTCTTGGCTTCTCAGTCCTCTCTCCTACTCTCCTCCCATTCTGGCCCCATCTATACGGTAAAAAAAAATACGTACGGCATTCGGAAGATCGATCATCCGTACACATGGTTGTTGGGATGCATATGTGTCATTCAGAAGGGGGACTAGCGAATCCCCCCTAAACTACATGGATTCAGCGTTTGGGAGGATTAGCGAACCTTGACCTAAAATCCGTACAGCCGTTCGTATTGTCGATGGTCTGTACACCCCATTCACACACATAAGAACAGGCAGTGTAATCTGATTGGCTAGCTGAGCACAAGGGGCAGGGCTAGCAAAGAGGGGAATTGGGAGCGGCCACCATGTTGGATTCCCAGCTAAGCGAGAGTCCGATAAGTCCATGAATTTTACATTTATTCCTTTTTATTTTATTTTGTAAATACAGAAAACCGACTGTCTGCAGAACAGGCACCTTTTTAAATTAAAAAAAAAGTGGTGGGAGATTTAAAACTGCTGCTTGGATTGCTCGCTCCAGCCAGCTGGGCAAGGGGGTCATAAGGAGTTTAGAGGGGGGTAAAAAATCATGTAGGCGGATTTTTTACCCCCAAATGGATTTTTTTTAATAATGTAGACAGGGCAACAGTTTTTCTCCTCCCCCTCCTCCTTTTGACCCACCCACTGTTAATTATAAAATTAAGGTAAGATGGGTATAGAGAACAGTGAGCTTGTTAGATATATGATCTTTAAAACTGAAGGTGCCATACAATATAGGACCCCTGGTTTCTGAATGCAAAGCCTGTGATTTACCACTGAGCCCTGGTGGTACAGTGGTTAAATGCCGGTACTGCAGCCACAGTGTTGTAAGTTTGATCCTACAGGGCTCCAAGGTTGACTCAGCCTTCCATCCTTCCAAGGTCAGTAAAATGAGTAGCTTGTTGGGGGCAATCAGCTAACACATAGTAAATTCCTTAGAGAGTGCTTAGCACTATAAAGTGGTATGGAAATGTAAGTGCTACTGCTATAAGTGCTATTGCTATCTTTGCAGTTCATGTTTCTTCATTGGGTGTGGGAGGCAGAAAAGATGTACAGATTCGGTTGTGCAGAAACATATGCTCAGAAATGCTCTGAGCATATGATCAGAAATGACCTAAGAATTTCCCATTCTTGATTCACCCGGTAAGCTATCCATTTATTGCTCTATTTGTGGTGAATCAGTGCATTTGAAGAGTAACTCAAGCATCCATGCTGGTGCAGGTGAAAAGAGAGATACAGATGAGGGACAAACTGAATTGAACCAATGTGAAGTCGAAGGCTTTCACAGCCAGCATCCATAAGTTTTCTGTGGGCATTTTCCGGGCTGTGAGGCCATGTTCTTGAAGAGTTTATTTCTGACGTTTCACCTGCATCTCTGGCTGGCATCTCTGAAGATGCCAGCCACAGATGCAGGCGAAACGTCAGAAATAAACTCTTCCAGAACACGGCCTCACAGCCTGGAAAACATCCGCAGAAAACCTATGAACTGAAGCAGTTGTAAAATGAGATCCCATGCTTTGGGATAGCCTTTCCCTGCCTGGCAATTGTCAGACATGTTGGACTCCCGCCATTTCCAGGAACAACCCTTTGATGGGCATTGCAGCCCAAGTGGGGAACAATTACAGTTTGGAGACAAGTGACTTTAAAAGAACAAAAAGAGCTCTTTTCTTTGGAAAGTGTGTTCCATATCATTCTCTGTAAATCCTATGGTCTGGCCACCCACCAGTGTCTTGATCACCGAGCCATTTAATGACAACACAGTGAATTAAACAATTCTAATCATTAGTGTTTGTACTAGTGAATTAATTTTCCAAGTGCTAACGTTTAATGCTATTGGATTAAATTTGAGAGCCAATGTTCCAAACTCTGGGATTAAATTCCAGGTTCATTATCACCTCTCCCATACTTATGGGAGCTCAATTTAAGGATTTTTGTTCAGCCTGATGCAAGCTGAAAGGCTGCTATAGATAGGACTTTAAAATTACTTTTCACGCATAGGATTCATCAGGTCTGCTTAAATGCTTTTCCCACAAATGTTGGTGAATGACCTTTCCTGTATCCACTCTCCTCTGTGATATTCTCACCTGTATCTGTTTCCCAGTAGAATTTGACTTTCTGAATGACAACTAAAACTAATTAAGATTCCATAGAGCGATGAAGCCGTTCTTTCAGTAATGGATGATTGTGATAGAAGAAATCCTTCCAAGTTAGACAGTGAACATGTAGCAGAATGTGCAGACTATGAACAAAGTGCTACACAGTATAAAACACATCATAGACAATTTGAGATGATGTTCCAGAAAAGGAGAGAGAACCTCCTCTCCTCCTGCCCCATTATTTCCAAGTCCCTTTGTCAACCGTGTGAAAAGTGCAACACACAAAAATGTATCGGATCCTGCTATTAGCAACATGTACATAAACTGCACTTGTAATCTTCAGATGGATCCCTTTTTTATTATAATAAAGTAAAATATTGCTAGTAATTTTAAGTCTCTTATCTCCAACCCACTAATCTCTGATGAATGGGTATGGGCACATTACTGGAAAAATCCATCTCCGCCATTATATTACTTATTGTAACTGAAATTTCTAGACCTGGCCAAAAACTAATAAACACACCAATGTTGTTTGCAGAAGACGGTGAATATGCCAGTCAGCAAATTTGGTTGATAAATGATGTGCTTTGTTCTTTATGAGGGCCAATAGGTTTGTCTAGAGAGAAATTTATTCTTGCAGTGTTTCTGTTTTCTTCCTAATTAATGGGTGTGCGATTGTGCACGTAAAGGTAGTTGTACTTTAAATAGAATGCAGTACATTTGATTTTTATGCATGTAGAAGGGGAGGTTTTTCTTTATATGAAGGTAGACCCCCCCCCAAAAAAAGCTTTCCTTGATTAAATTTCCGTGTGTGTGTGTGTGTGTGTATCAAACTATCCATTATACTTCCTGGGTAGCATGTAAGCTATGTGTTTGATTTTTGTTGAAATTATTTTTTAAAATCAAATTTAAATCAAAAGATATGTGTAAGATGTCTATCCAGGACCTTATCAGACAGGGCAAATAAAGCATCATAAGAACACTTAACGATCATGAAAGGGTGCACGTACCACACGACATCGCCCTTTTGCGATCATGTCCTGTAAAAAATCGTACTTTTTTATTGATGGCTCAAGCTGTCAATTGATCCCCATGGTGCTTTTGTGCCAGCATTTGAAACTTTGCACCATTGTACTCACATGAATGCAGCATCAATGGCCAGCTGGTGGACAATACTTCCAGGTGAGATCATGACAGCCAGGTAGTTGACACAGTTTTTATGACCCTCCCTGGGTTACCTGGGACTTTTTAAATGTATTTAGGTGCTTTTTGAAATGTTTTCTCTGTTGTTTTTGTTTTTATTTCTGAATTTCCCACGCTATGTATTCTCATGAGAATACGTGGAATTTCAAAGAGGAAGTGAATGGAGCTCTTTTCACTTCCTCTTTCATTGCTGGGGAAGCCTTTGGATGGGAGGGAAGGTAAATGTGGCATGGGGAGTTCTTTTGCTGGCATAAAGATAGCAAAGTTATGCTGGGAAAAGAATGGGTTTAAGGGGGTGTGTGATCTGATAAAGTCCCCGTTTCTAGCATAAATGCAGTGCACAGTGGAAGTAGCTAGAACTCAGAAGAATGGTTCCTTTTCTTTCTTTTTCTTTTTTTCTTTTTCTTTTTCTTTTCTTTTCTTTTCTTTTTCTTTTTTTTTTTTTTTGCTACACCTCCCAGACCCCCCCAGCCAGCATGGCTAGCAGCTAGGCTGAGTGGAGCATAATGGGAATTGTAGTCATGCTGGTGGGGGATTCTGAGAGAGATAGGCCTGAAACCTGAGAGCCAATATGGTGTAGTGGGTTGAATGTTGGACTAGGACTCCAGGAAAACAGGGTTCAAACCCCTGCTCAACCATGGAAACCCACTGGGTGACCTGGGTAAGTCACACTCTCTGAGCCTCAGAGGAAGGCACTGGTGAACTTCCTCTGAATAAATCTTGCCAAGAAAAACCACATGGATTTCCATAATGACTTGAAGAAATGACTTGAAGATGCACAGCAGCAGCAGCAGCAATATTGTTGTTAGTCCAAGCTGAAGTCCTATTGTTAGTCCAAGCTGAAGCAAACTTATTGAATCAAGGGGATTTACTTATGTATTGACTCACTATTCAACAATCAATTCAATGGGTCTATTTTAATAAGGATTAATCAATAGGATTCAGGCCATAGTTCTGGGATCAGCTGACAACTTGCTCTCTTCAGCCCCATTCAGAGGAAAAATTGTCCTAGAGGTATGGCTCAGGTCTTTCAAATTAAAAAAGGAAAACTTTCTCATTGATTGCTAACTTCTGAATGAAAGATCTAATTCGAGGATTCGCCACCCTTGGAAGCTCCATGTAGACCTCCAAGGCCTCAATTGTGGGACCCAACAATAATCTGATGCAATCCACCTGTCGTACCACTGTTGATAACATTGAGGAAAGGCTGGTTTGTATCAGATGGGGAAAGGAATGGAGAAAGGCAGGGGAGGTAAAATTCCTCAGCCCACAGTTCTGGAAGGCCCGAAGTCCTGGACAGAGTGAACACAAACAGTACATGAGATAGGCAAAGGGATCTTGTAGCACCTTTGAGACTAGAGATAATATCACACTATACTATTGTACTGCTATCATTCCACATTAACTGCCATGGCAACATCCCATGGAATCCTGGGATTTGCAGTTTAGGGAGGGGCATTTAGAATTCTCAGCCACAGAGCTCTTAGACCTCACTAAACTACAAACCCCAGAATTTATTAATATTTATTTATTTGTGCAATTTCCCTGCCATCTTTCTTCCAAAGTGGGACCCAAGGTGGCTCACAGAACAATTAAAACCACAATTAAAAGCAATTAAAATCAGTTTTTAAAAAGGAAAGATAACATAAAAACCATAAAAAAAGCATAAAAATACACCCCGATAAAATCCACAATTATATGTCAAAGGCCTGCTTAAAGAATGGTTTTGCCTGCCAGTGAAATGAATATAATGAAGGGGGCCAGCCTAGTCTCCCACGGGAGGGAGTTCCAAAGTGTGGGAGCAGCTACCGAGAAGGCTCTCTCTCTCTCTCTCGTGTCCTCACCAAGCAAGCCTGTGATGGTGACGGGACCGAGATAAAAGCCTTCCCCTGAAAATCTTAAAACCCTTACAGGTTCATACAGGGAAAGATGATCTTTCAGATAGTCTGGACCTAAGCCATGCAGGGTTTTATAGGTCATTGTGCCTGGAAATGAACCGTTAGCCAGTGGAGCTGTTTTAACATGGGAGTTATAGCTCCCTATAACAGGCCAGAATTCCAAAGGAGGTAGCCATAACAGTTAAAGTGGAGTAGTAGCACTATAACAGTGTAGTGTGATAATGAGAGAAAGAAGTCTTGGCATAAGCTTTCATAGACTTGGCCTACTTCCTCATATGCATGGAGTGAAATGGTACCTAGAAACAGACCTTATAAGCAGCCACAGAAATGTAAAACTTGTCGGTATGGTGAAGAGGTGATAAGTTCAGTTTAACAACAATCATTGAAGGGCAAAGGCAGGATGTTGCCTAAGGTCAGGGTGGGTGGATGACCATATGAATGGTGGAGGGAGTTTTGGAATGTAGTGTGATGCTGGCTTGGAACCAGAAAGGAGATGTGATAAACTGTCCAAGAGTGCCCTCATGAGAGAAGAAGAGGCAGGCAGAACTCCATCAGCCCTGGGGCCAGAAGCAGGTGAAAGGCCCTCCCTCCAGCCCAACTGCCACCACCCTGCCTTGGAGGGAGAGAAGAAGAGGCAGGCAGAACTCCATCAGGCCTGGGGCCAGAAGCAAGTGAAAGGCCCTCCCTCCAGCCCAACTGCCACCACCCTGCCTTGGAGGGAGAGAAGAAGAGGCAGGCAGAACGCCATCAGGCCTGGGGCCAGAAGCAAGTGAAAGGCCCTCCCTCCAGCCCAACTACCACCGCCCTGCCCTTGGACAGAGAGAAGATGAGGCAGGCAGAACTCCATCAGGCCTGGGGCAGAAGCAAGTGAAAGGCCCTCCCTCCAGCCCAACTACCACTGCCCTGCCCTTGGACAGAGAGAAGAAGAGGCAGGCAGAACTCCATCAGGCCTGGGGCCAGAAGCAAGTGAAAGGCCCTCCCTCCAGCCCAACTACCAATGCCCTGCCCTTGGACAGAGAGAAGAAGAGGCAGGCAGAACTCCATCAGGCCTGGGGCCAGAAGCAAGTGAAAGGCCCTCCCTCCAGCCCAACTACCACCGCCCTGCCCTTGGACAGAGAGAAGAGGCAGGCAGAACTCCATCAGGCCTGGGCCCAGAAGCAGGTCAAAGGCCCTCCCTCCAGCCCAACTACCACTGCCCTGCCCTTGGACAGAGAGAAGAAGAGGCAGGCAGAACTCCATCAGGCCTGGGCCCAGAAGTAGGTGAAAGGCCTTCCCTCCAGCCCAACTACCACTGCCCTGCCCTTGGACAGAGAGAAGAAGAGGCAGGCAGAACTCCATCAGGCCTGGGCCCAGAAGTAGGTGAAAGGCCTTCCCTCCAGCCCAACTACCACTGCCCTGCCCTTGGACAGAGAGAAGAAGAGGCAGGCAGAACTCCATCAGGCCTGGGCCCAGAAGCAGGTGAAAGGCCCTCCCTCCAGCCCAACTACCACCGCCCTGCCCTTGGACAGAGAGAAGAAGAGGCAGGCAGAACTCCATCAGGCCTGGGCCCAGAAGCAGGTGAAAGGCCCTCCCTCCAGCCCAACTACCACTGCCCTGCCCTTGGACAGAGAGAAGAAGAGGCAGGCAGAACTCCATCAGGCCTGGGCCCAGAAGCAGGTGAAAGGCCCTCCCTCCAGCCCAACTGCCACCACCCTGCCTTGGAGGGAGAGAAGAAGAGGCAGGCAGAACTCCATCAGGCCTGGGGCTAGAAGCAAGTGAAAGGCCCTCCCTCCAGCCCAACTACCACCGCCCTGCCCTTGGACAGAGAGAAGAAGAGGCAGGCAGAACGCCATCAGGCCTGGGGCCAGAAGCAAGTGAAAGGCCCTCCCTCCAGCCCAACTACCACTGCCCTGCCCTTGGACAGAGAGAAGAAGAGGCAGGCAGAACTCCATCAGGCCTGGGGCCAGAAGCAAGTGAAAGGCCCTCCCTCCAGCCCAACTACCACTGCCCTGCCCTTGGACAGAGAGAAGAAGAGGCAGGCAGAACTCCATCAGGCCTGGGGCCAGAAGCAAGTGAAAGGCCCTCCCTCCAGCCCAACTACCACCGCCCTGCCCTTGGACAGAGAGAAGAAGAGGCAGGCAGAACTCCATCAGGCCTGGGCCCAGAAGCAGGTGAAAGGCCCTCCCTCCAGCCCAACTACCACTGCCCTGCCCTTGGACAGAGAGAAGAAGAGGCAGGCAGAACTCCATCAGGCCTGGGCCCAGAAGTAGGTGAAAGGCCTTCCCTCCAGCCCAACTACCACTGCCCTGCCCTTGGACAGAGAGAAGAAGAGGCAGGCAGAACTCCATCAGGCCTGGGCCCAGAAGTAGGTGAAAGGCCTTCCCTCCAGCCCAACTACCACTGCCCTGCCCTTGGACAGAGAGAAGAAGAGGCAGGCAGAACTCCATCAGACCTGGGCCCAGAAGCAGGTGAAAGGCCCTCCCTCCAGCCCAACTACCACCGCCCTGCCCTTGGACAGAGAGAAGAAGAGGCAGGCAGAACTCCATCAGGCCTGGGCCCAGAAGCAGGTGAAAGGCCCTCCCTCCAGCCCAACTACCACTGCCCTGCCCTTGGACAGAGAGAAGAAGAGGCAGGCAGAACTCCATCAGGCCTGGGCCCAGAAGCAGGTGAAAGGCCCTCCCTCCAGCCCAACTACCACTGCCCTGCCCTTGGAGGGAGAGAAGAACCAGCAGTATCTGCTGGATTTAATCCCTACCCCCACTGCCATTCCCTTTTCCTTATGTGTCATGTCTTATTTAGATTGTAAGCCTAAGGGCAGGGAACTGTTAAATTGACCATTTGTAAGCCACTCTGATAGCCTTTGTGGCTGAAGAACGGGGTATAAATACAATAAATAATTAACCAGTGTTATAATATGTGTAGTGTGCCAGGCAACCATTATCTCTGTTCAACCCACTGTTGATAGGCTTGGATTTATGGATATATTCCAATTCATGAGTACATGAGAGAATAAACATTTCAGCAACATTTCCTGAAATTTTGAAGCCATGGAAAAACTCTGGTCTCTTTCCCCACCCCCACTGTTTTTATTTTGTATATATATATATTTTGGAAAAATTATGGGCAGGGAAGGGAAGCAGTACTGTCACCTTCTAGAGATTGAAAGTCATTATATTACTTTAGGAATGTGAAATGTGTTATTATAGTATGGTTTGCCTTGAAATTATTGGCTGGCATCCTGTTGGGAACACAGATAAGCATTACGTCTGATGTACACCTGCATATGTCTGTTTTGGCCATTGCAGAGATTGATATCCTCTTCTTCACTGTGCAATGACCAAAGTTCCCCACAGGACTCACTGTTTAGCTGCTGCAACTCCCACCCCCATGTCCATTTGGTGTATGGTGGAAAGTGGAGAGGACTGGAGAAACAACTGACTATCAACCAATTGCCAGATACAGAATTATTTCATCACCTTTCTAGACTAGGTGTGTAATTTGTCACTAATTTTCTTCTCAAGGGAAGCAACATTTTTAGCAATTTTCTTCCTCTGTAAGGAAGACTTTGAAAACCACATTGTTACCAAACTCTACCACCCCTCCCATGAGGTTTCATAACTGCACATATTGGACACCTTTTAAGGTTGCATTAACCAGGGATGTTAGGGGTCAAGCTGAGTGGAAGACAGTCGAGATCAAGATGTGCCCAGAATCATAATGGTGGGAAAATCCAGATAGGATTATGCAAAAAGCCCAGTCATTAATGGGTCTATGCTGATCCTCTCACACATGCAATCAGTGACCTTTCTTCGACCCTTACCTTACAGAAATATTCCTCTATACCCCAACTGTCTGAACATTAAGAGGTTGTTCGCTCTGTTCCAGCCATATCTCCCATCTCTGGGAAGAATTTGTTGCAGCCACAAAGACCTAGGCTGGCGACCACCTCTCAGAGGGCTTTCTCGGCTGTCACCCCCACATTGTGGAATGGCCTGCCGTATGAGATCCGCCTAGTGACATCATTAGACAGCTTTAAAAAGGCTGTCAAGACGGTTCTCTTCAGGCAGGCTTTTCCAGAATAGCTAACCCCGGCCTCAGGAACCCCCTCTGGAGGTTGCTTCTGGACCTCCAAACTGATGCTGCTCGCTCGGAAGGGTTTTTAATAAATTGTACTATATACTGATTTTAATTTGTATTCATTTAATAATGTTTTAAGGGGGGGAAAGGGATTTTGAGGTTTTTTTATACTGTGTACTATTTTATTGTTGTAAGCTGCCTCGATTGCTCGCAGAGGGGCGGGATATAAATAAATTTTCTTATTATTGTTGTTGTCGTTGTTGTTGTTGTTGTTGCAGATCCATCAAAGTTCTGTTAAGGCAATCAACCCATTCCAGATCATTTTGTCTGTTCCGTTAGAAAGTCTGGCTTTGTGATAACACATCCCTCCAGGGTATGAAATAAGGTATAAATATCCTAGCTGTTGGGAGAGGCTGCTTTGTTGCTGAGGGGATGGAGTTTCTGTGAGTCACATCTGTGTGTCACTAGGGGGTGGAGCTGGGAGCATAGCTCTATATAACTCCCTGCAGAGGCTTTCCAGGCCAGTTACCTGCCAGGGAGAAGAAGGAGAGCAGCTTCTGGACAGCCACTTTGAGTGGGTGAGTTTGAAATTTTTTAAACTGTTGGGAGAGGCTTCTTGTTGCTGAGGCGCAAGCCTAACAGTGCGCAAATTTGAGTGACCAAACAAAAGTACAGCATAGAGTTCTCAGCATTAACTAAGAGTTCTTAGATTACCTAAAAGCTCTCACCATGGACACCGAGGGGACTGCTGCAGTCACCTGCAACACTTGTGGGATGATTGTCTTCTTGTCTACAGACGTAGGGAACTTCACATGCATCAAGTGCAAGTTGGTAGCCCTCTTGGAGGAGAAAGTCCAGCAGCTGGAGACACGGGTAGCTACACTTCAACATATTCGGGAGCAAGAGGTTTTCCTGGACAGAACAGAACAAACAGTCTTGAGTGGGGACCGCACAGAGGAACTGGTTGGGGAGGAGAGGGGCACTCCACAGACACAGGAGAAGACAGGAGAAGACAGCTGGAGGAATGTCACACACAGAACAAGAAAATCCAGGGGACCCTGAGAGGACCACCGCAAGGAACAGCAGCTGCGAAGCCTCGGGGGTGTGTGTGGTGGTGGTGGGGGACTCCTTGCTGCGGGGTACAGAAGCAGTGGTTTGTGAGCCTGACAAGATGTCTCGAGAGATGTGTTGTCTCCCTGGGGCAAAGATCCGTGATGTGACAGAGAGGCTGACAAGACTCGTCAAGTATATGGACCATTACCCCTTCCTTTTGGTCCATGTGGGAACCAATGATACTGCAAGGCACAGCTTTCCGAAGATCACAAGAGATTATGAGGCTCTGGGGATGAAGCTGAATGAAATGGATGCACAGGTTGTCATCTCATCTCTTCTGCCAGTTGAAGGGCATGGTCCAGGAAGGGAGAGGAAAAAAGCCAACGTAAAAAACTGGCTCCGTAGATGGTGTCACCGAGAACAATTTGGATTCTTGGATCATGGGCTGCGCTTCCATGAGGGGGGACTTCTGGCAAGAGATGGGGTGCATCTCACAACAGTTGGCAGAAACATTTTTGCCTACAGTCTCAAGAATTTGATCAGGAGGACTTTAAACTGAGTTATATGGGGGAGGGAGACAGTATTCTAATGCACAGAGCATGGGAAATAAGCAAGAGGAACTCGAACTCCTAGCACTACAAAACAAATATGATATAATAGGCATTACTGAAACCTGGTGGGATGAGTCTCATGATTGGAATGTAGGAATAGAGGGGTATAACCTTTATAAGAGAAACAGGCCAAACAGGAAAGGAGGAGGAATAGCATTATATGTCAGGGATATTTATACCACTGAAGAGATCCATGACATCAATACTGGAAGCCAGGTGGACAGCATCTGGATAAAAATTAAAGGGGAGAGAAACAACAGGAATGTTATTGTGGGACTCTACTACAGACCCCCAAGTCAGACAGAGGAAATGGATGATGCCTTTCTAGAACAGATGACCACACACGCAGAAAGGAGAGATGTAGTGACTTCAACTATCCTGATATTTGCTGGCAATCTAACTCAACTAAAACTTCAAGGTCTAGCAAATTCCTGACTTGCCTGGAAGACAATTTCATGGTCCAAAAGGTGGAAGAGGCAACAAGGGAGTCAGCTATTATAGATCTGATCCTAACCAACAGGGATGACCTGGTTAATAGGGTGCAAGTGGTGGGATCCTTAGGTGAGAGTAATCGTGTTCTCCTGGAGTTTGTTATACAACGGAAAGGAGAAGCCTGGCATAGTCAGGCATGCATTCTTGACTTTAGGAGAGCTGATTTCAATAAACTCAGGGAAACACTGGGGGTGATCCCATGGTCAGGAATATTAAAAGAGAAGAGACCTCAACATGGATGGGACTTTCTCAATGACATCTTTATCAATGACTTTGATGACAGAATTAGGGGCATACTTACCAAATTTGCAGATGACACCAAATTAGGAGGAGTAGCTAATACCCTAGAGGACAGGATCAAAATTCAAAATTACCTGGATAGACTGGAGAGCTGGGCCAAGGCTAACAAAATGAAATTCAATACGGAGAAATGTAAGGTACTGCACTTAGGGCGAACAAATGAAATGCATAGATATAGGATTGGGGAGACCTGGCTGAATGAGACTACATGCGAAAGGGATCTAGGAGTCCTAGTAGACCACAAGCTGAACATGAGTCAACAGTGTGATGCGGCAGCTAAAAAGGCCAATGCGTTTTGGGGCGGCATCAATAGAAGTATAGTGTCTAGATCAAGGGAAGTAATAGTACTGCTCTATTCTGCCTTGGTCAGACCTCACCTGGAATATTGTGTCCAGTTCTGGGCACCACAATTCAGAAAGGATATTGACAAATTGGAGTGTGTCCAGAGAAGGGCAACTAAAATGGTGAAAGGTCTGGAAACGATGCCTTATGAGGAGAGACTTAGGGAGCTGGGTATGTTTAGCCTGGAAAAAAAGGCGGTTAAGAGGCGATATGATAGCCCTGTTTAAGTATTTGAAGGGGTGTCACGTTGAGGATGGAGCAGACTTGTTTTCTGCTGCTCCAGAGACTGGAACACGGAGCAATGGATGCAAGCTGCAGGAACAGAGATTCCACCTCAACATTAGGAGGAACTTTTTGACAGTAAGAGCTGTTCGGCAGTGGAACACTCTCCCTCGGAGCGTGGTGGGGTCTCCTTCCTTGGAGGTCTTCAAACAGTGGCTGGATGGCCATCTGTCGGGGATGCCTTGATCTTGATTTCCTGTGTGGCAAGGGGTTGGACTGGATGGACCTCGTGGTCTCTCCCAACTCTACAATTCTATGATTCTATGATTCTATTATCATATACCTTGATTTCAGTAAGGCCTTTGACAAGGTTCCCCATGACATTCTTGCAAACAAGCTTGTAAAATATGGGCTAGACAAGTTAACTGTTCAATGGATTTGTAATTGGTTGACCAGCCGAACCCAAAGGGTGCTCAGCAGTGGCTCCTCTTCGTCTTAGAAAGATGTGACCAGTGGGGTGCCACAAGGTTCGGTCTTGGGCCCAGTGCTATTCAACATCCTTATCAATGACTTGGATGAGGGAATTAGGGGCACACTTATCAAATTTGCAGATGACACCAAATTAGGAGGAGTAGCTAATACCCTAGAGGACAGGATCAAAATTCAAATGACCTGGATAGATTGGAGAGCTTGGCCAAAGCTAACAAAATGAAATTCAATACGGAGAAATGTAAGGTACTGCACTTAGGGCAAAAAAATGAAATGCATAGATATAGGATGGGGGAGACCTGGCTGAATGCGACTACATGCGAAAGGGATCTAGGAGTCCTAGTAGACCACAAGTTGAACATGAGTGAACAGTGTGATGCGGCAGCTAAAAAGGCCAATGCGATTTTGGGCTGCATCAATAGAAGTATAGTGTTTAGATCAAGGGAAGTAATAGTGCCGCTCTATTCTGCCTTGGTCAGACCTCACCTAGAATACTGTGTCCAGTTCTGGGCACCACAATTCAAAAAGGGTATGGACAAATTGGAGCGTGTCCAAAGAAGGGCAACTAAAATGGTGAAAGGTTTGGAAGCCATGCCTTATGAGGAGAGACTTAGGGAGCTAGGTATGTTTAGCCTGGGAAAAAGATGGTTAAGAGGCGATATGATAGCCCTGTTTAAGTATTTGAAGGGATGTCACGTTGAGGATGGAGCAGGCTTGTTTTCTGCTGCTCCAGAGACTGGAACACAGAGCAATGGATGCAAGCTGCAGGAACAGAGATTCCACCTCAACATGAGGAGGAACTTTTTGACAGTAGGAGCTGTTCGGCAGTGGAACACACTCCCTCAGAGCATGGTGGGGTCTCCTTCCTTGGAGGTCTTTAAACAGAGGCTGGATGTCCATCTGTCAGGGATGCTTTGATCGTGATTTCTTGTGTGGCAGGGCGTTGGACTGGATGGGCCGTCGTGGTCTCTTCCAACTCTACAATTCTATGATTCTATGAGTATTCAAAAATATTTGGAAAATGATAAAAAACATATTCTTCAAGTATCAAGAAACTCTGACAAGAAGAATTCTGGCAAGAATCATTGCAGCTCAGGATTTATTCTGCAGAAAATCTGTATATGGGTGTTTTGTGCAGGAGCAACAGCAGTGGAGTGCAGCCAGCTTGCAAGTGAGCAGGGAAAAATCCAGGCATACTTAGACAACACACTCAGATAAATAATTTGGAACCCCTTTCTTTCACCGTGTTCATCACCATTTTACATCAACTGTAAATGCAGAGCATTTTGTAGGTGTTCCTTAAAAACATAATTCATGATGCTCCGCTTAGATCTGGTTTGAAGATTCTTGCTAGAAACAGTGACCAGGATCCTGCCTACCGTATATTCCGGCGTATAAGACGATCGGGCGTATAAGACCACCCCCCAAATTTTTAAGGTAAAATGCAGAGTTTGTGATATATTCGCCCTATAAGACGACCCCCCTCTTCCAATGCATAGCCCCCGCATGCCCCTCCTGCGCTCCCTTCCAGGAGGGAGCGCAGGAGGAGGATGTGGAGGCTGTGTGCCCAAAAGGGGCACATTCGCCCCTTCTCCCCACCTTCCTGGAAGGTGGGGAGAAGGGGCGAATTGCGGGTTTGGCCGCGCAGCTCCGCATCCCCCTCCTGCGCTCCCTTCCAGGAGGGAGCCCAGGAGGGGGATCCGGAGGCTGTGCGGCCAAACGGGGCACGTTTGCCCCTTCTCCCCACCTTCCAGGAAGGTGGGGAGAAGGGGCGAATCGCGGGTTTGGCCGCGCAGCCTCCACATCCCCCTCCTGTGCTCCCTCCTGGAAGGGAGCGCAGGAGGGGGATCTGCAGGCTGTGCGGCCAAATGGGGCACGTTCGCGGGTTTGCCTCGGCCGCTGCAGAAGCGATCGAGTGGCGGCTGCGGCAAACCGCAATGTTCGCCCCCCTCCTCTGTCTTCCGTTGCTCCGCAAAGGGGGAGAAGGCAGTGGAGGGGGGCGAATGATCTTCAAAACACTTTGCTTCACCCCCCTGCCCCATCTCCTGCCTCTTCCCTCCGTTTGCGAAGAGGCAGGAGATAGGCAGGTGGGCGAAGCAAAGTATATCCGGCGTATAGGACGACTGTCAATTTTGGAGGGCACTTTTGAGTGCTCAAAATCGTCTTATATGCCGGAATATACGGTACTTTTACCATGGCCTAAATATATGCATGCATAGATTTGCTGGACTCCACACTTGCACAGTAAATTGCACCATTGGCTGTAGGGCCTTCAACTCACCCACTACACAACAGCCCAAAAATTCCTCACCTACCAAGTGAGCGAGAAAAGAGATTGTGGACTTTATCATTCAAGCTTCTAAAAACATTCTTTTGCCAGCATAATTAAAGCCATTCTTATGCTGGCAAACAAACACCTCCCACCAGACTTATCTTTGTCTCCCAGCAAAGGCTTCCTCGGCAATAAAAGAGGAAGCAAATGGATCTCTGTTCACTTCCTTGTTCAAAATCCCTCAGATTCTCACAAGAAGACGCTTGCGTGGGAAAATAAACAAACAAAAACAACACACAAAAAGTTTTTAAAAGCACATACACACACACTTAAAAACTTTCAAGGAAGAGAGGGTCATAAAAAGTGTGTCACTTACCTGGATGTCACAATCTCACCCAGAAGTGTTCTGGCCATGTTGCATTCACGTGAGTACAATGGTGCGAGGTTTCACATGCCAGCAATTCCAGTACTAAAGTGCCATGGGGGATCAATTGATGGCTTGAGCCATCAATTAAAAACTATAGGTTTTGGCCAGTACATAAATGTGAAAGGGTGATGTTGTCTGGTATGCCTATCCGTTTGTGTTTATGTTGTGTTGTTATGACACCATATTTAGTGAGTCTGATAAAGTCCTCTGTGTGTACTTGCAGAATGAGTGGCTAAAGAAGAGGCTGCACTCACACACCCTCTGAGAAAGCACCATTGATTGTGCAGTGGAGTGTCTGTGTGTGTGTGTGCGTGCACACGCTTCTCAAAATGAATGCTGGGATTATTTTTTTCTTTTACCAGCCTCCACTTTTGCTTTTATTTCCATTTTAGTGGCCAAACTTACAGATCAATTTTTTTTATCACACAGCAGACTCACCTGTTCTCCCCTTTACTCTCCATTTTACTCTTCATGCATGCTTCTTAAGGCATTTTGAAGAGCAGTTGCTCTTTACCTTGCCTGTTGTAGGCAGGCACAGAAAACTAGAGGATCAGCTAGAGCTGCCTCCCACATGTCCAGCTAGCCAAGAGGTTGCCGCACACACCGCTGACCATGGCCAACCAGCCAGAGGAGAGGAGGAGGAGGCCATCACCACCATCACTGTTGTCCTCTTCCTCATCTCCGTTTTCATCCCATTTCTGGCACCCAGGAGGAAAAGCCTTCCCTACCACCTCCATGCTTATTTCATTCTTATATGATTGCCTACCAGCCAGATCTCTTTTGAAGTCTCACAGGACTCAAAATCCTACGAGACTTCACACAAGATCAGGAAGACAGGCATACAAGGGCCTTCCCACATGGTCAATGACCATTGTCAGCTGAACCTCTATGCTGTAATGGTTCTTTTCTCTCCCTTGGGCCAGGGGCCTCGGAGAGAAAGGTGCCACCACCACATAGAGATTAAGCTGGCAATTGCTGCTGGAGAGAGAAAGCTACTGATGCTGCTGTGAACAGCTTTGTGCCTCCCTCAGGAAGGTAGGAGTTGGATGTCACCCCCTCGGGGGGCACCCAATGTGGTTCACACCCCTATACCCTCTAGTGACACCCATGTCAGAGTATGTCATTTAGTTTTTTTAAAAGAATTTAACCAAGAAGAATGCACGTCTGCGCACACACACACACACACACACACACACACTTTTCAAGATAGTATTCTCATCCTGAGATTCCTGCCCTTCACTCTGAGGTAAAGATAAGACATTCCAAACCTTGACATTCCAGGCCAGGCTTGAGATCTGGAAACCCTTGGCCCCGTTTACACGGCAAAATAAGTCCATGAAGAATTCGCTAGGATTCCTAATAGTTCACACACATTACACCACAATATCACCTCATTCAGAAGTGGGGAGCTCAAAAACTCAAAAGTAGCTTAATAAGGGCTTTCGCTACTTTTCCCGACTTTTTTGAAAAGTAGCGCAACTTAGCGCACTATCAATTGTGTGAACTATCATTTCAGAAAAGTCTGTGTGAATTACCAGCAATCTTCCCAAAACAACAAGAGCAGAACTGAGCTGTGATTGGTTGGATTGACCAGGGAGGGGGTTGTACTGACCAGGGAGGGGATGGAGGAGCCTGAAAAGATGCAGCCACTGTTGTTTCCAGCCATGGAAAAGATCCCAATTGCCCAGCTGTCTGCCTCCTGGCTTGCTTGGCAGTTGCCAAGCAAGATTGAGTAGCGATCTGCTTCTCTGGCTGTTCGCTCCCTCGCACTCCTCAGATCGCATTTGTGTGTGCGTGTGTGTGTGTGTGTGTGTGTGTGTGAGAGAGAGAGAGAGAGAGAGAGAGGGAGGGAGGGAGAGTGGATGAGGGGAAGGGGGACTTGACAGGGGAGGGGATGGCTCCTCGGAGCTGAAAGGCTGCCTCCTTCCTTCCACCCTTCTCGCTTTGGGAAGAAGAGGGAGCACTCCCTGCTAAAACTAGCAGGCATTCCTCTGGCAATCAGAGGAGGGAAATGTGCCAGCATTTTCTCTCTCTCTCTCTTTCCCTCCCTCCTTCTCATCTTCCCGGCATTTCCCCCCAGATGTGCTTGGGAGGCCACACAACCCACCTTTGCCTGAGTGAACTGCAAAGCAGAAAAATAAACAGATCAACCAATTTTGCAGTAAATCATGTAAACTATCCGGCACTGGTGCAAAAAAGCGCTAAAGCACAAACTATCACAATAAAAACTGTCGTGTAACTGAGCCCCTTGTCTTATGAGTGGGAGAAATATCCATGCAAATTGTTACTTTCTTTTCCATACTCTGCAAAGCAATCTAGTTGTAGCCGCTTCCTCCTCCTCCTCCTTCTTCTTCGCCATACTAGTAAGGCTATATTAGATATCATTTAACTAAAGAGCCTTCATTCAGTTGTGTTTTCTCCACCTGTTTCTACAAGTACCCTATTTTTATTCAAATGTCTAATAAGATAAGGCATTAGAGACCTCATTTCCCAAAGTGCAGCTCTTCATATTTTTTGTATTAAGCTGAATGTCTCTCATTCTATAATGAATGATTATTTTCTTGCACTGGCTTGGTGGAACAGGAAAAGAAATGGGTAGCTTCACATTCTTACCAGATCCTTAAAGTGATTTCCACCGAGGTATATGGAACCCAGACATTAAAGCCGCCAGGGGCTTAGAAATATTGCTGTACAATAGGAGCACAGAACAAAATGAGCATATCCTAGTAAAGAAAGAAGCCGTAAATCACTGATGCAAACACTGGTGCTAGGAGAAGCTATAAATAGATGAGTTTGCAAAGTCAGAGTGATATGATGGCATTAAAAAAGAGATATACCTGGGAATACAGTTATCTATACACAAATACAACGTGGAAAAAAATAATGGAGAGAGGAGAGAGCATATGCAGCTGCAGTCTACTGACTTGGAACTATAGTCCATCCCTCTATTGGGACAGGCAGAAATTCTATGAGAAATCAGGCAGAGGGTGGGTGGCCATGCATCCTACTTTACAGAGGACAATCCTCTACTCAAGGCCATCCCCACCTCCTTTTCTGGAAGGATTGCTCAAGCTAAGGAGATTATCAGATTTGTCAAAAGTGGCATTACAACAAAAGGGCTCCCTTACCACATGCCATCATCCCCTATCGTTATGCACTCATTCTGCTCCTGATCCACGGGCGCTGTTTTTTATTGATAGGAGAAGCCATCAATAGATCCCCCGTTCTGTTTCTGTCATGGATTTCCATGTGTGCAACAAACTGCCCCATATCGCTGGCGAGATCCCAGCATCAATGGACGGTCCCTGCCAGAACACTTCCAGGTGAGATCAGGACATCCAGGTAAGTGACACACTTTTTATGACCCTCCCTGGGTTACTTGTACATTTTAAAGTGCGTTTTTGTGCTTGTTGTTACTTTTTTGTGTTATTTTTATTTTTTATTTTCCCACGCTCGCGTCTTCTTGTGAGAATCCACAGGATTTCACTCCAGGAAGTGAACGGAGCTCCATTAGAGCTCCATTCACTCCTGGGCTGCCCTGTCGACGGGAGAGGAGGTAAGTGCAGTGGGGAGGGTGATTGTTATGGGACAGGGTGGGATTGGAGATTGTGGGACAGGAATGCTTTTTGTGTCCCTGTCTGATAATCTCCTTAGTCTAAAGAGAAGGAGCTATAGGAAGGGAAAACAGAGTTTTTGAAAGTGTCCATCAATAGTTACACTTAGATGCATGGGTTAGAGTTAGCAACTTTTGCATGCCCATACTCACTAATTCATAGTTTGTCAATTTCCTGTTTCTTTGCTTTCCTACACCTACTCTCTTCCTGATGTGCTTCCATTTTTCTTTCTTCTTTCTCACCCTCCATCAGACCATATATTTGATTATACAAAAGTATTTGTAAATACAGCTACTTTTGTATTTTACAAAGAAAACTAAGCATGTTTCGTTCTTTGCTGGATCATTGTATGTGTGTACATGCACATGCATTGGACTGGTTCTTGTTCACCTTCTGCCTGACCAATTGGTCATCCTGCTTGAGAGATCCAGTACTATCTGTGATGAACCAGTTGAACTTTGATCACTCAGACAACAAACATTAAGTTGAATGCTTTATTGCAAAGGCATAGAAGTAAACAGTAGCACATCATTGACAGATCTGAAACAATTCCCACCAAACCATCGCCTTTAGTCCCGTATCACTTTCACTTTCCACCCTCCACCTCTCTTTCTCTTGCCAGGCAATATGACCTTGGAGAATGATAGTAGAGGGCACCAAGTACATTCCATCTCACCCCCCTTTGTGAGGCCTATCAGCTCATGACAGGTCTCTGACTGGCTAGGCCTGGATGGCTTCTGGCCTAGCTATGGCTAACCAACAGAGACAAAAAGACAGGGACCTGACATTATCTTTCACATTTCCCAGCACTGGGGTGGGAGTTGTGCAGCTCTCCGGGGTACATCTACACTGTAGAAATAATGCAGTTTGACACCAGTTTAATTGCCATGGCTTCATCCTACAGGATCCTGGGATTTGTAGTTTTGTGAGGCCCAACACTCTTTGACAGAGAAAGCTAAAGACTTTGTAAAATTACACATCATAGGATTCCATAGGATGGAGCTATAGAACTTAAAGTGGTGTCAAACTCCACTATTTCTATAGCGTGGATGCACCCCAGGCAGGAGACAAGGGTGCAAATTCTCCAGTTTTGGTGGGCTCAGCTGTAGGCATGAGAAAAAGCTCAGCTAGTAGGGCACCATCTTGCTCCAGTTTGCCAGGCTTAATAGATTTGATGTTGCAAGTAACAGACTCTCTGGGGTGGGTGGGTGGGGGTCTATGTATTTAGTTAGCTAGTTTGCTCATTCTCTCCCAGTCCTTGTTGTGCCAGAGCTCACCCTCTGCTCTGCTCTCCATCTGCCTTCTGGCTAGAAGAAAGCAGGCTAGATTAGATGTTCTTTATCCTATCTCTCCATGTAAATGAGAAGGAATAACATCCTCATTTCACCTTGATTGGGAAACAGGCCCTTTAGTTACGATTTCTGTCTTTAATTCTCAACAGGAAAATATGTTCTCTCTCTTGAATCACAGAAATGTAAGAGACCACAAGGGCCATCCAGTCCAACCCCCTGCCATGCAGGAATACACAGTCAAAAGCACTCCCAACAGATGGCCATCCAGCCTCTGTTTATAAACCTCCAAAGAAGGAGACTCCACCACACTATGAGGCAGTGCCTTCCACACTTGATCTCATGTGTGTATCGTGTGTGTGTGTGTGTGTGTGTTTGGATGACAATCTGTGAGCAATTGTTGTTGGTACTTAATGCAAAACAGTTAATGACATCATTAAGGGCCATCCCTAGTGTGACGCAGGGGCCTTTCTATCCCACCGCGGCCATCAAATTTGTGATGCCCTGCATGCCAGCCGAAATTACACCACAATCGGCCTGTCCGCCTCATCACTTTCACTGCCACTAAACCTCCGATACAGGGGATTTCACTTCCCACTGCTGTCACAGAATAAATAAATTACAGTTCCCAATCAGATGGATAGTGTTTGTACTTAGGTGTGGCTGTTTTTAAGGCTTGTGGACTAATTAAATGGAAAATCACTCATAAACAGATTGAATGTGTTGAACAGACATGAAGAAAGATTTATTGTTGAAAAGCATAACATAAATAGTTTAAATGTTCATTCTCCTTGCACATTACTTCACTCCCAGCCTCTAACTGTCATACGTCAAGCCTCTAACTTCAACTCCCTCTAGTTTCAACTGCCATACCTGCTTAAAAACCTCCAGAAGTCTCTCCCCTTGCTGTCTCCTCTCAGAGGATTGGCTCCTGAAGCCCACTGTTTTCATTTCTGCTCCTAGCTGTCCGTCACACCTAAGAACCCCCAAACCTCAGGGCCTGGGAAGACCCTGAACCCTAGTAGCCAAAGGAGATGGAGCTGTATCCCGGAAGCATTCTGGCTGTTGTGTACCGTGGGAAGCAGCTGAGCAGAAGGAGCAGCTTCCAGTGCCTCTGGAAGTCAACTGAGCATGTCATGTGCAACAGCAATTCAGAGCTGCACTCTCCAGCGTAGGCTTTAGAATGGGGAATGCGTGCACAGTCATGGATAATAGTTAAGGATAATACTAATGACATGCACAGTTGTAATTCATTTGATATTTTGCAGAGATCGTATACAGATAAATCCGGAAATAATTGGACACATTTTGTTATTTCGTCTGTTTACCAAAATAAATTTAAGTTACAGTTAAATAATGAATATGGGCTTAAAGTGCAAACAAACAAACAAGTTTATTGATTAGTCAACTGACCATATCAACAGTAGAATACAGTTTATCTCGGATTGGCCTTTTTAATCATCAGCGCGCTTGCAGAAAGCATGGGATGAGTCCTTCCTGAATCTTCGTTTGCGAAGAAAAGCCAGAGAGAGAGAGAGAGACAGACAGTAGAATACAAAGTATCTAAATATCAAAATGCATGCAGAAATAAATTAAATCACATCTAAAACTCATGTGTAAAATTAGCTAAAAAATGTAACCGTATAATTTGGGGATGTAAGGAAACACATAAAAGAGATAAAATAAAATGGATAAAATAAAATACAAAATGGAGTAAAATATCATGTAATATTATATAAAGTGGCACAAGCTAGAACAAATGGATTAAAGAAGCTCTACAGAAAGGTTTAGGCTTAAAGTGCAATCTCCCAGCTTTAATTTGAGGGTAGTCACATCCAAATTGAAGGAAGGGTTTAGGAATTACAGCTCTTTAATATGTGGCCCCCTCTTTTTCAAGGGACCAAAAGTAAATGGACAAATTAACACAATCATAAATAAAATGTTTGTTTTTAATAATTTGTTGAGAATCCTTTGCAAGCAATTACTGCTTGAAGTCTGGAATGCATGGACATTACCAAACACTGGGATTTCTCCTTTGTGATACTTTGGCAGGCCTTTACTGCAGCTCTCTTCAGCTGTTGTTTGTTAGTGGGTCTTTCTGCCTTAAGCTTTGTCTTCAGCAAGTGAAATGCATGCTCGATTGGGCTGAGATCAGATGATTGACTTAGCCATTGCAGAATGTTCCACTTCTTTGTCTTTTACAAACTCCTGGGTTGCTTTCACAGTATGTTTGGGTCATTGCCTCTCCATTGACGCCCCCTTGTCGTGGGAGAGAGGCTTGCGTACCCTAATGATGTTTTGAGCTATGCTGGCGGTGGCACAATAGCCACTGGTAGGGTCTCCCATGCCAGACAGGTCAAAACCGAACGGTCTGAAAAAGAGCGTCAAAGGGCAGGATGGGCTCTCTAGCCTTGTGGCAACCGTCCTAGGAGAAGGAAAACTCCAATCCCAAACCCGGGCAGATGGTGCTCGTCCAACCCTGTAAGGTCAACCATCTAAGAGAAGGAAACTCTAATCAAACCTACAACCCGAGGACCTCGCTGCTACCGTCCATGTTTGCAAGGCCAGCAGATGAAACTTTGGTTTAAAGGGTGAGGCCAGTTCTGTGCACGCTGCGCTCCACCAGAAAAATCCATTGCACAGGCTCGAAGGACAAATCCAATTCCAAAAAAGCCCTGTAGCGATAGGCAAAGGATGAAATGGCAGGTGTAAAGATGCACTGGAAGCCGCAGCCCCAACCCTGCATGCAGGCGGTTCAGGACATTGGTCGCTCGAGGCTGACCCGGGAGATGACAGTCTTGTTCGGCAGCATCCTGAATGACCAAGCAGCCTTTTTTAATGAAAGCACTGCTTGCTCCATATGGAGAGGGGCCTAGAAAAGGTGGCCTAATGAAAGCTCATCCCCAACTACCTGGTTGGCTAGCCGTGGCCAACGGGAATCTTCTGATGTGATCAAACCAAGGCAAAGAAACAAAGGCACACACCGGCCTCCAAAGGTGTAAATAAACTGACACTTGCATGCTGGAACATCAGAACCATGCGAGACTCTGAAGATAGTGGACGGCCTGAGCATCGTTCTGCCCTAATAGCCCATGAACTATCACGGCTTAATATTGACATCGCAGCTCTTAGTGAAGTTCACTTCCATGAGGAAGGCAGCCTTAAAGAACATGGTGCCGGCTACACACTTTACTGGTCTGGCAAACCCAAAACCGAAAAACATCTGTCAGGAGTAGGCTTTATGATTAAAAACTCCATTGCCTCCAAACTCGAAACCTTGCCAACAGGACACTCTGATCGCATTATTTCCTTGTGCCTCCCACATGTTGTTCTCTTTAGTATATATGCCCCAACTATGCAAGCCGACCCTGTAGAGAAAGACAAATTCTACACAGACCTACGCCAACTCATACAAAAAGTCCCTGTAGAAGATAAAATTATTATCCTTGGTGACTTCAATGCCAGAGTAGGAAAGAACTCCGAAGCCTGGAAAGGTGTCTTAGGCAAGCATGGTGTTGGAAATTGCAATGATAACGGATGCCTCCTGCTAGAGTTCTGTGCAGAACAACAGCTGACTATTACAAACACAATCTTTCAGCAGAAAGATAGCTTGAAGACAACCTGGATGCATCCCCAATCCAAACATTGACACCTCATTGACTATGTTCTAGTCTGTCAGAGAGACATTCATGATGTCCGTCATACCCGAGTGATGCCCAGTGCAGAATGCCAAACAGATCATTGCCTCGTCAGATGTAAACTAAATCTTCATCTTAAGTTCAAACCTAAGAGGGGTGGCATCTTAAATAAGAGACTCCAAGTCAACAATCTTCAACAAGCTATCATGAGGGACAACTTCCAGGCAAATCTACAAATGAAACTTGAAGACCATCCTACAGATCCTTCTCCTACAGTGCTTTGGCAACATATCAAAAACAGTATCCTCCAGTCTGCAGAAGAATCTCTCGGGTTCTCCCACAAGAAAAATCAAGACTGGTTTGATGAAAACAACCAAGAGATCCAGGAGCTGTTGGCAAAGAAGAAAACTGCTCACCAGGCATACCTCGCCCAGCCAAACTGCCATGTAAGAAAAGCAGCTTTCCGCCTCACATGCAGTAAACTACAACAAAAACTCTGAGACATGCAGAACAAGTGATGGATCAATATAGCAGAAAAGACACAACGCTGTGCAGATCTGGGTGATCTTAGAGGATTTTATAAATCTCTTAAAGCAGTGTTTGGACCTACTTATCAGGTCCAAAGCTCCTTATACAGTACAGATGGTCAAACATTAATTACTGATAAAGCCTCCATCCTGAATTGATGGGCTGAACATTTTCAAAGTCTCTTTAGTGCCAACCGAGTAGTCCAAGGCTCAGCTATCCAACATATGATACAAAAACCGATGAAAAATGAATTGGACATAGCTCCCACTTTGGAAGAAACCCTTAAGGCCATACAGCAGATGAACAATGGCAAGACAGTTGGGATTGATGGAATCCCATCTGAAGTTTGGAAACACGGAGGTCATGCACTCCACGAAAAATTCCATGAATTCCTTGTGAATTGCTGGGAAAAAGGGGAACTGCCGTGCCATCAGACCTCTGAGATGCAGTCATCATCACCCTGTACAAGAAAAAAGGAGCAAAATCCGACTGCTCAAACTATCGAGGCATAACACTGCTCTCTATTGCTGGAAAAATCCTTGCAAGGATACTCCTGAACAGATTAGTTCCTGCTCCCTGAAAGCCAATGTGGCTTCAGAGCCAATAGGAGTACTACAGACATGGTATTTGCCCTTAGACAACTGCAAGAAAAATGTACGGAGCAGAACAAGGGTCTCTATGTAACATTTGTCGACCTCACCAAAGCCTTCGACACTGTAAGTAGAAAAGGTCTGTGGCAGATCCTGGAAAGACTAGGATATCCCCCCAAATTCCTTAAAATGATTATCTTGCTACACGAGGGCCAGCATGGTCAAGTCAGATATGGCGATGCTCTTTCAGAGCCCTTTCTAATAACTAATGGAGTGAAGCAAGGTTGTGTTCTTGCACCAACTTTATTTACAATCTTCTTCAGCATGATGCTCCAAAGGGCTATGGCAAAGCTTGAAGAAGACGACGGCATCTATATATGTTACTGTACTGATGGTAGCTTGTTTAACTTAAGCCGTCTGAGGGCTCACACTAAGACTCTAAACTATCTAGTCCGTGAGCTGCTCTTCGCCGATGATGCTGCCCTTGTTGCCCACACAGAAGCAGCTCTGCAGCGCCTAACATCCTGCTTCGCAACAGCTGCAGAGCGGTTTGTGCTGGAAGTCAGCCTGAAGAAAACAGAAGTTCTTTACCAGCCTGCACCACAGGACGAACACCACCATCCCCACATTGCTGTTGGCAAATCTGTGCTCAAGTCCGTTCAGCAGTTCACCTACCTGGGAAGCATCATCTCCTCAGATGCCAAGATTGACAAAGAGGTCGATCACAGATTAGCAAAGGCATATAGTGCATTTGGAAGACTTCACAAAAGAGTCTGGAGCAATAAACACCTGAGGCAAAGCACAAAAATCAGTGTGTATAGAGCCATTGTACTGTCTATCCTCCTTTATGGATCTGAAACATGGGTCACCTATCGCCACCACCTATGACTCCTCGAGCGCTTTCATCAGCGCTGTATACGTACAATCCTAAATATACACTGGACTGACTATGTGACGAATGTTGCTGTCCTTGAGCAAGCAGGGATCACCAGTATTGAGGCCATGATATTGAGAATGCAGCTGCGCTGGGCAGGGCATGTTTCTAGGATGGAGGACCATCACCTCCCCAAAATACTACTCTACGGTGAACTCGCCACGGGTCAGCGTAAGAGGGGCGCTCCAAAAAAGCGATACAAAGACTCCCTGAAACAACATCTCAGGCTCGGCCAAATTGATCACCAACAGTGGTCCGCCCTGGCCTCACATCGGGAGGCATGGAGACGCAATATCCACAATGCTGCAGCCTTATTTGAGAACTCACGACGAACAAGTCTTGAAGAGAAACGACAACGTAGAAAGGATCACAACCCAAAAACATCACCCAAGGAGACCTTCTGCTGTGCTTTTTGCAACCGGACTTGTTTATCTTGGATAGGCCTTTTTAGGACTTTTTCGGACGGAAGAAAAGTAACGCAAGCAGCATCGCCAGGTTGTGACGCTGCTGCGCAAGAGGGCGCCAGTTTCGAATGACGCTCTTCCCAGCGGTACTGTTGCAGTACCGCTGGGACATTTGAGCATGATTTTTTTCCTTCCCAGCGTCATATTTAACTCGCGAGTAAAATATGACGCTGGGAAGGAAAAAAATCAAGCTCAAATATCCCAGCGGTACTGCAACAGTACCGCTGGGAAGAGCGTCGTTCGAAACTGGCGCCCTCTTGTGCAGCAGCGTCGCAACCTGGCGATGCTGCTTGCGTTACTTTTCTTCCATCCGAAAAAGTCCTTAGTCATCAGCGCGCTTGCAGAAAGCGTGGGATGAGTCCTTCCTGAATCTTCGTTTGCGAAGAAAAGCCAGAGAGAGAGAGATGTTTGGGTCAATGACCATCTGTAAAATAAAATGCTGTCCATTCAACTTTACTGAATTTGGCTGAATCTGAGCAGATTATATATCCCCACTTCAGAATTCATCTGGCTTCCTCTGTCTTCTGTCAGATCATCAATAAACACTAGTGACCCAGTGCCATTGGTAGCCATGTATGCACACTGCCTCCACCGTGTTTTACAGATGATGTGGTATGCTTTGGATCATGAGCCATTCCAAGCCTTCTCCATACTTATTTCTTCCCATCATTCTGGTATGTTCAAAGAATGCTATTCCAGAACTGGGCTGGCTTTTTAAGATTTTTATTTATTTTTTTTTGCAAAGCCTAATCTAAACTTTCTATTCTTGAGGCTTATGAATGGCTTGCACCTTGTGGTGAACTCTCTGTATTTGCTCTCATTAAGTCTTCTCTTCATGGTAGACTTAGATAATGATATGCCTACCTCCTGGAGAGTGTTCTTCACTTGGCTGGATGTTGTGATGGGGTTCTTCTTTTCCATGGAAAGGATCCCACAATCATCCACCACTGTTGTCTTAATAATGATAATGATAATAAAATTTATTTTTATCCCACCCCTCTACGAAACGCCATTGTGGTGGCTTACAACAATTAAAATATACATCCCGAACTCTCAATCCCACCCCTCTTTAAATACAATTAAATAATTTAGAAATTAAAACATACTTTAAAAAAATACAAAAAATAAAAATAAACAATGGACAGTGGCCGTAATAAGGTCGGGACAAGCTAGATTTTCTTTTTTCTTTTCTTTTTTTTCTTTTTCTTTTTTTTTTGGATGGCCAGTATCTTATATAATATTATCTTATAGATGATGATGATGATGGATGGCCTGTTTCACCTGCATTGAGAACTCCTTTGACAGCATGTTGTGGGGTCACAGCAACAGCTCCCAAATGTGAATGCCACACTTGGAATCTACTCCAGACCTTTTACCTGCTTAATTGATGAAGAAATAACAAAGGAATAGCCCACATCTCTCCATGAAACAGCTTTTGAGTCAATGGTCCCTCCGAAAAAGAGGGGGGTACATATTAAAAAGCTGTGATTCCTAAACCTTTCCTCCAATTTGGATATGAATACCCTCATATTATAGCTGAGAGACTGCACTTTAAACCCATATTCATTATTTATTTTGGTAAGCAGCCAAAATAACAAAACTTGTGTTAGTGTCCAATTATTTCTGGGCCTAGCTGTATATTTTGTAGACAAGTGCTCTGAACACGAGATGTGTATAGGAAGTCTGACTTTTCTGTGAAAATAAGGGTACAGGTTTAACACTTCACTACCACTCTGTCCCATTTAAGATACATATTCCAAGCCAGAGCCCTGGCATATTGGATTGTTCTTGGGGTCGAAACCCAGTGAAAATTAATCCCATAGCCCTAGGCAGCAATTTAAAGTAGAACACGGAGAAGTAATCCCTTGTCATTGTTGTGAGATGTGTAACCGCTGACATTTATGCTCCATAATAATTCAGGAACCCAGTGGGGAGGAAATCTGTCTAAAGGAGCCAATGGAGGAGAAAATGCATTCTTGAGAAATAAGTTATTACAGTGTAAATAACATTTACATTTCAAGGGGAACCAACTGCTGTTTGTGGGGAGCATAGTGCCTTTGGGGAATTCAAGCTGCCATGCCCTCCAATATTTCACAGACAAAATCTGGGACTAGGGTGATCAACTTTCAGCCATGAATTTAAGATTAGTCGAGGCAAATTTTGTGCATTTTTAGCACTGTGGCGTCACTCCAGCAAATGTTCATTAATATAGGATGACATCTTTAATGGCCAGGCCATATAGTTTAATTATTTTGATTGGCTTTGTATGTTTGTGTCTGTATGCACTATCTAGAGAACTTAAACAGCAACAAGAACAACAATAAAAACTGTTCTAAAAAGATCCCAAGTACCACTACTAACTTTCTTATCAAAACAGACACACAAAGGACATTATCAGACTAGTGGCTAAAAATGCTGTAATTCTGTGAATGAAGACTGAGGTAACATTGTGGCATTATAACTCTTATTATTGCACATACCTGCAATCATGTAAAACAAACACCACAGAACTGTCACACGAAGATCACTAGCGCTTCAAGAATGGGAGTTTACTTATGAGATTTGGCATGGGCGAGATTTCGGCAGTTCTTGTGAGAAGATGCACATGTGCTTAAAACTAACAAAAAATAAACAAAGTAAATGAACACACAAGCACTGAAAATGTGCAAACTAAAGGGGACAGTTCATAAAAAGACCATCCTGTGCTTCATTTTCATGTTCTCACACGGAAGTTTTCTCACTGAGGATCACCCATTCACGCTGTAATCTTGCAATTACAATGGGACGTGTTTTTGCACAAAGTCAATAGTTTGAAAAGAGTACTATTGATGATCTATTGACAGTTTGTCCTGTGAATTTGAAAAAAATGCCTTTTTCGTGGCTGGAGCACAGAGTAATAATTCCAGGACAACGATGACATGCAATAGCGGGGCCCATTCACACTGCCCTGATGTCTGATCATGTCCAAGGACACACATTCACCCTCACACAAATCACAAGCCTTCTTTTATATACAGAGATGCAAAAGCACACACATACCGCATTTCCCCCCTCTTACACGGACATGCAAACATATACTTCCCTTTCTCACATGCACACAGATGCAACAGCACACACATATCTCTTTCTCCCTCTCCCTCCCTCCCTCCCACACACACACACTCCGCTCTCTGACATAAATGCAAACACACACCTCAAGCTGGCAGGAGTTTCCCGGCTTGCTTTTTGGTGATCCTCCCACAGATACCCACAGATACCATGCATCCAGCCTTCACAGTTCCCTCTGTGGGCCGACTTGCTTGTGCTTGACATCTGAATGTCAGACCTTTGCAAATATATGGGAGAAATAGAAGGCCAATAAGGGAGCAGGAGGATCCGAAGAAGAAGAAGAAGAAGCTTGAATAAGGGAGATCCGAGGAAATATGGCAGACTTAGGAGATTTTCAGACATGCCAAAATCGCTGCTTGCCGCGCGAGCAGCCTCCCGAAACTGCTGCGCGGCAAGGGTCTTCTTCGGACGTTGCTGTGCCTCTGGCGAAACCGTCCGTGTCACTTCCGTGAAGCTTGGGACGGCTCCGCGCCATATTTCAAGCACGGGCAGCTTCCGTGCTTGAAATATGGCGCGGAGCCGTCCGAAGCTTCACGGAAGTGACACGGACGGTTTCGCCAGAGGCACAGCGTCGTCCGAAGAAGACCCTTGCCGCGCAGCAGTTTCGGGAGGCTGCTCGCGCGGCAAGCAGCGATTTTGGCATGTCTGAAAATCTCCCTAGTCAGTCTATCTGGGACACATATTGCTAAGAAACATCAGAGTGTGGCCATGATGGCAAAAGTGATTCACGAGGAGGAATGGCCCAGCAGCTTGCATTTGCCTGACCCTCTTCTCCTCTCTCCCTTCCTGAACTGAGTGCAAACTATGTTTGCACTTTGATCTCAGTTTGCAGTAATGGAAGTAAGCTGTGGACAGAGGGGAAAAGTGGAGGGAGAAGAGAGAAACTGGGGCCTTTTAAAAGCAGCTGGAAAAGTGGGATGGCAGAGGGTTAATCAGGCCCATCCCTGTCAAATTGGGAAAGTTGGAGGGTATGGGCTGTCCCTAATAATGAACAACCACATATGGCACCAGAAAGTGTGCTGTCTTATACTGAATCTGTTGGAATATAGTGGCAATCTAACATGCTGGGTTGTTTAGGGTTAGAAACAGTTAGGTTGAATGCATCACAGAAACTTAGGGAACTTCCTGTTGTAACCTGAGATATTTACTAGGTGTCTTCCACAAGAAGGAGGTTCCTTAAGTTCTTTTGTCTGGAAGACACGATGCTCAGAGTTGCCATTAAGATCTCCTGAGGGCAAGATGCCTCAGTGGGACCTCCTGCATATTTTTATCTTAGAAATGTGGCAATCAGTGTATATTTTTGTTATTCCTGCCTATCTTCAAGTCTTTTGCCTATGTACTATGGAAATACACATGATGTTCATGAGTAAAGTACTTTTTATATGATTTTAAGACTGTTGTGAGGTACTTTCTTTGTTTTAGCTGGACACAGTGTGGAAAGGGGGGGAACAATAGGGCTGGATGGCTGTTAATTGTCTGTGTGTCTGGAATCGCTACACTTTGCTGTGTATTTTTAAACAGAGACTCTGCTAATTTTGCTTACTAATACGACTAAGGGGAATACAGCCAACCGTTTCTTTGGTGCCAAGTTTAAAGATTCTCCCTTAGTTCTGTTAGAATCAAATTATTGGTCCTTCTGCCTAAGGGGTGAGCAAAGTATGGCTCTGCAGCTGCACGTGGCCCCAAAGTTTATTTCTGAGGCTCTTACCCCCTCCCCAAAATTAATTTCCTCTCATGGAAGCCTCCAGGGTTGGCAATTCGCCTTCTAAAAAGGTTGCAGGGCCCACCTGCACTGTTTTATATTTTACAAAACTCAAATTTTCCAAAGCCAGAAATGGGCTTCTGACCTCTCCCAGTTTGGGTTTGTTTCATTCTGGCAGTCTGTGTGGCTCTTGCAGAGTCCCATGGCAGAAAATGGGCACCATAGTTACCCATTTCCAATCTGGCTCAGTACAGTGGGTCCTCCGTATTCCTTGGGGTTCAGTTCCAGAACCTCCCACAGATAGTGAAAACCATGGATGATTGAGTCCCATATATTTCAATGGCAGTGACAGGCATGTGAATGCTTCCATGTGTCCTCATGCATGTTGTTGCCATTTTAGGTATGGGGCATGACAATCCTTGGTTGCATGAATCTGTGGATCCGGAGCTTGTGAATAAGGAGGACCCGCTGTATCATTAATTTTGACTTTGGACTTTATTGGACATGGCAAAAACCATGGCATTAGGATGGGACAATAGCAGAAATGGCTGAAATTATTAGATGTTATCATCGCTTACCCGTTCCCACTGTGTCGTGCTGGTGTAAGTGAGGCATCACTTTTTATTGATGGGTTAAGCCCATCAATAAAAAGTGATGCCTCATTCACCCTAGCATGATGCAGTAGGAATGGGTAAATGACAAAAACGTCTGATAATTTTGCCTTTGGTGCTATTGTCACATCCTAAATGCCGTGGTTTCCCCTTGCTATTGGCCTTGTCTGATAAAGTCCTGATAGCAGCTTTCAGAAGGCGTAGGCAGGAATCTTTCCTAGCTCTACCTGGGGCCCTTTTCAGAACACAATTACAGCACTATGATTCTATTTTAACTACCATGGTTCCATCCTACAGGATCCTGGCATTTGCAGTGTGGGGAGGGACATATAGACTTTTCAGCTAGGGAGCTCTAGTGCCTCACCAAAGTACAAACCCCAGGATTCCATAGAATGAAGCCATGGCAATTATAATCATAGGGATTGTCTAAATGATCAAAATAATCCTCATGGAATTTACTTGGAAGGTGATCTGTCTAAACAGACATTCACATTGATGTGGTGTATTCAGAAGGGGGGCAGCCAAATCCATTGTAAACTCTATCAGGAAAGCCTTTGTGGCTTTTCCCAGAGTTTTTAAAAAGCTCCATAGGGGATGCAAATGTCCACTGGTTAAGACAGTTGCATTCATATTGCTGTGCTTTTCCATAGGAGAGGTAGCACAAGCTGATTGGCCAGCATGGGGTGGGGGGCTTGCAAACAGGGCAAGTGCCTGTTGATGCCATGTTGGGTTTTCAGCTAAGCGAAAGATTGGTAAGGCGATAAAATGGCACTTTTCCTCTCTTTTCTCTCTTTTTTTTTTTCATTTGTAAATGTGAAATATCACTTGTGTGCACCATGGTAAATGTTTTTCTTTAAAAAAAATGGTGGTGGCAGATTTAAATACTCGAGTAATTCACTTACAGCTGCCATCTTGGTTAGGGGGCATATAAAATTTATGGGGGCTGTAAAGATAGTTCACAGCTCCTGTGAATTTCTACTACTCCAGAGCAATCCGTTCCCCAGCCCCCATATAGACAAGCCCTTTGTGCTATAATTGAGGAGGATGAAAAGGCCTGTGGAGATATTGAACCTGGGGGTCTTTGGAAAGTAAAGCCTTTTGTTATAGCCCTTTCCCAACATTTCTTCCAAATTTGGACTCTTTGTAAGAACGCTGCTGCCTTCTCCTCCTCCAAAGAGTAGGGAACTCAGTCATAGAAACAATTATTTTCCCACTGTCCTATGTTACAAGTAATTCACTGATTATCAGACAAATATTGCAAATGTTGCCTGGGCTGGTTCCAATTATTCTCTGATTTTGCTTTCTCTCTGGGAATGAGCATTTAATCGGAGCTTCAAAATGTTTTCTTTTTGTGAGTTTGGATAACAATGAGGAATGAGGAAACAGGATAGAACAAACTAAGGATAGAACACATGAGAAACTGGGAGAAAGCAAAACTGACAGATTCATCCTACCCTAGCATGGCAGGGCTGCATATAATAATGAGCTGAAAGGTCTTCTGGTGGATAGTTCAGCTTGAATGGTGGGTGTGTGAGCGTGTGTGTGTATGTGTGTAAAATAGGGAAATATAGTACTGAAACTTGCACAGGTTTCTTCATTTTATTGCCTCTCTCAGTTTCTTGGCACTGCATATCTATAAAACTTGTACATGATCTCCAACTGTCCAAATTTGGGAGACACCATCCTGATTTAATCCTCTACAATCCAACTTTTCCAACTGCTTTTAAAATGTCCCAGAATTTCTCTCTTCCTCCGTCTTTCCTCCTCGACTTACTTCAGCATCTGCAAACTGAGTACAAAGTATAAAAGTAGTTATCATTCTGTTAACTCAGGTGTTGTCTATATGAGAGGGGAAATGTGGATTGATGCACAATTTCACCAATTTGAAGCAGCTTTGATTTCTCTTGATGGGTTTTGGGCAAAATCACAGGCACGCAAAGCTATATTTTGTTTTCCCAACAGGCATTCCTGCAACGATGACAGGCATGAGTGAATTACTCATGATTTTATTATCACCAATTGCCGTCACCAAACAGTAGATTTTTTTTTAAAAAAAATACATATCTAAGGTGTAAAAGTGTGATATTCCACCTAAATAAATAAAGAAAAGGTAAGAAAAGCTGTTTCATCACCTCAACGCATCATCACTAAGGTGCAAATCTAACACGGCAGTTTCGGGTGCTTGCCTTGTTAGCAAGATCTGCCCCCTGTGCATGTCTGACCAATCAGCTTTCCACTTCTGCTTTTATCAGGAATGAAAATGAATGCAAATCAGATTGTCCCAGTAAGCGGGAATGCTCATTCCCCATGGAGCTTTTAAAAAACTTCAGGAAAAGTTGCAAAGGCTTTTCCTTCTGAGTTTTTGGGATTTGCCCCTGCTCCTTCCAAATTCTGTGGATTGATGCAGGATGACATTTAGACAAATTGTATTCTCCTTGAATTCTATGAGGAGTATTTTGCCATTTAAACAACAGAGATTATCAGATGTGTCAAAAACCACATCAGAAGATCTCTAGGCAAACAGGAAGGGCGATATTTTCAGATGATGACATCCTCCAGTGTTCTGGGGGCACAGCATGGCCGTAGAGTAGGGTGTCCCTTTTTATTGGTGGCTTTTCCCTGTCAATGAAAACGGGAAGCCTTATCTGCAGCAGTGATATTACCTGGGAACAGCTGAAGGTCGCACAATCTGGTAATGTCTCCCTTTCTGTTCTCCTAGTGATCTTCTGACATGGTTGGGAATGCAGGTTTTTTGGCGCGTTCCCCCACATCTGATAATTGCCAGCCCCTCTGCTAGAGGCAGGGGATGGGATCTTGCTTTTTCTTGTACACTCAGGCCAGAGCAAACTGCTGCAACCTCTCTTCACCTGTCTGCAATTTCTCATTAATTATTTTTGCCATCTTGGCCACATTCTGATGTTGCTCGTCCCCACAAGTTTTCATCTCTGAGATATTAGAGAGTTTGCTTGTATTTTAGACCAGTTTCTAAATCCAGATATAGCTGGGTGAGAAAGGGATCATAGATCCTGTAGCTTTATGATTTGATTTTTCATTTAAATATTTCATTTTATCCTGGCCTTAATGATATTAGTGACACAAGTTTCAAAGCACAGCATTTTTTCTTCGCATAAATCCTACATTAGGCTATATTTAAACTCTATCTAATATGATTTATTGATACATTAAAACCAATCTGTCATGGTGTCTCTTTCATTATTCTAGAAACCAAGCAATTTAATAGCCAAGAAAACTGGTTTCAAAATAGTTTTTGTGACAATACCACAGTATTAAATCAAAGGATATTAAGAGAAACATGGAAACAATGGGAACCTTTCCCCCTAATTATGGGCATTAACATGCTTTATAATCTCATTAAGCTAATTGCATTGCTTTAGAATGGGCCTCTTAGATGCTAGATGTGAAAATAGCTAAATTAAACTAACAGAATATTTTGTTCAAGGTGAGAACATTAAAATGTTGGTTTTAAGTAGCTCTAGTATGCTGTATCAATACTCACTTCCCATCTCCCCTAATAGTGAGATGTGTTGTGCCTCTTTGGCTTTGGTTTCCTTTGGACAAACTACTGTGCAATTGTGGCATTTTTTGTCCATTCTATTTACTTTATTTTCAAATATAGTGTAAATGGAGGTAGTGGCAGCAAAATGAGGGCATCTTCCCCAATAAGAATTCTATCTACTTGAATGAAATTTTCTTTAAGTCTCCAGATTTCTGCAATTGCAGAGAGTGAGTTAATAATCAGAAATACCTAGAACTCTTCCATTTGCTGTGTTCACATTCCTTTGGTCACTTTGCCTGCCCATTTTCTTTAGATGCCTAAACTACATTTCTAAGTGCCCAACTTCAGTTTTAAGTTACTGCAATGCTCAAAATTTGGGGGCCAAAGGGAAATTTCATGGAGGGCAGAATTCTTATTTGGGCAGTGGGGTAATGCCTTCATCTCAACACATACCCCCAGTAGCTCCATCCCCTAGAGGGGTACGTCCAAGGGGAGAGGAGCCATTTGTGTTCAAATTCCCCTCCATTTTTCAGTTCCCCACACATCAAGCCATGCCCCATAAGCCCTCAAGGGACATTGTTTAAATGAAAACATTTCCCCATGGCCTATTTTTTAGCCAGACAAAGGACTTTTTCAAATGGGGGGGGGATCCCCGCCAAGGTCAGGAGGAGGATGGTGCTGTCTCGCTTACAGCGCTCCATTTCAGACGAATCCATCCTCCTCCTGATGTTCCCCCATGCTTCTTCCGTGCCGGGGGCACGAGAAACCTGCCACTTTTTATTGACGGGGGTTCTCTGTTAATAAAAGCAGCACATTTCTCATGCCTGCAGCATGGAGGAAGCATGGGGAAATGTCTGGCCCAAGGCCCAGACAGCACAGAACACCATGTAGCTATGGCAAAAGCTGAGGGGAGAACACTGCTCTTAAATAGCAGTTCCCCTGGCTGTTCCAGGTGTGCAGAGTGAGTGCAGCCAGCTGTGCCTAACATCTTGGCCCTGGTTCCTCCAAGACTCCCACAACCACAGCCTGGCTCTGTAAAGAAAGGCTGCAACTTCCTCTGCAGCCAGGGGCCCAGTCCTGTGAGGAGAGACAGATCCTGACAAGTGTACAGATGTACAGAGCAAGAGAAGTAGGCATGAGGAAAGTGAGGTATAGTAGGGCCCCCATATCTGCTGGGGATTGGTTCTGGTGGGGGGGGACACATGGAAACCGAAAACCATGGATAATAGCAAACACCATTGAAAATAATGGGACCTCCGGTTTAAATACCATAGAGTTGCCTTGGTGGACCTAGAAAATGGGTAGAGAGGACACATTTTCTAGGAACACTTTATGGTAAGTGTGCTGTTTTGTGTCCTGTGGATAATAGAATCAGTGGATAATGAATCAGTAGATACGGGGGTCCTATGGTATCACAAAACCAAGGAAGAGGGAAAGGGTGGGACATGTAGCAGCAGATTGCAAAGAACAAGAGAGGGGGAATTGTAGAGGTATGAGGTGAGTCTGGGGAGGGGAATAGGGATGGGGCACATTAGAAACAGCGAAGGAGGCAAGGCAGCAGCCACAGAGGTCCTCCAGGAGGAGGGAAAAGGTGCCATTCTCTTGCTCCTTATGCTGCCACTGGACCACTCCTCCTCCCTTCCCTCCTTCCCCTCCCCTCTTTTTTAGTGATCTGGTCTGAGATGACCACCTCATGATGCTACTTGCAAGGAAAGAAGTTGCTGGGAAAATACAGTAAGAGCTGTTGTTCGCCAATGGAACCAATTGCCTTGAGTGGTGGTGGGGTCCCTTGCTTTAGACACCTTCCAAAAGAGGCTGGGCAGCTACCTGCTGGGTATGTTCTAGTTGGATTTTCAGCATTTGAGTGGGGGATTGGACTCAATGGCTATGGGATACCTTCCAATTCTATGGGTTTGTCTAGACGCAATGGTTTACTGCGAGTGGGTGCATATTTTCACCTAGTTGCAGCAAAGTTGATTTGTCTTCACCATTCCATGCCTAATAATAATAATAATAATAATAAAATTTATTTATACCCCACCCCTCTACAAAATGCAATCAGGTCGGCTTACAACATTTAAACTATACATATAAAACCCTCCATCACACCCCCCCTTAAAATACAATTACATAATTAAACATTTAAAAATACTTCATAAATACTAAACACACACACACAATAAAATAACTGGAATAGGGATCAGACCAATAAGATTTTTTCTTCTTCTTCTGATGGCCAGGTATCTATTCAGGAAAGGCCTGCTGGAAGAGATCCATTTTAAGAGCTTTTTAAAAGCCTATTCGCATTCACGAGGAGCTGAATTGAAAAGGAAAAAGCTAGAAAGATTTAACTTTTTGACAGAAGAGCTGAGAAAAAGAGAAGAAAAATTGAGTCACAACCCCAAATATGAGGATATAAACAAACAAATAAAGCTAATACAAAACCAGTTGAATAGTGACATGGCAGAAGTGATAGAGAAACAATTAAAAAGAAACAAACAGATAAATTTTGAGCACTCAAATAAGGTTGAGAAATGGTTAGCATATAAGCTGAAAAAGGAAAAGGAAAAGAAAATAATCACAGAAATAAAACATGAAGAGATATTAGATCAAGGAAAAATTAAAAGCATTTTTCTGGATTACTATAAAAATTTGTTTAAGACTGGAGAAGCTATTAAGGGCAAAGAGGAAGATATGAAAAAATATTTAGAAAGACAAAAATTCCCCCAATTGGCAGAAGAACAGATTAAACTACTAAATGCACCCATATTGGTAATGGAAATTTCAACAGCGATAAAGAAAATGAAAAATAACAAGGCCCCAGGACCAGATGGCTTCACCAGCATGTACTATAAAACATTTCAACAAGAACTAATAGCACTGGAAGCTTTGGGGGAATACCACGAATCTTTTTACTGCACAGTTTGTGGCATTTTTAGCCCCCCTCCCTCCATATACTGCAAATCGCATTCAGACAGATCACATCCTCTGCAAATTATATAAGGAGTATTTTCATTGTGTAAACAAGCCCTATGATTCTAAGAGAAGAGGGTAGAATGAGACGAACAATGATAAAGAAAATAGAGTCTTTTTAGATGGACTAGCACCACATTCACTTGTGTTTTGATTTTATTTGATTTATTCTCCCCCAATACAGGACATCAAGTGTTCAAGGCAGCGTTTCTCAACTAGGGTTCCATAAGAGGTTGCTAGGGGTTCTGTGAGATATTGAGACTGGAAAAAAAATAACCTTTAAAAAAACCTGTAGATATAATAATTTTTAGGTAGGGGCTCCCTGAGACCTAAATATTGTTTCAAGTGTTCCACCAGGGTAAAAAGTTTGAGAAAAGCTGGCTTAAGGTATGGTATGTCCATTTCAACTTTTTACTTACACATATGTCCCAGTAGGTTAAATGTGTATAAGAAATTTATATGTTTCTAGTTGTTATGATTAGCATTTACTTCTACAATGCAAACTGAGGATGTAAAAAGGATTTTAATCAAAGATTATATAGAAGGATGGTGTTGGGGTGCGGGGGGGAAACATCTGCCATACTGCATTGGCACTTATTTGGTCATATGTTGTTTTCTCTTATGCAAAGGAATACACTTTGAAATTTTCAAGTGGCTGGCTTGAAAATCTGTGTTTGTCTTTTGGAGCAAAATCATCAGGAACAACAGTTAAAGGCCTCAATCCAACATCCCCTCAGTGTAGTGTAAATATCTGCAGACAGGCATGTGCTACACTGCGCCTTATACCCTCTCCCAACTTACTGATAAGCCCTTGATACCACATTACATGGTCGTTCTGTGCTTTTCATTGAGCAAGCAGGCTTAGGGAAGTATCTGGTTACATCCACCACAGCCAGACACACAATGATCACAGCAACCCTGGGACCCCTGGAAGATGTCAGTGGTGATGTCATCATTTCACATCTAGCTGTGGGGGATGTAGCCAGATGCTAAAGTAGGTGTGTGTGGGGGGGGTGTTGGGGTGTTGCACTAACCCTGCCTGAGAAAGGATATCCATCCACACACATAAAGTAAACTTGAATGTGCAGACATCCCTAACAGAATTCTGGCCATTGACTAATAATTTTATTTGGCACAAGCTTTTATGGATTGCAGCCCATTTCATCAGATGCATGGCATGTTGTCTCAGTTGGCAGATATTTGTACATATGGTTGGGGGTGGAAGGCTGTATTCAATGAGGTGAGAAGAAAAGTTAAAGGACAAACATTTATCATTAATGGCATTAACAAACAATAATTGGGTGACAGCACAGATATCCTAGCACAGATGAGCTGCTGAGCATGTCAAATAGGTCAAAGAAAGTTAAATTAGACTGTTTTCTAGTTATAATAAAATATTTAATTTGTAACTCTGAAGGAAATCAGACCATGCCTCCTCCCTTCAATTACTACTGTTTGTCCTTACTTTCCTCTGCATCTTATTCTATGAATCAGATGGCATTTAACTCCTAGAGGCCTCCTGTGATGCTTTTGTAGATCTATAGCTTTTTGCCATTCGTGAAAAATTGATGGCAAAAAAGTGGTCTGATGAGAATACTATTAGAAGGGCCTGTGCATGATAAAATATTAATATTAGTGTTGCTGTTTATTTTTTAAATCTATACTGTACTATTCTGCACACTTTACATGGTTCCCATCCCCTTATTAATATCTTTAACATAGGTTTGCTGAGAGGGAGTGGTAATGCACTGGAAGAACACCCAGGGTGCAGTGGTAATGCACTGGAAGAATATTGAATGAGGAGGAGTAAGATGGTATGTGTCAGTTGTTCCATTGTGCTGACCACTTTGACTATTCTGTCCCAAAAACCTATGCAACATTGGCTTCAGTTAACAGTAAGTTAAGGTAATGTGGGCTCTTATGTTCATTTTTTGCTGTAAGACTGTTACAACTTTGAAGGTTACAGAGGTATCAGTACCATTTATTTGCTGCAGTTCATCGAAATCCAGTTAAACATAAGCATAGAAATTTAGTGATTAGGGACTTTATCAAACCAGGCTGCTAAGACACAGTTGCGTTAGTGTAGGAAATGCAAGCATACATTTTGGGAACAGACATTTCCACACAGCTCTTCAAAAGCGCCATGGTGCTGCTATAGTCTGTTCTGTCTTCTGCACACCAGCCTCCATAACCCTACCTTCCTGCCCTATGCCCTTTAGTCTGTTTTTTTTTCCAGCATGACTGCACAGTCACAGCAACTGATGAAGTGAGAAAATAAAAGCATTGAAAGGAAGAGGAAAAACAGCCTGCTTGGGAATAGCAAGGGGGAAAGGGTGAGGAGCAGAATCATGCCCACTCACACCACGTGGCTGCCTGCATATCAGAACTGCAGTCGGATGAACTTATCACACATGGATCAATAGTGGTAAAGCAGCATGATTGGGAGGCATTGATGGGTTTTGCCCACTCCAGGAATGGGTGCAGCTACAAGTCAGACATGGCATCATGTGATAAGGTACAGCCACAGATGCTACTATCCTGCTGTAATTCTGCCTTGGCAGCCTCATGTGATAAAGTCCTAGGGCAGCTTGTATAAATGAGGGTCGTAGAATTTATCAAAAAAGTTAAAGTGTGAGTAGCTGGAGGCATATATCCAAAGAAGTGCTGGTGTGTTAGATCAAAGGGGCTTCATCCTACATCAGGCCCCATGGGCCTGCCCTGGGAATCTTGGTGCAGACCATGGGGCACGCTGGCTCCCAATAGCTGAATGGAGATGTGATTTGGCTTTTTGGTTTTTATTTGTGTTATATGTATGAATTGTCTTTGTAACATCTTTTGTAATCTCTAGGGTCTTTGCCTGCTAAGTTTATAAAGTTGTTAAACCTTCTAGCACTGATATGCTCTTTATTTCCACATCCAAAAGAACCACTTGCCTTTGGCAAAACTCAAGTTCACATGGTCAATTCCATGACCAAGCAGATATTTGGCTCTTGGGTCTCCCTGACCCCAGTCCACCACTTTAAACATTACTCTATATAGGTTCACGTAGGGTCTTTTGTTACTACACAGTTATAGCATTGTGATTCCACTTTAATTGACTTGGCTGCATCCTATGGAATCTTGGGTTTTGCCATTTAGGGAGGGGTATTTAGAATTCCCAGCCAGAGATCTCTAGCCCCTCACCAAACTACAAACCCCAGGACTCCACAAGATGCAGCCATGGCAGTTAAAGTGGAATTGTGGGAGTTTCCTCTTATCCCAACCATTGCCACCCATGTGAGGACTTCCTCTTGTCCCACTGCTGTGGCCTCAAATGTGAGGACCTTCTAGACACCCTTATGGTTCCAATGTGAGATGTTATTAATCTAATATCCCCACCAGATGCCACCATCTTTCATTAACTGCTTCCACCCCAGACACTGAGGGCTCAGTCATACAGGAGAATTAATTGCGGAAAATAGCACATTACCATACTATCGCAGCAGTGTTCATTTGTCCCCACGATCCATTCACAAGATCACTGGCTTGGAAAGTTATCCGAGTTTGAAGTTCACATGGAACACACCCACGGGAAAAGATGGTGGCTGCGCATGAATTACCTGCCTTATTATTCAACCAAAAGCTCCCTCCATCCCCCCTTTTTTTCTTTGCTAAATGAAAGATGTGGAAGAGCGATCATCTGCTTAAAAGAATTTTTTTTCTTGCTCTGCCACTCAAACAAAGTGCTGGATTGTTCCCCTGAAAGGGGGAAAAAAAAAAAAAACACCAATGACACCTCTGGCCGCTTCATCATTGGCAAGCCCACCCCAGTGCATGCCTAACCAATCATCTTTGACTTCCTGGATGTGCCCCAATTTGAATTGATTGTTCAGAGAGACAGTTATGTGCATTTTCGCATTTTTTAAAAAAAAGATCATGAGAAACAGTGAAAGGTGTTATCACGAAGTACCTGGCGTTTTCAGCCCCCCTCCTTCCCAATATGGCAAATCCTGGCAGGAGCACATCTGGACAAAATGTGTTCTGCCTGCATTCTTTTAAGATTTTTTTTTCATCGTCTAAACAACCCCTGAGTGTCTGATATTGGAAAGATTGAGTTCAGACATTATGTAGCATTCTCGGTGGCACAAGGATATAACAAAACAAAACAAAAAATGATTTATTCGACAGAAATTGAGCATAACATCAAATATTCCTTATTTAATACATCTAAATCCTGACTGATGCTAATTCTCACTTCTCTCACTCATATACTAACTCTGACCCTTATTCTAACTAATCCCTGTCTCTGACCTTGACCAACTCTCCTAACACTTCAGACTCCTAAACCTTAGTCTGACAGACAGACCCAACTCTCACTATAACTGACTGCCATACACACCCCGCCATTTTAAAATCCCCCCAGACATCCAGACTCCCCATACTCCACACTCTCACCTGATCCCAATAGAACCTTACCTTATTACATCTACAGCACATTATCATACTTTATCATAATGTCAGGATAGGCAGCCCCTCTGAGAAGTTTGTACATGCCCAGAGGGAACAACAGCAGAATAGCAGAAGTGTGAGGATTATATGCCCTTCTGCATACCTAGGTGTGTAGATGCATGGAGACATGGAGACAGATGAAAAAATATCCTTTTCCAGTTTTAATATAAAGTTTTACAAAAGTACTACAAAAACAGACTACATTCTGGCTGCTTGAAATGATACAGCCTTCTCTTCACTAGAAACCAAAGAACAGCTCTCTCTGAAAACAGAGTAAAACAGCATCTCAGTGTCTTCTCATAGCTGCAATAGTACATACAGATAAGATAAAACCAAACACAGGAATTCACTTTCTCAGCAGCTAGTACTTGAAAATACAGGGTGGTTCCCAGGAAAGATAAGGCATGCAGCTGTGCTCTGCAATGAGCTAATTGTTTTCCTGACTGCCTTTGAGGCCTACTTTTAAATGAAAGTCAAGCTGGCCTGTATTTCTTGCCCACAGTGAAAATTTATTGTTAGGATTCTGAGACTGTATGTTCCATTATCCTTGATAGTAAATACATTCCTCCTCCCCCCCAAAAAACCCCCATTCCTCCCTCAAAGAAGTTAATAACATCACAGGAATCATAGTGCTATAATTGTGTGGTATGGAAAGACCCTCAGATCAGTTGCAACTGTAAAAAGTAGTATGAAGGTAGAAACCTAGTGGGAGAAAAAATGCAACAGTTATACAACTACAATTTGTGTAATTCGAACACAAATGTTTTAAACTATAATAAATTGTAATCCTTATAATTTGTAAACTGCCTTGAGGCCCAATCTGGGGAGGGGGGGGGAATCAGGTTGTTGTTGTTGTTGCTGCTGTTGTTGTCAGCATAACATTCTAATTAGACACCTGCATTTGAGAAATTGCAACATGGCAACTCTAATATAGAGATTCCCAGAAAATTAGATAAATCAATTCCCATTTTTCAGAAGCAAATTCTCATCTTCTTCTTGAAGAACAAGAGACTGTAGCAGGATTCTCCAACCATTAGTTTCTTGTCCTCTCCATTGACACCCCCTTGTCGTGGGAGAGAGGCTTGCGTACCCTAATGATGTTTTGAGCTATGCTGTCGGTGGCATAATAGCCACCGGTAGGGTCTCCCATGCCAGACAGGTCAAAACCGAAGGGTCTGACAAAGAGCGTCAAAGGGCAGGATGAGCTCTCTAGCCTTATTGCAACCGTCCTAGGAGAAGGAAAACTCTAATCCCAAACCCGGGCAGATGGTGCTCGTCCAACCCTGTAAGGTCAACCATCTAAGAGAAGGAAACTCTAACCAAACCTACGACCCGAGGACCTCGCTCCTATCGTCCATGCTTGCAAGGCTACAGCAGATGAACCTTTGGTTTAACGGGTGAGGCCAGTTCTGTGCACGCTGCACTCCACCAGAAAAATCCCTTGCATAGGCTCAAAGGACACATCCAATTCCAAAAAAGCCCTGTAGCATTAGGCGAGGGACGAAATAGCAGGTGTAAAGATGCACTGGAAGCCGCAGCCCCGACCCTGCATGCAGGTGGTTCAGGACTTTGGTCGCTCAAGGCTGACCTGGGAGATGACAGTTTGTTCGGCAGCATCCTGAATGACCAAGCAGCCTTTTTAAAGGAGAGCACTGCTTGCTCCATATGGAGAGGGGGCTAGAAAAGGTGGCCTAACGAATTCTCATCCCCATCTACCTGGTTGGCTAGCCATGGCCAACGGGCATCTTCTGATGTGATCAAACCAAGGCAAAGAAACAAAGGCACACACCGGCCTCCAAAGGTGTAAATAAACTGACACTTGCATGCTGGATCATCAGAGCCATGAGAGACTCTGAAGATAGTGGACGGCCTAAGCATCATTCTGCTCCAATAGCCCATGAACAATCATAACTTAATATTGACATCGCAGCTCTTAGTGAAGTTCGTCTCCATGAGGAAGGCAGCCTTAAAGAACATGGCGCCGGCTACACACTTTACTGGTTTGGCAAACCCAAAACCGAAAAACATCTTTCAGGAGTAGGCTTTATGATTAAAAACTCCATTGCCTCCAAACTTGAAACCTTGCCAACAGGACACTCTGGTCACATTATTTCCTTACGCGTCCCACATGTTGTTCTCTTTAGTATATATGCCCCAACTATGCAAGCCAACCCTGTAGAGAAAGACAAATTCTACACAGACCTACACCACCTGATACAAAAAGTCCCTGTAGAAGATAAAATTATTATCCTTGGTGACTTTAATGCCAGAGTAGGAAAGAACTCCGAAGCCTGGAAAGGTGTCTTAGGCAAGAATGGTGTTGGAAACTGCAATGATAACGGACGCCTCCTGCTAGAGTTCTGTGCAGAACAACAGCTGACTATTACAAACACTATCTTACAGCAAAAAGATAGCTTGAAGACAACCTGGATGCATCCCCGATCCAAACATTGGCACCTCATTGACTATGTTTTTGTCCATCAGAGAAACATCCGCGATGTCCATCATACCCGAGTGATGTCCAGTGCAGAATGCCAAATCTTCATCTTAAGTTCAAACCTAAGAGGGGTGGCATCTTAAAGAAGAGACTCCAAGACAACAATCTTCAACATGCTACCACGAGAGACAACTTCCAGGCAAATCTGCAAACCAAACTTGAAGACCATCCTACAGATCCTTCTCCTACAGTGCTTTGGCAACATATCAAAAACAGTATCCTCCAGTCTGCAGAAGAATCCCTTGAGTTCTCCCACAAGAAAAATCAAGACTGGTTTGATGAAAACAACCAAAAGATCCAAGAGCTGTTGGCAAAGAAGAGAACTGCTCACCAGGCATACCTCACCCAGCCAACTTGCCATGTAAGAAAAGCAGCTTTCCGCCTCACATGTAGTAAACTTCAACAAAAACTCCGAGACATGCAGAACAAGTGGTGGATCAATATAGCAGAAAAGACACAGCACTGTGCAGATCTGGGTGATCATAGAGGATTTTATGAAACTCTTAAAGCAGTGTTTGGACCTGCTTATCAGGTCCAAAGCTCCTTATACAGTACAGATGGACAAACATTAATTACTGATAAAGCCTCCATCCTGAACTGATGGGCTGAAAATTTTCAGTCTCTTTAGTGCCAACCGAGTAGTCCAAGGCTCAGCTGTCCAACATATGATACAAAAACCGATGAAAAATGAATTGGACATAGCTCCAACTTTGGAAGAGACACTTAAGGCCATACAACAGATGAAAAACAGCAAGGCAGCTGGGATTGATGGAATCCCACCTGAAGTTTGGAAGCAGGGAGGTCAGGTACTCCACGATAAATTCCACGAACTCCTTGTGAATTGCTGGGAAAAAGGGGAACTGCCATCAGATCTCCGAGATGCAGTGATCATTACCCTGTACAAAAAAACAAAAACAAAAAAAACCCTTGCAAGGATACTCCTGAACATATTAGTTCCTGCTATTGCAGAAGAACTTCTTCCTGAAAGCCAATGTGGCTTCAGAACCAATAGAAGTACTACAGATATGGTATTAGCCCTTAGACAACTGCAAGAGAAATGTAGAGAGCAGAACAAGGGTCTCTATGTAACATTTGTGAACCTCACCAAAGCCTTCGACACTGTGAGTAGAAAAGGTCTGTGGCAGATCCTGGAAAGACTAGGATGTCCACCAAAATTCCTTAAAATGATTATCTTGCTACACAAGGACCAGCACGGTCAAGTCAGATATGGCTATGCTCTTTCAGAGCCCTTTCTAATAACTAATGAAGTGAAGCAAGGTTGTGTTCTTGCTCCAACTTTATTTACAATCTTCTTCAGCATGATGCTCCAAAGGGCTATGGTAGAGCTCGAAGAAGAAGACAGCATCTATATACGTTACCGTACTGATGGTAGCTTGTTTAACTTAAGCCGTCTGAGGGCTCGCACTAAGACTCTGAACTATCTAGTCTGTGAGCTGCTCTTTGCTGATGATGCTGCCCTTGTTGCCCCCACAGAAGCAGCTCTGCAACGCCTAACATCCTGCTTCGCAACAGCTGCAGAGCTGTTTGGGCTGGAAGTCAACCTGAAGAAAATGGAAGTTCTTTACCAGCCTGCACCACAGGACGAACACCATCATCCCCACATTGCTATAGGCAAATCTGTGCTTAAGTCTGTTCAGCAGTTCACCTACCTGGGAAGCATCATCTCCTCAGATGCCAAGATAGACAATGAATCATAGAATCATAGAATTGCAGAGTTGGAAGAGACCACGAGGGCCATCCAGTCCAACACCCTGCCATGCACAGATCTACCACAGATTAGCAAAGGCATATAGCACATTTGGAATTCTTTACAAAAGAGTCTGGAGTAATATACACCTGAGGCGAAGCACAAAAATCAGTGTGTATAGAGCCATTGTACTGTCTATTCTCCTTTATGGGTCTGAAACATGGGTCACCTATTGCCACCACTTACAACTCCTTGAACACTTTCATCAGCACTGTATACGCACACTCCTAAATATACACTGGACTGACTATGTGACGAATGTTGCTGTCCTTGAGCAAGCAGGGATCACCAGCATTGAGGCCAAGATATTGAGAACACAGCTGCGCTGGGCAGGGCACATTTCTAGGATGGAGGACCATCGCCTCCCAAAAATACTACTCTACGTGCCACGGGTCAGCATAAGAGGGGCGCTCCAAAAAAGCGATACAAGGACTCCCTAAAACAACATCTCAGGCTCGGCCAAATTGATCACCAACAATGGTCCGCCCTGGCCTCACATCGGGAAGCATGGAGACGCACTATCCACAATGCTGCAGCCTTATTTGAGAGCTCACGCCGAACAAGTCTTTGAAGAGAAATGACAACGCAGAAAGAATCACAACCCAGAAACATCACCCAAGGAGACCTTCTGCTTTGCTTTCTGCAACCGGACTTGTTTATCTCGGATTGGCCTTTTAAGTCATCAGTGTGCTTGCAGAAACCGCAGGATGAGTCCTATCTGAATGTTTGTTTGCGAAGAAAAGCCAGAGAGAGTTTCTTGTAGAAAATATGCTGTATTATGGTGAATAGAGAACCAGCATGGTGTAGTGGTTGGAGCATCGAAGTATGACTCTTTAGACCAGGGTTTGAATCCCCATTTGGCCACAGAAAACTACTGGGTAACCTTGGGCAAGTCACACTCTTTCAGACTCAGAGGAAGGCAACGGCAACCCCCTTCTAAACAAATTCTGTCAAGAAAGCCCTGTGATAAGGTTTGCCTTAAGTCAGAAATGACTTGAAGGCACACAACAACAAAGGCAGCACAATCTTTCTCTAGTGCTATTGATACATAGGGCCTGTCTAAACAGTGAAAATAATCTTCTTAGATTTCACTTAGAATCCTACCTGTCCTCATGGGATCCTGCATAATTCAGCCATATTCAGAAGGAGGGGGTCCAAATCCAACACAAACCTCTATGGAACAGCCTTCTGAACTTTCCCCGATTTTTTTTTTAAAAAAAACTCACTGGAGAATGAGCATTAGCAATCATTAGGACACGCAATCGCTTTTATTCACATACCCCAGAAAAGCGGAAGTAGAAAACCGATTGGCCAGATGAGACCAGAGGACAGGGCATGGTAAGAAGGCAAGAAGCCACTTGGATTTTTGCTTTAGTGAGTGAGCGATCATGTCATGAAACAGCCTTTTTCTTTTCTTTGAAATATTTATTTAGGCGGAATATCACACTTTTGCACTTTCACACCTTAGATATGCCTTAAAAAAAAACACCGTTTGGTGGCAGCAACTGGCAAAAATAAAAATGCGAGTCAGGGCAGGCGTACCTGCTGGGACAGAAAAATGGATAGCCTCACATACCTGTGATCGTGTCAAACAACATTAGGACAAGGCAATCCTGCTTCAAATTTGTGTGAATATTCATCAATTCACATTTTTTTCCCCTCGTATAGACAGCCTCTAAGTGTAAAATAAGCTTCTCGTGACTGTTTTGGCACTGAGCGATAGAGCAGATACGCACAACAAATTCTCCTGATTTCCGGACCACTTTTCTCATAAGAACCTCCGTCAAACTGGCTTATTTTATTAGGCACAAGTGTTAAAAAATCAGGTGCACAATGCATAGAATCATAGAATCATAGAATTGTAGAGTTGGAAGAGACCACGAGGGCCATCCAGTCCAACCCCCTGCCATGCAGGAAATAACGATCAAAGCATTCCCGACAGATGGCAATCCAGCCTCTGTTTAAAGACCTCCAAGGAAGGAGACCCCACTACGCTCCGAGGGAGCGTGTTCCACTGCCAAACAGCTCTTACTGTCAAAAAGTTCCTCCTCATGTTGAGGTGGAATCTCTGTTCCTGGAGCTTGCATCCATTGCTCCATGTTCCAGTCTCTGGAGCAGCAGAAAACAAGCCTGCTCCATCCTCAGTGTGACACCCATTAAAATACTTAAACAGGGCTATCATATCGCCTCTTAACCGTCTTTTTTCCAGGCTAGACATACCCAGCTCCCTAAGTCTCTCCTCATAAGGCATGGTTTCCAGACCTTTCACCATTTTAGTTGCCCTTCTCTGGACACGCTCCAATTTGTCAATATCCTTTTTTAATTGTGGTGCCCAGAACTGGACACAATATTCTAGGTGAGGTCTGACCAAGGCAGAATAGAGCAGTACTATTTCTTCCCTTGATCTAAACACTATAGTTCTATTCACACAGCCCAAAATCGCATTGGCCTTTTTAGCTGCCGCATCATACTGTTGACTCATGTTCAACTTGTGGTCTACTAGGACTCCTAGATCCCTTTCGCACGTTGTCTCATTCAGCCAGGTCTCTCCCATCCTTTATCTATGCATTTCATTTTTTCGCCATAAGTGCAGTACTTTACATTTCTCCGCATTCAGTTTCATTTTGTTAGCTTTGGCCCAGCTCTCCAGTCTATCCAGGTCATTCTGAATTTTGATCCTGTCCTCTAGGGTATTAGCTACTCCTCCTAATTTGGTATCATCTGCAAATTTGATAAGTATGCCCCGAATTCCCTCATCCAAGTCATTGATAAAGATGTTGAATAGCACTGGGCCCAGGACAGAACCCTGTGGCACCCCACTGGTCACATCTTTCCAAGACGAAGAGGACCCACTGCTGAGCACCCTTTAGGTTCGGCCGGTCAACAAATTACAAATTCATTGAACTGTTAACTTGTCTAGCCCAAGCTTGTTTGCAAGAATGTCATGGGGAACCTTGTCAAAGGCCTTACTGAAATCAAGGTATGCGATGTCCACAGCGTTCCCTTCATCTACCAAGCTGGTAACTTTATCAAAAAAAGAGATCAGATTAGTCTGGCATGACTTGTTTCTCTGAAACCCATGTTGACTTTTTGTGATTATGGCATTGCCTTCTAAATGTTCACAGACTCTCTGTTTAATGATCTGCTCTAGAATCTTCCCTGGTATTGATGTCAGACTAACTGGACGATAATTGTTGGGATCCTCTTTTTTCCCCTTTTTGAAGATGGGGACAACGTTTGCCCTCCTCCAGTCTGCTGGGACTTCTCCTGTTCTCCAGGAGTTCTCAAAGATTATTGCCAATGGCTCTGAGATTATATTTGCCAGCTCTTTTAATACTCTTGGATGTCGTTCATCTGGTCCTGGAGATTTAAATTCATTTAGTTTAACAAGGTGTTCCTGTACTACCTCTTTGCTTATTCTGTGCTAGATTTCCCCTATTGTGTCCTCTGTTCCTTTATCCTCAGGTTGGTCCCCCTTTACCTTTTCTGAAAACACTGAGGCAAAGAAGGTGCTGAGTAATTCTCCCTTTTCTCTCTCCCCTGTTAGCATTTTGCCATCTTCTCCGCGTAGTGGCCCTACCATTTCCTTCTTCCTTCTTTTGCTACGGACAAACCCAAAGAACCCATTTTATTGTTCTTAACCTCTCTAGCAAGCCTGAGCTCATTCTGCACGTTAGCTTTTCTGACTTTACTCCTACACATGTTCGCTATCTGTTTGAATTCTTCTTAGTTGATTCCCCCTTTTTCCATTTCCTATACATGTTCCGTTTAAAACCTAGCTCCGTTGAAAGTTCTTTAGTCATCCATCCTGGTTTCTTGAGACACCTCCCATTTTTCTTCCTCAATGGTACTGTTTGAAATTGTGCTTTCAGTATCTCCCTTTTGAGAAAGTCCCATCCATCTTGAGGTCTCTTTTTTTTTAGTATTCCTGATCATGGGATCACCCCCAGTATTTCCCTGAGTTTATTGAAATCAGCTCTCCTAAAGTCGAGAATGCGTATCTGACTATGCCTGGTTTCTCCTTTCCGTTGTATACCAAACTCCAGGAGAACATGATCACTCTCACCTAAGGATCCCACCACTTGCACCCTATTAGCCAGGTCATCCCTGTTGGTTGTGATCAGATCTAAAATAGCTGACCCCCTTGTTGCCTCTTCCACCTTTTGGACCATGAAATTGTCTTCCAGGCAGGTAAGGATTTTGCTAGACCTTGAAGTTTTGGTTGAGTTAGATTTCCAGCAAATATCAGGATAGTTGAAGTCACCCATCACTACTACATCTCTCCTTTCTGCGTGTGTGTTCATCTGTTCTAGAAAGGCATCATCCAATTCCTCCGTCTGACTTGGGGGTCTGTAGTAGAGTCCAACAATAACATCCCTGTTGTTTCCCTCCCCTTTAATTTTTATCCAGATGCTCTCCACATGGCTTCCAGAACTGATGTCGTGGATCTCTTCACTGGTGTAAATATCCCTGACATATAATGCTATTCCTCCTCCTTTCCTGTTTGGCCTGTTTCTCTTATAAAGGTTATACCCCTCTATTCCTACATTTCAATCATGAGACTCATCCCACCAGGTTTCAGTAATGCCTATTATATCATACTTGCTTTGTAGTGCTAGGAGTTCAAGTTCATCTTGCTTGTTTCCCATGCTCTGTGCATTAGCGTAGAGACAGCTAAGACCATGTGTTCCCTTTTCTTGCTGCCTGTGCAAGTTTTTTTGCCTCCCACTGTTGGGTCCTTGCACTGTTTGCCTTGTTCCCTCTATGACAGTTTAACTATTTTCTCCAGCCCTTTTGCCTTCCAGAATACTGTCTCCCTCCCCCCTATGACTCAGTTTAAAGCCTTCCTGATCAAATTCTTGAGACTGTAGGCAAAAATGTTTCTGCCAACTGTCGTAAGATGCACTCCATCTCTTGCCAGAAGTCCCCCCTCATGGAAGCGCAGTCCATGATCCAAGAATCCAAATTGTTCTCGGCGACACTATCTATGGAGCCAGTTGTTTACATTGGCTATTTTTCTCTCCCTTCCTGGACCACGCCCTTCAACTGGCAGAAAAGACGAGATGACAACCTGTGCATCCATTTCTTTCAGCTTCCTCCCAGAGCCTGATAATCTTCTGATCTTCAGAACACTGTGCCTTGCAGTATCGTTGGCTCCCACATGGACCAAAAGGAAGGGTAATGACCTGTAGGCTTTCATGGATCTTTGCCCCATGGAGACAACACACCTCCTGAGACATCTTGTCAGGCCCACAAACCACTGCTTCTGTACCCCACAGCAAGGAGTCCCCCCACCACCACCACACACCTCCCCTGAGGCTTCGCAGCTGCTGTTCCTTGCGGTGGTACTCTCAAGGTCCCCTGCTCTGCCCCTGAAGTCTGTCCATACTGTTCTTCCTCATTGCCCTTGATAAGGGAGAGGGCTTCGAATCGATTCTGTAGCTGCGAGCTGCTCGAAGAATCCCTGGATTTTCTTGTTCTGCGTGTGACATTTCTCCAGCTATCAACCTCCTGTGTCTATGGAGTGACACTCTCCTCCCCATCCAGTTCCTCTGTGCGGTCTCTGCCCAAGACTGTTCTGTTCTGTCCAGGAAAACCTCTTCCTCCCGAATATGTTGAAGTGTAGCTACCCTTGTCTTCAGCTGCTGGACTTTCTCCTCTAAGAGGGCTCCAACTTGCACTTGGTGCATGTGAATTTCCCCATGTCTGTAGACAAGAAGACAAACATCCCACAAGTGTTGCAGGTGACCACAGCAGCCCCCTCAGTGTCCATGGTGAGAGCTTTTAGAACTCTTAGTTAATGCTGAGAACTCTAAGCTGTACTTTTAGGAATGCTGTATTTTTGTTTGGTCACTCAAATTTGCGCGCCATTAGGCACGCAGCTCAGCAACAAGAAGCCTCTCCCAAGAATTGAATTAAAAAAAAATCAAACTCTCGGCAGCTCCACCCCCTCAGAAACAAGCAGCTTCTCCCAACAGTTTAAAAAAATTCAAACTCACCCACTCAAAATGGCTCTCCAGAAGCTGCTCTCCTTCTTCTCCCTTTTAACATTTAACAGTAAGTTAATGCTAACCTCTGTCAAACACATGTACTGTGTTTCCCCATGGTCTATTTTTTATGGGACAAGAATCTTTGAACTACAATATGCTCTCACAAAACCATCTAAACTAAGAGACCTGTGGCTGGATCTTGACTTGGTCCTTGACTGTTTACTTCAGGGAAGGTGGTGATCCAAAATTCAATCCACTCATTGATTGAACATTTAACCCACTGTGACTCTGCTTACCCCCTCCATGAGGAGTGACACATCATAGGCCTTGGACTCCAGCACCCCTCAAGGAGGTGCCAAGCCAAAAGGTCAAGTAAAGCAGTTTATTTTTTCCAGCATTTAACAATAAATATAAGCTCCTCCAGCACTCAGATAGACCAACAAGCTTTAGGTTGTATGGGGATCTGTTGGTGGCTATAGGGTAAGCTGGTTCAACATCTCTCCTGGGTCATTTCTCCCTCCCTTCCCTGTACAAGACTATAAAAAAGTAACTTCCCAGCCAAACTCTGGTCTTTCCAGAGGCTGAGATCCTGCATCGGGAGACATACCATAAAGGTCTATCATGGCCTAATGTTGATGGAAGTAATTATGCACTGATAAAGATAAATTCACCCATAAGCCCCACCCACTTAATACTCAGACAACACAAGGTCTCTTTTATGCTACACAATTACAGCACTTTGATATTACAGGTCGCCTCGCCCCTGTATCCACAGGGCTGCATTCCTGGACTTACCATTGATACGTGAAACTGTGGATAATAGCGAACCCTATTGAGATTAATTACTTCTAGCCCAACTTCCAGGGAAAGCATACCATAGAATTAGAAAATGCCTAGGGAGGAACTTTTTTTGATGTGGATAAGAGAAAACATAGATACTGGTCCCATGGATGGGTGTGTGTGTCAAACTGTACTTTAGTGCCTATGGCTGCAGCCTATGGAATCCAGTTATGGTCGTTTGGTGAGGCATTAAAGCCAAATCCTTACTACACAAATATTCCAGTTTGAAACTGGATTATTTGCCACGGTGCCTTCCTATGGAATCCTGGGATTTGTAGGTTGGTGAAGCACCAGTACTCTTTGGCAGAGAAGACTAAAGACCTTGTAAAACTACAAATCTCAGGATTCAATAGGAAGGAGCCATGGCAAATAACCCAGTTGCAAACTAAATTATGTGTACAGTGTGGATTTGGCCTGAAGCTCTTTAGATGAAAATTCTAAGTACCCCTCTCTAAAGTGCAAATCCTAGAATTGTACAGGAGAGAAGCATGGTGATTCAGGTGCTATAAACACAGGCACAGAGTATGGGGGAAAGAGAGAGAAAAAGAAGTTTCTTTAGTTAGCCATTGACTTTGCAGTTTTATTCTATTTATTATTTAGCCATTTATTTAATTTCTCAGCCACATCTTCTGCAATAGCTTGTGCATAGGGAAAAAGGTGTGTGGCTGCTTTGGAAACTTTTGAGCCCATACATTTTATTCTGGACCATTTAGTCTCTCCCCTCTGCTCTTGCAGGACTCCCCCTCCCCCTCAGTCCATGTAGTGGCCAGTAGAGAAGAAGGAGATGGCTGAGAAGCATCTGGCTTTGTGATAATAGCCAGATGTTCAATGATGCATAGCCTCCAACATTTCACTGCTGAAATCCAGGACAAAAGTAGCCAAGCAATGTCAGAGTGTGGTTAAGATGCCAACTGTTATTAATGAAGCAGTAGGGGAGTAACTTTTAAGTTTCTTCTCAAAGATAGCATGAGCAATTTCATCAATTTCTTTCCACTGCAAGAAAGTCTTCAAAAACCAAGCAATTTTGGAAGGCTACCCACAAATCAAGACTTATTCTGAAAAAAAAAATCACACATGGTTGTTTTAGGCAGAAAACATTATTTTCTACACAGAAAAATAGAATTTTCTGCATGGGAAATAATATTTCAGTGCAAACATACTAATTCCTGTGCAGAAAATATTGTTTTCTGCACCAAAAAAATGCTGTTTTCTATGTAAACCAACCATGTATGAATTTTAGCAGAACAAATCCCCAATTACGGCATTTTCTGTATAGGAAAACAGCATTTTCTGCATGGGAAGTGATATTTCTGCATTAAAATATTATTTTCCATGCCGAAATGGCTGTTTCCTATGGAGGAAAGGTTATTTTCTATGCAAAACAATCCCATGTGAATTTTGCACAGCATATGTCCCAAGCTGCAAAGATTCTCATCAAGCCAGGATTCTTCTCATCGGGGTTTCGCAGCACTTGAAAAACATGTTTTTCAACCATGTTACAAATATTTTTTAATTATTCCTTCCATCCTTATGAGGAAGCACACATATTTTGCTTTTGCCTGAGTCTACAGGGAAATGTAAGATTCTTCCCCCTTCTCTTCTTTCCCTCCTGCTGAGTTATTGAGTGCAATTTGCATTTTAAATGCAATTTGAAGCAACTGAAGTAAGCAGAGGGCAAAGGGGGAAAGTAGGAGAAGAAGAGAGAAACCGGGACATTATAGCAGCATCTGAGAAGATGGGAAGATAGAGGATTAATTGGAACTGTCCCTGCTAAATTGGGACAGTTGGAGCAGATGATGATGATCTTCCAGGACATCCAGAGGACTCCCAAGAGGTGGGAGTCCTATTGAAACTGCCATGCCATAGAGCCTCCTCATCCCATCCTCATTGGGAAACATCAGAGATAAGAGTGGATCGCTCAAGCAGTGTAATCCATCTTGACAAGGCAAAAGCTGAACAATCTGACACACACACACATTCTATCAGAGAAAGAAATGAGCAAGCTGGTTCTTCTAAAACATATAAACAAAGCTTTACTGACAATTTTTTTGGCCATTACATGGAAGAGAGAAAGAGAGAAGAGAAAATGGCTGCAGTTTAGAATGATGGAGGAAGAAGGTGGGTGTAGTAAAGGTAATAAACAGGAAGGCACCTTCATGCAAACTAGCAGTGAGAATGCATATGCATGCAAAGGTTGCTAACTCTAACATCAGCCCCCCCCCCTCAAATCCTGGCAACCTGTCTGTGCTTTCCTCTCTCTTTCCTGCATTTATTTCCCCTTTAAGTCCTCCATCGCTGCTCAAGGCTATCTGAAAGTATCATAGTTCGAAAATATCATGAGACATGACTCATAAGACAAGAGGCTAATGCTTGGTAAAGTAGAAGGCAGTAGGGAGGAAAAAAGGAAGACTGCATTACAGTTGGATAAACTCAATCAAGGAAGCCACAGCCCTGAGTCTGCAAGAGAACTGTTAATAACAGGTTGTCTTGGGGCTTGTCTAGATGGGCAATTTACCCTGCCTTCCTCTTGTTTTGAAGCCCTGAAGTCCAAAAAGATTCAGGGTTCTTACCCCATTTTGCTTTTCAGCAGTCCTGATTATACCCAGAGCATAGCTGAGGGGAAGAGAGGATAAAGCCTTTTAAAACATCTTAATAAAACCCACATTATGTGGGAAAATTCAGTTGAGTCCATAGTGGGAACACAGGGTCTTTACCTGCAAGCCAGCCTCTATAGTCATCTGCTGCCACCACTGGAGTCACTCTGCAGCCAGTAAAGAGGCCCCCAGCACATGATCAAGACCCCTACATGTGAGCAGCCTTGATCACATTCTGAGATTCTCCCTCCTGGCTTAGAATCATAGAATCAAAAGTTGGAAGAGACCACAAGGGCCATCTAGTCCAACTCTCTGCCATGTAGGAATAGCCAATGAAAGCACTCTTGACATATGACCATCCAGCCTCTGTTTAAAACCTCCAAAGAAGGAGATTCCACCACACTCCAAGGCAGCGTATTCCACTGTTGAACAGCTCTTACTGTCAGGAAGTTCTTCCTAATGTTTAGGTGGAACCTCTTTTCCTGTAGTTTGAACCCACTGCTCTGTGTCCTTCTCTCTGGATCAGCAGAAAACAAGCTTGCTCTATCCTCAGTATGACATCCCTTCAAATATTTAAACAAGTGCTTACACACTGTCTATTTAATGATCTGCTCTAGAATCTTTCCTAGTATTGATCTCAGGCCAACTAGGCAGTGATTATTTTGGGTCTCCCCCCCCTTTTTTTTTTTTAAAGATAGGAACAACATTTGCCCTCCTCCATTCTGGTGGGACCTCTCTTGTTCTCCAGAAATTCTAAAAAAATATTGACAGTGGTTCTGAGATTATTTCTGCCAGTTGTTTTAATACCTTTCGATGTACATGGTCTGTCTATTAAATAACGAGACTGATAAATAATCCATCTGTATTTATATGCATTACAGTTCTAATGCTTGTTCCCTTCAATATAATCCCCATTCACACTCACACACCAATCCAGTCTTGTTTTCTGCTGGTCGAAGTCGTGGAGAAGATCAGTTTCTGTCAGCTATTTTAACATATCCACCGTTTTTTCTTCTTTACTGCATCAATTGACTCAAAATGTGTTCCTTTAAGGACCACTTTCACTTTAGGGAAAAGAAAAAAGTTGCATGGTACCAAATGTGGTGAATATGGAGGATGTTCAGGTGTAGTAATGTGTTTATCAGCCAAAAACTACTTCACAGAAAGTGCTGTGTGAGCAGACGCATTGTCTTAATGAAGAATAAAACTATTTTTCCACAGTTCTGATTTTTTTCCTCTTTCTCTCAGCTTTGTCAAAACTTCCTTCTACTAATGCTGGTTCACTGTTCTGCCTTCTGGAACCCATTCTGCCAAAATTATGCCCTTGATGTAAAAAACAACAACAAAACCACCAATTAGCATGGCTTTGAATGTGGGCTTGCTTTGATGTTGTTTTTTTTTTAACTTCTTGTTTTCTAGTGCATTGACTGTTGTGTTGTATCAGGATCATACTGGAAGATCCAGATTTCATCACAAGTGATGATTTTTTTGAAAACAGTTTGGGTCCGCCTCAAGTTGCTGCAGATTGTCACATTGCTCAACTTTTAAACTTAGCATTTTTCTGGCACACAACAGACAACACAGCTGCTTTAAATGATGACTGACAATTAACTGAATGTTGGAGAGTGTTGATGTTTGTCATGCAGGTTCAGACATGTTCAAGGTTACCACTCAAGCATTCATAACCAGTTCTCCCTGACCTGTCTGAAATGTAGAAACACAGTCTCATTATTTAATAGTCAGACCTCATAGTTCATCTGGCTCTGGAGACTTGAACTCATTTATACTGGTCAGGTATTCCTGAAATACCTCTTTACCTATTCTGTGCTGCATTTCCCGTACTGCATCATCTGCTCCATTTTCTCCAGGTTGAGCACTGTTCTCCTTTTGGAAAAAGACCGAGGCAAAGAAGGTGTTGACTAGTTCTGCCTTTTCTCTGTCCCCTGTTAGCCTTTCGCCATCTTCTCCACACAGTAGCCCTACCATTTCCTTGTTCTTCCTTTTGCTACCGACATAACAAAAAAAAGCCCTTTTTATTGTTTTTAACCTCTCTAGCAAGCCTGTCCACCATCTGTGCTTTAGCTTTAGCCTTTCTTACTTTCCCCTATGTGAAGTGGCTAATTTGTTTGAATTCTTCTTTGGTGATTTCTCCCTTTTTCCTAGTCTTGTACATGTTCCTTTTAAGTCATAGCTCAGTTGAAAGTTCTTTAGATATCCATACTGGTTTCTTTAGACACCTCCCATTTTTCCTCCTCATTAGAACTGTTTGAAGTTGTGCCTTCAATATCTCACTTTCAAAAAACTCTCCCACATCATGAACTCCTTTCTCTTTTAGTAATCCTGACCATGGGATCACCCCCCGTAATTCCCTAAGTTTTCTGAAATTAAAGTCTTTCTTAAAGTCTAGAAGGCATATCTGACTACGCTTGTGTTTCCTTTTCCACTTCATAACAAATTCAAGGAGAACATGGTCACTCCCCCCCTCAGGATCCCACCACTTCCACACCATTAACCAGATCATCTCTGTTTGTTAGGATCAGACCTAAAACAGCTGATCTCCTTGTTGCCTCTTCTACCTTCTGGACAATGAAATTGTCTGCAAGGCAAGTGAGGAATTTGTTGGACCTTAAATTTTTTGGCAAATTTGGACTTCCAACAAATATCAGGATAGTTGAAATCCCCCATTACTACTACATTTCTCCTGTCTGAATGTCATCTGTTCCAGGAAGAGATCATCCAAGCCCTCAGTTTGGCTTGGAGGTCTGTAGTAGACCCCCACAACAACATCCCTGCTGTTTCTCCCCCCCACTTGATTTTTAGCCAGATGCTCTCAATTTGGCTCCCAGGATTTAAGCCATGGATCTGTTCACAGTATACACATCCTTAATGTATAATGCCACTCCACCTCCCTTCCTGTTCTGTCTCTTTCTCTGTAATAGGTTATACCCCTGTATTACTACATCCAATCATGAGACTCATCCCACCAGGTTTCAGTGATGCCTATTAAATCATATTTGCTTTGCTGTGCTAAGAGTTCAAGTTCATCCTGTTTATTTCCCATGCTGTGTGCATTAGTATAGAGAAATCTAAGACCATGGGCCATTCCCCCTATCTGTCTTTTAAAAGTTTTATTTCTCCCATGGTTTGGTTCTTTTACTATTTGTCTTGTTTTCTATATAACATTTGGTCTTTTATCTCCAGCACTTGATGAACTCCTGCCTCCAAGAATACTGTGCTGTCTCCCTTCACCACACAACTCAGTTTAAAGCCCTCCTGATCAGATCATTCAGACTCTGCCAGTTGGTGTGAGGTGCAACCCATCTCTTGCCAGAGGTCTACCTCCCTGTAATTGCACGCCATGGTCCAGGAAGCCAAACTGTTTCTGGCGGCACCATCTGTACAGCCAGCTGTTCACCTCCCCTGTCTTTCTCTCCCTTCCTGGGCCATGCCCTTCCACTGGAAGGACAAATGAATGACTACTTGTACATCCAGGTCCTTCGGCTTCCTACCCAGGGCCTCATAATCCCTTTTGATATTCTGAAGGCTATGCCTTGCAGTATCATTGGTTCCCACATGGACCAAAAGGAACCAATTATGGTCAGTGGACTTGACAAATTTTGTCAGCCTCTCTGTTACATCATGGATTTTTGCCCCAAGGAGACAGCACACCTCTCAAGACATCTTATCAGGCTCGCAAATGACTGATTCTGTACCCCTCAGCAGAGAGTCTCCTACCACCACCATATGCCTCCTCCGAGGATTGGCAGAGGCCATTCTGTGTGTTGAACCTTTCAAGGTCTCATGCACATTCTCTGAGGCCTGGCTGTGCTGCTCTCCTTCCCATTTCTTGTCATCACTGACAAGGGAGAGAGCTTCAAACTGGTTCTGTCATGCCAAACTCATAGAATGGTCCCTATTCCTTCTACTTCTACAAGTCACGTTCTTCTAAACGTCAACCTTCTGTGTTTCAGACCTAACCTCCTCCACAGAGACATCCCCTGTGTGATCCCCAACCAGGACCTTATGCTCTGTTCTGTCTAAGACAACCTCCTGCTCCCTAATATGCTGTCGAGTGACTAATTGGGCCTCAAGTTGCTGGACCTTTTCTTCCAACAACACAACCAACTTACACTTGCTACAGGTGTAGCTCTGCATATCCACAGGCAAGAAGACAAACATATCACAGATGTTGCAGGTGACTGCAACAGCTCCCTTGCTATCTGTACTGAGGCTTCAGAGGAATGGTGTGTGACAGCAGGGGAGGTGCCTGCCAATGCTCATCAGCATGTGTGTATGGCAGCCACCATGTGTGTGTGTGTGTGGACTTCTGTCCATTTTGGCATGATAACGGAGGGAAGCAGGTCAGTTCCAGGGCCATAATACACCGGCTAGAAGGCAGCATATTCTGGCTGGTCTAGACAAGCCCTTGGAGGTCTCTCATTCATAGAGGGTTGGCATAAGTCAAAAACCAACTTGACAGCACATAACAGCAAGACCAGCTCTCAAGAGTCTGCTCCTTTCTTAAGAACTCCTGTCATTTCTGCACATGCACAAGGGAACTATGTCCTTCAAGGATATAATTCTTTACAAATTTTCACATCAGAGGAAGCAACAAGTGATTTCAGCAATTTTCTTCCTGCTGATACAAAGTCTTCCAAAACGGCATCATTTTCAAAAATCAATTGCAGTGTAGGACTTACCCTGCACAAAAATTAACACATATTTGTTTTGTACAGAAAACAGCCTGTTCAGAAATGGTGTGCAAATCAAGCACATGTGAATTTTGCACAGAATAAACCTGAAATGGCAAAGATTCTCATCAGTCCAGGATTCTTCTCATCAGGGTTTCTTGACACTTGAGAAACATGCTTTTTTACCATTTAAAAATATTTTTGAATATTCTTTCTATCCCTAGGCTCATGTTCTTACGGCAGAAGGGTGTGGAACTCTCAATGTTTTACTCCAGATTTAAAAGAGCCACACAAGTGTCCAGAGGAGGGCAACCAAAATGGTGGGACGTCTGGAAGTCAAGTCCTATGAGAATGTTTAGCCTCAGGAAGAGAAGGTTAAGAGGTGACATGATAGCCATGTTTGAATAGTTGAAGGGATGTCATATTGCGGATGGAGGAAGCTTGTTTTTCTGCTGCTCCAGAGACTAAAACACAGAGCAATGGACTCAAACTCCATGAAAAGAGATTCCAACTAAATATTAGGAAAAATTTTCTGATGGTAAGAGCTGTTTGACAGTGGAATCCACTGCCTCAGAGTGCAGTGGAGTCTCCTTCCTTGGAGGTTTTTAAATAGAGACTGGATGACCATCTGTCAGGCATGGTTTGATCGTGTGTTCCTGCAAGCCAGGGGGTTGGACTAGATTGCCCTTGTGGTCTCTTCCAGCTCTATGATTCTTTGATTGTGTGTTGAACCTACTTGGGAATTAAGGTTTAATCCCTTGAATAACTCTTTAAAGTTTAGATTAAAGCCTTGACTTGAGAGTCACCAATTACCACTGCCCTTTGGCTCTTCCTTGCCAAAACAAAACAAAGCAAAACCCTCTGTCCCTCCAGAACTCTGCATATGCTCCAATGTCCTTAAGGTGAGGTGCCTGAATTTCTGAAAACAAAAATTGGAAACTCCTCTCTCTGTGTACTTGTATGCTTGCTGCTTCCCAGCCACCAAGAGCAATGATAGGAATGACAGTCCAACATACCTGGAGGAGGACCAGATCAGGAAGACTGCTGTGTACTAGTAAGCCCTCATAGGAACTATGAGCGGCTAGTTCAAATCTTGTTTCCTCAGTTCAAATCTTGTCTGTACTCAGCAATTGACATTAAAGAAGTAACTACATTTTAGCCTTCTCTGCCCTCCCTTCTGTAATATGGGAACAATATAATATTATATTATAAGGTTTAATAAGCAAGGCCCGTGACTCTCTTGATATTCTCTAATGGCAGAGCTTTGCAAATTTAGTTTTTCAGACTACTGCCCTGAAAATCCTTCATCCAGCATGACTATTGGGAGATATAGTTAAAAAAAAAAAACTTTTCCCCATTCTGTCTAAAGTGCTACTAAGAAACTTAGGAATTATTATCATTGCAAGCTATTTGAGTAAGATATCACCTGTTTCTAGTCAGATTAAAGACTCCAGTGGAACTCTGTTTTTTATATTGAAAACATGCATAAAAGATGCTATGTGCTCGGGAATTCAAATAAACTTGGGAAACAATTAAATCCATTGCTATGTTGACAGTCTGGTGAGAAGGAAGGATGGTTGTCAGACATCTATAAGATGGGCCAGACAGACATCTCGATATCAAGTCCATTATATGATAGCAAAGAAAAAGAATTTTTCTACATTTAAAAGGTGGGCAGCAGAATGCAGTATCAGCAGCCTGCTTACATTCACCGCAGTGCATCTGACTTCCCTCAGTTACCACCCACACAGGCCTTGAAGACTGGAGTCCTTTGGTGAGCAATATCACAGCAGGAGGCTGGTTGCTCCTCATTTTGGACACTACTGTGCTAATGAGACACTTTAAAAAATCACACCAGAGCTCCCAAACATTCAGAAAAATGACATGCAAAGCAGAACTTGGGCAAGTTACATTCTGGACTGCAGTCCCCAGAATCTCCCAGCCAGGCAAGGAGATTCTGGGAGTTACAGTCCAAAAAAATAGTTTTCCTAAACTCTGATGCAAATTCCAGAGATGTTAAAGTCTGGATAGTACAGTTGTCTGTGCCATAAGGGAGAGGTGTCCAGATCAGTGCCTGTGAGCTTCATCCAAACAGCAATTCCAGTTTCCATGCTCTGCAGTACACTCCTCTATGTTTTCCTTGGATTTTTTTCCGGTCTGTGAGGCCATGTTCTGGAATGTTTCTGACATTACGCCTGCATCTGTGGCTGGCATCTCTATGTGTTTACCCAAAGTTTGTTATTGTTGTTATATGCCTTCAAACTGACTACAATTTATTGTGACCTTATCATTGGGTTTTCTTGACAAAATATATTCAGAAAAGGTTTATTATTCCATTTCTCTAGGGCTGAGAGAGTGTGACATGACCATGGTCATCCAGTGGTTCCCCAAGGCTAAGGATAGTGGATTGAAATTCTGGTCACCCAGAGTCCTAGTCCAACATTTAAATCATTATAGCATGCCAAGTTTATTAAAATATTCTCAGGTAAGCAGGCATTGGATTTCACTCAGGCCAGGGAGGACAATCATGTGGCATTCCAAATGGTTTTGGTATTGCTGCCTAGGGGTGCTGGGAGTTGTAGTCCAACATCTAGAGGGCTGCAGAAGTCCTTTATTTTAAAAGGGTTCACTATTATCCATGGTTTCCAGTATCTGCGGTACGTCTGGGAACCAAATCCCCATGAATACAGGAGTCTGACTCCATTTATATAGTGTCATTGGTTCTTTACAGAGGAAAAGGGCAAATCCTTACCCCAGTGAAATTGCACTTAAAACCTAAGTACTTCTGCATATCCTGCTAGAACAATAATTTATTGGCTCCCCATTTGTCTGTCCCAATCCATATTTCCTTGTTTGGCCCCTGGATTGAATTTTAGATGTTATGTCCTTGGGGCAGAGACCTTCCCTCCTGAGTGCTATAACATACCAGACACTTCTCTCATGTTAGAATAATAAATAATTCAACATCCATCACAATTTCTTCTACTCCCTGGACTGGTTTGGGACTGTGGCATATTTTCTCCTTTCATTCTGGAGAGAGAGCTTGCTAACTCTTTTAGCCTGGAGGCCAAGATTCTGAAATGGAGAGGAGAGAAAGTGTGCAGAATGATTCATGACTTGCAGCGGGGAGGTACCTTAGGTCTAAACCAGTTTGGCCGAAAGCTTTCCTTATGGAAAGAGAGAAAGAGAGAGAGAGTAGGTCTCAAGAGCTTTATAACAAAAAGCATGAAGACCACATTCTGCCCAAATTGGTCATGGAGAATTAATACAGTTAAATCACTTTAAGTATGTTAGGCTACCTAACTTTATGTTTTGGCTCTTTTGCTAGCCTCTGGGGCCCTCATTCACCACAAAATCTCTGGAGATGTGCAGAAATAGAGACAGACAGAAGAAGAGGCACAGCACACACATACCCACCCATTCATCTCTGTGGCATTACTAAGGCCGATATCACCCCTCCTCCCAACAGTGTCACCTGGTGCAGTTTGGACTTTCTGCACCCCAGTGCCACGACTGATTCATCTGAAGGAGTTGTACAAACATTCTGTATGAGGTTTATCTTTTAACTAACGAGACTGATGCAATAACTCATCTTTTTTTAATATGTATTACAATTCTAATGTGTGTCCCCTTCAATATACTCACCCGTTCAAACTCACACACTGATGCAATTTTATTTTCCACTGGTCGAAGGTGTGGAGCAGATCAGTTTCTGTCAGCTCATTTCGTTTAAGCACTAGTTTTACTTTAGGGAAAAGAAAAAATTCACATGGTGCCAAATCTGGTGAATATGGAGAATGTTCAAGTGTAATAATGCATTTATCAGCCAAAAACTGCTTCACAGAAAGTGCTGTGTGAGCAGACACATTGTCTTGATGAAGAATGAAACCATTTTCCCATGGATCTGGCCTTTTAATTTCTCTCAGCTTTGTCAAAACTTCCTTCTAATAATGCTGGTTCACTGTTCTGCCTTCTGGAACCCATTCTGCCAAAATTACACCCTTGATGTAAAAAAAAAAAAAAAGCATGGCTTTGAATGTGGACTTGCTTTGATGTGCTTTTTTCATTCTTGATGATGATGGTGTTTTCCAGTTCATTGACTGTCGTTTTGTCTCAGGATCATACTGGAAGATCCAGGTTTCATCTCAAGTGATGATTTTTTGAAAAAGGTTTGTGTCTGCCTCAGGTTGCTGCAAAATGTCACGTCTCTTGACTTTTAAACTTAGCATTTTTCTGGCACACAATAAGCAACACAGCTGCTTTAAATGACAACTGACAATTAATTGAATGGCAGAGAGTATTGACGTGCAGGTTCAGACATGTTCAAGGCCACCACTCCACTCACACATTCACAATCAGTTCTCCCTGATTTGTCTCACAGGTAGAAACACAGGACTTTTTCAGAGGATACTTACTGCGCTAGGAGGTCTCGGGAGAAGCACGGCACTGTCTCGTAGCAGGGGGTCCTTTTCGGACACCACCATCCCTCTTCTGAAATAATTGGTGTCACTTCTGTGAAGGATTGGAAGCGGCCGCGCCATATTTTAATCACGGAAGTTGCCCGTGATTAAAATCTGGCGAAATATGACACGGCCGCTTCCAATCCTTCACAGAAGCGACACCAATGATTTCAGAAGAGGGATGGCAGTGTCCACAAAGGACCCCCTGCTGCACGACAGTGCCATGCCTCTCCCAAGATCTCCTAGTGCGGTAAGTATCGTCTGAAAAAGTCCACAGTCTTGTTATTTAATAGACAGACCTTGTAAAAACTTGGACAGTTGTCCCTCCATATTCATGGATTTGGCATCCACGGATTTAAGTATGCATGGCTTGAAAACATTCTTAAAAACAGTAATAATCCAAAAAGCAAACCTTGATTTTGCCATCCTATATAAGGGACACCGTTTTGCTATGCCATTGCATATCATGGGACTTGAGTATTCACGGATTTTGGTTATTCATGGGGGGTCCTGGAACCAAACCCCAGCGAATGTGAAGGAACAACTGTACAGATGTTGACTTATGTATGTATAGTTGTAAGTTGAGGTATGTATGTATATATGTGTCTTCAAGCCGCTTGTTGACTTATGGTGACCCCATTAATTTCATAGGGTTTTCTTAGGCAAGGGCTACTCAGAGATAGATTTGCCAGTTCCTTCCTCTGAAATATAGCCTACTGCACCTGGTATTCATTGGTGGTCTCCCATCCAAGAACTAACCAGGGCTTATGATGCTTAGCTTCCAAGACTAGACATAATCTGGTGTCTTAATGGTATAGTGACCTACAAAATATGGGTTCTCCTGTTAGTGCCCCTAATAAGCCCCACCCTCAGGAACCCCAAAAATTGGCTTATTAATAGTTTGATATATTCATATAGTCATCCACATGGGAGAGCAGTAAAACCCAGGGACTCGCTGTAAGGATCCCAAAGGCACATGCTAAGCCATATATCACCCAAAGGAAGGACTATTAACAAATTCCAAACTGAAGGAAATATAATGAGGTCAAGAGGATGTTGCCTGCACACACCCTAGTGACAGAAAATTGATCCCACCATCAGTGGTTGGAGTAGTCCTTTGTCTGAAGGTATCACTCTTCCCTCAGTCCCCAGACCCAGACATCAAGGAGGCAGCTCACGCTTTGTAAGTTTAATCACCAGAACATTTAGGGTAGTTGCAATACATTAACATCTTCGGAAGCCCATTGTTCAGTCTTTGGAGACACCTGGAATCCATTGTTTCAACACACAAAATCCTGTCACCGGAGGGCATGTTTTTGGGTATAACTACTTGCCCCAAATCCTGTCTCATTGTGCACAGATTCCAGTCCTGGGGACACTATGTCTCTCTGTATTAGCCATTCCTGCTTCATCCATCCATGCTGCCAGTCTGCTCTATGACTGCAAGCTCCAGGAACAGAGATTCCACCTCAACATTAGGAGGAACTTTTTGACAGTAAGAGCTGTTCGGCAGTGGAACACACTCCCTCGGAGCGTGGTGGGGTCTCCTTCCTTGGAGGTCTTTAAACAAAGGCTGGATGGCCATCTGTCATGGATGCTTTGATCGTGATTCCTGCATGGCAGGGGGTTGGACTGGATGGCCCTCGTGGTCTCTTCCAACTCTACAGTTCTATGATTCTATGATTCTATAACTTTTGGACTACAAGACAGGTGTCATATAACCCCTGGAAATCTCCCTATCTATCCCTCTGTCAACCTTTCTTCTTCCATTCCTAGAGGTCTTGTGTGAATGGTTTATTGTATGAATGTGTGTGTGATTGGTATTATTATTTTTATGTCTTTAATAAATATTGTTGTTATCAACATATCTTCTCGCCTAGATAAGCCCTGGATGAATACAGAGCAGTTACCAATCTGTATAGGACTGCTGCCATACTGCAGAAATAATACAGTTTGACACTGCTTTAACTATCATGGCTCCATCCTATGGAATTCTGGGATTTGTAGTTTGTTGTGGCATCAGAGCTCTCTGACAGAAAAGGCTAACTGTCCTACAAAACAACAAATCCCAGAATTGCATAGCATTGAGCCATGGCAGTTAAATTGGGTTCAAACTGCATTAGTTCTGCAGTGTGTCAGCAGCCTAGATTATGAACCCATGACTACCATAGAGCATGTCGGGCGTAGTCCAAAAAAAGTAGCTTTTCCAAGCTCTGAACCCTTGTTTATTTAAAGAAGTATTTCAGCAACCTGATCAAATTAGTCCTGTATTGATTTCTTTCATTTTTAAAAAGCTGTTTATTGGCCCATTTTTACATGGTTGTCAGTCACCTCAAAAGTGTGTGTGTGTGGCATCATGAAGGAAAATATTATTTCTTTCATTTTTAAAGCTGTTTATTGGTCCATTTTTAAATGGTTGTCAGCCACCTCAAAAGTGTGTGTGTGTGTGTGTGTGTGTGTGTGACATCATGAAGGAAAATATGCTATTCTGTATAAATACATAGAAATTGAGTTTGCAGAAACAGAGTTTGCAAACTATCTCTTCGAATTAAGCTTTATAATGCCTCTGTTCTGAAGCAAACATAATCCAGCAACAATAACAGCCATAACAATAACAACAGGGGGAAAAAACCCTCTTCCATCTCTCTCGCTCTCCCTTTGTTATTTTTTCAAGAACCCAGTATGTGTACTTTATAGATTGGCAGCATGCTTTATGAAATTTCAGAGGGATAGAAGAAAGGCGGATTGGAGGCGGAGATGGGGGGGAAAGAAGCAATAAAAATGCTTTGATAAAGTGAAATATCTTTTGCAAAGCCTCTCACCACACAAGTCTGCAAGCACAGCCAAATTCTCCACTAGGCAGCGGTTGTGGAGAACCAAACATGAAATAAAAATGTCTGGTTTATGCAACATATGAAGAAAACTGGGGGGTTAGGTAGAATTTATCATCACAATCCCAAAGAGGGCTTTTCTTGCAGTTTTTGCTGTTCTGCTAGAGCTCTTGTTTGTTTGTTTTAAAGTGACAGGCCATGGCTTTGTGTGATGGTTGTTGAGAGATTTCTTTGACTATTATGCCTCACTTATGGCACAACATAAGGGCATGTATTGCTTTGCTAGTGCCACTAGCAAAAAATGTCACATTCCACTCCCCCACTTCAGTATATATTCACAGCAATATATCTGAGATTAGACAATGTGTGATGTATTATGTATACTGCATTATTCTAACAAAAATGAAGATGAAGGATTTGTTTTAAGCATCAATAGCCCTATCTGTAATTCTGAAGAACCTTTCCTGCCCCTTCTGCTCTCTTGTTTTTGTAGTTGACTTTAGGAGAAGAAAAATTTTCATTCTTTAGCTTACTATTTGCACTGCTTTGGTGGTGGTGGGAATTCATGTTAGGGCATGCCTCCAACCCATATGATAGACAAAAGAGGCAGACTGCCTGTTTTTCTTCTGAAATGGTCATCTGGTCCTCTTTTTTCATGAAGCATGAGGAAGAGGCCACCAAATAGGTCTGGGCAGCATTCCTTATAAATAGAGTATGTCTCTTAAGACTTTATCAGATGTACTAAATACAGTGTCGTAACAATGCACAGAAATGTGAAAAGGCACGTATATCAGGCAATGTTGCCCTTTTGCATTTATGTCTTGTCAAAAAGCCATTCTATTTTATTGATGGTCCAAACTGTCAATAGATTGGCTGTGGCACTTCTTTGCCAGGCGTTTGAAACCTCACACCTTTTCCCTTACGTTATTACAGTGTCAATGGCCGGTCCAGCCAGAACACTTCGGGGTGAGATCATGACATCCAGGTAGGTGACACTTTTTTGATGAACCACCCTGGTTTACTTGTAATTTTTAAAGTGTGCTTATGTGATTTTTGTACCTTTTTGTGTGTTATTTTTGTTTTTCCCGTGCTCCTGTCTTCTCATGAGAATCCATGAGATTTCATTCGAGGAAGTGAACTGAGATCTGTTCATTGCCAGGGCTGCCATTTCATTGGATGGAAGGTAAGTGTGCTAAAGGGGGTTCTTTTGCTGGCATAAAAATGTCACAAATTATGCCAGCAAAAGAACAGAAAAGGAGGGTGGTCTGATAAAGCCCTTAGAATCAAAGAATAGTAGAGATGGAAAGGACCTTAGAGATCATCTGATGCACACACACACACACACACACACACACCAATGTAGGAAATCAAATGCAGAGTGTTCCAGTTCCAATGGCAATCAAGAAGAGATAGGAAGATTTCTCTCAAATCTAAAATTCAGCTTGGCAGTTTTATGATTAGCACTTGCTGGTGTTGTTTCTCCTTTTGTCCTTCAGTTGCTGCAAACTGGGCTCAGATTGCAAAAGTTGTTTGCACTCAATTAATTCAGCAGGGGGAGGGGACACAATCTTGCCTTTCCCTGTAGGCTCAGGCAAAAGGAAGCTGCTGCAACCTCCCCTACCTTGCACATTCTTCCTCAACAACTTTTGCCATCTTGCCTACAATGATCTTGCTTGGCCACATGTCTCCTTATTTCCAGTTGTGAAATGTTGGAGGGTATGAATACTCACAGTGCGGTCCATTGGGAGCATGGCTGACACTCAAGGAATATTGGTTTGGAGCATCCTATATGGCCCCAATAATGACTGGGTGACAAGCTCCAAAATACAGGACTGTCATGAACCCCTGGCTGAAGACTCAGAGGAGGAGAAAGAGGAAGCAGAGAACACAGATGAGGCAGAGGGGGGAAGTACAGCTGAGTCTGAAGAAGCAGAAAAAGACAGCCTGGCTCAGCCTGAAGATACAGGCAAAGCAGACAAAGAACACATACCTCATTCAGAAGAACAGCCAGTGATGGATGATCTAAACATCATGCCGCCTTCCTTCTCTGGACATAGGAGGGAGAAGCACCACACCCTACGGAGCTGTTTAAATACCAAATGCTGACCTGCCCCCTCGTTAATTAGATTCATCTGGCCCTGAAACTCTAGCTATAAATTCAGGTGCAGCTTCCCTTCAAATTTCAGAGCTGACAACTCCTTATCTTGAGCTGTTGCACTCCTCCTGGCATCTTGCTTATTTTGCCTTTGAATGGACTTCTGGACTACTGCCTTAACCCTTTGCTGACCACAGACTTGGACCAAGGACCTGACTCTACTGACTTCTGGACTGGCTTTTGACTTCCCTGGCACCTGGACTCTTGGCAACTGAACTCTGAACTGGCTTTTGACTACTCTTACAAACTGTATGGATTATTGGTGGATGACTTTTGGACTGGTTTTGGACTTTTCTTGTTTCTGTTGTGGACAATTGGTAGCAGGCTAGAACTGCACCTCTTACCCTGTTGTTCCTGCATTCTTCCCCTGTTGCTCCTCAGGCACTTGCCACTGTGAGTTCAGGATAAGAACATCCTTGTTACCCTAAGAGGTGGGGATGCTTTAGAGACCCACCTGAGATCTATTATTAGCTGGGGGAATTATTAGCTCAAACCTATGCCTGTGAAAGTAGGGTAACTACAGGATCTTTTCACCTGTGTATAGGAGTAACTGCAGAGAATGCCAGTTTAAAGTGAAATAAAGTATCTTTATTGGAAATAACACAAAGTGAACTCACACACGCAACACACATTCCTTAGAACCATACAAGTTTAATGAGGAATAAGGCAGGAAGATTAGATAGAGGGAGAGATTTGGGAAAATAAGGCCATAGTTATCAGTCTTGAAGAGAAGAGTTTTGTAGTGAAGATAATCAGACAAAAGTCTGAGGGTGACACAGAAGGTTCTGATCCAGAGGCATGCAAAGAAAGAGAGCGGCCGGGTTTGTCCATGATGGCACACTTTGCTATTGTTGGGAGGCTAATATTTATACCCTGTTTCATAAATCAGAGTATATCCTGAAGGGGTACTCTGGCTAGGACAATGTCTGGATGGTTTTCCCACCAGGTAGACCAAGGGAACAAAGGAATTGATGGGTTTATGACAACCTGGCAGCACAGGACAGGAGGGGATTCTGAGGTGAGATTTCCTTAGAAGTGGGGTTGGGAATGGTCACTTAATTATCTGGTTGGATGACTCATTCCTGAGGTGCCCAAGAAGGAATTTAGCACATACCTTCTTAACAATTTTGTTTACCAAGGGGTTTCCACACAATCCTAACATGGGCTTGCTTGCCAAAATATTGCTAAAACACATCCCAGGTTGTTGTGATCTCCACCTGACCTCTTTTTGGTTCATCTTTGGCCAATTTGACCCTGAAACTGTCCAATATTTCCAATTATGAGATATAATTCGGAGGGGGTAGTGGGGCATGCTAACATCCTTCAGAAAACAGAACACCCGTGAACCCTAATGTCAAGTGATCTTGAAATAATAAAGCTACCACTCCCACTATAGCAATGGCAAATAAATACATCTGGATTTTCCAACTGTGTACAACCTGGCCTTCTCAAGCGGCTTCATGCTCATTAAAACGAGATCAAATAATTCAGAGCTAATAGAGAGAAAATTGTATGTCTTGGGGGAATAAATTTATCTTGTATGTCATTGTGGCATTCTAAGAAACAAACTGCACACCTTTGTTTAAGGAGGTGCATTAAAGGATTATGTTCCATTAAGTATGCCCATAAATTACAGTGATGGCAATCTATGAATATGCATGACTTCCCTTACAAAAGGAATTCTGCTGCTATTGTAGGTGTAAAAACAACACTTCTGTTCACTAGAGCTTTTACCATGTCCCATAAAGGAACTACATATTGCCACTGTGGTAGAGCAATTAAGAGTGTTAGACTTGGATTTGGGAAATCCAGGTTCAAGTCTTCGCTGTGCAATAAAACATCCTGGCTGCAATACAACATCCCTATGTGAGCACTATGCAACTCCATGCAGAATAGCAACATTGCACAACACATGTCAATGACTAGGTGCCATTGTACAATACATGATGCACAATCCCAATGCAAAGTATAGGAAGTGCAACCACAACACACAGTATAGGATGCGCAACTGCAATGCAAAATATAAGATGCACCACTACCACATGTAATGAACAACTTGCAAAGACAAGGCACAGATGAACATGCTGGCTGAGAAATGCAACTTCTGCTGCTATCATAGGAATGTGTCAGTTGCACAATGGTGACTATTTGCCCCCCGCATGCATAGCATGACTTATGCATGCATATGTCCCTAAGAATTCCAGTCATGGAGTGACTCTGAGCAATCACTCTCTTTCAGCCTGATCTATATTACAGGATTGTTGTGAGGACAAAATGAGGAGGTAAAGAACCATATCCTCAAAACAATCCTGTAATACAGGAGATTATCAGACACGTCAAAAGTGACATTACAGCAACACAAGGAGATTGCAAAAGGGCTCCCTTGTCAGATAATGTTCCTCCCTCATTATGCACCCATTCTGCTGCCATTCTGCCGGTGCTGCTTTTTATTGACGCGTGAAACTGACAATAGATCCCCTGTTCCATTTGTGTTCCAGATTTGCCTGTGTACAACCAGGTGCCCCGTTATGCTGGTGAGATCCCAGTGTCAATGGGAGATCCCTGTCAGAGCACTTCCAAGTGGGTTCAGGACATCCAGGTAAGTACCACACTTTTTATGACCCTCCCCGGGTTACTTGAACATTTTAAAGTGTGTTTTTGTGCTTGCTGTCACTTTTTAAATGTTACTTTTATTTTTGAATTTCCCAAACTCACATCTTCTCACGAGAATCCACAGGATTTTGATCCAGGAAGTGAACAGAGCTCCATTAGAGCTCCTTTCACTCCTGGGCTGCCATGTCAATGGGAGAGGAGGTAAGTGTGGTGGGACTGGGACAGGGCAGGGTTGGGAGTGGAGATTGTGGGGCAGGGATGCTTTTTTTCGTTCCTGTCTGATAATCTCCACAGATCAGGCCGAAAGAGAGTGATTACACTTATATTCCACTTTTTGTCAATTGACAATTGTGGGATATAAGTGTAGCTAATGCATGCCAATGGATACAGACACTTTCTCTCATAGACATCACTGAAAGTGTTGGAAGTACGGCAAACGATTCCCCCATATGTTGACTTCTTTCTCAGAGGCCTTGTTTCATGCCTTCCATCCTCTAAATTATATAGGATGCAGACAAGACCTTGCCTGTGCTGGCACCAAAGAAGAGGAACTTCCCTCCCAGGGAAATTTACCTTCCTTCCTCATTGGTTTTTAGGCATCAGGCTGGAACGGCTTGTGGAGAACTAGAGCTGGAATACATGGCAATGGGGGAACCAACCCCAACACAGGGAGCTGTGATGGGAGAGGCCTCTGAACAAATGAAATGGGAGAATGTGGGAGCCAATTCCAGTGCAGGAAACTGTGATGGGAGGAGTTTTCTTAGTGTATGAAATGAGTTAATGTCAGTTTAAAAAGTCAGTTGGGGTTGGAGTGAAGTTAGTTGAAGTTGAGAGATGAGGCTGAGTGGTTAAGAGCGTGAGTGGATGAGCCTGTTATCTGAAAGATAGTGAGCGTGCCACATATGAATGTAATTTAGTTGAATTAGTCAAGAGACTGAAGTTATAGTCTTTCCTTCAATAGTCTGTCAACAAAAGTAACGAACATAAGGATTTAGGAGGATACAAAGTAATTGAAACATACAAAATAATCTTAATTCAAAGAAAAAGATGTATTGAGCTATGACTAATTAGAGTTAGATAAGCTGGATGGGAAGCCAAACTGAATGGAGGATGTGAAAGAAGATTGAATGAAAGAGATTAAGAAATTAGAAGGACAGAAGTAATCTGCTTAAAATTTTAAATGAATGTTAGAGGATAGTTTGGTTGTATGTCTGTTTTTTATATGTCTGTTTTATGTTTTTAGTTTTATGTCTCTCTCTGGCTTTTCTTTGCAAACGAAGATTCAGGAAGGATTCATCCTGCGCTTTCTGCACTTATGTACTTAATATAGAAAATTAAGGATGACTAAAGATGTTTGTATACTTATAATATGCACTTGAGATGTAATAAAAAGAGGTAACCCCCCCCAAAAGTAATGAACAGTGGAATTAAGAACCAGAAACATATTGAACAGTTGAAGTTTGTAACGTTGAATATAATAAACCAACCAGTGTTTTGTTAAAAGTTCCAGACTCATTGTGCTTTATTCCACTCACTAGAAAAGGGTAATACACGCTAACCAACAGAAACCACACTTATACATAATTTATCCCCATAAGACTCAGACCCCAGTCCAGTTAAAGAATTCTAAGAGGGATCCCTCCATCCCAACTGCCACCACCTTGCCCTTGGAGGGAGAGAAGAACAGCAGTATCTGCTGGGTTTAATCCCTACCCCCACTGCCATTCCCTTTTCCTTATGTGTCATGTCTTATTTAGATTGTAAGCCTGAGGGCAGGGAACTGTTAAATTAACCATTTGTAAGGCGTTCTGATAGCCTTTGTGGCTGAAGAGTGGGGTAGAAATACTATAAATAAAATAATAATAAAATCTGAAAGTATGGTAGCAATGACAGGCGGCCAGGCTGAGTGTTGAGGTAAACTTGGCTGGCGATTTCGTCACACAGCTCTCGACCAAGTGATAAAGCTCCTTTTCTTGTTTCTGCCACTGTTATCAGTGTTGCTGATCTAATAATGCTGTTGTAAGTATGACCCATGTGAATTATTGGTTTGGTCCAGTGGGTGGAGTGCCCGGGCTGTTCTTACCAGCTGAGTTCAGAAAGAGAGGAAGAGCTACAGTTGCCAGGGGTCAAGATTAGGCCCTTCTTCCTATTGAATAAAGTAGTAGGATTTTTAATTGTGTATTTAGGAGGAAACAAAAGGATTAATTCTTTATAGTGGAATTTCTGGTATGCATTTGTGTTAGGTATCAGATTTCCCAAACTCACACAGCACAGAAAACTTTGTTGCTGGAAATTCAGGAAGCATACAATACAAAGGGGTTGTCTAAATGGCGAAAATATTTGTCACAGAGTGCAAGGAGAATATGAACTGTCTTAATGGCATCCTGCATCGTATCGCCATATTCAGAAGGAGGGGGAATAAATATGACATATACTCCATAGGAAAAGCTTTTGCAGCTTTTCCTGGAGTTTTTAGGAAAACAATGGGGGGAATGAGCATTCCTGCTCGTTGGGGCAGGTGACATGATTTGCTTTGCTTTCCCAAATGAGTAGAAGCTGGAAGCTGATTGGCGGGATGAGCGCAGGGGCAGGGCTTGCTAGGAAGGCAACTGCCCGGAACAGCCATGTTTCCCCCCGCCTTGGTGAGTAAGGGCTAATGCAATAAAATGGGATGTGGGTGGGGTTTTTTGGCTTTTCTGTTACAGTTAAAAACACTCTATCGCACCTTGGGATTAGTTTTTTTAAAATACTGTGTGGTGGTGGCAAATTGTTAAATGGATTTGTAATTGGTTGACCGGCTGAACCCAAAGGGTACTCCTCAGTGGCTCCTCTTCGTCTTGGAAAGATGTGACCAGTGGGGTGCCACAGGGTTCAGTCTTGGGCCCAGTGCTATTCAACATCTTTATCAATGACTTGGATGAGGGAATTAGGGGCATACTTATCAAATTTGCAGATGACACCAAATTAAGAGGAGTAGCTAATACTCTAGAAGATAGGATCAAAATTCAGAATGAACTGGATAGACTGGAGAGCTGGGCCAAAGCTAACAAAATGAAATTCAATACAGAGAAATGTAAGGTACTGCACTTATGATGGAAGAATGAAATGCATAGATATAGGATGGGGGAGACCTGGCTGAATGAGACTACATGCGAAAGGGATCTAGGAGTCCTAGTAGACCACAAGATGAACATGAGTCAACAGTGTGATGCTGCAGCTAAAAAGGCCAATGTGATTTTGGGCTGCATCAATAGAAGTATAGTGTCTAGATCAAGGGAAGTCATAGTGCCACTCTATTCTGCCTTGGCCAGGCCTCACCTAGAATATTGTGTCCAGTTCTGGGCACCACAATTCAAAAAGGATATTGACAAATTGAAGTGTGGCCAGAGGAGGGCGACTAAAATAGTGAAAGGTCTGGAAACCAAGCCTTATGAGGAAAGACTTAGGGAGCTGGGTATGTTTAGCCTGGAAAAAAGATGGTTAAGGGGCAATATGATAGCCCTGTTTAAGTATTTGAAGGGGTGTCATTGAGGATGGAGCAAGCTTGTTTTCTGCTGCTCCAGAGACTAGAACACAGAGCAATGGGTGCAAGCTCCAGGAACAGAGATTCCCCCTCCACATTAGGAGGAACTTTCTGAGAGTAAGAACTGTTCGGCCATGGAACACACTCCCTCGGAGCATGGTGGGGTCTCCTTCCTTGGAGGTCTTTAAACAGAGCTGGATGGCCATCTGTCAGGGATGCTTTGATCGTGATTTCCTGCATGGTAGGTGGTTGGACTGGATGGCCCTTGTGGTCTCTTCTAACTCTACAATTCTATGATTCTATGAAAAACACAAGTAATTCACTCATGGTCGCCATCTTGATTTGCAGACATGCCCATTTGCACAGCAAATGCTTATAACTTTGCATGCCTGCCATCTACCTAACCCCCCCAAAAAACATTAACACAAATTGCAGCTGCTGCAAGTTTTCATTACTACAGAGCAAGCCGCTTCTTTTTGCCTCATATAGACAACGCCAAAGTCATTGCTGCTAATGAAAGTCTAACAGATACACTCTAAATTAAAAACATTTTATAATCACCACAATCTGGTGGGCTAAAAGATCATGGATCATCCATCATCCATTGACACAAGCATTCCTCAAACTGAAACCACCTTCTTCCCAGGCTTTAGAAAACCGTTAATTGCAGCTGCATCATTATGGACTTTATCAGACCAGCCTCCATAAACGTTCTTTTGCTGGCATATTTTGTGGTGTTTTTCTGCCGGCAAAAGAAACCTTCCCCCACCAGACCTTACCTTGAGCAGTGTGAAAGCACTAATGGAGCATGAACAGAGCTCCATTTACTTACTGGTTACAGATCTCGCAGATTCTCGTGAGAAGACGCAAGTGTGCGTAAATTAAAAAATACATTTAAAAAACCACAAAAAGTACACACCAAGCACAGAAACACACCCACAAAGTCCCATGTAAACTGGAGGGGTTCATAAAAAGAGCATTCCCTACCTGGCTGTCACAATCTCACCTGGAGGTGTTATGTCATTGACGCTGTATTTGTGAGAGAAAAATAGTGTTCACGTTTCAAACGCTGGCAATACCGGCAAAAAAGCACAGGGGAAATCTATTGACGGCTTGGGCTATCAATAAAAAGGAATGGCTTTTTAACAATACAAGATCAGGAAAGGACGACATCATTTGATATGTCCACCCTTTCAAGTTTATTAGGTGCCGTTATAACGCTGTATTTGATGTGTCTGATAAAGTCCAACTCTCCTTTCCCAAGGAAAATACAAACAGTTATACATACATCTGCCACACAAACTGCTAGGCCCATTATACCTCAAGGCCACAGGAAAATGAGCAAAAATGGCAGAAACAGGAGCCAAGGGATCTGATAATGACAATTTGCACCTGTGTTGTATCTTATATAGGTCTTTAAGATTTGCATCCAGGTGCTTGTATACAACTGAGCAACACAGGCAGAAGAGTCCTACCATCAAGCCCTGAACTGGCACCTCATTGGATGCTTGGAACTTTGAAGACAGTGTCTATGTGTCATATTTAGTATATAATTTGTTATATTGTTGTGTGTGTCTGGACTTACACTGTGATTGTGTTTGCAATATTCAATTATAGTTGGCTCTATCAGAAAGAGGTACAAAATAGGTGTCCAAAGTTAAAAGGACTTAATTGTGATCCCTGGCAACTCCAGCTTTTTTCCTCTCCAGCTCTTCCTCTCTTTCTGAACTCACTGAGCAAGAACAGCCCCTTCTTTAGGGTTTCCCAATTCACTGGACCAACCCCTGCCCGGGCCTCACATCAGGAGGCATGGAGACGCACTATCCACAATGCTGCAGCCTTATTTGAGAACTCACCCCGAACAAGTCTTGAAGAGAAACGACAACGCAGAAAGAATCACAATCCAGAAACATCACCCAAGGAGACCTTCTGCTGTGCTTTCTGCAACTGGACTTGTTTATCTCGGATTGGCCTTTTTAGTCATCAGTGCGCTTGCAGAAAGCGCGGGATGAGTCCTTCCTGAATCTTCGTTTGTGAAGAAAAGCCAGAGAGAGAGAGGGACCAAACCAATAATTCTCAGGAATTACATAAGCAAGAATTTCTTCTTCTTCTTTTTCCTCCTCCTCCTTTAAAAAAATGATATTCTAATGAGAATATAACACTATCCTGTTATAGCACTATTATTCTACTTTAACTGCTCTGGCTGCCTCCTGTGGAATCCTGGGATTTGCAGTTTAGGGAAGGGCATTTAGAACTTTCAGTCAAATAACTCTTAGGTCTCACTAAACTACAAACCCCAGAATTCCACAGAAGGCAGCCATAGCAGTTAAAGTGGAATAATAGCATTATAACAGTGTAGTGTGATAAAGTCCTAGATTACAGATCTGTGGAGGATACATTCCTGGACTTACCATGTATAAGTGAAACTGCAGATAATAGCAAACCCATTAAAATAAAGGACTGCCTGTACAAATATACAATAGGATTGCATTGGAGGACCTAGCAATTCCTAGAGAGGACACCTTTCTAGGCATTTTCTAACACAACTCTACAATATGTATCCCCTGTTTTGTGTCCCTCAGATAACTGAAACAATGGGTATTGGTTCTGTGGATATGGGGGGTGACTTATATTTCATTTTTAATCATAGAATCATAGAATTGCAGAGTTGGAAGAGACCACGAGGGCCATCCAGTCCAACCCCCCTGCCACGCAGGAAATCACAATCAAAGCATCCCCGACAGATGGCCATCCAGCCTCTGTTTAAAGACCTCCAAGGAAGGAGACCCCACCACGCTCCGAGGGAGTGCGTTCCACTGCCGAACAGCTCTTACTGTCAAAAAGTTCCTCCTCATGTTGAGGTGGAATCTCTGTTCCTGGAGCTTGCACCCATTGCTCCGTGTTCCAGTCTCTGGAGCAGCAGAAAACAAGCCTGCTCCATCCTCAGCGTGACATCCCTTCAAATACTTAAACAGGGCTATCATATCGCCTCTAAACCGTCTTTTTTCCAGGCTAAACATACCCAGCTCCCTAAGTCTCTCCTCATAAGGCATTGTTTCCAGACCTTTCATCATTTTAGTTGCCCTTCTCTGGACACGCTCCAATTTGTCAATATCCTTTCTGAATTGTGGTGCCCAGAACTGGACACAGTATTCTAAGTGAGGTCTGACCAAGGCAGAATAGAGTGGCACTATTACTTCCCTTGATCTAGACACTATACTTCTATTGATACAGCCCAAAATTGCATTGGCCTTTTTAGCTGCTGCATCACACTGTTGGCTCATGTTCAACTTGTGGTCTACTAGGACTCCTAGATCCCTTTCGCACGTAGTCTCATTCAGCCAGGTCTCTCCCATCCTATATTTATGCATTTCATTTTTCCGCCCTAAATGCAGTACTTTACATTTCTCCGTATTGAATTTCATTTTGTTAGCTTTGGCCCAGCTCTCCAGTCTATCCAGGTCATTCTGAATTTTGATCCTGTCCTCTAGGGTATTAGCTACTCCTCCCAATTTGGTGTCATCTGCAAATTTGATAAGTATGCCCCTAATTCCCTCATCTAAGTCATTGATAAAGATGTTGAATAGCACTGGGCCCAGGACAGAACCCTGTGGCACCCCACTGGTCACATCTTTCCAAGACGAAGAGGAGCCACTGCTGAGCACCCTTTGGGTTCGGCCGTCAACCAATTACTAATCCATTGAACAGTTAACTTGTCTAGCCCACATTCTACAAGCTTGTTTGCAAGAATGTCATGGGGAACCTTGTCAAAGGCCTTACTGAAATCAAGGTATGCAATGTCCACAGCATTCCCTTCATCTACCAAGCTGGTAACTTTATCAAAAAAAGAGATCAGATTAGTCTGGCATGACTTGTTTCTCTGAAACCCATGTTGACTTTTTGTGATTATGGCATTGCCTTCTAAATGTTCACAGACTCTCTGTTTAATGATCTGTTCTAGAATCTTCCCTGGTATTGATGTCAGACTAACTGGACGATAGTTGTTGGGATCCTCTTTTTTCCCCTTTTTGAAGATGGGAACAACGTTTGCCCTCCTCCAGTCTGCTGGGACTTCTCCTGTTCTCCAGGAGTTCTCAAATATTATTGCCAATGGCTCTGAGATTATATTTGCCAGCTCTTTTAATACTCTTGGATGTAGTTCATCTGGTCCTGGAGATTTAAATTCATTTAGTTTAAGAAGGTATTCCTGTACTACCTCTTTACTTATTTTGAGCTGGATTTCCCCTATTGTGTCCTCTGTTCCATTCTCCTCAGGTTGGTCCTCCTTTTCCTTTTCTGAAAACACTGAGGCAAAGAAGGTGTTGAGTAATTCTGCCTTTTCTCTGTCCCCTGTTAGCATTTTGCCATCTTCTCCACGTAGCGGCCCTATCATTTCCTTCTTCCTCCTTTTGCTGCGGACATACCCAAAAAAACCCTTTTTATTGTTCTTAACCTCCCTAGCAAGCCTGAGCTCATTCTGCGCTTTAGCTTTTCTGACTTTACTCCTACACTTGTTCGCTATCTGTTTGAATTCTTCTTTGGTGATTTCCCCCCCTTTCCATTTCCTATACATGTTCCGTTTAAAACTTAGCTCCATTGAAAGTTCTTTAGTCATCCATCCTGGTTTCTTGAGACACCTCCCATTTTTCTTCCGCAATGGTACTGTTTGAAATTGTGCCTTCAGTATCTCCCTTTTGAGAAAGTCCCATCCGTCTTGAGGTCCCTTCTCTTTTAGTATTCTTGACCATGGGATCATCCCCAGTATTTCCCTGAGTTTATTGAAATCAGCTCTCCTAAAGTCAAGAATGCGTGTCTGACTATGCCTGGCTTCTCCTTTCCATTGTATAACAAACTCCAGGAGAACATGATCACTCTCACCTAAGGATCCCACCACTTGCACCCCATTAACAAGGTCGTCTCTGTTGGTTAGGATCAGATCTAAAATAGCTGACCCCCTTGTTGCCTCTTCCACCTTTTTGACCATGAAATTGTCTTCCAGGCATGTAAGGAATTTGCTAGACCTTGTAGTTTTGGCTGAGTTAGATTGCCAGCAAATATCAGGATAGTTGAAGTCACCCATCACTACTACATCTCTCCTTTCTGCATGTATGTTCATCTGTTCTAGAAAGGCAACATCCAATTCCTCCGTCTGATTTGGGGGTCTGTAGTAGAGTCCCACAATAACATCCCTATTGTTTCCCTCCCCTTTAATTTTTATCCAGATGCTCTCCACCTGGCTTCCAGTATTGATGTCATGGATCACTTCACTGGTGTAAATATCCCTGACATATAATGCTATTCCTCCTCCTTTCCTGTTTGGCCTGTTTCTCCTATAAAGGTTATACCCCTCTATTCCTACATTCCAATCATGAGACTCGTCCCACCAGGTTTCAGTAATGCCTATTATATCATATTTGTTTTGTAGTGCAAGGAGTTCTAGTTCATCTTGCTTATTTCCCATGCTCTGTGCATTAGTGTAGAGACATCTGAGACCATGTGTTCCCTTTACTTGCTCCCTGTGCAAGTTTTTTTGCCTCCCACTGTTGGGTCCTTGCGCTGTTTGCCTTGTTCCCTCTATGACAGTTTGACTATTTTCTCCAGCCCTTTTGCCTTCCAGAATACTGTCTCCCTCCCCCATTTGACTCAGTTTAAAGCCCTCCTGATCAAATTCTTGAGACTGTTGGCAAAAATGTTTCTTCCAACTGTTGTAAGATGCACCCCATCTCTTCTCTAATAATATTGTCCAAGATTTTACATTGGGTTACATATTTCTGGCATGTAGCTACAGTAGGCCTCCTGGTCCACCCCACCCACCCAGCTTTTCCGCATGAGAACAGGGGGAGCAGCAGAGATGCATCCAGATGTTTTTCTGTAGCTGAGGAACTGCAACAGGCATCCTCAGGGACCTCCCAGGACTCCTTGGGAGGTCCCAAGAATGATGTTATCAGTGTGTGTCCAACTAAAGAGCTGGACACATCCCTGATGCATCCCCTGCTCTCCACTGACATAGAAATGGCCCTCTTGGATGGGGACTGACCTATGGAAAAGCTGGAATTTGTGGAAGGGAAATTCTGGCCTTCACAATGATTAAAAAAAAGTGAGTTATGATGGTGTAAATTGGACATATGTCATTGTAATTCACTCACAGGTTACTAGCCATCTGTTGCTTGCTCTGTAGTCTTCTAATCAAAAGATGGATTATAACAAAATATCAGCAGAATCCATTCATTTCTATAGGGCACCATGGTCACCTGTTTAGGAGGGACAGTGGGGTATCATTTTGGTTTCATGGGGTAAGAGGGTAAAGTTATTTCCATTCCAGTTTCATTATATATTGGATGTATTTGAGACAAGATTATAGACACACATACAAAAATCAAGCATTTGTGGTTCCCTAAGATAGATATATGTCTTCTCATATATATATCTGAGAACTCATATGATGTGGTGGGTTTTGAGTACTGGACTTGGAAGACATGGAAGCCCATTGGGCCACATCTTCAGAGGAAGGCAATGGCAGATTTCCACTGAAAATATCTTGCCAAGAAAAACCCATGATAGGTTTGCCTTAGGGTTGCCATAGGTCAGTAAGAGTAACGGAATTCATGGCCAAGGAGGTGCTCCCCTCCCTTATACTTCTGGTTCCTTGTTAACCAGAGAGGTTTTTTCTCTCTCTCCTACCCCATATCCCCAAAGTTACCAATGCTTACCTGGAGAATAATTGTAGCATCTTAAAACTGTGAGAGTCAGTTCTTTGGTTTGCTTCCAGACAGAACATTATTGTGGTCCCAGCCTGACAGACATGATTAATAACTCAGCTGTTGCCTTTGTAAAATATGCAGCATTTGCCAAAAAAAGAGGGAGAGGGAAGGAATCAGAGGATATGGGAGGGGGCATGTGGCAATGACAGTCATTTTGCAGCCAAATGACTGTTACTTTGTGATTAAAGAACAAACACAATTACACAGAGAAAATCCAGTGGCAGACACTCTCCTTTTCCTCCTCTTTCCCCCTCCTCCCTCTTCCTCCTCCTCCCCCTTTAAAGCTGAACTCCTCATTATTGAGATGAATTTTAGAGCTCTAAACCCAGTAGTTTCTGAAATAGCAAAAAGAAAGTGTGGTGATTTTACCCAGTGGTACTGTTGTGTTTTTATTTACAGAGGTAAACAGGTAGCCCTTAAAGGGGTGAAAGCAACAGCAAGATGATGAATGGCTGTGTGTCAGCAAAACTCAATCTTCCTTGCACTTAGTTCATGTTCCAAGAATAAAATGCATGTTTTGATCTGTTAATTCAAGCTGAACTATCACAGAAGTAGGGATTGATGAATCCGGAATGTGTTTGTTTTGCATGTATTTGGTCATAAATCCATTCCATCCAATTTCTGCACCCAGCTGTGATTTTTATTTTTATTAAAACACACACACAACAGCATGTATGTTTACTTTTAGTTTTCTATGCAATTTCCCCTAACAAACTGATTTTCTTATGTAGCTTTGGGGACCTCAGGTGCATTGAAAAAATCAGCAAGATGCATAGTTTGAAGGACATTCATGTTCCAATCTATATATTAATTTGGAGAGAGCAAATTAGCTTGGTTCGGTTAAAAATGCAGACCAGACAGAATTTTTCATCATCCCTATGCAGAAGTCTCTCTGTGGTATGAAAGGGATGTTACAGACACTCATAAATTTTCTAACAACAACAACAAAAAAGAGTGTCTTGACACATTGAGACACCCCATTGAAAAAATTGTGATTTTTCATATTTTGACTTTTCTTTGCAAAAATATTATCGGCAACCCCTCCCAAAAATTCTGTGGAAAACATTTTGTGCAATAGCATTGGGTTTTCTCTCTCTCTCTCTCTCTCTCACACACACACACACACACACACACCAAATTGTGGAAAAACATTACCGTATTTTGCACACAAAAAATGCCCCGTATCCTGTTGGCTAGTCCCAATTAGAGTTTACATGGTGAAGCAATTATTGAATGGTGAGTCAACATGAAGATAAATGCTGTTGATTTAATAACTCTACTCTAGAATGGAAGTTGGGCAAACAAAATGTTAATGCAAACAAAATTTTCTCAAAGGAAAATGGAAAGGATGAACATCTTCAAAAATGCACAGAAACTGATCATCTTCCCCAGCAAGGATAATGCTTTTTGCAATGTAAGACCGAAATAAGCAAAGATAGTCTTGGTGGCACAGTGGTTAAATGGCAGTACTGCAAGTCATCACATTGCAAGTTTGATCCCAAGGGCTCCAAGGTTCACTCAGCCTTCCATCCTTTCATAGGTCAGTAAAATGAGTACCCGGCTTGTGGGGGCAATTAGCTAACACACACTGGAAACTGCTTAATGCATTGTAGATGTGTAAATTGCTATTGCTTAAAACAAATTGTAAGCTGCTCTGATAGTCTTTGTGGCTGAAGAGTGGGTATAAATACCTAGTTTAAAAAATTATATCCTTATGGTGGAATAGATTAAATGCAGGATAACCAGAAACAGGATAAGGCAAGCACATTCCTGACTATATTGCTTATGCATTCCAAGCTATGAGAATAGAGTTTGAGGGGTTGAAAAGGCCATCTAGTCCAATCCCTTGCCATACAGGAATGTACAACTAAAGCACTCCTAAGCTAAGCATACCCAGATCACTAACTTGTTCCTCATAAGAGTTCATTTTCAGACCTTTGATCAGCTTGGTTGCCCTTCTCTGGACACACTGAGCTTGTCAATATCCTGCATGACCTGTGGTACTTAGAACAGGACACAGTATTCCAGGTGACTGGCACTACCGCTTCCCTTGATATGGACAGTATACTCTTATTGATGTAGCCAAGAATTGCATTGGCTTTTTGGGTTGCCACGTCGTACTTTTGACTCATGTTTAACATGAGGACTTGTCTACTAAGTCCTCATGTTAAACGTCTACTAAGGACTTGTCTATACAGGCAATACACCCCATCTTGCCCCCATTTTTAAAGGGAATCCACACTAGAGAAATAATCCAGTTTGAAACTGGATTATTTGCATGGCTCCTTCCTATTGAATCCTGGGATTTGTAGTTTTACAAGGCCTTTAGCCTTCTCTGCCAAAGCGAGCTAGTGCCTCACCAAACTACAAATCCCAGGATTCCATAGGAAGGAACCATGCAAATAATCTAGTTTTAACCTGGATTATTTCTCTAGTGTGGATGCCCCCTTAGAGCCCTACAGTCCTGATGATGCAGGGCTTTTGGTCTGTTCTGCCCCCAGGCAGTCCTCACCATCCCCAGGGCAGATATGGAGCTCAAACAGGGCTAAGACAGGGTAGGGCCCTTTACCCTGCTTTAATCCATTCCCACCAGGAAGGAACAGATTGGGCCCCACGTGTCCACGGGAGCTGTCCTGGTAGGTAGGCCCATCACTGCATCTGTTGGTCTGCCTTGCCCTTCTGAAGCAGGAATGGTTCCCACAGCATGTGACCAAGGCTGGTTACATGCAGGGGGTCTTGGTCACATGCTGTGGGCCAGCTTCCTTGCTTCCAGGAGAGACAGGGAGGTGGTGGTTGCAGTGATGGACCAGCATGCCTGTCTGGACTCTGGCCCAATTTGTAGAGATAATGGGGGAGGAACAGGCCTGATCCACAGCCAGGATACACCAGTGGTGAACCAGTTTATCCTGGCTCATGTAGATGAACCCTAAGACCGTAAATCCCTTATGGGTAGATTTTCAGATTGTGAAATTACAGACAGCCCAACTATGAGAGCTATATTTTAAGCCAAGGATAGGCAATTCGTATCCAAGGACAACCCATTCTGGAGAGCCCTCAAGGTGTTTATGAATTGCAGCTCCTATCATTCCTCATCATTGGCTATGCTGGTTAGGGCTGCTGTGAATCCCCAAAACTATTTGGGTGGCCATAGGTTGCCCAGTCCTGAGCTCAGGGTTGGAAACCCCAGAGAGAGACACCGTTTTGGGTGAGTTTAACATTAAAAGTTTTAAACAAATTGATGCAAGAAAAGGTATACATTTTTTCAAAAACTGCAGATGTCAAATTTTGTTTCAAGAAACCTTGAGATTCCTCAGAAATTTGCCATGGGGTTCATAATCAGGAGATCAGTATGACAAGCAAGTTTCCTTGAAAGATCATTTGTTTGTATGATCTTTCCATCTGTAAAGGAGTTTGAGGGATATTCTAAAGCTGTGCACTCACTGCACTTGAGATAAAAGGGAAGCCTGTGTCTCTCATGAACATGCCTGGCCTGTGTCCCTCATGAAAGGAGATGCATGGTCTGTGGTGCTCTTTAATGCGTAAGGGTCCCAGCACATAGCAGGTGCACATCTTTTGCTTTGCTAACAGTATAGAAAGGAGTTCCTTTAAAAGCACTGCTCTGAGCACAGTAAATTTATCCCACCATGTGTAGAATGGATTGCTCAGTATAAAATGTAAAATGTGTAGAATGTTTGTAAAGTTGAAAGCGGAAGATTGCATTGCAGTTGGATAGGCTTGATCAAGGTTGTCACAGCCCTGAGTTTGCAAGAGTTGGGTAGAGCTGTTGATGATCAATGCTGTCTTTCATCCATATGGTCACCATAATCCAAAGCCAACTTGATGGGACACAGCAACAACAGTGTGTAGAATGACTGAGCTGGCCAGAAATGTGTGCCAAGATCTTGCATCAGGCATGCAGAGTGTCCGGATTTGGGAGATCTGAGTTCAAGTCCTCAGTATTCTATAGACCATACTGGTAGATTTTGAGCTATCATTCTCTTTCAGCCAGGCCTACATCACTACAACAGGCATTCTTGGGCCCTCCCAGGTGCCTCAGGAGGTCCCTAAAGGTGATGTTAGTGCTGTGCATCCAGCTGGATATATCTCTGCTGCTCCCTCTACTCTGCATTGACATGGAAGTGACCATAAGAGGGGGAGTTGATGCCACACTGAGGTTTGGGAATCAGGTTGAGTTGCTGCATGACTGGAAAAAAATTTCAACCTCTGCAAGGTGGGTTACAAATTGTGGGTTACACCTTACAAAAACCACAAAAAAGTGGGTTGCAATGCCACACATTGGTCTTAATGTAATGCTGTGCGTGCACAGTTCTATGCGTATGTGCACATACCGGTCAGCTGTTAAGGCCCTGGGGTTTCTGTGATCGTTGAATGGCCAAATGTCGACGGCAATGTGGGGATGGTGGTGTTCATCCTGTGGTGCTGGCTGGTAGAGAACTTCCGTTTTCTTCAGGTTGACTTCCAGCCCAAACAGCAATGCAGCTGTTGCGAAGCAGGATGTTAGGCGCTGCAGAGCTGCTTCTGTGTGGGCAACAAGGGCAGCAGCATCAGCGAAGAGCAGCTCATGGACTAGATAGTTTAGAGTCTTAGTGTGAGCCCTCAGACGGCTTAAGTTAAACAAACTACCATCAGTACGGTAACGTATATAGATGCCATCGTCTTCTTCAAGCTCTGCCATAGCCCTTTGGAGCATCATGCTGAAGAAGATTGTAAATAAAGTTGGTGCAAGAACACAACCTTGCTTCACTCCATTAGTTATTAGAAAGGGCTCTGAAAGAGCATTGCCATATCTGACTTGACTGCACTGGCCCTCGTGTAGCAAGATAATCATTTTAAGGAATTTGGGGGGACATCCTAGTCTTTCCAGGATCTGCCACAAACCTTTCCTACTCACAGTGTCGAAGGCTTTGGTGAGGTCAACAAATGTTACATAGAGACCCTTGTTCTGCCCCCTACATTTTTCTTGCAGTTGTCTAAGGGCAAATACCATATCTGTAGTACTCCTATTGAAATTGATCACCAACAATGGTCCGCCCTGGCCTCACATTGGGAGGCATGGAGACGCACTATCCACAATGTTGCAGCCTTATTTGAGAACTCACCCCGAACAAGTCTTGAAGAGAAACGACAACGCAGAAAGAATCACAATCCAGAAACATCACCCAAGGAGACCTTCTGCTGTGCTTTCTGCAACCGGACTTGTTTGTCTCGGATTGGCCTTTTTAGTCATCAGCGCGCTTGCAGAAAGCGCAGGATGAGTAGGTCCTGAATCTTCGTTTGCAAAAAAAAGCCAGAGAGAGAGAGAGACTGTCCAGTACTGTCTAGCATGGAGACCTGTTACAGACCAAGTACACAGTCCAAGTGCCCAGTGCCCAGTGAGGACAGGAACATAGAATTATACATGTTTACATCACATTCATGGGCCATGTAGTTGCCCCTTTCCATACACATATGTTTTATCCAGTTCTTCCCAGAGTGATAACGGCTGTATCACTTCCTCTTGCTTCACTTCTCACACAGGCTAATGTAAACAGCACTTAGTTGTCAACACCAGCTGTGTATAGCTAGCCCTCACTACTGACCCCTGCTGGCAGTAGCACTTTACATGACATGGCAGCTCTTTACAATATGAAATTCTCAGTGACTACACATCCCAGAATCCTGACAGGAGGCAACCAAGCAATAGGGTTGGGGATAACCTCATTTCTCCTCTCTGTGTTTAGAAAACTGCAGTGAGGGTGGGAGGCAGTCCCCCTCGCATGGTCACTTTGGTTCCCCTACACATTTAACTGCCGTATGGGGCTTGACAGCTGCCTGGGTGGGGGCGATTTTTGACAACACACAAGGAGGTAAAGAATAATCTTTTCTGCTCCATCCAAAACATGTCATACATGTGCATAACCCCTACTTACATATCACAAAAAGGATTCCACCCATGAGATGTTCTTCAACAAATAGTCTGGCACTACTATTTGGCACAGTGAGACAACAGCCAAAGGCAGCATATTTGGGGCAGGAGGTGGGGGGAATAACAGCCTCCCAGCCATTCCCTTCTGTGTATGCTCCATGTTCTGTCTTGCACCCTTGAAACTGGCCAGCTGTCCTCACTTGAAGGGCTGGACACTGTTCCATAGCTAGCATTAATATAAAATTCAGCTGCCAATCCGTGTATTCATTTATTGAATTGGGAGGCGAGGACAGCCTCTCCTTTGTCTCAGCTAGCATAAAATCTTGGGACGCCCCTGTTCAAGAATTATCTCTTGTAGTAATGGGTGGAGGGAGTACCTTTCTTTTTACCTTTCTCAAATGATGACCCTACTGGTTTTATGGATCAGGTAACCTTTACAGCTGAGTTAAAAAAACAAAAACAATTTCAGTCTGATGATATAAAATACCATCCACAAACACCCTCCAAAATTTTGGTTGGTTGAGTTTGATAAATGAAATAGACTGTGCAATTTTGTACACCACCTACCTGCATTGCCAGCCAAAAGGGACCAAACATCCCCCCACCATAGTCTAAGCTCACAGAGTTATGGGAGATTTCGCCCTGTTCAGGCAGTATTAAAATTATGGCACTTGCTCACTTTTGAATCCTAACGTCCAGAAGCAACCTGGTGGCTTCCATGTCAATGGGGCAGTGAATCTATTCCAGGTTTTAGTCTGAAATTTCAAGGAGTTGTCCCAGATGCTTAATCTGTTTGAAGGATAGGGTGCAGACTCTTAGGGAGCTCCTTGAAAGTTCAGACTTAAACACAGAACAGATTCACCACCTTCAGAGACATGGGTACCAACCAGCTGCAACTTCTATCATCTTCTCATAAATAGGGACATGGTTTTAAGGATTCTTGTATTCTTTCAAATAAAAAAATGGAAATGTAAGCCCCAGTCACTCTGAATGCCAATACAGCTTGCAAAATGATCACCATCAGGCCTAGTGAAGCTTTTTTGGCAGACTTAACACGATACTGTGCACAGGTGTGTAGGCTGCCACAAGGTATAGGTTTCTGGTCCAACGGGGAAAGTGAGAAAATTTCTTGTTTCTCTATTCAGCTCTTCCTCTTCAATCCATGGATCCACATGGAATTGGTTTAAGGATGGGGAAATAAGGCACAGGCTTGCACTTTCTGCCTATGGTTGGGACTATATGCCCCAATAATTGACTCCATTCCCCACTGCACTGCTGATGGTCTTCTGTCTCAATCACAGAATCATAGAATCACAGAGGTGGAAAAGACCACAAAGGCCATCCAGTCTAAGCCCCTGCCATGCAGGAATAAACAATCAAATCATTCCCAACAGATGGCCATCCAGGCTCTGTTTAAAAATCTCCAAAGAAGGAGATTCCACCACACTCCAAGGCAGTGCATTCCACTTCTGAACATCTCTTACTGTCAGGAAGTCCTTCCTAATGCTTAGGGGGAATTTATTTTCCTGTAGTTTGAACCCATTGCTCCATGTCCTACTCTCTGGAGCCACAGAAAACAAGCTTGCTCCATCCTCAGTATGCTATTCCTTCAAATATTTAACATGGCTATCATATCACCACTCTACCTTCTCCAGGCTAAACATACCCAGCTCCCTAAGCCACTCCTCATAGGGCATGACTTCCAGACTTCCTGCCATTTTGGTTGCCATCCTCTGGACACCTCTAAGCTTGTCAATATCCTTCTTGAATTGTGGTGCCCAGAACTGAACGCAGTATTCCAGGTGAGGTCTGACCAAAGAAGAATAGGGTGGCACTATTACTTTGCTTGATGTAGACACTCTACTCCTATTGATCTAGCCTAGAATCTCGTTGGCTTTTTTAAGCAGCTGCATCACACTGCTGATTCATGTTCAGCTTGTGGTCCACTAAGACTCCTAGCTCCCTTTTGCACATACTACCATCAAGCCAGGTATCACCCATCCTATATCTGTGCATTTCATTTTTACTGCCAAGTATAGTATCCTACATTTCTCCCTGTTGAAATTCATTTTGTTAGTTTTGGCCCAGATTTCTAAAAGGTCATTTTATATTCTGATAATATCCTTTGGGGTATTAGCTATCCCTCCTAATTTGGTGTCATCTCAAACTTGATAAGCATGCCCTCTATTCCCTCATCCAAGTCACTGATAAAGATGTTGAATAGCACTGGGCCCAGGACAGAACCCTGTGGCACCCCACTGGACACTTCTCTCCAGGATGAAGAGGAGCCATTGGTAACGACCCTTTGGGTTCTTTCAGTCAACCAATTACAAATGCACCTAACGGTTGCATTGTCTAGCCCACAGGTTGCTAACTTTTTTTCCAAGAATATCATGGGGGATCTTGTCAAAAGCCTTACTGAAATCAAGATACACTACATCCACAGCATTCCCTTTATCTATCAAGTTTGTAACTCTATCAAAAAAAGAGATGAGATTAGTCTGGCACGATTTGTTTTTGAGAAATCCATGTTGACTTTTAGTGATCACGGCATTCCTTTACAGGTGCTTACAGACTGTCTGTTTAATGATCTGCTCTAGAATCTTTCCTAGTATTGATGTCAGGCTGACTGGATGGTAATTATTTGGGTCTTCTTTCCCCCTCTTTTAAAGATAGGGACAATATTTGCCCTTTTCCAGTCTGCTGGGACCTCTCCTGTTCTCTAGGAATTCTCAAAGATTATTGACAGTGGTTCTGAGATTACTTCTGCCAGTTCTTTTAATACCCTTGGTTGAAGGTCATCTGGCTCTGGAGACTTCAATTCATTTATACTGGCCAAATATTCCTGAACTACCTCTTTACCAATTCTGTGCTGTATTTCCACTACTGCATCATCTGCTCCATTTTCCCCAGGTTGAGCGATGTTCCCCCTTTGGGAGAAGACTAAAGCAAAGAAGGTGTTAAGTAGTTCTGCCTTTTCTCTGTTCCCTGTTAGCCTTTTGGCATCTTCTCCACCCAGCAGCCCTACCATTTCAATCCTACTTCAACAATCCTCTATACTGATACAGCATGGGAGAGGGGAATAAATGTCCCTTGTGATCTCTTCCAACTCCATGATTCTCATGATTCTAAGTGCGCATGATGTAATTTATGAATGTGGACAATATGTTACTTTTACAGAGAAATACAGAGCTAAGTTAACTGACATCAATACTTTCAGCATTGAGGCCATGATATTGAGAACGCAGCTGCGCTGGGCAGGGCACGTTTCTAGGATGGAGGACCATCGCCTCCCAAAAATACTACTCTACGGTGAACTCGCCACAGGTCAGCGTAAGAGGGGCACTCCAAAAAAGCGATACAAAGACTCCCTGAAACAACATCTCAGGCTCGGCCAAATTGATCACCAACAGTGGTCCGCCCTGGCCTCACATTGGGAGGCATGGAGACGCACTATCCACAATGCTGCAGCCTTATTTGAGAACTCACGACGAACAAGTCTTGAAGAGAAACGACAACGCAGAAAGAATCACAACCCAAAAACATCACCCAAGGAGACCTTCTGCTGTGCTTTTTGCAACCGGACTTGTTTATCTTGGATTGGCCTTTTTAGTCATCAGCGCGCTTGCAGAAAGCGCGGGATGAGTCCTTCCTGAATCTTCGTTTGCGAAGAAAAGCCAGAGAGAGAGAGACATAGCTAAGTTAACTGAAATCAATACTTTCCTTTGGTATTTTAGAAGAACACAAACTTAATATCTACTTCCTGATTGTCAGCCCTGCATGTCATGAATTTTGACAGTCCCTTATTGCTATTTTGAAAACCTGACAACACTACACACACACACATGTCTTTGTTGACTGAGAAGTTCCTGCTCCCCTTTAAGTATTTAGTAAAATGAGATTGAATTTCAATGTTATCCGGTTTGCTTCTTTAACATGTTTCAAATGTATAGGAGCTAACCTCAGAGTTCAGCCAGGGCCAGTATATGATGAAATCTCCCTGAATCTTGAAATCTAGCCTGTCAGGAAGGAAGCTACACATTTGTTCCTTAGCATAGTAGTGTTTTCGATGCAAGCAGATGCTGATGCAGGCCAGAGCAATGTGAAGGAATAACGTGAAGTTATTACCTCCAGGAGATCTTCTCCTCAGGCTGTTTCTGAACTTTTGAACCAGCAATATGTTCCCCCACCCTCCTTTCTCCCTTTTCAGCATTATGGCAGGGAGTGAGTCTACAGGCTGTCAGATTGCCCTTCATCCAACCTCAGCCTTGAACTGAACTTGTAGGGTGAGGAGAAAAACAACGGGAAGCTTCAAAAAGATCCCTGCTTTATTTGTTTTGCTTTGGCCCCTATCTACATAAAAGTGCTTAGAGGACTGGCCAAAAAAAATAAAAAATAAAAATAAAAATAAAAACAATAAAAATAAAATGTGTGATGGAAATGAAAAAAAAAAAGCAGTCATAGTCTCCTTACATTTCTGTCTGTAGTAAGTGATTGAGTAAAGCTGAAGCTGCAGCTAGTTGCAGCACTCAGGTTCTCTCAGTTGTCCTCCATTTTGTTTACCACCACACAAAATACCCCAAAGACAGTTATTTGTTTGGTGCAAGGGAGTGAAGGCAGTCATCCAGAAAGAAACATGGAGCCTTGTCAGCTTCAATCCTCCCTCAACTCTTCATTTCAAGTCATATTCACTGGCTCTCGGGTGGAGGAACTGGCTTCAAGAATGTTTCAAAGTAAAGCCTCGTCAGACATGCTTTATTTAAAGAGTTCTCTAAATTATGCATTTGAGGTCTGCTCAGTAGCTCAGTGGCAGGTGCCATGAGTCTCAAACCACAGTCTCTGGAGAGAGATTTGAGAAGCCAAGGTAGTTGGGCAGGTGAAGAAACTAGGACTGGCATCTCAAGATGCTCTGACATCAGAACAAAGAGAGCAAAATTTACTTACAAGCACCCAGTTCCTTGTTGCCACTTGTAATAATTCTGGAGTCCTGATCCATTCAGGTTCCGGCTCACCCAGGCTTGATGAACCAGCTCAAAGTGAAAGTCACAGGTACAATGAAATGATAGTTTATTGTTTACATAGGAAATTATCAGATGTGGTAAAACATGGCAAAAAACGCATCCCAAACCGCATCAGAAGAATGTGATGGGAACAGAAAGGGCGACATTATCAGACGCCTGTGTCCTCAGCTGTTCCTGGGGCATAGCGTTGCCTTGGACAAGGCTTCCCTTTTTCATTGACAGGGACAAGCCACCAGTAAAAAGAGATGCTTTATTTACTCCCGCGCTACACCCCTGGAATGCTGGAGGATGACATCATCTGATAATGTCACCTGTTTTTGTTGCCATCTTCTGACACAGTTTTTGCCGCATCTGATAATCTCAATAAAGAGTGTTAAAAGAGATTCAGCAATAAAGCCTAAAAGCAAAGATAGTTCACCTTCCTTCTGCCAAAAGAAGCTACCCTTCATCACTGCTGTCATCACCAGGGTCCTCACAATGAACCAGACATCACACCGGAGACTGAATTCCTGGGCTGGATTATGAGCAAATGCATCCCATAGCACTAATCTGACAAGGACACTGATCTTTAAATGTATTTTCTCTTTTCTTCTGAAAAGTGCTGACACATTCTGCCTTGGTCAGAACTCACCTAGAATACTGTGTCCAGTTCTGGGCACCACAATTCAAAAAGGATATTGACAAATTGGAGCGTGTCCAGAGAAGGGCAACTAAAATGGTGAAAGGTCTGGAAATGATGCCTTATGAGGAGAGACTTAGGGAGCTGGGTATGTTTAGCCTGGAAAAAAGAGGGTTAAGAGGTGATATGATAGCCCTGTTTAAGTATTTGAAGGGGTGTCACATTGAGGATGGAGCAGGCTTGTTTTCTGCTGCTGCAGAGACTGGAACACGGAGCAATGGATGCAAGCTCCAGGAACAGAGATTCTACCTCAACATTAGGAGGAATTTTTTGACAGTTAGAGCTGTTCGGCAGTGGAACACACTCCCTCGGAGCGTGGTGGGGTCTCCTTCCTTGGAGGTCTTTAAACAGAGGCTGGATGGCCATCTGTCGGGGATGCTTTGATTGTGATTTCCTGCGTGGCAGGGGGTTGGACTGTATGGCCCTCGTGGTCTCTTCCAACACTGCAACTCTATGATTCTATGATTCTATGATTCATTCACAGGGCAAGAGAGAAATCACCCCACTGTACATTAAGGATGGGGGGGGGAATTCAAAAGACTCAGGGAATGTTGGGGGGAATGACAAAGAGGCTTCTTGGCTGTTGAGAAACCCTGATAAATGTGAATTCTGACCAGACTGTGCTCCAATGAGAAGTCCTTTTTTTGCATTGTCCTTTCCAAATCTTCAAACTAGTCTGGAGGACTATTTCCACCTTTCCCAAGGCTCACTGTTTTCTTCCTCTAACACAGCCATCCAGGGGCAGCCAAGGATCATCTTGCTAGGTTCTGCTAACTTGCACACAATGACAATCTCATCTGCTGGGGCCAGTTCTGGAGGTCCTCCCACAGGTTCCAGATGACATGTGCATCCTTGTGCACCAGCTAGCAGAATAAAGCTGGACAGTCATCAGCACACACACCCCACCAATGCTCCCTTGTCCACTATACAGTCATATTGGAGGCGTGGGGAGAAAATAGTGAGTCTCTGGGAGGTAGACTTTCTCCTTGCTGCAAAAATCTCTTTGAAAACTGCACTGATTTTGAAAATGATCTCACAATGAGCAGAAAATTGGGGGGGGGGATGTTCCCCCACTACCACCACCAGAACAGGTTTAAAGACAAATCACATCCCTAATCTACCTAGGAACAGTTTCCCGAGCATTTCAAAGCAGAGCATCCTTACTTCTACAGAGTGAGCTTGACCTTTCACAGCTTAGTTACCACTGCTGAAGAAACTGCATTGTTGCCATTATTGTTAGAGACTGTTTTTGATTAACTAGCAAATGTCTGTTTCATGGATGATATGTATTATAAGGATATAAAACTCAAATACAGGGTTACTAAGGCTGCATCTGCACTGGAGAAATCATTCAGTTTGACACCACTTTAACTGCCATGGTTCAGTACTATGGAAGTCTGGGATTTGTAGTTTTGTGAGATAGTTAGCATTTTTTGTCAGAGAGCTCTGGAGCCACAACAAATTACAAATATCAGAATTCCATAGCATTGAGCCACCACAGTTAAAGTGTTGTCAAACTGGATTATTTCTGCAGTGCAGGTGCAGCCTAAGGACTTTATCAGACCACCCCCCAAACCCCATTCTTTTGCTGGCATAACTTTGCCATTTTTATGCCAGCAAAAAACTCTCCATGCCACACTTACCTGTAATCCTGGCAAAAGGCTTCCTGGCAATGAACTAGGAGTGAACGGAGCTCTGTTTACTTCCTCGTTTGAAGTCCGGTGGATTCTCATGAGAATACCTAGTGTGGGAAATTCAAAAATTAAAACAAAAAGGACACTCAAAAAGTTTTAAAAAGCACAGAAATACACTTAAAAGCTTCCAAGTAAACCAGGGAGGGTTGTAAAAAGTGCATCACCTACCTGGATGTCATGATCTCACCTGGAAGTGCTCTCGCCATACTGGCCATTGATGCTGCATTCACATGAGTACAATGATGCAAAGTTTCAAACGCCGGCAATGCCGGCACAAAAGTGCCATGGGGATCAATTGACATCTTGAGCTGTCAATAAAAAAAGTACATTTTTTAAACTGGACATGATTGTGAAAGGGCAATATCGTCTGGTACAAGCGCCCTTTCGTGATCATTAGGCATCCTTATGACACCTTATTTGCCTTGTCTGATAAAGTCCTAAGACTCCTTGCCATTTTTCTAGACATCTAACTCAATATACCGCAAAGCTCCAGTCATAGAATTGAGTGGAGGGCCACAGCCTCCCCTCCCACAGCACACTGTAGGCTAGATAACACTGACAGACACAGGAGCTTTTGCTCACAGTTTCTGGGCCTTCTGCTTCCAGAATTGAGCAACAATACCATCTTGGCCAAAAAGTGGCCCTCCAGAAGAAAGCCACGGTGGCTAGTAAATTCCCTGTCAGTAGGATGGTGAATTCAGGTTTTCATCCACACTTTGAGGAGCTATCCAAGGTGCTCAACCTATTTGAGGATAAGGTTTGGAGCACTCCTTTTAAGGTTGGTCTAAAACCCAGAACAGATTCCCCACCTGACCTGGGAGCCATCAGCTTCCACTGGAAGGAAGGCTCTTGTGTCTTCTCAGTCATCAGTTTCCAATGGCAATTTCTTAAAGGCCGTGCAAACCTGGATAATGGCTACAAAGAACAAAGAAAGAATCCACTCTGGTGCCATTTGAAGGACCTTTCATCAATGTTAGTGAATCTAAAGGCACTCTAATGTACTTTGACAAAATGTGTGTGTGTGTGTGTGTGTGTGTGTGAGAGAGAGAGATACACACTTGCTATGCTATATTTAGAATATTTTTAGGATGAAATGATTTAAATGAAAGACAGACTGCAGTAGCATGAGAGCTAGGGCAGCCAAACTGATGTTCTCTTTAGTAAAAATGTGAATATAAAGTGGAAATCCATTACATGATTGCAGTTATTTGGCCTGGTATTCAGTTTTCAGAGTTAAGCCTTTGAAGGGCGACAAGATAGGCTTTCAGCCGTTTAAAAAAAGGATTTTATTATATAAGCAGAATACCTCACTAATTGTTATCATACCATCCTGAACACATCTAATCTCATCTGACTTCAGAAGCTAAATAGAGTTGTGATAATGTGTTCTCCCATTTTCCGGCTAATACAGCTGAGGGGTGGCATCTCTCTTCCAGGTAAACGGAGGGTTAAGGATGTATTAGGTTAAGTGTTACCCAAAGAGGTGGGGGGTGCTTTAGAGCCCCACTCATGATGCCAAAACTATATTAATATTTGGGGGAATTATTATTATTAGCTCAAATGGAATGCTGCAAGAGGCAGGTAACTTCAGGATCTTTTCACCTATGTATACCAGTACTAACTGCAGAGGACTCCAGGTTAAAGTGGAATAAGATGTTTTTATTGGAAACAATACTAAAAGCATTCACACATTCAACACACACTTACAGGAACACACAAAGCTATCAAAGAGTTAAGGCAGAAATGTTGGATGGAGGAAAAGATTTGGGAAATAGGGTGATAGTTACCAGCCTTGAAAAGTAGCAAAGCACTCAGACTGAAGTCTGAGGATGGCACTGGAAGTTCTGATTCGGGAGCACACTGACAATGAAAGTGGCCAAGTCTCGTCCACAGTGCCATACCTTTCTATTATTAGGGGTCCCACCACGTACACAAAGGAAACAACAACTTAGCTGATTTTTGTTAATGGTTGGGAATGGTTTATGAAAACCTCACACTGCAGGACAGGAGGGGGTCTGAGGGATATTTCCTAGGGATCTGGGTTGTACAGGTCACTTGATTGTTTAGGATGTGTGACTCATCATTGAGAGGCACAAGCAGGAATGAACACAGATCACCTTAATGGTTTTGTTTACTAGTCATGTCCACTTAATCCTTGCTTGAGTGTGCTTGCTAAAATATTTCTAAGACACCTTCCAAGGTCCTTGTGACTTCCACCTGACCTCTTTGAAGTGTCCAGTATTTCCAATTATATTATGGAGAGAGGTAGTAGGTCATGCTAACATAAGTTACAGTTTATTGGAGGTTAGAAGAAGTCACAGGTCATGAGATATAGCTGACTAATTAAGATGTCATGCCCCGTGAGCCTGATGAGGCTATAGAGTCAGAGGAGGAGGAGGACATGGCAGGTAACAGCCCTAGGGACCCTGGCACATGTTTATCTACACCTCTGCCAGCGGGGAACCCTGCCAACCTAGATGCTCAAGCAGAGGAAGAGCCTGGTCCGAGTGGGTTGGCACTAGTCCCAACAGAGAGTCCTGCCCATTCAGATAAGGATGAAGAAGAGGAGAGGGACTTACCTCCACCATCGTATACCCAGCAGTGAGCTTAAAAAGAAGCTCAAAGGAAGTCTCTGAGACTTTATGAGAAAAACCTGCTCATTAAGAAATACCTGGCAAAGCCTTAATTGCTTTATATATGCTGGGAGAGGCGATGGAGGCTTTGTCAGAGACCAACCGATCTTCCTGGAGAAGCTTCCTGCTGACTTCGTTGTCTTAATCCTTGCTGCCTTGACTCATGTCTTGACCTCGGAATGTTCTTGACTACACAGTTGCCTGATCCTGCTGACCCACGGACCTACTTCTTGATACACTGCCTTCTGTAAGCCTTGACATTTGGACTGTATTCTGGAATCTTCTCTGTGTGCCTTTTTGCCCGGATTGCTGCTTCTTCAAGACACAGAACATTGCTTGTTCCAAACCTTATCTGGCTCTCCCTAATTAACTTTGCTATCACTGGGGCTTCGCTGCTTTCCCAGACCTTGTTTATCCTGCTTGCATTTTGAGCTGCTTTCCTGGACAGAAGATGACCAGCCAGAAAACTTTGAGATACTTCTGTGAAGAGATGATAAATAATGCCTTGGGGCTACGGGGCAATAGAGAAGAACAAAGAGAGACAACAGGGGACAGGACTCATGTCCCAACTTAGGGCATACTAGGTAGATCCTGAGCCAGCTCCCATGAACATCCAGAGACTCAGCTGTTGCCATGATGCAGAAATAATGCAGTTTGACACGTTTTAACTATCATGGCTCCATCCTATGGAATCCTGGGATTTGTAGTTTGTGGTGGCACCAGAGCTCTCTGACAAAGAAGGCTAAATATCTCACAAAACAACAAACCCCAGACTTCCATAGCATTGAGCCATGCCAGTTTAAAGTGCTATCAAACTGCCTTATTTCTACAGTGTGGCAGCAGCCTCAGAACTACATCTCCTCATGAGTAGCTAGGGATCATTTAGTTTAACCACATCAGGGCTTATGTGATGCTTAAACTTGGCTGGAACGACTTAGACTATCTGTAACTTTAGTCTTGTCTATACGGTCAAAATAATATGAATGGAAGGTGATCTGTTCATATGGGCATTCACACAAATATGTTTCATTAGGAAGGGGGGCAGTCAAGTCCACCACAAAGTCTGTGTGCATCACGTCCAGGGCTTTGTATGGATTTTTTAAAAAGCTCTGTACAACATGTGAATGTGCGATCATTTGGACACTCGCATTCACACAGATACAAACAGGCAGCATAATCTAATTAGCTGGATGAGGATGGGGGCAGGGCTAGCAAACAGGGAAAGCGCCTGTGGCCGCCATGTTGAATTTTCAGCTAAGTGAGGGTCTGGTAAGTCAATCAAATGGCGATCTTGCATTCTTTTTCTTTCTTTCTTTTTCTTTTCTTTTCTTTCTTTCTTTCTTTTCTTTCTTTTTTTTGGAAATATGAACGATCACTTGTGCACACCATGGGAAACTGTTTTGTTTGTTTTTTTAAGATGGCAGTGGCAGATTTAAAATCATGAGTAAATAACTTGTGGCCACCATCTTGGCTAGGGGTCATGTGGAGTTTAGGGGGGGGGCTTTTGACCATGAAGACAGGTTGCATCATTGTGAATGCCTGCTTTTTTTGGATGTGTTCTTATCCCCCCCTCCCCTATAGACAAGACCTTTGTAACTCCAAGTGTGCCTGAAAAGGAAGGTGCCTTTCAGATAAAGGGATACCCTTTCCCAGGTACCCTCCCATTGGGTTACTGAGCTGGAGTTTAAAAACAGTGGGTGGTGACAGCTAGTATAGATGGTCTCTAAGTGTCTCAACCTACTCAGACAGATACAGGAAAGGACCACTAGAAAAACCTTAACAAGAGTCATGCCTAGTTAGTACTTGGGTGCGATACCACAATGGATTCCCAGGGATCTCATGGCAGTGCTAGGAAAGAACTGTGCCTGAAACCCTGGAGATCTGCTGCCAGTCTAAGTTGACAATATAGGGCTAGATACACTAATCATCTGACTCAGTACAAAGCAGTTTCTTACGTTGCTAGGATACTGTATTATATGCAGTTTGCAACAGCCAAATAGTAACATGAATTAATGTTACTTTCCTCCAGTGAGCTCGGGGTAAAGTAGGTGGCTCTTATCCTCCCTGCTTTTATGCTCACAGTACCCGCTGATGTAGCTAAGGGTGAAATAGAGCAACTGGCCCAAGAGCATACAGTAAGTTTCATGGCTCAGGGAGAATTGAACCTGGATCTCCCAGAACGCACCCATTTCAGCACTCTAACCTCTATATCACAAAAGCTTCCTGGCTTTAGCTGCTACACCTGCAGGCAACAACTTAAATTGTGCTAACATTACTTGCAACATTTATTTAAAAGTAAGGACATTTTCAGACACCGTTTTATCATACCTAGCGCGGGAAGAGCTCCCGGGATAGGGACGGGGCTCTTGCGCAGCAGGGGGTCATTTTTGGACTGAAGTTGCCCGTGATTAAAATATGGCTCTGCGGCTTCCGAAGCTTCACGGAACTGACACTGATGCTTTCGGGAGAGGGACGGCAGCATCCGAAAATGACCCCCTGCCGTGCAAGAGCCCCATCCCTCTCCCGGGAGCTCTTCCCGCGCTAGCAACGATAAAACGGTGTCTGAAAATGTCCTTAGACTTAGAATAGATGGGAGAGGCAAGATACAGGATAAGCTAGAATTCATGCATTTTGGCTGAGATCCTGGAGCAAGCACATTTATGTGCCTTCCTCTGCCCAGTAGCTGTCAAGGCCTGCCAGACGGCGGCAGGGGCGATTGCTACAGTTCTTTACTGGCTCAGCCAGAGAGGGAGAGAAAGGTAACTCAAATGACAAAGAAGAAGCTGGTCTTGGCTACAAGGAGGAGAGTAATGTGTTTTGTCTCCCAGATGGAGCACACACACTGATTTCCCTTCCCCTGGCAGTCAAGACCAGCCACTTCTTTGTCATCTGACTTATGTCTTTTTCCCTTCCCCATGTCTCCCTTCCACCCCCCCACCCCGGTAAAAGGCAGCAGTAGGAACAGCCCTTGACAGTTGCCAGGAGGAATGTTTTGGGCAGGGCATAAGGTGATAAAGAATATTCTTTAGCTCCTTGGGCCCCATCAAAAAAGAAGAAGCTTACTCGTATATTAGCCAGAGTTGCCTATGCATATACTCCATCCATAGGAGATTATCAGACACAGCAAAAACAATGTTAGAAGATCACAACAAGAACAGGAATGAGGGATATTATGAGACAACAATGTCCTTCAGTGTCCTGGGGGCATAGTGCAGGTGTAAGGCATTTCTTTTTATTGGTGGCTTGTCCCTGTCAATGAAAAATGGAAGTCATGTCCACAGCAGTGCTACGCCCCAGGAACAGCTGAGGATGCAGGTGTCTGATAATGTCTCCCTTTCTGTTTCTGTGGGGATCTTCTGACACGTTTGGGGATGTGCTTTTTTGCCGCATTTCCCCACGTCTGATAATCTCCTTGCTGTCTACCCATGCAACAAAAGGCATAAGCAGTAAAGTCAGTTCTACTGTTAAGCTTGAGTGAATCAATCATCTTTGACAGCAGCTATCAGGTGACAACTCTGAAATAATTAAGGGCGCCCTGGTGGCACAGTGGTTAAAAGCCAGTACTGCAAGCCACAAAGTTATGAGTTCCATCCCAGAGGGCTCCAAGGTTGACTCAGCCTTCCATCCATCTGTAGGTAGGTAAAAGGAGTACCCAAGGTATTGGGGGCAATTAGCAAAAAAAAAAATCATTATAAACCGCTTAGGGAGTGCTTTGGCACTGATAAGTGGTATATAAAATAGCAGTGCTATGCTATGCTAAACAGAGAAATGTGTGGATAAAATGACCTCATAGCCACTAAGCTACCTGCTACCTTCAGGTGAGATGTAGGATGCTGTCCCTTCACAAGTGAAATAAGGTTCACCTGCTGATCAGGCCACCTTTTATACATGGAATGGAAGCAGGACCATTTTTCTGTTTGCTGTAAGCAGTAGATATCTTCAAAACTGGACACATATCACAAGATGCTCAAAAGATGCTCCTGTTTACCCTTTTGGTCATTTTTACTAATAAAACAACCATCTCTTGGGCATCTTAAGGGGTGTCTCAATTCCAGTGGATGCTCCCCAGTTTCTGCTTCTTTAATAAATGTCTTAGACCAGCCCTGACAGGCAGGAAGATGTTAGGATGGGGTAATCGAGGCCTAATAGTTATAAGGGACATACATTCCTTTCAGTATCCCTATGCCTCTATGTATCCTTTGCTGGGAAATGAGTAGGAGAAGGGTACCATTGCACTCATGTCCTGCTTATGGGCCTTCTCTAGACAACTGATTTCTCAACTGGTATAGATAGAAGTCATATACTCTCCGATTGTCCCAATTATTCCTCTCTTGTCCCACCTTTTCAGCTGCTTTTAAAATGTCCTGGATTGTCTCTCTTTCTCCCACTCTCCTCCTTTGTTCTCAGCCTACTTCAGTTGCTGAAAACTGAGTTCAAACTGTAAAAGTAGTTTGTACTCCACTATCACAGCACTGGGGAGAAGAGAGAAGGAGGTGGAATCTTGCCCTTTCCAGTAATCTCAGGTAAAAGCAAACTGCTGCAGCTTCTCCTAGCTTGTGTGGTCTTCCTCATTAATTCCTTTTGGCTTCTTGACCACTCCCTGGTGTTGCTCAGCCATATGTGTCCAGTTTTCATCTGTGAAATGTTGGAGGGCATGAGATGTCAGTAGCCTGTTGCCAGGAACTATGCGCAAATGTGACTACAAACAAACACACACACACACACACACACACACACACACACTTGTGCATATTTTTTACCAAACAGCAAAATGTCTAGAGATGTGTACCTACTACTCATTGTGACCAATTTGCCTTGCCTGGTTTTTGGAAGAAGTGAACTTGTCAGCTGTCCCCTTTCATTATGAAGGAGAGAGGAAACTAAAGAACAGAATCATAGAGAGGTGTGGGATTTTTTTTTTGAAAAAAAAATCTAATGCTAGCATTTCTGCTGTTAAACAGATTACATTAATGTTAAGTGAGGAAGCTGTACCTTTTGTGATGACTTAGCCTGAATTGTCAAGTGAGAGCAGAAGTTTTGTATTGAAACTACAAAGTCAAGACTGAAACTCTGCCTCAAACTTGGGCTGCAGTGATGTCCTGTTTCTATTGGTCAATGGCCTGGCCTCCTTTCAGGCATAATACAGAGGGCTTGTCTAGACGAGAAGATATAGGAGATTTTCAGACGTGATTTTCAGCAGTATATATTCCAAAACAGCTCTGTTGTTGCCGCAACAATCATGAATGAAATATGACACGGCTTCCTCCATTCTGTCACAGAAGTGACACAGAGGGGTTCAGCAGAGGAACGGCATCGTCCAAAACTGCTCCCCTGCCGCGCGGCAGCAACGGAGCTGTTTTGGAATATATGCTGCCGAAAATCGCATCTGAAAATCTCCATAATGTGAATTGCTGTGCATTAACGCAAATTCACAGCAGGGTTCATTTGTCTCCATGGTCCTTTGGCAAAATCGCTAGTATGTGAAGCTATCTATGTTTGAAGTGTACATACAGCCACGGCTGTGAATCAAGCTAGTGGCCAAGAGTGAATTACTCATGTTATTATTCTCCACAAGCTGTTGGTTAGAGGTCTGGAAGCCATACCTTATGAGGAGCAGCTTAGGGAGCTGGGTATGTTTAGTCTGGAGAAGAGGAGGTTGAGAGGTGACATGATAGCCATGCTTAAATATTTGAAGGGATGTCATACTGAGGATGGAGCAAGCTTGTTTTCTGCTGCTCCAGAGACTAGGACATGGAGCAATGGACTCAAACTACAGGAAAAGAGATTCCACCTAACGATGATGGGGAACTTCCTGACAGTAAGAGGTGTTCGGCAGTGCACTGCCTGGGAGTGAGGTGGAGTCTCCATCTTTGGAGGTTTTTAAACAGAGGCTGGATGGCCATCTCTGATATCTCTGCTCTCCACCAGCAATGGAATGGTCATGGTAGGGGAATCTATTGCAGCATAACGGTGAGTCTTGGTTGTTTTGACATTGCAGAGGGAGAAACAGAATGCCTCAATGACTCTCTCTCTCTCTCTCTCTCAATAGATAGATAGATAGATAGATAGACAGACAGACAGACAGAGATACAGATGCAAGCTTAAGGTGGACTTTGGCTTGCATATTCTCACAGCCACCTTGACTCCTATGCTTGTGGGGGCAATTAGCTAACACACATTGGAAACTGTTTAATGCAGTGTAGATGTGTAAATAGCTATTGCTTAAAACAATTTGTAAGCCGCTCTGATAGCCTTGTGGCTAAAGAGCGGGGTATAACTAACTAACTAACTAACTAAATAAAAATGGAGGAATATAAATTAAATAACAAATAATATACTAGTGAATATACATTTAAAGAGACCAATAGGGGAAAGACCCAACATAGAGCAACTTCAGAGGCATAAGAGAATATTCCATGGAAGGGAGCAAAACTAATTTTCACCTATGTCAGGAAATTAGCTGGAGCTCACTAAGGATATCCAAAGAGGAAGTGTGAAATGAAATCAAAATGAGAAAAGAAGATGGGCAGAGAGAATCAAGAGCACAATGCAGCATCGTAAGATGGCCATTAGCTGTAGCTTAGCAATTGCCAAGATCCTATTTATGATATGTGGTCAGAATTACATGCCACTAAGTGTTCAGAGTCCAGAGGTTTTCCAACTATCCTCCAGAGAGCACCAAATATTAGGAAGCAAGGGGATCTTGTAGCACCTTTGAGACTAACTGAAAGAGATAAAATTGTGGCATAAGCTTTTGTAGGACATTATCAAATGTCCTACAAAATGTTCTTTTGCCAGCATAATTTGTGCTGTTTTTATGCCAGCAAAAGAACTCCCCATACCACACTTACCTTGTACCCAGCAAAATGGCAGCCTCAGCAATGAATGAGAAATGAATGGAGCTCCATTCAGTTCCTCGACTGAAATCTCATGGATTCTTGTGAGAAGGCGGAGCACAGGAAATTCAAAACCAAAACCAAAAATAACACTCAAAAAGTTTTTAAAAGCACACAGACTGAGAAAACTTCCAACATACCAGGAAGGGTCATAAAAAGTGTGTCACCTACCTGGATGGCACGATCTCACCCAGAAGTGTTCTACATGGGAAAAAAAAGCTTCAAATGCTGGCAATGCCGCAAAAAATCATCACAGCTGATCTATCGACAGCTTGACTCATCAATAAAATAGATCGGCTTATGGACAGTACATAAACACAAAAGGGAGATGTCATCTGATACATGCACCCTTTCATGTTTATGTGATATCGTTATGACATCATATTTTGTGTGTCTGATAAAGTCCGCAGACTTAGGATTTTATCAGACTAGCCACTGAAAACGTTCTTGTGCTGGCATAAAAAAAAACAAAAAAAAAACCCAACAATTTTTATGCCAGCAAAAGAACGATCCCCCTGCACTTACCTCCTTTCCTGGCAAAGGCAGCTCCAGCAATAAAGAGGAAGTGAATGGAGCTCTGTTCACTTGTTCATTCGAAATCCCGTGCAATTTCACCACGCATGAAATTCAAAAGTAAAAAAAGAAACAAACATGTAAAATTTATACTAAGCACATAAACACACTAAAAAACTTCAAAATAACCTGGGCAGGGTCATAAAAAGTTAATCACTTACCTGGATGTTGTGATCTCACCCGGAAGTGTTCTGGCTTGTCCAGCCACTGTTAGGGTAAGTACGAGATTTAAATGGACAGAGGTTTCGCACACCGGCAATGCCAGCACAAAAGCAGCAGGGGGATCTATTGAAGGTTTAAACTGTCAATTAAAAGGTATAGGATTTGGGCTGATTTTAACTGTGAAAGGGTGATGTCTGATCTGCACTCCCTTTCACTGTTATGTGGTATCGTTATGACATTTTGAGTGTCTGATAAAGTCCTTAGTCTGCTTCATCAGATGCTGAATACTAACATGGCTATGTCTTTGAATTCTACCCAAATATCAGGATATTGCATACTGGTGCTAAACCAGTGCCTGGCATCCGTGATGAACTGGATGAGGGCAAAATAACTGAAGCTTAATCCAGATAAGCCAGAGGTGCCCTGGGTCATTTCTAAGACAGATTTAGGACCAAGGGTTCAGAATGTGCTAGACAGGGTTACACTCCCTCTGAAGATAAGGTTCGAGAATCCTGCTGGATTCATCCCTGTGGTGTCATTATGATGCTGTATTTAGTGTGTCTGATAAATTCCTATGTGGGGCTGCCTCTGAAAAATGATCAGAAACAATAAATGGCCCAAAGAGCTGCAATCAGATTGTTAACTAAGGTTGGCTAGATAGAACACACAGCTTCTATGATGCACCAATAGCAAACACCGAAGATCAATAATCCCTTTTGAAGTTTATTGCTCAGGGTCTGCATGGTAACATAATGAAAGCCACTTCTAGCAAGTCAAAGCACACAGGACGTTGATAAAGTCAAAATAGGTTTCCATTCCTTGGGAATGGGAAGGGAGGAGGTGAGAGGAGTCTAGGGAGTTGCATTCCAGACATAGAGGCCTGGGAAGTACAGTTGATATCCCTGGGCAAAACTTAAGGCGAGCTGGCCTGCATCCAGGAGTTAAGGTGCCCTGGGAGAGTTCCCAAGAGCACCGGCTCCATGACGGGGCCTAGGCTGGACATTAGAATGCCCAGTATCCAGAATAGGCCACAACAGTTTCCTTGCTACGGCAGTTCTACTGGCTGTCAGTCCATTTCTTGGCACTTGGGTCCAGGCACTTTGAAAGACCTTATCTCCCTATATGAGACCATTAGAGCTGTAAGACCTTCAGGAGAGGTCCTTCTTTTCATCCCACTACTTTCTCAGGTTTGTTTGGTAGGAACACAAGAGAGAGTCTTCTGTCTGACTGCTCCCAGACTTTGGAACTCCTTCCTAGGGAGACTGGGATAGCCTCCATCCTTACTCTCCTTCCTCTGGCAAGTTAAAACATTCTGATGATGTCTGGCTTTTAGAAACTGGCTGGGATGGGCTTTTAATGGTGTGATGTTCTGTTTTGTTGGTTTGTATATAGCCTTTTAATGAATTCTGATGGTTTTAACTTTACAAATGGTTAAATTGTTTTTAAATAACTTTTATATGTATACTTTTAAGCAATATTTTTGTATAGTTTTTAATTAGCATTGCTTTTAAAAAGGTGTAAGCTGAAACTGGAAATATTTTTGCTGAGACTATTAGAAGACTCCTTGGAGGAAAACTTTGGGAAGATAAGTAGATACATGACTACAGCAGCAAGGTTAATTTATGCTCAGCAAGAAACTACAGACTGTTCCAGCAATAGAAGAGTGGACATGAAAACCTCTTGATATGATTGAGATAGACAAATTGACTATTTTATTAAATGATAAAACCGTTGATGATTGTAAGAAGGTGTGGAAGACTGAGATAGATTATTTGAAGAAAATGAATGGTAATATAGACATTGTAATATGTGGTAACTTTTGAATTTATTAATAAGCAGGTGATGGAGAAGATTATATCCAATTATTTTATCTGATAAACCTGTATTTTTTTAAGATGAAAAATAGAGAATTGTTACATAATATAATTGGTAACATAGTATTTTTAATTTGATACGGTTTTAATTTTAAGGGGATTTTACAACATTTTATAACAGCCTTTTAGTTGGTAAGTTGGAACCTACATAACTCTTTTTTTGTTGTATGGTTTTGGGATAGTATAGAAAGGAGGGATAGAATAGGCGTGTATGTAAGTTTGTCATGTGTATTGTCATTTGGTGTTTGTTTTTTCCTTTGTATGTTTTTTTAATTGTAAAAAGGTGTGTGTTTAATAAAAAAAAAACCTTTATTTTAAAAAAGGTATAAGCTGCCTTGAGTCCCATTATTGGGGAAAGGGTGGGAAATAAATGATGATGATGATGATGATGATGATGATATCACTAATGGAAGATTGGCAAAGAGTCAAGTTTAACTACAGTATTTGCTGTGTCCTGACTCGTACTATTGCTGAAACCATCGAAAAGGTATGTTCCTGAAAAGGAGAAAGATATGTCACTCATATTTTGAGTTGAATGTCAAATTTCAAGCTCAAAATGTTAAATCTGAATGTTTTACTATTAGTATCTATTATCTGATAGCTGTCAAAACAATTGTGAGATCTCATAAGCTGTCAGATACCTAATGGCACTTGCATGTCACATATAATAGTCTACGAAATAATAAATACACCCAGATGATACCATACCTTTCAGTGTGATTTCTGGTCTGGTTCTGACACTGAAACAGCATCGATTGCCTTCGTATTTAAGCTATACTAAGAGAAAGATAGGAAGAAAGCAATGGTGCTAACTCTGCTGGACCTCTTACAGCTTTTGATACAATCAATCATGGGATCATTATGAGTAATTAGCTGTGGTGGAGTTTGCAGTGAAAGGTTCTAACCATGTACCAATGGTTGGTTCTAGAAGACCGTGTCATGGGACTGTTGTTAAGCCTCATGGTAGGGCTCTATTCTGTTTGAGTTTTAAGATCTGCCAGGGAGGGCTTTCTCTCGGCCCCACCACCTTCACATTTAGTGAAGTCACAGGAGAGAGCCTTCTCAGTGGCTTTTGCCAGGCCGTGGAACCTCTGGGAGTTCCACTTGACCCCTTCTCTGATCTCACTGAAGATCTTTTTATTCAGGTGGGCCTTTGATATTTAAATTATGTAGCAATAGCATGCATGAAGTGGTTTGCTGTGTTTCTATCTTTAATTAGTAATCTATATATATACTTCTCTTGGGTATGTTGCCTTTCCCAGTGTGCTGATTGGCTGGTCAGGAAACACACCCAACCAATCACCACCCATATGCAAATTCCCTCTTCACCTCACAATCCACTCCAGCCACTCAGTCTGTGGACCAGATTCCTGCCACTCAATCTGTGGCCCAGATTGGGACCGAGACAATCAACTGGTGGCGGCTGCAGCAGGGCAACAGAGTAAGTCACCCTCAGCAATTCTAGGAAAAGTGTGGGACACTGAGAAGGGGGAGGAGGAATTTAAAAATCCACCAGCCTACCTTACAGGGTTGTTGTGAAGTCTACCGGGTGTTTTGGGGGGAGTTTTTTAACAGCATATGTTATGCCGGGTACAGAAAGTTATGTTTTAATTGTACTGTCTTCAGACTAGATGATGGAACAGAAATTGTTTGGCACTCTTGGTGGGAGGACAATCTGTGCCTGGAACTAGAAAGAAGGATTGCATCCCTGATGGTTCTGCTGGATCTCTTGATCACAGAATCATAGAATCATAGAGTTGGAAGAGACCACAAGGGCCATCTAGTCCAACCCCCTGCCCTGCAGGTGCACCCAATCAAAATATTCCCAACAGATGGCCATAATAATACTGTTAAACTCTTTTTCAGCTTTTGTAAAATAAGATTTTTAACTGAATCTTTTTAAAAATTGTTGTAAGCCCCCTTGGATTCCATCCCAGGAGAAAGGCAGGGCATAAATTCAATAAATAATATGAATGAATGAATGAATAACACAGTGGGCCCTCTGTATCCACAGGGGTTTGGTTCTGGAACCCATTGCCAAAAGCAAAAGCCACAGATAATTAAGTCCTATATAATCTATGGGCGCCACCATTTTAAGTATGGGTGTCATCATTTTATCTATGCAGCACCACCATTTTAAGTATGGGCACTGCCATTTTAAGTATGTGGCGATGATCTGCTGGAATCTGTGGATATCAAATCTGCGGATACAGAGGGCCCACAGTAAACTCATATATACAAACAAACAAACAAATGTTTCTTAATGTTATTCAACATCTGCATGAAACCACTGGATGAGATTTGGGTATAGTATCATCAGTATGCCAATTACATTCAATTGTAATCCTCATTTTCATCAAATTTCAAGTGATACTGCTAAGTGCTGAACTAATGCCCAGGATTGTTCATGGACTGGATGAGAGCCAATAAGCGGAAATTTAATCCAGATAAAATGGAGGTGCTGGCTGTTTGTCTGTTTTGGAAAATGAAATGTGCTACACATTCCAAGGCAGCGTATTTCACTGTCCAGCAGCTCTTATCATCTGTAAGTTTTCCCTAATGTTTAGATGGAATATCTTTTCCTGTAGTTTGAGTCCATTGCTCCATGGCCTAGTCTCTAAAGCCACAGAAAACATGTTTGCCCCATCCTCAGTATGACATCCCTTCAAATATTTAAACATGGCTATCATGTCCCCTCTCAACCTTCTCTTCCCCCGACTAAACATACCCAGCTCCCTAAGCCGCTCCTCATAGGACATGGCTTCCAGACCTCTCACCATTTTGGTCAACCTCCTCTGGACATGCTCCAGCCTGTCAATATCTTTTTTGAATAGTGGTGACCAGAACTGGACACAGTATTCCAGGTGAGGTCTGACCAAAGCAGAATAAACTGGCACTATTACATCCCTTGATCTAGACACTTTACTCCTATTAATGCAGCCAAGAATTGCATTAGCTTTATTACCTGCTGCATTACTCTGCTGACTCAGGTTCAGCTTGTGGTCCATTAAGACTCCTAGATCCCTTTCACATATACTGCCATCAAGCTAGGTGTACTCTATCCTATATCTGTGCTTTTCATGTTTACTGTACAAGTGTAGTATCCTAGATTTCTCCTGGTTGAAATTCATTTTGTTAGTTTGGGCCCGGCTTTCTAATCTGTTAAGGTCACTTTTAATTCTGATCCTGTCCTCTGGGGTATTAGCTACCCCTCCTAATTTGGTGTCATCTGCAAACTTGATAAGCATGTCCTCCATTCCCTCATCTAAGTCATTGAGAAAGATGCTGAATAGCACTGGGCCCAGGACAGAACCCTGTGGCATCCCACTGGTCACTTCTCTCCAGGATGAAGAGGAGCCATTGGTGACTACACTTTGGGTTCTTTCAGTCAACCAATTACAAATCCACCTAACAGTTTCATTGTCTAGCCCCAGGTTACTAACTTTTTGCAAGAATATCATGGGGGACTTTGTCAAAGGCCTTACTGAAATCAAGATACACTACATCCACAGCATTCCCTTCATCTACCAAGTATGTAACTCTATCACAAAAGAGATAAGATTATTCTGGCATGACTTGTTTTTGAGAAATACATGTTGACTTTTAGTAATCACAGCATTCCTTTACAAGTGGTTACAGACTGTCTATTTAATGATCTGCCCTAGAATCTTTCATAGTATTGATGTCAGGCTGATAGGGTGATAATTATTTCAATCTTCTTTCCCCCCCTCCTTTAAAGACATCAGTCTGAAAATAAACCACTCAGACACAGTGCATGTCTAAACTAGAAACAGTTTTCTTAAGTGTAGCAGAGTCTTGCAGCAGCTAGTACAGGCAGAGTAACACTAGAAGCACAAGAATGACAAGAGAACCAATATAGTGTATTTCACTGTTATATACACATATCATGACGGGATATGCAATCACATCAACATAGAAAGTTTCCAGGCTCAAAGCCTGCTCAAAACATTCCCATGGCGATACCAGCCTCACAGACACCTTGGCTGGTTCCATCCCCCACACAGCCGGCATTAGTCAACACCAGCTGTGCTCTTAGGTCATCATAACCCCTGCTGGTTACAGCTCACTTTACTGTAAAAATCCATATGTACAAATATACCTTAACATATATTTATTCCAAATCCTTAAAATGAGTTTTCTTACATAATGGTTGTTAAAATCGGTATTTGCTTTCATTTTCCTATATCAGATGGTATCTATGCCGTCCAAACCTCAGGTTGTGTCCTAAATTTAAAAGTCTGTCATTATCCAACATTAACCAGTCCTTTAGCCAAAACAAACAGAAGGCTGAGAAATAAGTTTTCAGATCACCTCTGTTTAGTATCCTGGAGTGCTTTAAACCTCACGCTCAGCTTTTTTTCTTTGCTATATGTATTTTGAAAGATCTTTCCACCTTTCTTTGTACAGTTTATCATTTGATATTACTGGGATAATTTGAAAAAGAAAAATAATTTTTGGAAAAACTTTCATCTTTATCACTGAATGTTCATCCTAATAGACATAGGACTTTTTCAGACAAGGGTTACCATGCAAGAAATTTGCGGAACAGGTATGGTGCTGTTGTGTGGCAGGGAGTCCATTTCGGATGACGCCGTCCCTCTCTTGGCATCGTCCGTGTCACTTCCGTGTATGATTGAAATGCAGCCACACTATATCTTACTCACAGAAGTTGTCCATGAGTAAAATATAGCGCAGCTGCCTTCAATTATACACAGAAGTGACACAGACGATGCCGAGAGAGGGACAGCATTGTCCAAAACGGATCCCTTGCTGTGCAACAGCGCCGTACCTCTTCCGCAAGCTTCTTGCACAGTAACCCTTGTTTGAAAAAGTCCATAGTTTAAGTTTGTTCCATTTTTGTATATCCTGTTTGATTCCATTCCACGCTTTAAAGAAAAGGCGTTGAATTATTTTCTGGCAGTTATTCCCAAGTATTTCATTTTTTTCTCTATATTGAAACCAAAAACTTGAATAAATTTCACTTTCTCCTGCTTACCCATATGTTTGTTATCATCTTAGATTCTTGTTTGTTAATCTTAAACCTTGCTACTTCACCAAAATCATTAAGGATTTTTAATAATCTTTCCATATTTTCTAAAGGGTCTTCTAAGACTATTACCAAATCGTCTGCAAAAGCCTTTACTTTATCATAAAGTTTCTTTATTTGATAGCTTTTATTTTTTTTCTTCTTGTCTTATCATCCTCAATAAGATCTCCAATGACAACATATATAATAGAGGTGACAATGAACAGCCTTGTCTTGTTCCTTTTGTGTCTTACAAACCTGAGTTCTCCATTTATCAAAAATGTGTGCCTTTTGGTTCTTGTAGATCTCTTCTATCCATTTCACAACATTATTTCTGAAATTCACCTTTTTTAATAGACACAAAAATAAATCCCAATTAAATTTGTTGATTGCTTTTTTAGGATTAAAAAAAATAGCATTTCTTGTTTCTCTTTGTGGTAGTTTGGATATTCTATGATATCCAAGCCTTGGTGGTGCAGTGGTTAAATGCCAGTACTCTGGCTTTTCTTCGCAAACGAAGATTCAGGAAGGACTCATCCCGCGCTTTCTGCAAGCGCGCTGATGACTAAAAAGGCCAATCCGAGATAAACAAGTCCAGTTGCAAAGCACAGCAGAAGGTATCCTTGGGTGATGTTTTTGGGTTGTGATTCTTTCTGCGTTGTCATTTCTCTTCAAGACTTGTTCGTCGTGAGCTCTCAAATAAGGCTGCAGCATTGTGGATAGTGTGTCTCCATGCCTCCCGATGTGAGGCCAGGGCGGACCACTGTTGGTGATCAATTTGGCCAAGCCTGAGATGTTGTTTCAGGGAGTCTTTGTATCGCTTTTTTGGAGCGCCCCTCTTATGCTGACCCGTGGCGAGTTCACCGTAGAGTAGTATTTTTGGGAGGCGATGGTCCTCCATCCTAGAAACGTGCCCTGCCCAGCGCAGCTGTGTTCTCAATATCATGGCCTCAATGCTGGTGATCCCTGCTTGCTCAAGGACAGCAACATTCGTCACATAGTCAGTCCAGTGTAGTACTATAGCCATAACATTGTGAGGGCTACAGGTTGACTCAGCCTTCCATCCTTCCAAGGTCAGTAAAATGAGTACCCAGCTTATTGGGAGCAATTAGCGAACACATTGTAAACCGCTTAGAGAGTGCTTAGCACTATAAAGTGGTATAGAAATGCAAATGCTATTGCAATTGCTATATCCAAAACATATCTTGAGTTACTCCGTAGCTGGCATTTTGGCAAAAAGCCATTCTGATCTTCATATATAATTTCTTGTAGATTTTTTTCATTCTTTCTGCCAAAATTGAAGCAAACAATTTATAATTGTTATTTTGTAGAGAGATCAATCTATAATTGCTGGCTTTCATCAAATCTTGTCCTTCCTTAGGAATTAGCATTATTGTTGCCATCTCCCATGTTTCAGGATTTTTTTTTCCAATGAAGAATCTCATTAAAAGTCTCTTGCAGGGGTTGACAAAGTTCTTCCTTAAAACATCTCTCTATATAAAACTCTTGGGTATGCACAATGGCCTTAGGTATGTACGCATGTTGACTCTTGGGTATGTACAGTGTGTTTAGGTATGTTGCCTCTTTCAGTGTGCTGATTGGCCACTTAAGATCCCTCCTGTCACTCCCTCAGCCAATAACCAGCCACAGGCAAATTCCCTCTCCACCTCACAATCCACCCCTGCCACTCATGGCCAATCTGCATACTGGGAGAGACCAAACAATGTGCTACAGTGTTGGCTATAGTTACTAAGGCTGCAAGCCTTTCCAGTTCACCAGTGTCTCAGGGCTACATAATTCCCACTTATGATTTAATACTGCACAGTAATATCATTTCTATTCCTGCTGCGATGGGACCCAGGAAGTCAACTAGTGAAGGTGGGATGCCACTGCTGCCACTGCAACAGGATCCTGGCAGTGAACTGGCAGTGGCAGTGGGACGCTGCTGCTGTGACAGAACCCAGGCAATCAACTGACAATAGTGGTGGGGCAGGGTGGGGAGGATGCTGCTGCCGCCATTGCAATGGGACCCATTGAACTGGGGGTAGCGGGATGTCGCTGCTGCAATGGGACCCAGGCAGTCAACTGGTGTTGGTGGCAGCATTGGGAAGCCACTGGTGCCACTGTGATGGGACCCAGGCAGTGAATTGGCAGCAGTGGCAGGGCACCACTGCTGCCACTGCAACAGGATCCAGGCAACCAGGCATGACATCTACTGGACATTTTGGGGGGAGTTTGTTAATGATGTATGGTATGCTGGGTCCAGCTAGTTTAGTATATAAAGCTGTTAAACCATTTGGCGTAGGACTTTGCTTCCAAGTCTTGTCATAAGTCTTACTGAAATCAAGATACACTGCCACACCACAGTGAAAGCAGCCAATGAAAAACTGTGGAAGTTCAGTGCAGGAAGTCAAGGAGCATTTTGCAGGCCTAGTGCTGTGTACGGGGATGTGACAAGCTCTTGGCTGTAACTAAATGTCTCTTGGCAGCAAAGTCATGTTTTGATGCCCTGTGCCAATGAGCCTCATGAGAAATCAGATCCTCTCTCAGTTCAACACATAATAATAATAATAATAATAATAATAATAATAAAATTTATTTATACCCCGCCCCTCTGTTAAAACAATCGGGGCGGCTTACAGAATTTAAAATACAATACAAATAAAATCCCTAAACACCCCCACTCCCACCCTCCCCCATAAAAAAACATTAAACAAATATAAATTAAAGACAACTAATCTAAAATCACATTTAAAACTATAAATACAATAAAATATAATAAATGGCCAGCAGCCTAGAAGAGGCCAGGATCCCCTGAGGCCGGGATCTAATTAGGAAAGGCCTGCCGAAAGAGATCCGTCTTTAGTGCTTTTTTAAAGCCACTCAGGCTCGTTATCTGACGGATCTCATTCGGCAGGTCATTCCACAATTTGGGGGCGACTACCGAAAAGGCCCTCTGGGAGGTTGCAGACAGCCTAGATTTTTGTGGCTGAAGCAAATTCCTCCCAGAGGACCGGAGTGCGCGGGGAGGATTGTATGGGAGGAGGCGGTTCCGGAGATAAGTTGGACCCAAGCCATTTAGGGCTTTAAAGGTAATAACCAACACCTTATACTGGGCCCGGAAACTGATTGGCAGCCAGTGGAGAGATTTTAGTACTGGAGTTATATGGTCTCTCCGAGATGTTCCTGAGACCACTCTGGCTGCCATATTTTGTACCAACTGAAGTTTCCGGACCAAGCATGAGGGCAGCCCCATGTAGAGCGCATTGCAGAAATCTAGACGGGAGGTTACCAGCGCGTGCACCACAGTCTCGAGGTCCCTTACTTCCAGGAAATGGCGCAGCTGGCGTATCAGCCGAAGCTGATAACAGGCGCTCCTGACTGTCGCATTCACTTGACTCGTCATCTGAAGTGATGAATCAAGGAGCACCCCCAGACTGCGAACACAGTCCTTAACGGAGAGTGTGACCCCGTCCAGGACTGGAGGTTGCAACCCAACTCCTGGTTTGGGGGCCGCTACCGTGAGCACCTCCGTTTTATCTGGATTTAATCTTAATCTGTTTTTCCTCATCCAGCCCATTACTGCTTTAAGACAATCATTAAGAGGAGAGACGCCATCGGAATTCGAGGCCGATGATCGGGGCAAGGAGAAATAGATCTGGGTGTCATCAGCGTACTGATAACACCCAGCCCCATAACTGCGAATAATCTCACCCAGCGGCTTCATATAAATGTTAAACAGCATCGGGGACAGGATGGCGCCCTGTGGAACACCACAAGTAAGCTCCTTTCTGCTGGAGCAGCTGTCCCCGAGCAACACCCTCTGGGACCTGCCCGAGAGGAAGGACCGGAACCACTGGAGCGCAGTGCCTCCGATTCCTAACCCCCTCAAGCGATCCAAGAGGATGCTATGATCTATTGTATCGAAAGCCGCTGAGAGGTCCAGAAGCACCAACAGGGTCACACTACCCCTGTCAATGCTTAGACGCAGGTCATCAGTCAAGGCAACCATGGCAGTCTCAACTCCAAATCCCGTCCTAAAGCCAGTTTGAAATGGGTCTAGATAATCGGTTTCATCCAAAACCACTTGGAGTTGAAGCGCAACTGCCCTCTCGATCACTTTGCTCAAGAATGGTAACATAGAAACCGGCCTATAGTTGTTCATGTCCAGGGGGTCAAGGGAAGATTTTTTCAGGAGCGGCCTAACGGCTGCTTCCTTTAAACAAGATGGAACACATCCTTCTCTGAGGGATGCATTGATGATGTCCTTAAGGAACATCATCAAGGCAGTCCCCCCCTGGATGGCCAGCCATGAAGGGCAAGGATCGAGAGGGCAGGTCGTCTTCCTAACCCTACCAAGTAGCTTGTCCACGTCCTCAGTACTCACAGATTGAAATTGATCCAGTAAACTGACATCAACGGAGTTGCTGGACACCTCGTCAATTGTTTCTGCCAAATTACTGGTATCTAAGTCGGCTCTTATCTGAGAGATTTTATCTGCAAAGAAATTGTTAAACGCGTCACAGCAGGCCGTCGTTGGGTTAAGCAACGGGTTCTGCGCAGGAATAACCTGCGTCATCTCCCTTACCACCCTAAACAGCTCTGCTGGACGGGACTCTGCAGACGCAATACGTGCAGAGGAGAAGGATCGCTGTGCTGCACGTATTGCCTCTCGATAGGACCAAAGAAAGTTCCTATGACGAGTCCTGTCGGATAAGAGTCGAGTTTTCCGCCAGTTGCGCTCTAGTCGTTGTCCAACCCGCTTCATTTTCCTAAGCTCTGCTGTATACCATGGCTTACGGTTTGAAGCGGGTTGGAAAGGACGCTTGGGAGCGATCGTGTCGATAGCCTTGGTAAGATCGTTGTTCCAGGTATTAACCAAAGTTTCGACAGGGTCACCGGCGTTACCAACACATGGGATTTCATGCATTGTGCCAGACTGACACAGAAGCTTTAATAAGATGTCAGCTAGGGCAAAGCCCCTGCCCCTTGCATTAGGCGTGTATGATATGGAAAGGGGGCATGTGCCTGTAATCACTGTGGAGAGCAGAGAGGGGGGGGGAAGAGAGAGAGAGAGAGAGAGAGAGAGAGAGAGAGAGACTATTTTTTTAAAACCACATCTTCCAGAATCTTTTAGCCAGCAGGGGCAGTAGCCATGATGGTTGGGGGAACCTTGGGAGTTATAGTCTAAGTAAAAAAAAAAGTCTTGTGTCATCTTAAAGGCTAACAAGATTTATTTGGCACTTTGGAACATCCTGGTTCTTGCTACGGGAACAGAGCTAGCTGGCAACCGGGCTTCTCCTTGTCCTCTCCTTTCCATCCTTCCTTGTCATCGAAAGATTGTGAAAAGAGTCACTCAATCAAAAGAACAGGGAGGTTGAGTGTGTAGGGAAGATGGACAAGACGTACTGAGATGCCAGAGTAATGCAGGATCTTAGCTGTAGGACATTTATAAATAAAGTATATAATCTCTCTCTCTCTCTGGCTTTTCTTTGCAAACAAAGATTCAGGAAGGACTCATCCCATGCTTTCTGCAAGCGTGCTGATGACTGAAAAGGCCAATCCAAGATAAACAAGTCTGGTTGCAGAAAACACAGCAAAGGGTCTCCTTGGGTGATGTTTCCAGGTTGTGATTCTTTCTGCGTTGTCGTTTCTCTTCAAGACTTGTTCGGCGTGAGTTCTCAAATAAAGCTGCAGCATTGTGGATAGTGCATCTCCATGCCTCCCGATGTGAAGCCAGGGCAGACAATTGTTGGTGATCAATTTGGCCGAGCCTGAGATGTTGTTTCAGGGAATCCTTGTATCGCTTTTTTGGAGCGCCCCTCTTACGCTGACCCGTGGCGAGTTCACCGTACAGTACTATTTTTGGGAGGCAATGGTCCTCCATCCTAGAAGCCTGCCCTGCCCAGCACAGCTGGGTTCCCAATATCATGGCCTCAATGCTGGTGATCCCTGCTTGCTCAAGGACAGCAACATAACTGTAGGACACTTATAAATAATGTATATAATAGTTATAAAGTATATAATAGTTTAGTTATAAAGCCCTGTATGGCTTAGGTCCAGACTATCTGAAAGACCTTAGCTCCCTCTACGAATTTGTCAGAGTCTTAAGATCCACAGGAGAAGCCTTTCACTCAGTCCCATCATGATCATAGGTGTTGACTACACAATGAATTCTTTTTGCGGAGAATGCAAGAAGAATGCCATTATTACTCATGGATCATGGCCCATATTCACGATATTCTGAAGGAGGGGGGCTGAAAACTCCATATAGATCATGGTAACAGCTTTCACTGTTTCCTGCAATCTTTTTTTTAAAAAGTGTGCGAAATTGCGCACAATAGGTCATCTGTACAACCAATTCACAAAGGGGACACAGCAGAGCTGAAAGCTGATTGGATGGACCTCGAAGCGGGCAGGCTTGCAAGGGAGGACTTGGAATGCCGGAGCCATTGCTTTTGTTTCTACAGGCACGAACGTTCACCTGGTAAAGTGGCACAGCAAAAGTATGAACTTTTTTTAAAACAGAAAGCAGCTCTTCCGCATCTGTCTCCTTAAGAGAAAAAAAGGGGGGAAGGGAAGGAGATTTTCTGGACTCAACTCACTAGTGGCAACCTTTTTTGTTTGGGGGATGAATACTGTAAAATATTCCGTTCCAAGCTTGCTAATCAGCCGTGGGCACAAATGGGGACTGTAGGAAAAGGAAGGTAAATCACTATGTTTCACTAAAAATTCTCCCATGTAGCTGACCCCACAGGTTCATTTGGTGGGGACACAGAAGAGAGCTTATCCTCTGGAATTCCCTTCCATAGGAGGCTAGGCTGGGCCCCTCCCTGCTCTTCTTCCACCAGCAGGCAAAGACCTTTTTATTCAAGCACACTTTTAATGTGTAATTGTTTGCAAGGAGGCATCTTATGCAGAACAGGGAATGTGCTTTATTTTTAACTTCTGCATGTCTTTTAATGATTAAAAGCTTATCTATACAAAGGGGAAAATGTGGATTGATGCACAGTAACACCAATTCACAGCTGCTTCTATTTGTCTTAACATTTTTTGGGCATGATTGCAGGCATGCAAAGCTATCCATTTTCACTGTTCCAACAGGCATGCCTGAGAATCAAGATGGTGAGTATGAGTGAATTATTTGTGTTTTTATTTCTTTTATATTCACCAGTTGCCACCACCAAACACTATTTTTTGGGAAAGCATATCCAAGATGTGAAACTGCGATATTCCAACTAAATAAAAAGAAGGGAAAAAAAGATTTAAAAAAAGAAGAAAATGCTGTTTTATTGCCTCAGTGCATGATCACTATAGCAAAAATCCAACATGGCAGTTCTGGGCACTTGCTTTGTAAGCAAGCTCCACCCCCTGCACACATCCAACCAATCAGCTTTCTACTTCTGCTCTTATCGGGAAGGCCAATCTGTTGTCCCATTGAATTACTCATCATTCTATACTCCCCCAACTTGCCCCTGCCAAACAGTATTTTTTAAAAAACCTTACTCCAAGGCATGAAAAAGCGATCTTCTGCTTAAATAGTGAAAAAAAAAAAAGCTGTTTCATCACCTCAGCACACAGTCTCTACGGCAACAATACATTATGGCGATTCTGGTCACTGCCTTGTTATCAAACTCCACCCCCTGCGCACATCCAACCAATCAGCTATTGTCTTCAGAAATGTGCTACGATTTGGTTGTCTTAACGAGCGAGAATGCGCATCCCCCCCCAGTGTACAAGGGATCAGTACCATATTTGTGCCATTGGCTACAGTTGTTTGTTTCCTGGAAACTTGCTGCAGAATGATAGCTGATGGCTTTTGGACTGGCATTGGTCCACGCACCCACAACTGTTAGTAGTATGACAATACATGGCTTTGGACTTTATCAGACGCTGCCCTTAAAACGTTCTTTTGCCAGCATAAACCCCCCTCCCCACATTTTTATGCTGGGAAAAGAACACTCCACCTGCACTAACCTCCCTTTCCCACCAAAGACAGCTCTGACAATAAAGAAGAAGTGAACGGAGCCCTGTTCGCTTCCTTGTTTGAAATCTAGCAAGACTTAAAAAATAAGAAATAAGAAGTTACACACCACACCACACACACTTTAAAAGTTCCAAGTAACCCTGGGAGGGCCATAAAAAGAGCACTGATGTAGGTCTTTCAAGATAATAACCAGCACTTCGCATTGTACCCAGGGTTCCAATGAAATATGTAAAACCAGTCTCCAAGTCTGTCCCTAATAATAGCACAATGATAGGAAATGGGAGAGAGGGGGGAATACATCATCATGGTTAAGAGGAGAAGTGTACTTACAACATCCTCCATTTGCTTGCTGATGGATTATAGGTTTCCTTTGCCATGCTTGGCAGGAGAATCAATGCCAAAGCTCTCCTGCTGCTGTTTTACTGGAATGGCGGAATGGAACATCTTACAAACGCCACTTTTGCATTTTCAAGTTAAGTCAGCTATTTCGTAGCAATCAATAAATCCCTTTGCTTTGCCTGCTTAACGGCCCTGCTGGATTTATCTCCAGATAAATCTTTATTGTCTTGCTGGGGCTCAGCCAAAACTCCCAGAGAGAGTGGATATTTTTAACAGCTAAAGCTCTCTTTATAGCCAACCACCTCATCACCCCATTCAATAAAGTGAATTTAGCGCTCAGCCTGTGTCTTCAAGTACTACCATTGATTTAAACAGTGGCAGATATGAATGTGAATGGTTGGAGAAATCATGATCCTTACGGTTTTGATTAGAGTTGTACCAATCATCATCATCATAATAATCATCATCTCTCTCTCTCTCTCTCTGGCTTTTCTTTGCAAACGAAGATTCAGGAAGGACTCATCCCGCACTTTCTGCAAGCGCGTTGATGACTAAAAAGGCCAATCCAAGATAAACAAGTCCAGTTGCAGAAAGCACAGCAGAAGGTCCACTTTTAAAAAACAGCTCTTTCACAGTGGGGAAAGAAATATTTTGTCAACCCCATTACATCTCCTCTTCTTCAGTGCACTTCCTGGACTGCTGTAATTTGTTTTCTCACTAGTTGCTGTTGTGTTTTTTTCCTCCTGGATTAGTTCCCATGAATGATCTTATCCAATTATAATGAAGCCACTCACAACATTTCATAAACCAACAAATATGCTGCTGTGATTATGTCACTCAAAACATATAGGAGTAAGGGAAATTGTGGGCAAGGTAAACAAATAAGTGAAAATGTTCAGAAGACAAGACAAAACAGGAATTGTCAGGTTTTCATTTTCCTCTAGAGCAAAATCTCTAAATCCCTAAACATATTGGCTACATATTGAATGGATCTAATTCTCAACTGCCCTGGAATAACAGGAAGGCTGCTTGGTTTCTCTCTTTCTCCTAGAGAGAATTTTCATTTTTATTTTCTACATTTATACACCACTTTTCTAATATACATACATACATGCATGCATGCCCAGGACATTATGACAAGGAGATGTCCAGCATTGCTCTACCCACTGTCAAGAAAAAAGAAAGAAGCTTGAAAGAAGCTTCCTCCCTTTCAGAAAGAATACTTTTATTATTATATATTTTTATTTAGTACCTGCATTTATATAGAAGTTCTCTGTGTGGCTCCCTAATCAAATACACCTTTTGATAGATTTGTACTTATGAATTGGGTTTTTCCCACCTGAATTGGGTTTTGCCCTTCTCTTTCCCAATCCCTTCTCCTTTGTCATCTTGTCTTTTTGGACTTTATCACACTACACTGTTATAGCGCTATTATTCCACTTTAACTGCTCTGGCTGCCACCTGTGGAATCCTGGGATTTGCAGTTTAGGGAGGGGCATTTAGCATTCTCAGCCAGAGAGCTCCTAGGCCTCGCTAAACTACAAACCCCAGAATTCCACAGGAGGCAGCCACAGCAGTTAAAGTGGAATAATAGTTCTAATAATGTAGTGTGATAGTCCTTTTATAAACTGGGTTACAGAAGGTTGGAGAAATTTACCAGTTTGATTTTCATCTACATTTAAAACCTCAGTGTCTTTCTATCCTCATGTGAGGGGTGGGGGTGGGGAACCAATTTTTATTAATCTATTGAAAAATGAGGTGAAACAAAATAATCCCCTGTTACCCTGGCACAATTCAATAGGTACAACCATCACTAAGCAAGATTAGCTCTGATTAGTGCTTGGATGGAATACTGCCAATGAATACCAGGTGGGGTACACCAGGTGCTGTGTGTGCGTGTGCACGCACATGCCTTCAAGTCACCTGTTGAATTATGCTGACCTCATACATTTCATAGGGTTTTCTTAGGTAAGGAATAGTCAGAGGTGGTTTTGCCAGTTCCTTCCTCTGAAATATAAAGGAACTGGCAAATCCACCTCTAAATATTCCTTACCTAAGAAAACCCTATAAAATTCATGGGGTTGCTGTAAGTCAGGTGACTGGAAGGCACACACAGATACACCCTCCCACACACAAGTATCCCCAGAATGGAGAGACTCACGTAATACAACAACACCACAATTCTGCCCTCTGTTGTTCACCCAGATGGTCATGCCCTTCCCATGTCACCTTTTTTGGGGTAGTTTCTCAGCTTTTATTGGCTGTCTTCCCCCATTCTAAAATGCTCAAATGCCTCTCTCAATTGTTAATTACAGGGAGTAAGAGCTTTAATCCAATGTCATATCAAGGGTGGGCCAGTATGAGAGGTCTGCCCTGGATGCAGCCAATAAGGGGTGCATTGTCTCCAAGGTCAAGCATGAGCAGGGAGGAAGCAAGCTAGGCTTGGCCACTGATGCAGGTGCAAGTATCTTCTGCTGTCCCCAAAGCTTCTTTCTGCAATAATGGTGGCAGCTACAGCAGCACCAGTCTGAACATGGAGGAGGAAAAGACAGAGGTGCACCACTTCCCTGGCTGTGGGGGTTCATCATCACCTGGCTCTTACCACACCTGAGGCTTGCTGTACTCCTTCCTCACCCAGTTCCCATATGCCACCTAGAGCTTGTCTACACTTTCAAACCCCCAAATCACCCTGTAAAGTCCCCCCCCCCAAACTGCAGTGATCAGGCTACATGTGGCATGGCCTTTTCCTCAAATTTTGGGGAGATCCTGCCACCCATCGCAGCCAGAGAGAGAGAGAGACTATCTTGATTTGCAGGCATGCCCATTTGAAAATGAACACGGGTAGGCTTTTCATGGTTTTTTTCTGGGCTGTGAGGCCATATTCTGGAAGAGTTTATTCATGATGTTTTGCGTGCATCTGTGGCTGGCATCTCAGAAAGCGCAGGATGAGTCCTTCCTGAATCTTCGTTTGCGAAGAAAAGCCAGATAGAGAGAGAGAGAGAGAGAGACCCACCACCAGAATGTAGCTTTAAGAACTTTTCTGAAACTGAAGCAGCTCTTGGATTGAAAGAGATTCCTCTCTAAAAGGTTAGACAAATATCAGTTTGGGTTTGTCCCCATTCAGACCTTTTTCAATTGTCAAGTTCTTTCCATCCTGAGGAAATTTGAAGAAATTTTGCTGAACACTTTTCAAAAACAAACAGAAACAAAACTTGTTCCCCAAGGGCACAAAGCACTTGTTTTAAAAAGATAAAGAGAGAGAGAGAGAGAGAGTTGAATTCACCCCAATTGCAATTGCCTTCTCCTATCAAATGAAGTTCTTGGCTCCAAGAGAGGTGAGAGGTTGAGTCTGAAAACTCATTAGAGAGAAATCCAGAAGTTGGGTGAAAACTTGTTCCTTTTACATTTAAAGCAGGAAAGAACAGAGAGCAGAAGGGAGTGGAAAGAGGGGAGGGCATAATAGAGGCAAAACTGCAACATCTGCCAAAGGAAATGAAGGTGAACCTTGGGTGCATTAGACTGAAAGAAGAGAGATCAGTATGGCAAACTATTTACAGTACAATTGATGGAAGAAATCATTTGGAAAGACTTTGGCTAAGGCAGTGTAAAATGAATTTTAGGAGAGTGCCTCTACCAGTGAGTAGGCTAAAGAGAATCAGATATAACATTTAAAGCATAGAATGAGGGAGGGGAGTTACTTGGTCACAGCGATTCTGCAGAATCCTCTTGATCAGGGTTAGGCAACTGGATGGGGCCTGGTGACTACTCCACCTCATCCCTTCCCCAATGGATTCCTACTGAAGGGAAGGGAGAGAGGCAGACCACAAAGCCAAGGTATAGAATCATAGGGTTGGACAAGACCACAAGGGCCATCCAGTCCAACCCCCTGCCATGCAGGAACACACAATCAAAGCACTCCTGACAGATGGCCATCTAGCCTTGTTTAAAAACCTCCAAGGAATCTCTTTTCCTATAGTTTGAACCCATTGCTCTGTGTCCTAGCAGCAGAGAACAAGCTTGTTCCCTCTTCAATATGACATCCTTTCAAGTATTTATCATGTCACCTCTTAATCTTCTCTTCTCCAGGCTAAACATACCCAGCCCCTAAGCCACTCCTCATAGGGCATGGTTTTCAACATGAATAGTTTTTATTTCGTGCTTGCTTGGTAGTTTTCCATGATGGCTTAATGACTGTTGTTTCATGATTGATGAATGTATCTCCAGTATCCTTCTATGATTCTATGAGTCTAACTGGTAAAATGCGTGTCTGCTACAGTGCTAGATTGCTCAGATTGAATGCTGGAAGTCTGGACTGGCACCGTGTTGTTAAATAAACCATTCTCTTCAAATCACTATGCCTCCATTCTTGAACCCCAAACTGGGCAAGTTAACCCTTCACTATTCAATTGAGAATTGGCTACTGTCAGGCTCATCCCTGAATTCTGGGCTTTGGAGTAGAGTTCATGGAAGACCCTGACATGAGGCTGCCTCTGGCTTGTTTCCCTTGCTTAGGCCTCTAGAGGTTCTGGAGGGAAGCCAGCCCGCCTTGTTGGCCTGGGAATGCTGCTCTCCACTGCGGTTCAAGGTCAATTCTTCCAGGTGCAAGCCGGGCCATTGTTCCTCCCCAAATGCCTTTCCCACGCTGTGGGGTTTATCTGGGGGTTTGTTTCAGTTGTATTCAGTTTCGGCTTTGTTCCATGTTCCTGACACACGAATCCTTGCCAATAAAGAAATTTATTGATTGAATGTGAGCGTGTGTGCTTGGTACATCACAGCTACAATCCAATAAGCTCAACTATCTTAAGGAGATTATCAGACGTGGCCAAAAAGCCCAAGAGGAGCACATGAGAATGACGTTGCTGTACTGTGAACAGGTCCCAGTTTCAGACATTGTCGTCATCCTCACGTGCTGACTCTGTGCTGCAGCCACGAAGAAGGTATCGCTTTCAATTGGCGGTTGCAGCACAAAGTCAGCCCATGATGATGACGATGTCATTTGAAACTGGGACCCGTTCGCAGTACAGTAACATCATCCTTGCATGCTCCTCTTTGGCTTTTTGCCATGTCTGATAATCTCCTAAATCTCTTTAATTTCAATAGGCCTATGTCTAAGTGTATATATGTTTTGGTTAGAATCCAAAGAAACCCTTCCATGATTAGAATTTCAGTTCCTCTCAGGCTCTCATTTTTCCAGTCTTAAGTTCAGTTTATTCCAACTCAAGTTTGGTTTGTCCTGAATGTTGAGGGCTTATTAAAATATTTGCTGGAATAGTACATATAATTGTGTGCATTTTCCCTAGTATCTGCATTTTAAATGAAGTTTCCTCCCTAATTTTACAGTGTGTAATGTTATTTTTGCTAACATATGCATTTCTGTGTCCCTTTTCACCTAATATATCCATACAGATATGCTTTTGGGGGGGGGGGCTAGGTGAACTCCACAAAATTGGGAGAAGTGCCAATTTCTAACATTAATGGAGCTTCATTCTGCACATTAATATCTACTTTGTAACTTTAGTTTTAAGAATATGTTTGAATTAAAACACAAAGCAAACAAATTTCTTCCCCATCCTTTGTTGTTATGTGCTGTCAAATCAGCTTTGACTTGGGGTTACTCTGTGACCATTCAGGAAGGATATTGAGAAGCTAGAATGTGTCCAGAGGAGGGCGACCAGGATGGTGGGAGGTCTGGAAGCCATGCCCTATGAGGAGTGGCTTAGGGAGCTGGGCATGTTTAGTCTGGAGAAGAGAAGGTTGAGAGGGGACATGATAGTCATGTTTAAATATTTGAAGAGATGTCATATTGAGGATGGAGCAAGCTTGTTTTCTGTTGTTCCAGAGACTAGGACACAGAGCAATGGGTTCAAACTACAGGAAAAGAGATTCCTCCTAAACATCAGGAAGAACTTTCTGACAGTAAGAGCTGTTTGGAAGTGGAATGCCCTGCCTTGTAGTGTGGAAGAGTCTCCTTCTTTGAAGGTTTTTAAGCAGAGGCTGGATGGCCATCTGTTGGGAATGATTTGATGGTGTATTCCTGCATGGCAGGGGGTTGGACTGAATGGCCCTTGAGGTCTCTTCCAACTCTATGATTCTATGATCCTATGTAGAATTCCGACCCATGTTATTACAGGTTGAGCATCCCTCATCCTGAGGATGGATCAAGCTTGTTTACTGCTGCTCCAGAGACAAGGACACGGAACAATGGACTCAAACTGCTGGAAAAGAGATTCCACCTAAACATTAGGAGGAACTTTCTGACAGTAAGAGCTGTTTGGAAGTGGAATACACTGCCTTGTAGTGTAGTGGAGTCTCCTTCTTTGGAGGTTTTTAAACAGGCTGGATAGCCATCTGTTGGGAATGCTTTGATTTGGTATTCCTGCATGTCCGGGGGTTGGACTGGATGGCCCTTGTGGTCTCTTCCAACTCTATGGGCTCATCTATATGAGGGGGGGGGAGAAACATACTGCCCCACAGTAATAGCAAGTTGCAGCAGCTGCAACTTGTCTTAAGGGTGTTTTTTGCCCCCAGCTGCCCCCATAAGCTTTGTATCCAAGATGACAGTTGAGACAAGAAAGCCCTCCTCCCTTCTCCAGTCTCAGCTGCAGCGGCAACAGCAGCATGGGGCGGGGAGGGGCCAGGGAAGGGAAAAGAGGATGAGAGAGCCCTCCTCTCTTCTCTGGTCCTGGCAGCGGCAGCAGCAAGACCCAATCACTTGCTAAAGTCGAAAAACATGGTGGCTGCAGGTGCCTGCCTTGTCAGCAAGCCACGCTGATTCTAGTATAGCCAAGTGTGCCTGCCTACAACAGGCAAGGGAAACAGCAGGTGCCCCCAGAATCCCTTACTGAGCATGTGTGAACAGCAAAACAAAAAGATAACAGGAGATAACAGATAAAGCCTCCCACACCAGCATGTCAGGGAGGGGAAAAGGCATAGATCTGTAAGTTTGACCAGCAAAATGGAAATTATAAGAAAAGTAGAGGCTGATGAAAGCAAGACAAAAAACCCCCAGCAACATTCATTTTGGAAGGAACCTTCATGTGGTCTCCAGAAGATTTAAAGTGTTTTTCTTTACTTACGCAAGGCTTCTCTGAGCTGGGTGTTTCATTTCACAAATGCATATTGTTAGTTTTGAATTAAAGGGTTTGCTGAAACAACTTAAACTGCTCTTCTTTATATGGTGTGGGAAACTATCCCTTTTCTTTCTGTGTTATTTTTATCTCAGGTACTAAATTTTCTTTTTCAGAAGTAATGCTCAGGAACACATTGACTTCATTAACTGAGGGGTTGTCTATATGGCGAAAATACTCCTCATAGAATTTGAGGAGAATGCAATTTGTCTAAATGGCATCCCACATCAATCTGCCATATTTGGAAGGGGGCACCAAAACTGCAAGAAAAGCATTTGCAGCTTTTCCTGTATTTTAAAAAAAGTTCCGTGGGGAATGTGCATTCCCGCTTGTTGGGATGACAGATTCGCTTTGATGCACATTCCTGATAAGCAGAAGTGAAAAGCTGATTGGTTGGATGTATGCAGGGGGTGGAGCTTGCTAACAAGGCAAATGCCCAAAATCACCATGTTGGATTTTCACCAAAGCGATCATGCGCTCAGGCAACAAAGCAGCCTTTTTTTCCTATTTATTTAAGCAGAATATCACACTTCTACACCTTGGATTTAAAAAAAAAATACTGTTTGGTGGTGGCAACTGGCAACAATAAGAACACAAGTAATTCATTCGCACCTACTATCTTGATTTGCAGGCATGCCCATTTGAACAATGAACATGGATAGGCTTTTCATGTTTTTTTTTTCCAGGCTGTGAGTCCATGAGATTCTGGAAAAGTTTATTCTTGATGTTTTGCCTGCATCTGTGGCTGGCATCTCTGAAGATGCCAGCCACAGATGCAGGTGAAATATCAGGAATAAACTCTTCCAGAATACGGCCTCACAACCCAGAAAAAAACCACAAAAAACCTATGGATGCTGTCTGTGAAAGCCTTCAACTTCACATTGAAGACAGATAGTTTTGCATGCCTACAATCTTGGGAAAAAAAATTGTTGAGACAAATGAAAGCTGCTGCGAATTGGCATTAGTGTACAACAGTCCACATTTTATTGCCTCATATAGACAAGCTCTGAAGTATTTGGGTAATTTAAAAGAGGCCTTATGTTTTTACTTGAGTTTCCATGAAATTTGGGCTAAAACAAATCAAGTCCTGCTTATCTGAACATCTGCAGGGACTTTAAAGGAGTCACAACAATTTAATTAAGATTAACAAATTCTATTGGGGATGGGGAGGGGATGAGGAATGAGCTTTACATGTGTCTTGAACATGCCCCATAGCACTGTTATTTGTTATGTGGCTCAAGTCCGTGGCTTTAGCCAGTGCTTACTAATTTATTTATACTCCTGTTGTTTTAGATGTAGCCAGCGTTCTGTGACTTCACTGCTGATATGGATCAGTGCCTTGAAAAGTGCTTCTTGATGTCAGAAAGGCATCAGATTCTGCTGTTCATCTTATAACACAAAGCTCATTTAGGAACTAAACCAATGGCCTGTGAAGTATTTGCCATTTCTGGCATATTCTGCATATTCACAGTCCTGGCAAAAGAGTAAGGAGTTATAGATAGTGCATTATGAAGAGATATTTTTTTCTTACCAGTCAATAGGCAACCGACAAGACAGCTACGTGGTTTAACTTTATGCCCTGTCACAGAATGCCTTCAGGTTTTAATGAAAGCTGGATTGCAAATATTTCTTTCAATGTCTGTGATACTCACTAGTTGCATGTAATATACATGAATATACACTCTTCAGAGAGCCAGCATGATGTGGTTTGAGCATTGCACTATGACTCTAGTGAACAGAGTTCGAGTCCCCACTTGGCCATGGAAATTCATTGGATGAACTTGGAGAAGTCAATAGGAGTATAGTGTCTAGATTGAGGGAAGCAATAGAGCCAATCTATTCTGCTTTAGTCACAACCTCACCTGGAATATTGTGTCCAGTTTTGGGCACTAGAATTCAGGAAGGCTATTGACAAGTTGGAACATATCCAGAGGAGGGCGACCAAAATGGTGAAAGGTCTGGAAGCCATGCCCTATGAGAAGCGGCTTAGGGAGCTGGGTACATTTAGCCTGGGGAAGAGAAGGTGAAGAGGGGACATGATAGCCATGTTTAAATATTTGAAGGGATATCATACTGAGGATGGAGCAAGCTTGTTTTCAACAGCTCCAGAGATTAGGACCCAGAGTAATGGACTCAAACTACAGGAAAAGAGATTCCACCTAAACATTAGGAAGAACTTTCTGACAGTAAGAGCTGTTTGGAAGTGGAATACACTGCCTTGGAGTGTGGTGGGGTCTCCTTCTTTGGAGGCTGGATGGCCATCTGTCAGAAATGGTTTGATTGTGTATTCCTGCATGGCAGGGGATTGGGCTAGACGTCCCTTGTGGTCTCTTCTAGCTCTATGACTCTATAATTCTAAGTCATACTCTCTCAACCTCAGAGTAAGGCAAAGGCAAACCCCCTCTGAACAAACCTTACCAAGAAAACCCTGTGAGAGGTTTGCCTTAGGGTCATCATAAGTTGGAAGTGACTTGAAGGCACAGAACGATAACATGCATTGTTCATTGAAAATTAGTTGCCATTGTTTTCTGCAAATTTAATTTAATAATATGAGCAGGATTAGTTCATAGTCTTTTGTGAAACAGATCTGAAGTTTGTGTGTGTGTGCGTGTGTGCGTGTGTGCGCACGAGTGCGCAACAAGGAAAATTCTCAGAAAGACTTATGCAATACTCATGAAACAGACATTTAGAAAAGAGAATCCTCTAGTTCCCCAGTCTCTAGTATCTTGTATTTTGGGACTGTAGAAAATGTAAAATGAATGTTATTGGTTATTTTGAATCTGTGCTCTAACTGCATGGATGACATTGTTTGAAGGTGCATCAAAGCTGTGATTGTAAGTGGATTAGACAATTACTCAGGAGCCTGCAAATCCCTTCAGAAGAAGCTGCAGGATTTCTCCCCTTAAGATGCTTGCCTTTGCTACGTCCTTTCCATCAAGGGTCCCTTCTTCTTCTTGGCTCAAACCTGGAAATGGACTGAAGCAGTGATGACAGAAGAATGGATTGCCAATGTTGCACAGTTAACCCAAATGGTCAAACTAACATGGCTTCTAAAGGACAAGCCAACTGAAGTTTTTTCAAAAGATTGGAAACTGTTTATGAACTTATTGAGCAATAAGAAATCTAATGATTTAATAATCTGTGGTTATGGTTATTAGTAATTCTAGCAGGATTATTTAGTTGGATCTGTAATGACAGAAGAATAGATTTCTTTTTTTTTTGTTTGTTCTTTTTCATTACTGTCAGGATTGTGGGCAGGGCCAGTGCCTTGTGTCTTCTCCCTTCTACTCTTTATTCTCCCTTTGTTATCCTAGAAGGTGGGGGTCTGTGGGGAACCCCCATAGTCTATTTAATAGTTGGGGGGAATTATTAGCTCAAAATGGCTGGCTTATAAGAAGAGGATAACTTCAGGGATCTTTTCACCTATGTATACCAGTACTAACTGTAGACTATTTTAATTGGAAGAATATGGGAGATTATCAGATGCAAAAAAAGTGGTGTTACAGAAATGTCAGGAGATTGCAAAAGGGCTCCCTTATCAGACAATGTCTCCCCGCCCCTCATTATCCAACCGTTCTGCTGCCGTTCCGTGGGCACTGATTTTTATGGATGTGAGAAGCTGTCAATAGATCCCCCCCATTCCATTTCTGTATAGATTTGCCTGCGTGCGACAAAGTGTCCCGTTATGCTGGCGAGATCCCAGCATCAATGGGAGGTCTCTGCCAGAACACTTCTGGGTGAGATCAGGACATCCAGGTCAGTGACACACTTTTTATGACCCTCTCCAGGTTCCTTGTAGTTTATAAAGGGTTTTTTGTGCTTGCTGCCACTCTTTTGGTGTTCTTTTTCTTTTTGAATTTCTTGCACTCGTGTCTTCTCATGAGAATCCGTGGGATTTCGATCCAGGAAGTGAACGGAGCTCTGTTCACTCCTGAGCTGCCTGACCAAGGGGAGAGGAGGTAAGTGTGGTGGGAAGGGTGATTGTGGTGGGACTGGGATGACACAGGAGTGGGATTGGAGATTGTGGGACAGGAAGCTTGTTGTGTTCCTGCCTGATAATCTCCATAGACAAACGTACGAGGATATTGCACTCTACAATACAAGGCTATCAAAAAGAAAGCAGGGAAGGTTGGATAGAGATTCAGGAAATGGGAGATATTTATAAGTCTTGAAGAGAAGGGTGTTCCATGTAGAGAAGAGTCCCAGACAATATCTGATGGTGGCACAGAGAATCCAGCAGAGTGGTGTGTCTGTCTGTGGCACCCTTTACTGGGGTCTAGGCGGGGGTATTTATAACCCATCTAGTGCCTTGAAGGCATGTTTTCACTTTAACAATGGCTAACTGACTCTCCCAAGGGAGGTACAAAGGAGAGTGGGACTCCACTGATTGTCTTGCTTGTGGAATGGAGGACCATCGCCTCCCAAAAATACTACTCTACGGTGAACTCGCCACGGGTCAGCGTAAGAGGGGCGCTCCAAAAAAGCGATACAAAGACTCCCTGAAACAACATCTCAGGCTTGGCCAAATTGATCACCAACAGTGGTCCGCCCTGGCCTCACATCGGGAGGCATGGAGACGCACTATCCACAATGCTGCAGCCTTATTTGAGAACTCACGACGAACAAGTCTTGAAGAGAAACGACAACGCAGAAAGAATCACAACCCAAAAACATCACCCAAGGAGACCTTCTGCTGTGCTTTTTGCAACCGGACTTGTTTATCTCGGATTGGCCTTTTTAGTCATCAGCGCGCTTGCAGAAAGCGCGGGATGAGTCCTTCCTGAATCTTCGTTTGCGAAGAAAAGCCAGAGAGAGGAATGTTAAGAAGTTGGTGGTTTGATGAAAACCTCATGGGGTTAGACAGGAGGAGGTATGATGAGAGGTGTGTCAGGGGAGATGGCCACTTATTTGCATGATTGACTTAAGGTACAAGATGTTCCACGCAGAGGGAGAAGGATTAGCACAAGACCCCCACCCTTGAGGACTGGGTTCTTAGCACAGTCCATTAATTCCAGGGGCTTTCTGCATGATCCCAATTTAGGGGTCAGCTAGACGGGAGAATTACTTGCAGAAAATAGCACATTAACTCACTATCACAGCAGTGTTTATTTGTCCCCTTGATCCATTCGCAAGATCATTGGCATGGGAAGCTATCTGAGTTTGAAGTTCATACAGAGCATGCCCGTGAGAAAAGATGGTGGCCATGAGTGAATTACCTGCATTATTATTCTTCCAAAGCTCCCTCCATTTTTATTTTATTTTTTGCTTGTTAAATGACAGGTGCAGAAGAGTAATCTTATGCTTTTTTTAAAAAAAAATTCTGCTCTGCTGCTCGAAAATAGCACACGATAGCTTTTGTGAAAGATAACAATGGCAGCTTCAGCCACTTCATTGCTTGCAAGCTCCGCCCCATGCACATCTGACCAATCACATTTTGACCTCCTGGATGTGCCCCAATTCAAATTGGTTGTTCAAACGGGCTGTAATGTGCATTTCCACATATTTTTAAATAAAAGATTGCAAGAAACAGCGACAGTTGTTATTGTAAAGTATTTGGCGTTTTCGGCCACCCCTCCTTTTGAATATGGCAAATCCAAGAGGGAGCTCATCTAGACAAAAGGTATTCCCCTCTCATTCCTTAAGGATTTTTTTCACCATATAGACAACACTTTAGGTTTTTGCACTCATATATGGGAGACATGTCTTCAGGTCATCATGACCTTAGACTGCCCTACAGTATACCTGGTCTACTAGCCAATGTGACCTCAAATGTGTCAAATACTTCCAGTTTATGAAACTTTTATGAAGGGGAGGGGTAGCAGAGCATGGTAATACATTCTCTTTTTCTCTTCTGTCTCTTTGTTTCTTTATTTTTAAATGTATTTTTCATATATATACTATTTTGATTTTTATTGTAAGTTAGATCATTATTGTCAAAAGTCAATCAATTAATATATTAAAAGAGTCCCTCCTTCTTGCCTATGCACAAGAAACTCTGGGGCTTGTAGTCCTTGAGATGATAGACCATGTCAAACAGAGGAGAACAAACCTCTGGCTGGCTTCCCGTTAGAGACATACATCAGCAGAATGCTGGCATATGTCTTATTGTGGTTGTTGCAAAGGAAAAGAATGCAAAACCTCCCTTGCTCAAGGACTCCTACCCCTTCAAAACTTACCTCTCTGAGGCTGCCTCTCCCTGACAAAGCCATGTAGTGGCTGGTGGAGAAAGGAGAACATCTGATAAGCTTCTGGCTATGTCACTCTCCAGACATATGATGAAGACAGCATTCTCCAGAGGTTCTCCAAAGGTGCTGAAAGATGATGTTATCATTATACACCTGGCTTTTGGAACATAGCCAGATGCTGCTCTGTTGCCCACCCCCTCCACTGGACATTATGTGGCTTTGTCAAGTGGGAGGGGGAGGCTGCATGGGAAAGGGTGGGTTTTAAAAGAAGTGACAAGAGAGATAGGGTACAGTTTTGCCGTGGTGGAACTTTATAGAATCACAGAATCATAGAGTTTGAAGAGACCACAAGGGCCATCTAGTCCAACCCCCTGCCATGCAGGTGTACCCAATCAAAGGACTCCCAACAGATGGCCATCCAGCCTCTGTTTAAAAACCTCAAAAGAAGGAGACTCCACCACACTCTGAGGCAGTGCATTTCATTGCCAAACAGCTCTTACTGTCAGGAGGTTCCTCCTAATGTTTAGGTGGAATCTCTTTTCCTATAATTTGAGTCCATTGTTCTGTGTCCTAGTCTCTGGAGCAGCAGAAAACAAGCTTGCTCCATCCTCAGTATGACCTCTCTTCAAATATTTAAACATGGCTATCAGGTCAACTCTCCACCTTCTCTTCTCCAAGCGAAACATGCCCAGCTCTCTAAGCCATTCCTCATAGGGCATGGCTTCCAGACCTCCCACCATTTTGATCACCCTCCTCTAGACACGTTCCAGCTTGTCAACATCCTTTTTGAATTGTTGTGCCCAGAACTGGACACAGTATTCCAGGTGAGTTCTGACCAAAGCAGAATAAAGAGGCACTATTACTTCCCTTGATCTAGACACTATACTTCTATTGATGCAGCCCAGAATCACATTGGCTTTTTAATGCCTTGTCTCCTGATCCAGGACCACAGCCTCTGTCTCGAGACGTTATCACACCAGCCTTGTGTCTCACAGCAATCATGTTATTAAAGGAAATGGGAACATACTCTGGGTGTAAAACATTTATTATCACATCTTTCTTCATTTACACAACTGTCTCCTTTGGCAATCCCCTAGTGTCATAGGTCCAGGATGAAGTGCAGCCATGTGGCATGAGAGGACCTGATTTTCCTCCTCTCCCCACCTCCCCCTGCCCCCTCACTGTTCCAAAGCAGCATGGAATCAGCCTGCTTTGGAATGGTGAAGGGGATGGGGAAAGAGAGGAGAAATCAGGCCCCCTCATGCCACATGACTGTAGTCATCCCGGAACTGAAGTGAAGGGACCTATCATAACATGGGCAGCAGCAAAACAATAGTGATATAGGCAGGTATTGATGGGATTTTCCCATCAATTGAAAGAGGTGCAACAGTAATGGCTAGATTGTGAAGCAGCAACAGGATAGCCATGACATTGTCTAATAAGTACTGGCTAAATTCATTACTATCCTGGTGAAATTCTGCTTTAGCAGCCTTGTGTGATAAAGTCCTCAGTCTCAGGTAGTTCTAGTTCAATTGCACCCACCACACACGTGCATTATAGAGAAGGGCTGCAAGCCAGGAGGCCCAATAGTTCAGAATGTTGCTGGCGATCACTGTAATGCTGCTGCTGATTGGCTCCAGCTAATCTTATGAGATATCGGCACACCCCCCCCCACAAAGATACATGAAATAAGTTTCAATTAATATTTTCAGACATGAGCTGTGGCTTCTCTTCAATTTCCCCCCTGTATTTCCCTGTCTGAGCCGCGCTGAGTTCTAAGATCCTTGGGGGAGGGCTTTCTCTCCATCTCACTACCATCACCCACTCCTTTGGTGAGGACATGGGAGAGACCCTTCTCAGTGACTGTTCCCAGGCTGTGGAACTCCCTCTCATGGGAGGTCTGATTATCCCCCTCCCTACTCTTTTTCCACCAGCAGGTTAAGACCTTCTTATTCAGGCAGGCATTTGGTCAATTTTTAAATCATGTGGTGGATTAGTGCTGATAGTGGTGTAATTTAAAAAAAAAAATCTGTGCATTTTTAATTCTGCTTTCTGTTTTTAACAGATTGTTTAAGTGTTTTCAAAAAACTTTTGTAACAGCCATTTTAGCCAACTTCTACTTTCATAGAATCACAGAATCAAAAGAGTTGGAAGGGGGCTTATGAGCCATCAGGTCTAACCCCCTCCTCGATGCAGGATCTCCAGGTAGACAGCATCACCAACAGGTAGCTGTCCATCCTCTTTTTGAAGATGTCCCAAGAAGGAGACCCCACCACATCTCTGGGCAATTGGTTCCATTGCAGAACTGCTCTCACTGACAAGAAGTTCTGTCTACCTAATATTCAATTGAAATTTACCCTCCTGTAACTTGAAACCATTAGACCTACTTCTACTGTCTGAGGCAGCAGAGAACAAGCCTGCACCCTCCCCTTTGTGGCAGCCCTTGAGGTATTTCAAAAGTGTGATCAAGTCACTCTTCAGTCTTCTCTTCATCAAGTTGAACATGCCCTGCTCCTCCAACCTCTCCTCATATATTTTGTTCTCTCTGTGCCTTTTATCATCCTTGTTGCTCGTCTCTGAACTTGCTCCAATTTGTCCATATTCTTCTTACAATGAGGTGCCCAGAACTGAACACAGTACTCCAGATGAGGCCTGAGCCACACACAAAATATAATGAGGCTATTACAGTTGGCCCTCTATATCTATGGATTTTGCCTCCACAGATTCCACCATCCATGGTTTGAAAATATTTTTTAAAAAAAAAATCCAAAAAGCAAACCTTGATTTTGTCATTTTATATAAGGGACACCATTTCACTACGCCATTGTATACTGTATAATGGGATTTGAGCGTCCACAGATTTTGGTATCCACGGGGGATCCTGGAACTCCAGTGGATACCCATGGCCCACTGTACTTCCCTTGACTTGGAAACTATACTTCTCTAAATAGCATTTGCCTTCTTTGCTGCAGCATCACACTGCTGGTTCATGTTCATCTTATGATCAATGATAATCCCAAGGTCCTTTTTGCCTGTAGCACTGCTGAACCATGTATGCCCCACCCTATGCCTGTACATTTGGTTTTTGTGGCCTAAATGAAGAATTTTGCATTTGGCTCTGTTGAATTTCAAGCCATAATCTTTGTGGAAGGGTAGAACAGTGTAAGCCTCATTTCCTGTTCTAACCATGAAGGAGATCTTATATCTGTGGTGGACAGTAATTTCCCTCCCTCAATCTACCCAACTCATGGATCATTCAGAGTCTGGAAAATTACTTTCAGGAAAATACAGCTCCCACAATCTCCCTTCCAGAATGCTGGGTGGAAAAGTCTATGAGATGTAGACCAAAAAAGTAACATTTCCAAATTATGAGAGAATTAGGAAAGCTGCCAATATCACAATGCTTTTATACAAATCAGCATTGAGACCACTGCACATAGTCAATGCACCTGAAAAGGACATGGGAGAACTGGAAAAGGTACCAAAAAAAGGGTAACCAATGATCGAAGGGCTAAAGTAACTTCCCTACAAGTAAAGGAAGCAAATCTGGGATCTTTTTAGCTTTGAAAAAAAAGGAGAGAAAGGAGAGACATAATAGAACTGTATCAAATTATACGTATTGTGGAGAAAGTGGATCATTCACTTTGCTCCTTCTTTCATAATGCTCAGCAGCCAGGGTCACCTACTGAAGCTGAATTCTAGGAGATACAGGGCAAGGCAGAGGAAACTACTCCTCACACAGTGCACAGTGAAACTGTGTGGAGTTCAGTTTGTCCTAGAAAGAGAAGTAATGCTATCAGTAAGAGATCAGAATTTGGAACACTGTTCTTTCAGAGAGATAACACAAAATCAATGGTATGCAATGGTTTCTTTTTTTAAAAAAGCCAGTTGCCTGAGGCGGAAATGGCACATCCTAATAATGGTGATACATATTTGTTACCTTTATTCCCTTTTTGATATTTTGTCCATGGAGAGGACTCCCCAAAGTCTTTGTAAAGCACAGGACTGTAGTGACTGCAAACATGAGCCACCGAGTAGAATAGTTATGGCTACATATTTAAAACCAGAAACTTCTTATAGCACCAGGGTGGGTGATTTGAGCATGTGATGGTGTTATTATAGTCATTTCTGTCATTCCCTCCAGGAAGGGAATAGACCTGAGCCTGCCAGACCTGCCCTGTTTTGGTCTTACCCTGACATTCTCAGACTTAGACTGCATCTGCACTGCAAAAGTAATCCAGGTTGACACCACTTTAACTGACATGGCTCCAGCCTATGGAATCCTGGAGTTTGTAGTTTGTTGTGGCACCAGAGCTCTTGGACAGTGAAGGCTAAATATATCACAAAAATACAGATCCCAGAATTCCATAGCATTGAGGCATGGCAGTTAAACTGGTGTCAAACAATTGATTCAATGGGTCTACTCTAGTTGGGTCAATCTAAGATGATCCAGGCCCTTGTCTGCATCCCTCCCCTTGGAAGGATGCCTGGCTTTTAACTTGGAAGTTCTTCTCTTCTCATTCAACTATCTGAACTGTAATCGACACTGCGGAATCCAATAATTTTCAAGGTCGGATTCATTTTGTTACACAGTTCCTGCTGCGCTGTAAAGAACTGTGAAGTTACATCTAGTGCCAATGTGGAGAAAGGACATGCCAGTCAGCATCAGAGCTGCATGGGAAAAGCCAAAAGACTGCTATCTTCAGACTGATACCTTCAGGTTGACATGCTCCTGAAGGCATGTGATCAACACTGAATGTGAAAAATCATTGACAAATGCAAAGAAACTCTCAAAATCTCACTCAGCAGGGAGAAGACTTTTGAAAGCCTTCATTCCTATGTGCAAAAGTGACATAAGCAAAGATTACATCTCCAGGGATAAGAGTGTAAAGTACAACACTTCTGTGTAGCTCATCGATGGATCTCAGTTACAGATCAGAAAGCTGTGCTGAGAGAGACAACAGCTTCAACACACCCTGTAATGCAATCTTTTGTTACTGCTGCAAGTCAAAGGCGAGCCTCAAGTAGGGCTCCCAGATCTCCAGGGCTAATGCTGAATCTCTGGAACTGGACCCCAATCTCAGGGAGAGAGGGAGGAATTTCAGAATGAGAACATTGCCTTGAAAAGTGTGTATATAGTTAGGGTTGCCTAACTATGAGAACAAAAAAAGTTAAAATAGGAGAGGGCTTCAGTATCTTTAATGTTTGTGGCACCAGATCCTGTCTTATCTTGGAAGCTAAGCAGGGTCAGCCCTGGTGAGTACTTGGATGGGAGACCTCCAATGCATCCCAGGCTGCAGGCTATATTTCAGAGGAAGGAAATGGCGAACCACCTCTGAGTACTCCTTGCCTTAGAAAACCCTATGAAATTCATGAGGTCACCATAAGTCAACAGGCAACTTGAAGGCACATACACACACAGGAGAGGGAATTTCAGCAGCTGTTGCTTGTTACTTGGTTTTGTGATGAACAATACCTGCTGAAATTCCCTCTTCTACACAACCATGAAAGGCACAGGAGTCCTTTCCAGTTTTCCACCTGGCAACCCCATATTTTCCTCATTTGTTAGATGTGGTGTGTTTTTTATTATTTAAATGTGTTCCATGCTTAATGATATCACCCCGATTTGCCCTCGTAGCATCACTAGGCTTTACCTTCTGTGATGTTGCTAATGGGTGTCCCTAGTTCTCAAGTTTTGACCTTGAAATCACAGGTTCTCAGATAGCCTTGACCTGACAACTCTAGCCTGAGGTTTGTTTGGATGCCCAGCTGAAATCTCCTGTACTTATCTCATTGCAGCCAAACATCTTCCTTCCAGGTCAAATCAAGCTTTCATGCACAAGCTCTTTCTGTTGGTTGAAGTGAAGGACAAAATGGTGCCCTCTCCAAGGCTGCATACAGAAGCTGACCAGAAATGAAATGTACTTCAGCCTTGTTAGGGGGATAAAGACAGTTTCCTCATTTTAAGACAGTTGCTTCATTTTTGCCTAATAGCAAGGTAAGGCCTGAATTGGATCCAGAGGCTTTATTCTCCATTCATTTACACGTGGACTGGTTGTCTCTTTAAAGGCATTTTTAAATAAATACATTCTGTACAGAAAATAAGAACAGCTTTAGAATAGGGGTGCCTATCTTTCAAGCTCCCTTTCAGTGTGCCTTTTTTTCCAGCCCCCTCAACTGCAGATTCATAGATACACATCAAGGAGGCACTGTAACATTTTGCTGTGGGGCCGACCAGTTCCCCAGTCTTGATTTATACTATAGTAACCATTCCAGCATGGTGTAGTGGTTTGAGTGTTGGGCTATGACTCTGGAGACTGGGGTTCAAATCCCTGCTCAACCATGAACATCTGCTGGGTGATCTTGGGCAAGTCCACACTCTCTCAGCCTCAGAGGAGGGCAATGGCAAACTCCCGTCTGAGCAAATCTTACCAAGAAAACCCCATGATAGGGTTGCCTTGGGCTCGCCATAAGTCAGAAACAACTTGAAGACACACAACAACAACAACAACAACAACAACAACAACAACAACAACAGCAAGCTGTTCCTTAACAAATCAACAAACTAGGAAGACTTGATTCTTCCAGAGCCAGTGATGATTGGTGACTTCCATGTCACTGGGGTGGTTAATCCACTCAGGGCTTTAGTCTGAATTTGTGAGCTGTCTTGTGAGAAGAAAAGCTGGAATATGAAACAACAATATAAAACTAACAAATACACTTTGAAGGAATTATCCAAGGTGCTGAACCCTACTGCCAAAATAGATTCAACACCTTGGTTAGATCCTTTAAAGTTTGGACTAAAACCTGGAGTGGTATACCTGTGCTGCAAGGTTATAGCAGTGTGATACCACTTTAACAGCCATGACTCCATCCTGTGGAATCCTGGGATCTATAGTTTAGTGAGGCACTTGGAGTTCTCTCTGCAGTACAACACCAAACTACAAATCCCAGGATTCCATAGGATGGAGCCATGGCTGTTAGTGTAGTATCATACTGCTATAATCATGAAGTGTAGTTATACCCAAGGTTGACTCTTCGACAGTGTCACATACACTACTGTGGGTGAAGCCATAAATAACAGTCATTTTTATAAACAGCATACTCTCCAACGGTCCCAATTCGGAAGGGACAATCCTGGGGAATCCTCTGTTGTTCTCATCTTTCAGCTGCTTTCAAAATGTGCCAATTTTCTTCCTCTCCTCCCATTCCCCTCCTTTGTCCTCAGTTTACTTCAATTGCTGCAAACTGAGTTTAAAGCACAAAAGCAGTTTGCATTAAATTCAGCAGGGGGGGAGAGGAGAGGAGTGGAGTGGAATCTTGACCTTTCCTGTAAACACAGGCAGAAGCAAACTGCTGCAGCCTCTCCTCGTGTGTCTGTTCTTCCTCATTAATAACTTTTGGTATCTTCACCACATACTGCTTTAGCCACATGGGTACCGGTTTTCATCTGTGAAATGTCAGAGGGTAGGAAACATGTACTGGATGCCATGGATTTTTCCTCTCTTACTCAATGAATTCTTGAGATCGGAGTGTTTCTACTCCATCCTGAAAAATGAACTTCTCTCTTCAATCTCTACTGAAGGAGATTATTTCCTTAGGTCTGTGTTTTCCCTGTTGGCAACTGCTGACATCTTCTAGACCTTGAGGAGAGAAATTCAGACAATCCATGGGAGGCTAGCATGTCTTTTGCTCCCTCTTGGGAGGAGAAAAGGCATGCTGCCTACTCAGTATTGGGCCATGAACTGACATGTCATAATGTGAGAGCCAGAATGACAACTTTTGAGGGATGTAGTATATCTAAGCTTTCTTCTGCTTGCATTTATAACCTGCATCCATTTTCTGTTATTGTAATCAATACAGTTGCATTCACCCAGCTGTCCCAACTTGGCAGGGATAGTTCCGATTAATCCTCTGTTGTTCCACTTTTTCAGTTGCTTTTAAAATGTCCCAGTTTTAATCTCTTCCCCCACTTTCACCCTTTCTACTCAGCTTAATTTAATTGCTGCAAACTGAGTTCAAAGTGCAAAAGTAATTTGCACTCATTTAATGTGGGAGTGGGGGGGAGAGGAAAGGAGGGGGGACACTTGCCCTTCCCAATATCTTCAGGCAAAAGCACCGGGAGAAAGGGGAAAGAGGAGAAAGAAACTAGGACACTTTAAAAACAGCTGAAAATGTGGGATGACAGGATTTAATAGGGACTTCCCCTGCCAAATGAGGACAGTTGGAGGGTATGCCATCATTCCATTCGGGTAACATTGTCATTGTTAACATCCAGGGTTCCCATCCTTCCTTCTTCATAAAAACAACCACCATATTTTAAAAATAATTGATAAATAAACTAATGTATTTTGCGGAAGGCCTTATTAAGAATATATGCATTTTTTTTGGCATCTGTTAACTCCCTGGAAGAATATAATGTGGGCTTGGAGAATGAAGTGGTATGGTCTTCTCCACAGCTAAAAGCAATATGTGAAGCTCAATGAAGATAGCATTGTGACTGTCTTTATGATGGGCAGGAATAAGGTTGCTAGGTTAAACTTGTGCAGGGCCCCTGGACCTTTGCAGAAGTGGGGATTTCAGCAGGTCATGCTTACATGAGAAATGACACTTATTGAAATTCCTCTTCTGCATAACCATTAAAGCAAGATGGACAAAGTGCAGGCCACAGGCCACGTGCGGCCCCAGGGGCCATTTTTGTGGCCCTAGGATGCCAAGGGTATTTTTTTTACACATTTTCCTCCAATTTTTTATTTTTTTGCCCCCAAATGCCCTCTAGGATGGAATGGGGAGCATTTCTACCATGTTTTGGGCCTACCCCTGGCCAATTTAGGCCCAAGAGAGATCTTTAAAAAAAAAAACAGGAAGTGAACTAGAAGTTACTTCCACTCACTCCCTGTTGTTAAAAAAAGGTCTCTCCTGGGCCTAGAATGTCCCAGGAAAGCCCCCTCTCCCAATGGTGAAAATGCCTACTCAGTTCCTAGAAGGCATTTGGGGGATAAAAAGGTTGATTCTTTTATGGGAGTGGGTGTGGTGGGAAGTGAGGCTCTCCAAGGTCTCCTGGGGGCCTAATGCAGCCCTGTTACCTGACCTGACACCCCCTGTCCCATATCTATCAATTGGCAGTATTTAATAAAAAGGTCAAATGTGGCCTTCCCCATAGTGTGGCCATTAAACCTGGGAAATTCCATAGCCAGGAATCCCCAAAATAATCATTCCTCAGTCAGGTATGCACTTAAGGAGGGACCAAGCCCAAATTCCAAAGAAATGTTAATCTGCAAGGCAACTAAAGATTCAAACACCTGGCTAATCCTATCAGCAAGGCTGAGATACTCAAACCTGCAAATGATCCTCATACCTTTACCCTTTCCCAAACAAAAGAGAGTTGCTTTCTCTATTTAATCACAAAGTATCAGCACATTAAGATTCCATTAACATATCCGGAGTGTCAATTGTCTTCCACACTAAATCCCATCCCATGAAGGCAGTTATGGACTATAAAAATCCTTCCAAAATCCCACTCAAGCACACAGAGAACTCCTCCCTGAGGATACTGCATCCATCTGTGTAACCGTTCCTGCATCAGGACCCCTACTCTGCTGGTTTCATCCACGACCTCATCTCCCCAGATCGGTACAGTATTACTCAAAAACAAAGTCCCTTCTCTATTCCTCTGTCCCAATATTTCCTATTTTATTTGCTAGTCTTGCATGAATGCTTGAAGCCTGAATGTGTGCATGAATGTTGTTATTATCGTTTTCTCAAATAAAGACCAATTTATTGTACTAACTAGCTTAATGTCTCCTCCGTAGTATTGGTAAACATAGGTTAAAAGATCCTGCTATCTGTTGCCCCCTTTTACATAGCTAAGCTGATCATATTAATTCCCCAAATTAATATTGGTATTTTGAGGGACCTTAGGGCCCCTGAGCATTGAGAGTAGCATCCCCCTACCCTTGCACAGATGCCCACCCCTGCATTAAAGGTCCAGGAGCCTTGTCTCTTATTTCACTTGGCAACCCTGGGCAGGAAGGAGTAATATAGGCAGGCTAAGCTCCCTGGAAGTACTTCCAAGCATTTGAAGCCAGGGTCCAGTTCCCTCTGGGGAAATTATTTACCTAAGTCTAGGCCATTTGTGCTGTCCTAGAAAACCCATAGATAAACCACTGATTTATCTGCATATCTCCCTACCCTCTGTTTCAGATTTTGGGTCACATTGGAGTGTGACAAAGAGAAACTACAAATTGTTGGTCCCCCCACCTTTTCCCCCTTTTGATATTCCATATATCATATATGTATGCCTAAAAGGTTAAGTCCTTCAGTAAAGTTATGTGCTATTAGATGGTACCAATCCAAAAAGTTTTCCATAGCTTGCATAGTCATGTTGGTTTCGTAAACAAAAAACCCCCAAAACCACACTGGAATTTAATATGGGATTTACGTCTTTGTAAATACCCTGAAGGTACCAGATCCTGTCTGATCTGGGAAGCTAAGCATGTTCATCCCTGGTTAGTACTTGGATGGGAGACCACCAATGAATACCAGGTGCTGTAGGCTATATTTCAGAGGAAGGAACAGGAAAAACTACCTTACCTAAGAGAACCCTATGAAAAATTTGCGGGGTTGCCATAAATTGTCAGGCAACTTGAAGGCACATACACGCACACACAAGTGGACTTTCAAGTGCGGGAAATAGATTTGAGCAGTTTCACAAGGTCTGTATTCACCTAGGGGCTGTTGTGATGTTACTACAGAGGCCATTTGTTAGCACAGTGGTGGAATGACTGATGCACCATAGCCCAACGTACAATGGTCACCAATGTGCAGCAGGATGTTCCTTAGTGAGCATCCGGATACTGGCTAGTAAGTGTTGGAGCCCAAGAAGAATGACTCAAAAGTGCATCAAACTGCTCAAAGTGCATCAAAAGGTCCTGATGAGAATCAGACATGCCTGATGCATATTGGAGCTAACAAGGTTTCATTGTGCCTCTGCAACATAATTTAGGATTATAAAATCCTAAACTATGCATAAAATTATGCAATGTAGACCACAATGTAGAATCTTAGCTCCAATTCATTAAAAAAAAAAAAAAACTAAGATAAATACAGTCTATGTAAGGCTTGCTGGCTGGTCCCCGATTCTTGAAACAGGACATTTCATTCTCTCTCTCTTTTTTTAAACAAAATCCATCCTTTTATTTTATAATAGAGATTATAAATAAATTGAAAGTGTGCATGCAGTCAACTGCATATTATACAAGCAATATCTATGTTAATAACTGTTTTCTTTGGCAGGCCAGAATCCAGCTGGACATGCAGTATTTACATATCAAAATCCATTTTTTTGTGTGTGTTCAAGTCATATTGAATGCAAGTGAAAATATATATGTCTTTATATATCTCTATATAATTTATTCTATATATACACATACACACACAGGCACACATATAGGCATGTCGATAGTTATGCTATATATGTGTGCATACGTGTCTGTGTACATCTCTGTGTGCATGCCCATTTCACAGTATACATTTTAGTATACAAAGAGAAACAGGTGTATATTAAAAGTGGATTTCCTCTTTTTCTGATTCTGGTGACACTGGCCTTGAGACACTAAAAATGTCCTGACAAGGTATTTGGGAGGTTGGCTGAGGAGATAAATGGGATTTTGGAGAAGGTGTCTGGGACGTGTTTTTTTCAGACAGTATTTTTAAAATCTCAGCCACCTGCTTCTCCAGGACAGCCATTCTGCTGCTTAGCAGCTGAATATCTTCCTTGAGTTCATGTTTGACCTCCTGGAGGGTAGTTTGTAAGGCCTGCTCAGGAATAGGGTAAAAAGGGTGTTTTGCATCCGCTTGAATAGGGCTGTGTTCCAAAGGGCTGCGGTTCTCGCCAGCTTTGTCCAAACGAAGGTCACTTTTTGTGATCCCACTGTCACATGAGTCTGTTTTCCTCAAGGGGTTTTTATTTACCCCATTCTCTGAGTCGATACTCTTGGGGTCATCAGACAACAACCCCATGGACTCTGCCTTGGTGACATTATTCCACTCTTCCTTTTTCTCTTCTTGGCTCACCATGTTGTTCTTTAGCCGAAGCCATCCTTTCCCGTTCCCGTTTTTCATCCTCACAGGGCTGGTAACCTTGAGGCATTTTTGTTCCTCATTGGTGTTGGGCTTCAGTTCCAGAGACTCTCGGTTGTTCTGTTTGATGGCCTCGTTGGTTTTCATGTAAGACAGGGATGTCTGGATGGGTGTGATCTGAGACACGGTGACCACACTGGTGCCGGTGATGGCACCATTCTGCATGGTCCGGGTCTCCACTTGGAGAGTGTTCCTCTCTGGGTCAATAATCGTTGTGCCTTGGTTCCGCATCTCCTTCTGCTGCTTGAATTTCTGGAAGAGCTTTCTTACGGGATGGTCCACAGGGATGCTCAGGGTCACCTCATTCTTCTGCCTCAGCCGCTCCTCCTCTTCCTTTTTGACGTCACTGATTTTTCTGAAGATTATCTGCAAGGAGAAAGAAACACAAACATATGCTAAAAACAAATGAACTTTTCTGGTGAGGTGAAGAAGGAAATAACGCCTTGAGTGTGACCAAGCACTATGAATAAAATTGAAAAGCGAAAACATGGCAGAAATCAACCGGCACCTTTGAGACTTTTATTTTAGCATGAGCTTTCAAGGATGTCAATCCACTTATCAGTTGGAAATACTGTAAATCAGTCTCAAAGGTGCTGTTTTCTTCCTTCATTTTCACCCCATCCTTCTCATTTTATGCTGAAACAGACTAACACAGTCTTGGAAAACAAATGCTATGGGCTTAGCAATAACAACACCCAGTTCTTTCTTTTTTCCAGTTTCTCCTCAAGTTGACAGAAGCAAATGGCTGAGGGTGGAACAGCTATCTAAATTCAGGCTGAGATCCTACAAGAGACAGAGACTAGCAGGAAACCTATATGGAAGTTTCATCCTTGTAAGTGGTCTTCTGTATGGGAGAATTAGAATGGAACAGTCTCGTTAAGATCTGTGTCAAGTAGAGTTCTGCTGTTATATTCTGACATAACAGAGCTGGCAAGTGCGCTCTTGCCAATGTTCCATTCCAGATCTTCAAAATTCACCAAGAGGTGGTTGTTGTTTTTTTAGCACCTTTGCTACTTAGCTAAGTATACAAAAGTTACATTAAGTAAATGATGATATAGGACTCTGGTGAACATCTTTATACTCACAAAATTATGCATAGTTGCACAATGCCATCTCAATCATGCATTGTGACACATACAACCAGATGTACATGCACATCTCCATGTGCCAGGCACTGTGTAATGCGCAATGGCACCACATGTGCAATCTGGTGGGCTGTCTATACGAGCCCCCCAAAACTGAAATACACCGCAGTAACGGCATTTTGCAGCAGCTGCGACTTGTCCTGATGGTTTTTTTTTTGCCACCCAAAGCTTTGCATCCCCGCCAATCAAGATGGCAGCCACAAGTGAATTGCTACCGTGAATTTTTACGTTCCGTAATCTGCTGCCGCCTAGTTGAGTATTCTCTCTTGGAATCTCTAGGTCCTCAAGTGTAACTCTATGGTCAACTTCCTGTGGAAGCAGACTATCGAATAACACTGGAGGACCTACAAATGCCTCGAAAGTGTTCTTTCTAGGAATCTCTAGGTCCTCCAGTGCAAATCTATGGTCAACCTCCTGTGGAAGCAGACTATCAATTCACACTGAAGGACCTACAAATGCCTAGAAAGTGTTCTCTCTAGGAATCTCTAGGTCCTCCAGTGCAAATCTATGGTCAACCTCCTGTGGAAGCAGACCATAGTACTGCACTGGAGGATCTACCAATGCCTAGAGAAGTGTTATTTCAGGTTTAAAAAAATAGCAGGCCTACATTCATGGTTTTTCCACTTTCACGGGGGTCCCCCACTCCTAATCCTCACAAAAGTTGAGAGCTAACTGTACATTTTTCAAGTTTTGCCCCCCACCCTGCTCGTAGGAAATTATCAGATGCATCCAAAAAGTACCTTAGCAGAACTCCAGAATAACATTTCTGTCCTGCAAATGCGACCTGGTTTCAGACGTCCTTGTCACATTCTGCTCCTGTGCTGCAGCAGTTAGTAAGGCAGCACTTTTCATTGATGGGGAGGTCCCATCAATGAAAAGCACTGCCTTACTAACTGCTGCAGATGACGATGGAGTGAGTGCACGTTTACAGATATATGTTTTTTTTAATCTGGGACTCATCTACACAAGAGAAAATAATGCTCATTCCTGTGCATGAATGCCAATTCACAGGTGCGTTCTTCGTCTCAACAACAAACTGCTATCTGCGGTTTGAAGTTCAGATGCCCATGAATCAAGATGGCAGTCGTAAATTAGAGTGATAAATGCTGCCACTGCTGAATAGTAATTTTATATATATTAAAGCAGAAGTGCACAAGTGCAATCTTCTGCTAAAAAATTATTTGGGATATTGGCAGAGCAAAAAAAGTATGATTGCTATCTTGAAAAATCTAACAGGGTGCTTCTGGGCACTGCCTTGTGCATGTCTGACCAATCAGATCTCTAGTTCCACCCTCTCAGAGACTGTGCAGCAAATTGAATCAATTGTCTTAATGGATGCTAATGCACATTTCCTTATATTATTTTAAAGAATGGGGACGGGGGCACACAAAGGCTTTTCCCATGCAGTAAATGGAGTTTTTCACCCCACTCCAAATAAGGCAAATTGTCATGGAATCTCATTGGGACAAAAGGTATTCCCAGCAAATTTTGTGAAGAGTCTTTTCACTATCTAGACAACACCCTGGTTTTATATTTTTGACTGTTTAGTCTTGTTTTAACTTTTGTATCTTGTGGGTTTCTAATGATAATTTTTTTCCAAAAATCTGCTATAAGCCACTTTGAGTCCTGTACTGGGAAAAAGGTGGGGTAGAAATAAATGCAGTATAACGACAACAATGATGATAACAACAACAGCAGTTATGATGACTATGCAAGGTCTTGGCCATATTGTTTTTCTAAGCTCTGGTTTTTCCAAGCTCCTCCCAAGTTAAGCAGCAAATGGTTCACCTTCTGCCCAGTAGACAGGCTATTCACTATATCACGAATGTCCCTGCCCTATATTCTATGGGAAAAATATATTTCTACTGCCAGTTCAATAAATGTGTAGCAAGCAACTACTGGCCTCTCCACCACAGTTTAGAATGATTTCAATAGTGCTGTACAGGTAGTTACCGGGCTGAGGGAATGGGGACAGGAATTGGCACGCTGAAAGTTAATCTAGGAAATGAACTCAGTGATCAAAGCTCTCCTTTTCTTCATTAAAACACAGACAAACACAAATACAGCAAGGACATGGTTGCTGGCCTGGAGTAAATGCAGCTGCTTAGGATAATTTAGAGCCTCAACATGCTTATTAGAATCTAGTGGAAACAGCAAGAAAAAAAACACAGCAAAACGCAGCCTGATGCTTTTATCTCCCTGCTATGACCCAAATACAGCATGCATAGATCTTCATTTAAAAGCTGCTAGTGCCTTTTTTGCCTCCTGTATTTTGCAGTGCAAACTGCAGGGGACATCAAATAAAAATTTTAATTATATGTCACCCCCTTCCCACGTCCTGTTGCTGCCAGCTGGTACTCCGGGCGCTTTACAAAACACAATAATGGCACTCAGCAGTCCCACTGCTGACAAAAAGATAATAAAATCTCATTAAAATACTGAAGCAAAAAAAGGGGGGTAATTTGGGGTGAGGAGGAAAATTACAGAAGATATGTTTAAAAAGGAAGCAATAGCTCAAGAAAGAAGTAGAGGAAGAGGAGAGTTTGATGTTGGGAGGTAAAAAATGAAGATGAATGTATATTAACATTCCTACACAAATTGAACATGCCTCTCTAGGCATCTGGCATAACTCTATGGTCAACTTCCAGCAGAAGTTGACAATAGAGTTTCACTGGAAGACCTCAAGGCCTAGAGAGACCATCTCCAGCGAGACTCTATGGTCCTACAGATGCCTACTGAGACCTCACCCCCCCCCGACCGCAGGTAAGTGGAACCAAGTGGGCACCAATGCTGTGTAAACAGGGGGTCACCTGTATTATTGCATGGCAAGGGATTGGACTAGAAGGCCCTTGCAGTCCCTTCCAACATGATTGCCAATATCCTGCATTGCCTACTTAGTTATGAATGCATAACTAAGTAATGACTCTTGGCCTGACTCCCCAAACCTACCTTGGCAACCTGCAGCCACGTCAAGGGATTGAGATCTGTTCCATTGGCAACCGGGCAACAGCAGGATGATGTTTCTAACCCCCTCCTGCCAGTGAGTGAAGCCACAACAATGAAAAGCAAACCTCTATCACAATTCCTTTTCTCAAATTCACTTGCTGACAGGAGGAGGCCTCTGCTCTGCTTTGTATTCACCTTCTAGCTAGAAGCAAGTGGGCTACATTAAATGTTTCTTGTTGTTGTTATGGTGACCCTAAGACAATGTCATGGTGTTTTCTTGGCAAGACTTGTTCAGAGGGGGTGTGTCTTTGCTTTCCTCGAAGGCTGAGAGTGTGTGACTTTCCCAACATCACCTGGTGGGTTTTCATGGCTGAGCAGGGATTCAAACCCTGGTCTCCAGAGTTGTAGTCCACTGCTCAAACTACTACACCACATGGGCTTTCCAAGTGAATGACCAGGAATAATCCCTTCTTTTCACCTTGATATGGAAACAGCCCCTTTGTTAAGTCATAATTTCCAAACTGGAATGTATATGATGTGTGTGTGTTTGAATGACAAGCCATGAGCAACTGTAGTTGGTACTTAATGCATAACACTTAATGACATCATCAGGGACTGTCCCTAGGTCTCAGGGCCTCAGATTATCCCGAACTGGCAACTTTATCATGGGGACTCCCAGGAGATGCAATTCCTCCTTTCAGAGGGTGAGAAAAAGATAAGTCTGGAGGACCTGAGAGGCACAAAAAACAGCCCTGAGGGGCCACGTGTGCTTGGGAAGACCACCCAACTAAGCAGGGTCAGCCCTGATTAGTAATGGGATGGGAGACTAGCAATAAATTGCAGGTGCTGTAGGCTCTATTTCAGATGAAGGAATTGGCTAAACCACCTCTGAGGATTCCTTGCCTATGAAAACCTTGGGAAATTCATGGGGTCCCCATAAGTCAACAGATGACTGGAAAGTGCATATATACACACACACACATAGTGTTGCATTGACAAATTGTTGATTGCCCTTAAAGTAGTCAAAGGACTTTAAGTTTAGCTACAATCCTCTTATGCCAAAACTGTACGATTTTAGGAAGTCAACGGAGAAGAAGAAAAAGGGTGGATAAAATATTGCAAATATTATTAGTATTGACGATGTTGAAAAACAATGAAAATGTTCAAAGGACTTTTTCAGACGTATGAAAAATAACGCAAGCAGCCTCGTCGCGTTTCGAGGCTGCTGCGCTGAAGAGCGTCGGATTTGGATGATGCCTCTCCCCTGCCGGTACTGTTGCGGTACCGCGGGGAGATTTGAGCATCATATTTCGTTGGTTTTTAATCACGATCAAGGACATTAAGGTGGAGGCTATTGTTATTTTATGAGCCTTGGGAAGCCCATCCCTGTTGTACTTCTTTCATGGCCACAGTGCTTATTCCCTTTTTCATCCTCCTGTCATAGCCTCTCCTAGTATAGTGATACCAGCCATAGTGTAACAACAGGAATCGGCCCAATTTTGTATGCTGGGTCCTTTTGTGGAATCCACCTGACAAGGCCAATGCCTTCATCTGTGCATCTAGGAACAGCTTGAGGGAATCCTCCTGTGGAAAGAAACCCATGTTTTTGCCATGAGATTGGAAATCCTTCACTATTTTGTCCATAAATACAAGGATTAATAATCAAAGTCATTTTCTTCCCACTAGGGGAGGGGCAATTGAATATTCCTCCACAGTATTCTCATTGCATTCAAACCTTTCACAGTGTTATGCAGAGAAAAACATGTTTTCTTGTGCCAAATCCTGTTTCCTACACAGGAAACTAGTTTTCCACACAGGAAACAGGTGTTTTGGAAAATAATTTTGTTTTTCTCCACAGAATAATTTATGCCCAACACTTCAGGATGTCGAATATGAGGAGAAAATTGCCCCAAATTCTTGCGGGTCTTATTTTTCCTGATGGGGATTCCTAACTATTTTCCCCATTTTTTTCACCTTAAGAATGAATCATTATGAATATTCTTTCCATCTCTACCCTGACAAATTGTTGTTGCTCGTTCTGTGTTTACATACCTCTTTCCAATAAAAAATACACTAAAAATAACTCCTAGTAAAGCAAATCATCAGTACAATATCTATACTCACAGATGTAGTCCACCCATTATGTTGCAAACTTTTCATAGGTTGTAACATTTATATCCACATTAACTAGCTCAAATGACAATACCCCTCATTAACTTTCTTTGACTACATGAATGGCAATCAACAATCTGTCAATGCAACACAACCTCCTTGATGGGGGTGTGGTGTGGGGTGAGGGGATAAGCTATGGATTAGGAATGAAGGGACAACCCCTCAAATAAGAATCCTGCCCTCCAATGAAATGTTCCTTTGGTCCCCACATTTCTAGCATTACAGTGACATAAAACTTCAGCTGAGAATTAGAAAATACAGTTGGACCTCCGTATCCATGGGAGTTTGGTTCCCAGACTTATTGGAGGACTTAGAAGATGTCTAGAGTTATCCTGTGGATAACTGAAACCACAGATATCAGTTCCATGGATATGAGGGTCTGACTGTACACTTTAGGTGTCCAAAGAAAAAGGGGAGGCAAAAATAACAAGAGAATGAATGCAAATACAACAAAGGTAAGAGTTCTAAGTCTGAACAAATTTCAGTGTATCACTTTCTGTAATCATAGAACATTGAGGACTGAAGGAAAATATCATTTTGGGAGTCAGGATTCTTAGTTGGAGGGGCAAAGCTGTAACTCTGTTCTGGATAAAGAGGTTTTAGTTAGAAATAAACTGGTATGTGTATCGCCAAGTTGGCTTAAGGAACTAATAAGTGCTTTTGGAAAAGGAAATGCAAAAGCTCCTCTCAAAGTTAAATTACAAAGGCAAACTTTCAAAATGTTTGAAAGGTGGGTAGAATTTCATTTTATCCCAAATGGATTAAGAGAGAGGGACCCGAGAAATGTAAACTACCAAAATCCTGACACCACAACAGCTGATCTACCCCAGGAAATCAGACCAAATTTTCTCTCACACACAACGAGAGTTCCCAGTAATAAAATAACCTTCTGTTGTTCTCCATTTTGCCTTCTTGAGAATACAGACACCCACACCGAGAGAAACATTTCTGAACATGAAGCTTGGAGTTAAAAGTTAAGGCCCAAAGGAGATGAAGCAAGGGGAAAAAGAAGGAAATTAACTGCTGTATGAAAGCCTTCTCCAGGGAAATGGAAGCTTGCTCTGCTGTATAGCAAGAGCCATAGTCCATAATGTGAAGGGAATCTGCTGTCAGAATTCACTTCCCTTGCGTGAGGGCCTGTGAATGCTGATCATGTGGCACAGATTTGGACTTTAAGAATAAGGGATGTGTTTCGTCAATGTGGCTAATGTTATTTAGGGACTTTAAGGGTTATTTGTGTTATTTAGGGACTTTAAGGGTTATTTGGGGATTACTTAAAAGGCGGGGGAGCAGGGGTGAGGATGACTGCGCTGTCACTGAAGGTTAAGTAAAGGTTAACTGACTGTCCGCCCTGGAAAACTGAGGAGGTTTCTTTATTCCTAATGCAAGGATGGTGAAGACAGCGGTCATGCGAGAGTCTCTGTGTCATCATCCTAATCCCAATCTTTCTTGAGTCCCTCTTGAGTAATGAAATGTAATTCAATTTGAACGTTAAACCTAACCCCGACAATAGTCCTCGTTCAAGCGGAAGCTGCACCCAGTAAAAAAAGAAGCTGCCCATGAAAAAGTGTGATTTCCAGGGGTTAAGCTATGGGGGGGGGGCGATGAAGACACTGCCCTCCCATTATGAATTCCACTCCCCTTGGAACTTTCCTTTGCAACATTACAGGGTAATGCAAGCACAGCAGATAGAAGAGTTCTAGGCACACATGATTGTCAAAATGTCTCACTCTCCGCAAAGCTAGAAATTTGGGAATTGAAAAAAAAATTCATTTATGCAGCAGAATTCTTATTTGGTGGGCCATTTGCCCCCCATTAGCTATGCCCCAGGTGATTCCACAGAGAACAAAGTCATGAAGGACAAGAGTGTGGTTGCTCTTTGGAGAGTCAGCATGATCTACATGGAAACAACTCTCCCTCATTAATAAATTACAGAGAACAAAGAGAGATCACAGTTGGATATTGCTAGAGAACATCAAAGGTAACTTTGGCTGGAATCCTGTTGGTGATTTTAGCACATATAAGTTCCCCTACAAAAGTGGATGGACAATTTTTGCAGACCAGCCTCATTCAGTTTAAGGTTGTGAAAGCGGAATTCACAGAATCATAGAATCATAGAGCTGGAAGAGACCACAAGGGTCATCCAGTCCAACCCCATGCCATGAAGGAATAAACAATCAAAGCTTTCCTAACAGATGGCCATCCCGCCTCTGTTTTAAAACCTCCAAAGTAGGAGACTCAACACACTCCGAAGAAGCGCATTCCACTGTCAAACAGCTCTTACTGTCAGGAAGTTCTCCCTAATGTTTAGGTGGAATCTCTTTCGTAGTTTGAGTCCATTCCTCTGTGTCAAGAAAACAAGCTTGCTCCATCCTCAGTATGACATCCCTTCAACTATTCAAACATGGCTATCATATCACTTTAGCTTTCTCTTCCCCAAGCTAAACGTACCCAGTTCCCTATGCTGCTCCTCATAGGACTTGGCTTCCAGACCTCCCACAATTTTGGTTGCCCTCCTCTGGACACTTTCCATCTTGTCCTTATCCTTTTTGAATTGTGGTGCCCAGAAGTGGACACAGTATTCCACGTGAGCTCTGACTAAAGCAGAATAGAGTGGCACTATTACTTCCCTTGATCTAGACACTATACTCCTATTGATGCAGCCTAGAATAGCATTGGCCTTTTTTTCTGCTGCATCATGCTGCTGACTCATGTTCAGTTTGTCGTCCAGGAACCATCTAATATTAGTGGAGTAATCCTTACAATAGGAAAACTCCAGCCTGGTGATTAAGAAGAAGAGAGACTCCTACCAGAGAAGCAGCTCTGGAGTTTTATTCAGCTGCATTGATTTATATTGAGCCAGGAATAAACTTTGTTTGGGACTGATCTGGCAGGGCATAAATTCAGCCCTGGTAAATTCTGGGGGAAAGCTTTCCCCCAGAATTTACTTTTACACCATTTGGGACTTCTCAAGCACTTTTTACAGTTTGTCGTCCACGTAGGACATTTTCAGTCGCGACGTACAGCACAAGAATCGAGCGGGAGAGCTTTGCTGCTGAAGCGCAGGAGGGGGTCCATTTCAGACGATGCCGTCCCTGTGGCAAAATCGTCCGTGTCACTTCCATTTAGGATTGGAGCCAGCTGAACCATATTCCATCAGATTTTATTCATGGAAGTTGTCTGTGAATAAAATCTGGCGGAATATGGCTGGCTCCAATCCTAAATGGAAGTGACACAGACGATTTCATCACAGGGGATGGCATCATCCGAAATGGACCCCCTGCCATAAGTAGCATCTGAAAATGTCCTAAGACTCCTATATCCTTTACGCATGCACTTTCATCAAGCTAGGTGTCACCCATCCTATATCTGTGCTTTTCATTTTTACTGTCCAAGTGTAGTATCCTATATTTATCCCTGTTGTTCTCCCTGTACTTGTGGTGCCATTGGGCATGGATGTGCATGGATGCACATGCATACTAGGTTGCATATGTTTCTCTGTGTAAGTGGTTGGATATTCGTGTCTGATGTGGAATATCTGTATTCCATTCAAGGTTGCAGAAGCAAGTTGCACAAGCAGTACCATTCTGCAAGGATGCACATCATGCATGGAGGCACACTGTATGTTGTGGAACAATAATGCACACTGGGTGTGGATGCACCTTTGGTTGTGCATTTGGTGGCAGATTTGGTCTCTTGGTTCAGTTGCGGACTGTTGCCATTCAGTGCAAAAACTGTGGAGCATCATTAACTCTTACATGTGAAGATTTACACTACCCAACCTCAAGGCAGGAACTTGCCTTTGTCTTTTGTTTTGCCTGCATGCAATGTGTTTCTTGACAAGGAGAATCCTGGATTGATGAGAATCTTTGCTGTTCAGGACTTATCCTGCATAAACATTGTACATTTTTGTGCAGAAAATGGCATTTCCTGCTCAGAAAACAGCATTTTCTGTGCACAAACTAATATTGTTTTCTGGCATAACTGCTGTTTTCTGCACAGAAAACAAGTGAATTTTGCAAAGAATAAGGCCCCAATGTCATCATTTTCTGTGTAGGAAATATTTTTTTCTGCCTTTTCCATGCAGGTAATATATTACCTTTTCCATGCAGTAATATTATTTTCTGCATGGAAAAGGCTGTTTCATGTACAGAAAAGGCTGTTTTCTGTGCAAAAAGAAAAGCCATTTGTGAATTTTGCACAGAATAAGTCCAGAATTGCAAATAGTCTTCAAAAAACAGGGGGCTGGATGGGATGGCCCTTGTGGTCTCTTCCAGCTGTATGATTCTGATTCTAATGGCACAATTTGCAAAAACCTTCTCACAACCGGAAGAAATTTGCTAAAATTACTCATTGTTTCATTTGAGAATGAAATTAGAGAAAAAATACATCTCTAGTGCATAATAAGTTCTGACAGCTGTGGAAGGGATGGACTGACTAAGGGTGCATCTAAACTGTAGAAATAATGTGCTTTGATACCACTTAAGTCCTGTAGCTCCATCCTATAGAATTTTGGGATTTATAGTTTTACAAATAGTTGGCCAAAGAGGGCTGGTACCTCATAAACCTACAAACTCCAAGATTCTGTAGGATGGAGCCATGGTAGTTTAAGTGGTGTCAAACTGCATTATTTTTCAGTGTAGATGTAGAAATCTACAGATGCACCCTGAGTCTGACTTTTACAGGAGCAAAGTAAAACATCTCAGAGGGGTGTGTGTGTATGTGTAGTAGAGCTTGTAAAATTACCTTTGAAAAAGAAACTCGTCACCTAATTCATTACAAACCCTTCCTCATGACTCATTGTCATTCCTGTTTCTAAATGTAGCATTGCTCATTGTTCTTTGTTACTGTAGAGGCCTAAAAATTTGAACAAAGAATCTTTTCAAAATGCCCCAAGAAAGCAGCTAGTCATCTCCCCACTCCTCCCAGTAATGAGAAAAGGCGATGCTTAAACGTTACTCATTAAGGAGGTTAACAGCATTACCAGTCATGAAATTATTGTGGAGAATCTTCAAGCCAAGAACCTCCCAAACATCAGCTGAAATAACCTCTGTCCTAAAAATGCATCAAGCAAAGAGTGCAGTTTTTGGTTTCTCTGTTTTTGCAAATGGAACAGAGTCTTCTTGGGCAATAGTAAGTAATCCTCATTATATAACACAGGCTATAAATATACAACACCCATCAAAAGTGAGCATGCAGCATTGTTTCCAAAGGGCCAGAGCATTTTGGCTGTTCCAAATACAGCAGCACTTGAGCATGACACGTTATATAAAATTATTTACAAAATGCAAACAGAAA